>CM051524.1:25417500-26896250 GCA_028017165.1 Herpetospermum pedunculosum | reverse complement strand
TATTATTGAGTAATGGAGTAGGGGTGCGATTGATGATATAGGCGGCTGTCAGAATACTCTCCCCCCAAAAAGAAATAGGTAGATTGGCTTGAAAAAGTAATGCCCTAGCCACATTAAGAATATGCCTATGTTTACGTTCAACACGCCCATTTTGTTGCGGTGTATAAACGCAAGAGGTTTGATGGAGAATACCATGATCAACATAAAAATGATGAAGGCATGTAAATTCTTTCCCATTATCACTACGAAGAATCCTAACATGCTTATCAAATTGAGTTTTAATCATGCGACAAAAATCCTTAAGAAGTTGTGATACCTCAGCTTTGACAGTCATCAAATATACCCATACAGCTCGAGAACAATCATCAACAATAGTTAAGAAATAACGAGCACCACTACTAGCAGACAAAGAATACGGACCCCATATATCACAGTGGATTAAGTCAAAAACATTTGTTGCTCTATTAGTACTCAGAGAAAACATGCTTCTAGTTTGCTTAGCTCGTAAACAAATTTCACAAGATTCATTGATAACATTACCATCCTTATGACCATGAGTTCCAATATTATCTGGCAAAAAAGAGTCTACTTTTCGAGAAGGATGACCCAACCGTCGATGCCACAATTCACTTTTATCTCCCACTGTTGCTCGATACGCTTGAAATTGTCTCAAAGGCCGAAACCAATAAACCCCGTCACATTGCTCACCTGCTCCGATCAAAGTTCTCAAAGCACGATCCTGTATGATGCAAAGCTTATCAGTAAAAGTGACAAAATAAGATTGATCGGCAAGCAAGTGAGACACGGACAACAAATTGCAAGTAAGATCTGGAACATATAGTACATTATGTAGCACCACAGATTTATTCAAAGAAATTGTGCCTTCCTTAGTGGCAATGATTTGTTTACCATTCGGCAGTCCAACAGAAGTAGGAGCAACGTCAAATAATTGAGTAAATAATCCAACATTACCAGTCATGTGATTTGAGCATCCGGTGTCAATGATCCAGTCAGTGGCAGAATCACTCTTACCACTCAATTTTCCGGTTGAAGAACACTTTTCTTTTGAAGCGTGGAGCATGTGCACAAGTGTAGCCCACTGATCATCTGAGAGACCAGGAACACCACACCGATCTAAATCCTGAACGGGTGCTTGATCAATAGGTCGTAAGGTGGTTGTTGCGGTATACGTCCTTACCAAACTTCGGTCATACCTGACGATATTGGCTACTTGGTCGCAGCGCTCCTTCCTCCTCCCTCGTTCATAATTCCATCCGTCATGAGGTTTGGTTGTTCGATCGTCCGCCATAATAGGATGACGATAGTTGGACTTCATAGGTTCGTCGTCAACCATAATAGGATAACGATAGTCGGAATTCATAGGTTCGTCGTCAACCATAATAGGATAACGATAGTCGGATGTCATTGTTTCGTCGTCATTCATAACGGGATGACGATAATCAAATTTCGTTGTTTTGTCGTTAGTCATAACGAGAAAATCGAAGTAGTCGTAGTTTGGTCGTCGTCTCCTCTCTTAGAGCCGCCGCCACCCTAGAGTCTAGTAGGGGGTTTTTTTCTTTTTTTTTTCGTAGGATCTTTGCTCTGAACCACGAGCTCTGATACCATAAAGAGTTTTGTGGAACAGATAGTCCGATATATTCTGTTATTGAGAATTGCCAAAGCCAGGAGTATATATACTCTTACAATTCCTATTTTGTAGGAAAGACTAACCACACCTTTATTCTAGGAAACAGAAAGCTTAATATAGAAATTAAAGTGTTGACTTGAAGAAATAGTCATAGTATATACAACCATATACAGCGAGATTTACGGGTAGACAGGTAGATACCAATATATACGCACAGGTAGATCCCGATATATACGGCGCCTTTAATACACATTGAAGTTAGAATCCGATTTTTTTCCGTTCACTTTCAGAACAACCCAACAGAAAAGAAACAGATTTCATACGAATTCAAAATTTCATACCAAAGCACATGTTGAGAATCAAATTGCAAGTGAATCGAAAGTTTCCCAGATTATAAAATTTACTAAAAACGGCATAAAAGGTCAGAATCTGCAAGTCCGGGAAAAATCTGCCGCCCGAAAAATCGTCAATGGCGATTGACTGCTTCAAGTCAACAAAAAATTTCAACTCATTGAACAACACACTGCTCCAATTCGAAGCTCAAACCTAAAAAATGCCACAAATCACAAACTCCATCCAAAAAAGGAAAATGCCCAAACTATTAACCATCACCAGAAAATAGCAACAAAACCAACAAAACCACTTAGCTCCACTCTCACTCACATACAAAGAGGAGAGAAGAACAGACAGAGGGAGAAATATGTAACAAAACGAACAGAACGAAAAAGCACGAAGAAAAGAATTAATCAAATGAATTCGATATCTGAATTGAAAACATTACAAATATTTTATAAGTAGTTAATTAGTAAATTATTAACCCACTAACTACCCCACTAACCTTGTAATTCTCTCTCATAATCTCATTATGCCCTTGTAATTCTCTACCATAATCTCATTATGCCACTAATGCATATTCTCTCAAATATAAGCCACACACATGTCACTAGCCTAAATAGGTGGCACCATAAGATTTAAAATAAATAAAGGATTGGTTCCTTTAGTGTCAACATAGTATCAACAACACCAAGTGCAGTCCTGAATTCTTCAAACTTGGATTTACCAAGCGCCTTGGTAAATATATCAACAACTTGCTCCTTGGAATGTATCTTCTGTAATTGAATGTCTTGCGTCAGAACTTTCTCTGGAACAAAGTGAAAATGTGTTTCAATGTACTTTGTACGAGCATGAAACATTGGATTCCCTACAAGCTTGATTGCACTTTCATTGTCACAGAAAATGGAAACTGGATAATCCAAACTTGAAAAGATTTCTCTCATAATTCTTTTCAGCCAAATACACTCTTGAGTAGTCATAGTAGCTGCTACATATTCTGCTTCACAACTTGAAAGAGCAACAGAGGTTTGCTTCTTACTGCACCATGAAATAGCTCCTGAACCTGTATTAAAACAATATCCAGTTGTGGAACGTCTGCCATTTACGTTACCAGCCCAATTTGCATCAACAAAAACACTTAACACACAAGATGTAGCTTGTTTATACAACAAGCCAAAACACAGGGTACTCTTCACATATTGAAGAATCCTCTTCGCAGCAATTAAATGAGCTTCACACGACTTATCCATAAACTAAGAAACGACACCAACATAATAAGAGATGTCAGGCCTTGTGATAGTTAAATAAATTAAACTACCAACAAGTTGTCGAAAAAGTACATGTTGCATCTGACAATCGTTTTCCTTATTCCTTAATCAACTTCAAGGATGACTCCATAGGAGTAGTCATTGACTTTGACTCCTTCATGTCAAAACGATCCAACAAACTGTTTGCATATCCTTTCTGTGAGACAAAGTATCCATCTGACCTTTCAACCTCCAAGCCAAGAAAACATCTCGCTTCACCCAAACTCTTCATTTCAAAACGAATAGACAAAGCATCTCGAAGATTATTAATTTTTCATCATCACCCGTTATGATCATGTCATCAACATAGAGTAGAAGCATTGTAAATACTAAAGTTGTGTTTTTAACAAATAGACTTGAATCTGCATTTGAAGACTTGAACCCACAAAACTCAAGATATTGAGCAATCTTACCATACCAAGCACGATGAGCTTGCTTAAGACCATACAAAGCCTTTTTGAGTCGACACACATAATTTGGAGACTTCTTAGAAACAAAACCATGAGGTTGTTCCATAAAAATGTCTCGATCCATCTCTCCATAAAGAAAAGCATTTTTCACATCTAACTGCCATAATTTCCAATCTTTGCAAGCAACTAATGAAATAATTGTACGAATAGTTACCATTTTTGCAACATGACTGAATGTCTTCTCGTAATCTACAGCATATTGCTGTGAAAAACATCGAGCAACAAGACGAGCTTTATACCTATCAATGGTACCATCAAGCTTTTTCTTTAACTTGTAAACCCATTTACAAGTAACTAACTCAACATTCTTCGACTTTGGAACAAGTTCCCATGCGTCATTCTTGTTTAAAGCCGAGATTTCCTCCTGCATTGCTTCTTCCCATTCAAGAATACCTCCAGCTTCATCATAAAATTGCGGTTCATCTTCACAAATATCACCTATTAAAAAACAAGATACAACTGAACAATTATTTAATTGTACCTCATAATCAGATAATAACTGGGTTGTGTTCTTCGCCTATAAGACCTTCGAACAACAGTCTCTGTATCTTCATCTGCTTGAACATTTTCTCCAGAACTAGTATTAATCTCATTTTCATTCAATTCATCATCAGTAAAGAAAGGTGACAAGTCAACAACACCTTTCTTTGAACTTGCATCCATTTGATGTGATGAAACTTCATCAAACACCACATCTCGAGAAACATAAACTTCTCTTGTATTCAGATCCATACATCTCCATCATTTTCTGTGAGTATCACATTCAACAAAAATACAACGTCTAGCCTTTGGGTCAAGTTTAGTACGCTTAATCTTTGAAACATGAACATAACAAATTGACCCAAAAACTCGAAGATAACTCACATTAGGTTTACGACGATATAATACCTCAAAAGAAGATAAATTTGACCCCACCCATGAAGGTAGACAATTTATGACGTGACAAGCTGACTGAATAGTTGCTGCCAGGGGCGGATCCAGAACTTTATGTTAGGGAGGGCACAAATTCATATTAGATTTTACAAGTCTAGTTTCCGAACTATTAGATTTGTACCTATATGGTCCATGAAGTTAAAAAAATGTCTAATAAATCATTTTTTAAATTTTATATATAATAGGTCTATAATATATTCAAAGTTTTTAAAAATGAAATATTCTATTAGACATCAAATTAATTTTGTGTCTAAAAGTCTTTAACATATTCAACATTTAAAAAAAAATGATTTAATTATTAGTTACAAAATTGAAGATTTAAGGTTATATTAGATAGAGTTTAAAAAATTAATAGATAAGAAAATTATATTTATGTATAATATAACAGTTAATTTTATTTTTTAATATGTCGAAGATATATTAAATACAAATTTAAAAGTTCATAGATATATTAGACATTTTAAAAATTCAATGATTTATTAGACACAAAATTTGATTAAAAAAGATACAAAATTGAATGTTTAAGAACCTATTAGATTGTACTTAAAAAAAAAAAAAAAAAAAAAAAAAAGAAATATGAAACACTAATTTTAAAATTTACGGACTAAAATTGTAATTTAATCTACATATAAATATAATTTTAAATACATTGATATATAATATTTACACTAAGCAATTAATTACAAAACTAATAAATCATTCTAAAATTATCCACATAACTATGTATGAAACTAGAAATATTTAAGTTTTTTTGGAAATAAAAAAAAAAAAAATTATGCCTTTTATAAGATATTTAATATGTATTTTTTTAAGCAATTATTATTGTATATATATACAATAAATAATAAAACACACGAACTCACCGCGTGTGAAGCATTTGGATGCCCTTCTAACCATCAAACCAAGGAAAGTTTTGGTTATTTTCAACGAAATAGTATATACATATACATATTAACTAAAATTCCAGGGGGGACACGTGCCCCCTGGCCCCAACGTACATCCGTCCCTGGCTGCTGCCCAAAGCTCCTTTGGAAGGTTATTTGCATGCAGCCAAGATAAACACATAGATGTAAGATGTGCTAATTTAGGTTCAACAACTCCATTCTACTGTGGAGTGTTAGGACATGTCATTTGACGTTGAATGTCATGCTCTTTGCAATAATTCTGAAATTGATCAGACATATATTCTCCCCCGTGCTGGATTCAATTATCACAACCGTCCCTTGTCAACTCACCATATTAATTTCTATACTTTTTGCATTTAATTTTAACATCTCCTTTATCTATTTGTTTATTATCCACAATCATACTATTAAATTTTCGTCCACATCTTAGATATTTTTATTGACATTTTCATGTTTCTACATGTTTGATATCAACCTGACATGAATTAAAAATATCTATCATATCGACATTTTTTTTTTTTTTTTGCAACGGTATTTTAATAAATGCGAGAATTGAACCCATGACCTCTTAGTCACGGGCACAACCTTATGCCAATTGAGCTATGCTCAGTTTGGCATCATATCGACATTTGATATCTCCAACAACATTTTTCATAAAATTGATACCTCGATATTTTCGTCACTTGGACACAACTTTTTTTTTTTTTTTTTTAATGATATTTTTTTTCATTCTTATTCTCATCAAAATCTTTCAGCAAGATAATGTTTTTTCCAACTCTTATCAAATTAGCATCATTTCTCAAATTCTCACTTTTAAGCACACATTAAGCTAACTTCTAACAAGAGCACTCAAGAATTTACATGATTTTTAGGTAATTAAAGCCCTAAATAATGCACTTTTGGAGAGGTAACAACAAGCATCACAAAAATTAATTCTATTCATATTGTATAAACGAGGATTATAAGAATGCAAAACACGTTTAACAATTGAAAGAGCAGGATGACCTAGACATCTATGACATATATCTAGACTAGAAGGAGAAACATGATTACAAGAAACATTAACAAATTTAGAAACTGAAATAGAAGATGCTAGAGCTTGAGGAGTAATGATCTGTGTAGATGTAGAGGCAACTGGAGAAAGATTGAAACGATACAACCCTTCAAGAAGTGTCCCTTGAAGAAGAACTTGGCCACTAACCTGATCCTTCACATAACACAAAAATGGGTGAATTCAAAGAAAACACCACTATCTCTAGCAAATTGACTGACACTAATTAAATTCTTTTTAACAGAAGGAACATAAAGAAGATTATTTAAAGACAAAAGACGAGTAGGATTAACCGAAGAAGAGAATGAAGATAATCCATAATGTAATATAGGTAGATGTTGCGTGCTCAGTGTGTAAATAAAATGTAATGCAAAGAGCACTCAGATCATGCAAGCATACATGGTCTGCAGCAAGTGATAAGTATTTTTTTAATTCGTTTTCCCACAGAGATTGAGTTTAGTTACTAACGAGTTGAGGTGCTAAATTAGATACGGTAACTTAATTTGGGTAGATTTTGGGTTGATGTACCAAAATAATAAAGAAGCAAGAAGGATGCAATCATAAATGGAAAGCAAGTACAAAGAACAAGCTATATTGTGGAGAAGAAAGAATTGCGGATCTCGCAATGTTCTAGCAATAAAATCGCAAGAGTAAAAGACTAGAAAAAAAATGCTAAGGCAAAAAGAGAAATATTTTATTGCGGTTCTCGCAATAATCTAGCAATTAAATTAGCGACGATTTGAAGGTAAGTTAAGGCAACAAGGTCGACTTAAGACTCCTCTATAGGCACTTAACTACGATCATTCAGCAGTAGATTAACTTATCATGCATCGATTTAGCTCAGTCTCATACATCTCTCGATTACATGCATTAGATCTTTAGTTCACTCATATCCATGTAAGACATAAACACCTATTTATATAAGCAAGCTAACAACCGTGCTAGGAGAACGCCTATTCCTAGGTCATTTTCTAGTTACCATAAAAGGCTAGCATAAATGGATGACTCTGAACTCTTACTCCTTCCGGAGGTTAGGAGTTCTTTAGACAAAATGGATGGCCGGTCGAAATTGCCCATGGGATGAAGCATACATACATTAAATGCAATCGAGCTATCCTACATGTTGAACTCTCGTATTTCTAACCTATAGATTCATCTTTAGCAGACCTTTGTTTGATTAGTTACTCATGGTTTGTGAAGATCTAAAGGAGATGGAATGATTAAGCATGATTCAAAAGAACTTAATAAAAGCGATTGAACAAGAGATAACCAAATGAAGAACTCAAAAGACTTAATGTATTACTTATCAAACTAAGGTTCAGAACATTTCTCAAGAACAATGTGCGATAATCTAAGCAGTAAGCGTTACGTGAATTGGGGAATGAATCAAAACAATGTAGCAGTGACACAGTAGAGGAAAAGACAGTAAAGAAAGCTGTAAAAGATTGCACGGATCTCCTCGTCGCAACGCCTCAGATGATGGAGAAGATTAGCTGTTCTTGGGGATGAATTCAATCAGAAGAGAAGAAGGATCTTCTCTTCTTCCTCTCGAATTATCGACGCCAAGGGCTGATTTCTTCGTTTCAACAAACGGGAGAAGGAAAATTCGTATGCAGATCGCTTTGCAACGGAGAACTCCACGCTTCTGAGCTATTTTTTCCCTTCATCCTTTGCCTCTTTTTATAGCTTTTGCAGGTGCCTTCAGCCACGGAGAACCATCCATTCTGAACAACAATCATCCACGTGGCAGCATGGGAAGGCTTAGGCGGCTGGAAAATCGCAACAATGACGACTGACGGCTGGAAAAGTTCAGCAGAAAACAATTTGGCATTGCGATTTCCTTGCGAGGGTCGCAATGTTCATTGCGGTTTCAGCAATGTTTCCGCAATCTTCCTGCAATGTACATTTTAACTCATTTTACATCATTTTTCATTCTTTTTCGTTCCTTTTCCAAATAAGTCCTATTTTAGCCCCATTCCTCGAATTCTCACATTTAAGCACACATTAAGCTAACTTCTAACAAAAACACTCAAGAGATTACATGATTTTAAGGTAAATATGGCCCTAAATAATGTACTTTTGGAGAGGTAACAGTAGACTTGTTCCATTTGCTACATGAACTTGGTTAGTCCTGCCATACTACGAACCAACCGAAAGATTATTGAAATCATGAGTAAGATGATTAGATGCTCCCGAATCAGGGTACCAATTGTTATCTTGAGACATATGTGGATAAGCTATCATAGCTGACATAGGATTGAGAACATAATTGTTATTCGAATGAACATTAAATGAAGGAACATACTGACCAGGATGTGAGGGCTGAGGTGTAAGAGGATTTCTGAGGAAGCATTTGTATGTCAGGTGACCAAACTTATTACATATCTGACATTGTATTTTACCACGATTATTCCAGGAACGACCACCACCTCTGCCTCGTTGATTTGAATTGAAATTCTGACCTAATTGAGATTGGATCATCAATGCTGGCACCATTGATTGTGGCAAGATGATGATTCTGCTCCATGGGTGTAGATACAGGGCGTGCTCCAAGCAAGCCCACTTCACTGATAATGTCAAAAACATATTTGCGTTGGGAAAGAAACAAACCGTTCCTTCCCACGTGCTACCTCTATCCCAAGGAAATACTTGAGTATGCCCAAGTCTTTCATATGAAATCTCTCGCTGAGTGATAGCTCCATTTTGGAGCTATATTTATGTCCCTAATTCATGTCAATTATGTGCTTAATCTTGTTTATCTGTGTCAATTATAGGTGTTCTCGGTAATTTATTCTTGGGCACGTTTGACGTCGTCCGAGGCCTAATATCGTGTTTTAAGGTCCTAAGAACACCTCGGGGAAGGAACCATGCAAAAATATGAAGAATTGGTGTTTTGGGAAGTTAAAAGGTGAAATTCCATGCAAAAACCCGAGAGCAAGCGTTGAGCAGGGAGCGTCCTGACGCCGGCTCAACGCTGCCCAGCGTCGAGATGCTGGCCAAGCATCTCGAAGCTCCGAAGTCTGAGGCGTCATGCGGAAATTCCACCCGAGAGCAAGCGTTGACTGCACAGCGTCGAGACGCTCGCTCAACGCTACACAGCATCTCGACGCCGCGCGAGCGTCTCGACGCTCCGACGGAGTATATAACATTTTTTGTCCGATTTCCAGCGGGACATCACCTCCTACCTCGGGCTCCGCACCATTTTTGACGACTTTGAAGCCATTTTCGCCATTGGAGAAGCCATGGAGCTTGGATGGGAGATAATTCAAGTCACCTACATCATGAGTGAGTAGATTATAGCGTTTTGACTCGGGATTGTAAGAGATTAATGTAATTAGCATTTTTGGTGAGGTTCATGCATTCAATTTCTGATTTGGCTAGAATATTTGGTTGATGTAGTTTCTCCTTCTATGCATATTCCATGATTGTGCTTGATTGATAGGATTAGACAACTTAAGATTGAAGAAAAGCAACATCATCCTTGAAATAATTAAACAATGAGTAATCAACATAAGATTGCGTAAAACCAATTTCCTTTAGGGCCGTCGAGAGCTTAGCAAACCAATTCTGAGGTGCCTGTCGAAGTCCATACAAGGAGTTACGCAATCGACATACTTTGTCAGGGGCACCGGAGTTAAAACCAGAAGGGAGTCGCATATATACCTCCTCAGCAAGATCTCCGTGTAGAAAAGCATTATGCGCATCCATCTGGTGAAACTCCCATTTTCGTGCTACTGCAATAGCCAAACATGTGTGAATCGTGACAATTTTTGCTACAGGAGCAAATGTTTCATTAAAGTCGAGTCCAACAATCTGACGATTCCCATATACAACTAGACGCCCCTTTAATCGTTCAATCGCACCATCATATCGATATTTTATTTTATAAACCCACTTACAACCGATTGCTTTCTTTCCAGGTGGAAGATCCTCCATAGTCCAAGTCTTATTCCTTTCAAGTGCATCTATTTCATCTTGCATAGCCTTTCGCCAACCTGGATGCTTAACAACCTCTTTAAAGGAGGCAGGTTCAGTTCCTGTAGTAATTGCTGCCAAAAAATGGATGAGTTTTGCAGAAAACTTATCACAATTTACATAATAAGCAATGGGAAAAGAAGTACCTGAGGACTTTGATGAATCGTGAACAGGTGATGTGACGAGTTTGGTAACGTGGACGGTGTTGGTGATGAAACCCTTGAGTCTACAAGAGGGTTTCTTTAGTCGATGGCCTCGACCAGTTTCAGGCACAACAGGTTCAACCGTAGGTACTGCATGTCCAATATCCAAGTCACTAACGGCAGGTGGTGTACATACTGGTATAGTCAGTGATATATCTTCTGACATACTCGAAGACTCAACATTCCCTCGAGGTATATCTGCTGCCATACCTGAGGACTCAACATTTTCCATCTCTATATCTTCGGTGATGCCCGAGGCATTCTTACTCCCATATGGTAAGACAATATCCTCAAGAAAAACTACATTATCATAATACTTCGTATTTTCAGATGGATTATCAACATTATGCAAGGAGGCATCTTCGGAGAAAGAAAAATTTTGTTCACAAAATACAACATCTCGCGATATAAAGAATACCTTTTCTTCTAAGTCATACAAACGTCATCCCTTTTTACCAAACGGATACCCCACAAACACACATCGTCGAGAACGAGAGCCAAACTTGTCCTTCATATGAGGCTGATTTTTGGCAAAACAAAGACAGCCAAAGACACGAAGGGCATCATACTTAGGAGATGAAGCAAAAACAATTTCATGAGGTGTTTTATTATTGAGTAATGGAGAAGGGGTACGGTTAATGACATAGGCGGCCGTCAGAACATTTCCCCCCCAAAAAGAAATAGGTAGATTAGCTTGAAAAAGGAATGCCTGAGCCACATTAAGAATATGCCTATGTTTACGTTCTACTTGTCCATTTTGTTGTGGTGTATCAACACAAGAGGTTTGATGAAGAATACCATTGTCAACATAAAATCTATGAAGGCATGTGAATTCTTTTCCATTATCAATTCGAAGAACCTTAACACACTTATCAAACTGAGTTTTAATCATGCGACAAAAATCTTTAAGGAGTTGGGATACCTCAGATTTGACAATCATCAAGTAAATACATACGGCTTGAGAACAATCATCTACGATAGTTAAGAAATAATGAGCACCACTACTAGTAAACAAAGTATATGAGCCCCATATATCACAGTGGATTAAATCAAAAATATTTGTTGCTTTACTATTACTCAGAGAAAACACGCTCCTAGTTTGCTTGGCTCTTAAACAAATATCATAAGGTTCATGAATAACATTACCATCCTTATGTCCATGAGTTCCAATATTATCTGGCAAAAAAGAGTCTACTTTTCGAGAATGATGACCCAACCGTCGATGCCACAATTCACTTTTATCTCCCATTGTGGCTCGATACGCTTGAAATTGTCTCAAAGGCCGAAACCAATAAACCCCGTCATATTGCGCACCTGCTCCAATCAAAGTTCTCAAAGCACGATCCGGTATGATGCAAAGCTTATCAGTAAAAGTGACAAAATAAGATTGATCGACAAGCAAGTGAGACACGGACAACAAATTGCAAGTAAGATCTGGAACATATAGTACATTATGTAGGACTAGAGATTTATTCAAAGAAATTGTGCCTTCCTTGGTGGCAATGATTTGTTTACCATTCGGCAGTCCATCAGAAGTAGGAGCAACATCAAATAATTGAGTAAATAATCCAACATTAACAGTCATGTGATTTGAGCATCCGGTGTCAATGATCCAGTCAGTGGAAGAATCACTCTTACCACTCAATTTTCCGGTTGAAGAACACTTCTCTTTTGAAGAGTGGAGCATGTGCACCAGTGTAGCCCACTGATCATCTGAGAGACCAGGAACCCCACACCGATCTGAATCTTGAACGGGTGCCTTATCAATAGGTCGTAAGGTGGTTGTTGCGGTATACGTCCTTACCAACCTTCGGTCATACCCGACGACATTGGCTACTTGGCCGTAGTGCTCATTCCTCCTCCCTCATCCATAATTCCATCTGTCGGGAGGTTTGGTTGTTCGATCGTCCGGCATAATAAGATGACGGTAGTCGGACTTCATAGGTTCGTCGTCAACCATAATAGGATAATGATAGTCGGAATTCATAGGTTCGTCGTCAACCATAATAGGATAACGATAGTCGGATGTCGTGGTTTCGTCGTCATTCATAATGGGATGACGATAATCAAATTTCGTTGTTTTGTCGTTAGTCATAACGAGAAAATCGAAGTAGTCATAGTCAAATTTCGTAGTGAAAAAATCAAAGATTTCAATCGCTGAAGGAGCGATAAAAAAAAATTGGTCGTCGTCTCCTCTCTTAGATCCGCCGCCACCCTAGAGTCTAGTAGGGTTTTTTTTTTTCTTTTTTTTTTTTAGGATCTTTGCTCTGAACCACAAGCTCTGATACCATAAAGAGTTTTGTGGAACAAATAGTCTGATATTTTCTGTTATTGAGAATGGTCAAAGCCATGAGTATATATATAGTCCTACAGTTCCTATCTTGTAGGGAAGCCACAACTTTATTCTAGGAAACATAAAGCTAAATATAGAAAATAAAGTGCTAACTTGAAGATATAGTCATAGTATATACAACTATATACAACGAGATTTACGGGTAGACGGGTAGATCCCGATATATATGCACGGGTAGATCTCGATATATATGGCGCCTCTAATAGCCTCCAAACGCGGGTTGTTGTTCCAATCTTCAGGTTTATGTCCACATGACATCTTTAATTTTTGCGGGCTTCACATCATTGCTTTGACCACGCAATATAAAAAATCTGTGAGCCTCCGAATGCGGGTCGGTGCGGAAGATTAAATCTCATGGTTGTTCACCATCAAAGAAGGAGAGGACGAATCAATTACCTCCGTTTTCACTCCAGTAATTCAAAGGAGAGGTATTCGCCTCAGTGTTCCTTTCATCTTCATTCATCATTGAAGGAGAGGGACAATTTGAACTCCCTCAATACTACCTTTCAGTAATTCGAAGGAGATGAAAAATCAAATGCCCTCAATGTTCCCTTCATTTCATATCAAAAGAGAGAAGACAAAAATTTGCTCCATCAATTTCCTTCATACACACAATCAGTCATGTGTGCGAAAAACAGACATAAACTAAAACTCGGATACTATTAATAAATGAAAATATCAATCATATTACTAATAATATACTTTGTTTTAGTAGAATAGTAGTCTACCCACTAATGTCATTAGCCTGAGTCAAACCATAAAGGTTGTCAAAATAAATATATATATATATATTTATTTATTTTTTCTAGATTTGCGAGCTAAGCAAAATCAAATTTGAATCAATTTTTTATTTCTATTTTTTTTTTGTGCGGCAGACCGCCCGCCCAAAGTTTGATTTGATTTTTTTTTTTTTTTTTTGATAACAAATCAAATTGTAAGTAACCCAACTTCACTAACACGCAAACTATTGCATTTAATACAATTTTTTTTTTCTTTTGTTTTTCAAGATTTAGACAAATCAGACTGACTTTTTTTTTTTTTTTTTTTTTCAAACTCCATCGGGAGGTTGCACAGATCTGAATATATATATATTTTTTTTCTTTTTTTCTTCTCCTTCCTCCACCAAATGTTTAGATCTACAAATTCTAAAGTAATCTTCAAGCAAAATTCCAGTCACACTCACAATTTAGATGGAGAAATCTCAAAATTGCAAAATAGCAGATGGAGAAGGATAAATACCAAGCGGTGGCGGCGGCATTGGCAACGAGCTCTCGACGACGGGAATTAAATCCGAGCTTCAGACCTCGACGACAACTACTGAACTGGCGGCGACTCAACCCAACAAACCGAGCTTTGGATTTTTTTTTTTTTTTTAACAAAGAAAAACGATTTTGAGCTTCTTTTCTGGCCATCGTGAATAGAACCACGTTCAATAATCCCATCTTCTGGTGGAGAAACAACGCAACGAGCTTTCCCAATCTCGAGGAGCATACGGGGCGATGGGTTCAGATTTTTTATTTTTTTTTCTTTATCTTCTTCTCTAGAAGAAGAATGTAGACAAACTCACTTCAACATCGAAATTACGTTTTTGTCTTTTGAACTTCTCAAAGGATACTATGACAAATTACGTTTTTCCTCTTTTTTCTGTTTTTTGATTTTCTCATTACAATAGATGCTTCTATACAATCTAAACCACCTTACTTTCCTAAAATACACTAGTAATAAAATAAATGCACTTACTAAGATAGATAAATCTTAATAACTTGTCATTTCTATTTTGACTTGTTTCCTTTTTAACTTGCGCATATTCTTACAAAGAATGCAAATATCATCAATTTTGATAAAAATATTGGTGATATATTAATAAAATCGGAGTTTCAATAACGATATAAGAAAAAGGATATTATTTCGAGTCTTTTTCCCATAATATTAGCCATATATTGCCGACATCGTCGATATTTATTGATATTTTGCCAATATTTCTGGTTTATCATTGATTGTCAAAACATCTACAATATTTTACCAATTTCCGTGATATTTTACTGATATTCGTAATATTTTGTAGTTTTTATTCTCTTCTTTACCAATATATTGATGGAGTGTATATAACAGCGATTTGGATGGTTGACACTCTAATTTCATTAATTTAGCTAAAAATGAAACATGCTCGAAACTTCGAAATAAAAGAAATTAAAACACATACCTCTTGTAGTTCTAAATTCTTTTAATTCTGATGCTTGAATCTGCTCACGAACTCTTCAAATCTTCTCTCGAACTCTTCGAGGACCACCTCTAGTAGTCCCGCTATTCTCGGACCGAACAACGGAATGGTGAGACTCCTTTACAAAAGAAAAAATGAAGAAGAAGAAGGATGGAGAAATTGTCTTCATGGAGTTGATTTTGATAAAAAAAAAAACAGAATTCTACATTTTCTTCATCAAATCATCCGAAGGTCTTTTTCTTTTCAACAAAACCAAACTTCAATCAAAATCAATCTTCATTTGATAAAACTTCACAATTAAGTTTCATTAAAAGATTAGTTGCCATGCGTTAAACATGCAACATAAAATTATATATTATTTTATTATTATTTAAAAATTAATTCAAAATTAATTTTAATTAAATATAATATATATTTTATTAATTAATAAAAATATAATATATAATTTAATTAACTAATATTATTTAATTCAATATCAAATATTAAATAATATGACTAATCCCTGTTTTCCGAAAATTGACTTTTCGCACCTGAATCCCTATTCATGGTTTAGATCGATCTCATATTTAAATCATGTTTAAATATGTTCATCATTCTTCCAAAAACCGAATTTGAATAAATTAAAATTCTTTTTCTCTCATATTGTTGCACGGCTGAATCCGAGCTAGCCAGGAGAATCTAGAGGACCTACAGGTTAGAGCTCCAACGATACGAGATTAACCGGTCAAACTCTTTAGCCAAGCTAACCAACATTCGTTAACTCCCGGAGACTCCACTAAAGTCCAAGGGTTGCACTCCCGTCACCGTAGATATATTTTTGTCCTCTTGATGTAACCGTCATCAGCAAGTCGATTCTTCACAGGTCGTTCGTAATTACAGTTGGGGGTCATATAAATCGTTTAACCCTTGTAATTACATCTTTCTCCTTAAGTCCCCACTGCTCCTCTAATGAACAATTGGTTTGTGGTTCAACCATCAAACTGAATCCCTCTCGTGCCAGAGAGAGGGTGAGCGCTCATTGTTCAAGACCAGAGTGTCAGCACTTAAGAGAACAACCTCTCTACTAGACCCTAAAGGCGGGTAGGAGTGAATTCCATCTCGCAGGACTATGTTCCCAACTCCCTACTCGGTCTTATCCCCAAGATGGTAGGCTTATTGAGTTGGCGATCTGGCCGCTCTCATTTGTACAGGTCAAAGGATAAGGCCGAATAAACAGGAGTTCATAGTGTGCTCAGGATTCAGATCGAGTTACCTAGGTTATCATATGAAAAAGTCGGTCTTTACAGTAAACCGAGTTATAAAGAAAGAACGACTTAATTTCGCAGTTCAGTCTTTATGCAAACTCATTGCAGAGGACGCCCCTACTTGCATGTCTCCACATGAACGATTTCGGATCACATCGTTTGTACCATACAAAGTGGGCCGCGTCCATAGTGTCCCCAAGATAAGATACCCAACCTTATCCCTATACTATAGACCGTTCTGGATATTACTCAAACTTGATCCATAATCATGTCACACATGAAGTTCAAGTATACATCCTATAGTCATGAGTTCTTTGTTTATTGGAGTTAGGTTAAAAGTAAATACAATTCACTTTATTCAATAACAACTTTACTGAATAAATCTCAATAACAATTTTATTGCTAAATAAAATATACATTCGGTTTACAAACCACGAGTTTTAGGACATAAAACTCAACATATATATCTTGATGTCAAACCAAACATAACTCAATTGACATAAGGTTGTGTCATTCACTAAAATATCAGAGATTTAAATCTCACATTAAATAAATACCTTTAAAAAAAAAAAAAAAACATATACCTTTGATTTATTTATCTTGTAGACCAAAAATTTAGAATCACAAATCCATACACGAATCATATAAAAATCTGTCTCCACTCTCGGTGGACTTTCTATTCTTAAATAATTTAATCTATTTATTTATTTATTTTTTTTTTTTGCAACGGTATTTTAATAAATGCGAGGATTGCACAACTTTATGCCAATTGAGCTATGCTCGGTTAATCTATTTTTTATTCCTTTCTTGACATACATATTATTAATTTAGGTTAAATGATCAAAAATACCTCCGAACTATGAGTTATGTTTCAAAAATACCCCTTAACTATAAAAAAAACATTTAAAAAATGCCCTTACAATTAACAAACTATGAGTTATGTTTCAAAAATACCCCTTAACTATAAAAAAATATTTCAAAAATGCCCTTACGGTTAACAATACACAACAATTAAATTCTAATTTGTATTTGTGTAAAGTGGAAAAAATGAAAACGTAGACGACTTAGGTGTCACAAAAACCATGATATTTTATTCTATTCTCCGATCTTTTTGTCCTAGTTTTATTCTATTCTTCGGTCTTATAGGATTTTTCATGATTTTTTAACACCTCAGTCGTCTACATTTTCCTTTTTTTTCACTTTACACAGGTACAACTTAGAATTTAACCGTTCACATTAAATTTGTGTGTTGTTAAAGTGATTTTTGAAACATTTTTCATAATTCAAGAGTATTTTTGAAACGTTTTTCATAATTCAAGAGTATTTTTTAAACGTTTTTCATAGTTTAGGAGTATTATTGAAACTTTTGAAAGTACAAAGGGTATTTTTAAAACATTTTTCATAGTTGAGAGATATTTTTTATAATTAAACCTAATTTATATGTTAATGATATATGTGCTTAAAATGATTGTTCAGGACTTAAATGTTTATTAAAAAAATTACAAAATTTCAACAAATTTCCATGATATCAATAAATTTGAGTCATCGATGTCAATAGTAACATCAATATTTTCATCCTTCTTTCTAATAGGCTGATACAATACAATGATGTTAAGAAATCAAATAGCTCTTATGGGCTCACATGTTATGGCAAGACTCTGTCAGTTTAGTCACTCTTCAATCTGATTATAAACTGGTTTGCTCTTACATTTTTTTTTTTAATATCTGTGAGTGTCTGGATCAGCTTATTAATCTCACGGGACAACTGTCGGGACCTAGAACATCTCTATTTATTAGCTACTTTATAAAGTTCTTCCGGAACTTCCATACTTCTCTTGTTCTTTAAACTTAATATTTTACATGCAGACAGCAGCCATTCTAAGAGATATGGGTCTTATAAGCTTTGTTAAGATTCATCGTTCATAAGGTGCGCAGAAATGAATTCAGATTGAGAAACCCTCCTAATTTCTGAAAACAAGAAATAACTATCAATATCAACCACGACTATCAAATAGTTTCTTTAATCTAGTTTAAGTTCAACACCAACAAAGTTACCAAATGGAGGACTGATTTTAAGAATATGAATAAAAGATTAAATTTACCTCTCACCATTCTAATATACTGGCAATTTTAAAAGGGTGCCACCGAGTACTTTTCAAGTAGTCACCCAATTAATACTACTCTAGCCCGAGCAAGTTTGAGGACTTTTCAAGTGGTCATCTAATTAGTACTATTCTCGCCAAGCACACTTAACACGAGTTTCGGTGCATTAGTGCTAGTATGATTACAGGGAAGTATGAGAAATTTATGGGAGCTAAACAAAAGTTAATATTGAAATATTTGAAACTGAACCAAAGTAAGAAGAGAGGCTTGAAGGAAGAAATGGAGTATAATATCATACATATGAATATACAAATGATTCACATATATGTAATAAAAGAGAGAGTGAAAGAATCAAGAAACCGTCTCAGAAATGTCCTGAAGGCGTTTTTCCAAGTCGGTGAGCCTCAAGCCCCAATCGCTCTTGATCCTGAGAGGCCTCACTCTACGGTCAATCTCAGAGTTCTCAGAGTTGCTCCCTTCAGTGGACGCCCCTTCTTTATTTTTGGCTTTCACTTGTCGGGTCTTGTTCTTCTCCTTCACGGCGGCCGCCTTCTGCAGAGCCCTAAGAACATCGGACCCACTAATTTCGGAATCCGATTCCTGTTTTGGGGTTGTTTGATTTCGATTGGGGTTTGGGGACTTCACGGCCGATAGAATTTTGTGGCCAAAGCTTTTGATGTTGCCGCTGCTGTTTGGTGTGGTGTTTTCGGCGTTGGTTTTGGGAGGCTGAGACTTTGCGGAGACCGGAGGCGGCCTGGTTGGGATCGGGAGGCGGCGGCAGGACGGGCTTGGTGAGGTTGAGGACGCAGCCCACATTGTTTGGATTTTGTGACCAACACCACATTGGCTATTGGAGAGGTTCATGTCATTTCGGGTTTTGGAAAAACTTGTGGCCCAAAACTTTTGCAAAAAAGATGCGATTTTTTTATTTTTTTTTAATTTTATAAATTCATGGTAAATGGTCTTTTTGCACCATTTTAATTAGAGATGTCCATGGGGCGGGGCGGGGCCAGGTAATGCCTTGCCCGCTCCCGTCCCCGTCTCCCATTTCATTACCCGTCCCTGCGAAATTCCCCGTTTAATTTCGCGGGTAACGGGTATTATCCGCGGGTAATTTTCCCCGCGAATAATTTACTTTTTTAATTTATTCTTATCCATTTTTTTAAGTTTTGCTATTTGTTAAGTTGATTAATATTATATATATATTTAATTTCATAAACTTTATTAGTAATATGTGTATTTTTTTGGAACTTTATTGGTAAAATGAGTATTTTTTTAGATAAATAAAGAAGTGTGTAGTTAATTTTTTTTTGATGAATAATGTATATATATATATATATATATATATATATATATAAGTATACGGAGCGGGGCGGGTAAACGGGGCGGGGCGGGTATGCTATTACCCGCCCCCGCCCCGTTTAGTTAACGGGGCAAAAAACATTACCCGCTCCCTGCCCCATTCCCCGTGTAATCGGGATTCCCCGTCCTATTCGGGGGGCGGGGCGGGGCAAATGGACATCTCTAATTTTAATCAATGTTACATTTTTTAAAATTGAGTTTCGTATCTTTTTTTTTTCTTTTTTCATTTTCTCTCCTTCACTTTTCATTCATTTTTTACCCTCTCAATTTTTCCTATTATTTTAAAATTTTACTTACAATATTTTCTCCAACAAAATCCTTAACTCTCCTCCCTAATCTCCATTTACTGATTTTTTATTCTCTCCTCTCACCCAAAATCTCTAATAACCAATGATTAAACCTCTCTCATTTTATTTTCTCTCTTAGATCCTAAAACTAATTAAAAAAAATGTTAGATTTTAGTCTGTTTCTATTTATACACGTTGAAATAGTGTAGTTGGTGTATGAAGTAATGGAGATCTCCAGATCCAAATCGGCGGCTGATCACCTAAACAAAAAAAATGTTGTCACTCGTCAAACCCAAATCAGCGGCGACCAAGAAGAGAAAGATCATCGTCGGCCTGAATTCTTCAAATTCCGGCAGAGAGATTCTGCTCTGATTGCTTGTGGTGGTGGTATAAACAGGGGATAATGTGGTTGCGGTTCATGTTCGAGAGCCGAATGAGAATTTTGATCCTAATACTTTTCATATTCCCGAGGATCTCTGCAAATCATAGAAAGTCAAAAATGGCGATTGAGTTTCTGTTTATTTTTTTTATTCTTCCCCTTTTCAGGAATTGAAATTAGAAATTGAAGTAGGTTTGTTGATTGAATGATGTTGTAGGTGGATTTTCATACGAGGATTTGTGAGGGAGAATCCTATATTTTAGAATTGACAAATCAAGTTCGACTCAATTTTGCGATTGTTCTTGGAACCACCACTTGATTATTCTTGGAACCACCACTTCGAGGTATTTGATTGGATGATGTTGTAGGTGATTTTTGTTTTTTGCAATTACAGTGTATTTGAAGATTTTTTTAGTTGCAAAGACTATTTATTTGATATTTTTTTGCAAATACAGTGTATAGTGTATTTGCCTTTAGTACAATTTTTTTATGTTATTGCAAATACAGAGTATTTGTACCGTGTAATTGCAGTTTGCAAATTACAATTACACTGTAATTGCACTTTGCAATGTATCGTGTAATTGTAGTTTGCAAATTACAATTACACTGTAATTGCACTTTGCAATGTATCGTGTAAATACAGTTTGCAAATTACAATTACACTATAATTTCACTTTGCAAATTACAAAGAATTGCACTTTGCAATGTATCGTGTAATTGCAGTTTGTATTATTGCAATCTACCGACCGGTACCCGTGATTTTATTTTGAATTAAAATATATACTATATTTTCATTTCTAGTGAATTGAAAAAATATTGTAAACACTATATTTTCTTATATTTTCTTCTTATATCACAAACATACTTGTTAGTCAACACAATAGACTTGTTAAAGAATTGTTTTTTCTTCCTTGATCATGGTCTTGCTTGTTGTGAAGAACAAGTTAATTGAGAGATTATCTGGCAACATGCGGCGAAAAAAAACATCCAAAAACGAAATATCGTTAGCTACTAACATTTATTTCTTGAAATACCATAATGATACATGTTGTGGATAAAATAATCACAAATAAAAGACCAGACCAAACACTGGTTCATTCGAACAAAATCTTATGCCACAGAAATATCATTTAAACCTCCGACAATATCGGGACAGATTAGCGTGAGCCCAACACATCGAAAGAAGTTCAGCCCATAATTTACCGAGGACTTGGTCCATGAGACAACTAAAGGGCCCAGTCCCCCGTGAAAGAAACTGGGCCGATCATTGGTCAGCCCAGGTCGAGAGAGGGTCGACTAAGCCCAATGTCGACCACCCCTTGGCGAAAGAGAGCATGGCCTATTAGAACGAAGGTCAGGGTCAAACTCTCAAACAACGGGTCTTGGGCCCAGAAGGGGACCGCTCAGTCAACCCTAGGTCGAGCGCTCATCGGCCCTTATGGCAGGCCTAGACCAATTCAGGGTCTATCTTTTCGTACGGAGAAAGGGGTAAACATTGCTTAAAGGCCCAGTCAATCCTTTTTCCTAATCCTTTTAGGAAAGGGAAAGACCTAGACCATCATTATAAATACCACCATAATAGCAGGAAGTAAGTAAGCCAATTATGTTCTAAAATAATCTAGTCAATCATTGCTCATACTGACTTTGGCATCAGAGTTTATTTACTTTGTTTTGCAGGTCCCTTCGTCTCGATGATATTACAAATTCACCGTTGAGGTCACGTGATCAGCAGGTGCGTTCCACTTGGGATAAATCGTGCATCAACAGTTGGCGTCGTCTATGGGGACGATAGTGCTCTACCTTTGCACAACAAATTGAAGAAATTTCAGGCCATATCAGTTCATAATCTAGCCAAAGGGAAATCTTTTGTTAAGAACATGAGGGAATTAAACATTCATGACCATAAACAAAACAAAAGATAAACCCTAGGCAAGATCAACAAGAACGAAGACATGAAGATTCAGATTCAGCAATTGTTCATCAAGAAATATCAAAGAAAAATAAATAAAAAGAAAAAGAAAATCTGGAGCAAAAAGATGAAATAGGGAAGAAGACGAAAGAGGAAACCCTAGAATTTCATCTTCTTCCTCTCTTAAGCAGCACTCGCAGACCACCTCAATGAGAGGATCTCTTCGGGCAATTGTTCCGCCGCTGGTGACCTCCACACAGACGCAGCGGCGTGCAGGGCTGCGACTCTTGCGATATGCGGTTTGCTCCAACGAGTAGACGATGACCTCGACGATAGGCAATGCGCGATAACATCTCAACGACCAACGATGGCCTCTCAACAACCATGCCCCTGGCCTCGGCGATAACCTCTCAGACTCCAATGGTAGTGACGAACGACGATGAGCAGCGGCGTGGCAAACTTCAACGTCCACCCGCACGAATCTACGATGGCAAGGATTGTAAGCAATCGTGCGACGACAATAAACAAACGTCGGCGGCTTCGAAGTTTCCTCAGATCGGAGCAACGCGAGCAACGGGATCCTCAGATTTCAACGAAAACTGTAGACGACGACGGGGTAACTCGATGGCAACCGCAACAACGGTCTGACCCTCGGGCTTCGAGCGGCGATGGCGAGCCTCTAACCAGCGGCGAGACCTTTGGATTTTGATGGCGGTGCAACCTCGACAGATTATCATCCTTCACCGGCGATCTTTCATGGATGCGACGACGACGAGCACCAAGCAAATATTTTGGCGACGCGATCTGCAAATTTGGCCTATTGAACCTTGGCGTCCCTTAGCGGAGGTCCAACACTAGCGGCGACGACAGATCTAGGGTTGTAAAAAACCTAAAGGAAGAAGATGTCAGTCCGGTCTAGTTCGATGGAGGATTGTTGCGTGCTCAATGTGTTAAAGATAAATAAGCAAGAAGGTAGATAGAGCACTCAGAACATGCAAGCATACATGGTCTCACAGCAAGTAGTAAGTATATTTCATTCGTTTTTTCCACAGAGACTTATTTTTAGCTATTCATGAAGTGTATTTGTTAAGAAAGAAGGGGTGGATTTGATGGGGTAAAATTGGTTTTTAATTATCTAATTTTTGCTGAATGTGTAAAGGAATGCAACATAAACAAATGCAAGTTGAAATTAGACTCAAAAGACAAGAGATGGAATTAATAAACGAAGAAGAAAACAGCTAAACAGAATGGTACTTAGCAGAATTGCGGACACCGCAATTTTACCGCAATTGAATAACAGCGAAAGTGTGTAAATGGGCGAATTAAGGGCTACTAATGACTATCCTATAGGCATTTTTATATGATTCTCAAGCACTGGATCTACTCTCTATGCATCAAACTCACTCTATCTCATGTATCGTCCGATTCCATGCATTAGATTCTTTAGTTTACTCGACTCAAAGTAAGGTCTTAAGCATATTGTTAAAACATAAGTGTTTAGTTTGTACTAGGGAAACGCCTATTCCTAGGCCGTTTCCTGGTTACCATGAAAGGCTAGCATGATTATACGACTCTGAACTCTTACTCCTTCCAGAGGTTAGGAGTTCTTTGGACAAAATGGATGGCCAATCGAAATTGCCCGTGGGATGAAGCTTACATACAATCAATACTTCGAGAGCTATCCTACATGCTTGGTTCACGTTTTTTAGCCTATAGTTCTGTCATTAGCATGCCCCTAAGTGACTTAGCTACTCATGGATATATAGAGAACAGAAATGTAAGATAAAACAGACATGCTTAGAAGGGAAATATACTCCAAACAGTAAGACAAAACCGTAGCAGCAGAAGATGGAAACTGTGAAATGAAGTCTTGCAGTTTGATTACTTTGAATGTTGAACGGACAAAAGGGACTTAAAGGAAATAATTCAAGTACAGACAGCGACGAAATGAAGTAGACTAATCACTAAACCAGAAGCGATAACTAAACAATGCTGGAAATGAGAAAGGAAAGACAAAAAGCAGTAAATGGTGCTTGAAAGCCTCGTTGCAGTCGCCTCGAATGAAGGGGATGAAAGTCAGCCTTGCTTGGATGAATCCAATCGAGAGAGAAGAAGAATCTCCTCTCCTTCCTATCAGATTATCGATTCCAACAGCTGAGACTCTCACTCCAACAGACGGCAAGGGAAAACAGGGAGAAAAGATGGACTGCGAGAAGACTCTACGCTTTCGGATGATGCTTGAACCTCCGACTTTGACCCCCTTTTATAGTAGTTTGCAGGTGCGTTTGGGCCAAGGAGAACCATCAATCTTCAACGTCATATATCAGAATGGATGGAGGAGAAAGAACGAATCCCTGAAATTACGGAAATTAACAGAAAAGGATCAGTCAACTTACGGTTTTCACTTGAATAATTGCGGCTTCAGCAATGTTTTCGCAATGCTGTCGCAATGCAGCTTTTTTCATTCTTTTCCTTCGGTTTTCAACCCTTTTCTTTCCTATTGTGCATAAGTCCTAATTTAGCTACCTTCTTCTCATTCTCATATTTAAGCATAGGTTTAGGCTAAATGCTATCAAAAACACCTAAAAGTGTACATCTTCTTAAGCTAAATGGGTCCTAAATAAGTCACTTTCAGAGACTTAACACACCCCCAAACTTAAGGCTTTGCTTGTCCTCAAGCATACTAAGGACTTACCTAGGCTGCTGTTTCTTCTTCTTTACCCACCTACTGACTCCCTTATATCCCTATCTATAGCACTGCTGTCCTGTGACACACTTCTCAGTTTAAAACTACCCTCTTATCTAGCTTCTTCTGACTTCGCCTGCCTAACATTCACCTGCTTTTATTAACTTCCTACAACTGATCTATTTCCTTTTGTCATATCATGCCACTATCCCTAAGGTTTCAAATTCTGCCTAGCTTTACCTCAGACTCAGTACATGCTTCTAGCTTTATTTTTAATTTGTCTAGGATTCCTTAGAGTCATGCCAGTCTTAGTATTAACGGTGACAGTAGTACTTTTAAAGAACAACCTAAACCCTGGCATCACTATATTGGATAAACACTCATCTCCCTAAACAACCCTACGAGTTACAACTTTGTGCTTAGCTAATTGAGGATCAGAGTTTTTTTTAAATAGGACATCTAAGCCACAAAGTTATAACTCCTAGGTATACATTCTTCTTCCCTTTTCCCTTTTTCTTACTTAGGTGGGGCCTCTCCTTTGGTTGCCTTTGGATGCAATGCCACTTGTGGGTCACACACTTGGCACTGATTACTTAGCAACCTCAGAGAGACCCCCCTCTTTATTCTATTTTTCATTTTTTTTTTTTAGTTCATCATTTTCTTTTGTAAAGGAGAAGAAGAATGCTTATGTTTCTAAGGGAGAAAGGAATGTTCCTAGGCCTAGGGTGGCCTCCCCCAAACTTCAACTACTCATTGTCCCCAATGAGTGTCTGAGGTGGCACACCCCCAAACTATCCTAGAAGCATCTAATCTAAGGTAAAACAAAGAGAATCTAAAGCCCTAGGCATAGACAGAACATTTAAAAGAAAATGTCACAGCAGCAGTAAGTTTAAAAAAAAAAAAACAGACAGATAAGGGCTTAAAGCTGTGCATGCTGAGCTTTTTAGAGGTTGATTTAAACTATCAAAGGGTGTCCTATGACACTCATCCAGCATGCATGTAGATAAGCTATATAAGGTAGTCATGTTAGCAGCAAAAGACTGAATTTAAACAGATGACAGCCTAGCTAAACAGACAGTCCAAAACATGCTTTCAGTCATGAAAATTGCGGGTACCGCAATTATTTCGCAATTAGATCAGGGCAGATATAACAGTGACTAAGGCCCCTAAGCATGCTCTTTCCAGTCATCACGCTCTCCTAAAAATAAAACAAAACTAACCTATCTAGTCACCTATCATCAGACTATACTAAGCAAAATTAAAAACATAAAACTAAACATCTAAGACAAATAAAAAATGTACTAAAAACCGCATAATTCACATAGGCTATCAGAAAGCAGAAAATTGTTTTTTTTTTTTCTAAGGGAACAGCAATACTCCCTTCAGTGCAATTCAAACCAGCACTCAAACGTCGTCATCCTCATCAGGTTGCCGTGGTCGTGGGGGCACCCATGGAGTCAGGAGATTTGTAGGGAAATCAGGGAAGATGCACCCAAGTTGGTCTGCAACTTCCTTGTCCCTAGCCTGCGCATAAGTGGCCCATTGAGCCATTCTCCTCTGCATATCCATCAGGCAGGCCATGGATAGGGACTGTTCAGCAGCCAGCCTATCCAGTTCAAACTCCATATTTCCCTTCCTCTTCAGCCTCAGGCTAGCAGGCAGCTCCAAGTGGCCTGTGTAAGCCATTTGCTGCTCCATGCGCTCGGTGGGGACTCCTGCAAGCAAACATAGCTTGGTTATTGTGTTAGGGAAAAACAGTGGTCCCTTACCTTTCTTGGCGCACTCAGCAATAGCAGCAGTGATGACTTCTCCCACGTTGATCGTGAGACCTCTCATTATCGCATACACCAGCAGCGATCGGCTCTGGTTGATTGTAGTCTCGTGAGTCACTGGGGACAATCTCCTTCTCACGAACGAAAACCACACAGCCGCTTTAGCCGTGAGGTTGGCACTCATGAGAGTGTGCCTCCCATTGCGTGACACGGTCCACGCTGCCTCAGGCTGGCCAATGGTTCGAATGGCCTCCTCCAGCACTGCCTCAGTAGGCTCATCAACGATCCGAGCATAATCTGTATGTGTTTGGCCCTTGAGACCATAGGCTTCGTTGATGGCCTTGGCTGAGAAATCCACTTCTACCCCTCTGACCACAGACAGGCCATCCTCAGGGCTGAGCACATTGGCGTAGAAATCATACACCATGCTCGTGTAGGCTGGATTAGGCGGTCTGCAAAATTCCTCCCAGCCGTGGTTGATCACTCCTGCGCGCAAGAACTGCGGCAGGTCAGCAGGTCGGTCGAGGAAGCCTTTCTCGTGTAGCAACTCCCTCTTCCTCAGCTCAGCACCCCTGGACTCAGCATCAGAGGAAACATACCTCACTGACTGAGGCTCGTCTTCAGGGTAGAGCTTTGCCTTCCCCTTATCTGATGGCTTGGCTGATTCGGCAGCCTCAACCTTGAGTCGTTTGAGCGAAGGCTCGGTGCTCTCTTTCTCTGATGAAGGCACCTCCTTAGCCTTCTTCCTCTTTAGTTTCTTGGATCGCTTGGGTTTAAGGATCTTGGCCTTCTTCTTCTTCTTTAGCTTTGCCTCAATGTTAATCTGCTGCAGGCATGCCCCCAGCGTCTCTTCCATGGAATCATCCTGCTGTGCAGGACTCTCTGGGCTAGCTTCCCTTGCAGGCGAGAAGACCTCGTCTTCACCACCTTCCCCACTGCCCTGAGTGGATTCCTGGTACTCCCCATAGGGGAATTCAGGGTCAGGTCGTGGAGGCGTGTGCGAAGGCGTGGCACTCTGCTCAGCTGTAGGCGTCTGCACGGAATTCAGTGGTGAAGACGGCGTTTCAGGGCTCTGTGCAGGCGGTGACGATGAAAGCTCTGGGCTGTGCACTGGTCCAGATGGTGAAGAGTTGTGCGCAGGCGATGCAGATGGCGACGAACCCTTCTTGGTCGACTCGTGGGACGCACGATCTGTTTCTTGACTCTCCACAGAGAGAGTCTTGGCTTTGCTTGGTTCGGCGGCCGTCTCGACACTCCACCGCCGTTTTTTGGGTGTACCTGCTGGTTCAGAGGGTCCAGCAGGGATCTCAGTGACAACCCTCCACTTCTTCCTACGGATCGGAAGCTTGGGAAGAGGTCCGGTGCGTACAGCACCAGCATCTGCAAGGGTCAGAAGTGCTTCCCTCGCAGCCGCTTCAGCTGCGTCATCAGCCTTCTTCTTGGCTGCGGATCTTTCAGCCCTTGTGGACACCATTGTCGAATCTTGGAGGTTTGGAGAGAAGGATCAAAGATGAAGAGAATCTCAGTTTTCTTGGAAATCAGAGAATGAGAGAATCGAGCGCCTTCTAACGGATATAAAGGCAACGGCTAAATCCCAACGGCTCTATTTTGCGGATCCTGCAATTCCAGCGCAATTTTAGGGATTTCTTTTTATCTAAATGGCAAACTTTGTTCGTCCGTATCTTTTATTTGGCTCGATCGTTTCGTGATTTTTAAAGCTGGGATTACTCTCCTTGATCCCCTCTTTCGATTCCCTATAAAGACAAATAAAACAAACATTAAATACTTAATTAAAATCACACCACAAAACATACAAACGATAACCGGAAAAAGTGAAAAAAATAAACTAAGGCATTAGCCTTGACTAAACGAGCACAGTGACCACTCGTTCTCTCTCGTTTTTAGTTTCATGCTTCATTCAAGAGGAAGGCCGAGAGAGTCTTCACATCTCCTTCCTCATAGTAGTGCTTCAACCTCGCCCCATTGACCATAAATGGCTGACCTTGCTGCAAGTTCTTTATCTCTATTGCACCATGAACAAACACATTAGTAATGACAAATGGACCCGACCATCTAGACTTAAGTTTCCCTGGAAATAGTTTCAACCGTGAGTTAAACAACAAAACAAGTTGACCCTTCTTAAAGTCCTTAACTCTAAGTCTACTATCGTGCCAAATCTTGGTTTTTTCCTTGTACATCTTAGCATTTTCATAGGCCATATGCCTAAGCTCATCAAGCTCATGTAATTGCAAAGACCTCAGTGTCCCCGCATCCTTTACACAAAAATTCAATTCCTTCATGGCCCAAAATGCTTTATTTTCTAACTCAAGTGGTAAGTGACAAGCCTTGCCATATACCAGCCTATAAGGGGACATACCTAGGGGTGTCTTGTATGCTGTCCTATAAGCCCAAAGTGCATCCTCAAGCTTGAAGGACCAGTCTTTCCTATTAGGTTTGACCACTTTTTCTAGGATGTTCTTAATTTCCCTATTTGAGATTTCAGCTTGGCCATTTGAGTGTGGGTGATAGGGAGTGGCTACTCTATGTCTAATGTTATATTTAGCCAACACTCTCTCCATAGCCTTGTTAATGAAATGTGACCCCTCATCACTAATGATGGCACGAGGTGTCCCAAACCTAGTAAAAATGTGCCTATGCAAAAAGTTGGTGACTGTTTTAGCATCATTATTAGGACATGCTTTGGCCTCTACCCACTTGGACACATAGTCCACTGCTACTAATATGTAAAGGTTACCTGATGATGGAGGGAATGGCCCCATGAAGTCAATGCCCCATACATCAAAGAGCTCTAACTCTAAGATGTAGGTGAGGGGCATCTCATCCTTTCGACTGAGGTTACCTGTTCTTTGGCATTCATCACAGCTGTGGGCATAGTTGTGGGCATCCTTGAAGATTGTTGGCCAGTAATAGCCACTCTGAAATACCTTTGCAGCTGTTCTTTGGCCACCAAAGTGTCCACCATAAGGAGATGTGTGACAGTGCTGCAGCACAGACTTCGCTTCAGCAGCTGAAACACACTTCCTCAGCAAGCCATCAGCACAGGTTCTGTAAAGTGTGGGGTCATCCCAGATGAATTTCCTTGCTTCATGAAGGAACCTCTTCTTCTCTTGTCCTCCCTTGAAAACTGGTAATACCTGTGATGCACGGAAGTTAGCAATGTCAGCAAACCAAGGTTCCTCATCGTTATCACGATGAGTCAAAGCAAAGACATGTTCATCAATAAAAGCATCAGAAATTGCGGGGTCCGCAATTTTTTCGCAATTGTGCTGCAATCGAGACAGGTGATCTGCAACCACATTTTCACATCCTTTCTTGTCTCGGATGTCCAAATCAAACTCTTGCAGCAACAACACCCACCTAATCAATCTAGGCTTGGCATCAGCCTTCCTCATAAGATATTTCAAGGCAGAATGGTCAGTGTATACAATTGTCCTAGTGCCTACAATATAGTTTCTAAATTTTTCGCAAGCAAACACTACAGCAAGCATCTCTTTCTCAGTAGTTGTATAATTACATTGAGCCTCATTCAAGGTCTTACTAGCATAATAGACAGGGTGTGTTAGCTTGTCAATCTTCTGGCCTAACATTACTCCTACAGCATAGTCACTGGCATCACATAACATCTCAAAGGGCAGATCCCAATTTGGTCCTACTATGATAGGGGTTGTGACTAGTGCTTTCTTAAGGGTGGTCCAAGCTACTATACATTCCTTCGAGAAGATGAATGGCCTATTTAATTCTAGAAGCTCACACAGAGGCTTGGCTATCTTAGAAAAGTCCTTAATGAACCTTCTGTAGAAGCCAGCATGCCCTAAGAAACTTCTAATGGCCTTGACATTCTGAGGCTCCACCAACTTCTCTATGATCTCAATTTTGGCTCGGTCAACTTCGACTCCTGCCCTCGACACTCTATGTCCTAAAACAATCCCCTTATCCACCATAAAATGGCATTTTTCCCAATTTAGGACTAGGTTGGTCTCCTCACACCTAGCCAGGACTTGTCCTAGGTTATCTAGACAGTTTGAAAATGAGTCCCCAAAGACTGAGAAGTCATCCATGAATATTTCTATCATGGACTCATCCAACTCAGAGAAGATTGCCATCATGCACCTTTGGAAAGTTGCCGGTGCATTGCATAAGCCAAAAGGCATTCTGCGAAAGGCAAAGGTTCCAAAAGGGCAAGTGAAGGTGGTCTTCTCTTGATCCTTAGGGTCTATAGTTATTTGATTATAGCCTGAATACCCGTCTAAGAAACAATAGTAGGCTCTACCAGCTATTCTGTCTAGCATCTGGTCAATGAACGGTAGAGGGAAGTGATCTTTTTTAGTTTCTTTATTTAATTTCCTGTAATCCATACACACTCTCCACCCTGTGACAGTCCTTGTTGGAATCAGTTCGTTGTTCTCATTGACTACCACAGTTATTCCCCCCTTTTTAGGTACACATTGGATGGGGCTCACCCACTGGCTACTAGCTATTGGGAAGATCACACCTGCATCTAACCATTTTATTATTTCCTTCTTTACTACCTCTTTCATAGAGGGGTTTAGCCTACGTTGGTGATCTACCCTAGGTGTGTGCTCTTCCTCTAGTATAATTTTGTGCATGCAATAAGAAGGGCTAATGCCTCGAATATCAGCAATAGTCCATGCTATAGCCTTCCTATGTTGCTTAAGCAGTAAAATCAGTTCAACCTCATGCTTTTCACTTAATTTAGAAGAAATGATAACAGGCAGAGTTTCATTACTTCCTAGATATGCATACTTGAGGTGAGTAGGTAGTGGTTTCAGTTCTAAAACAGGTGGATGCTCAATGGAGGGCCTTAAAGGATTCACAGATCTATCAGTTAAATCTATATTCATACATACATGTTGTGGTTTATCTACAGGCATATCCATTATGTCAGATACATTCAAGTAAGCTACATCTAATTGTACATATTCATTAGCATGCTTAGTTAATAATACATGCTCCAATTGTTCCTCCATCAAGGAGTCTACTACGTCCATGCTAGCACAGGATTCAAGATCAGAGGGGTACCTTAAAGCTTTATATACACTAAACTTCACCTCTTCATCATGAACCCTCATAGTAAGCTCACCTTTTTGGACGTCTATAAGTGCCCTACCTGTGGCTAGAAATGGTCTGCCTAGCAGGATGGGGACCTCCTTGTCTGCCTCATAGTCCAGGACAATGAAATCTGCAAGGAAAATAAATTTGTCAACTTTCACTAGAATATCCTCAATCTTACCTTCAGGGTATGCGATGGATCTGTCTGCTAGTTGTAAAGTGACAGTAGTTGGACGTGCTTCTCCTATTCCCAACTGGCGGAATAGGGACAGGGGCATGAGATTTATGCTGGCGCCCAGGTCACAAAGCGCTCTGCCCACGTGCTTGCCTCCAAGTTCTACAGGTAAGGTGAAGGAACCAGGATCCTTCTCCTTCTTGGGCAGCTTGTTCTGGAGGATGGCACTGCACTCCTCAGTGAGGTTTACTGTTTCAAACTCACCAATTATTTTTTTGTTAGTAATGATGTCCTTCAAAAACTTTACATAAGAAGGCATAGACTGTAAAACTTCTACAAAAGGAATGTTAACATGCACTTGCTTAAGAATTTCTAAGAATTTATTAAAATGAACTTCCTGTTCCTGCTTCTTCTTAAGCCTTCGAGGGTATGGAGGTGGTGGCACATATGCAGGCACGTCAGGGCGCCTTAGGATAGGTGGAGGCCTTGGAATTTCTTCTACCTCCTCAATAATTGGCTCTAGCCTGGCTCCTGATGTGCTAGTTGGTGGTGGACCTTGGTTTGGCAGAGACTCCAGTGGAGCACTAGACTCAGTGTTCTCTACTCTCTTTGGTGTGTCCTTTGTGTTGCTCACCAATGGTCTTCCACTCCTAAGTTCAATTGCTTGAACTTGTTCTTTACCATCTCTCCTTGGTACCTCGGTGTCAGCAGGGAGTCTACCTTGGGGCCTACTCTTAAGTTCATTGGCTATATGGCCTATTTGGTTTTCTAGGCTCCTCAGAGTAGCTTGCTGGCTTTGAAGAGTAGCATCATTCTTAGCTATGTATTCCTTGAGTAAGTTTTCTACAGAAGATCCTACAGGTTGATTGTATGGTTTTTGGTACATTGACTGATTATGTTGGGGAGTGAAACCAGGTGTTCCACTCGGTCTAGGTTGGTTAGGATTTTGGTTAGTGTTTTGTTGGCCACCCCATGATAGGTTTGGGTGGTTTCTCCAACCAGGGTTATAGGTGTTGGAGTAGGGGTTATTCCTAGGCTGCTGCTGGCTCCCAACATAGCAGACTGAGGATGGATTCCCAGGGCAGTATTCGTATGGGTGCCCTTCCCCACAGAATCCACAGATAAGTGCCTCGCCTTGACTTGGTTGGGTGCCCATTGACATGGCTGTGGCGGTATTGGCACTGGTTTGGAGATTGGCCTGAGCCATTTGCTTAACTAGGTTGGTCAGGGCGTTTATTTGGGTGCTCATGGCGCTTAGAGCATCCTTGTCTTGAGCTCTAGTTGGCTCTACTGGATCATCTGACCACCTACAGTGAGATGTTGAGATCTTCTCCAAGATCTCATAAGCTTCGTTGTAACTCTTGGACAACATGGAACCTCCAGCAGATGAGTTTAGAACTTGTCTGGTGCTGGGGTTGCATCCTTTAAAGAAGACTTCTATTTGGATACACCATGGGATGCCATGGTGTGGACATTTAATGAGAAGGTCTTTGAATCTTGTCCAAGCTTCGTGAAGAGACTCACTCGGAGCTTGTTTGAATTTGATGATATCATCACGAAAGGTCGAATTCCTATCTGGTGGGAAATATTTGACTAGGAATTTTTCTGCTAAGTCTGTCCAATTGAGGACAGATCCTGAGGGTAATGAATTTAACCACGTTTTGGCTTTGTCCCTCAAAGAGTAAGGGAACAGATATAGCCTCAGGGCTTCTTGGGACACTCCAGGCATGAGGAAGGTATCACTGACTCCTAGGAAGTTCCTAAGGTGGTTATGAGGGTCCTCATTTTCTATTCCAAAGAATTGTCCCACAGTGGACAACATTTGGAACATCACTGGTTTTAACTCGAATGAGTTGGCAGTGATTTCAGGACGGATTATGCTGGGGTTCAGCTCCCCAGGCATAGGTACTAGGTACGAAAGAATGGCGCTATCCTTGTCATTCGCTATTTCAATGGGATTGCGAGTGACAGGCACCAGGTTTTGATCTATTCCAGCCATTTCTTCTTGAGTGGATTGCGGAGACTCTGCGGTTTCAGCAATTATTTGAGGTAAAAGGGGTTGTTTAAAGAGACGTTTCTTGGCTCTATTTCTAGCTTTAAATAATCTCTCAGGCTCAGGGTTGAACTCTAGATCACTACTTGAAGTCTCATTCATAAACTGCCCTAAATGGTACCTGAAGAAGAAATGAAGATGGATCAAACTCAATGGAAAATAACTTGGTGTTTCAGACTTAACAAACTTCGTTTTCACTTAAAATAAGTCCCCGGCAGCGGCGCCAAAAACTTGTTGCGTGCTCAATGTGTTAAAGATAAATAAGCAAGAAGGTAGATAGAGCACTCAGAACATGCAAGCATACATGGTCTCACAGCAAGTAGTAAGTATATTTCATTCGTTTTTTCCACAGAGACTTATTTTTAGCTATTCATGAAGTGTATTTGTTAAGAAAGAAGGGGTGGATTTGATGGGGTAAAATTGGTTTTTAATTATCTAATTTTTGCTGAATGTGTAAAGGAATGCAACATAAACAAATGCAAGTTGAAATTAGACTCAAAAGACAAGAGATGGAATTAATAAACGAAGAAGAAAACAGCTAAACAGAATGGTACTTAGCAGAATTGCGGACACCGCAATTTTACCGCAATTGAATAACAGCGAAAGTGTGTAAATGGGCGAATTAAGGGCTACTAATGACTATCCTATAGGCATTTTTATATGATTCTCAAGCACTGGATCTACTCTCTATGCATCAAACTCACTCTATCTCATGTATCGTCCGATTCCATGCATTAGATTCTTTAGTTTACTCGACTCAAAGTAAGGTCTTAAGCATCTTGTTAAAACAGAAGTGTTTAGTTTGTACTAGGGAAACGCCTATTCCTAGGCCGTTTCCTGGTTACCATGAAAGGCTAGCATGATTATACGACTCTGAACTCTTACTCCTTCCAGAGGTTAGGAGTTCTTTGGACAAAATGGATGGCCAATCGAAATTGCCCGTGGGATGAAGCTTACATACAATCAATACTTCGAGAGCTATCCTACATGCTTGGTTCACGTTTTTTAGCCTATAGTTCTGTCATTAGCATGCCCCTAAGTGACTTAGCTACTCATGGATATATAGAGAACAGAAATGTAAGATAAAACAGACATGCTTAGAAGGGAAATATACTCCAAACAGTAAGACAAAACCGTAGCAGCAGAAGATGGAAACTGTGAAATGAAGTCTTGCAGTTTGATTACTTTGAATGTTGAACGGACAAAAGGGACTTAAAGGAAATAATTCAAGTACAGACAGCGACGAAATGAAGTAGACTAATCACTAAACCAGAAGCGATAACTAAACAATGCTGGAAATGAGAAAGGAAAGACAAAAAGCAGTAAATGGTGCTTGAAAGCCTCGTTGCAGTCGCCTCGAATGAAGGGGATGAAAGTCAGCCTTGCTTGGATGAATCCAATCGAGAGAGAAGAAGAATCTCCTCTCCTTCCTATCAGATTATCGATTCCAACAGCTGAGACTCTCACTCCAACAGACGGCAAGGGAAAACAGGGAGAAAAGATGGACTGCGAGAAGACTCTACGCTTTCGGATGATGCTTGAACCTCCGACTTTGACCCCCTTTTATAGTAGTTTGCAGGTGCGTTTGGGCCAAGGAGAACCATCAATCTTCAACGTCATATATCAGAATGGATGGAGGAGAAAGAACGAATCCCTGAAATTACGGAAATTAACAGAAAAGGATCAGTCAACTTACGGTTTTCACTTGAATAATTGCGGCTTCAGCAATGTTTTCGCAATGCTGTCGCAATGCAGCTTTTTTCATTCTTTTCCTTCGGTTTTCAACCCTTTTCTTTCCTATTGTGCATAAGTCCTAATTTAGCTACCTTCTTCTCATTCTCATATTTAAGCATAGGTTTAGGCTAAATGCTATCAAAAACACCTAAAAGTGTACATCTTCTTAAGCTAAATGGGTCCTAAATAAGTCACTTTCAGAGACTTAACAAGGATCGGTTCGAGAGATATAACGGTTCAGTCCGGTACAAGGAAAATCTTGGTTCAGTTCGAGGGATAAGTCGGTTTGGTCTGGTTCGACGACGGTGTGATTTAAGAGAAAAAACTGGTTTGATCCGGTTCAAGTCATATTATGGTTCAAATTGGTTCAAATTAAAAGATATTTTTTAGTCATTTACCATGCTTAGATTATTTTGTGAATTAATCTTGGAGAATTTATAAAAAGAATATAAACCCTAGAATATCAAATAAAGAATAGGTCAACCTAAAGGTAGTTGCATCCCTACTAGAACATAAAATTTAGATAAATCTTATCTAAACTTTGAAATTTTCTAAATATTGCGTTAAAATTTAGAAGATAAATTATTTCTCAAAACGAGAATTACGTGTTTGTTTAAAGATGATTTGCAAAATTAAGAAGACTAGACAACCAGGAGATTGAACAGCGAAGGGAGGATACAAAGGGAAAAACTCTAATGGTCAAAGACACCCATATGTCAAAAACCAATGGGCGAGCTAACCCTAAGTAAGAGGAAGAAAGTAGGTAAAAACTCCAATGGTTAAAGACATCCATGTGTCAAAAACCAATGGGTGAGCTAACCCTAAGTAAGAGAAAGTGAGCAGGGAAAAAGTCCAATGGTTAAAGACACCCATGTGTAACCAATGGACGAACTAACCCTAAGTGAGAGGAAGTGAGCCGAACCTCAAAAAAGACGCCCTCAAACATGAAGCAGTGCACCCACAGTAAAGCCAGATGACAGGTGAGGGATAGATCTTTACCTTGTTAAAGTTAATAGAAGATGGACGAACTCCTCTTGGCTTATCGAGCCTCGGTCGACCATTGGCCAGCAACGAGACAGGGGGCCAACCCTCATCTCAAAGGCCAAGGCAAGGGATCACTCTTAGAAGGCGTAGGTCGAGGTCAAGACTTAGGACTCGTGTTCCAGAGCCAAAGAAGAAGATTTTTGATGAAGAACTGTTCGTTCAAAACAAACTAGACAATATCCAAAGACAACCAAAGTTCAGAATAGAAGAGAAGATCATAAGAAAGCGGGAAGGTAGGGAGGATCAGATCCTTACCCTGCCAAAGCCAATGAGAAGATTAATCTAAGGTGAAAGTTGGGTAGGGGAGGGTCAGATCCTTACCCTGCCAAAGCCAAGGAGAAGACCAATCCTAGACGAAAACAAGATAACAGGGGAGGATCAGATCCTCACCCTACCCAAGCTAGGGAAAAGAAGGGGACATACCTTCGGGTGGATTTTTCTCATGAAGAACTAGTTCATTCAAAAACAAGTTGGACAATATCTGAGGAAACGAGTCGAACATTAAAAGGAATGTCATGAGACATGTATCAGTCTGCCCATAGTAAAGTCGGGTGACAATGGAGGGTTAGATCCTTACCCTGTCGAAGTCAATAGATGATTAACGAACTCCTCTTGGCCTATCGAGCCTCGGTTGACCATTGGTCAACAACGAGACCGAGACAACCCTCATCTCAAAGCCAAGGAAAGGGATCGCTCTTAGAAGGAATGGTTCGTCCATAAAAGAGTTTCACTGAAAGAAAGCAATCTCGCTAGTCATAATCACAAAGAGACCATCAGAACAAAAAGTTCATTCCACAGATCATCCCTATGAGTCAAGGTCGTAGCCCCACAATTCTCTTAGTTGGGAATACAAGGACCAAAAATTCACTGGGGACTGAATGATAAAATTTGGTTAAATGGAAACAAACAATGAATATTGCCCTCACTTCTGAAAGTGGGTTAAATTTATTTCAGTAGCTGACTTTTACAGGAGTAGAGAAGGATCACACATGGTCAAGGTCAACCCCACTATGTTAGATGAAGATTTGCGAGAAGTGTTAAAACTCAAAGAATCAAGATGAAAGATAAAGATACCCTTACGAATACGTGAGAAAGAATCTGGGAAGAGTTATCACATAACTCTGAAAGAAGATCAACACTTGCCTTGTGTTGGGGTTGCATCCTTTGAAGGCTTCATTGTAGCTCTTTGAAAGTATGGAACCTCCAGCTGAGGAATTCAACACTTGCCTTGTGCTGGGGTTGCATCCTTTGAAGAACACTTCTATTTGAATACACCATGGAATGCCATGGTGTGGACATTTAAGTAATAGGTCCTTGAATCTAGTCCAAGCTTCATGTAATGATTCGTTTTCGGCTTGCTTGAATTTAATAATATCATCACGGAAGTTGGAGTTCCTATCTGGTGGAAAGTATTTTTACTAGGAACTTTTCAGCAAGATCTGTCCAATTGACAATTGATCCAGAGGGGAAGGAATTTAACCACGTTTTGACCTTATCTCTTAATGAGTATGGGAAAAGATAAAGTCTTAAGGCTTCTTGAGACACTCCTGGGATGACAAAGGTATCACTTACTCCTAGGAAGTTTCTCAAGTGATTGTGGGGATCTTCGTTTTCCACTCCAAAGAATTGTCCAACTGTGGACAACATTTGGAACATGACGGGTTTTAACTCGAATGAGTGAGCTGTAATTCGGGGCGTATAATGCTCGGATTAAGCTCCTCAGGCATGGGTACTAGGTACGAAAGGATGGCACTATCCTTATCATTCGCAATTTCGATGGGGTTGCGAATGGTAGGTGCTTGGTTTGGGGCTTCTCTATCCATTTCGGTTTGTTGGGATTGCGATGACTCTGCGGAGTCCGCAATGTGTTGAGTTACAGGTGGCTGTTTAAAGAGGCGTTTCTTAGTTTTGTTTCTGGCCATTAGAAGTCTTTCAGGCTCAGGATTGAACTCTAGGTTGATACTTGGATGCTCATTCATAAACTAGCTTGATGGTACCTGTAAAGGAAATGAAAGAAGATTAGCTCCAATAGATATTAAGTTTTTTTTTCTAAAATAACACACTTCGTGTTTACTAAACAAAATCCCCGGCAGCGGCGCCAAAAACTTGTTGCGTGCTCAGTGTGTAAATAAAATGTAATGCGAGAGCACTCAGAACATGCAAGCATACATGGTCTGCAGCAAGTGATAAATATTTTTTCATTCGTTTTCCCACAGAGATTGAGTTTAGTTACTAATGAAGTGAGGTGTTAAATTAGAGAGGGTCACTTAAATGGGGTAGATTTGAGGTTGATGTGCCAAACTAACAAAGAAAGTACGAAGTATGCAAGCATAAACGAAAGCAAGTAAAGAGATTAACTTCAATGTAGAGAAGAAAGAATTGCGGACTTAGCAATGTTCTAGCAATAAAATCGCAAAAGTAAAAGACTGGAAAAATGGCTAAGGCAAAAACAGAACTATAGAATTGCGGTTCCCGCAATTATCTAGCAATTAATCTAGCAACGATTTGAAGGTGAGATAAGGAAACAAGGTCGACTTAAGACTCCTCTATAGGCTTTTTCATACGATCACTCAGCAGTAGCTTAACTTATCATGCATCAATTTAGCTTAGTCTCATGCATCTCTCGATTACATGCATTAGATCCTTTAGTTCACTCATATCCAAGTAAGACTTAAGCATCTATTTATACAAGCAAGCTAATGAATCGTGCTAGGAAAACGCCTATTCCTAGGTCGTTTTCTGGTTACCATGAAAGGCTAGCATGAATGGACGACTCTGAACTCTTACTCCTTCCGGAGGTTAGGAGTTCTTTAGACAAAATGGATGGCCGATCGAAATTGCCCATGGGATGAAGTACACATACATTCAATGCATTCGAAGCTATCCTACACGCTGAACTCTCGTATTTCTAACCTATAGATTCATCTTTAGCAGACCCTTGTGTGATTAGTTACTCATGGTTGATGGGGGATTGGAAAGACTAGATTGATTAAGCATGTTTCAAAGTACTAAATGAAAGCAAGGGAAAAACAGATACGAAATGAAGACTTGCAAAGACTTAAACGATTACTTCTATAAATTAAGATTCAAAGCTCAATGTGCGAAAGTATGTAAAACAGTAAAGAACTGAACAAATGAAGACGAATTGAATAGCAGTGTAACAAATGGAAATGGAAAACAGAAAGCAGTAAGAAAGCTTCTTAAAGTGTGCGCGGATCTCCTCGTCGCAAGCGCCTCAGATGAAGGGGAAGATTAGCGGTTCTTGGGGATGAATTCAATCAGAAGAGAAGAAGGATCTTCTCTTCTTCCTCTCGAATTATCGGCGCCAAGGGCTGATTTCTTCGCTCCAACAAACGGGATAAGGAAATGGATATGTAGACTGCGTTGAGACGGGGAACTCTACGCTTCCGAGCTGTGTTTCTCCTTCACCCTTCATCTCCTTTTATAGCTTTTTGCAGTTACCTTCAGTCATGGAGAACCATAAATTCTAAACAACAATCCTCCACGTGGCAGCAGGGGAAAGCTTAGGCGGCTGAAAGATTGCAACTGTGACGGCGGACGGTTGGGAAAAACTTAGCAGCAGCAGCTTGGCATTGCGAATTCCTCGTTGTGACCGCAATATCCATTGCGGAGACAACAATGTTTCAGCAATTCTCTTGCAATGTACATTTTAACTCTTTTAGCATCATTTTCTATTCTTTTTCGTTTCTTTTACAAATAAATCCTATTTTAGCTTCATTCCTTGAATTCTCATATTTAAGCACGTATTAAACTAAATTCTAACAAAAACGCTTAAGAGATTACACGATTTCATGGTAAATAAGTCCCTAAATTATGCTTGCACGGGAGACGAAAAGAAAGGTTGAAGGACTTAGGAACCGGAACCCTAGTTGGGTAGCTCATTGTTTTCTCAGAATGCAAACCAATATAAAACATGCTTAGTTGCAGGATATGATAGGAAGGCAGGAATTGTGTCGACAGAACATGAGAACCTGCTTAATTGTAGGGAGTATGAAGTAGGTTAATCAAGATTACAGTAAAAATCTTACATATAATCCTAACGGGACATGAAAAGTCAAAGGGGGCTCGGTAACGTTCTCGTAGCACAAATCCTGATTAAATTTAGGAAGAGGTTATGGGGACGAAAGCGTTGGTCAGTCAAATAAAAGTTTCGCCCACATGGACGAGGCAAGAAACTGACAAACTAAAAAACGTTGAAAGCCGCACAATTTCGCACCAAAGTGATGGAAAAGTGCTAAGGGGAGTCCAATAAGACCAAAGTGACCATGTGTTACAAAGTGGTAATCTTACTCGACGGGGTAGGGGAAAAACATTACGTGCATAAACATTAACTATGAATCGTTAGAGAGCACTCAGGTTTAGCAACATTGAGCAGACCCTAATAAGGCTCAAACGGTAACCCTAAATCAATATTACCCAAGACAGAACTCTCGGGATAAGAATCTGAAGAATACAAGAGATCTCCTAGTCTTAGTATATGCCAGCAAAGAAGCAGTTACTCCCGAGTCAAGTTTCTTGCTTCAGCCATACAAAAATAGCTAAAACAATTGAATCTTAAACTCGAAAGTACGGGACTTTGTTGGGTTTTATGTCCTAAAACTCGTGGTTAGTAAACAGTTATGTTTGTAATCTCTCTATTTAGCAATAAAGAGTTATTGAGTTTTATTCAGTAAAAGAGTTTATTGGAATAAAGTGAACGTGTTTGGTTTATCCTATACCAATACCTAACACCCTTGGCGTAGTGTGAGTATTTGAACCTCATGTGTGACATGATTGTCGATCAGGTTCAAGTATACTGCCAAAACGGTCTATAGTATATGGATAAGGTTGGGTACCTTATCTTGGTAACACTATTGGATGCAGCTCGCTTTGTATTGTACAAAACGATGTGATCCAAATCGTTTCACATGGTGATGTGAGGAGCGAAGGCGTCCTGTGCAATGAGTTTGCATAAGACTGAACCGCGAAAAATTCGCTCTCTCTTTATAACACCGTTTACTGATGAGACCGACTATTTCATTTGATGGCCTAGGTAACTCGAGCTTAATCCTGAGCTTGCTATGAACTCTTGTTTATTCGATTGTATCCTTTGACTTGTATGGGTGAGAGTGGCCGGTTTCGCCGCTCAATAAGGCTACCATCTTGGGGATAAAGTCGAATAGATAGCTGGGGACATAGTACAAGACGAAATTCACTCTTAACCCGCTCTTCAGGGTTAGTAGATAGGTTGTTCCCTTAATAGCTGACTTCGGGGCTTGAACAATGAGTACTCGCCCTCTCCTGTGTGGAGAAGGATTTTATCTGCTGGTGGGACCACAGATATATTGTTCATTAGCGAAGTCAGTGGTACTTAAGGAAAAAGATGTAATGCAGGGTTTAAACTGTTTAAATGACCCAGCTGCGATTACGAACGACCTGTGAATGATTGAATTACCGATGACGGTTATATCAAGAGGACATAATATATCTACAGTGAGGAGAGTGCAACCCTCAGACTATAGTGGAGTCTCCGGGGGTTAACGAATGTTGATTGATTCGGGTCAAAAGAGTTTTGACCGAATAATCTCGTATCGTTGGAGCTCATGATCTGTAGGTCCTTTAGGTTCTTCTGGTTAGCTCGGATAAAGCAGTGAAGCAATGCTATAGGTAAGAATTTGGAGGAATCCAAATTCGGGTCTGTTGATCGAGGTTCGTTATATTTAAATATGATTTAAATATACAATCGGAGGAAGATGCATTTAAATATGATTTAAATAGAAGACTAGAGAAAAATATGAATAATGATTCATATTGAAAAAGTCGGTTTTCGAAAAACCGGGGCCTGGTTTATTATATAACTAATATTTGATATTATATTAAATAATAAATTTTATTAATTAAAAATGTTTTAATTAATATAAATTATAAATGATAATTTTGATTATAATTATAATTTAAGTTAATGAGATTTATGCATGAGTGACATGTGTTTTTCATTAACTAAAAGAGGTTTGGTGCTCTTTGGGGTTGTTGATTGTTTTTGATCAATTCACACTCTCTCTAGAATTGGTGAAGCGAGTCTCTTCCTATCTCTCTCTAACTTCCTCTTTCCCGATAGTTTTCTTCAAGTGTTGAAGAAAAGCTTCTTGGATGGGTTGAAGAAAAGCTTGAGATTTAAGGAGCATGGAGTTGAAATTCTTGAAGGGTTCTTGAGAAGAAAGTAAAAGGTATGAAGTGTTCATCATTTTCTCCTTCAAGTTGAACTTCAATTGGTTGAAGATTCAAGAGAATTTTGAGCATTGGATTTCATGAATTGTTCATGAAAACCAACATCTCCATGGATGAGATTTCTTCTTCTTCCTCCTGCATCTCATCACACACCCTTAGCTTAAGGGAGTCCCACAACTCCGCTTCTAAGCCCGAGAATAGTTGAGACTCCTCTAAGGGTGGTCCTCGCCGTGTTCGTGCAGCGCTCGTGACCGGAGGAGAGGTAGAGTTCGAGGGGGCAGTAGAGGTGCTGAGGTAGACAAGAAGGCGTACGTCAAAACCAGGTATTTTTGTCCTTCTTCACGCATTCTAGTGTATTTATCGGTCTTGGTATTTACTGGTAAGGGGCTTACTGGTGTGTTCCTTGTGAAGGAATACCGGTAGCTCTTCTCGGTATTTACCGGTGGCTCCCAGACCGATAAATTTCTTGTGAAGGAATTTACCGGTGTGGCCTTACCGGTTGAATTTCAAGCGTTTAAATTTACCGGTCAGGCGTTCCTCGGTATAAAATATACCGGTGTATATATGATATATATCGGTGTGTTTACAGCGTTTTTACCAGTTGGTTTACCGGTCAACCATTTATTGGTTGACCTTTACCGATCGGTTTACCAGTCGGTAAATGTGTTTATCGATCGGTAAGTCGGGCAGAGAAGGAAAATTCAAATTGTTTGATTTTTCTCTCTCCCAGTTTGTTGCTCATTGATTGCTGAAGATCCTCAACCAGTTTTAGGCTATTTCCGTTGCGCCTCTGGTTGTGTCGTGATCTCAAATCCATCATAATGTTGTGGATAAAATAATCACATATAACAGACCGGACCGAAAGTTGGTTCATTCGAACCAAATCTAGTGCCACAGGAATATCATTTCAACTTCTGACAATATCGGGAGAGATTAGAGCGAGCCCAACACATCGAAAGAGAGTCAAGCCCAATGGCCAACCACCCCTCGGCGAAAGAGAGTCTGGCCTATTGGAACGAAGGTCAGGGCCAGACTCCCAAACAACGAGCCTTGGGCTCGGAAGGGGACTACTCGGTCAGCCCCAAGTTGAGCGCTCCTCGACCCTCATTATAAATACCACGTAATAGCAGGAAGGAAGTAAGCCAATTATATTCTAAAATACTCTACTCAATCATTTTTTTTTTTTGACAACATGGGGAAGGGGGATTCGAACCTGAAACCTCTTGCTCATAGTTCATATATTATGCCGATTGAGCTATGCTCTTGTTGGCTACTCTAGTCAATCATTGCTCATACTGACTTTGACATCAGAGTTTCTTTACTTTGTTTTGCAGGTCCCTTCGTCCCGTTGATATTACAAATTCACTTTTGCAAATAGGTTTTCACTCAATTCTAAGACTAATATGCCCTCAATTAATTTTCTCTCTCTTTAATAAATAATTATAAATATATATTCATTCAATTTTTTTTATTATTTATAAAAATCACAATCCCACAATTTTAGGATATTAATTGTTTACTTTCTCCCTATTAATAAATCACATATATTTATTCCACAATTTATGATTATGTACCTATTTCTCTCTCTATATTCAAATCCTACGATTTTAGTTAATTTATCATCTTTGATTTTTAGTCAATTTCACAATCCCACGTTTTCAAATTTCATTGCTCTATCTTCATCTGATACATCGTTCTTCCACAACATTTTCCAAAGACTCTTCATTTTCTAGCTTCCACACCAATCCATCGTTTCGTTCTAAATATACCATGTATAACTAATTACATATACATAACAAAAGGTAGTATATTAATATATTTACTATTATATCATGTATATATTATCAAAATACAGTATATAAATTACATATATATATATATTTAAATATTACATGTCTAACTGAATCTTATGTTTATAACTAATGACATTTTCATTTACATTAACATATATCATGTATAACTAATTACATATCCGTAACAAACGATATTATATATATATGCTATTATACCATGTATATATGTGTATAACTGATTAAAAATGTCGATGTGAATGACTTGTCAGAGAAATCTTGTTGAAAACGTTGGTCGGAGATAATGGTCATCGATTTGATTTATGACTTTTTGAATTTATGGTCGTCGATTTGATTTCTGGCTTTTTGAATTTCCTGCTACGGTTCGATTTCTAAGATTTGAGGAATAATGAGCAACTATTTGGTGGAAAGAGAAGATTTTTAGGAAATATACAATAAATAATCATTAATATATTTAATTCCTTAATTAGTGAGATTCATCATCAATATTAAAATCCATATTTTTACCAAAAATGATTAAATTATTTTATTTTAATAAACAAAAATCTTCATAGTAATAAAAAAAAAAGGGTTTTTATCGATCGTAATTGAACACTAATTTTTGTGAAATACTTATAAAGTGTTTGGTCATTTGTGAAATAAATATGATGTTGGTACATATTTGTAAAACCATACTAATCTTAAGGCTACATCCGTACAAAGCTCTTTTTACATTCCTCACTCTGTTTCTTTAGCTTCTCTTCTTCCCTAACAAACCCACCAAAAATCTTTCTCCCTCACCCCTTCACTAATTCTCTCCATTGATTTAGATTTTCCTCACTTTGTTTCTTTATCGTCTCTTCTTTCCTAACAATCCCACTAAAAATCTTTCTCCCCCACCCCTTCACTAATTCTCTCCATTGATTTAGATTTTTCGGAATCCACCTCTCTAACCTTTTGGCTTCCACCCCTCTTGCATTAGACACTACCAAAGGGAAGGAATGAATCAATCTTGGAAATGGAATGACTAGTATTTGTTTGTTAATCAGTCTTGGAAATGTAATGACTACCATTTGTTTGTTAATTGTTTGTTCAATTTCCTCCTAACATTTAGGGTTTGAAATCAAACCCAAGTTTCACTTTATTTATGTTTCTAGCCTTTTTCGTTAGTTGAGTTCTTCATCTAATTGAGGTGATCTGCACCCAATTTTACATATGAATTACGATTCATTTTCATGATATAAATCTTCTTCTTCATCCATCAAAAGAATACTTGAATGATCATAGATTTTTGGATAATCTTTATAGAAAAATCGCTTCTAGTTTTTCCTCTTTAATCGTATCATGGATGGCTAAGGTTAGATTGGGGGTATGGGATTTCAACCCTAGAAAGAATCATTAATCAGTCACAATATTTTAGTAATTTTGTGTGTGCAGGAAAATTGGAATTAATCAAGTTCATTATCATCTAATAAAACTTACTTTGAGTTTGAAGTAGAGTAACTAATCAAAGGCGTTGATTAATGGCCAAAACCAAAAGAGTGTTGAAAATTGCAAATCAACTGGTTGGTGATTTGCTAGCTAGAGGCTTTATGGGGTGAATTGGTGTTACGTCTCCAAGAGTGCATATTTTAGGGACTTATTTGCTATAGAATGGTGTGCACTCTTAAGCTTTTTTGGTAGAATTTAGCCTAAACATGTGCTTTTATATGAGAATTTATAGAATGAAGCTAAATCAGGACTTATGTGTAAAAGGAAGGAAAAAGAACCAAAAACAAAGCTAAAGAGTTGAAATTTCCATATTGCAGGAGCATTGCGAAAACATTGCTGTCTCAGCAATGTTTTAAGTGAAAATTGTTAAGTTGTCTAACCGTTTTCCATTTTGTTACGATCTTTCAGCCGCCCATTTTTTCTCCTGCTGCCACGTGGAAGGTCGTCGTTCAGAATGGATGGTTCTCCTTGGCTGAAGACTACCTGCAAAACACTATAAAAGGAGGTCAAGGGGGAAGGACAGAAACAAGCTTGAAAGCGTAGAATTCCCATCTCAACGCATTTTCTGCTCTATTCTCTCTTCCGTTTGTTGGCGTGAAGGAATCAGCTGTTGGCATCGATAATCTGAGAGGAAGAAGAGAAGATCCTTCTTCTCTTCTGATTAGATTCATCCCCAAACAAAGCTCCCTTCTCCCTTCATCCGAGGCGCTTGCGGCGAGGGTTCACGCGCACGATTTACCTGTTTTCTGCTACTTTCTGTCTTACCTTTTCGCTACTGATTGTTGCCATTTGCTTTAGTTTGCTACATTGTTTCAATTCGTCTTCGGTTGTTTAGTCTTTATTGTTTTTCAAGCACTACATTTTAAGCTCTGAATCTTACGCAATAGAGAAGTTATTTGCATACTTCGCAACTCTCTTTACTGCTCTCTGTCTTCTTTTGCTGTCATTGAAATTCTATTAAGCATGTTTAATCAATCAAGTCTCTCCACTCCATCTTCGTCCATGAGTAACTAAACCACATAAGGGTCTGCTAATGATGAATCTGTAGGTAGGAATATGTGAATTCAGCATGTAGGATAGCGCCAAGTGCATTGAATGTATGTGTGCTTCATCCCACGGACAATTTCGATTGGCCATCCATTTTGTCTAAAGAACTCCTAACCTCTGGAAGGAGTAAGAGTTCAGAGTCGCCCATTCATGCTAGCCTTTCATGGTAGCCAGAAAACGACCTAGGAATAGGCGTTTTCCTAGCACAAATCATTAACTTGCTTATATAAATAGATGCTTAAGCCTTACTTGGACATGAGTAAACTAAAGGATCTAATGCATGAAATCGAGAGATACATGAGAATGAGTTAATTTGATGCATGATAAGTTGATCTACTGCTGAAGAATCGTATGAAAAAGCCTATAGAGGAGTCGTTAGTAGCCCTTGTTTCCACACTTTACCCTTAAAACGCTGTTAATACAATTGCTAGAAAATTGCTGTCTGCGCAATCTTCTTAGTTTAAACTTTGCCTTAGTCATTTTCCTTAGCTTTTTGTTTTGCGATTTTATTGCTAGTTAGTTGCTTTCTCCGCAATTCTTTTTCTCCTACATTCAAGTTAACCTCTTCACTTGTCTTTGTTTATGCTTGCATATCTCGCACGTTCTTTATTAGTTAGGCACATTAATCCAAATTTTACCCCATTTAAACCATCCTTTCTAATTTAACATCTCACTTGGCTAGTAACTAAGAATAAATCTCTGTGGGAAATCGAATGAAAAAATACTTATTACTTGCTACAAGACCATGTATGCTTGCATATTCTGAGTGCTCTCACATTGCATTTTAATTTACACATTGAGCACGCAACAATTGGGTTGCTGCAATTCGCCAACTAAATGGCTGGAATGAAATGAATCTAATCCATTGGGATGTTTTCACTTGAATTACAACATAGTATGGAAAATAAAGCGCAGATCCTCATAAAAAAATTTAGGAGCAATAGTCCATAAAAAACGAAGCTAAAGAGAGCAATTGAAAGTATATACACACACACACATATATATATATATAGCACTCTATTACTGATAGTATCAATAAGCTATCACTGATAACATTCTATCAGCGATAATATTCTATCACTGATAGTACACTTTCGATTTTACCAAGTAATGCAATATTTATTCTGAAGTTTAAGAAAATAAAAATTATTTATAGCATTCTATCATTGATAGTATCAATAAACTATCACTGATAGAATTCTATCAGCGATTGTATTCTGTCATTGATAATACTCTTCTGATTATAAATGGAGCTAAAGAGAGTGATTGAAAGTAAAATTATATATAACATTCTATCACTAACAATATCAATAAGCTATCAATTGATAGCATTCTATCAATGGTAGTATTTTTTCACTGATAGTACTCTTCTGATTTTACCAAGTAATGCAATCTTTATTCTAAAGTTTACGAAAAGAAAAATTATTTATAGCATTCTATCACCGATAGTATCAATAAACTATCACTGATAGCATTCTATTACTGATAGTACTCGACTAATTTTGGGTTGTCAATTGGGTTTGAGTTTTTTGGTCTTTTACATGGACCAAGCTGTTTTTTTTTTTTTTGCTATATTTGCAAAATGTTTTACATTTTGCTATAATTGTAAATAGTTTGGGCCAGATTGCTATAAATGCAATCAACCGAAAACTATTTGGAAAAAACTATTTCCAATAAATATTTTTAATTAAATGAAAATAAATAGAAACAATTAAAATAAAAAATTAAAGAAACGATTATTATTCTATTTAGGTGTCTTTTTTAAATAGGTGATGTTTATCATACGGGTGATGTTTGAGGGATCTGAAGCTCTCTAGGATAGGTCAGAAGTCTCTGATTCCTACATGGCGGCGCTTCTGGACGTAAGGGCTCCTTTTGTGGGGGTGTTTGGGATCCTTTTTGTGATCTGGGAGGGTGCAGTACAGACTTTGCGCTTAGGCAAAGGATAGCAATAGCAATAGAGGACTGTTTTCAAAGGTTGGAGAAGCTAAAACAGACTGAGGCGGAGGAAAGAACAGTGGAGATCGATGATAAGGAGATCGAGGAGTTCAAAAAGGTACGACAAAATGATGTGGTGGTGAAGATCTTCATAAATCGACAAGTGATGGTGGATGTCTTTCGAATGATCATGCCACAAATTTGGAATAATGAAGGAAATGTAACGTTTGAAAAAGTGGAAAGAAACCTCTACTTGTGCAAATTCATATCCAAGCGGGAGAAGAACATAATCATTGATGGAGGCCCTTGGTTTTTTGATAAAGCCCCTTTAATCTTTGAGGAACATAAAGGACGATGCAACTATGCAGAACTAGAATTCAGGTATGTAAGTTTTTGGCTGCATTTTCATAAACTTACAGCTGCAGGTATCACTAGACAAAGGCTCGTATACTCGGCAATCTAGTAGGAGAATTTGTCAAAGTATATATCGATGATGAAGGAAGTTGTGGTGGATCAACGCTCCGGGTGCGAGCGAAAATAGATGTCACTCAACCTCTGTTGCGGGGAATAAAGGATCGAATCAGACCGAAAAATGAAGGATCTTTTGATCCCAATTACTTATGAAAAACTCCCAGATTTCTATTATGGATGCGGAAAATTGGGGCTTGAAAGAATATGCAACACATGGGCATGTGGAGGAGGCAGAGCTTGAGTATGGGGCTGAACTTAGAGAATCCTTCCCCACAAATAATCATAACTGTAATCGAATGAGTGCGCCGAGACATGGTGGACGTGGTTGGGGACGAGGTCGGTCAGGACAGGGAAGATGGGGAATGAAAAGAGAGACAAACATGGAGGAAGGAGAGGAGGTGGAAGATTTTTTCGGCAAAGGAGATAGTAGACAGAGGACTCCGACATCGGCAAAAGAATCGGAAACTGAAACATAGGTGACATTACAAAAAAGGAAAGACAATTGAATCAGCGAGAATAAATGGGACAATCAAGGGAAATAATGGCAATAATGACAGAGACAACCTATCGAGCAAACAAGGTAAATTGAAGAAAAATGCAATTAATGGGGAGTTCGGAAAGGAAAGGGAAAATACCATTCCAACAGCCAATAAATTCTCATTGATGGCTGAGCAATTAAAGTTTAAAAATTCTAAGGACAAAAAGTGTCCTATTCTCTTCATCAAGATGGACAAGGAAGCAAGCTCGTAGTTGATCTAGCCAAAGTAAATGATGGGCTGCAAGAAAAGCCCAACATGCCCAAGGAATTGGAAAGGGGCAACTACAAGAATAGCTAGAATGAGACTAACCAAGTTGAAAAATAGCTAAACTAATTATTTGGTTGAAAAATAGCTAACATCTATAATTAGAAACTTTTTTAGAATGTATTTGGACAAAATTACCCCTCAGGCATTTAACTGTTGAAGTACCTACAAAAAAGGAGAGATTTAATCAAAGAGAATTAAATGAAAAACAAAAAATGGTGAAACTCAAACTCAAACTCCCTACAAAAAGGGGAGATTTATTTAGAGAGAATGATAGAAAAATAAGGATTTATTCGGAAAGAATCATGTAGAAAATATAAAGATTTATTTCAAGAGAGAATTATGGAAAAAATAATAAAAATATTAAGATATGGTCAAAACAAGGATAACAACCACCAATTAAATCGAAACATGTAAACAAAATTCAATAAAATCTAATCTAGAAGATTAATTCAAACTAATTTTTAACTAAAATTTTCATAGACGGCTGTGAAAAAATGATAATAACGGTGCTCTCGATAATTTCATGTGTGTATATATTCAAAGTTACATGTACATATAAGTATATCACTTGGAGTATTTGTGTATATACATAAGCCATAAATTGGTGAACGTACATGTCAATATAACATAGGCCATAAGAAAATTATATAAGCAATTAAATTTACAGCATATTGATGTTTGTAAAAATGAAAATGTTCATAACGGTTGTAAGAAAATTATAAAAATGACACCCTTGATAACTTCTAGTGTGGGTATATATTCGTAGTTACATCTATAACAACGTACAATGTAAGTATATCATATGAAGTATATGCGTGTATATACACCATAAACTATTACTCTGTGAGCATTTGACAAATGATACTAAAAAAATTAAATTCATAGACGGTTGTAAGAAAATTATAAAAATGAGTGCTCTCGATAACTTCTAGTGTGGGTATATATTCGTAGTTACATGTATAACAATGTACAAGTAAGTATATCATATGAAGTATATGCGTGTATATACACCATAAGTCATTAATCTGTGACCATTGAACAAATGATACTAAAAAAATATTAAAGCTGGTATGCATGTTGAGCTTACTTGGCAAAATGTTCAATCAATTGTATCATTACCTACAACATTGAATTAGGAGATTTGCCATATCTTCCAAATCGATTTGAATCAATCGTCGATTCTCAACTTTGAAACCCTCGACCTTGAAAAAAAACTATCAACCTCAACCTTCTACATCGTTGAATGCTTGAATTGATCTGAAAATTTCGACTCTCAAAACCTTCTACGATGTATTTTCGGAGTGAGTAAGGACTTTCGTCTCCCTCAACTCTAGTCTCTGTACATTGTCATCGTTTCAACTTTGGAAAAAAAAAAAAATGAAACCCTCTTTTCAAAATGCATGAATCTAGGAGGATAATCTAGGAGGGTTGTTAGTGCGATGAATTTGTATTTTATTTTTCTTTTTTGTGGTTAAACATTTTCAAATTTAAGTTGTTGAGATTTTTTTTTTCTTCAAAACGCATGAATGTGGTTGTTAGAAACTTTTTCTTCAACGCATGAATCTGGTTGTTAGAAACTGAAATAAATATTAAAAATAAATTAAAATTGGTTATGTCGGTTGTTCGTAAATAAACGTATATAACAGGGGTATAATAGGAATGAAAAATGTCAACTTCACTCCCTAAAATTGTGGTAGCTATTGGATGGAAATATGAAACTTTCTTAACTATTTTTCAATTTAGCTTTTTATTCCTAGCTATTATTGAGAATTCCCCAATTGGAAAAACAGTTGAGACATGATGATGGGCCTGTAACAAGAGATGTAATCATGGACCTTGTCAACAACGAAATGGATGGATTGGATAGTTGTACTGATAAAAGGAAGGGGCAACCAGAGGAATAGCTAGATTGAAATAATGGTAACTGAAAAATAGCTAATGTTTTTAAATGAATGAAATATAACTAACAACTATAATTAGTAAACTACTTAAGACTTAAATACCCCTATGAAATTTAAATGGTTGATAAATTAAATGAATTAGAAAAAAAGAATGATTTTAGGAGAGATAAATTAATTGAGAGGAAAAAACGCAACAATTAGAAAACTGTTAAAATTATTTGAAATAATTTGAATTTTTTTTTGCGTTAGCGTTTCTGTTGAGGTATATAGGCGTAATTAAACCTATAATTACATGATACTAGCTTTAAAAATGGTGTATTGAGAAGGATACACAGATTCAAAATTGAAAAACTAAACTTTCTAATTTAAAATCAACCACCTAAAATGATTTAAAAATATGTTACATCCTCCAACAAGAATGTCTAATCAGTATTAAGATCCCAACAACGTCAAATAATATAAATTAAAAAATAATCCATAATTGCATTCACCCAATAAAAATATATTTACCTACAACTCTGTTTTGATTTCCTCTAACCTTCATTCTCAGGGGCGTTTCCATCCACATCATGTTCTTCTTGCTCCCAAATCGAACTTTGCATTCTGGAAATTTGGGTTTGGGGACAAATTTGTGTTATTCGCTTAATTGATTTTTTTTTAAAATGTTTTGTATTTAAATCTTGAACTCTATCCCGATATTTTAGAAATTTTGTTGTATGACAAGCCTATGGAAAAATGATAGGACTGAGAGGTCCCACGTTTCACAATTTTAAATACAAATTTTGGATGACAGAATTTATTCCAAGATTTTTTTGCAACGTATTTTTTATTTATAAAATAGCTGGACTAATTTGATTTCATGTTTTTAGGGATTTTTATAATATCTTTTATTTAAATCACAATTTATCTATAATCTTAATACAAATTTTGGATCCTCCAATTTTTAGGGATTTTTGCAACTTCTCTGATTTATAACAAAAAATTACTAATTTGATTCCAGATTTTTTTTAATGTATTTGATTTAAATCACAAATTATCTCTTGAATTATTGTATTAATTGTAGGTAGATACTCTTATGTACATAGAGATGCATATATCATATATATGTAAGACACATATGTTACTAGTATATAGTACTATTGACTATTATAGATTGTGGTTGTAGTTTTCCACCCGTATGTATCGTTATATACATATAGATATTGTCGGATTTGATGTGTTTAATTACATGCATATGACACATTTTGTTGTTTCTCTTGATAGTTAGTAATTTATATGTATATAATACTATATACTCTAGTAATAATCATAACATATTTTTGGTATTGAGAATTTTAAGACCCGCGCCGTTCTTGTATGTGTTCATATCTACAACTTCATCATCCAAGACCAAACAACAGTCGTGGTACATCCGATTTGAATAAGCAGAATCCATACAAGATTAATGTCTGTAGATAGGCTTCTGATAAATAATTTCTCTACAAATTTTGGATTCTAAAACTTTATTCCACTTTTTGGAGTTTTTTTGCAACTTCTTTGATTTATAAAATGATGGGACTAATTTGATTCCACTTTTTTAGGGACTTTTGTAATGTCTTTGATATAAATCGCAATGATTGTATACATAACTTTGTGATTAATTGCATGTATATACTCTTACGTACATAAAAATGCATATGCATATGATTGTATATATAGTTTGCTATATATTTAGTTTGTGTATCATATGTATGTAAGACACATATGTTATTAGTGTGTAGTATTATTGACTATTATAGATTGTTGTTGTAGTTTTTCACACGTATGCATCGTTATATACATATAGGTATTGATTGATTTGATATATTTAATTACATGCATATAAGACACATTGTTGTTTTTTGTTGATAGTTGTTAGTAATTTACATGTATATAGTATTATATACTGCAAATAATCATAACGTATTTTTGGTATTGAGAATCTTAAGACTCGTGCTGTCCTTGTATGTGTTCGTATCTACAACTTCATCATCCACAGCCAAGCAACAGTCGTACATCCGATTTGAATAACCTTCTAGCATCCACACAAGATTCATGTCTTTAGATAGCCTTGTGATCAATGATTTCTCTTCCTCGTTCCTAAAGAGGGTAAAAATGAACAATTGTGAAATTCATTTTGGGCATCTACTGCGAGAAGTTTGACGATAAAATTGTTGAGTTGAACACGGTTAAATTACATATGTTACGTGCATCGTGCAAGACCTTAAGTTGTTGTAGATGAACAACCATTTCATCGTTGAGTTGACCAAGAGTTGAATCACATGTTACGTGCATCGCGCAAGACCTACTTTAAGTTGTTGTAGATGAACAACAATTTGTTTTGTGAAATCTAGTGGTATGAATAAATGAATTCCTCGTCTTTGATTTTTGTAACCCTCGTCAATTCGGGTGGATGACGACGTCGGGGCACTACCCATTAGACTATTACCCTCATGTTTATCGTGTATGTTAATATGTAGTAATAAGTCATTTATTCGAATGTATTGTGTGGCTGTAATTTGAAGTATACACCTTTAGGACTCGCTACCCCGAAGTAACGAGTGCAATGAAGAATGAGACAAATTACACCCGCAACTCAGCAAGGGGTGAAACGAGAAAAGACATCCGAGGGGAATAGGCAGAAAACAAAGGAGAAAGAGAAATATCTAGAGTTTAGAAAACATGGTGAATCAAATGATGTAAGTATCTTTATTTACAGTCATTCATATTGACATTTCTCCCCCTATATTTGTATTTACACAAATTTACTTGTTGTTCTATAGAAACTGCGAAAAGAGAATTTGTGTGAGACTCTCGCAAGGTCGTCAGACAATAAACGAAAAGGGAAGACAGACAAAAGGGACAAGAGTGCGGTTCTGACTCCTGAAAATTTGGATGACATACCTTGTATCTACTATCATATACCTCCCTCATCGTATACATGTCGTAGTAAACCATAGTATATACTACGAGTGTAGTGCATTGCTTTGTTGTGTACTTTCATTGACGACGTTAAGCATATAGGGATTAGTTAGGTATGATTGAGTGATATATCTTGTATCTGCTGTTATATACACCACCCTCATGTATGTTCGCCTGTGTACATACTAGTTTATACAACGCAAATATATTATTAGAATGTTTGTCAACATGTATGTACGATGTTATATTAATCTAAACATGTATGTTCATCCCGTGATATCCCCGTTTTTCGGTATTGTGGTGTGGTCTATATGCATATTAACTGTCAATCTACCCCCAATTGTAAGTATGCAACTGTTTACACCTCCTTTGATACCTTGTCGCAAGATGGAGCCACCATAAGTGCGTAGTTACTGCCGATTTGAGTAACTTTTTGAAAATGTTGGATCCTCCACTTTTTAATACAAATTTTGGATCCTCCACTTTTTGAAATAACAAATCAGTTGAAATAACAAATTTTGGATCCTCCACTTTAAAGCCATAAATTTAGGATGGAAGTTCGAAATAATAGGAGAAAATATCTTGATGCTTGGGGGTTGAATGTGAATTGTTACGTTTTTTTATTCCTAAATTAAATAAATTTGGTTAGTTGAAATAACAAATCAATTGAGTGGCCGTTTTGTAAATAGGGTGATCTACAAAGGGCATAATAGGTATATCACGTCTTCTCTTTCTTTCCCTATAATCTAGTTAGCTATTGGATACAAATAATAAAATAAGTTAGTTATATTTCATTACGGTTATTTTAGAGTAGCTATTTATTACAATTACCCTAAAAGGAATAATATGAGTCCGGATATGAATGTACTAAAAATAGGGAAAGAAGGAGAATCGGGCAATGGGCCTTAATCAGATATCGTTATGGCAGATTTGGATCAATTGTTGAGCAGTAGTAAAAGCAGCGACAGATCGTGGAAAAAAAAGGCTCGCATGGCGGCTGAGATTGGCCAATTTAATAGTTTATTACAACATAATGGGGTAGTAAACGAGCCTTTGAGGAGACTGGTAGTGAACTTTTTGTACGTTCACGCTTCGGGGTGTCGAATCCCGCCAAAATAATATTTATAATACCGAAACTACTAAGCTAACTTGTAGCTAGTGGTAACGGGTCGATCCGCACGGAACCTAAATTATTCTCTCTTAATTAATTTATATTTGTCTTTTTAATTAAAACAATAAAATAAAGCGATAAAAAGTGGGGAGGTTAAGGGAAAACTAAACTAAACAGAAAATTAAACTAGCGGAAAATTAAATAGCGAAAAATAAATGTAACATGTGCTCCTAATTCGAGGGATAGGGATTTTCTTGATGCGCTTAAATCATAGGGATTCTAATCATGCATAGCCATTGTATCTCATGCACGCGAAATGTTTGCTCGTCTCCGTAACAAACATCCCAATGAATTAATTAGAGGCGTAAATTCTAATTAAACATGCTCTTTAAATCCAAGTTGATCAAGCCTAAATTGATTAAAGAACAGTAACGAGTAGCATCGCGACAAATTACTCCTAAGACTAATTCGATTTTTCCCTTTACCTTAAGTCTATCGTGAAAACAATAATTAATTAATATCCCCAACTGTCACCTAGGCTCTAATTAATTAGCCACGCTTAGACCCTTGTTACTTGGTGATTGAGGCAATTATACGTCCTAATCTTTAACGGTAAAACATGCATAAGGACTCGGGCGTCACTCCTAATCAGTCACACATGCTATTGGGATGCAAATAAAGGAAGAGCATGCAAGAAATCAAACAATTATAAGCTGGAAAATTCATACAAACCCTCACTAAGCATCAAGATAATTCCTAAACTCAAATTAGAGCACTTACCTTAGCCAAACGTGTTGAAAATCGATCCAATATTGCCCCAAAATTGTGGAAATTAGTGAAAAACTCACCAAACCCGAGGCTAAATGTAAAATATCGAATTTTCTCTCTCTTTCATCAACAGTGCGGCGGATTTTAGGGTTTAAAACGCTAAAAAAGCTGGAAAAAACAGTTATGGGTCTAAAATGGCCGTTTGGGCCGCGCGTAGGGGGTGCTGGGCCGCGCATGGGGCGCGCGCGAGTTGCTTGGAGCGGGTCGGGCGCATGGACGCACGCGCTGGGCTGGCCGAGTGCATGGGCCGTGGGCGCTGGAGATGGAGCGGGCGTCTGGCGGAGCGGACTAGGCCGAAGGTCGTTGGGCTTGCTAGCGTTGACCGATATGGGAGCCGGTTGACTTTCACAAAAATATATGAAAATAATACATCCACTTGGATTTGAACCAAGACTCCTTCATTTCATTAAGCCACTAATCAATTTTAAAGTAATAATAGATTAATTAATTAATGAGGTATAATTACTCAAAACGATTAATTAATAAAATATTCTAAAATACCCATTTAAGCTCCTAATTTACGTAAATACTCGATTTACCCCTTAACATTGAAATTATACAAAATAGATCAATTAAGCCCAAATAATTACTCTAATTTACAAGACTTAGGAGCTATATATTAGCACTTTTAGAGTGATATCAGAGACGCCAATAAGAGCATAGCTCAACTGGCATGATGTGTCGCCTAGTGACCATGAGGTCCTAGGTTCAATCTCTCACCCCAACATGTTGTAAAAAAAAAGAGTGATATCAGAGACACTCAGTTCAATAGAAACTAGAAGAGATAAAAACAGTGTGTAGAGTTATCGATATCAACACAAGCAACATCGGTGGAGGTTGCGGAGCAGCCCCGCCGGGCACACCACAAACCCCAATTGGTTTTTCTTAGGAACAGAGAAACAAATGTTGACTGCTGTTTTTGTGTCCCAAGTAGGGGGAAGAGTGGATGTTACTGTGGAATTATGATCTGAATGTATCAATACAATCCTTCTCGATGGGACATATTGATGCAATAGTGCAAGAGTCCCAAAGGAGCTGGCGTTTTACGGGTTTTAATGGAAACCCAAAAGTGGAGCTTAGGAAAGAATCATGGGATCTAATGGAAATATTGGACAAACTGTCTGACATGCCTTGGCTCTTGGGAGGTGATTTTAATGAACATGTGGCGAGCTCTGAAAAGTAAGGCGGAAAAATAGAAACGAGACTCAAATGGAGATTTTCAGAGAAACAATCGATAATTGCAATCTTCTGGATCCTGGTTTTTGTGGGAATCCGTTCACCTAGTGTAAGAAAAACTTTGGTAAAATTACGATTTGGGAGAGATTAGACCGATATCTAATGAATTTAGCTTTCCAAAATAAGTGTAACAAGTGCATTATGAAACATTTAGAGTTGTTGGCCTGAGACCATAGACCGATTTTAGCATATATGCAGTTCATTGGTGACTCGACTAGAAGTAACAAGAAACAGGCAAGACCAATCGGATTTGAAGAAAGCTGGACACATTTTGAGGAGTGCAAGACCATCATCATACATAACTGGAAGAATGATGGCAACCTTTGTGGTTTAGAGTTTGGTACTAAGATGCGATATTGCCTTCGAGCTTTAAAGTTTTGGAATTACAATCGGCTGCAAGGTTCCCTATCCAACGCAATTCGTCGGAAGGAGCAAGAATTAGAGGAAATTAGGAAAAGGGGCAATCCTAAGTGGCTGATACATCGAAATCGCGAAGAACAGAAGGCTGGAAAAGAGCTTGATTTTCTTGATAGCACACAAAGTGAGCTATCTTTAGAACCTATTTTATGCTAGTTTTGAGGCTTAAATGATTGTTTTCATGTTGATATTTTCTTATTTTATAGATATCGAACATTTGGAGCAAAACGGATAATTTAGAAGGTTTATGATGAAAAAAGAAGCTCTTTGGATGCAATTTAGAAGATTTATGTAAAGAGAAAAAGAGAATCAAGTTAAAAATCCAAGGATTAGATATGGATTTTACCATATCTTATCTGAGTTTATCCTATCATAAATTCTATCCGATTTTATCCTAACTGATCTTATTTTTGGCACGTTTGAATATAAAATATATTCCTAATTTAATTTCGAGTTCCTAAATTGATTAGATTCCTAATCTAATTAAAATTTGGATTCCTTATTAGATTGGGAAGAGTAGTCTATTATAAATAGGCATGTTGTCTTCATTCAAAGGGGAGCCAATTTGGAGAGTCATACCCAAATTCGAAAATACATAATTTGAAGAGTTAGAGGAGATATTTGGGAGCACAAAGAAGAGAATTACATGCTTGGGATCGTGGAGATTGCAACGGGAACGTGGAATCGACACTAGTTTTTATTTCTTCTTTCCCTTTTAATTTGTAGTTTTGTTATGGGTTTGTTATTGAGTTTAGATTTTATAATATTGAACATGTTTGACTAAACTCTTTTATTTTAGGGATTGATGTAACCATTAGACCTGATATTTTGATTAATTTAAATGGTCTTGATTGATTGCTTTAATTTCATTCATGTTTTTATATGCTTAATGCTTTTAATCTCTTAATCACAAATTAATTGTTTGATTGGTCTAAATTATTTGCTTGAGAAAGTATGATTTAGACTAGATTTAAATTAAGGGCATGACTATTTATAAATTCTTGCACGGACGTGAAGAATTCTCTTAGAAGTCGTTAATGGAAGTTGCTTAATGTCTTGCATGTTATTAAAATCTAGATAGAAATATTAGGTTTATAATATTGTTTGAAATTAAATTGGGCTTGATAAAGTCAATTTATTATCCTTAACTTTCAGACTTATGATTTATTGCATGGTTCTTGTTTGTTAAATGATTGATTCATTTGTCTAATTGGTGAAATCAACTCCCTAAGATACATCTCTCTGTATTTTTCTCCATCTTTTATTTTGTTTTATCTTATTTCTCTACCGCTTTCTTTCTCTAAATAAAATTGAGTGATTGTATTAGTGATTGTATTTGTGGTACTTAAGTGAACTAGAAAATCAATCCTGAGGACGATACTCATATTTACATACACTATATTAAAACTTGACCCGTACACTTGCGGTATTAGATTGCAAAAAATTGCGCAACATTTCTCTTACAAGAGGATGAAATGTATTGGAAACAAAGAGCTCGCGAGGACTGGATCAATTGGGGAGACAAAAACACCAAATGGTTCCATCCCCGAGCTAGCCAAAGTAAAAGAAAAAACTGGATATCGGGACTAGAAGATGAGAATGGAGAATGGAGGGAGAGCGATGAAGACATAACTAGCATTGCTACAAACTACTTCCAATCTATGTTCACCTTGTCTAATCCTAGAAAGGAAGATTTACTTGAAGTCCTAAATTGGATCCCTCGGGTTGTTATAGACAGACATAATTGTGAATTAGATCGGCCTTTTACTAAGGCTGACATTGAAAGGGATTTAAAGAGTATGAATCCAACAAAAGCCCCAGGTCCTGATGGGGTTCAAGCGATTTTTTACCAGAAATACTGGGATGTAGTCGGGACAGAAACTAGCCAGGTGTGCCTTAATATCCTGAATGGCAACGGTAACATCAATAGCCTCAATAAAACTCATATTGTTCTCATTCCAAAAAAGAAAGATCCGAAAAGTGTTAGGAATTTTCGACCAATTAGCCTTTGCAATGCGATCTACAAATTAATTGGAAAAGGTTTGGTTATCTCCCGAACCCAATCAGCTTTCGTGTCGGGTCGCTTAATAACCGACAATGCTCTGGTTGGTTTTGAATGTATCCACGCCATAAATAGCAAGCGAAATGGTAAAGAAGGTTTGGTGGCAATGAAGCTAGATATGAGAAAGGCCTATGACCGTGTGGAGTGGTCTTTTCTCCGTGGCATGCTGGATTCGCTGGGTTTCACGAAGAAATGGACTAAGTTAGTTATGATTTGTGTGGAGACGGTGCACTCTGCTACTACTATAAATGGCATACCTAAAGGCCACATTATCCCAACACGGGGCCTTCGGCAGGGAGACCCTCTGTCCCCATATTTGTTTCTTCTTTGTGCAGTAGGTTTCTCAACTCTTCTCAACAAAGAGGAGAAGCTAAAAAATCTCTCAGGTTTGCAAATTAATAAGCATTGTCCTGTTATTACTCACTTGTTTTATGCAGATGACAGATGGTGAATCATATTAAGCATGTCCTTATGGTACAACATTCGGCTGCACTCGGTCTCTACTTGGGGTTACCTTCCCAGACAGCAAGAGGCAAGAGGAAACTTTTCAATAACCTGAAATAGCGGGTTTGGAAGGTGCTGCAAGGATGGAAAACGAAACTCCTCTCAATGAGTGGAAGGGAAGTCCTTATTAAAGTTGTGGCTCAGGTCATCTCTACTTATACAATGAGTTATTTTAAGCTTCCTACAAATTTGTGCTTTGATATAAATTTTTTATGTGCTAGGTTCTGGTGGGGGGCTAAGGGAGAAGAGAGGAAGATGCATTGGAGAAGCTGGGACAAGATGTGCATCCCAAATGATAGAGGAAGAATGGGGTTTAAAGACTTATTGACCTTTAACCAAGCCATGCTAGCAAACCAGAGTTGGCGTCTGCTTAAGAATCCCCATGGCCTTCTTAGCCAAGTAATGAAAGGTCGTTATTTTCAAAGTGGGAACTTTCTCAATGCAACTTTGGGCACGAACCCTTCTTATGTTTGGCAAAGCATAATATGGGGTCGCGATGTGTTTAAAAATGGGTATAGATGGAGGATTGGCAACGACATGAGTGTTATTGTTGGAGAGGATCCTTTGATACCTAGGGAGGGTCATCGCCTTCCCACCCATAATGATCACCCCTCTTCCATGGCCCCGTCTCTAACCTCATCTCCCATGATAACACGTGGAATCTACCGTTGCTTCGCTAACTCTTCCCGGTGGATGAAATGGAGTTGATTATGAACATCCTGTTATCCAAATTTTCGCCGTAACGACGATATAATATGGGCATTGGACAAAAAGGGGATTTTTAAAGTAAAAAGGGCATATAAGCTGGGAATGGAGAACAAGATTGCCCGTTTTGAGTCGTCGTCATGTCATGAAGCAGACCGGAAGAAATGGAAAAGGTTTTGGGCCACCCTAGTGCCACCAAAAGTTCGTATATGCTGCTGGAAAATATATAACTGATGGAGCGTTTTACGCTGTAGAAGCGATTTTGGATCGTTGAAACTCTAATTTTATCAATTTAACAAATAGAAAACATGCTAAAAAAGACGGAAATAAGAAATTTATAATACATACCCTTGTAGTTCCAATTTCTTCTAGTTCCGCCAGCCGTTTCTCCTCACGAACGCTCCAAGGACCACCTCCGGTAGTCCCGCTATCCTCGGCGCCGAGCAACGGAGTTGTGGGACTCCGATTAGAAGAGAAAACGAAATAAAGGAAGAGAAGAAGGGAATGGAGAAAGGCTTTTGAGGGTGTTCATCAGTTCTTCCTTTTTTCTAAGTTTTACGAAGACGGAAGTAACAAAATGAATTCACAATTCATTTTTTATGAAACCCAAAGTGCACTATCAATCTTTAGCCATATCTAAAATATATATATATATAACTAAATACATATGTCTTACATGCACAATGCATGTAAGACATATATATATATATATATATATATATATAATTATTATTATTTTAAAAATTAATTAAAACTTAATTAATTTTAAATAATAATAAATATTTTTATTTAATAAACATTTTAATAAATAATATATATATATGATAATTAATTAAACTTTTTAATTAATTAATATTACTTAATTCAATATCAAATATTAATTAAATAATATGGCTAAACCCGATTTTCCGAAAATCGATTTTTTTGCACATGAATCATATTCATGTAATAGACCATTCCCATATTTAAATCATATTTAAATATGTCCATCATTCTTCCACAAGCCGAATTTGAACAATTCAAATTCTTTTTCTTTTTCTTTTCTTTTAAACTGTTGCATGGCGTTATCTGAGCTAGCCAGGAGAAACTAAAGGACCTACAGATCATGAGCTCCAACGATACGAGATTATTCGGTTAAAAATCTTTTAACCGAACTAATCAACATTTGTTAACCCCCGGAGACTCCACTATAGTCCAAGGGGTTGCACTCTCCTCACAGTAGATATATTATGCCCTCTGATACAACCGTCATGTGCAAGTCAACCCTTCACAGGTTGTTCATAATCACAGCTAGGTCAGTTTCAACCGTTTAACTTCTGCATTACATCTTGTTCCTTAAGTACCACTGACACCTCTAATGAACAATAAATCTGTGGTCCAACCAACAGATCAATTAACGCTCTCATCTCATGAGAGTGTGAGCGCTCATTGTTCAAGCCCTAGAGTCAACTATTAAGGGAACAACCTATCTACTAACCCTGAAGAGCGGGTTAGGAGTGAACCCCAATCTTGTTGTACTATGTCCCCAGCTACCTATTTGACTTTATCCCCAAGATGGTAGGCTTATTGAGTCGGCGCTTATGAGCCACTCTCACCCGTGCAAGTCAAAGGACATTTTTGAATAAGCAGGAGTTCATAGCGAGCTCAGGATTAAGATCGAGTTGTGTAGGCCATCATATGAAAATGTCGGTCTCATCAGTAAACGGTGTTATAAAGAGAGAGCGACATATTTCGCGGTTCGGTCTTATGCAAACTATTTGCACAGGACGCCCTCACTCGCACATCTCCATGTGAAACGATTCAAATCACATCGTTTTGTACAATACAAAGTGAGCCGCATCCAATAGTGTTACCACGATAAGGTACCCAGCCTTATCAGTATACTATAGACCGTTTTGACTGACTACTTGAGCCTGATCCACAATCTTGTCATACATGAGGCTCAAGTACTCATATTCAGCCATGGGTGTTGGTCATTGGTATAGGTTAACCTAAACACGTTTCACTTTATTCCAGTAAACTCTTTTACTGAAAAAAACTAATAACTCTTTATTCTAAATAGAATATTTACAAACATAACATTTTACAAACCACGAGTTTTAGGACATAAAACCCAACAAGCCCCCACTTGGACTTTAACGTCTGTGGTGTACATGTAAGATGGAGAAAACTAATATATCATATATCATGAAGTTTTCTCCCACTGTCCTCTCCAGCAACTCGGAGCCCTAAACTCTTCTAGGTGTCTCTCAAACACTTTAGCCATGAGAGACTTAGTAAACAAAACAGCATGAAGTGCTGCGAGGCTTTCTATGTGACCATCACATCTCCTCATAGCACTAACTAGGGGTGTAAATGGGTCGGGCCGGTTCGGTTTTAATGAAAACCGAACCGAACCGAACCGAACCGGGTTTCACTTGACCTAAACCGGTTCGGTCCACCGACCGTTATTTATTTATTTTTTATTTTTTAAATTTTATTTACCTGGGCTGGAGCTCCTTTTTTCCAAACTATATCAAGTATCAACAATTTGTCGAATATAGAGAAATAAAACAACCTGGGCTTGGGCTTGGGCTTATGCTTTTGTTATGCAATCTTAATACAATTTCCAAACTATATCAAGTATCACAAAACATTACCAAAAGCTCTCCCGGTAAAACACTCACAATTCACGGCAAATAAAACAATATTAATACAATTTACAGTCATGATTCTAAAAAATTAAAAGAATAAATGAGCAGGACTTCTAACTCAAGCTTGACATTTTATTCAAGGAGTTGTCTTAATATTCATAATCTCCAACGTCCAACGTCCAACTTCCAACTTCCAACTAGACTTCAAGTATCTAAAAAAGAAAAACAAGAATCATTACTTTTTGAACTTTAGCATAAAATAAAAATATAATAAAATAGATAAAAATATATATGAGAGTAGAAATTTAGAACCGTAGAATCATATGTGAAATTTTCAAAGGCAACTTTCATCTCCTTCCGTACGCTTGTGAGTTCTAGATAAGAAAAGAAACCATTAGCAAAGTAAATAATCTTAAAACACATACAACAATGATTCTATATATTAGCATTACCTTCGTCAATTTCTTCAGCTCCGTCAATTTCTTCACTCATATCATCCAAAGGTTTAGATTGAAGCCAATTTTGAGCACAAATGAGTGTCTCTGCAGTTTGAGGAGTTAATGAACTCCGAAAATAATCTAACACCCGTCCTCCAGTGCTGAAAGCTGCCTCAGATGACACAGTAGATATAGAAATACTGTAGATATCCCTAGCTACCTGACTAATAATCTTAAATCTGGCAGAATTGAACTTCCACCAATTTAGTAGATCAAAATTGTCATCTTCTGCACAAGCTTCATCCAAATAACGAGCCACCTCTGTTTTACCATCATCTGGATCTTTTTTATTACTTAGTTTAAATCTATCATGAATAGAAGCACGCACTTTATAAGAGGAGACAGATGGTATTTCACTTTGACTTTGACAATTTGATGTTTCCAAGGGTGTAGAAGATCGCACTAATACTCTCGAAAAATAGTCATCACATAGTCGCCGCAATGCTTCTTCAACTTTATCTGTCCACCTTTTTGCACTCTCTTCCTCCAAAAATTCATGAAAGCAATAACTCACATACTTCAACTTATATCTAGGGTCAAGAACAACAACAACATATAACAACAAGTTGGTTTTCTCACTTGTAGTTAAACCTCAATATTTGTTGAATTTTGCTTGCATGTTTAATGCCATCTGACTCAACAAATCATTTTCGTTCAACGGGTATTCACGAATTATTTCTTGAACCAAACACATTTCATGAAAAAATATGTTTGAAGTCACAGACATAGATGCAGAAAACTTTAAAGTAATCTCTAAAAATGTCTTCAAAAACTCCACAAATACCTTAGCATTGTTCCAATCATCAATAGTAGGTATCTCACCTTCTGGCAAATATTTTGGATTATGTATCTCTAATATTTCAAATGTCTTCTGAAACTTAAGTGCTCCATCCAACATCGTGAAAGTCGAATTCCATCGTGTAGGAACATCCATACTAAGACAACTTTTTGTTGAGATGCTATCATTTTTAGCATAATCTTTAAATGTTTGCAACCTTGACGGAGACGACCTAACATACTTCACGACATTTCTAATTCGAATGATAGACCCATGCAAATCTTTAAGAGCATCACTCACAATCAAATTGAGGATGTGAGCACAACATCTCACATGGAGAAATTCACCATCCAACACCAACAGATTTCTACCTTTAAACTTTTTAACTAAATACGTCATTGCTCCATCATTTGAGCTAGCATTATCAACCGTGACAGTAAAAAGTCTCTCAATACCCCAATTTTGCAAGCATTTTTCAATTGCTCTTCCTATCGTATCTCCTTTATGATTAGTTATTTGACAAAAGTTTAGAATTCTTTTGTGCAAGTTCCAATCATCATCGATGAAGTGACCAATTATTACTATGTAGTTAATGTTTTGAATCGAAGTCCATGTATCAGTCGTTAGACAAACTCTTTGTCCACTAAGAGTTAAGAAACTTCTTAACTTCTTTTTCTCATTCAGGTATAATTGAAAACAATCTTTGGCAATTGTGACTCGTGATGGAATTACAAACTTAGGATTTAATGCTTGGCAAAATTTGTGAAATCCTTCTCTTTCTACAAACTTAAACGGTAATTCGTCCAATATGACCATACAAGCAAGCTTCATTCTACAATTCTCTTGACTGAACGATGTAGTTTGCAAATTACATTCAGATTTCCCCCGTCCTTCAACATAATCTTCTAAATATTTCTTACATTTGTCTAAATGTCTTTTCAAATTTGTTGTCCCGTTTCTCTTAGAATCACATGCATATGTAACCCCACAATATTTACAAGCCGCTTGTTATGTCTCCAAAAGTGACCTTTTTAGGACTTATTTATCTTAGAAAGATGTACACTCTTAGGTGTTTTTGATAGGATTTAGCTTAAACCTATGCTTATATATGAGAATTAGAAGAAGGAAACTAAATTAGAACTTGTGTGCAAAAGGAAAGAAAAGGAATGAAAAAGGAAGTTAAAAGAATGAAAATTGTGCATTGCGGAAGCATTGCGGAAACATTCCTAAAACCGCAATGTTTTAAGTGAAATCCGTAAGTTGGCTAACCTTTTTCTGTTGTAATCCGATATTTCAGGGATTCGTTCTTTCTCCTCCATCCATTTTGAAGTACGACGTTGAGGATGGATGGTTCTCCTTGGCCCAATCGCACCTGCAGAACACTATAAAAGGAGGTCAAAGAGGAAGGTTTAATCATCATCCGAAAGCGTAGAAGTCTCTTCGCAGCTCCATTCTTTCTCCTGTTTTTCTCTTCCGTCTGTTGGGTTGGAAAGCTTAGTTGTTGGAGTCGACAATCTGATAGGAAGGAGAGAAGACATCTTCTCTCCTGATTGGATTCATCCAAGCAAGGCTTACCTTTCTCTCCCTTCAGCCGAGGTGTTTGCGACGAGGCGTTCAAGCTCACTTTACTTGCTTTCTGTCTTTAGTTTTCATTTCCAGCACCGTTTGTTGTCAATTCTGTTCCATTAGTTAGTCCATTCCATTTCGGTGCTTTCTGTCTTTCTGTTAGTAACTTTAAGTCTTCCTTTGTTTAGTTCAAACGCTTGATTAATCAGAGGCACAATTCATTATTTCGCAGTTTCTTGTCTTTGCTATCTACTGTTTTTCCTTGTTGTTTTAAGTTTAATCTCCTTCTAAGCATGCCTACTTCATCTATTATTTCTGTTCTCTCTACATCCATGAGTAACTAAGTCACTTAGGGGCATGCTAATGACAATACTATAGGCTAAAACACGTGAACCAAGCATGTAGGATAGCTCTCGAATGCATTGATTGTATGTAAGCTTCATCCCACGGGCAATTTCGATTGGCCATCCATTTTGTCCAAAGAACTCCTAACCTCTGGAAGGAGTAAGAGTTCAGAGTCATACACTCATGCTAGCCTCTTAACCAGAAAACGACCTAGGAATAGGCGTTTTCCTAGTACAAATCATAACTTACTGCTTTAACAAGATGCTTAAGACCTTACTTGGACATGAGTAAACTAAAGAATCTAATGCATATGAAATCGGAAGATACATGAGAATGAGTTAGTTTGATGCATAGTGAGTTGATCCAATGCTTGAGAATCGTGTGAAAAGACCTATAGAGGAGTCGTTAGTAGCCCTTGTTTCTCCATTTTACACACTTTCGCTGTTAGTAACATTGCGGTAAAATTGCTGTTCTCGCAATTCTGCTAAGTTAAAAATTCTGTTTAGCTATTTTCCTCTTCGTTTATTAATCTCTTCTCTTTACATTTGAGTTTATCATTGACTTGCACTTGTTCATGTTGCTATCCTTTATTGATTCATTAGTATTTAGGCATTTTTAAACCAAATCTACCCCATCAAATCCACCCATTCTTGCTTAACAATACACTTCACGAGTAGCTAATAATAAATCTCTGTGGGAAAACGAATGAAAAAAATACTTACTACTTGCTACAAGATCATGTATGCTTGCATGTTCTGAGTGCTCTCTCTCTTATTGCTTATTTCTTGTACACATTGAGCACGCAACACCGCTCTAGGAAATTCAGGATCACAACCCTCTACTTTAATAAAATGCTCCCAAGCATCTGAAGCTGATTTAGAAGGTTTTCTTTTCCCTGACAATCCTACTTTACTATTGACACCAGGATTATCACTTGCAACTGAAGGAAGAGTTTGACTAGAATGACTTGGTTTAGAAGTCTCATTTGTAAAAGACGAAGTCATTCTGAGACATAAATCAAATTAAGTAAAGCTCAATTTTCCATCTACACAAAATATCTATGTGATCACTTCCTTAATTGATTTGTAAAACAAAAATGCGAACCTATACAAACAAGAAACAACACAAACAAACTTAGTTTTATTCCGTCATTAGAAACAAACTCACGAGCACAACACAAACAAGAAGAAAAGAAGAAACAAAATGGTTACAAACTCCAATTTGAGGATAAACAAATTCAATCTCATTGAGTTAGAAGTCTATTCTTAAGTAGATGGTTGCAGGTAAACAAATGGTTACAAACTCCAAGAAAGTCATAGTTTGCAGGTAATCTTAATCAAACTTTAATCAAAGAATTGTTTTAATTGTGTACATGTATTTTTTTTAACTGCTTGTAGATGGTTTTGGTTGTAACTTGCTAGAGGGGCACCAAATGCAGATAGATTCTTCTCCAAAATAGTTAGAGAAACAGTCTCAAAAGACAACTATGAAAAAGTAGAATGAGTTTTGAAGATATTACAGCTTGATATATATCATTGCGGCATTCTTTCAAACAACTTATCTGCAGAAATTGAGTTTTGATTGATGGTTTTGAACCTTAAATTGAACAAACACAAGTTTGGAAATGTCAAGTGGGGGCAATCATCTGATCATTTCTTCATCCAAAAGACAATATCTGTTTCTCATCTTCAGATCATATAGACTTCAAATTGCAGAAACCACATTCCATTCCAAACAAAGAAACAAGCAACAATATAGAACTTGGCTCAGTTTTGAAAAAGAAAAAACAATAGAGACTAACAACACCCTACAATATATTCATATACCAAATTAATTTAATCTACCCTTATTAGCCAATCTGGGAGATGTTCTAGGCTCAGAACAAGATTTTCCGCCAATCTTACCCTTTTTTTCACTGGTAATCTTTTTCCCATTCGTCATTTCATCGCTAATTTCCTCAACGATCTTCATTACAGATTTACCAACCCCATCGATTACTCCTCTCATTCCTAATTAGTTTTAAGATGAAAACATATAATTTTTAAGACATACCAAACTTATGAAAAGGTATAAAAATAATTGGGAACCCATAAAATATGTATGGAATCAATTCACCCATAGAAAATCAGGAAATGCAAGCAATTCGAATCTGGGCTCTTTAAATGAAAACATAAGTTATTATTCATTATATATATATATATCATGTTTGTTCATTTGTTATAGTTAAAAACAACACACACAGAGCATAAAGATTTAATTTGATAAGAATGGAATTAAGGAAAAAGTTTGTTGTGATTGCTAGGGTTGTTGTCCAAATGAGTTATGCTGGGATGAGTATGTTGGCAAAAGTTGCCTTTGCTTCTGGTATGAACAACTATATTTTCATTTTCTACAGGCAAGCTATTGGAACTCTCTTCATAATCCCTCCTACCCTCATTTTCTAAAGGTAATTCTAATTTATTTGACTTATCAGTTACCAGTTACCAGTTACCAGTCACGTTCGATAACTATTTGGTTTTAATATTGTTTTCAAAAGGTAAACTAAAAGAGGAAACAAAATTATGGATTATGATCAATAAAGAATGAAAGAAAGTTAGATGTTTAATTATCACTTTGTTTATTCTTTCACTTATTTTAATTTTTCTTTCTTATGGATGCTAGAAAAGAGGTAGCATGTTTATCAGTTCTGGAGATGTGCAAGATTTTCTTGCTGGCCTTACTGGTATTTCCCCATTCTTCTTTTCTCTCTTTTTTGCATTTCTTCTTTGTTTTCCATCACTTTTCTCAACTGAGTTTTCTTCAAATATAATATGTAGCCATAGTTCATCACCCTCACAAACAAAAGCTCTTACTAATTTTCATATTGTGCTTAGTTTGGGAAAATCAAACCAATGGTGCACAAATGATAGAACTGGACTTTAACCCAACCAAGATTTCGATCAGCTCACTAAATTTCGTTCTCTCTACCGAACTAAATGAAAAATTGTAATTCTACAAAACAGAAGCCAAAATAAATAAATAAATTATACAAAATTGTACAGAAAGAAACCCACAAGCAATTCGATAAATAGAAACAAACCCCCAAGAAATTTGATAAACAGAAACAAACCCCCAAGAACTTTGATAAACATAAACAAACCCACAAACACTTCGATAAACATAAACAAACCCACAAGCACTTTGATTATTAATAAATCACTTCGATAAACAGAAGAAACAAATCACTCCGATTGGGGAAAACCCCAACAATCGATCATAGATGAAAGTGAGAGAGAAGGGAATAAAAACCTGAAGAATGTAGGTGAAAGTCGAAGGTCGAAGTTTAGAATAAAAACCCAACAATCGATCACTGACAACGGCGACGAAGTTTAGATCCCTGACGGTCGGCGGCGTTGGAAGAGTCGACGTTGAAGGAGACAAGGACGATGAAAGAGGCAAGAACTCATGGATGAAGAATGAGAGAAATGATGAAATGTGGCAGAATCGTTCTTCAGCTCCGTGTATTGTATTCGCAGAGTCTCAGACAATGGCGATTAAAGGAGAAAGGCAAAAATTGCAAATCATAACCTAAGTCGTTAGGTCAATTTTGGTTAACCGAAGAACCAAACCGAAATTAACCGGTTCGGTTCGGTTCGAACAAAAATGTATATAATATCTTTAAAAACCGAACCGAACCGAACTGAACCGGTTCGGTTCGGTTCCTTGCACCCCTAGCACTAACTGCGAGCTCAACTTATAAACCTTTTGCTGCTTCACAAGATTTAGCTGCCACCGAGGAATCAACATTACAACTCTTGTATTTTACTCCTCGTTTGCACTGGAACAAACTTTAACCAGAATCCAATGATCAAAATCAATTGGACTTTAATTACTGACAGCCCCCACTACATAGCACATATCGGGTCATACATCTAGAAAGATGTATCTGACCTCCAATATGTAAATGCACTTGGGTGCATCTCATATCCTCAACATTTGAGGTGTCTCTGGAAACCATTTCCATAGACCATCGAATATCGACAACAGCTTGTCAATAAATAATTTTAGAGACAACACTAGCGATTTGTTCTTACGACTCAGATCAACCTGAATCCTTAGAACAAACTAAGCCTACCTCCAGATCAACTATTTGGGAGTGGGTCGCTAGTTTATGCTTATTGTCAGAAGTGAATCCTACATCCTTCTCAATGATTAGGACATAAACTACGGAAACAAGTCATGAAAGCTACAATATAGATTAAACACATGTCAAACAAGTTTTATCAAACTATTGTTCAAAGCAATAAGATTTGATTACATTATTAAAACTCACAATTCAGGACGAAGACGCTTTCTCCAATTCATAAATGACTCGAATAAGCCAACAAACCATTCGCTCTTTGTCCTAAACTATATGAATCTTTCTGGTTGAGACTTAATAGATACTCAGATCAAGATCGTGAGTCTTGACATCCATTTGTCTTATCCTATAAAGATAGAATATGGCAATGGATAAGAGCCATCTATTTAACTTACATCTGGCAACAAGAGAAAGAGAGTATACCCAATAAACCCTTTCTCTTCGGGACAGTCCCTTTACCAGAAAGTCAAGCCATAAAGGTTTTCACCTTAGTGGCTTGGTCTCGTCACCACTTAAAGATTCATGGCTTTGAGCCATCGAGCCTTGTCTATATGATTCATTGTCTTAATTAAAGACAACGAATCCTCAATGTCATCATCAAATATGACAACTTCGAGTTTAAGACAGGCTAATACAGCGGACCGGGTTGTCTTACATCCCTCCCAGTGCATTGAGGTTTTCTCAACAGTTGAGAAGCACAAGTTGGATCAACAACCTTTGTTGATATTATAGCTTTCCTTTAATACTGTAAGTCTTAATACGCAAGTTGTTTTTGAGTTTAATAGAACACATCAGTATACATCTTTTGCTGAATGAACTGTTCATTATAAAACCAAAAGATATAGTATACTGGTGGGCGGAATTTTGAATATCCGCTTAATCTCAAGCTGTCGAGGCTTGCCAAAATACGATTTATAATGCCTATGACCAAGGCTTTGCAGCCAGTGGCAACAGGGTCGGTCCAAGGAATAGGAAGAATGAATTTACTAGTGAAATTGGGATTTAATTGATTAATTGGTAACGGGGGGTTTTATCATGCAAGAGAATTAATAAGAAAGCTTACGAAAGAAAGAAATAATATGAAGAGAATGTGTGCACGGTTTGGGAGTCTCGGGATCAATTGTTAGACAACATTCAGCTTATCATTTAATGCTAACGACATGGAATACAGTTTATTGAGCACGCGGACGACTACCAGAGAAGCCCCAAAGTAGCCGACTCCATGGATTTTAATTAGACCACACAGTTCTAATTACACGTTATCTAAGCTCACATTAAGATGATCGGTCCTAAGATGAATTTAGACAGTCACTAGCTAACCGCGACGAACATTCGAGCGTGAATTCTAAATGCTAGTAGGTTGCCCGCAAACGCCGTATGCAACCAACAATTATCCTACCCGACCCGATACTTCGATTTAGTTCTATTTACCTGTGTTACTTAGTCGAGCAGTGAGAGGCACGGCATCGCTACTCTTTAACATACACAACATGCGAAACTACCCGAGTGTCAATCAACGTATTTTAGCATGAGTGTTGGATTAAGCAAGGTAAACAGATGCTAATAATCAGATTCCAATATGCAAAACTATACTCAGATTATCAAAGCATGAGTGTCTAACAAAATTCCCCTAAACAAATCCCAAACCGTCACCCTTACCTTAGCCGCTCATGGCGCGGTTCGTCAATCCCGCTCCAACCACGGCCATGGAAGGATCCGTCTAAATATTACAATGGAAAGTGGAGCTCACTCACATGCCAACAATGGCGGAGCTCCACGGAAAATAGAGAGAAAATGGGGAAGAAGGAGACTAAAATCGCCGGAATCCGTTGAGAGATGAAGAAGATGAAGATTTCTCAAAATGTGCAGAAAAATCGTCTTTTAGCTACTGCCTTCGTCGTAGCGTCGAGACGCTAGGCCAGCGTCTCGACGCTGTGCCCTAAGTAATCCGCGCGCGCGCTCGCGATGGCGTCGCGACGCTGCCCCGATAAAATTCCTGCGCGCGCCTCCTCCGAAGCGTCTCGACGCCAAGCAGGGTCTCGACGCCAGGGCAGCGTCGAGCTAGCGTCTCGACGCTATCTCTCGACGCTTGCTCTCGGGTTTTTCCAGCGTCGAGCCAGCGTCTCGACGCTATAGCTCGACGCTGGCTCTCGGGTTTGGGGCTGAAGCTTTGCCTCTCCAAGGCTGTTTTGGCCCGTTTCTTCACGGAACAAGTTCCCCTCTTCCCGATGCATTCCCGGGGCGCTAAAACTCTACTTTAAGCACTCAAACATGCCCAACGGACGCACGAGCTCTTTGCCGCTTTTCTCCTACAAAAGAGATATATTTAATCAATTGAAAGCGGACTTTAGCTATAATTAGGACGTATTTAATAGCTCCAAAATGGAGTTATCATATACATGTGTTCAGTTAAAACCAGAAATATAGACAATAATTACATATAAAAAATGTGATTATTTCTATACAACAACTACAAAAACTCCCACGTGTTTAGCTGTGATGATATCTCCATATCTCACGTCGAGAAAACGGCTGTCAGGAACTAGTTTCCTGAAAAGAAGAACAAACATGATTAGTGGTTTCTGAAAACATTCAGGTATGACATTCATATTCCACTAAACTTGTTTAGACAAATAAATCACATTTACCTTGTCGTTCTTTCTCACCCTGTTTCTCAGCAAGGTATTTGGGGCAGTTGTGCTTCCAATGCCCATCTTCATTACAAAAGAAACACTTTCCTTTGTCTGAAGACTTTGCCTTGCGAACAGTAGGGGCTTTGCCCTTCCTAGTACTTCTCTTCTTCTTGTGAATAATCTTATTACTCACAGTAGAAGTTTCTGATTTACTCCTTGACCCAGACCCCTTCTGGAATTTCATAGAAGTAGCAACATTTGCTTCCTTCTTCTTTCCTTTTGAGGTATGCAGAGACTGGTAAATTTGAATCTCGTTCAGAAGAGACGTCAAATTATATTCTATCTTATTCATCACCATATTGGTCCTGAAATTAAGGAAACTTTTCGGAAGAGATTCCAAGATAAAACATACTTGACTATTCTCATCGACGGTAACACCATTTACCTCCGCCACATTAAAGTGGACCATCATGTTAAGGACGTGTTCCCTAACAGAGGTTCCCTCCACCATGTGGGAGTTTTAAATGTTCTTGAAGGCTTCATGTCGAAGAAATGTGGACGGTTGTCCAAACATCCCTTGTAATGAAGACATGATTTCCTTAGTGGAAACTATTCCCTCGTGCTTGTTGTACAAGACATCAAATATGCTTGCCAAGATATAGACCCGGGCTTTATCATTATCCCTAATCCAACCATCGAATGCTTCACGAACCGTTTGTGAAGCACTTGATCCAGGAACTGGAGGACATTTCTTCGTTAAGACAAACCTCAGGTCGTCAAGAACCAGAATCGTATTTAGGTTCGACTTCCAAGTCCTGTAATTTTTACCGGTTAACTTGTCGTGAGCTAACCACTGTATAAACGAGCTCGACATGCTGAAAAGAATGTAAGTCTATTAGTGAAACAGTTTTAACCTATTTAAACCAATTAAGAGATTTAGCAGTAAATAAAGTACCCAAACTCTCTATTTACTTGCAACGATACTTTAGTAAGTCAGAATGGTCGCTACCGAAGGGTAGTCGAGCACCCCTTTACTAAATCAAGACATTCTTGACTAAATGCTAGCTCCTGAATAACTCATATTCTACTAGCATCTTAGTTATCGTTTTCTGTCTGGATTTACTAACTCCTTAGCAAATCCCGTAAGTGTGACCCTCCATTTTTAGAATGCACAGGACGATCCCAACGGTGCATCCGAAGGGTATATCAGTTTTGGGAATGGCCCTATGTTTCTTTATCCATAAATGGTGACTGAGATGTTCCGACCCCCATGAAACGACCCTCTGAAGGGATTGGTGCCACTTTTCGGCACCTTGCAGGCGAAACATGGGAATCTCACGGTTCAATCCAATGGAGGAGACCGCATGAAGTACTGACGTACTTTCTTCTCCAACTTACTATAGACACTTATTCCATTCACCATGCTATTGAAAGTTGCAAACACCATCAGAAGGGGGATGCCCTATTGACATCACGAGGCCGAGCAAAATTCTCACATTGTGAACTTTAAGGAGTGCGTAGCAGGAGAGGGATATATCATATATTCCTTCTCAACACTTCTACTAAGCATCGTGGACGGTAAAGGGTAAAAACTCAGGTTTTATCTGACTAAGTAAATAAAACCTTAAGTCTAGGCAAACATTTTACCTGAGATGTCTAGGTTATAAACACTTTAGTAACCTCACACCTTTCAGGCATGCTCATAAAGCCGGTTAACTTTACTCAAGAACCATATCGTCCCCATGTAGGAGGTGTTCCGTATACCGTCAGCTTAAATACCTCCAACCTTATAACAGGATGTCACCGGGTGAGTTTCTCATAACTTTAGCATTTACGAGATATCGACCTATTCATCTAATGAAATAGATCGAATCATTTAACCCTAAATGAACATGTTCTTTTATCTTTGTTATAGATTTTAAAAGTCTAAGCGATTTTTACAACGCTTGCAAAAACTAGACTTTCTACAACAACCATCTACATGCTTCTCAAACATGCATCGCTAAGGCATGACAAGTTGAGTATTTAACTTCATAATCAATATAACACTTATATCGATTATGCTCTTAAACATAAGACTCCTAATTCATAGTCAATATATCACTTATATCGATTCTCTGAATTAAGCATGCATCCTATACATTATAATACTTAAAACATACAATATGCATCTAATGTTGGATGTTTAAGTTCATAATTAATATAACACTTATATCAATTATTCTATTAAGCAAACAACATCTAATTCATGAATTAATATAACTCTTATATTAATACTCATGAATAAAACATGTATCTTATACATTATAACACTTATAACCTACAATATGCATAAAATCAGGGCAACCTGTGTTGTATGTTTAATTTACAATATGCATAAAACCAGGGCAACCTGTGTTGTATGTTTAATTTCTAATTAATATAACACTTATATCAATTATTCTATTAAACTAACCGCATCTAATTCATGAATTAATATAATTCTTATATTAATACTCATGAATTCCCAAATATGCATACTATATATTATAACACTTATAACATATTTTCAATGCATGGAGCATGCTTCCTACGGTGGGATTAAATCTATATGGCATACTTTATGCACATACAAACATGGAATTTAATTAAAACATACATTCGCAATGCATAATTAATTAAACACACTAAAGTGGACCGGTTTTGGCATCAAGCAAGCAATAACTATTTTATTACAAGCTTGAACAACAAGCTAAGTCTTGAGCGGACTTCGAACTCTTCGTACCGCCTTGGACAAGCTTGCTCCCCGAACACATCGGCCAAATTTCTCTTCGAGCTTTGTATCGCCCAGAACGAGTTTGAACTTGCACCGAACGTAACACTTCGGCGAGCTCAAAACTCGAGCTTCTTTCACAAAGAAACTTATATGGACTCTAATGACTCTAAAAGAATACAGACTCTTCAGCACACATTAAAGCCCATACATTCTCGGGCAATTACAAATAATGAAATTAAAAAAGAAACGATGCCAAAATCCATATTCACTTTTGACGTCCATTCAAAAACAATTTCTAAAATAAAATACCCACCAACTTAAATTGATGCAAATTGAGTTGATCAAAATACGCTCCGGTACCAATTGATGGAGCGTTTTACGCTGCGGAAGCGATTTTGGATCGTTGAAACTCAAATTTCATCAATTTAACAAATAGAAAATATGCTAAAAAAGACGGAAATAAGAAATTTAGAATACATACCCTTGTAGTTCCAATTTCTTCTAGTTCCGCCAGTTGTTTCTCCTCACGAACGCTTCATGCTTCTTCTCACGAACGCCTCGAAGACCACCTTCGGTAGTCCCGCTATCCTCGGCACCGAGCAACGGAGTTGTGGGACTCCGATTATAAGAGAAAACGAAATGAATGAAGAGAAGAAGGGAATGGAGAAAGGCTTCTGAGGGTGTTCATTAGTTCTTCCTTTTTTGTAAGTTTTACGAAGACAGAAGTAACAAAATGAATTCACAATTCATTTTTTATGAAAGCCAAAGTGCACTATCAATCTTTAGACATATCTAAATATATATATATATATATATATAATTATTATTATTTTAAAAATTAATTAATTTTAAATAATAATAAATATTTTTATTTATTAAACATTTTAATAAATAAAATATATATATATATATATATATATTAATTAATTAAACTTTTTAATTAATTAATATTATTTAATTCAATATCAAATATTAATTAAATAATATGGCTAAACCCAGTTTTCCGAAAACCGACTTTTTTGCACATGAATCTTATTCATGTTTTAGACCATTCTCATATTTAAATGATATTTAAATATGTCCATCATTCTTCCACAAGCCGAATTTGAACAATTCAAATTCTTTTTCTTTTTCTTTTCTTTTAAACTGTTCCACGACGTTATCCAAGCTAGTCAGGAGAACCTAAAGGACCTACAGATCATGAGCTCCAACGATACGAGATTTTCCAGTTAAAACTCTTTTAACCGAACTAATCAACATTCGTTAACCCCCGGAGACTCCACTATAGTCCGAGGGTTGCATTCTCCTCACAGTAGATATATTATGTCCTCTAATATAACTGTCATGGGCAAAGTCAACCCTTCACAGGTTGTTCGTAATCACAGCTGGGTCATTTTCAACCGTTTAACCCCTGCATTACATCTTGTTCCTTAAGTACCACTGACACCTCTAATGAACAATAGATTTGTGGTCCAACCAACAGATCAATTAACCCTCTCATCTCATGAGAGTGTGAGCGCTCATTGTTCAAGCCCTGGAGTCAGCTATTAAGGGAACAACCTATCTACTAACCCTGAAGAGCGGGTTAGGAGTGAACTCCAATCTTGATGTACTATGTCCCCAGCTACCTATTCGACTTTATCCCCAAGATGGTAGGCTTATTGAGTCGACGTTAATGAGCCACTCTCACCCGTGCAAGTCAAAGGATACTTATGAATAAGCAGGAGTTCATAGCGAGCTCAAGAATAAGATCGAGTTACTTAGGCCATCATATGAAAATGTCGGTCTCATCAGTAAACGGTGTTATAAAGAGAGAGCGACATATTTCGTGGGTCAGTCTTATGCAAACTCTTTGCACAGGACGCCCTCACTCGCACATCTCCATGTGAAACGATTCGGATCACATCATTTTGTACAATACAAAGTGAGCCGCATCCAATAGTGTTACCAGGATAAGGTACCCAGCCTTATCTGTATATTATAGACCGTTTTGACTGAGTACTTGAGCCTGATTGTTGCGTGCTCAATGTTTAAAGGAAATATGCAATAATAGAGCACTCAGAACATGCAAGCATACATGATCTTGTAGCAAGTAATAAGTATTTTTTCATTCGATTTCCCACAGAGATTTATTCTTAGTTACTCGTGAAGTGTATTGTTAAGCAAGAATGGGTGGATTTAATGGGGTAGATTTGGTTTTAAGTTGCCTAATTACTAAGGAATATGTAAAGGATAGATGCATAAACAAGTGCAAGTAAATGATAAATTCAAATGCGGAGAGAAGAGATTAATAAACGAAGAGGAAAATGGCTAAGGCAGAATTTTTAACTAAGGGAATTGCTGAAACAGCAATTATACCGCAATGTTCTTAACAGCGAATGTGTGTGAAATGTGGAAACAAGGGCTACTAACGACTCCCCTATAGGCTTTTTCACACGATTCTCAAGCAGTAGATCAACTCACCATGCATCAAACTAACTCATTCTCATGTATCTTCCGATTTCATGCATTGGATTCTTTAGTTTACTCATGTCCAAGTAAGGTCTTAAGCATCTTGTTAAAACAGTAAGTTGTGATTTGTACTAGGAAAACGCCTATTCCTAGGTCATTTTCTGGCTACCTTGAGAGGCTAGCATGAGTGTATGACTCTGAACTCTTACTCCTTCCAGAGGTTAGGAGTTCTTTGGACAAAATGGATGGCCAATCGAAATTGCCCGTGGGATGAAGCTTAAATACAATCAATGCATTCGAGAGCTATCCTACATGCTTTAGTCACGGGTTTCTTCCTACAGATTTGTCATTGGCATGCCCTTATGTGACTTAGTTACTCATGGATGTACATAGAATAGAAAGACTAGATGGAGACGACATGCTTAGAAATATATTAAAGACAAAACAGAAACTAAAGGCAGTAACAGAGAAGGTGAAGAACTTGTAACTTGATGAAAATAGTACTTCGATTTATTTGAATTTGAACTAAACAAATGAAAACCTTAAAGAACTAGAGTAAGACAGAAAGCAACGAAGTGAATTAGAGTAGCTATTGGGAAGGAAATAACAACAGACAGTAAGGGAAATGGGAAGCTAAAGCAGAAAGCAATAAAGTTGAGCGTGATCGCCTCGACGCAGACGCCTCGGCTGAAGGGGGGAAAAAGCTAGCTTTGCTTGGATGAATCCAATCAGAAGAGAAGATGAATCTTCTCTCCTTCCTGTCAGATTGTCGACTCCAACAGCTAAACCCTTCAACCCAACAGACGGAAGAGAAAAAAAGGAGAAAAAAAATTGTGCTGCGAAGAGAGTTCTACGCCTTCCGGATGTGTTTCAACCTTCCACTTTGACCTCATTTTATAGTCTTCTGCAGGTGCGATTGGGTCAAGGAGAACCATCCATTCTCAACGTCGTACTTCTACGTGGTTGGAGGAGAAAGAATGGATCCCTGAAATATCGGATCGAAACAGAAAAAGGTTAGCCAACTTAGGGATTTCACTTAAAACATTGCGGTTTTAGCAATGTTTCCGCAATGCTTCCGCAATGCACAATTTTCATTCCTTTAACTTCATTTTTAATTCCTTTTCTTTCCTTTTGCATATAAGTCCTAATTTAGCTTCATTCTTCTAATTCTCATATATAAGCATAGGTTAAAGCTAAATCCTATCAAAAATACTTACAAATGCACAACTTCTTATCACAAATAAGTCCTAAAATAGTCACTTTGGGAGACGTAACACTGATACACAATCATGTCATACATCAAGCTCAAGTACTCATATTCAGCCATGGTTGTTGGTCATTGGTATAGGTCAACCTAAACACGTTTCACTTTATTCAGTAAACTCTTTTACTGAAAAAAAGTAATAACTCTTTATTCTAAATAGAATATTTACAAACATAACACTTTACAAACCACGAGTTTTAGGACATAAAACCCAACAATAACGACATCATACCCACTCGTGCGAACCTTGCCAAAAAAGGGATGGAAATCTCAAAGGGATGTATTCTTTGTAACCGTTTTGAGGAATCTACAGTCCACTTAGTATGAAATTCTAAATTTACTAAAAATTTATGGCTAAATTTCAGCTCCACTAATTTGAATTTTTTTGCTGTTAACAGGGATAATTGGAGTACAAAGGACTACTGCGAGTGGCTGTGGGAGAAAGTGGACGACATCAAAATGAAGAAAATGATGATGCTAATGTGGAAGATTTGGGAGTACATAAATCATATTCTTCATAACAACATCAAACCTCAAGCTCAGATGCTAGCAATAAACTTCCAGTATTGTTTACAAGATTTGTTGTTACTTGATTTGATGTCGCGGACGGGGGAGATCTCTCGGACTGCTATGGGTCAAATTGGGCCTGAAGCAAGGCGAAACCCGCCTGAGGTGCGCTGGATCAGACCTCTAACAAAACTACTTTAAGATGAATAGCAATAGCTCCTGGAGCGACAAACATCAGAGATGTGCCATTGCGTTGGTTCTCCGGGATTCAGATGGGTATTTTATCTCAGGTGGATGTCGTTCCTTAAAGGAAAAATGGACGATTGGAATTCTGGAAGCTCAGGCAATCAGTGTGGGGCTAGAATCCATTCCTACAACCTGCACAAATAGCATCCTCGTCGAATCAGATTTCCTACAAGTCATAAAACTGATAAATGGTGAAGAATCGGACCTGCCGAAAATTAGTTTGTTCACAGAAGAAATCAATAGATTGGCTTCAAATCTCAGAGTTGAATCGTTTAAACATGTCAAACGGAATGTCAATGGGGTTGCCAATGCTTTGACTAACCATTGTGGTAAGATGGGTTTATCGGGAGATTGGGGAGAGTGCCCACCGGAGTGGCTCCCCAAATTTCTCTCTTTAGACGCTTCTTCTTATTAGTCTGCGTGTTTTTGCTGTTTTGTCTCAAAAAAAAAAAAAAAAAAACATACGGGTAAGGTTTGATTATAATTAAGTTTATTTGTTCTAAATCAATTTTGTAATTTAAATGTTCTAAAAACTCTTGAAATTCTTTGTTTTTTTGGGTATTAAATAAGTACCTAAAATTGAAAAAAAAAATATTAACTTACCCATACATAAATTGGGTTTTTATAAGAAAAAAAAAATAATTAAGGATGTTTTTGGGTATTATACAAAGAATTGAGAGTAATATGGTTCAAAAAAAATTCTTCCCACCTTCGTACATTTTATATAATATATATAAATTATATATAAATTATATATTTTTATTTCATTTTGTATTATTTTTAATACAATGTTTTGTGTTGCATTATTGTTAGATAATATATTTTTTACTCGCATTTCTATTAATTAGTGAATTGAATAAATTATGTTCATTTTTTTTGAGATAAATATTATTGTGCTAAATTTTGTGTGACATGTTTAACAAATAAAAGGTATATTTTGTGAATATTATATATAAATTTTAATATATTAAATATGGGATTTTTGTACGGGTGACCCACCCTCGGGGGCCGCGAGGTTTTTTTACCCTGTTTTTAAAATCTTATGTTTTTTGACATTTTGCTGTCGTCAGCAACACCCTAATCGCGATTGCTAGACACCTCACGCCGCGTAGAAAGACGTTTTTGCCCTCCTCCATTTTGCACCCACTTCTTGTCGCGAGTTTCTACCCTCTGTTTGTCGCGATTATGGACTAAAAGCTTGTCGCGATTTTTTAACATCTACTGAGCCCTAGATCAATCGATTTCTTATCCCGAATTTAAAGTGAACTGCTTGTCGCGATTATGAACTAAACGCTTGTCGCGATTTTTTAACATCTACTGAGCCCTAGATCAATAGATTTCTTATCCCGAATTTAAAGTGCGGTATAAAATAAGACCGAATTTGAAGCTTCTCACTTTTTTTAGCCCTCCGTCTCTGTAGAATTGCTCGCACATCTTCGTTTAGCTCTATTTTTCGCTTCTATCGCAAGCTCTGTAATTAGCCCGACTAGAAGAAGTAGACGTATTTGCTCCTTAATCTCTCTGAAATGGTATTTTTTTCACATTCCTCTGTCTTTACTGCCCGACATACCTTAGCCTTACCTTTTTTGCACTATATGAAATTGATGACTGAAATTTTTGGGCATTGTCTCCCCTCTGTATACGAATTGCATGAAGCCGAAGTTGTATGCCTTATTTCTAGTCTTCGTAGCAGTCTCTTATGACATTCAAAGTTTTAGGGCTTATGAAGTTTATTTTGTAATCTATGTTTCTCTTATAGGTGTAGTTCTTAATTTATGTTTCTGTTATGGGTTATGGGTTATAGTTCTTTATGTCAGTTTGTTAGAAACTGTAGTTTGTAATGTTAGTTCGAGTTCGGCAGAGCAGAGACAATATGAAACTATTTGTTTTGAACACAGAATCTTCGTCTAAAGCTAAGTGAGGCTGGACACTTCCCCGCCCAAATTATGAATTTTTCACACATTCGACACGCAAATGGAGTAGTGAAGCGCAAGCTCAGTCCATCGCAGCTCAACATGTTCAGGAGAACCATATTTGGGCGGTTTGTTGATGTTCAATTGGTGTTCAACAGTTCCCTAGTGCATTACATTTTGTTAAGGGAGGTTGAAGAGGAGCGGCCCAATGCAATGAGCTTTTATATCAACGAAAAGATAGTGACGTTCACGAAGGAGGATTTCATATTGATTACGGGATTGTGGCCATCCCTTCAAGTACTGCGAAGGGTAAGCAAAATGTAACAACGATGCGGATACGAGACAAGTATTTTAAAAACAAAGATGTTATGCATCCCAAAGATGTGGAAGTTGAGTACCAAAACATAGTGTTTGACAATGACAAGGATGTTGTGAAGGTGACATTGATTTATTACACTGAGAATGTAATGATGGGGAAGGACAGAGTGAATACAAATGTTGATAGTGCATTGTTCAGGCAAGTTGAAGATCTAGAGTACTTCAACAACATGAATTGGGCAGACATTATATGACGTAGGACGTTTAAGGGTCTAAAAAATGCGATGAAGGACAAATTTAATATTTATAAGGTCATGACTGTTGCGAATCCCGGATACAAAGTGAAGTACGGTCTCATTGGATTTCCACCTGCTTTCTTGGTATTCCATTCTACCCTGTAACTAATGTTTTATTAAAATGTATGCACTGAAGATACTTAAAACTATCTTATTTATTGTTTGGTTCTAGGTGTGGGTTTATGAGACTTTTCCATCCTTGGAGGGTAAGGCTGCTACGAGACTAAACCCAGAAGCTATTCCTCGAATGGTTAGAGGGAATGCGGTCGATCAATCTCGTTTGAACTATTGGAGCGAGACGTCTTTAGCTCCCAAGAGGTTAATTTACACCATTTACGCAAGTTACATATGGTTTATTCGCCTTACAAATTTTTTATTTATGTGTTTGAATGTGTGTTGCATATGACAGTAATTCCTGTACTCATAGAGTCGGAAGAGGAGCGACTATACCGAGAGACTCCTATAGACCAACGACCCGTACATGTAGTAAATATGGACCTAGATCCAGTCCCGATTGCGAAGATGACAGAAGATTATTTAAATGAATATCCACGTGGGTACATCGATGTTGGAACGCTGAAAATCAATGCATACCTGGAGGTAGGCACGTCGGCGAATGATGAGTATGAGTTAGCGGGAGGTGCAGCTAGGACAACTCCTCCATCGACATCCGAAAGTAGGTATGAATCCGAGTTGATTGCTTTGAATGAAGAATTTAGGATTTTTAAGGGTGATGTGGCGGAATAATTTAGGATTTTTAAGGCTGGTATGGGGGAGATGAAGTTGTTGTTAAATTCGTTGTCCAAGGTATGCATGTCACATATGTTATCTGTAATTGTTTGTCTTACATCTACCTTACATATGTTTGGTGTCATGTAGGATTTAGGGAACGAGAGAAACTATGTGCCATCTTCCCATCCCGTAGGATCATCCCCTATGGATGATCATACCGTATTGAATGAGGAGACAATTGATATGACTAATCCTCATGTATTACAGAGTGTTACGGATGTTAGTCTGACTGATAATATGATTAATAAGGTAATGGAGATTGACAAGGCAGAAGTAGATAATGATAATATCCTCGTGGATACGGATGTTGGCAGGCGGAGTATCAGTTTGTTGCAGGAAAATGAAAATGATGTTATGTCGGTTCCCAGCCATGGCGGAGGGTTGAATGTGGATGATAAACATAGTACTGAGGTTGTACAAGTAGATAATGTGAATGTGTTGGTTGTTGAGGACAACGACAACGACCAAAAAGGTAATGCAATATTGGAGTTGCCAACCACAACCGAAGAGGTAGTCATTGAAAAGTTGAATGATATTGGGTTGGTGGAATCGAAGATTCCAGAGTCAGTTCAGACGACTGAAAACGTTGGAAAAGTTGTCGACCCCACATCAAACTTTGATGACGTTCCTGACAAAAACATGGGTTTGGCAAAGGTCGTGGCTTCTGAGGTATGGACTACTGCCTCTTCCTTAATTTACATTGGTTTTTTTTATTTTTGAATTGTGTATGTGTGGGAAATTTATTACAGGCTCCTCCTCGACGTAGCCAACGCAAAAGACAGTGTTCGTATAAGTTGAATCAGGTAGCATCAAATAAGAAGGTTGTTAGAGCAAGAGGAGTCACAAAGGGAAAGTATGACATTCCTGCCATGCCGGATAAGTGTATTTCCGTTTACGATCCCTTGTTTCATCCACCAGGGAATGTGGTGAGAATCTATGAGAATTGGTTGGCCGATAGATCAACTAATATGGCAGTACGCGCTGTTGGGTCTCTGGGCAAAGATAAAGGGTATTTCATGAAATTTTCGACAAATGTATCGTTGTTACCTGATGTAAGTTTTAATTGCTTTATAAATGAATTTGTGTTGAGTAAATATATATATATATATATATATATATAGGTATTTATACAAGTGCAATGTGCAGGATATGGACATACTCTTCATGTTTGTAAAGTGGAAGCTCCGATCACGAATGGATTTATGTACATGTACGTTCAACATTGTTGATTTCGCATTCATGGTTAGTATTAGTTGTAATTTAATCCTTGTTCGATATTCATGTAGCGTATTCCACGATTTTTATAGCGTGCTAATGCAGGAATTCATTATGTCTCCCAATGGTGCTTCTAAAGTAGTGGAAGGACGAGACATACAACATATGGCTGAATAGTGGGTCGGCAACGACCAATCATTCATTGATAAAACATTGGGGAAGCAGGAAGGATTTGAGCCGAGCTGGTCAGAGTGTGATTTCGTTTACGGACCAGTCCAATAAATGGCAATTGGATGCTCGTTGTCATGGATATGAAAAAAATGAAAGATTCATATTGTAGACTCTATACCGAAGCTGGCAGATGAGATGGCAGTGTTGGAACTTGTCCGACCTTTGTCAATTGTGTTGCCGTCGCTGCTCGTTGCATGTGGATTCTATGAACACAACCCCTGGAAGGAGCGACGACATTGGCCAGTGGTACGAAACAAGACATTCAACATTCATAATGGTGGTCGTGAATCATGATACTATTGTGCTAAACTTATAGAATATCTAGCAACTGGCAATAGTTTAAGCATGTCGATTCCTAAAAATCTTGATCTGTTTAAATTGCAATACGGAGTACAATTGTGGTCGAACACATTTATGTGGTGATACATTATATAATTTTATTATGATATACTATTCAAATAGTTGCAATATTCATGAGTTTACATCATATTTTCAAATAACTTCATTGTGGTTTAATATTCATACTCATTTATTTAATTGTTCTATACAATCCAACTTCAACATTGTTCTTTTTGAATGGAAAATCTACTGCTTATCACTACCCCTAATCGTGAGCCTTATCGCGAGGCTTATCAAACACAACGTTTATCGAATAAAACAATCATTTGCCTTGTCGCGAGGCTTATCAAACACAACGTTTTGTGAAGCTTATCGGGATGACGGCTAAGGTAATCATGAATGTACATTTCAATTCGATTGGTTGGTCTTTTTGTGATTTGATGGGCAATCATTTACGGATACATCTTTATCACGAAACGTATCGAATATCTCAATCCAGTGGGCCATCCCTTTGGAAACCGGGTGCTGTGACCCTTATCCTGATGACGGCTACGGTAATCATGAGTGCACATGTCTAAACACTCGTTCATAAAAGCAAAATTGACTGTTTGCCACGATTGTAAGTCACTTAGCGCGATGAAGAGTCGTCATAGTCGTCAGTATATCGGGCGCAGTGATATGATTGCAATTTTAATTACGGTTGATGAACGCGAGGATGGACGATTAACACGAAATCCGATATATCCCCTTCACGACGCATGGGTTACGTTACGTTACGTTTAACGGTACATGTCTTTATGAAACGGCTATATAATGCAACTTATTAGTTCAATCTTTCATATAGAAATTCCTTTTCCTTCAACTTCCTATTCCTTCAAATTCCTATTCCTTCAACTTCTTATTCATCCATGGGTTATTATTCTTGGTCAGATGACTCGTCGTCAGACGAGTTCCCACCTTCCCGCGGAGAACACGGTTATGGTATTTACAATCATTATTTTGGCATCACGACTTCTGAGTGGAGGAAAGCATGGACAAAAAGCAAGAGGAAGTCAACACGGAGGAGGAGGATAGTAGCCTCGAAATTTTGTACACCACCCCACCGCGGTCGGTGACCATTGAAATTTCGAGTGACGACGCACAGTCGAAGGACCACATGCAGACTGCAAACGTGGAGGTGGAACCTGGTCTTACTCCGAAAAGGGAGCTGGACGTAGCCGATGATGGTGATAGCAAGGCTACCAAGAAGAAATTGCGCCAAGATCTCCCCCCTTTGGTGTGCATTGCGGATTCAGATGATGATGAAGAATGATGACCCCAACAACCACGACCCGAAGAACAAGAATCTCTCTTTTTAATCTGTAGTTAATGTTTTATTTTTTTTGTTTTCTTTCAGTACTTCTTACTTTATTTCGTTTTCTTGTTTACTTTTCTTTACTTTCGTTTCTGTTGTTTAATTATCTATCCAGTAGAATTGTTCATATTTTTTTACTTTGTTTATAATTGCTTAAACCAAATAACGATACGATATCACGACGATCGAATGACATTTCAAGGTAAGCATTGAACAATAATGAAGAAATAACATAACCGAAGAAATACCAGTAAAAAATAATCAGGCCATCTACAAAATTTCAGTTTTCTTTTCTGCTCGCGATAAACATTCAACAGTAAAAAATAACAAGGAACATTGTTCATCGCGATAAGTGAATACGATAAATCGCGATAAACGTGTTATATTTTTACCATTGTTCATCGAGACCACTGAAATCATAACATACGATTTGACACGTTAATAAATAATCATGGTCAGACAATCTACGTAATTTCACTTTTCTTTACGTACTCGCGATAAGCCTTTATTTACTCGTGATAAGCATAACGAGGAACTGTTGGGTTTAATGTCCTAAAACTCGTGGTTTGTAAACAGTTATGTTTGTAAATTATCTATTTAGTAATAATGAGTTATTAAATTTTATTCAGTAAAGGTGTTTGCTGGAATAAAGTGAAACGTGTTTGCATTAATCTATACCAATGACCAACTCCCTTGACGATCATAGATACTTGAGTTTCATGTATGACATGAATGTGGGTCAAGCTCAAGTAGACAGTCAAAACGGTCTATAGTATATGGATAAGGCTGGGTACCTTATCCTGGTAACACTATTGGATGCAGCTCACTTTGTATTGTACAGAACGATGTGATCCGAATCGTTCCACATGAAGATGTGAGAAGTGAGGGCGTCCTGTGTAAAGAGTTTACATAAGACTGAATCGCGTATTAAGTCGCTCTCTCTTTATAACTCCGTTTACTGATGAGACCGACTTATACATATTGATGGCCTAGGTAACTCGATCTCAATCCTGAGCTCGCTATGAACTCCTGCTTATTCGATAGTATCCTTTGACTTGCACGGGTGAGAGTAGCCCATTAGCGCCGACTCAATAAGCCTACCATCTTGGGGATAAAATCGAATAGGTAGCTGGGGACATGGTACAGCAAGATTGGAGTTCACTCCTAACCCGCTCTTCAGGGTTAGTAGATAGGTTGTTCCCTTAATAGCTTACTTCGGGGCTTGAACAATGAGCGCTCACACTCTCATGTGATGAGAGTGTTAACTGATCTGTTGGTTGGACCACAAATCTATTGTTCATTAGAGGTGTCAGTGGTACTTAAGGAACAAGACGTAATGCAGGGGTTAAACGGTTTAAATGACCCAGCTGTGATTACGAACAACCTGTGAAGGGTCGACTTGCTTGTGACGGTTATATCAGAGGACACAATATATCTACAGTGAGAAGAGTGCAACCCTTGGACTTTAGTGGAGTCTCCGGGGGTTAACGAATGTTGATTGATTCGGTTAAAAGAGTTTTGACCGGATAATCTCGTATCGTTGGAGCTCATGATCTGTAGGTCCTTTAGGTTCTCCTGGTTAGCTCGGATAAAGTGGTGTAGCAGGGCTATAGGGTAGAATTTGGAGAAATCCAAATTTAGGTCTGTTGATCGAGGGTTTATGTATTTAAATATGATTTAACTATATAACCGGAGGAAGTTGTATTTAAATATGATTTAAATACTAGACCAGAAGAAAATATGAATAAAGATTCATATTGGAAGAGTCGATTTTCGGAAAATCGGAGCCAAGTTTATTATTTAATTAATATTAGATATTAAATTAAATAATAATTTTATTAATTAAAAAAGTTTTAATTAATAATAATTATTAAATATAATTTATTATATTAATAATTTAAGTTAATGGATTTAACACATGCATGTCAAGCATGTGTAATCAATTAACTCATTTTGGCTAAGTATGAATTGGGGTATTCATTTCATACAAGACAACTTTGAAAACTCTTCTCTTCATCTCTCTAGCTTTTCTCTCTCGGGTGGATTTCTTCAAGGGTTGGAAAAATTCACCATTGAAAAAGCTTAAGAATTGGATGTTTGAAGGCTTGGTTTTGCTAATTTGAGGTGATTTTTCTCTTGGTAGAATTGAAGAAGTCATAAAGGAGTTTATGCTTCTTTCCTCAAATTTGAATATCAAGTGTTGATATTCATGGGTTTGATGTTTTGAGTTCTTGTGTTCTTGGTAACTTGAACTCAACACCAAACAAAACCATTTGCTTCATCTGCTTCTTCTTCCTCCCTTTCAACAAACCCCCTAAAGCTTAAGGAGTCCCACAACTCCGTTACTAAGCCCGAGGATAACCGGGACTCCTCTAAGGGTGGTCCTCAGGGCGTTCGTGAGAAGAGGCTGGAAGAGTTCGTGACGAGAAACAGTCGGCGAACTTGAAGATTTTGGAGCTACAAGGGTATGTATTTCTAATTTCTTATTTCCGTCGCTTTGAGCATGTTTTCTATTTGTTAAATTGATGAAATTAGAGTATCATCGGTCCGAAATCGCTTTCCGTTGCGCATGTCGCTCCATCAATTGGTATCAGAGCGATTTTGTGATTAACTCAATTTGCATCAATTTAAGTTGGTGGGTATTTTAATTTAGAAATTGTTTCTGAATGGACGTCTAAAGTGAAAATCGATTTTGGCATCGTTTCTTTTGAATTTCTTTATTTGTAATTGCCCGAGAATGTATGGGCTTTAATGCGTGCTGAAGAGTCTGTATTTTTAGAGTCATTAGAGTCCATATAGGTTTCTTTGTGAAAGAAGTTTGAGTTTGGAACTCGCCGAAATGTTCGGTATAAGTTCAAACTCGTTCTAGGCAATACGAGGAGAAATTCGAAGAGATTTTGGCCGAAGCGTTCGGAGGAAGCAAGTTGGTCAAAGGCGGTGCGAAGAGTTCGAAGTTCGCTCAAGACGTAGCTTGTTGTTCAAGCTTGTAATAAATTAGTTATTGCTTGCTAAATGCCAAAATCAATCCACTTTAGTGTGTTTAATTAATTATGCATTGTGAATGTTTGTTTTAATTGAAATCCATGTTTGTATGTGCATAACGTATGCCATATAGATTTAAAATCCCACTGTAGGAAGCATGCTCCATGCATAGTAAATATGTTATAAGTGTTATAATATATAGTATGCATATTTAGGAATTCATAAGAATTAATATAAAAGTTATATTAATTCATGAATTGTATGTTGTTAGTTTAATAGAGAAATTGATATAAGCGTTATATTAATTATGAAATTAAACGTACAACATTGGTTATCCTAGTTTTATGCATATTGTATATTATAAATGTTGTAATGTATATGCATGTTTAATTCATGAGTATTAATATAAGAGTTATATTAATTCATGAATTTGATGTTGTTTGCTTAATAGAATAATTAATATAAGTGTTATATTAATTATGAAATTAAAGCATTTAACATTAGTTTTATGCATATTGTATGTTATAATTGTTATAATGTATAGGATGCATGCTTAATTCATTAAAAATTGATATAAGTGTTATATTAATTTATGAATTAGGAGTTGTATGTTTAAAGAGCATAATTGATATAAGTGTTATATTGATTATGAAGTTAAATATTCAACTTGTCATGCCTTAGCGATTGTATGTTTGAGAAGCATATAGATGGTTGTTATAGAAAGTCTGTTTTTGCAAGCGTTGTAAAAATGACTTAGACTTTTAAAATCTATAAGAAAGAAAAAAACATGTTCATTTAGGGTTAATGAGTCGATCGGGTTTATTAGATGAATAGGTCGTTATCTCGTAAATGCTAAGGTTATGAGAAACTCACCCGGTGAAATCCTGTTCGAGGTTGGAGGTATTTAAGCTGACGGTTTACGGAACACCTCCTACCTGGGGACGACCCGGTACTTGAGTAAAGTTAACCAGGCTTTATGAGCGTGCATGAGAGGTGTGAGGTTAATTAAAACTGTTAATAACCTAGACATCTCAGGTAAATAGTTTGCCTACACTTTAGGTTTTATGTTCTTAGCCGGATAAAACCTGGAGTATTTACCATTATTACCGTCCACGATGCTTAGTAGAAGTGTTGAGAAGGAATATATGATATATCCCTCTCCTGCTACGCACTCCCTAAAGTTCACAACGTGAGAATTTTGCTTGGCCTCATGATGCCATATGGGGCATCTCCAGACGGGTGGTGTTTGCAACTTTCAATCGCAAGGTGAATGGAGTAAGTGTCTATAGTAAGTGGGAGAAGGAAGTGCGTCGGTGCTTCCTGTGGTCTCCTCCGTTGGATTGAACCGTGAGATTCCCATGTTACGCCTGCAGGTTGCCCTAGGGGCACGATCCAAACGGAGGGCTGGGCATGGGAGATCGAACACCTCAGTCACCATTTATGGATAAAGAAACATAGGGTCATTCCCAACACTGACATTCCATACGGTTCCTATGTTGGGGCCGTTCTGTGCATTCTAAAAATGGAGGGTCACACTTACGGGATTTGCTAAGAAGTTAGTAAATCCAGACCAAAAACGATAACTAAGATGCTATAGGAATATGAGTTATTCTGGTGATAGCATTTAGTCAAGAATGTCTTGATTTAGTAAAGGAGTGCTCACCTACCCTACGGTAGGGACCATTCTGACTTACTAAAGTATCGTAGCTAGTAAATAAAGAGTTTGGGTACTTTATTTACTGCTAAAGTCTTTTTAATTGGTTTAAATAGGTTAAAATTGTTTCACTAATAGGTTTACATTCTTTTTCAGCATGGCGAGCTCATTTGTACAGTTATTAGCTAACGACAAACTTACCGGAGAGAATTACGGAACTTGGAAATCCAACTTGAATACGATTCTTGTGTTGGATGACCTGAGATTTGTCTTGACGGAGGACTGTCCTCCAACTCCTAGCTCAAACGGTTCACGAACTGTTCGTGATGCGTACGATCGCTGGATTAGGGCTAATGATAAAGCCCGAGTTTATATCTTGCCAAGCATGCAGGATGTCTTGGCCAAGAGGCATGAGGTTATGGTTTCTGCTAAAGAAATCATGTTTTCATTGCAAGAGATGTTTGGACAACCGTCCTCGTCTCTTCGCCATGAAGCCCTCAAATTCGTTTATAATGCTCGAATGAAGGAAGGAACCTCTGTTAGGGAACATGTCCTTAACATGATGGTTCAGTTCATGACGACAGAAGTGAACAGAGCCGCGATTGACGAGAAGAGTCAAGTAAGTTTTATCTTGGAATCTCTCCCGCAGAGTTTCCTGAATTTCAGATCAAATATGGTCATGAATAAGATAGAATTCAACTTGACCACTCTTCAGCACGAGTTGCAGACTTACCAGACCCTTCATGCCTCTAAAGGAAAAGAGAAGGAGGCTAATGTAGTCACTTCGAAGAAGTTCCTGAAGGGGGCTTGGTCTGGGAGTAAGTCTGAAGCAACTGCTACGAGTAGTAGGACTATTCGTAAAAAGAAGAGGAACAGGAGAAAGGGCAAAGCCGCTGTTGTTGTGGCCAAGGTAAAGTCTTCGGACAAAGGGAAGTGTTTCCATTGTAACGAAGAAGGGCATTGGAAGCGCAATTGCCCAAAATACCTTGCAGAGAAACATGTTGTTACGTCTCCAAAAGTGCATATTTTAGGGACTTATTTGCCATAGAATGATGTAAACTCTTAAGCGTTTTTTATAGAATTTAGTCTAAACATGTGCTTATATATGAGAATTTGTAGAATGAAGATAAATCAGGACTTATTTGTAAAAGAAAGGAAAAAGAATAAAAAACGAAGTTAAATAGTTCAAATTCTGTATTGCAGGAACATTGCGAAAACATTGTTGTCTCCGCAATGTTTAAGTTTAAATTGTTAAGTTGTTCTAACCGTCCGCCGTTTTGTTGCGATCTTTCAGCCGTCCAATTTCTCTCCTGCTGCCACGTGGAAGGTCGTCGTTCAGAATGGATGGTTCTCCTTGACTGAAGAGTACCTGCAGAACACTATAAAAGAAGGTCAAGGGGGAAGGAGAACAATAAGCTTGGAAGCGTAGAACTCCCATCTCAACGCAGTTTCTCCCTGTTTTCTCTTCCATTTGTCGGCGTGAAGGAATCAGCTGTTGGCATCGATAATCTGAGAGGAAGAAGAGAAGATCCTTCTTCTCTTCTGATTGGATTCATCCCCAAACAAAGTTCACCTTCTCCCTTCATCCGAGGCGCTTGCGACGAGGAGCTTTACGCACACATTTATATGTTGTTTACTGCTTTCTGCCGTCTATTTTCTCTACTGCTTTCTGCTATTTACTTCTGTTGGCTACTGCACTTCAATTCGTCTTCAATCGTTTAGTCTTTCTTGCGTTGTAATCGTTGCACATTAAGTTTCGAATTTCACGTAATAGAGGAACCATTTTCCCACGTTGCAAGTTTCCTTATCACTTTCTGTTGCCTTTTACTTTCAGTTCACTTTGAATCATGTTTAATCCATCTAAACTTTCCACTTCCATCTCATCCATGAGTAACTAACCACCTAAGGGTCTGCTAATGATGAATCTATAGGTAGAAATACGTGAATTCAGCATGTAGGATAGCTTCGCACGCATTGAATGTATGTGTACTTCATCCCACGGACAATTTCGATTGGCCATCCATTTTGTCTAAAGAACTCCTAACCTCCGGAAGGAGTAAGAGTTCAGAGTCGTCCATTCATGCTAGCCTTTTATGGTAGCCAGAAAACGACCTAGGAATAGGCGATTTCCTAGCACAATTCATTAACTTGCTTATATAAATAAATGCTTAAGGCTTACTTGGATATGAGTGAACTAAAGGATTTAATGCATGTAATCGAGAGATGCATGAGAATGAGTTAAATTGATGCATGATAAGTTGATCTACTGCTGAAGAATCGTATGAAAAAGCCTATAAAGGAGTCGTTAGTTGGCCTTGTTCCCCCATCTCACCCTTAAAACGCTGTTAGTACAATTGCTAGAAAATTGTTGTCTGCGCAATTTTCTTAGTTTACTTTTTGCCTTAGCCATTTTTTTCAGTTTTCTGTCTTGCGATTTTATTGCTAGATAATTGCTTTCTCCGCAATTCTTTTTCTCCTACATTCAAGTTAACCTCTTTACTTGTCTTTGTTTATGCTTGCATATCTCGCACATTCTTTATTAGTTAGGCACATTAATTCCAACTCTACCCCATTTAAACCATCCTTTCTAATTTAACATCTCACTTCGCTAGTAACTAAGAATAAATCTCTGTGGGAAATCGAATGAAAAAAATACTTATTACTTGCTACAAGACCATGTATGCTTGCATGTTCTGAGTGCTCTCACATTGCATTTTAATTTACACATTGAGCACGCAACAAGTTTTTGGCGCCGCTGCCGGAGATTTTGTTTAGTAAAAACGAAGTTTGATAAGTTAGAAACACAAAACTTAATACCTATTGGAGCTGATCTTCTTTCATTTCTTTTACAGGTACCATTGGGTTAGTTTATGAATGAGCATTCAAGTAGCGATCTAGAGTTCAATCCTGAGCCTGAAAGATTACTTAGGGCCAGAAACAAAGCTAAGAAACGCCTCTTTAAACAACCCCCTGCAACTCAAAACATTGCTGACTCAGCGGAGTCGTCGCAATTCCATCAAATCGAAATGGATAGACCAATCCCAAACCAAGCACCTACCATTCGCAACCCCATCGATATAGCGAATGACAAGGATAGTGCCATCCTCTCATACTTAGTTCCCATGCCTGGGGAGCTTAACCCAAGCATTATACGCCCTGAAATTACTGCCAACTCATTCGAGTTAAAGCCAGTAATGTTCCAAATGCTGTCCACCGTAGGACAATTCTTTGGAGTGGAAAACGAAGATCCCCATAATCATCTGAGAAATTTCTTAGGGGTTAGTGATACCTTTCTCATCCCTGGAGTTTCCCAAGAAGCTTTGAGGCTTTACCTCTTTCCTTACTCATTAAGAGATAAAGCCAAAACGTGGTTAAATTCCTTACCCTCTGGATCGATTGTCAATTGGACATATCTGGCTGAGAAATTCCTAGTCAAATACTTCCCACCTGATAGGAATTCCAACTTTCGTGATGATATCATTAAATTCAAACAAGCCGAAAACGAATCCCTTCACGAAGCTTGGACAAGGTTCAAGGACCTTTTGCTTAAATGTCCACACCATGGCATTCTATGGTGTATCCAAATTGAAGTGTTCTTTGAAGGATGCAACCCCAGCACAAGGCAAGTGTTGAATTCGTCAGCTGGTGGTTCCATGCTTTCAAAGAGCTACAATGAAGCCTATGAGATTTTGGAGAAAATCTCAACTTCCCATTGTAGATGGTCAAACGATCTTGTAGAGCCTAGGAAAGCTCAAGACAAGGAATGCACTTAGTGCAATGAGTAGCCAAATAAACGCCATGACCAATCTAGTTAAACAAATGGCTCAAACCAATCTCCAACCTAGTGTCAACATCGCAGCAGCCATTTCAATGGGCGCATCAACTAGTCAAGGTGAGACACTAATCTGTGGGTTCTGTGGGGAAGGGCACTTGTATGATTTCTGCCCTGGAAATCCAGCCTCAGTCTGCTATGTAGGAAGTCAACAGCAGCCTAGGAACAAACCCTATTCTAACACCTATAATCCTGGTTGGAGGAACCACCCAAATCTTTATTGGGGTGGGCAACAAAATACTAACCAAGCTCAAAATCAACCAAGACCGAGTGGAACACCTGGTTTCACTCAACAAAATAACCAATCCATGTACCAAAAGCCATATAACCAACCCATAGGATCGTCAGTAGAGAATTTGCTTAAGGAATACATTGCAAAAAATGATGCAACCCTACAAAGTCAGCAAGCCACCCTTAGGACCCTAGAAAACCAAATAGGGCAGTTAGCAAATGAACTGAAAAATAGGCCCCAAGGTAGATTGCCTGCAGACACTGAAGTGCCAACAAGGGATGGAAAAGAGCAAGTTCAAGCAATTGAACTTCGTAGTGGAAGACCATTGGTGAGCAACAATAGAGAAGCACCAAAGCGAGTAGAGAATGAAGAGTCTAGTGCTCCACTGGATTCTCTGCCAAACCATGATCAACCACCAACGAGCACAACAAGGGTGAGGCTGGAACCTATCATAGAGGAACAAGAAGAAATTCCAAGGGCTCCACCTGTCATTAGGCGAACTGAATTGCCTACATATGTGCCACCACCTCCATTCCCTAGAAGGCTGAGGAAAAAACAAGAACAGGAAGTGCACTTTAATAAGTTTTTAGAAATTTTAAAACAAGTGCATGTGAATATTCCATTTGTAGAGGTTTTGCAATCTATGCTGGTAGAGGTACTTTTGGGGTACTCCAAATTCAAGCTGTCGAGGCTTGCCAAAATACAATTTATAAACCCGAATACACCGAGCTATTTGTAGCTAAGTGGCAACGGGGTCGATCCACAGGGAAATAAGAAATTCAATCTAACTAAGTCTAATTTGCTAGAAATAAAAGAATGCACAAATTAAAGAATGGTAATTTGGTTTTGGGGGAAGGGAGCTCCTAATTATGCTAACGGAAAATTAAATGACAAAGTGCAAAAATTAAACGGTTGTGAGTTGCTCGTTATGGATGTTCGGATCATTGATACAATTAACGCGTTAGCCATGTTCATGCACACAATTCATTTAGTTATTCCTAACTCAAATGACCCAAGGATTTAATTAGACTCGTGCAATTCTAATTAAACTTGGCCAATAATCTATCTACGGTAGCGATCCCTAAATCGATTACGTGCCAGTGACGGGAACATTGCGACGGTCTAATCCTAAGACTAACCCGGTTTCTCTCTTGCCTTAAGCCTAACATGAAAACGTTAATTAATTCAGTTTACCAATGTCACTTTGGGCCGAACTAATTAGCCATGCTTAGACCCGTGCTACCTAGCGGTATAGGCAATTATACGTCCCAACCTTTAGCCCTCTATCATGCATAGGAATTAGATTGTCAAACTAATTTAGCTACACATGCTAGAATTGGATGAAGAACAAGCAAGAAATGCATAAACAAGCTAAATGGCTTAACATTCACAAAGGGGAAAATCTCCCCAAACATCCATAATTTACAAATCCAAACCCAAAATCAAGCACTAACCTCGGTTTAGCCTTCCATGGAGGTTGGATTAATCCAATCCCCCATGGAAGAGCTTGGAATCATGCACAAAGAAGGAGAAGAAGTACAAAAATGGCGGAATTTTGCCCTAGACCCGAGAGGAGAACCTTGAGGAAGAAGAAGAAGGGCAAAAGATGGCTGAAAAACGCGTTTTCACGCTTTTAAAGCTCGGAGCGTCGAGGCGCTAGGCCAGCGTCTCGACGCTATGCCCTAAGTTGGCTGCCGCGCGCGCGCGGGGCGGCGTCGAGCGAGCGTCGAGACGCTTGCGCTCGACGCTTGCTCTCGGGTGGAACTTCAGAATCACGCTTCAGACTTCGGGGCGTCGAGACGCTCGGCCAGCGTCTCGACGCTGTCGGCGTTGAGCGAGCGTTGAGACGCGCGCTCGACGCTGGCACTCGTCCATCTTCGGGAAACGTCGGGGCAACGTCGAGCTAGCGTCTAGACGCTGGGGCGCACGTGGATTTTCAATGACGGGCGCGCGGGCAAGGCGGACACGGGCGAGGGCGCGCGCGTCTGGCCGTCTGGGCGCGGGCGTGCGGTGCTTGCGAGCGGCGCGCGCGGGCGCGCGCGCGTGCTGCGTTCGTTGGGCGCCGGCGCTTGGGCGCTGTCCTCTCGGCTCTTAGCCCACTTTTGGGTCGTTTTGGCTCCCGAGCTCCGTTTGGCCTATCGTTTTGACCCGAACACTTCCCGAAACATGTTAAATGACCTTTTTAGCCCCGAAAATCATCAATGGACTTCCCGAGCTCTTCACCATGAAATCACCTACAAGGAAGCATTTTAATCAATATATATCATGGGTTTAGCTAGAATTAGGGACATTAAGATAGCTTTATTTTGGAGCTATCAAAATACCCCCGACCTAAATCTTGCTAGTCCCCGAGCAAGGTATACTCTTAAATAATTTCCAAAGAATTAAATGCATGCTTGGACTCTAATCTCAATGCTTGTGAAACAAGGTACTTGTAGTAAATTCAAAACCATCAAAAGCATGCAAACGTTGAAATCATTTCAAAATTTAAACTCCTATTCCCTTACGTGTGTGTGTGCTTAGCACCTCTCAACCTAGCTCACGCAAGCCCGGAACAACCTTATACAGTCCTATGACTCGTTTTCCCCCTACTTATGGCGATAAGAACAGTCTAAGGGCTTTTAGTGATAGGAATAGGAACAAAACAAAAGGCCTAAATTTTATTCTTTTCCCTTGAGTACTTTGTACCCATTTTTTTTTTCTTTTTGAACCACTTTTTTTTTATTTTTCTCCAAGAGAGCCTAACACGTCAAACCAAATTTTAGCTTCACGTTTTTAAGGACCATTGCTCACTTCCATTAGTTCCCCTTTCATGCAGTGACAACCGTGGGTTACACGATCGCCCCTGGTTACACGGGCAACACAAGAAGGAGGAGCAACTCTGGAGGTTTTATTTTTCATGCATACTTTTTTTTTTTATTTTAGGCAATAGCTTCGCTATACACAAATGAGTCATTACTACTTCTACACATCAAGCCTCCCTAATGGTACCTTTCGGGGTGACAACAAGGTTTCAGACACAATAAGACTATTCTAGACCTACAGAGCTGAGAATAAGAGTGCTATGTGCTCAGTGAATGTAGGGAAATAACAGAAAAAATTTTAAAATAGGCTCAAAATGTGCATACATCGTCAAATTTTCGAATCATGCAAATACGGAGTGTTCACAAGCAAATCACAGACCGTCCTCATCGGACACATGCATTCAGATTCTAATCTAACAGCCAGAGTACACGTATGCTTGACAACTACTAAGAAGTCTCATCTCTATGTATCAACAAACTCCACCCCCCACCTTAAGATATGCATTGTCCCCAATGCATTCAACTATAAAAACAATAAAATCCTAAGGGAACAGAAAACCTCCCCTGAATTCTATGGAGCCGATGGGTGGAGATGTGCACCAACGTCCTCCAATGGGCTCTCGAGTCGTCGACCGTTCCACCTTTTCTCCTAGGAAAACAAGAAAACAAACAACAACTCAAAAGCAAAAATAAAAACAAAAACAAAGCGATAAACAACGGAAATACAGTTCAAACTCGGGTGCCTCCGAGAAGCGCATGAGTAAACTAAAGGATCTAATGCATCTTGTCAAGAACGGTCATGAGTAAACTAAATTCTAACAAGATGCTTAAGACCTTACTTGGACATGAGTAAACTAAAGGATCTAATGCATGAAATCGGAAGATACATGAGAATGAGATAGTTTGATGCATAGAGAGTTGATCCAATGCTTGAGAATTGTGAGAAAAAGCCTATAGGATAGTCGTTAGTAGCCCTTAATTCATCACTTTATACACTTTCGCTGTTATTCCAATTGCGATAGAATTGCTGCCTCCGCAATTCTGCATAAGTTACAATTCTGTCTAGCTGTTTTTGCTTCCATTTATTAATCTCGTCTCTTCTCATTTGAGTTTAGCTTTGTCTTGCACTTGTTTATGTTGCTACCCTCTTCGTATTCAGTAGGAAATAGATCATTAAAAACCAATTCTACCCCATCAAATCCACCCCTTCTTTCTTAACTTTACACTTCATGAATAGCTTATAATAAATCTCTGTGGGAAAACGAATGAAATATACTTACTACTTGCTATAAGACCATGTATGCTTGCATGTTCTGAGTGCTCTCTCTACCTTATTGCTTATTTATTTTAACACATTGAGCACGTAACAGCTGTATTACCTGCCCTCCGGATCGATCAACACGTGGCAGGACATGAAGCGGGTATTTTTCGAAAAATACTTTCCCGCATCCTTGGCCACCACTCTGCGGAAGAGGATATATGGGATCACCCAGGATGTAGGTGAGTCCCTGCACGAATACTGGGAACGTTTCGGGCGCCTGTGCGCGAGCTTCCCACATCATCAGATTGCCGACCAGCTGCTCATACAGTATTTTTATGAGGGGATGACGCCCCATGACCGGCAGATGATAGATGCAGCGAGTGGAGGGGCACTGATTGACAAGACCCCAGTTGAGGCCAAACAGTTGATAGCAAATATGGCCACCAACTCGCAGCAATTCGGTATTCGGGGGCAAGGACAAGTGCACAGCGTGGCTCAGAGTCACGAGATGACTGAAATGAGGGCCCAGGTGGCCGAAATAGGCAGTATGTTGAAGAAAATCGTTGGAGGACACCGCGAGGCGGAGGAGGTCAACGCAATCGGGGGGTATGCTTCCAACCTAAGGAAGTACGACCCTTATGCAAACACTTACAACCCCGGTTGGCGTGACCATCCTAATTTTAGCTATGGGAATAGGGAAGGACAATCTCGCTTCCAAGGCCAGTCCCAGGATAGGCCTAATTCTTCCACCCAGGCTCAAGCCTCGAGCTCCTCCAGCTCACTTGAAGAGATGGTAAGGACCATCGTGACGAGCACCAGCCAGTTTAAGAAAGAAGCTCGAGAAGAGCTTAATTCTCATAAGGCAGAGCTGCAGAATTTGAACAAGCAGCTGACGCAGATGGCGGTGTCTATCAGTAAACTCGAGAGCAAGAGCTCGGGGAAGCTTCCTTCCCAAACTACAGTAAACTCATGTGAAAACGTGAGTGCCATTCAGCTGCGCAGTGGTAAGTCACTTTCCACCAGAGCTGTGAAGGAAGCCACGGACAGCCTGAACAAGTCCGCCCCGCCTGCTCCCGAGGTTCAGAATGAGAAAAGAGATGAGAAGGTCAGTGTACCTGAGGATGTTGCCAGAGCACCATTCCCGAGTAGGCTTGCGAAGCCTACTTTGGAATCTGATGACGAGGAGGTCCTGCGAACCATCCAGAAGGTGATGGTAAATATCCCGCTCCTAGAGGCAGTCAGTCAAGTGCCCAAGTATGCAAAATTTCTAAGGAGCTGGTGCACAAAGAAAAGAAAGTCCAGAGGGACTGAGAAAAAGAAGGAGAACGTTTCTGCCATACTCCCAGGTACGTTGCCTGCAAAGTGCAACGATCCAGGTACCTTTACTATCCCTTGCACTATAGGTAGTAAAGTTGTTCATAATGCCATGTTAGACTTAGGAGCCTCTGTTAATGTTATGTCTTATGCGCTGTTTCGTGAACTGAATTTAAATGAAATGCATGAGTGTAATGTTTCTGTTCAGTTGGCTAATGGGTCAAGCATCTGTCCTAGGGGGAAGGTAGAGGATGTTCTTGTTAGAGTTGGGAATATGACGTTTCCCGCTGATTTCCTTGTTTTAGATATGAATGAAAACTCATCGCATACTTCGTCCTCCATGTTGTTAGGACGTCCTTTCCTTAAGATCGCTAGGGTCAAAATTGATGTGTTTAAGGGCGTTGTTTCTCTGGAGTTTGATGATACTTTGCATGAGTTCTCTATATTTGATGGGAAATCTGTTGCGAATATATCTGTTGTTGAGCATGATGAGAATGGAAGTCTACCCTCGTGCTTGAGGGATGGTTCCCATGTCTCTGTTAAAAAATCTGATTTAAATTTGTGTGATAATGATGCTGATTTTTGCACTAACAATTCTGATATTCACGTGCCCGAGGCACGAAGAGTGCAAATGGTTTCAAATTATGTTTGCAGGGAAAGTGTGGACGTGGACAAGTCTGGATCGTCCCCCGCACTTACAGACTATGGATGAGTCTGTGGAGAGAATACAGTCGAGCAACCGACTTTAAAAATTCTGCGCTTCTCGGAGGCACCCGAGCGATGGACTGTTTTTATGCTTTAGTTTAGTTTTTATTGCTTTTTAGATTAACTTAGTTTTAATTAGCTTGCTGTTTTTTTTTTAGGAATCAAGGAAGAGAAGGCAATTTTGGGCTCTGATGTGTTTATGTGCCGCTTCCTCTCTCTCGCCAGCTTCACAAAGAGTCAGGGAAGTGTATTTCTTCTTCCCTTTTACTTTATTGTATATGACTGGTTGGCATTGAGGACAATGCTAAATTTTGAAGTTGGGGGTGGAGTTAGTCTGATGGATTTGCATGTGTAGTTCGTTGAGAAGTGCTATAATGATATTGAAGTGCTTGGGACTCTGTTTACTGTTTTCTGACTATGATAGCCTAGGAAATGCATCTTGGAAATTTGAGCATGTTCATAATCGAGTTTTTAATTTGAGCATGTTCATAATCGAGTTTTTGCATGAGTTTTGTGTTTATTAGGTTCATGTCAAAAATTTTAAAAAAAATTTTGTTGCTCCCTTGCACTTGTCGCGCACTTAGCAACTTCTTCCTAGATTCCGTAGGTTCGAAAAATTGCATGTAGCGCTAATTCTCGTTGTCACCCCGAAAGGCACCCTTAGGTAGCTTGTTGCATGAGAGTTAGTAGTTGGTTAATCGAGAAAGCATGTGCTTAGCCTAATATAAAAAAATAGAAAAGCATGTTTGATAGAAAATTCCTCTCGAGGCGCTCCTCCTTCTTAGTAGCGCTTAAAAGAAGTGAGCGTCAGTCCTTAAAAACGTGAAGCTTTGGCCTAAGTTTGACGTGTTAGGCAGCTCGAGTAGGAAAGAAAAAGAAATAAAAAGTTGGTTCAAAGAACCTTAATAAAAGAGTACAAAGTACTTATGAAAAGAAAAAGAATGAGAAAATGATTAGGTCTCTTAATTTGCTTCTTTCTCTCGTGTAAGTCAAGTTTAAACTGTTCTTAAACGCTAGAAGTAGGGGGAAAACGGGATATGCGTTGCATGTGGGTTTTCCGAGCTTGCGTGAGTTTAGGAGTGGTTGGATAGCACACACACACGTTAGGGGGCAAGAGTTAATTTTTGATATGTCCTAGTTAATGCATGAACAAAATGCTTCCATGATTATACTCGTGTTTAAATTCCAATATGCATGGAGGTTTGAGTTAGAATGCATGTAAGCGCGTCCTTAGAGTCAATGTCTTTGTAATGCTTGCTCGAGGACTAGCAATGTTTAAGTTGGGGGTGTTTGATAACTCCATTTTGGAGCTATTAAATACTTCCTAATTATAGCTAAAGTCCGCTTTCAATTGATTAAATATATCTCTTTTGTAGGAGAAAAGCGGCAAAGAGCTCGTGCGTCCGTTGGACCCGTTCGAGAGCTTAAAGTGGAGTTTTAGCGCCCCGGGAATGCATCGGGAAGAGGGGAACTTGATCCGTGAAGAAACGGGCCAAAACAGCCTTGGAGAGGCAAAGCTTCAGCCCCAAACCCGAGAGCCAGCGTCGAGACGCTGGCTCGACGCTGGAAAAACCCGAGAGCAAGCGTCGAGTGATAGCGTCGAGACGCTAGCTCGACGCTGCCCTGGCGTCGAGACCCTGCTTGGCGTCGAGACGCTCCGGAGGAGGCGCGCGCAGGAATTTTATTGGGGCAGCGTCGCGACGCTGGCCTTGCGTCGCGATGCCATCGCGAGCGCGCGCGGAAAACTTAGGGCACAACGTCTCGACGCTGGCCCTAGCGTCTCGACGCTACGACGATTGCAGAAGTTAAAAGACGATTTTCTGCACATTTTTTAGAGTTACACATTACGGATTTTGCTCTTCTTCATCTTCTTCTTCCTCGTTTTCTCTCTATTTTCCGTGGAGCTCCGCCATTGTTGGCATGCTAGTGAGCTCCACCTTCATTGTAATACGCTGATGACGCTTTCCACGGCTGTTGTTGGAGCGGAATTGACAAACCGCGCCATGAGCGGCTAAGGTAAGGGTGAACGGTTTGGGATTAGTTTAGGGTGATTTTGTTAGACGTTTTTGGTTTTGATAATCTGATTTTGAATTATGCATATTGGGTTCTGTTTATTAGCATCTATTTACTTTGCTTAATCCAACGCGCATGCTAAAATACGACGATTGACACTCGGGTAGTTTCGCATGTTGTGTATGTTAAAGAGTAGCGATGCCGTGCCTCTCACTGCTCGACTAAGTAACACAGGTAGATAGAACTAAATCGAAGTATCGGGTCGGGTAGGATAATTGTTGATTGCATACGGCGTTTGCGGGCAACCTACTAGCAATTAGAATTCACGCTCGAATGTTCGTTGCGGTTAGCTAGTGACTGTCTAAATTTACCTTGGGGCTGATCACCTTGATGTAGGATTAGATAACGTGTAATTAGAACTGTGTGGTCTAATTAAAATCCATGGAGTCGGCTACTTTGGGGCTTCTCTGGTAGTCGTCCGCGTGCTCAATAAACTGAATTCCATGTATTTAGCATTAAATGATAAACTGAATTTGTCTAACAATTGATCCTGAGACTCCCCAAACCGTGCACACGTTCTCTTCATATTATTCTTTCTTCCGTTAGCTTTCTTTATATTTCTCTTGCATGATAAAACCCCCGTTACCAAAAATCTATCAATCAATTAAATCCCAATTTCATTAGTAATTTCAATCTTCCTATTCCTTGGATCGACCCTGTTACCACTGGCTGCAAAGCCTTGGTCATAGGCTTTATAAATCGTATTTTGGCAAGCCTCGACAGCTTGAGATTAAGCGATAGTTCAAAATATCGCGCACCAGACGTAGTTGTGCGAGATGGAATTCACTCCTACCCGTTTTAAGGGTTAGTAGTTGTGCGAGATGGAATTCATTCGTTTTCCCACAGAGATTTATTATAAGCTATTCATGAAGTGTAAAGTTAAGAAAGAAGGGGTGGATTTGATGGGGTAGAATTGGTTTTTAATGATCTATTTCCTACTGAATACGAAGAGGGTAGCAACATAAACAAGTGCAAGACAAAGCTAAACTCAAATGAGAAGAGACGAGATTAATAAATGGAAGCAAAAACAGCTAGACAGAATTGTAACTTATGCAGAATTGCGGAGGCAGCAATTCTATCGCAATTGGAATAACAGCGAAAGTGTATAAAGTGATGAATTAAGGGCTACTAACGACTATCCTATAGGCTTTTTCTCACAATTCTCAAGCATTGGATCAACTCTCTATGCATCAAACTATCTCATTCTCATGTATCTTCCGATTTCATGCATTAGATCCTACATGCTTGGTTCACGTTTTTTAGCCTATAGTGTCGTCATTAGCATGCCCCTATGTGACTTAGTTACTCATGGATATAAGGTAAACAGAAGTAAGAGAAGAAGTAGACATGCTTAGAAGGAATTTAAAGACAAAACAGTAAGGGAAAACAGTAGAATGTAAAGGCAAGAAACTGTGAAATGGAGAATTGAGATTTGATTACTTGATTGTTTGATTGACAAAGGAAAGCTTTAAAGCAAATAACAGGAAGACAGAACACAACGAAATAGTCTAATCTAGCCTCTAGAAAAGAAACAGCAACAAAACAAAGCTGGAAAATGAAAATGAAGAGCAGAAAGCAGTAAAACAAGCTCGAAAGTCTCGTTGCAGCCGCCTCGAATGAAGGATGAGAAAGGTCAGCCTTGTTTGGATGTATCCAATCGGGAGAGAAGAAGAATCTCCTCTCCTTCCTATCAGATTATCGACTCCAACAGCTGAGCTTCGCAAACCAGCAGACGGCAAAGGAAAACAGGAGAAAAGATGGACTGCGAGAAGACTTCTACGCTTTCGGATGATGTTTGAACCCTCGACTTTGACCCCTATTTATAGTAATCTGCAGGTGCGTTTGGGCCAAGGAGAACCATCAATCTTCAACGTCGTACTTCAGAATGGATGGAGGAGAAAGAACGAATCCCTGAAATAACGGAAATTAACAGAAAAAGATCAGTCAACTTACGGTTTTCACTTGAAACATTGCGGTGTCCGCAATGTTTCCGCAATGCTATCGCAATGCTTGTTTTTCATTCTTTTCCTTCGGTTTTCAACCCTTTTCTTTCCTATTGTACTTAAGTCCTAATTTAGCTACCTTCTTCTAATTCTCATATTTAAGCATAGGTTTAGGCTAAATGCTATCAAAAACACCTAAATGTGTACATCTTCTTAAGCTAAATGGGTCCTAAATAAGTCACTTTCAGAGACTTAACACACCCCCAAACTTAAGGTTTTGCTTGTCCTCGAGCAATCTAAGGACTTTCCTAGGCTGCTGTTTCTTCTTCTTTAACCACTTACTAACTCCCTTATATTCTTATCTATAGCAGTGCTATCCTGTGACACACTTCTAAGCTTTAAACCACCCTCTTATCTAGCTTCTTCTGATTTCACATGCCTACTACTCCTACTGTTTTTATTAACTCCCTACAACTGATCTACCTGCTTTTATCATATCATGCCACTATCCCTAAGGTTTCAAATTCTACCTAGCTTTACCCCAGACTCAGTACATGCTTCTAGTTTATACTTATGCGTTACCTAGGATTCCTTAGAGTCATGCCAGTCTTAGTATTAATGGTGACAGTAGTGCTTTTAGAGAACAACCTAAGCCCTGGCATCACTACATTGGATATACACTCATCTCCCTAAACAACCCTACAAGTTACAACTTTGCTCTTAGCCAATTGAGGATCAGAGTTCTTTTTAAACAGGACATCTAAGCCACAAAGTTGCAACTCCTAGGTATACATTCTTCTTCCCTACTCTTTTCCTTTTTCCTTTCTTAGGTGGAGCCCTTCCTTCGGTTGCCTTTTGATGCAATGCCACTTGTGGGCACTGATTACTTAGCAACCTCAGAGAGACACCCCTTTTTATTCTATTTTTCATTTTTTTTTTTTAGTTCATTAATTTTTTTGTCAAGGAGAAGAAGAATGCTTATGTTTTAAGGGAGAGAGGAGTGTTCCTAGGCCTAGGGTGGCCTCCCCCAAACTTAAACTACTCATTGTCCCCAATGAGTGTTTGAGGTGGCACACCCCCAAACTATCCTAGAAGCATCTAGTCTAAGGTAAAACAAAGAGAATTTAAAAGTCCTAGGCATAGGCAGAACATTCGAAAAGAAAATATCACAGCAGCAGGAATTTGAAAAACAGACAGGCAAGGACTTACAGCTATGCATGCTGAGCTATTTAGAGGTTAATTTAAACTATCAAAGGGTGTCCTATGACACTCATCCAACATGCATTTAGATAAGCTATATAAGGTAGTCATGATAGCAGCAGAAGATAGAATTTAAACAGATCACAGCCTAGCTAAACAGACAGTCCAAAACATGCTTTCAGTAATAAAAATTGCGGGTACCGCAATTATTTCGCAATCAAGTCAGGGCAGATATATCAGTTACTAAGGCCCCTAAGCATGCTTTATCCAGTCGTTTAAGCTCAACATAAAGAAACCTAAACTATCCTACCTACTCAGCTAGCAGCAGGCTATACTAAGTGATAAAACTAAGCAACTAAAACAGATCAAAATTGTACTAAAAACAGCATAATTTACATGGTCTATCAGAAATCAGATTAAGTTTTTTTTTCTAAGGGAACAGCAATACTCCCTTCAGTGCAATTCAAACCAGCACTCATATGTCTTCATCCTCATCAGGTTGTCGTGGTCGTGGAGGCACCCATGGAGTCAGAAGGTTCGTGGGGAAGTCAGGGAAGATACAGCCAAGTTGGTCTGCAACTTCCTTGTCCCGTGCCTGCGCGTAAGTGGCCCATTGAGCCATCCTCTTCTGCATATCCATCAGGCAAGCCATGGACAGTGACTGATCAGCAGCTAACCTATCCAGTTCGAACTCCATGTTCCCTTTCCTCTTCAGCCTTAGTCCAGCAGGCAACTCCAAGTGGCCCGTGTAGGCCATCTGCTGCTCCATGCGCTCAATGGGAACTCCTGCAAGCAAACAGAGTTTAGTTATGGTATTAGGGAAAAACAATGGTCCCTTACCTTTCTTCGCGCACTCAGCAATGGCAGCAGTGATGACTTCTCCCACGTTGATCGTGAGACCTCTCATTATCGCATATACCAGCAGCGATCTGCTCTGGTTGATCGTGGTCTCATGCGTCACTGGGGACAGTTTCCTTCTCACTAAGGAGAACCAAACAGCCGCCTTAGCCGTGAGGTTGGCACTCATGAGAGTGTGCCTCCCATTTCGTGACACGGTCCAGGAAGCTTCAGGCTGGCCAATGGTTCGAATGGCCTCTTCCGGGACTGCCTCAGTAGGCTCATCAACAATTCGTGCATAATCTGTATGGTTTTGGCCCTTGAGACCATAGGCTTCGTTGATGGCCTTAGCTGAGAAGTCCACTTCCACCCCTCGCACCACAGACAGGCCATCCTCAGGGCTGAGCACATTGGCGTAGAAATCATAAACCATGCTTGTATAGGCTGGATTGGGTGGTCTGCAAAACTCCTCCCATCCGTGGTTCGTGATCCCTGCGCGCAAGAATTGCGGCAGGTCAGCAGGTCTATCGAGGAAGCCCTTCTCGTGCAGCAACTCCCTCTTCCTCAGCTCAATTCCTCTGGACTCAGCGTCAGAGGACACATACCTCACTGATTGAGGCTCATCTTCAGGGTAAAGCTTGGCCTTCCCTTTGTCTGTTGGTTTGGCTGACTCCGCAGCCTCAACCTTGAGTTTCTTGAACGATGGCTCTGTGCTTTCCTTCTCTGATGAAGGCGCCCGCTTGGCCTTCTTCTTTCTCAGCTTCTTGGACCGCTTGGCCTTGAGAATCTTGGCCTTCTTTTTCTTCTTGAGCTTAGCCTTGAGGGTGATCTGCTGGAGGCAAGCCCCCAGTGTTTCTTCCATCGAGTCATCTTGCTGTGCAGGACTCTCAGGGCTAGCTTCCCTCAATGGAGAGAAGACCTCTTCTTCCTCACCTTCCCCACTGCCCTGCGTTGATTCTTGGTACTCCCCATATGGGAATTCAGGGTCAGGCCGTGGGGAAGTGTGCGATGGCGTGGTTCTTTGCTCTGCGGTAGGTGTCTGTGCAGAACTTTGTGGCGAAGAAGGCTGCTCAGGGCTTTGCGCCGGTGGTGATGAAGAGAGCTCAGGGCTTTGAACTGGCGGAGATGGAGACGGACTGCGCTCGACTGTCTCGTGAGATGGCTGGCTTTGTTCTTGACTCGCCACAGAGGGAGTCTTGTTCTTGATTTCTTCCTCGGCCACAGCCATGCGCCACTTTCGTTTCTTGGGTGTGCCTGCTGGTTCAGAGGGTCCAGCAGGTATTTCCGTAACAACCCTCCACTTCTTCCTGCGAATCGGCAGCTTATCCAGTCATCCTGTTCGCGCAGCCTCAGCATCAGCCAAGGCAAGCAATGCATCTCTCGCAGCCGTTTCAGCTTCATCGGCCCTTTTCTTGGCCGCAGATCTCTCAGCCCTTGTGAGTACCATCTTTGAATCGTGGAGGTTTGGAGAGAAGAATCAAAGATGAAGAGAATCAAAGCTTTCTTGGAGTTCAAAGAATGGGAGAATCGTTCAGATCAACGCGCCTTCTAACGGATATAAAGAAAACGGATAAATCCCAACGGCTATATTTTTGCGGATCCTGCAAATCCAGCGCAATTTTTAGTGACCGTTGGAGATTTTTTCATCTAAATGTCAATCTTTGCCCATCCGTATCTTTTATTTGGCCCAATATTTTCTTGATTTTCAAAGCTGGATTTACTCTCCTTGATTCCCTCTATTGATTCCCTACAAAAAGAAATAAAATAAACATCAAATACTCAATTAAAATCATACACAAAGACACACAAACGATAACCGGAAAATCGCAAAAAATAAACTAAGGCATGAGCCTCATGTTGACGAGCACAGCAATCACTCGTCCTCTCTCGTTCTTAATTTCACGCTTCAGTCAAGAGGAAGGCCGAGAGAGTCTTCACATCTCCTTCCTCATAGTAGTGCTTCAACCTTGCACCATTAACCATGAATGGTTGACCTTGCTGCAAGTTCTTTATCTCGATGGCACCATGAACAAACACATTAGTAATCATGAAAGGACCTGACCATCTGGACTTTAATTTGCCTGGAAACAACCTCAATCGTGAGTTAAATAATAAAACAAGTTGGCCTTTCTTAAAGTCCTTGATCCTGAGTCTACTATCGTGCCAAATCTTGGTCTTTTCCTTATACATTTTGGCATTTTCATAAGACATATGTCTAAGCTCATCAAGCTCGTGTAATTGCAAAGACCGCAACGTTCCCGCATCGGTCACGCAATAATTCAACTCTTTTAGTGCCCAAAATGCCTTGATTTCTAACTCAAATGGAAGATGACAAGCTTTACCATATACAAGTCTGTAAGGAGACATACCTAGGGGTGTCTTATATGCTGTCCTATATGCCCAAAGTGCATCCTCAAGCTTAAAGGACCAGTCTTTCCTATTAGGTTTAACCACTTTTTCTAGGATGTTCTTAATCTCCCTATTTGAAATTTCAGCCTGACCATTCGAGTGTGGGTGATAGGGAGTGGCCACTCTATGTCTAATGTTATATTTAGCCAGCACTCTCTCCATAGCCTTATTAATAAAATGTGTCCCCTCATCACTAATGATGGCACGTGGTGTTCCAAACCTAGTAAAAATGTGCCTATGCAAGAATTTTATGACTGTGTTGGCATCATTATTGGGACATGCTATGGCCTCTACCCACTTGGATACATAGTCTACTGCCACTAATATGTAAAGGTTACCTGAAGACGGGGGAAATGGTCCCATGAAATCAATGCCCCACACATCAAAGAGCTCCAACTCTAAGATGTAGGTGAGAGGCATTTCATCCTTGCGACTGAGGTTACCTGTCCTTTGGCATTCATCACAGCTGTGGGCATAGTTGTGGGCATCCTTGAAGATTGTTGGCCAATAGTAGCCACTCTGAAATACCTTCGCAGCTGTTCTTTGGCCACCAAAGTGTCCACCATAAGGAGCTGTGTGGCAGTGCTGCAGCACAGACTTCGCCTCAGCAGCTGAAACACACTTCCTTAGTAAGCCGTCAGCACATGTCTTATAAAGTGTGGGGTCATCCCAGATGAATTTCCTTGCTTCATGAAGGAACCTCTTCTTCTCTTGTCCTCCCTTGAAAACTGGTAATACCTGTGATGAAAGGAAGTTAGCAATGTCAGCAAACCAAGGTTCCTCATCGTTATCACGATGAGTCAATACAAAGACATGTTCATCAATAAAAGCATCAGAAATTGCGGCCTCCGCAGTTTTTTCGCAATTGTGCTGCAATCGAGACAGGTGATCCGCAACCACATTTTCACATCCTTTCTTGTCTCGAATGTCCAAATCAAATTCCTGCAGCAATAACACCCACCTAATCAACCTAGGCTTAGCATCAGCCTTCCTCATGAGGTACTTTAAGGCAGAATGGTCAGTGTACACAATTGTCCTAGTGCCTACAATATAGTTTCTAAATTTCTCACAAGCAAATACTACAGCAAGCATCTCTTTCTCAGTAGTTGTATAATTACATTGAGCCTCATTCAGGGTTTTACTAGCATAGTATACAGGGTGTGTTAGCTTGTCAATCTTCTGTCCTAACATAACCCCTACAGCATAGTCACTCGCATCACATAACATCTCAAATGGGAGATCCCAATCTGGCCCTACTATAACAGGTGCTGTGACTAGTGCTTTCTTAAGGGTTTGCCAAGCTACTAAACATTCCTTAGAGAAGATGAATGGCCTATTTATCTCTAGAAGCTCACACAGAGGTTTGGCTATCTTAGAAAAGTCCTTAATGAACCTTCTGTAGAAGCCAGCATGCCCTAAGAAACTTCTAATGGCCTTGACATTCTGAGGCTCTACCAACTTCTCTATGATCTCAATTTTGGCCCTATCGACCTCAACACCTGCCCTTGACACTCTATGACCTAAGACAATCCCCTCATCTACCATGAAGTGACACTTCTCCCAATTAAGGACTAAGTTAGTCTCCTCACATCTAGCCAGGACTTGTCCTAAATTCTCTAGACAGTTGGTAAAGGAATCCCCAAAGACTGAGAAATCATCCATGAATATCTCTATCATGGACTCATCCAAGTCAGAAAAGATTGCCAACATGCACCTTTGGAATGTTGCCGGTGCATTGCATAAGCCAAAAGGCATTCTGCGAAAGGCAAATGTTCCAAAAGGGCAAGTGAAGGTAGTCTTTTCTTGGTCTTTGGGGTCTATAGTGATCTGGTTATACCCTGAATAACCGTCTAAGAAACAGTAATAGGCTCTACCAGCTATTCTGTCTAACATTTGGTCAATGAATGGTAGAGGGAAGTGGTCTTTTTTAGTTTCTTTATTTAGCTTCCTATAATCCATGCAAACTCTCCATCCTGTGACAGTCCTAGTTGGAATTAGTTCATTGTTCTCATTGACTACCACAGTCATCCCACCCTTCTTAGGTACACATTGTATAGGGCTCACCCACTGACTACTAGCTATGGGGAAGATCACACCAGCATCTAACCATTTTATTATTTCTTTCTTAACTACCTCTTTCATAGAGGGATTCAGCCTACGTTGGTGGTCTACTCTAGGGGTATGTTCTTCCTCTAGTATAATCTTATGCATACAATAAGAAGGGCTAATGCCTCTAATATCAGCAATAGTCCATGCAATAGCCTTCCTATGTTGCTTAAGTAGTAATATTAATTCAACCTCATGCTGTTCACTTAGCTTAGAAGAAATAATTACAGGCAAAGTCTCATTATTCCCTAAATATGCATACTTGAGGTGAGTGGGGAGAGGTTTTAATTCTAATACAGGTGGATGCTCAATGGATGGCTTTAAAGGATTCAAGGTTCTATCAGTTAAGTCAATATTCATACAAACATGCTGAGGGTTGTTTACAGATATGTCCATTATCTCAGCTATGTTTAAATCAGTCAATTCTAATCCTACATAGTTATTAGCATGCTTGGTCAACAGTTCATGCTCTAATTGTTCGTCCATTAAAGAATCTACAACGTCCATGCTAGCACAGGATTCAAGGTCAGAGGGATACCTTAAAGCTTTATACACACTAAATTTCACCTCTTCATCATGAACCCTCATAGTGAGCTCACCTTTTTGGACGTCGATCAGGGCCCTACCTGTGGCAAGAAATGGTCTGCCTAATAGGATGGGGACCTCCTTGTCTGCTTCATAATCCAGGATAATGAAATCTGCAAGGAAAATAAATTTGTCAACTTTCACTAGAATATCCTCAATTTTACCTTCAGGGTATGCGATGGATCTGTCTGCTAGCTGTAAAGTGACAGTGGTTGGACGTGCTTCTCCTATTCCAAGCTGGCGGAATAGTGATAGGGGCATAAGGTTTATGCTGGCGCCCAGGTCACAAAGCGCTCTGCCCACGTGCTTGCCTCCTAGCTCTACAGGTAAGGTGAAGGAACCAGGATCCTTCTCCTTCTTGGGCAGCTTGTTCTGGAGTATGGCACTGCACTCCTCAGTGAGGTTTACTGTTTCAAACTCACCAATTATTTTTTTGTTAGTAATAATGTCCTTCAAAAATTTTACATAGGAAGGCATAGACTGTAAAACTTCTACAAAAGGAATGTTGACATGCACTTGCTTAAGAATTTCTAAGAATTTATTAAAGTGCACTTCCTGTTCCTGCTTCTTCTTAAGCCTTCGAGGATATGGAGGTGGTGGCACATATGCAGGCACGTCAGGTCGCCTTAGGATTGGAGGAGGCCTTGGAATTTCTTCTATCTCCTCAATAATTGGTTCTAGCCTTGTTCCTGATGTGCTTGTTGGTGGTGGACCTTGGGTTGGCAGAGACTCCAGTGGAGCACTAGACTCAGTGTTCTCTACTCTCTTTGGTGTGTCCTTTGTGTTGCTCACCAATGGTCGACCACTTCTAAGTTCAATTGCTTGAACTTGTTCCTTACCATCTCTCCTTGGCACTTCAGTGTCAGCAGGAAGCCTACCTTGGGGCCTACTTTTGATTTCATTGGCTAGTTGCCCTATTTGGTTCTCTAGGCTCCTAAGAGTGGCTTGCTGACTTTGCAAAGTAGCATCATTTTTGGCTATGTATTCCTTGAGTAAGTTTTCTACAGAAGATCCTACAGGTTGGCTGTAAGGTTTTTGATACATTGATTGGTTATGTTGAGGAGTGAAACCAGGTGTTCCACTCGGCCTTGGTTGGTTAGGATTTTGGTTAGTATTCTGTTGGCCACCCCATGACAGGTTTGGGTGGTTCCTCCAACCAGGGTTGTAAGTATTGGAATAGGGGTTGTTCCTAGGCTGCTGCTGACTTCCAATATAGCAGACTGAGGCTGGATTCCCAGGGCAGTATTCATACAGGTGCCCTTCCCCACAGAATCCACATATAAGTGTTTCACCTTGACTTGGTTGGGTGCCCATTGACATGGCGGTAGCGGTGTTAACACTTGTTTGGAGATTGGCTTGAGCCATTTGCTTAACTAGGTTGGTCAGGGCATTTATTTGGCTGCTCATTGCACTTAGAGCATCCTTGTCTTGAGCTCTAGTTGGCTCAACTGGATCATCTGACCACCTACAGTGAGATGCTGAGATCTTCTCCAAGATCTCATAGGCTTCGTTGTAACTCTTGGACAACATGGAACCTCCAGCAGATGAGTTTAAGACTTGTCTAGTGTTGGGGTTGCATCCTTTGAAAAAGACCTCTATTTGGATACACCATGGGATGCCATGGTGTGGACATTTAAGAAGAAGATCTTTAAACCTTGTCCAAGCTTCGTGAAGAGACTCAGTGTCAGCTTGTTTAAACTTGATTATGTCATCACGAAAGGTAGAATTCCTATCAGGTGGGAAGTATTTGACTAGGAATTTCTCTGCTAAGTCTGTCCAATTAAGAACTTATCCTGAGGGTAATGAGTTCAACCATGTTTTGGCTTTGTCACTCAAAGAGTAAGGGAAAAGGTATAGCCTCAAGGCTTCTTGGGAAACTCCAGGGATAAGGAATGTATCACTAACTCCTAAGAAGTTTCTAAGATGGTTGTGGGGATCCTCATTTTCCACTCCAAAGAATTGTCCCACAGTGGACAACATTTGGAACATCACTGGCTTTAACTCGAATGAGTTGGCAGTGATTTCAGGACGGATTATGCTGGGGTTCAGCTCCCCAGGCATAGGTACTAGGTACGATAATATGGCGCTATCCTTGTCATTCGCTATTTCGATGGGATTGCGAGTGACAGGCACCGGATTTGGAACTATTCCATTCATTTCTTCTTGAGACAATTGCGGAGGAATTGCGGTTCCCGCAATTACTTGAGGTATAGAGGGTTGGTTAAAGAGACGTTTCTTGGCTCTATTTCTGGCCCTAAGTAATCTCTCAGGCTCAGGATTGAACTCTAGATCACTACTTGAAGGCTCACTCATAAACTAACCCAAGAGTACCTGCAAAAGAAATGAAACAGATCAGCTTCAATAGGCAATAAACTTGGTGTTTCAAACTTAACAAACTTCGTTTTCGCTTAAATAAATCCCCGGCAGCGGCGCCAAAAACGTGTTACGTGCTCAATGTGTTAAAATAAATAAGCAATAAGGTAGAGAGAGCACTCAGAACATGCAAGCATACATGGTCTTATAGCAAGTAGTAAGTATATTTCATTCGTTTTCCCACAGAGATTTATTATAAGCTATTCATGAAGTGTAAAGTTAAGAAAGAAGGGGTGGATTTGATGGGGTAGAATTGGTTTTTAATGATCTATTTCCTACTGAATACGAAGAGGGTAGCAACATAAACAAGTGCAAGACAAAGCTAAACTCAAATGAGAAGAGACGAGATTAATAAATGGAAGCAAAAACAGCTAGACAGAATTGTAACTTATGCAGAATTGCGGAGGCAGCAATTCTATCGCAATTGGAATAACAGCGAAAGTGTATAAAGTGATGAATTAAGGGCTACTAACGACTATCCTATAGGCTTTTTCTCACGATTCTCAAGCATTGGATCAACTCTCTATGCATCAAACTATCTCATTCTCATGTATCTTCCGATTTCATGCATTAGATCCTTTAGTTTACTCATGTCCAAGTAAGGTCTTAAGCATCTTGTTAAGGCAGGAAATTATGGTTTGTACTAGGGGAACGCCTATTCCTAGGTCGTTTCCTGGTTACCTTGAAAGGCTAGCATGATAGTGTGACTCTGAACTCTTACTCCTTCCAGAGGTTAGGAGTTCTTTGGACAAAATGGATGGCCAATCGAAATTGCCCGTGGGATGAAGCTTACATACAATCAACGCTTCGAGAGCTATCCTACATGCTTGGTTCACGTTTTTTAGCCTATAGTGTCGTCATTAGCATGCCCCTATGTGACTTAGTTACTCATGGATATAAGGTAAACAGAAGTAAGAGAAGAAGTAGACATGCTTAGAAGGAATTTAAAGACAAAACAGTAAGGGAAAACAGTAGAATGTAAAGGCAAGAAACTGTGAAATGGAGAATTGAGATTTGATTACTTGATTGTTTGATTGACAAAGGAAAGCTTTAAAGCAAATAACAGGAAGACAGAACACAACGAAATAGTCTAATCTAGCCTCTAGAAAAGAAACAGCAACAAAACAAAGCTGGAAAATGGAAATGAAGAGCAGAAAGCAGTAAAACAAGCTCGAAAGTCTCGTTGTAGCCGCCTCGAATGAAGGATGAGAAAGGTCAGCCTTGTTTGGATGTATCCAATCGGGAGAGAAGAAGAATCTCCTCTCCTTCCTATCAGATTATCGACTCCAACAGCTGAGCTTCGCAAACCAGCAGACGGCAAAGGAAAACAGGAGAAAAGATGGACTGCGAGAAGACTTCTACGCTTTCGGATGATGTTTGAACCCTCGACTTTGACCCCTATTTATAGTAATCTGCAGGTGCGTTTGGGCCAAGGAGAACCATCAATCTTCAACGTCGTACTTCAGAATGGATGGAGGAGAAAGAACGAATCCCTGAAATAACGGAAATTAACAGAAAAAGATCAGTCAACTTACGGTTTTCACTTGAAACATTGCGGTGTCCGCAATGTTTCCGCAATGCTATCGCAATGCTTGTTTTTCATTCTTTTCCTTCGGTTTTCAACCCTTTTCTTTCCTATTGTACTTAAGTCCTAATTTAGCTACCTTCTTCTAATTCTCATATTTAAGCATAGGTTTAGGCTAAATGCTATCAAAAACACCTAAGAGTGAACATCTTTCTAAGATAATTAAGTCCTAAAAAAGGTCACTTTTGGAGACGTAACAACAGCCAATCCCTGGCTTTGTCCTTGAGCGTGAAGGGGAATGCCCTCATATTCAACTTCTCCTCCGTGACTCCCGCGGGTTTCATCCCCGCGCAGACGCAATGGAATTTCATCAAGTGTTTGTTCGTGGTAGATGTACTTTTGGGGTACTCCAAATTCAAGCTGTCGAGGCTTGCCAAAATACAATTTATAAACCCGAATACACCGAGCTATTTGTAGCTAAGTGGCAACGGGGTCGATCCACAGGGAAATAAGAAATTCAATCTAACTAGGTCTAATTTGCTAGAAATAAAAGAATGCACAAATTAAAGAATGGTAATTTGGTTTTGGGGGAAGGGAGCTCCTAATTATGCTAACGGAAAATTAAATGACAAAGTGCAAAAATTAAACGGTTGTGCTTAACTTCGAGAAATGGAATTGCTCGTTATGGATGTTCGGATCATTGATACGGTTTACGCGTTAGCTAATTCATGCACACAATTCATTTAGCTATTCCTAACTCAAATGACCCAAGGAATTAATTAGAAGCGTGCAATTCTAATTAAACTTAGCCAATAATCTATCCAAGGTAGCGACCCCTAAATTGATTACGTGCTAGTGACGGGAACATTGCGACGGTCTAATCCTAAGACTAAACCGGTTTCTCTCTTGCCTTAAGCCTAACATGAAAACGTTAATTAACTCAGTTTGCCAATGTCACTTTGGGCCGAACTAATTAGCCATGCTTAGACCCGTGCTACCTAGCGGTATAGGCAATTATACGTCCCAACCTTTAGCCCTCTATCATGCATAAGAATTAGAGCGTCAATCTAATTTAGCTACACATGCTAGATTTTGATGAAGAACAAGCAAGAGATGCATTAATCAAACTAATTTCTCAACATTCACAAAGGGGAAAATCTCCCCAAACATCAAAAACTTACAAATCCAAACCCAAAATTAAACACTAACCTTGGTTTAGCCTTCCATGGAGGTTGGATTAATCCAATCCCCCATGGAAGAGCTTGGAATCATGCACAAAGAAGGAGAAGAAGTACAAAAATGGCGGAAAACGGAGGTAGACCCGAGAGGAGAAGCTTGGGGAAGAAGGAGAATGAAAAGTGGCTGCAAAACTGAAGTTTTCACGCCTTTTAAGCTCGGAGCGTCGAGACGCTAGGCCAGCGTCTCGACGCTGTGCCCTAAGTTGGCAGGCGCGCGCGCGCGGGGCGGCGTCGAGACGCTTGCGCTCGACGCTTGCTCTCGGGTGGAACTCCAGAATCACGCTTCAGACTTCGGGGCGTCGAGACGCTCGGCCAGCGTCTCGACGCTGTCGGCGTTGAGCGAGCGTTGAGACGCGCGCTCGACGCTGAGGCACGTCTATCTTGGGGAATTGTCGGGGCAGCGTCGAGCTAGCGTCGAGCTAGCGTCTAGACGCTGGGGCGCACGCAGATCTTCAATGACGGGCGCGCGGGCGAGGCGGACACGGGCGAGGGCGCGCGGACATGGGCGAGGCGGAGCGGGCGAGGGCGCGCGGGCGCGAGGCGAGGCGGCGCGCGCGGGCGCGCGCGCGTCTGGCCGTCTTGGAGCGGGCGTGCGGTGCTTGCGAGCGGCGCGCGCGGGCGCGCGCGCGTGCTGCGTTCGTTGGGCGCCTGGGCGCTGGGCGCCGGCGCTTGGGCACTGCCCTCTCGGCTCTTAGCCCACTTTTGGGTCGTTTTGGCTCCCGAGCTCCGTTTGGCCTATCGTTTTGACCCGAACACTTCCCGAAACATCTTAAATGACCTTTTTAGCCCCGAAAATCATCAATGGACTTCCCGAGCTCTTCACCATGAAATCACCTATAAGAAAGCATTTTAATCAATATATGTCATGGTTTTAGCTAGAATTAGGGACATTAAGATAGCTCTATTTTGGAGCTATCAAAATACCCCCGACCTAAATCTTGCTAGTCCCCGAGCAAGGTATACTCTAAATAATCTCCAAAGAATTAAATGCATGCTTGGACTCTAATCTCAATGCTTGTGAAACAAGGTACTTGTAGTAAATTCAAAACCATCAAAAGCATGCAAACGTTGAAATCATTTCAAAATTTAAACTCCTATTCCCTTACGTGTGTGTGTGCTTATCACCTCTTAACCTAGCTCACGCAAGCCCGGAACAACCTTATACAGTCCTATGACTCGTTTTCCCCCTACTTATGGCGATAAGAACACTCTAACGGCTTTTAGTGATAGGAATAACAACAAAACAAAAGGCCTAAATTTTATTCTTTTTCCTTGAGTACTTTGTACCCATTTTCTTTTCTTTTGAACAACTTTTTTTTATTTTTCTCCAAGAGAGCCTAACACGTCAAACCGAATTTTAGCTTCACGTTTTTAAGGACCATTGCTCACTTCCATTAGTTCCCCTTTCATGCAGTGACAACCGTGGGTTACACGATCGCCCCTGGTTACACGGGCAACACAAGAAGGAGGAGCAACTCTAGAGGTTTTATTTTTCATGCATACTTTTTTTTTTAGGCAATAGCTTCGCTATACACAAATGAGTCATTACTACTTCTACACATCAAGCCTCCCTAATGGTACCTTTCGGGGTGACAACAAGGTTTCAGACAAAATAAGACTATTCTAGACCTACAGAGCTGAGAATAAGAGTGCTATGTGCTCAGTGAATGTAGGGAAATAACAGAAAAAATTTTAAAATAGGCTCAAAATGTGCATACATTGTCCAATTTTCGAATCATACAAATACGGAGTGTTCACAAGCAAATCACAGACCGTCCTCATCGGACACATGCATTCAGATTCTAATCTAACAGCCAGAGTACACATATGCTCGACAACTACTAAGAAGTCTCATCTCTATGTATCAACAAACTCCACCCCCCACCTTAAGATATGCATTGTCCCCAATGCATTCAACTATAAAAACAATAAAATTCTAAGGGAACAGAAAACCTCCCCTGAATTTTATGGAGCTGACGGGTGGAGATGTGCACCATCGTCCTCCAATGGGCTCTCGAATCGTCGACCGTTCCACCTTTTATCCTAGGAAAACAAGAAAACAAACAACAACTCAAAAGCAAAAATAAAAACAAATACAAAGCGATAAACAACGGAAATACAGTTCAAACTCGGGTGCCTCCGAGAAGCGCAAATTTTTAAAGTCGATTGCTCGACTGTATTCTCTCGTCAACTCATCCATAGTCAAACTTGGAAGATGCCCCATCCATCTTCCTAATCACCTCTTTCCTGCGAAAATCCATGAACGATTCTTTCTCTCGTGCCTTCTGTGCACATACAACATCAAATTTAAATTTTGCAGGTTTAACAAAAGGTTGATCCCATAAAATTGATGCAAAAATGTGAGAGAAATTTTCATGCATTCCAGAAGCATAAGGATCAGCAGGAAAGAACGGGTCATTTACTTTGCCCAAAACATCTTCCACCTTTTCCAAGGGGTGCACATAAGAATTATCAACCATTTGCAACATAGAACCAGATTCATGCAAGTCATTCATTTTAGGCTCATTAAAAACAGCATGCGACTCAACATTAATCGATGGCTCTAAATCTAGCATGGGTTGATTAATCATTTCATTTTCAGTAGTGCAAGGTAAAGTGGAAGGAAGTAGATTAGCAGGACTCTCAACAGTTGTCAAAGTAGGAACAGATGAATCACAAAATTCAGTCAAGAATGGCTCATGCAACTCATGATCATCAAAAAGTTCAGTTAAAAATAATGGGTCATCCCCATCCTCAACAGTCATGCATTCATTATGAGCTACAGATTCAAAAGTATCTATTTGACAAAGAGAGAACACATCATCATCATGCTCTTCTACATCGGGCAAATGCATCTCAACAACCTCTCCGCCATACTCAACAGATAATATGCCCTTATCCACATTAATTTTAGTTTTAGCAGTTTTCATAAAGGGCCTACCTAATAAGATCGAAGCATGCGAAGAGGAATAATTTTCATCCATTTTCAGAACATATAAGTCAACAGGAAAAATTAACTCATTAACTTGCACTAACACATCTTCAATAATTCCTAAAGGATGCACTGAAGTTCTATCAGCAAGTTGAATAATTGTTCCTGTTTTAGTCATTCCTTTCAGTTTCAGTTTCTGATAAATGGAATACGGCATAACACTAATGGAGGCTCCTAGATCGAGCATGGCTCTTCTAATATGCATACCTCCAATCTTACAAGGGAGAGAGAACATACCTGGATCGCCGCATTTAACCGGTAAGCTTTTTGTGATCACAGCAGAGACGTTCTCACTTACCACGACGCGTTCACTCTCCTTTGTCTTCCTCTGGTTGGTGCAAATTTTCCTGAGGAACTTGGCGTACCTCGGAATTTCCTTCAGAGCGTCCAAGAGAGGGATGTTGATCTCTACTTTCTTGAATGTGTCCAGGAACTCCTTCTCGTAGTCCTCCTTAGGCGGTCTCGCTAACCTGCTAGGAAAAGGAGCCTTAGGCACATAAACTCTAGGTCATGTAGGATCGAAATTTACCCCATGCCACCGTGGTTCGGGATTTTCTGTCTGTGGCTCGGCTTGGCCATGATCGACTTCCACTGGCGGGGTACTAGTGGGAAGCTGCTTCCCACTTGTCAAAGTGACGGCACTAGCGCTCTCCGCGTTCTGGTGCTCAATCACTGTCAACCTCATACTCACTTGAATCACTGCATCGCTCAGAGTTTGAAACTGCTCTCGAGTTTCCCTGTGTTGTGATTCAAGTATTTCTTCCAACGATCTACCTGAAACAGAAAGACGGGGCTGTGAGTTATTTTTCAAAGCAAGAATAGCACTACTTACTTCAAAAAGTTGAGCCTTAAGCTCGTCCACGTCTCTTCTCAGGCGAGGATTCTCCTTGTCTTTATCTGCACCCCATTCCAAGCTTCTAGCAACGTTGGAAATTAAAGTTCTAGCTTCGGCGGGTGTCTTATCCATGAGCGAGCCTCCACTAGCGGCGTGTATCATCTGCTGCCCTTGGGGAAGCAAACCATAGTAAAAACCCTGAATGAGGGACTGTTCGGCTATTTGATGATTGGGGGAATCCTAGCATAATCGACCAAACCTCTCCCAGCACTCAAGAACGCTCTCTTCAGCTCCTTGCTCAATTTTCAATATCTCCTTTCTGAGGGCGGCGGCCTTTTTCGCAGGAAAATACCTTTCTAAAAACGCCCTATTCAACTCCTTCCAAGTCGTGATGGATCCGGTCGGTAGGTAAAGTATCCAGTCTCTCGCCTTTTCTTTCAAGGTGAAGGGAAAGGTCCTGAGATGGAGTTGATCTGCGGTGATGTCATCGGTTCTGAATGACGCACACACCATCTGGAATGCCTTGAGGTGTCTGACGGGATCCTCATCTGTATTACCACAAAAAGAAGGTAATAAGTTAATCAGACCAGCTGTAAGTTCAAAATTACCTGTAGCTACCGGATACGAGATACTCGATGTGTTCCGGCCTAGCTCATATGATGCAAGCTCCCACAAGGTTCTTTGATGCTCATGATTACCCACGACCTCCATCTTGGCGCTTCCTTTGGATTTTCAAAGAATGCTGCGCTCCAAAAACTCAAACAAAAACGCGTAAAATATTACAAAAGAATTAAACTGTACAAAAAGAAATAAAGAAAATTTTTAAAACTAACAAACTAAACTTAACTAAACTAAATTAATTAAGTCCCCGGCAGCGGCGCCAATTTTGGTAGATGTACTTTTGGGGTACTCCAAATTCAAGCTGTCGAGGCTTGCCAAAATACAATTTATAAACCCGAATACACCGAGCTATTTGTAGCTAAGTGGCAACGGGGTCGATCCACAGGGAAATAAGAAATTCAATCTAACTAGGTCTAATTTGCTAGAAATAAAAGAATGCACAAATTAAAGAATGGTAATTTGGTTTTGGGGGAAGGGAGCTCCTAATTATGCTAACGGAAAATTAAATGACAAAGTGCAAAAATTAAACGGTTGTGCTTAACTTCGAGAAATGGAATTGCTCGTTATGGATGTTCGGATCATTGATACGGTTTACGCGTTAGCTAATTCATGCACACAATTCATTTAGCTATTCCTAACTCAAATGACCCAAGGAATTAATTAGAAGCGTGCAATTCTAATTAAACTTAGCCAATAATCTATCCAAGGTAGCGACCCCTAAATTGATTACGTGCTAGTGACGGGAACATTGCGACGGTCTAATCCTAAGACTAAACCGGTTTCTCTCTTGCCTTAAGCCTAACATGAAAACGTTAATTAACTCAGTTTGCCAATGTCACTTTGGGCCGAACTAATTAGCCATGCTTAGACCCGTGCTACCTAGCGGTATAGGCAATTATACGTCCCAACCTTTAGCCCTCTATCATGCATAAGAATTAGAGCGTCAATCTAATTTAGCTACACATGCTAGATTTTGATGAAGAACAAGCAAGAGATGCATTAATCAAACTAATTTCTCAACATTCACAAAGGGGAAAATCTCCCCAAACATCAAAAACTTACAAATCCAAACCCAAAATTAAACACTAACCTTGGTTTAGCCTTCCATGGAGGTTGGATTAATCCAATCCCCCATGGAAGAGCTTGGAATCATGCACAAAGAAGGAGAAGAAGTACAAAAATGGCGGAAAACGGAGGTAGACCCGAGAGGAGAAGCTTGGGGAAGAAGGAGAATGAAAAGTGGCTGCAAAACTGAAGTTTTCACGCCTTTTAAGCTCGGAGCGTCGAGACGCTAGGCCAGCGTCTCGACGCTGTGCCCTAAGTTGGCAGGCGCGCGCGCGCGGGGCGGCGTCGAGACGCGCGCGCGGCGTCGAGCGAGCGTCGAGACGCTTGCGCTCGACGCTTGCTCTCGGGTGGAACTCCAGAATCACGCTTCAGACTTCGGGGCGTCGAGACGCTCGGCCAGCGTCTCGACGCTGTCGGCGTTGAGACGCGCGCTCGACGCTGATGCACGTCTATCTTGGGGAATTGTCGGGGCAGCGTCGAGCTAGCGTCTAGACGCTGGGGCGCACGCAGATCTTCAATGACGGGCGCGCGGGCGAGGCGGACACGGGCGAGGGCGCGCGCGGACATGGGCGAGGCGGAGCGGGCGAGGGCGCGCGGGCGCGCGTCTGGCCGTCTGGGCGCGGGCGTGCGGTGCTTGCGAGCGGCGCGCGCGGGCGCGCGCGCGTGCTGCGTTCGTTGGGCGCCTGGGCGCTGGGCGCCGGCGCTTGGGCGCTGCCCTCTCGGCTCTTAGCCCACTTTTGGGTCGTTTTGGCTCCCGAGCTCCGTTTGGCCTATCGTTTTGACCCGAACACTTCCCGAAACATCTTAAATGACCTTTTTAGCCCCGAAAATCATCAATGGACTTCCCGAGCTCTTCACCATGAAATCACCTATAAGAAAGCATTTTAATCAATATATGTCATGGTTTTAGCTAGAATTAGGGACATTAAGATAGCTCTATTTTGGAGCTATCAGTTCGCGTCCTCACCTGCGTTGCCATGGAAAGAAGGTAACTGGTGAATTATACCGGATTTTAACTCGAAGTTACCTGCTACCACGGGGTAGTTTATGCACAAAGGCTGCAGGTTCAGGTCCGGCGCTGCCAGTTGCTTAAGCGTCCGTGGCGCATCGCCTTGCGCCATCTCGTCAACCAAGAAGGGATTTCCTTCTTCTTCTTCAATCGGCCTCTTCCCCTCACGGGCCTCTTTTCGTAACCGCCGCTCCTCTCTGTCAATCTCAGGGATAAACTGCAATCTACCCTTAGAGGAACGGGTCATACACAAACAAAAATCCAAACATACAATATACAAACAGAAAAAATTTTTAGTCAACCATCAATAAATCAAATTCAAACTTCAATCATAAATTCAATCAAATGCCTATTCCCCGGCAACGGCGCCAATTTTGGTGCGCGATATTTTGAACTATCGCTTAATCTCAAGCTGTCGAGGCTTGCCAAAATACGATTTATAAAGCCTATGACCAAGGCTTTGCAGCTAGTGGTAACAGGGTCGATCCAAGGAATAGGAAGATTGAAATTACTAATGAAATTGGGATTTAATTGATTGATAGATTTTTGGTAACGGGGGTTTTATCATGCAAGAGAAATATAAAGAAAGCTAACGGAAGAAAGAATAATATGAAGAGAACGTGTGCACGGTTTGGGGAGTCTCGGGATCAATTGTTAGACAAATTCAGTTTATCATTTAATGCTAAATACATGGAATTCAGTTTATTGAGCACGCGGACGACTACCAGAGAAGCCCCAAAGTAGCCGACTCTATGGATTTTAATTAGACCACACAGTTCTAATTACACGTTATCTAATCCTACATCAAGGTGATTAGCCCCAAGGTAAATTTAGACAGTCACTAGCTAACCGCGACGAACATTCGAGCGTGAATTCTAATTGCTAGTAGGTTGCCCGCAAACGCCGTATGCAATCAACAATTATCCTACCCGACCCGATACTTCGATTTAGTTCTATCTACCTGTGTTACTTAGTCGAGCAGTGAGAGGCACGGCATCGCTACTCTTTAACATACACAACATGCGAAACTACCCGAGTGTCAATCGTCGTATTTTAGCATGCGCGTTGGATTAAGCAAAGTAAATAGATGCTAATAAACAGAACCCAATATGCATAATTCAAAATCAGATTATCAAAACCAAAAACGTCTAACAAAATCACCCTAAACTAATCCCAAACCGTTCACCCTTACCTTAGCCGCTCATGGCGCGGTTTGTCAATTCCGCTCCAACAACAGCCGTGGAAAGCGTCATCAGCGTATTACAATGAAGGTGGAGCTCACTAGCATGCCAACAATGGCGTAGCTTGTTGCGTGCTCAATGTGTCAAAATAAATAAGCAATAAGGTAGAGAGAGCACTCAGAACATGCAAGCATACATGGTCTTATAGCAAGTAGTAAGTATATTTCATTCGTTTTCCCACAGAGATTTATTATAAGCTATTCATGAAGTGTAAAGTTAAGAAAGAAGGGGTGGATTTGATGGGGTAAAATTGGTTTTTAATTGTCTATTTCCTACTGAATACGAAGAGGGTAGCAACATAAACAAGTGCAAGACAAAGCTAAACTCAAATGAGAAGAGACGAGATTAATAAATGGAAGCAAAAACAGCTAGACAGAATTGTAACTTATGCAGAATTGCGGAGACAGCAATTCTATCGCAATTGGAATAACAGCGAAAGTGTATAAAGTGATGAATTAAGGGTTACTAACGACTATCCTATAGGCTTTTTCTCACGATTCTCAAGCATTGGATCAACTCTCTATGCATCAAACTATCTCATTCTCATGTATCTTCCGATTTCATGCATTAGATCCTTTAGTTTACTCATGTCCAAGTAAGGTCTTAAGCATCTTGTTAAGGCAGGAAATTATGGTTTGTACTAGGGGAACGCCTATTCCTAGGTCGTTTCCTGGTTACCTTGAAAGGCTAGCATGATAGTATGACTCTGAACTCTTACTCCTTCCAGAGGTTAGGAGTTCTTTGGACAAAATGGATGGCCAATCGAAATTGCCCGTGGGATGAAGCTTACATACAATCAACGCTTCGAGAGCTATCCTACATGCTTGGTTCACGTTTTTTAGCCTATAGTGTCGTCATTAGCATGCCCCTATGTGACTTAGTTACTCATGGATATAAGGTAAACAGAAGTAAGAGAAGAAGTAGACATGCTTAGAAGGAATTTAAAGACAAAACAGTAAGGGAAAGCAGTAGAATGTGAAGGCACGAAACTGTGAAATGAAGAATTGAGATTTGATTACTTGATTGTTTGACTCAAGAAATGAAAGCTTTAAAGTAAATAACAACAAGACAGAACACAACGAAATAGTCTAATCTAACTATTAGAAAAGAAACAGCAACAAGACAAAGCTGGAAAATGGAAATGAAAAGCAGAAAGCAGGAAAACAAGGTCGAATGTCTCGTTGCAGCCGCCTCGAATGAAGGATGAGAAAGGTCAGCCTTGCTTGGATGAATCCAATCGGGAGAGAAGAAGAATCTCCTCTCCTTCCTATCAGATTATCGACTCCAACAGCTGAACTTCGCAAACCAGCAGACGGCAAAGGAAAACAGGAGAAAAGATGGACTGCGAGAAGACTTCTACGCTTTCGGATGATGTTTGAACCCTCGACTTTGACCCCTATTTATAGTAATCTGCAGGTGCGTTTGGGCCAAGGAGAACCATCAATCTTCAACGTCGTACTTCAGAATGGATGGAGGAGAAAGAACGAATCCCTGAAATAACGGAAATTAACAGAAAAAGATCAGTCAACTTACGGTTTTCACTTGAAACATTGCGGTGTCCGCAATGTTTCCGCAATGCTATCGCAATGCTTGTTTTTCATTCTTTTCCTTCGGTTTTCAACCCTTTTCTTTCCTATTGTACTTAAGTCCTAATTTAGCTACCTTCTTCTAATTCTCATATTTAAGCATAGGTTTAGGCTAAATGCTATCAAAAACACCTAAGAGTGAACATCTTTCTAAGATAATTAAGTCCTAAAAAAGGTCACTTTTGGAGACGTAACACACCCCCAAACTTAAGGTTTTGCTTGTCCTCGAGCAATCTAAGGACTTTCCTAGGCTGCTGTTTCTTCTTCTTTAACCACTTACTAACTCCCTTATATTCTTATCTATAGCAGTGCTATCCTGTGACACACTTCTAAGCTTTAAACCACCCTCTTATCTAGCTTCTTCTGATTTCACATGCCTACTACTCCTACTGTTTTTATTAACTCCCTACAACTGATCTACCTGCTTTTATCATATCATGCCACTATCCCTAAGGTTTCAAATTCTACCTAGCTTTACCCCAGACTCAGTACATGCTTCTAGTTTATACTTATGCGTTACCTAGGATTCCTTAGAGTCATGCCAGTCTTAGTATTAATGGTGACAGTAGTGCTTTTAGAGAACAACCTAAGCCCTGGCATCACTACATTGGATATACACTCATCTCCCTAAACAACCCTACAAGTTACAACTTTGCTCTTAGCCAATTGAGGATCAGAGTTCTTTTTAAACAAGACATCTAAGCCACAAAGTTGCAACTCCTAGGTATACATTCTTCTTCCCTACTCTTTTCCTTTTTCCTTTCTTAGGTGGAGCCCTTCCTTCGGTTGCCTTTTGATGCAATGCCACTTGTGGGCACTGATTACTTAGCAACCTCAGAGAGACTCCCCTTTTTATTCTATTTTTCATTTTTTTTTTTTTAGTTCATTATTTTTTTGTCAAGGAGAAGAAGAATGCTTATGTTTTAAGGGAGAGAGGAGTGTTCCTAGGCCTAGGGTGGCCTCCCCCAAACTTAAACTACTCATTGTCCCCAATGAGTGTTTGAGGTGGCACACCCCCAAACTATCCTAGAAGCATCTAGTCTAAGGTAAAACAAAGAGAATTTAAAAGTCTTAGGCATAGGCAGAACATTCGAAAAGAAAATATCACAGCAGCAGAAGAAAAAAAAACAGACAGGCAAGGACTCACAGCTATTCATGCTGAGCTATTTAGAGGTTAATTTTAAACTATCAAAGGGTGTCCTATGACACTCATCCAGCATGCATTTAGATAAGCTATATAAGGTAGTCATGATAGCAGCAAAAGATAGAATTTAAACAGATCACAGCCTAGCTAAGCAGACAGTCCAAAACATGCTCTCAGTAATAAAAATTGCGGGTACCGCAATTATTTCGCAATCAAGTCAGGGCAGATATATCAGTTACTAAGGCCCCTAAGCATGCTTTATCCAGTCGTTTAAGCTCAACATAAAGAAACCTAAACTATCCTACCTACTCAGCTAGCAGCAGGCTATACTAAGTGATTGAAAAACATAAAACTAAGCAACTAAAACAGATCAAAATTGTACTAAAAACAGCATAATTTACATGGTCTATCAGAAATCAGATTAAGTTTTTTTTTCTAAGGGAACAGCAATACTCCCTTCAGTGCAATTCAAACCAGCACTCATATGTCTTCATTCTCATCAGGTTGTCGTGGTCGTGGAGGCACCCATGGAGTCAGAAGGTTCGTGGGGAAGTCAGGGAAGATACAGCCAAGTTGGTCTGCAACTTCCTTGTCCCGTGCCTGCGCGTAAGTGGCCCATTGAGCCATCCTCTTTTGCATATCCATCAGGCAAGCCATGGACAGTGACTGATCAGCAGCTAACCTATCCAGTTCGAACTCCATGTTCCCTTTCCTCTTCAGCCTTAGTCCAGCAGGCAACTCCAAGTGGCCTGTGTAGGCCATCTGCTGCTCCATGCGCTCAATGGGAACTCCTGCAAGCTAACAGAGTTTAGTTATGGTATTAGGGAAAAACAATGGTCCCTTACCTTTCTTCGCGCACTCAGCAATGGCAGCAGTGATGACTTCTCCCACGTTGATCGTGAGACCTCTCATTATCGCATATACCAGCAGCGATCTGCTCTGGTTGATCGTGGTCTCATGCGTCACTGGGGACAGTTTCCTTCTCACTAAGGAGAACCAAACAGCCGCCTTAGCCGTGAGGTTGGCACTCATGAGAGTGTGCCTCCCATTTCGTGACACGGTCCAGGAAGCTTCAGGCTGGCCAATGGTTCGAATGGCCTCTTCCAGGACTGCCTCAGTAGGCTCATCAACAATTCGTGCATAATCTGTATGGTTTTGGCCCTTGAGACCATAGGCTTCGTTGATGGCCTTAGCTGAGAAGTCCACTTCCACCCCTCGCACCACAGACAGGCCATCCTCAGGGCTGAGCACATTGGCGTAGAAATCATAAACCATGCTTGTATAGGCTGGATTGGGTGGTCTGCAAAACTCCTCCCATCCGTGGTTCGTGATCCCTGCGCGCAAGAACTGCGGCAGGTCAGCAGGTCTATCGAGGAAGCCCTTCTCGTGCAGCAACTCCCTCTTCCTCAGCTCAATTCCTCTAGACTCAGCGTCAGAGGACACATACCTCACTGATTGAGGCTCATCTTCAGGGTAAAGCTTGGCCTTCCCTTTGTCTGTTGGTTTGGCTGACTCCGCAGCCTCAACCTTGAGTTTCTTGAGCGATGGCTCTGTGCTTTCCTTCTCTGATGAAGGCGCCCGCTTGGCCTTCTTCTTTCTCAGCTTCTTGGACCGCTTGGCCTTGAGAATCTTGGCCTTCTTTTTCTTCTTGAGCTTAGCCTTGAGGGTGATCTGCTGGAGGCAAGCCCCCAGTGTTTCTTCCATCGAGTCATCTTGCTGTGCAGGACTCTCAGGGCTAGCTTCCCTCAATGGAGAGAAGACCTCTTCTTCCTCACCTTCCCCACTGCCCTGCGTTGATTCTTGGTACTCCCCATATGGGAATTCAGGGTCAGGCCGTGGGGAAGTGTGCGATGGCGTGGTTCTTTGCTCTGCGGTAGGTGTCTGTGCAGAACTTTGTGGCGAAGAAGGCTGCTCAGGGCTTTGCGCCGGTGGTGATGAAGAGAGCTCAGGGCTTTGAACTGGCGGAGATGGAGACGGGCTGCGCTCGACTGTCTCGTGAGATGGCTGGCTTTGTTCTTGACTCGCCACAGAGGGAGTCTTGTTCTTGATTTCTTCCTCGGCCACAGCCATGCGCCACTTTCGTTTCTTGGGTGTGCCTGCTGGTTCAGAGGGTCCAGCAGGTATTTCCGTAACAACCCTCCACTTCTTCCTGCGAATCGGCAGCTTATCCAGTCGTCCTGTTCGTGCAGTCTCAGCATCAGCCAAGGCAAGCAATGCATCTCTCGCAGCCGTTTCAGCTTCATCGGCCCTTTTCTTGGCCGCAGATCTCTCAGCCCTTGTGAGTACCATCTTTGAATCGTGGAGGTTTGGAGAGAAGACTCAAAGATGAAGAGAATCAAAGCTTTCTTGGAGTTCAGAGAATGGGAGAATCCTTCAGATCAACGCGCCTTCTAACGGATATAAAGAAAACGGATAAATCCCAACGGCTATATTTTTGCGGATCCTGCAAATCCAGCGCAATTTTTAGTGACCGTTGGAGATTTTTTCATCTAAATGTCAATCTTTGTCCATCCGTATCTTTTATTTGGCCCAATATTTTCTTGATTTTCAAAGCTGGATTTACTCTCCTTGATTCCCTCTATTGATTCCCTACAAAAAGAAATAAAATAAACATCAAATACTCAATTAAAATCATACTCAAAGACACACAAACGATAACCGGAAAATCGCAAAAAATAAACTAAGGCATGAGCCTCATGTTGACGAGCACAGCAATCACTCGTCCTCTCTCGTTCTTAATTTCACGCTTCAGTCAAGAGGAAAGCCGAGAGAGTCTTCACATCTCCTTCCTCATAGTAGTGCTTCAACCTTGCACCATTAACCATGAATGGTTGACCTTGCTGCAAGTTCTTTATCTCGATGGCACCATGAACAAACACATTAGTAATCATGAAAGGACCTGACCATCTGGACTTTAATTTGCCTGGAAACAAGCTCAATCGTGAGTTAAATAATAAAACAAGTTGGCCTTTCTTAAAGTCCTTGATCCTGAGTCTACTATCGTGCCAAATCTTGGTCTTTTCCTTATACATTTTGGCATTTTCATAAGACATATGTCTAAGCTCATCAAGCTCGTGTAATTGCAAAGACCGCAACGTTCCCGCATCGGTCACGCAATAATTCAACTCTTTTAGTGCCCAAAATGCCTTGATTTCTAACTCAAATGGAAGATGACAAGCTTTACCATATACAAGTCTGTAAGGAGACATACCTAGGGGTGTCTTATATGCTGTCCTATATGCCCAAAGTGCATCCTCAAGCTTAAAGGACCAGTCTTTCCTATTAGGTTTAACCACTTTTTCTAGGATGTTCTTAATCTCCCTATTTGAAATTTCAGCCTGACCATTCGAGTGTGGGTGATAGGGAGTGGCCACTCTATGTCTAATGTTATATTTAGCCAGCACTCTCTCCATAGCCTTATTAATAAAATGTGTCCCCTCATCACTAATGATGGCACGTGGTGTTCCAAACCTAGTAAAAATGTGCCTATGCAAGAATTTTATGACTGTGTTGGCATCATTATTGGGACATGCTATGGCCTCTACCCACTTGGATACATAGTCTACTGCCACTAATATGTAAAGGTTACCTGAAGACGGGGGAAATGGTCCCATGAAATCAATGCCCCACACATCAAAGAGCTCCAACTCTAAGACGTAGGTGAGAGGCATTTCATCCTTGCGACTGAGGTTACCTGTCCTTTGGCATTCATCACAGCTGTGGGCATAGTTGTGGGCATCCTTGAAGATTGTTGGCCAATAGTAGCCACTCTGAAATACCTTCGCAGCTGTTCTTTGGCCACCAAAGTGTCCACCATAAGGAGCTGTGTGGCAGTGCTGCAGCACAGACTTCGCCTCAGCAGCTGAAACACACTTCCTTAGTAAGCCGTCAGCACATGTCTTATAAAGTGTGGGGTCATCCCAGATGAATTTCCTTGCTTCATGAAGGAACCTCTTCTTCTCTTGTCCTCCTTTGAAAACTGGTAATACCTGTGATGCAAGGAAGTTAGCAATGTCAGCAAACCAAGGTTCCTCATCGTTATCACGATGAGTCAATACAAAGACATGTTCATCAATAAAAGCATCAGAAATTGCGGCCTCCGCAATTTTTTCGCAATTGTGCTGCAATCGAGACAGGTGATCCGCAACCACATTTTCACATCCTTTCTTGTCTCGAATGTCCAAATCAAATTCCTGCAGCAATAACACCCACCTAATCAACCTAGGCTTAGCATCAGCCTTCCTCATGAGGTACTTTAAGGCAGAATGGTCAGTGTACACAATTGTCCTAGTGCCTACAATATAGTTTCTAAATTTCTCACAAGCAAATACTACAACAAGCATCTCTTTCTCAGTAGTTGTATAATTACATTGAGCCTCATTCAGGGTTTTACTAGCATAGTATACAGGGTGTGTTAGCTTGTCAATCTTCTGTCCTAACATAACCCCTACAGCATAGTCACTCGCATCACATAACATCTCAAATGGGAGATCCCAATCTGGCCCTACTATAACAGGTGCTGTGACTAGTGCTTTCTTAAGGGTTTGCCAAGCTACTAAACATTCCTTAGAGAAGATGAATGGCCTATTTATCTCTAGAAGCTCACACAGAGGTTTGGCTATCTTAGAAAAGTCCTTAATGAACCTTCTGTAGAAGCCAGCATGCCCTAAGAAACTTCTAATGGCCTTGACATTCTGAGGCTCTACCAACTTCTCTATGATCTCAATTTTGGCCCTATCGACCTCAACACCTGCCCTTGACACTCTATGACCTAAGACAATCCCCTCATCTACCATGAAGTGACACTTCTCCCAATTAAGGACTAAGTTAGTCTCCTCACATCTAGCCAGAACTTGTCCTAAATTCTCTAGACAGTTGGTAAAGGAATCCCCAAAGACTGAGAAATCATCCATGAATATCTCTATCATGGACTCATCCAAGTCAGAAAAGATTGCCAACATGCACCTTTGGAATGTTGCCGGTGCATTGCATAAGCCAAAAGGCATTCTGCGAAAGGCAAATGTTCCAAAAGGGCAAGTGAAGGTAGTCTTTTCTTGGTCTTTGGGGTCTATAGTGATCTGGTTATACCCTGAATAACCGTCTAAGAAACAGTAATAGGCTCTACCAGCTATTCTGTCTAACATTTGGTCAATGAATGGTAGAGGGAAGTGGTCTTTTTTAGTTTCTTTATTTAGCTTCCTATAATCCATGCAAACTCTCCATCCTGTGACAGTCCTAGTTGGAATTAGTTCATTGTTCTCATTGACTACCACAGTCATCCCACCCTTCTTAGGTACACATTGTATAGGGCTCACCCACTGACTACTAGCTATGGGGAAGATCACACCAGCATCTAACCATTTTATTATTTCTTTCTTAACTACCTCTTTCATAGAGGGATTCAGCCTACGTTGGTGGTCTACTCTAGGGGTATGTTCTTCCTCTAGTATAATCTTATGCATACAATAAGAAGGGCTAATGCCTCTAATATCAGCAATAGTCCATGCAATAGCCTTCCTATGTTGCTTAAGTAGTAATATTAATTCAACCTCATGCTGTTCACTTAGCTTAGAAGAAATAATTACAGGAAAAGTCTCATTATTCCCTAAATATGCATACTTGAGGTGAGTGGGGAGAGGTTTTAATTCTAATACAGGTGGATGCTCAATGGATGGCTTTAAAGGATTCAAGGTTCTATCAGTTAAGTCAATATTCATACAAACATGCTGAGGGTTGTTTACAGATATGTCCATTATCTCAGCTATGTTTAAATCAGTCAATTCTAATCCTACATAGTTATTAGCATGCTTGGTCAACAGTTCATGCTCTAATTGTTCGTCCATTAAAGAATCTACAACGTCCATGCTAGCACAGGATTCAAGGTCAGAGGGATACCTTAAAGCTTTATACACACTAAATTTCACCTCTTCATCATGAACCCTCATAGTGAGCTCACCTTTTTGGACGTCGATCAGGGCCCTACCTGTGGCAAGAAATGGTCTGCCTAATAGGATGGGGACCTCCTTGTCTGCTTCATAATCCAGGATAATGAAATCTGCAAGGAAAATAAATTTGTCAACTTTCACTAGAATATCCTCAATTTTACCTTCAGGGTAGGCGATGGATCTGTCTGCTAGTTGTAAAGTGACAGTGGTTGGACGTGCTTCTCCTATTCCCAACTGGCGGAATAGTGATAGGGGCATAAGGTTTATGCTGGCGCCCAGGTCACAAAGCGCTCTGCCCACGTGCTTGCCTCCTAGCTCTACAGGTAAGGTGAAGGAACCAGGATCCTTCTCCTTCTTGGGCAGTTTGTTCTGGAGTATGGCACTGCACTCCTCAGTGAGGTTTACTGTTTCAAACTCACCAATTATTTTTTTGTTAGTAATAATGTCCTTCAAAAATTTTACATAGGAAGGCATAGACTGTAAAACTTCTACAAAAGGAATGTTGACATGCACTTGCTTAAGAATTTCTAAGAATTTATTAAAGTGCACTTCCTGTTCCTGCTTCTTCTTAAGCCTTCGAGGATATGGAGGTGGTGGCACATATGCAGACACGTCAGGTCGCCTTAGGATTGGAGGAGGCCTTGGAATTTCTTCTATCTCCTCAATAATTGGTTCTAGCCTTGTTCCTGATGTGCTTGTTGGTGGTGGACCTTGGGTTGGCAGAGACTCCAGTGGAGCACTAGACTCAGTGTTCTCTACTCTCTTTGGTGTGTCCTTTGTGTTGCTCACCAATGGTCGACCACTTCTAAGTTCAATTGCTTTAACTTGTTCCTTACCATCTCTCCTTGGCACTTCAGTGTCAGCAGGAAGCCTACCTTGGGGCCTACTTTTGATTTCATTGGCTAGTTGCCCTATTTGGTTCTCTAGGCTCCTAAGAGTGGCTTGCTGACTTTGCAAAGTAGCATCATTTTTGGCTATGTATTCCTTGAGTAAGTTTTCTACAGAAGATCCTACAGGTTGGCTGTAAGGTTTTTGATACATTGATTGGTTATGTTGAGGAGTGAAACCAGGTGTTCCACTCGGCCTTGGTTGGTTAGGATTTTGGTTAGTATTCTGTTGGCCACCCCATGACAGGTTTGGGTGGTTCCTCCAACCAGGGTTGTAAGTATTGGAATAGGGGTTGTTCCTATGCTGCTGCTGACTTCCAATATAGCAGACTGAGGCTGGATTCCCAGGGCAGTATTCATACAGGTGCCCTTCCCCACAGAATCCACATATAAGTGTTTCACCTTGACTTGGTTGGGTGCCCATTGACATGGCGGTAGCGGTGTTAACACTTGTTTGGAGATTGGCTTGAGCCATTTGCTTAACTAGGTTGGTCAGGGCATTTATTTGGCTGCTCATTGCACTTAGAGCATCCTTGTCTTGAGCTCTAGTTGGCTCAACTAGATCATCTGACCACCTACAGTGAGATGCTGAGATCTTCTCCAAGATCTCATAGGCTTCGTTGTAACTCTTGGACAACATGGAACCTCCAGCAGATGAGTTTAAGACTTGTCTAGTGTTGGGGTTGCATCCTTTGAAAAAGACCTCTATTTGGATACACCATGGGATGCCATGGTGTGGACATTTAAGAAGAAGATCTTTAAACCTTGTCCAAGCTCCGTGAATAGACTCGGTGTCAGCTTGTTTAAACTTGATTATGTCATCACGAAAGGTAGAATTCCTATCAGGTGGGAAGTATTTGACTAGGAATTTCTCTGCTAAGTCTGTCCAATTAAGGACTGATCCTGAGGGTAATGAGTTCAACCATGTTTTGGCTTTGTACCTCAAAGAGTAAGGGAAAAGGTATAGCCTCAAGGCTTCTTGGGAAACTCCAGGGATAAGGAATGTATCACTAACTCCTAAGAAGTTTCTAAGATGGTTGTGGGGATCCTCATTTTCCACTCCAAAGAATTGTCCCACAGTGGACAACATTTGGAACATCACTGGCTTTAACTCGAATGAGTTGGCAGTGATTTCAGGACGGATTATGCTGGGGTTCAGCTCCCCAGGCATAGGTACTAGGTACGATAATATGGCGCTATCCTTGTCATTCGCTATTTCGATGGGATTGCGAGTGACAGGCACCGGATTTGGAACTATTCCATTCATTTCTTCTTGAGACAATTGCGGAGGAATTGCGGTTCCCGCAATTACTTGAGGTATAGAGGGTTGGTTAAAGAGACGTTTCTTGGCTCTATTTCTGGCCCTAAGTAATCTCTCAGGCTCAGGATTGAACTCTAGATCACTACTTGAAGGCTCACTCATAAACTAACCCAAGAGTACCTGCAAAAGAAATGAAACAGATCAGCTTCAATAGGCAATAAACTTGGTGTTTCAAACTTAACAAACTTCGTTTTCGCTTAAATAAATCCCCGGCAGCGGCGCCAAAAACTTGTTGCGTGCTCAATGTGTCAAAATAAATAAGCAATAAGGTAGAGAGAGCACTCAGAACATGCAAGCATACATGGTCTTATAGCAAGTAGTAAGTATATTTCATTCGTTTTCCCACAGAGATTTATTATAAGCTATTCATGAAGTGTAAAGTTAAGAAAGAAGGGGTGGATTTGATGGGGTAAAATTGGTTTTTAATTGTCTATTTCCTACTGAATACGAAGAGGGTAGCAACATAAACAAGTGCAAGACAAAGCTAAACTCAAATGAGAAGAGACGAGATTAATAAATGGAAGCAAAAACAGCTAGACAGAATTGTAACTTATGCAGAATTGCGGAGACAGCAATTCTACCGCAATTGGAATAACAGCGAAAGTGTATAAAGTGATGAATTAAGGGTTACTAACGACTATCCTATAGGCTTTTTCTCACGATTCTCAAGCATTGGATCAACTCTCTATGCATCAAACTATCTCATTCTCATGTATCTTCCGATTTCATGCATTAGATCCTTTAGTTTACTCATGTCCAAGTAAGGTCTTAAGCATCTTGTTAAGGCAGGAAATTATGGTTTGTACTAGGGGAACGCCTATTCCTAGGTCGTTTCCTGGTTACCTTGAAAGGCTAGCATGATAGTATGACTCTGAACTCTTACTCCTTCCAGAGGTTAGGAGTTCTTTGGACAAAATGGATGGCCAATCGAAATTGCCCGTGGGATGAAGCTTACATACAATCAACGCTTCGAGAGCTATCCTACATGCTTGGTTCACGTTTTTTAGCCTATAGTGTCGTCATTAGCATGCCCCTATGTGACTTAGTTACTCATGGATATAAGGTAAACAGAAGTAAGAGAAGAAGTAGACATGCTTAGAAGGAATTTAAAGACAAAACAGTAAGGGAAAACAGTAGAATGTGAAGGCACGAAACTGTGAAATGAAGAATTGAGATTTGATTACTTGATTGTTTGACTCAACAAATGAAAGCTTTAAAGTAAATAACAACAAGACAGAACACAACGAAATAGTCTAATCTAACTATTAGAAAAGAAACAGCAACAAGACAAAGCTGGAAAATGGAAATGAAAAGCATAAAGCAGTAAAACAAGGTCGAATGTCTCGTTGCAGCCGCCTCGAATGAAGGATGAGAAAGGTCAGCCTTGCTTGGATGAATCCAATCGGGAGAGAAGAAGAATCTCCTCTCCTTCCTATCAGATTATCGACTCCAACAGCTGAACTTCGCAAACCAGCAGACGGCAAAGGAAAACAGGAGAAAAGATGGACTGCGAGAAGACTTCTACGCTTTCGGATGATGTTTGAACCCTCGACTTTGACCCCTATTTATAGTAATCTGCAGGTGCGTTTGGGCCAAGGAGAACCATCAATCTTCAACGTCGTACTTCAGAATGGATGGAGGAGAAAGAACGAATCCCTGAAATAACGGAAATTAACAGAAAAAGATCAGTCAACTTACGGTTTTCACTTGAAACATTGCGGTGTCCGCAATGTTTCCGCAATGCTATCGCAATGCTTGTTTTTCATTCTTTTCCTTCGGTTTTCAACCCTTTTCTTTCCTATTGTACTTAAGTCCTAATTTAGCTACCTTCTTCTAATTCTCATATTTAAGCATAGGTTTAGGCTAAATGCTATCAAAAACACCTAAGAGTGAACATCTTTCTAAGATAATTAAGTCCTAAAAAAGGTCACTTTTGGAGACGTAACAGAGCTCCACGGAAAATAGAGAGAAAACGAGGAAGAAGAAGATGAAGAAGAGCAAAATCCGTAATGTGTAACTCTAAAAAATGTGCAGAAAATCGTCTTTTAACTTATGCAATCGTCGTAGCGTCGAGACGCTAGGGCCAGCGTCTCGACGCTATGCCCTAAGTTTTCCGCGCGCGCTCGCGATGGCGTCGCGACGCAAGGCCAGCGTCGCGACGCTGCCCCGATAAAATTCCTGCGCGCGCCTCTTCCGGAGCGTCTCGACGCCAAGCAGGGTCTCGACGCCAGGGCAGCGTCGAGCTAGCGTCTCGACGCTATCACTCGACGCTTGCTCTCAGGTTTTTCCAGCGTCGAGCCAGCGTCTCGACGCTATAGCTCGACGCTGGCTCTCGGGTTTGGGGCTGAAGCTTTGCCTCTCCAAGGCTGTTTTGGCCCGTTTCTTCACGGATCAAGTTCCCCTCTTCCCGATGCATTCACTTGTCGGGTCGTGTACACAACATAGCGTACATGAGACTACCAACTGCAGATGCATAGGGAATTCGTCTCATATCTTCAACCTCTTGAGGTGTCTTAGGAGACTATTCCTTAGACAAGTGAATTTCATGCCTAAAAGGCAGCGAACCTTTCTTGGAATTCTGCATCGAATATCTTGACAACACCTTATCAATATAAGATGCTTGAGACAGCGCTAGCATTTTGTTCTTACGATTCCTTATGATCTGAATCCCTAGAACAAACTGAGCCTCTCCCAAATCTTTCATTTGGAATTGGGTCGCTAGCCAATTCTTAACGTCAGTTAGGAACCCTACATCATTCCCAATGAGTAGTATATCGTCTACGTATAAGACTAAGAAAGCTACAACAGTATTGACTACTTTCTTGTAAACACAAGGTTCGTCAATATTTTGTTCAAAGCCATAAGATTTGATCGCCGTATCAAACCTTATATTCCAGGATCTAGATGCTTGCTTCAACCCATAAATGGATCGATTAAGCTTGCAAACTTTTTGCTCTTAACCCTGAAGTATGAATCCCTCTGGTTGAGTGTTACGTCTCCAAAAGTGACTAATTTAGGACTTGTTTTCTATAGAAAGATGTGCACTCTTAGGTGTTTTTGGTAGGATTTAGCTTAAACTTGTGCTTATATATGAGAATTAGAAGAATGAAGCTAAATTAGGACTTATATGCAAAAGGAAAGAAAAGGAATTAAAAACGAAGTTAAAGGAATGAAAGTTGTGCATTGCGGAGGCATTGCGGAAACATACCTAAAACCGCAATGTTTTAAGTGAAATCCGTAAGTTGTCTAACCTTTTTCTGTTTTGTTCCGATATTTCAGGGATCCATTCTTCCTCCTCCAGCCACGTAGAAGTACGACGTTGAGAATGGATGGTTCTCCTTGACCCAATCGCACCTGCAGAATACTATAAAAGGAGGCCAAAGGTGAAGGATTGAAACACACTCGAACAGCGTAGACTTCTCAGTTCAACGCAGCTTCTTCCACTCTTTTTCTCTCTTCCGTCTGTTGGTTTGAAAGGTTCAGCTGTTGGAGTCGACAATCTGATAGGAAGGAGAGAAGATCTATCTTCTCTTCTGATTAGATTCATCCAAGCAAAGCTCACTTTCATCCTTCAGCCGAGGCGTTCGCAATCGAGAAGACCACGCACATCTTTACTGCTTTCTGTTTTAGTTATCTATTTTCATTATTGATTGTTGTTATTTCTCTTCCTTTAGATACTCTATTCCATTTCGTTGCTTTCTGTCTTTACCTTAGTTATTCCAAGTCATCATTTTTTTAGTTCAAACGATTGGTTAATCAACGCACAATTCATCACTTCGCAAGTCTTTACTTTCTATGCCTACTGTTTTCCTCTTCTGTTTTATCTTCAAGATTCTATTAAGCATGTCTTCTTCCTCTACTTTTTATATTCTATCTGCATCCATGAGTAACTAAATCACATAAGGGCATGCTAATGACGAATCTGTAGGAAGAAACACGTGACTAAAGCATGTAGGATAACTCTCGAATGCATTGATTGTATGTAAGCTTCATTCCACGGGCAATTTCGATTGGCCATCCATTTTGTCCAAAGAACTCCTAACCTCTGGAAGGAGTAAGAGTTCAGAGTCATACACTCATGCTAGCCTCTCAAGGTAGCCAGAAAACGCCCTAGGAATAGGCGTTTTCCTAGTACAAATCACAACTTACTGTTTTAACAAGATGTTTAAGACCTTACTTGGACATGAGTAAACTAAAGAATCTAATGCATGAAATCGGAAGATACATGAGTATGAGTTAGTTTGATGCATAGTGAGTTAATCTACTGCTTAAGAATCGTGTGAAAAAGCCTATAGAGGAGTCGTTAGTAGCCCTTGTTTCCACATTTTACACACATTCGCTGTTAAGAACATTGCGGTATAATGTTGTTTCCGCAATTCCCTTAGTTAAAAAATTCTGCCTTAGCCATTTTTCTTTTCGTTTATTAATCTCTTCTCTTTGCATTTGAGTTTATCATTTACTTGCACTTGTTTATGTATCTATCCTTTACATACTCCTTAGTAATTAGGCAACTTAAAACCAAATCTACCCCATTAAATCCACCCATTCTTGCTTAACAATACACTTCACGAGTAACTAAGAATAAATCTCTGTGGGAAATCGAATGAAAAAATACTTATTACTTGCTACAAGATCATGTATGCTTGCATGTTCTGAGTGCTCTATTATTGCATATTTCCTTTAAACATTGAGCACGCAACAAGTTTTTTGCGCCGCTGCCGGGCATTTAGTTTAGTGAAAACGAAGTTCGTTAAGTTAGAAACACAAAGTTTAGCATCTATTGGAGCTGATCTATTTTCATTTCTTTTGCAGGTACCATCGGGTTAGTTTATGAATGAGCATTCAAGTAGCGATCTAGAGTTCAACTCTGAGCCTGAGAGATTACTTAGGGCCAGAAACAAAGCTAAGAAACGTCTCTTTAACCATTCCTCTATACCTCAAATAATAGCTGAAACCGCGGAGTCTCCGCAATCCTATCAAGAAGAAATGGACAGACCAGTCCCAAATCCGGTACCTACCACTCGCAATCCCATCGAAATAGCGAATGACAAGGATAGTGTCATCCTCTCCTACCTAGTACCTATGCCTGGGGAGCTAAACCCAAGCATATTCCGCCCTGAAATTACTGCCAACTCATTCGAGTTAAAGCCAGTAATGTTCTAAATGTTGTCCACTGTGGGACAATTCTTTGGAGTGGAAAAGGAGGACCCCCACAACCATCTTACAAACTTCCTAGGAGTTAGTGATACCTTTCTCATCCCTGGAGTTTCTCAAGAAGCTTTGAGGCTTTACCTCTTCCCCTACTCATTAAGGGACAAAGCCAAAACGTGGTTAAACTCATTACCTTCCGGATCAGTTCTCAATTGGACAGACTTGGCGGAGAAATTCCTAGTAAAATATTTCCCACCTGATAGGAACTCTACTTTTCGTGACGACATTATTAAATTCAAACAAGCTGAAAATAAGTCGCTTCACGAAGCTTGGACAAGGTTCAAGGACCTTCTGCTTAAATGTCCACACCATGGCATTCCATGGTGTATCCAAATAGAGTTCTTTTTCAAAGGATGCAACCGCAGCACCAGGCAAGTGTTGAATTCGTCAGCTGGTGGTTCCATGCTTTCTAAAAGCTATAACGAAGCCTATGAGATCTTGGAGAAGATCTCAGCATCTCACTGTAGGTGGTTAGATGATCCAATAGAGCCAAGTAGAGCTCAAGATAAGGACGCACTCAATGACATGAGTAGCCAAATAAGTGCTCTGACCAACCTAGTGAAACAAATGGCTCAAGCCAATCTCCAAACTAGTGTCAACACCGCCACAGCCATGACAATGGGCACACAACCAAGTCAAGGTGAGACACTAATCTGTGGATTCTGTGGGGAGGGGCACCTGTATGAATACTGCCCTCGGAATCCAGCCTCAGTTTGCTATGTTGGAAGCCAACAGCAGCCTAGGAACAACCCCTATTCTAACACTTACAATCCTGGTTGGAGGAACCACCCAAATCTTTCATGGGGTGGCCAACAAAATACTAACCACGCTCCTAACCAACCAAGACCGAGTGGAACACCTGGTTTCACTCCCCAAAATAACCAATCCATGTATCAAAAACCATACAACCAACCAATAGGATCTTCTGTAGAGAATTTACTTAAGGAGTACATAGCCAAGAATGATGCCACTCTACAAAGTCAGCAAGCTACCCTTAGGAGCCTAGAGAACCAAATAGGGCAACTAGCCAATGAACTCAAAAGTAGGCCCCAAGGTAGACTACCTGCTGACACTGAGGTGCCAAGGAGAGATGGAAAAGAACAAGTTCAAGCAATTGAACTTAGAAGTGGGAGACCATTGGTGAGCAACACTAAAGAAACCCCAAAGAGAGTAGAGAACGAAGAGTCTAGTGCTCCACTGGAATCTCTGCCAAACCATGGTCAACCATCAACAAGCACATCAGGGGCGAGGCTGGAACCAATCATAGAAGAGATAGAAGAAATTCCAAGGCCTCCACCTATCCTGAGGCGACCTGAAGTGCCTGCATATGTGCCACCACCTCCATTCCCTCGAAGGCTAAAGAAAAAACAAGAACAGGAAGTGCACTTTAACAAATTCTTAGAAATTCTTAAACAAGTGCATGTTAATATTCCTTTTGTAGAGGTTTTGCAATCCATGCCTTCTTATGTTAAATTTTTGAAGGATATAATCACTAACAAAAAAATTATTGGTGAATTTGAAACAGTGAATCTCACGGAGGAGTGCAGTGCTATACTCCAGAACAAGCTACCAAAGAAGGAGAAGGATCCTGGTTCCTTCACCTTACCAGTGGAGTTGGGAGGCAAGCACGTGGGCAGAGCTCTTTGTGACCTGGGAGCCAGCATAAATCTCATGCCTCTATCACTATTCCGTCAGCTTGGAATAGGAGAAGCACGTCCCACCACTGTAACCTTGCAATTGGCAGACAGATCCATAGCCTACCCTGAGGGTAAGATAGAGGACATTCTTGTAAAGGTTGACAAGTTTATTTTCCTTGCAGATTTCATCATCCTGGATTATGAAGCAGACGAGGAGATCCCCATCCTATTAGGCAGACCATTTCTAGCCACAGGTAGGGCCCTGATTGATGTCCAGAAAGGTGAGCTCACCATGAGGGTTCATGATGAGGAGGTTAAGTTTAGTGTTTTTTTTTTTTTTTTTTGAGTATCTTAAGTTTAGTGTTTTTAAAGCCCTAAGGTACTCTTCTGACTCTGAATCTTGTGCAAGCATGGACATAGTAGATTCACTGATGGAAGAACAGCTTGAGCATGAATTGTTAACTAAGCATGCCAATGATTATGTACAATTAGATTTAACTAACTTAAACATAGCTGAAATAATGGACATACCTATGAATAATCCTCAGCATGTTTGTATGACTACTGATTTGACTGAAAGATTCCTGAATCCATTAAAACCATCCATTGAGCATCCACCTATCTTTGAATTAAAACCACTGCCTGAACATCTTAAGTATGCATATTTAGGAAGTGATGATACTCTGCCTGTTATTATTTCGTCCAAACTAAGTGAAAAGCATGAAATTGAGTTGATCTTATTACTTAAGCAACATAAAAAGGCTATTGCATGGACGATTGCTGACATTAGAGGTATTAGCCCTTCCTACTGCATGCATAAGATAATATTGGAAGAAGAGCATACACCCCGAGTAGATCACCAACGTAGGCTGAACCCCTCTATGAAAGAGGTAGTTAAGAAAGAGATCATAAAATGGTTAGATGCAGGTGTAATCTTCCCTATAGCTAGTAGTCAGTGGGTGAGTCCAATACAATGTGTACCTAAGAAGGGGGGGATGACTGTAGTAGTGAATGAGAGCAATGAACTGATTCCAACTAGAACTATTACAGGATGGAGAGTTTGTATGGATTATAGGAAATTGAATAAGGAAACAAAAAAAGATCACTTCCATCTACCATTCATAGATCAGATGTTAGATAGGATAGCTGGTAGAGCTTATTACTGCTTTTTAGATGGTTATTCTGGATATAACCAAATCACCATAGACCCTGTGGACCAGGAGAAGACAACCTTCACCTGTCCCTTTGAAACATTTGCTTTTCGCAGAATGCCTTTTGGCTTATGCAACGCACCAGCAACGTTCCAAAGGTGCATGTTGGCAATCTTCTCTGACTTAGATGAATCCATGATAGAGATATTTATGGATGACTTCTCAGTCTTTGGTGATTCATTTACAAACTGTTTAGAGAACTTAGGACAAGTCCTGACTAGGTGTGAGGAGACCAACCTAGTCCTTAATTGGGAGAAGTGCCACTTCATGGTGGAAGAAGGGATAGTCCTAGGTCATAGAGTGTCTAGAGCAGGAGTAGAGGTCGATAGGGCCAAGATTGAAATAATAGAGAAGTTAGTGGAACCTCAGAATGTGAAAGCCATTAGAAGTTTCTTAGGACACGCAGGTTTCTATAGAAGGTTCATTAAGAACTTCTCCAAGATCTCCAAGCCTTTGTGTGAGCTTCTAGAGCTGAATAAACCATTCATCTTCTCAAAAGAATGTTTCTTAGCCTGGACAACCCTTAAGGAAGCATTAGTCAAAGCACCTATTATAGTAGGGCCAAATTGGGACCTCCCATTTGAAATGTTGTGTGATGCGAGTGACTCTGCAGTAGGGGTTATGCTAGGACAAAAGATTGACAAACTAACACACCCTGTATACTATGCTAGTAAGACACTTAATGAGGCACAATGCAATTACACAACCACGGAAAAGGAAATGCTAGCCGTAGTATTTGCCTGTGAGAAGTTTAGGAATTACATTGTAGGCACTAGGACAATCGTGTACACTGATCATTCTGCACTAAAATACCTTATGAGGAAGGCTGATGCTAAGCCTAGGTTAATTAGATGGGTATTGTTGCTGCAAGAGTTTGATCTAGACATTAGAGATAAGAAAGGATGTGAAAATGTGGTTGCGGATCATCTCTCTCGATTCCAACATAATTGCGATAAAATTGCGGAAACCGCAATTTCTGATGCCTTTATCGATGAGCATGTCTTTGTATTAGCACATCGTGATATAGATGAGGAACCTTGGTTTGCTGATATTGCTAACTTCCTTGCCTCGCAGGTACTACCAACTTTCAAGGGAGGACAAGAAAAGAAGAGGTTCCTGCATGAAGCTAGGAAGTTCATATGGGACGATCCTACACTCTACAAGACATGTGCAGATGGTTTGCTGAGGAAGTGTGTGTCAGCTGCTGAGGCGAAGTCTGTGCTGCAGCACTGCCATACAGCCCCCTATGGTGGACATTTTGGTGGCCAAAGAACAGCTGCAAAGGTGTTCCAGAGTGGCTACTATTGGCCCACGATCTTCAAAGATGCCCACGAATACGCACACAGCTGTGATGAATGTCAGAGAACAGGTAACCTTAGTCGAAAGGATGAGATGCCTCTTACTTACATCTTAGAGTTGGAGCTCTTTGATGTGTGGGCCATTGACTTCATGGGACCATTTCCCCCATCAGCAGATAACCTTTATACACTTGTAGCTGTAGACTATGTATCTAAATGGGTAGAGGCCATAGCATGTCCAAACAATGATGCCAAAACAGTCATTAAGTTCCTTAATAGACATATCTTTACTAGGTTTGGTACACCTCGTGCTATAATTAGTGATGAAGGGACACACTTTATTAATAAAGCTATGGAAAAAGTGTTGGCTAAATACAATGTTAGACATAGAGTAGCCACCCCTTATCACCCACATTCGAATGAACAAGCTGAAATATCAAATAGGGAGATTAAAAACATACTCGAAAAAGTGGTCAAACCCAATAGAAAAGATTGGTCGTTTAAACTCGAGGATGCACTTTGGGCATATAGGACTGCATATAAGACACCCCTAGGTATGTCTCCTTATAGACTTGTGTATGGCAAAGCATGTCACTTACCAATCGATTTGGAAATCAAAGCATTTTGGGCCTTGAAAGAGCTGAATTATTGCGTGACCGATGCGGGAACATTGCAGTCTCTGCAATTACATGAGCTTGATGAGCTTAGACATATGTCCTATGAAAATGCTAAAATGTATAAGGAAAAGACTAAAATTTGGCATCACAGTAGACTTAGGATTAAGGACTTTAAGAAAGGCCAGCATGTCTTGTTATTTAACTCAAGGTTGAGATTATTTCCAGGCAAACTTAAGTCCAGATGGTCAGGTCCTTTTGTTATAACTAACGTGTTTGTTCATGGTGCAATTGAGATTAGGAACCTGCAGCACGGGCAACCGTTCATGGTTAATGGTGCATGATTGAAGCATTATTATGAGGAAGGAGATGTGAAGACTCTCTCGGCCTTCCTCTTATCCGAAGCTTGAAAATATGACCGAGAGAGGACGAGTGATTACTGTGCTCGTCCATGCGAGGCTATGCCTTAGTTTATTTTTGCTGTTTTTTCGGTTGTTATTTGTGTATGTTTATGTGCGATTTTTATTATGATTTTGATGTTAATTTTATTTCTTTTAATAGGGGATCAAAAGAGGGAATCAAGGAGATGAATGAAGGGTAAAAAATCGGGGAAGATATTGGGTCGAATCAAAGATTAAGTTGAGAGAATATTGGCATTTAAATCAAGAAAAATCTCCAACGGCCATTTAATTGCGGTGGATTTGCTGAAACCGCAACAGAAATAGCCGTTGGGATTCACATCATTACAAATAGCCGTTAGAAACGCCGTGGCCAGTACGCTTCCCTCATTCATTGAACTCCAAGAAACTATCTTCTTCTTCCTCTGCAATTCCTCTTTTTCAGATCTTTTCGATTCCACCATGGTGCTTACACGGGCTGAGAGATCTGCGTCCAAGAAGAAGGCCACTGAAGCAGAGGCAGCTGCGAGAGAGGCACTCCTCGCCTTAGCAGAGGCCGAAGCTACGCGCCCTGAACGACCTTCTAAGCTCCCTGTCCGCAAGAAGAAGTGGAAGGTGGTGACGGAGATCCCTGCTGGGCCGTCTGAACCAGTCGGCACGCCCAAGAAACGCAAATGGACGATGGAGATTGGGGACGCACCGATCAAGGAAAAGACTCCCACTGTGGAGAGTCAAGGGAGTGGTCGTCCATCCTACGAGACGGCCAGACAAAGTCCTGACCCATCGCCACCAGCGCAAAGCCCCGAGCCTTCTCCTTCGCCACAAAGCTCTGAACAATCCCCACCACCGCAGAGCCCTGAGGCATCACCATCGCCGTCGCCCGAGCCTGAAATCCCAAATGAAGAACAGCAAGAATCAGCACGGGGCGACGAAACGGATGAAGAGAATGAGGTCTTCTCTCCTTTGAGGGACGTCTGCCACGAGAGCCCAGCAAAGGGGGGAGATTCGATGGATGAAACGTTGGGGGATTGCCTCCAACAGATCACCTCCAGGGCACGGTTGAGGAAGAAAGCCCCCAAGATTGTCAAGGCCAAACGGCCAAAAGCTTCAAAGAAATCCAAGAAGAAGAAGGTTAGTAGTGAGCCTTCTTTGAAGAAGCTAAAGATCGAGGCTGCTGAATCAACCAAGGCCAAGGAAAAGGGGAAAGCCAAATTATACCCCGAAGATGAACCTCAATCTGTGAGGTATGTGTCTTCAGACGCCGAATCAAGGGGCATTGAGCTGAGGAAGAGGGACCTACTCTACGAGAAGGGGTTCCTGGATGCATTGGCAGACCTGCCGCAATTCTTGCGCGCAGGGATCACCAACCACGGCTGGGAAGAGCTGTGCAGACCGCCCATCCCCGCCTACTCCAGCATGGTATAAGACTTCTATGCCAACCTGATGCACCCTGAGGATGGCTTGTCCGTGGTAAGAGGAATCGAGGTGGACTTCTCAGCCAAGGCGATCAATGAAGCCTATGGCCTCAAGGGGCAGAAGCACACTGACTATGCAAGGATCATTGATGCGCCAACTGAGGCTGTCCTGGAGGAAGCACTACGGATCATCGGCCAACCTGAGGCAGCTTGGACGATCTCGCGCAATGGGAAGCACACTCTGATGAGTGCGACCCTTACGGCGAAGGCAGCTGTATGGTTTTCCTTCGTGCGCAGACGGCTGTCCCCAGTGACCCACGAGACCACCATCAACCAAGGAAGATCGCTGCTGGTATATGCGATCATGAGGGGCCTCACAATCAATGTTGGTGAGGTCATTGCAGCCTCAATCGCAGACTGTGCCAAAAAAGGTAAGGGCCCACTTTTCTTCCCCAACACAATCACTAAGCTTTGCTTACGTGCAGGTGTACCAATCGAGAGGATGGAGAGGCAGTTGGCCTACACGGGGCATCTGGAGCTGCCTACAGGCCTGCGAATGCAACAAAGGGGGAACATGGAGTTTGAGCTAGACGGCCTGGTTGCTGCTCAATCCCTCTCTATGGCCTGTCTGATGGACCTGCAGAAGAAGATGGCGCAATGGGCTGAGTATGCTCAAGCGAGGGATAAGGATGTTGCTGACAAGTTGTGATGCATCTTTCCTGAGTTCCCCACTGACCTGCTGACGCCATGGGCACCTCCACGAGCACGGAGGGATGATGATGAGGACGTCTGAGTGCTAGCCTGAAGAGAGCTCAAGGGAGTATTTATGTTCCCTACAAAAAAAAAAAAAAAAAACTCTGCTTTTCGTTAAACTGTGTGAATGCTGCCATTTTTGAATCAATATTTGATCTGTCTTTAGTTCTTTATTTTTGTTGTTTACAATTGTTTAGTATAGTCTGATGGTATCTGAATAGGTAGGTTGTTTTAGTTTTCTTTTTGAATAGCTGAGATGACTGGAAAGAGCATGCATAGGGGCCTTGATCACTGATATATCTACCCTGTTTATTCATTGCGAAATCCTTGCGATCTCCGCAATTTTTGTTAGTTATCGCCTGCTTTTGACTAACTGATTAGCTAGGCTGGTTCTGTTTTAATTTTGTTCTTTTGCTGCTGTCTTGACTACCTTATATAGCCTATCTATAAGCATGCTGGATGAGTGTCTTAAGGCACCTTTGATAGTTTAAATTAGTCTCTTAAATTGCTCAGCATGCGTAGCTTTAAGTCCTTCCCTTACTGTTTTTACAAATTTATGCTGCTAAGTTATTTGCTTTGAGAATGTTCTGTCTATCCCTATGACTTTTTAGATTCTCTTTGTTTTGCCCTAGACTAGATGCTTCTAGGTAAGTTTGGGGGTGTGCCACCTCAGACACTCATTGGGGACAATGAGTAGTTTAAGTTTGGGGGATGCCACCCTAGGCCTAGGAACATTCCTCTCTCCCTTTAAGCATAAGCATTCTTCTTCTCCTTTACAAAAAAAATGATGAACTAAAAAAAAAAATATGAAAAATAGAATAAAGAGGAGTGTCTCTCTTAAAGTGCTGAGTAATCAGTGCCAAGTGTGTAACCCACAAGTGGCATTGCATCAAAAGGCAACCAAAGGAGAGGCTCCACCGGAGTAAGAAAGAAAAAAGGAAATTAGGGAAGAAGAATGTATTCCTAGGAGTTGCAACTTTGTGGCTTGGGTGTCCTGAATAAAAAGAACTCTGATCCTCAATTAGCTAAGCACAAAGTTGTAGCTTGTAGGGTTGTTTAGGGAGATGAATGTATGTCCAATGTAGTGATGCCAGGGTTTAGGTTGTTCTCTAAATGTACTACAGTCACTGGTTAATACTAAGACTGGCATGACTCTAAGGAATCCTAGGTAGCTCAAAAGTAAAAATTAGAAGCATGTACTGAGTCTGAGGTAAAGCTAGGTAGAATTTGAAACCTTAGGGATAGTTGCACGATATGATAGAAGCAAGTAGATCAGTCGTAGGGAGTTAATGAAACAGTAGGATCATTACGCGTGCGAAGTCAGAAGAAGCAAAATGAGAAGTTAGTTGTAAACTTAGAAGTGTGTCACAGGACAACATTGCCATAGATAGGAACTTAGGGGAGTCAGCAAGTGGTTAGAGAAGTTAAAACAGCAGCCTAAGTAAGTCCTCAGATTGCTCGAGGACGAGCAAAACCTTAAGTTTGGGGGTGTGTTACGTCTCCAAAAGTGACTAATTTAGGACTTGTTTTCTATAGAAAGATGTGCAATCTTAGGTGTTTTTGGTAGGATTTAGCTTAAACTTGTGCTTATATATGAGAATTAGAAGAATGAAGCTAAATTAGGACTTATATGCAAAAGGAAAGAAAAGGAATTAAAAACGAAGTTAAAGGAATGAAAGTTGTGCATTGCGGAGGCATTGCGGAAACATTGCTAAAACCGCAATGTTTTAAGTGAAATCCGTAAGTTGTCTAACCTTTTTCTATTTTGTTCCGATATTTCAGGGATCCATTCTTCCTCCTCCAGCCACGTAGAAGTACGACGTTGAGAATGGATGGTTCTCCTTGACCCAATCGCACCTGCAGAATACTATAAAAGGAGGCCAAAGTGGAAGGATTGAAACACACTCGAACAGCGTAGACTTCTCAGTTCAACGCAGCTTCTTCCACTCTTTTTCTCTCTTCCGTCTGTTGGTTTGAAAGGTTCAGCTGTTGGAGTCGACAATCTGATAGGAAGGAGAGAAGATCTATCTCCTCTTCTGATTAGATTCATCCAAGCAAAGCTCACTTTCATCCTTCAGCCGAGGCGTTCGCAATCGAGAAGACCACGCACATCTTTACTGCTTTCTGTTTTAGTTTTCTATTTTCATTATTGATTGTTGTTATTTCTCTTCCTTTAGCTACTCTATTCCATTTCGTTGCTTTCTGTCTTTACTTTAGTTATTCCAAGTCATCATTTGTTTAGTTCAAACGATTGGTTAATCAACGCACAATTCATCACTTCGCAAGTCTTTACTTTCTATGCCTACTGTTTTCCTCTTCTGTTTTATCTTCAAGATTCTATTAAGCATGTCTTCTTCCTCTACTTTTTCTATTCTATTTGCATCCATGAGTAACTAAATCACATAACGGCATGCTAATGACGAATCTGAAGGAAGAAACACGTGACTAAAGCATGTAGGATAGCTCTCGAATGCATTGATTGTATGTAAGCTTCATTCCACGGGCAATTTCGATTGGCCATCCATTTTGTCCAAAGAACTCCTAACCACTGGAAGGAGTAAGAGTTCAGAGTCATACACTCATGCTAGCCTCTCAAGGTAGCCAGAAAATGCCCTAGGAATAGGCGTTTTCCTAGTACAAATCACAACTTACTGTTTTAACAAGATGCTTAAGACCTTACTTGGACATGAGTAAACTAAAGAATCTAATGCATGAAATCGGAAGATACATGAGTATGAGTTAGTTTGATGCATAGTGAGTTAATCTACTGCTTAAGAATCGTGTGAAAAAGCCTATAGAGGAGTCGTTAGTAGCCCTTGTTTCCACATTTTACACACATTCGTTGTTAAGAACATTGCGGTATAATGCTGTTTTCGCAATTCCCTTAGTTAAAAAATTCTGCCTTAGCCATTTTTCTTTTCGTTTATTAATCTCTTCTCTTTGCATTTGAGTTTATCATTTACTTGCACTTGTTTATGTATCTATCCTTTACATATTCCTTAGTAATTAGGCAACTTAAAATCAAATCTACCCCATTAAATCCACCCATTCTTGCTTAACAATACACTTCACGAGTAACTAAGAATAAATCTCTGTGGGAAATCGAATGAAAAAATACTTATTACTTGCTACAAGATCATGTATGCTTGCATGTTCTGAGTGCTCTATTATTGCATATTTCCTTTAAACATTGAGCACGCAACATTGAGCCATATAGATACTCTCCTCAAGATTACCATTCAGAAAGGCAGTCTTGACATCCATTTTCCAGATTTCATAATCATAAAATGTAGCAATGGATAAGAGTATTCTAATCGACTTTAACATGGCAACAGGAGAAAAGGTTTCTTCATAGTCCACCCCTTCTCTTTGGGAATAACCTTTTGCCACAAGTCGAGCCTTAAAGGTTTGCACCTTACCGGCTTGGTCTCGTTTTCTCTTGTAGATCCACTTGCAACCGATAGGTCTTTAACTATCTGGTTGGTCTTCAAGATCCCAAACCGAATTAAAGTACATAGACTCCATTTCGAGATCCATGGCTTTAAGCCACTGGTCCTTGTCTATGTCATTCATTGCCTGTTTAAAGGTCAATGGATCCTCAACGCCATCATCAGGTATGACGACTTGAGTTTCAGACAAGCCGATGTAGCGGTCAGGCTGTCTTACATCCCTCCCACTGCGTCGAGGCTTTCTCAACTCTTGAGAAGGACCAGCCTGATCAACAAACTTTGTTGATCAGTCTGTCGCTTTCCTGGAAAATTCGGACAAAACAATTTTGCTCGACGGTTGATGATCTCTCATGTGGTCTTCCTCTAAGAACGTGGCATTAGTCGATACTAGTACCTTGTTCTCATGAGGATCGTAAAATAGACCACCTTTCGTTTCCTTGGGGTAACCTACAAATAGGCACAATTTTGAACGATGTTCCAACTTCTTTGGATTGGGTACTAGCACATGTGTCGGACACCCCCAAATCCTGAAGTGACGTAAACTACCTTTACGCCCTGTCCATAACTCATAAGGTGTTTCAGAAACACTCTTAGAGGGAACCATGTTCAAAATATATACTGCAGTCTCTACTGCATATCCCCAAAACGAACTAGGCAAATGAGCATAACTCATCATAGATCGAACCATGTCTAACAGGGTTCTATTTCTCCTCTCGGACACACCATTCTGCTGTGGTGTTCCTGGCGCTGAGAGTTGAGATACTATTCCATGTTCTATCATATAGTCCTGGAATCTTAAATCCATATACTCTCCACCTCGATCTGATCGGAGTGTTTTTATCGATTTACCTAATGTGTTCTCAACCTCTGCCTTATACTCTTTGAACTTTTCAAGAGCTTCGGACTTATGATGCATTAGATAAAGATAACCGTACCTAGAATAATCATCAATGAAACTGATGAAATATTCATATCCTCCTCGTGCTTTGACATTCAAAGGACCGCTGAGATCCGAATGCACGATTTCTAGAGGTTCTTTGGACCTATGACCTTTTTCAGAAAAAGATCGTTTGGTCATTTTTCCCTCAAGACAAGACTCACATGGCGGTAAAGAGTTGTCCTCTAAACGATTTAGCAGACCACTCTTAACCAATCTCCCAATCCTATTGAGATTAATGTGACCTAGTCTTAAGTGCCAAAGATAAGTACTTGGAGAAAGTTTCTGCCTTTTAGTTTGAGTCTCAGTTGTTTTAAACATTTCAGTGTTCAAAATAGCTTTGGCTTCGGTTGGTCTTAACACATACAAGTTGTTTTCAAGTTTCGCAGAACAAATACGTACATCTCTTTTGCTAATGAACGCTTCATTATGAACAAAAGATACTTTATACAACTGTTCTAACAAACAAGATATAGATACAAGATTCCTCTGGAAGGTAGGAACCAGGAGTACATTTTCTAGTAAAATGAAACTATCTCTATACAACAACTTTACAGCTCCCACTGCTTCAGTTGAGACAACCTCTCCAGTTCCAACTCTGAGAGTTATCTCACCGCGAGAAAGTGGCTGCCAAGAACTAGTTTCCTGAAAAGAAGAACAAACATGGTTAGTAGCTCCTGAATCAAGTATCCAGGTATGACAATCATGTTCTACTAAACATGTTTCAACAACAAGTAAATCATATTTACCTTGTCTTTCCTTCTCAGCCTTTTTCTCAGCAAGATACTTTGGGCCATTCCGTTTCCAGTGCCCATCTACACCACAATGGAAACATTTCCCTTTGTCTGTAGATCTAGTCTTGCTCTTAGCAGTAGCAGGTGCTTTTCCTTTCCTTTTATCTTTCTTCTTCTTTTGAATACTCTTATTCTTAATAGAAGAAAGTTCAGACCTACTCCCTGAAGATGACCCCTTTTGGAATTTCCTAGAAGTGACAACATTTGCCTCCTTCTCTTTTCCTTTAGAAGTCTGAAGGGACTGATAGGTCTGTAGCTCGCTGAGGAGAGAAGTCAAATTATACTTTATCTTGTTCATTACCAAATTGGTTCTGAACTGAAGGAAACTCTTCGGAACAGATTCCATGATAAAGCTTACTTGACTTGACTCATCTATAGTAGCTCCGTTTACTTCCGCCACATTGAAGTGGACCATCATGTTAAGGACATGCTCCCTAACAGAGGTACCCTCTTTCATGCGAGAGTTGTAAACGTATTTGAGGGCTTCATGACAGACCGATGAGGACGGTAGTCCAAACATCTCCTGTAATGAAGACATGATTTCTTTAGCAGAAACCATATCCTCGTGCTTCTTAGCTAACACATCAGATATGCTGGCTAAGATATAGACTCGGGCTTTATCATTAGCCCTTGTCCATCTATCATATGCTTCTCGAACAGTTCGAGTCGCATCCGAGCTAGGAGGGGGAGGACAATCCTCTGATAAGACGAACCTAAGATCATCTAGAACGAGAATCGTATTCAAGTTCGATTTCCAGGTCGCGTAGTTATCGCCTGTTAACTTATCGGAAGCTAGTAAGTGAATAAAAGAGCTAGACATGCTGAAAAGAGAATGAATAAAAATTAGTGAAAAGGTTTTAACCTAATTTACACACCAATCAAGAATTTAGCAAAGAATAATAATGTACCCAAAACTCATTATTAAACTGCAACGATACTTCAGTGGGTCAGAATGGTCGCTACCGAGGGGCAGTCAAGCATTCCTTCACTGAATCAAGACATTCTTGACTAAATGCTAATACCAGAATATCTCATATTCCTATAGCATCTTAGTTATCGCTGTTTGGTCAAGATTTACTAACTCCTTAGCAAATCTTGTAAGTGTGACCCTCCATTTTTAGAATTCATAGGGCGGCCCCAACGATGCAACCGAATGGAAATGTCAAAGTTGGGAATGGCTCTATGTTTCTTTATCCATAAATGGTGATTGAGATGTTCCGATTCCTATGAAACGGCCCTCCGAATGGATCGGTACCACTTGTGGGCACCTACCAGGCAGAACATGGGAATCTCACGGTTCAATCCAATGGAGGAGACCGCAGGATGTATTGACATACTTCCTTCTCCCACTTACTATAAATACTTTCTCCATTCACCTTGCTCTTGAATTATGCAAATACCATCCGAATGGGGATGCCCTATTGACATCACGAGGCCGAGCATAATTCTCACGGTGTGAACTTGACAGAGAACGTAGGAGGAGAGGGACATATCATATATACCTTCTCAACACCTCTACTAAGTATTTTAATACGGAATGGGTAAATTACTCGGGCATTATCCAGCTAAGACAATAAGACCTAAGTCTAGGTAAAACAAACTTTTACCTATGATGTCTAGGTGATAAACACTTTATTACCTCACACCACTCACGCATGCTCATAAAGCCGGGTTAACTTTACTCAAGTACCGGATGGTCCCCAGGTAGGAGATGTTCCGTAAACCGTCAGCTTAAATACCTCCAACCTCGAACAGGATGTCCCCGGGTGAGTTTCTTGTAACCTTAGCATTTACAAGATATCGACCTATTCATCTAATGAAACGGAACGATACATTCAACCCTAAGTGAGCATGTCTTTGTCTTTGTTATAGATTTTAAAAGTCTATGCCAATTTTACAACGCTTTGCAAAACTAAGACTTACTACAACAAACTTCTACATGCTTCTCAAACATGCATCACTAAGGCATGACAAGTTGAATATTTAATTTCATAATTAATATAACAATTATATCAATTATGTTTTTAAATATACAACTCCTAATTCATAAATTAATATAACACTTATATCAATTCTCATGAATTTAGCATGCATCCTATACATTATAACACTTATAACAAACAAAATGCATCTAATGTTGGATGTTTAATTTCATAATTAATATAACACTTATATCAATTATTCTATTAAGCAAACAACATCTAATTCATGAATTAATATAACTCTTATATTAATACTCATGAATAAACATGCATCCTATACATTATAACACTTATAATATACCATGTGCATAAAATTAGGGCAACCTATGTTGTTCATTTAATTTCATAATTAATATAACACTTATATCAATTATTCTATTGAACTAACAACAACTAATTCATGAATTAATATAACTTTTATATCAAAAATCATGAATTGCCAAAAATATGCATACGATATATTATAACACTTATAACATATTTTCAATGCATGAAGCATGCTTCCTACGGTGGGATTTTAAATCTATATGGCATACGTTATGCACATACAAACATGGAATTTAATTAAAACATACATTCGCAATGCATAATTAATTAAACACACTAAAGTGGATCGATTTTGGCATTTAGCAAGCAATAACTAATTTATTACAAGCTTTATCAACAAGCCACGTCTTGAGCGGACTTCGAACTCTTCGCACCGCCTTTGACCAACTTGCTTCCTCCGAACGCTTCGGCCAAAAAATCTTTGAATTTCTCCTTGTATTGCCCAGAACGAGTTTGAACTTACACCGAACATTTCGGCGAGTTTCAAACTCAAACTTCTTTCACAAAGAAATCTATATGGACTCTAATGACTCTAAAAATACAGACTCTTTAGCATGCATTAAAGCCCATACATTCTCGGGCAATTACAAATAATGAAATTCAAAAGAAACTATGCCAAAATCGATATTCACTTTAGAATTCCATTCAGAAATAATTTCTAAATAAAACCCACCATAACTTAAATTGATAGAAATTGAGTGGCCAAAAACGCTCTGATACCAATTGATGGAGCGTTGATGGAACGCAGCGGAAGCGATTTGGATCATGGACACTCTAATTTCATCAATTTAAACAAATGGAAACATGCAGAAGCAATGAAAAAGAGAAATTAGAACACATACCCTTGTCGTTCGAATTTCTTCAATTTCACCGCCAGAAGCTCCTCACGAGCTCAACGAGCCTTCTCACGAAACCTTCGTGGACCACCCACGGTAGTCCCGCTATCCTCAGGCCAAGAAACGGAGTGGTGGGACTCCTTTTACAAAAGAAAAGAGGGAAGAAGCTCACTGAAGAAAACTATTTTCTTCTTTTAACCAGAGAGCAGCCGAGAGAAAAGAAGAAGAATTTCAAATTGAGAATTCAATTCACAATTGAATACCCCAATATGCACTATCTAATTCTTTTTTTTTTTCTTTTTTTTTTTTAATTGATCTGCTGAAATATATATATGCTGTATATATATATATTTATATATATATTTATAAATTATTATTATTAAAAATAATAATAATTATTTTATTAATTAAACTTTTTAATTAATAAAATATATATATATTTTTTAATTAATATTATTTAATTCAATATCAAATATTAATTAAATAATATAATTAAACCCGGTTTTCCGAAAACCGACTTTTTGCACATGAATCCTATTCATGTTTTCAGACCAATCTTATATTTAAATCATATTTAAATCATATTTAAATATGTCTATTCTTCTTCCACAAACCCGAATTTGAACGATTCAAATTCTTTTCTTTTCTTTTATACTGTTTCACGGCTTTATCCGAGCTAGCCAGGAGAACCGTAAGGACCTACAGATCATGAGCTCCAACGATACGAGATTATCCGGTCAAAACTCTTTCAACCGAACTAACCAACATTCGTTAACCCCCGGAGACTCCACTAAAGTCCAAGGGCTGCACTCTCCTCACTGTAGATATATTGTGTCCTGTTGATATAACTATCATCAGTAAGTCGATCCTTCACAGGTCGTTCATAATCACAACGGGTCATTTAAAACCGTTTAACCCTTGTATTATATCTTGTTCCTTAAGTACCACTGACACCTCTAATGAACAATTGATTTGTGGTTCAACCATCAAATCAGATTCCTCCCTGATCAGGAGAGGATGGGCCCATTGTTCAAGACCTGGAGTCAGCACTTAAGGGAACAACCTCTCTACTAACCCTTAAAACGGGTAGGAGTGAATTTCATCTCGCACAACTACGTCCCCAGCCACTTATTCGATCTTATCCCCAATATGGTAGGCTTATTGAGTCGGCGATCTGGTCACTCTCACCCGTACAAGTCAAAGGATAAGGTCGAATAAACAGGAGTTCATAGTGAGCTCAAGATTGAGATCGAGTTACCTAAGTCATCATATGAAAAAACCGGTCTTTACAGTAAACGGTGTTATAAAGAAAGAGCGATTTTATTTCTTGGTTCGGTCTTGTGCAAACTCATTGCACAGGACGCCCTCACTCACATGTCTCTACATGAAACGATTCGAATCACATCGTTTTGTACTATACAAAGTGAGCCGCGTCCAATAGTGTCCGCAGGATAAGGTACCCAGCCTTATCCCTATACTATAGACCATTTTTGGCTGTCTACTTGAACTTGATTCACATTCATGTCACACATGAAGTTCAAGTAGTCACACTATCGCCATGGGTGTTAGTTATTGGTATAGGTTAATACAAACACAGTTCACTAAAATTCAATAACAACTTTATTGAAATATAATATTTACATTCAAACAGTTTACAAACTACGAGTTTTAGGACATAAAACCCAACAATTACACAACCACGGAGAAGGAAATGCTAGCTGTAGTATTTGCCTGTGAGAAGTTTAGGAATTACATTGTAGGAACAAGAACCATTGTGTACACCGATCACTCTGAACTAAAATATCTAATGAGGAAGGCTGATGGTAAGCCTAGGTTAATTAGATGGGTATTATTGTTGCAAGAGTTTGACTTAGACCTTAGAGATAAGAAAGGATGCGAAAATGTAGTTGCTGACCATTTATCACGATTGCGAAGTAATTGCGAAACAATTGCTGAGCCATCAATTTCTGATGCCTTTGTTGATGAGCATGTCTTTGTGTTAGCCCATCGTGATAACGATGAGGAACCGTGGTTTGCGGATATTGCTAACTTCCTTGCCTCGCAGGTACTACCAACTTTCAAAGGGGGGCAAGAAAAGAAGAGGTTTCTACATGAAGCTAGGAAGTTCATCTGGGACGATCCTACACTTTACAAGACATGTGCAGACGGATTACTGGGGAAGTGTGTATCAGCTGCTGAGGCGAAGTCAGTGTTGCAGCACTGCCATACGTCTCCCTATGGTGGACATTTTGGTGGCCAAAGGACGGCTGCAAAGGTGTTCCAAAGTGGCTACTATTGGCCTACAATCTTCAAAGATGCACACGACCATGCACACAGCTGCGATGAGTGTCAAAGGACAGGTAATCTCAGTAGGAAGGATGAGATGCCTCTCACCTACATCTTGGAGTTGGAACTCTTTGATGTGTGGGGCATCGACTTCATGGGACCATTCCCTCCATCTGCAGGTAGTCTTTATATACTCGTAGCTGTAGACTATGTATCTAAATGGGTAGAAGCCATAGCATGTCCATCAAATGATGCCAAGACAGTCATTAAGTTTCTTAATATGCATATTTTTACAAGGTTTGGTACACCACGTGCTATAATTAGTGATGAGGGAACCCACTTTATTAATAAAGCTATGGAGAAGGTATTAGCTAAATACAATGTTAGACATAGAGTAGCAACCCCTTATCACCCACACTCAAATGGACAAGCTGAAATATCCAATAGGGAGATCAAAAACATACTTGAAAAAGTGGTCAAACCTAATAAAAAAGACTGGTCTTTAAAGTTGGACGATGCACTTTGGGCGTATAGGACTGCATATAAAACACCCTTGGGTATGTCTCCTTATAGGCTAGTGTATGGAAAAGCATGTCACTTACCATTCGAATTGGAAATCAAAGCCTTTTGGGCCTTAAAAGAGCTGAATTATTGCGTGACCGATGCTGGAACTTTGCGGTCTCTGCAATTACATGAGTTAGATGAGCTAAGACATATGTCCTATGAAAATGCTAAAATATAAGGAAAAAACTAAGATTTGGCATGATAGTAGACTTAGGATCAAGGACTTTAAAAAAGGTCAGCATGTCTTATTATTCAACTCACGGTTAAGGTTATTTCCAGGCAAACTTAAGTCCAGATGGTCAGGTCCTTTTGTGATAACTAACGTTTTTGTTCATGGTGCTATTGAGATTCGCAACCTCAACCACGGGCAGCCATTTATGGTCAATGGTGCACGATTGAAGCATTACTACGAGGAAGGAGATGTGAAGACACTCTCGGTCTTCCTCTTATCTGAAGCTTGAGAATCGAATCGAGAGGGGATGAGTGACCACTGTGCTCATCCATCAGAAGGCTATGCCTTAGTTTTTTTTTTTTTTCCAGTATTTTCGATTTTTGTATTGTGTGTTTATTTTTTATTTTAATTATGGATTTTTGTTTTAATTAGGTAGAATTTAATAGGTGATCTTTAAGAGGAGATCAAGGAGATGAATCAAGGGGAGAAGATCCACAAAGAAGATCGGGCTAAATTTAGGATTCGGTTGCTAAATCTTGCAACTCGAATCAAGAAAAATCCTAACGGCTAGGTGAATTTATTGCGGAGAAGTTGCTGAGTCCGCAACAGAAACTAGCCGTTGGAATGCACTCGAGTACAAATAGCCGGCATTCGATCCCTGCCCTCTACGTTTTCTCAATCTGTTGGACCTCCAAAATTCAATCTTCTTCTTCCTCTGCATCTCCTACCTTCAGACCCTCAAAGAACGACAATGGTATCCACACGAGCAGATCGTTCCACACCTAAGAAAAAGTCGCCTGACGCAGAAGAAGCTGCGAGAGAGGCGCTGCTTTCCTTAGCAGACGCCGAGCTAGCCAGGAGAACCGTAAACCCGAATTTGAACGATTCAATATGTCTATCCTAATTTAAATATGTCTATCCTTCTTCCACAAACCCGAATTTGAACGATTCAAATTCTTTTCTTTTCTTTTATACTGTTTCACGGCTTTATCCGAGCTAGCCAGGAGAACCGTAAGGACCTACAGATCATGAGCTCCAACGATACGAGATTATCCGGTCAAAACTCTTTCAACCGAACTAACCAACATTCGTTAACCCCCGGAGACTCCACTAAAGTCCAAGGGCTGCACTCTCCTCACTGTAGATATATTGTGTCCTGTTGATATAACTATCATCAGTAAGTCGATCCTTCACAGGTCGTTCATAATCACAACGGGTCATTTAAACCGTTTAACCCTTGTATTATATTTTGTTCCTTAAGTACCACTGACACCTCTAATGAACAATTGATTTGTGGTCCAACCATCAAATCAGATTCCTCCCTGATCAGGAGAGGATGGGCCCATTGTTCAAGACCTGGAGTCAGCACTAAAGGGAACAACCTTTCTACTAACCCTGAAAGCGGGTAGGAGTGAACTCCAATCTTGCTACAACTATGTCCCCAGCCACTTATTCAATCTTATCCCCAAGATGGTAGGCATATTGAGTCGGCGATCTGGCCACTCTCACCCGTACAAATCAAAGGATAAGGTTGAATAAACAGGAGTTCACAGTAAGCTCAGGATTGAGATCGAGTTACCTAAGTCATCATATGAAAAAATCGGTCTTTACAGTAAACGGTGTTATAAAGAAAGAGCGATTTAATTTCATGGTTCGGTCTTGTGCAAACTCATTGCACAGGACGCCCTCACTCACATGTCTCTACATGAAACGATTCGAATCACATCGTTTTGTACTATACAAAGTGAGCCGCGTCCAATAGTGTCCCCAGGATAAGGTACCCAGCCTTATCCCTATACTATAGACCATTTTGGCTGTCTACTTGAACTTGATTCTTATTCATGTCACACATGAAGTTCAAGTACTCATACTATCGCCATGGGTGTTAGTTATTGGTATAGGTTAATACAAACACAATTCACTAAAATTCAATAACAACTTTATTGAAAAATAATATATTTATTTATACATTCAAACAGTTTACAAACTACGAGTTTTAGGACATAAAACCCAACAAACTCCCACTTGGACTAAAACATCAGTGGAGTACATGCTGGTCGAGAGAACTAGAATATCAAATATCTAAAGTTTCTCCCACTGTCCTACTGAGCAGCTCGCAGCCCGTGTAGGTGTCTCTCAAACACTTTAGCCGTGAGAGACTTAGTAAACGGATCAGCAATGTTGTGCTCCGAGGCTACCTGTGTGACGATCACATCTCCTCGTTGCACTATCTCCCTGATGAGATGATATTTCCGCTCAATGTGCTTTCCACGCTTATGGCTTCTAGGTTCTTTAGAATTTGCCACTGCACCGCTGTTATCACAATAAAGCGTGATTGGCAAGTTCATATTTGGAACAACTTCCAAATCTGTCAAGAACTTCCTAAGCCATACAGCTTCCTTTGCTGCTTCGCAAGCTGCGACATACTCAGCTTCCATGGTGGAGTCAGCAATACAACCTTGCTTTATACTCCTCCATAATATTGCTCCTCCGTTAAGAGTGAACACTGATCCTGATGTAGATTTCCTGGAATCTATATCAGTCTGAAAATCAGAGTCAGTGTATCCTGCAAGGATCAAATCCTTCGCGCCATACACAAGCACATAGTCTCTCGTTCTCCTAAGATACTTGAGGACGTGTTTAACGGCTGTCCAGTGATCATATCCTGGATTGGACTGGAACCTACTGACAATTCCTACTGCATAGCAGATGTCGGGTCTTGTACACAACATAACGTACATGAGACTACCAACTGCAAATGCATAGGGAATTCGTCTCATATCCTCAACCTCTTGAGGTGTCTTAGGAGACTGTTCCTTAGACAAGTGAATTCCATGCCTAAAAGGCAGCGAACCTTTCTTGGAATTCTGCATCGAATATCTTGACAACACCTTGTCAATATAAGATGCTTGAGACAGCGCTAGCACTTTGTTCTTACGATTCCTTACGATCTGAATCCCTAGAACAAACTGAGCCTCTCCCAAATCTTTCATTTGGAATTGGGTCGCTAGCCAATTCTTAACGTCAGTTAGGAACCCTACATCATTCCCAATGAGTAGTATATCGTCTACGTACAAGACTAAGAAAGCTACAACAGTATTGACTACTTTCTTGTAAACACAAGGTTCGTCAATATTTTGTTCAAAGCCATAAGATTTGATCGCCGTATCAAACCTTATATTCCAGGATCTAGATGCTTGCTTCAACCCATAAATGGATCGATTAAGCTTGCAAACCTTTTGCTCTTGACCCTGAAGTATGAATCCCTCTGGTTGAGCCATATAGATACTCTCCTCAAGATTACCATTCAGAAAGGCAGTCTTGACATCCATTTGCCAGATTTCATAATCATAAAATGTAGCAATGGATAAGAGTATTCTAATCGACTTTAACATGGCAACAGGAGAAAAGGTTTCTTCATAGTCCACCCCTTCTCTTTGGGAATAACCTTTTGCCACAAGTCGAGCCTTAAAGGTTTGCACCTTACCAGCTTGGTCTCGTTTTCTCTTGTAGATCCACTTGCAACCGATAGGTCTTTCACTATCTGGTTGGTCTACAAGATCCCAGACCGAATTGAAGTACATAGACTCCATTTCGAGATCCATGGCTTTAAGCCACTGGTCCTTGTCAGTATCATTCATTGCCTGTTTAAAGGTCAATGGATCCTCAACGCCATCATCAGGTATGACGACTTGAGTTTCAGACAAGCCAATGTAGCGGTCGGGCTGTCTTACATCCCTCCCACTGCGTCGAGGCTTTCTCAACTCTTGAGAAGGACCAGCCTGATCAACAACCTTTGTTGATCCGTCTGTAGCTTTCCTGAAAAATTCGGACAAAACAATTTTGCTCGACGGTTGATGATCTCTCATGTGGTCTTCCTCTAAGAACGTGGCATTAGTCGATACTAGTACCCTGTTCTCATGAGGATCATAAAATAGACCACCTTTCGTTTCCTTGGGGTAACCTACAAATAGGCACAATTTTGAACGATGTTCCAACTTCTTTGGATTGGGTACTAGCACATGTGCCGGACACCCCCAAATCCTGAAGTGACGTAAACTACCTTTACGCCCTCTCCATAACTCATAAGGTGTTTCAGAAACACTCTTAGAGGGAACCATGTTCAAAATATATACTGCAGTCTCTACTGCATATCCCCAAAACGAACTAGGCAAATGAGCATAACTCATCATAGATCGAACCATGTCTAACAGGGTTCTATTTCTCCCCTCGGACACACCATTCTGCTGTGGTGTTCCTGGCGCTGAGAGTTGAGATACTATTCCATGTTCTATCATATAGTCCTGGAATCTTAAATCCATATACTCTCCACCTCGATCTGATCGGAGTGTTTTTATCGATTTACCTAATGTGTTCTCAACCTCTGCCTTATACTCTTTGAACTTTTCAAGAGCTTCGGACTTATGATGCATTAGATAAAGATAACCGTACCTAGAATAATCATCAATGAAACTGATGAAATATTCATACCCTCCTCGTGCTTTGACATTCAAAGGACCGCAGAGATCCGAATGCACGATTTCTAGAGGTTCTTTGGACCTATGACCTTTTTCAGAAAAAGATCGTTTGGTCATTTTGCCCTCAAGACAAGACTCACATGGCGGTAAAGAGTTGTCCTCTAAACGATTTAGCAAACCACTCTTAACCAATCTCCCAATCCTATTGAGATTAATGTGACCTAGTCTTAAGTGCCAAAGATAAGTACTTGGAGAAAATTTCTGCCTTTTAGTTTGAGTCTCAGCTGTTTTAAACATTTCAGTGTTCAAAATAGTTTTGGCTTCGGTTGGTATTAACACATACAAGTTGTTTTCAAGTTTCGCAGAACAAATACGTACACCTCTTTTGCTAATGAACGCTTCATTATAAACAAAAGATACTTTATACAACTGTTCTAACAAACAAGATATAGATACAAGATTCCTCTGGAAGGTAGGAACCAAAAGTACATTTTCTAGTAAAATGAAACTATCTCTATACAACAACTTTACAGCTCCCACTGCTTCAGCTGAGACAACCTCTCCAGTTCTAACTCTGAGAGTTATCTCACCGCGAGAAAGTGGCTGCCAAGAACTAGTTTCCTGAAAAGAAGAACAAACATGGTTAGTAGCTCCTGAATCAAGTATCCAGGTATGACAATCATGTTCTACTAAACATGTTTCAATAACAAGTAAATCATATTTACCTTGTCTTTCCTTCTCAGCCTTTTTCTCTGCAAGATACTTTGGGCAATTCCGTTTCCAGTGCCCATCTACACCACAATGGAAACATTTTCCTTTGTCTGTAGATTTACTCTTGCTCTTAGCAGTAGCAGGTGCTTTTCCCTTCCTTTTATCTTTTTTCTTCTTTTGAATACTCTTATTCTTAATAGAAGAAAGTTCAGACTTACTCCCAGAAGACGACCCCTTTTGGAATTTCCTAGAAGTGACAACATTTGCCTCCTTCTCTTTTCCTTTAGAAGTGTGTAGGGACTGATAAGTCTGTAGCTCGCTGAGGAGAGAAGTCAAATTATACTTTATCTTGTTCATTACCAAATTGGTTCTGAACTGAAGGAAACTCTTCGGAAGAGATTCCAAGATAAAGCTTACTTGACTTGACTCATTTATAATAGCTCTGTTTACTTCCGCCACATTGAAGTGGGTCATCATGTTAAGGACATGCTCCCTAACAGAGGTTCCCTCCTTCATGCGAGAGTTGTAAACGAATTTGAGGGCTTCATGACAGACCGATGAGGACGGAAGTCCAAACATCTCCTGTAATGAAGACATGATTTCTTTAGCAGAAACCATATCCTCGTGCTTCTTAGCTAACACATCAGATATGCTGGCTAAGATATAGACTCGGGCTTTATCATTAGCCCTTGTCCATCTATCATATGCTTCTCGAACAGTTCGAGTCGCATCCGAGCTAGGAGGGGGAGGACAATCCTCAGATAAGACGAACCTTAGATCATCTAGAACGAGAATCGTATTCAAGTTTGATTTCCAGGTCGCGTAGTTATCGCTGGTTAACTTATCGGAAGCTAGTAAGTGAATGAAAGAGCTAGACATGCTGAAAAGAGAATGAATAAATATTAGTGAAAAGGTTTTAACCTAATTTACACACCAATCAAGAATTTAGCAAAGAATAATAATGTACCCAAAACTCATTATTAAACTGCAACGATACTTCAGTGGGTCAGAATGGTCGCTACCGAGGGGCAGTCGAGCATTCCTTCACTGAATCAAGACATTCTTGACTAAATGCTAATACCAGAATATGTCATATTCCTATAGCATCTTAGTTATCGCTGTTTGGTCAAGATTTACTAACTCTTAGCTAATCTCGTAAGTGTGACCCTCCATTTTTAGAATTCATAGGGCGGCCCCAACGATGCAACCGAATGGAAATGTCAAAGTTGGGAATGGCTCTATGTTTCTTTATCCATAAATGGTGATTGAGATGTTCCGATTCCTATGAAACGGCCCTCCGAATGGATCGGTACCACTTGTGGGCACCTAGCAGGCAGAACATAGGAATCTCACGGTTCAATCCAATGGAGGAGACCGCAGGATGTATTGACATACTTCCTTCTCCCACTTACTATAAATACTTTCTCCATTCACCTTGCTCTTGAATTATGCAAATACCATCCGAATGGGGATGCCCTATTGACATCACGAGGCCGAGCATAATTCTCACGGTGTGAACTTGACAGAGAACGTAGGAGGAGAGGGACATATCATATATACCTTTTCAACACCTCTACTAAGTATTTTAAGACGGAATGGGTAAATTACTCAGGCATTATCCGGCTAAGACAATAAGGCCTAAGTCTAGGTAAAACAAACTTTTACCTATGATGTCTAGGTGATAAACACTTTATTACCTCACACCACTCACGCATGCTCATAAAGTCGGGTTAACTTTACTCAAGAACCGGATGGTCCCCAGGTAGGAGGTGTTCCGTAAACCGTCAGCTTAAATACCTCCAACCTCGAACAGGATGTCCCCGGGTGAGTTTCTTGTAACCTTAGCATTTACAAGATATCGACCTATTCATCTAATGAAACGCAACGATACATTCAACCCTAAGTGAGCATGCCTTTGTCTTTGTTATAGATTTTAAAAGTCTATGCCAATTTTACAACGCTTTGCAAAACTAAGACTTACTACAACAAACTTCTACATGCTTCTCAAACATGCATCACTAAGGCATGACAAGTTGAATATTTAATTTCATAATTAATATAACAATTATATCAATTATGTTTTTAAATATACAACTCCTAATTCATAAATTAATATAACACTTATATCAATTCTCATGAATTAAGCATGCATCCTATACATTATAACACTTATAACAAACAAAATGCATCTAATGTTGGATGTTTAATTTCATAATTAATATAACACTTATATCAATTATTCTATTAAACAAACAACATCAAATTCATGAATTAATATAACTCTTATATTAATACTCATGAATAAACATGCATCTAATATATTATAACACTTATAACCTATAATATGCATAAAACTATGGCAATCTATGTTGTTGATTTAATTTCATAATTAATATAACACTTATATCAATTATTCTATTAAACTAACAACAACTAAATCATGAATTAATATAACTTTTATATCAAAAATCATGAATTGCCAAATATGCATACGATATATTATAACACTTATAACATATTTTCAATGCATGAAGCATGCTTCCTACGGTGGGATTTTAAATCTATATGGCATACGTTATGCACATACAAACATGGAATTTAATTAAAACATACATTCGCAATGCATAAATAATTAAACACACTAAAGTGGATCGATTTTGGCATTTAGCAAGCAATAACTAATTTATTACAAGCTTGATCAACAAGCCACGTCTTGAGCGGACTTCGAACTCTTCGCACCGCCTTTGACCAACTTGCTTCCTCCGAACGCTTCGGCCAAAATTTTCTTCGAATTTCTTCTCGTATTGCCCAGAACGAGTTTGAACTTACACCGAACATTTCGGCGAGTTTCAAACTCAAACTTCTTTCACAAAGAACCCTATATGGACTCTAATGACTCTAAAAATACAGACTCTTTAGCATGCATTAAAGCCCATACAATCTCGGGCAATTACAAATAATGAAATTCAAAAGAAACTATGCCAAAATCGATATTCACTTTAGAATTCCATTCAGAAACAATTTCTAAATAAAAACCCACCATAACTTAAATTGATAGAAATTGAGTGGCCAAAAACGCTCTGATACCAATTGATGGAGCGTCGATGGAACGCAGCGGAAGCGATTTGGATCATGGACACTCTAATTTCATCAATTTAAACAAATGGAAACATGCAAAAGCGATGAAAAAGAGAAGTTAGAACACATACCCTTGTCGTTCGTAATTCTCCAAATTCACCGTCAGAAGCTCCTCACGAGCTCACCGAGCCTTCTCACGAAACGTTCGTGGACCACCCACGGTAATCCCGCTATCCTCAGGCCGAGAAACGGAGTGGTGGGACTCCTTTAATTCAAGAAAAGAGGGAAGAAGCTTCACTGAAGAAAAACCATTTTTCAACAGAAAGCAGAGGAAGAAGAAGGCAGAAGACGAAATTCAATTCACAATTGAATTTTTGTGTGAGACCCAAAAGGCACTATCGCCAATTTGAATTTCCTTTTTTTTTTTTTTTTTTTATAAAAATTGATCTGATCTAAAAATATATATGCTGCTGTATATATATAAACACTACATGTGTCTTACATGCTTGCATGTAAGACACATGTATATATATATATATATATATATATATATATATTTATATATATATTTATAAATTATTATTATTAAAAATAATAATAATTATTTTATTAATTAAACTTTTTAATTAATAAAATATATATATATATATTTTAATTAATATTATTTAATTCAATATCAAATATTAATTAAATAATATAATTAAACCCGGTTTTCCGAAAACCGACTTTTTGCACATGAATCCTATTCATGTTTTCAGACCAATCTCATATTTAAATCATATTTAAATATGTCCATATTTAAATCATATTTAAATATGTCTATCCTTCTTCCACAAACCCGAATTTGAACGATTCAAATTCTTTTCTTTTCTTTTATACTACTTCACGGCTTTATCTGAGCTAGCCAGGAGAACCGTAAGGACCTACAGATCATGAGCTCCAACGATACGAGATTATCCGGTCAAAACTCTTTCAACCGAACTAACCAACATTCGTTAACCCCCGGAGACTCCACTAAAGTCCAAGGGCTGCACTCTCCTCACTGTAGATATATTGTGTCCTGTTGATATAACTATCATCAGTAAGTCGATCCTTCACAGGTCGTTCATAATCACAACGAGTCATTTAAACCGTTTAACCCTTGTATTATATTTTGTTCCTTAAGTACCACTGACACCTCTAATGAACAATTGATTTGTGGTCCAACCATCAAATCAGATTCCTCCCTGATCAGGAGAGGATGGGCCCATTGTTCAAGACCTGGAGTCAGCACTAAAGGGAACAACCTTTCTACTAACCCTGAAAGCGGGTAGGAGTGAACTCCAATCTTGCTACAACTATGTCCCCAGCCACTTATTCAATCTTATCCCCAAGATGGTAGGCATATTGAGTCGGCGATCTGGCCACTCTCACCCGTACAAATCAAAGGATAAGGTTGAATAAACAGGAGTTCACAGTAAGCTCAGGATTGAGATCGAGTTACCTAAGTCATCATATGAAAAAATTGGTCTTTACAGTAAACGGTGTTATAAAGAAAGAGCGATTTAATTTCATGGTTCGGTCTTGTGCAAACTCATTGCACAGGACGCCCTCACTCACATGTCTCTACATGAAACGATTCGAATCACATCGTTTTGTACTATACAAAGTGAGCCGCGTCCAATAGTGTCCCCAGGATAAGGTACCCAGCCTTATCCCTATACTATAGACCATTTTGGCTGTCTACTTGAACTTGATTCACATTCATGTCACACATGAAGTTCAAGTACTCATACTATCGCCATGGGTGTTAGTTATTGGTATAGGTTAATACAAACACAATTCACTAAAATTCAATAACAACTTTATTGAAAAATAATATATTTATTAATACATTCAAACAGTTTACAAACTACGAGTTTTAGGACATAAAACCCAACAGAATATAGCATGCTAGGAGCCTTGATCAATGCTAAAAATGCTCTGTAGGTTTATTGCGAATTCTTTGCGGAGTCCGCAATTTTTTGTTAGTTTTCGCATGCTATTGGATGGCTGTTGGATGGGCTGTTTCTGTTTATATCTCGATATTTTGCTGCTGTAATGACTTCATTATGTGATCTATCTGCTAAGCATGCTGGATGAGTGTCTTAGTACACCTTTGATAGTTTAAATTAGCTTCCTTTAGTGCTCAGCATGAACCTCTATAAGCCCTTAACATGCTGTTTTTACACAGTTTCTACATCTGAGTTATCTGCTTTAGGAAGGTCGTTTTTATACCTAGGAATTTTAAGTTCTGCTTGTTTTGCCCTGGACTAGATGCTTCTAGGACAAGTTTGGGGGTGTGCCACCTCAGACTCTCATTGGGGACAATGAGAAGTTTAAGTTTGGGGGAGGCAACCTCTAGGCCTAGGAACACTCCTCTCTCCCTTCTTAGACATAAGCATTCTTCTTCTTTGAAAAAAATGAACTGAAAAAAAAAAATGAAAAAGAATAAAGAGTAGTGTCTCTCTTGAGGTTGCTGAGTAATCAGGGCCATTTGTGTAACCCACAAGTGGCACTGCATCAAAAGGCAAACCAAAAGGAGAGACTCTACTAGGAAAAGGAAAAAAGGAAAAAGAAGAACCAAGGAAGAAGAGTGTATGCCTGCGAGTCATAGCTTATGTGCTTAGGTGTCCGTTATGAATGAACTCTGATCCTCAGTTGCTAAGCACAGGGTTGTAGCTTGTAGGTTTGTTAAGGGAGATGAGTGTATATCCAATGTAGTGATGCCAGGGTTTAGGTTGTTCTATGAATGTACTACTGTTACTTGTGTGTACTAAGACTGGCATGACTCTAAGGAATCCTAGGTGGCTTAAAAGAAAGACATTAGAAGCATGTACTGAGTGTGGGGTGAAACAAGGTAGAATTTGAAACCTTAGGGATAGTTGCACAATGAACCTAATGACCAAAGCAGATAGATTAGTTGTAGGAAATTTATGAAAGCAGTAGGTTTATAAGGCAAGCTAAATCAGAATAAGCAAAATGGGGAGTTAGTTTGAACTTAGAAGAGTGTCACAGGACAACCATGCCTTAGATAGTGAACTTAGGGGAGTCAGCAAGTAGTTAGATAGTGTGATAACAGCCTAAATAAGCCCTTATATTGCTCGAGGACGAGCAATAACTTAAGTTTGGGGGTGTGTTACGTCTCCAACAGTGCATATTTTAGGGACTTATTTGCCATAGAATGATGTAAACTCTTAAGCGTTTTTGATAGAATTTAGTCTAAACATGTGCTTATATATGAGAATTTGTAGAATGAAGCTAAATCATGACTTATTTGTAAAAGAAAGGAAAAAGAATCAAAAACGAAGTTAAAGAGTTCAAATTCTGTATTGCAGGAACATTGCGAAAACATTGCTGTCTCCGCAATGTTTAAGTTGAAATTGTTAAGTTGTTCTAACCGTCCGCCGTTTTGTTGCGATCTTTCAGCCGTCCAATTTCTCTCCTGCTGCCACGTGGAAGGTCGTCGTTCAAAATGGATGGTTCTCCTTGACTGAAGAGTACCTGCAGAACACTATAAAAGGAGGTCAAGGGGGAAGGAGAACAACAAGCTTGGAAGCGTAGAACTCTCATCTCAACGCAGTTTCTCCCTGTTTTCTCTTCCGTTTGTTGGCGTGAAGGAATCAGCTGTTGGCATTGATAATCTGAGAGGAATCAGAGAATATCCTTCTTCTCTTCTGATTGGATTCATCCCCAAACAAAGCTCACCTTCTCCCTTCATCCGATGCGTTTGCGACGAGGAGCTTTACGCACACATTTATATGTTGTTTACTGCTTTCTGCCGTCTATTTTCTCTACTGCTTTCTGCTATTTACTTCTGTTGGCTACTGCACTTCAATTTGTCTTCAATCGTTTAGTCTTTCTTGCGTTGTAATCGTTGCACATTAAGTTTCGAATTTCACGTAATAGAAGAATCATTTTCCCACGTTGCAAGTTTCCTTATCACTTTCTGTTGCCTTTTACTTTCAGTTCACTTTGAATCATGTTTAATCCATCTAAACTTTCCACTTCCATCTCATCCATGAGTAACTAACCACATAAGGGTCTGCTAATGATGAATCTATAGGTAGAAATACGTGAATTCAGCATGTAGGATAGCTTCGCACGCATTGAATGTATGTGTACTTCATCCCACGGACAATTTCGATTGGCCATCCATTTTGTCTAAAGAACTCCTAACCTCCGGAAGGAGTAAGAGTTCAGAGTCGTCCATTCATGCTAGCCTTTTATGGTAGCCAGAAAACGACCTAGGAATAGGCGTTTTCCTAGCACAATTCATTAACTTGCTTATATAAATAAATGCTTAAGGCTTACTTGGATATGAGTGAACTAAAGGATTTAATGCATGTAATCGAGAGATGCATGAGAATGAGTTAAATTGATGCATGATAAGTTGATCTACTGCTGAAGAATCGTATGAAAAAGCCTATAGAGGAGTCGTTAGTTGGCCTTGTTCCCCCATCTCACCCTTAAAACGTTGTTAGTACAATTGCTAGAAAATTGCTGTCTGCGCAATTTTCTTAGTTTACTTTTTGCCTTAGCCATTTTTTTCAGTTTTCTGTCTTGCGATTTTATTGCTAGATAATTGCTTTCTCCGCAATTCTTTTTCTCCTACATTCAAGTTAACCTCTTTACTTGTCTTTGTTTATGCTTGCATATCTCGCACGTTCTTTATTAGTTAGGCACATTAATTCCAACTCTACCTCATTTAAACCATCCTTTCTAATTTAACATCTCACTTCGCTAGTAACTAAGAATAAATCTCTGTGGGAAATCAAATGAAAAAATACTTATTACTTGCTACAAGACCATGTATGCTTGCATGTTCTGAGTTCTCTCACATTGCATTTTAATTTACACATTGAGCACGCAACACATGCCGAGAAAGAACGACAAGGTAAATGAGATTTATTTGTCTAAACATGTATAGTGGATTTATGAATGTCATACCTGAATGTTTTTCAGGAACCACTAATCATGTTTGTTTTTCTTTTCAGGAAATTAGTTCCTGATTGTCGGTTTCTCTATGCTGGATGACTTGAGAAGACGTCTATTCAGCTGCACAGTGGGAGTTTTGTGCTTATGATGTTGTTGTCTGTATGAACCTAAATCACATATGTGATATGTCTAATTAAGTTGTACATATTTCTGTATTTTTTAGCATAGGTATATAAGTATCTTTTGATGTAAATAAATGAACGGTTCATTTTACAAAAGATGTATACTTGCATGTTCTATTAATTTAGAAAACAACATGGATGTTAAGACTAGGCGAATTAAGAGGAAAGCTATATATAAATCAACAAGGGTTGTTGATAGTAGAGTTGGTTATTCTCAATAGTTGAGAAAACCCTAACTCATTGGTTTGTCTATAAAACTCGAGTTATCATACCAGATGATGACTTGAGGATTCGTTGTCTTTAATTAGACAATGGATTATTTAGACAAGGACCAATGGATCGAAGTTGTAGATCTTCAAGAGGTTACATGACCGAGCCTCTAAGGTGAAAACCTTTAAGGCTTGACTTTCTGGTAATGGGACTGTCCCAAAGTGAAGAAGTTGATTGTGTATCAACTTGTTTACTTGTTACCAGACGTAAGTTGTTAGATTACTCTTATCTATTTTTCTTGTTCTATACTAGATATGATAAGATAAATAGAAATCAAGACTAGATATCTTGATTAGAGTATCTATAGGTCATAATCTCTCTGAGAGTCATATACAAGATTAAGAACAAAATTGTTTTGTTAGCATATTCAATTCTTTTATGGATTGAAACTAGCAACTTAATCTTGAATGATTAAGGTTTGATGTTCTAATCAAATCTTATGGCTTAAACATGTTATTGATAAACTTTGCTGGACAAGTGTTTTATCAATACTATAGCTTTCATAATATGTTTCTGTAATTAATGTCCTATTCATTGAGAATGTAATAGGATGTAGTTTCTGGCACTTAAGCATAAACTAGCGACCCATTTCCAGATATGTGATCTGGGAGAGGCTTAGTTTATTCTAAGGATTCAGATTAATCTGAGTCGCAAGAACAAATCGCTAGTGTTGTCTCCTACATCTGATATTGACAAGAGTTGTTAATAATCGATGTTATGAGGTGTTGTCCCTACGCATTAAACACATCTTGGGTTAAGATCTATCTCTTCTGAGATAGATGACCTGATCTGTTTTATGCAGTGGGAGCTGTCAGTTATATCGGTTAATAATTTGTCATAGTATAAAGGAATGGAATACAAGAGTTGTATTGCTAATTCCTCTATAAAAGCTAAAATTTGTTGCAGCTTGTATAGCAACATCAAAAAAGTGGTTTTTGAGCTCTTAAGTAGTGCGGATGAGGAGATATGATGGTCACATGGAAAGCCTCATAGTACTTCATGCTGATATGTTTACTAAGTCTCTCACGGCTAAAGTGTTTGAGAGATACCTAAAGAGTTTAGGGCTCCGGTTTGCTAAATAGGATAGTGGGAGAAGACTATAGATATATGATATTATAGTTCTCCTCGCCAACATGTACACCACGGACGTTTAAGTCCAAGTGGGAGTTTGTTGGGTTTAATGTCCTAAAACTCGTGGTTTGTAAACAGTTATGTTTGTAAATTATCTATTTAGTAATAATGAGTTATTAAATTTTATTCAGTAAAGGTGTTTGCTGGAATAAAGTGAAACGTGTTTGCATTAATCTATACCAATGACCAACACCCTTGACGATCATAGATACTTGAGTTTCATGTATGACATGAATGTGGGTCAAGCTCAAGTAGACAGTCAAAACGGTCTATAGTATATGGATAAGGCTGGGTACCTTATCCTGGTTACACTATTGGATGCGGCTCACTTTGTATTGTACATAACGATGTGATCCGAATCGTTCCACATGAAGATGTGAGAAGTGAGGGCGTCCTGTGTAAAGAGTTTACATAAGACTGAACCGCGTATTAAGTCGCTCTCTCTTTATAACTCCGTTTACTGATGAGACCGACTTATACATATTGATGGCCTAGGTAACTTGATCTCAATCCTGAGCTCGCTATGAACTCCTGCTTATTCGATAGTATCCTTTGACTTGCATGGGTGAGAGTGGCCCATTAGCGCCGACTCAATAAGCCTACCATCTTGGGGATAAAATCGAATAGGTAGCTGAGGACATAGTACAACAAGATTGGAGTTCACTCCTAACCCGCTCTTCAGGGTTAGTAGATAGATTGTTCCCTTAATAGCTGACTTCGGGGCTTGAACAATGAGCGCTCACACTCTCATGTGATGAGAGTGTTAACTGATCTGTTGGTTGGACCACATATCTATTGTTCATTAGGATGTCAGTGGTACTTAAGGAAGAAGACGTAATGCAGGGGTTAAACGGTTTAAATGACCCAGCTGTGATTATGAACAACCTGTGAAGGGTCGACTTGCTTGTGACGGTTATATCAGAGGACACAATATATCTAAAGTGACGAGAGTGCAACCCTTGGACTTTAGTGGAGTCTCCGGGGGTTAACGAATGTTGATTGATTCAGTTAAAAGAGTTTTGACCGGATAATCTCGTATCGTTGGAGCTCATGATCTGTAGGTCTTTTAGGTTCTCCTGGTTAGCTCGGATAAAGCGGTGTAGCAGTGCTATAGGGTAGAATTTGGAGAAATCCAAATTTAGGTCTGTTGATCGAGGGTTTATGTATTTAAATATGATTTAACTATATAACCGGAGAAAGTTGTATTTAAATATGATTTAAATACTAGACCGGAAGAAAATATGAATAAAGATTCATATTAGAAAAGTCGATTTTCGGAAAATCGGAGCCAAGTTTATTATTTAATTAATATTAGATATTAAATTAAATAATAATTTTATTAATTAAAAAAGTTTTAATTAATAATAATTATTAAATATAATTTATTATATTAATAATTTAAGTTAATGGATTTAACACATGCATGTCAAGCATGTGTAATCCATTAACTCATTTTGGCTAAGTACGAATTGGGGTATTCATTTCATACAAGACAACTTTGAAAACTCTTCTCTTCATCTCTCTAGCTTTTCTCTCTCGGGTGGATTTCTTCAAGGGTTGGAAAAATTCACCATTGAAAAAGCTTAAGAATTGGATGTTTGAAGGTTTGGTTTTGCTAATTTGAGGTGATTTTTCTCTTGGTAGAATTGAAGAAGTCATAAAGGAGTTTATGCTTCTTTCCTCAAATTTGAATATCAAGTGTTGATATTCATGGGTTTGATGTTTTGAGTTCTTGTGTTCTTTGTAACTTGAACTCAACACCAAACAAAACCATTTGCTTCATCTTCTTCTTCTTCCTCCCTTTCAACAAACCCCCTAAAGCTTAAGGAGTCCCACAACTCCGTTACTAAGCCCGAGGATAACCGGGACTCCTCTAAGGGTGGTCCTCGGGGCGTTCGTGAGAAGAGGCTGGAAGAGTTCGTGACGAGAAACGGCTGGCGGACTTGAAGATTTTGGAGCTACAAGGGTATGTATTTCTAATTTCTTATTTTCGTCGCTTTGAGCATGTTTTCTATTTGTTAAATTGATGAAATTAGAGTATCATCGGTCCGAAATCGCTTTCCGCTGCGCATGTCGCTCCATCAAGAACATTGTTCATCGAGATAAGTGAATACATAGCATTCAATAACTCGCGATTAGTGACAGATTTGACACATCGCGATAAGCGTGTGATTTGACCATTGTTCATCGAGACAAGTCAATAACATTTTCCCACATACGAATTGACACATCCGCCAATTAATAAATAATCAGGCAGCAGGCAGTCTACACTAAACCCTAAACTCGTGATAAGCATAACGAGGAACATTGTTCATCGAGTTAAGTGAATACATAGCATTCAATAACTCGCGATAAGTGACAGATTTGACACATCGCGATAAGCGTGTGATTTGACCATTGTTCATCGAGACACTTAAATAACATAACATTTCCCCACGTAGGATTTGACACATCCGCCAATTAATAAATAATCAGCCAGTCTACATGTACATAATCACCAGGAAGTCTACACTAAACCCTAAACTCGCGATAAGCATAACGAGGAACATTGTTCATCGAGTTAAGTGAATACATAGCATTCAATAAATCGCGATAAGTGACGGATTTGACACATCGCGATAAGCGTGTGATGTGACCATTGTTCATCGAAACCACCGAAATCATAACATTTCCTCACGTAGGATTTGACACATCTTCTAATCTGATCTGGTAGTACCCCCCAACGTTCACTTTGTATATTAACATTGCACCCACGCCTCCTATATGCGATGCATAATTCTTTTTTGGATTTCGGAGATTCCACAAGTATGATAGTGAAGAAGAAGGGCAGCGTATACATCCGTTATGGGGGTTCATGGGACAACCAACATGCCTTATATGTCGGGGGTACGATGAGAGGTATTAGGGTTCGTCGCAGAAGCAACTACAACAAATTGAAGGAACTAATATACGAGGCTATGGAACTCAGCCCGTTAGATTACAACATTCAAATAGGGGTGAAATACAACCTCCAGGAATCATCACCACCGGTTTACATTCTTAATGAGAAAGACGTTAAATTCTTCCTGAACCACGAAAGGGTACGAAAGTTGCAATTATGCATAACAACTGTACAGACTGAGGAAGAGCATAATAATAACGTAACGCATGCGACAAACAACGACCATGTATGTCAGTGCGGGCCGACGCAAGCATACACACTACAACCTACGGTATCATTCGGAAACGATGACATTTTCTCATGGGAAGACCCCGAAGAACCTGCAACGACCAAAATTGAGCATGTATGTCAGTTCGGGTCGACGCAAGCAGACACACCTACGGTATCATTGGGCAACGACCTAAACCATAGAATTGACGACGATGACATTACCACTGGTATGTCCTCAATCTCTAGAAATGAACGAATACGAACGGCAAACAACCAGGGCATTGTAATGACTGGTACGTCATCAACTGATATTCGTGAAGATCAAATCTTCTTAAGTAAAGATGACTTGAAGTATCAATTGGCAATGTATGCCATCAAGAAGAATTTTGAATTCACCGTTAAGAAATCGTCGAAGGACCTCTACACGGTGCGATGCGTTGTGGAAAATTGCAAGGGGCGACTCCGTGGAATCGCATTGCCAGGTTGTGGAATATTTCGGATTTCAAAGTACGTTAACTTACACACGTGCGGTAGTGGGTTGTTGAACCACAACCATAGACATGCACATGCTTATGTGGTTGGACACATGATAAAAGATAGAATAGGAGTTAGTCGTGTGTACAAACCAAAAGACATTATGGATGATGTACGGAAGGATTTCGGTTTGTCAATCAGTTACGACAAAGCATGGCGTGGAAGAGAAAAAACACATGCACTTGTTAGAGGAACTCCGGAAGAGTCATACTTAATTTAGCATGCGTACGGGGAAGCTTTGAAAATAGAGAATCCATGTACGATATTCGAAATTCTTGTCCATGATCATTCTATGCACTTTAAGTATGTGTTCTTGGCATTAGGTCCTTCAATCCGAGGTTATGTAAATTGTCGTCCAGTGGTTGTTGTTGATGGATCACATTTGAAAGGCAAATACGGAGGATGTATGTTGGTGGGTATTTCCATGGACGGTAACAATCAATTATATCCACTAGCATATGCAATTGTCGACACAGAGACAGACGAGTCATGGACATGGTTCATGACAAATTTGAAGAATATCGTGGGGGAGGACCATAACCTAGTTATTGTGTCTGATCGTCATATGTCCATCTCGAACGCAGTAAAATCTGTATTTTCTACTGCATTTCACGGCCTATGCACCTTTCACCTAAAGAAGAATCTCCTAACTAAGTTCAAAAACAACGCAGTTGGTAAGGTATTCAATAAGGCGTCTAGAGCATATCGAGAGTCTGAGTTCAACATGTATTGGGAACAACTTCGTGCCTTTAAAGATGGGGCTGTAGCGGCATACTTGGAAGAGGTCGGAGTAGAACGATGGGCTAGATGTTATCAAACAGAGAGAAGATATAACAATATGACAAACAACAATGCTGAGTCATTCAACTCCGTAACAGCTGCAGCTAGATTGGTGCCCATAACAGCGTTGCTTGAATTCCTTAGAGGTGACCTGCAAGAGTGGTTTTATGACCGACGAGAATATTGGTCATCAAAAGAGTCGACCCACTCAGATTATGTTCAAACCATGCTGGCTGATGAGTGTGAGAAGGCAAGGAGACACACTTTTCAGGGAATTGATTATTATAGATTTCATGTAAGAGATGGTCAGTTCGATGCTATCGTTGACTTAACCACAGGTAAATGCACTTGCAAAAAGTTCCAATGTTTGGAGATTCCTTGTTCGCATGCCATTGTTGCAGCTAGGGAACGAAATATCGTGCCATCCAGCCTTTGCAACAACTGTTATACCGTAAATTCACTAAAGTGTGCATATGCAGAGGCCATATGTCCAGTAGGCCATATGTCTGAATGGAAGAAACCATCTGAATATGTCGAAATTAAAATCCTCCCGCCATTGAGAATAGTTCAAGCTGGGAGGCGAAGGGTAAAAAGGATCACATCTACTGGAGAACGCCGTCCATCACAAAGATGTAGTCGGTGTAGAAATGTGGGACACAATAGGGTGACATGTACCCAACCACTTTCAAATAGGAGAATTCGATGATCATAGAGATTTAATCTTGTACTTTACTTTTTCTAACTAAATTCATACGAAATAAGAGATTTAACATCAATGGATTTTATAAAGGTATCTTACACTCGTACAACTATAATCACGTCTTTAATTTTAAAAAAGTGAAATCTGAATTAGTTACTAAACACATCTTCTTGATAATTTATATAAAAGAGGACCTAAGTAATTAATTTTAAGGAATTTACTAAACTGAATTAGTTATTAAACATAAACAACCTTGATTTTTTTTTTATATAAATGCTAAAACTAAACATATAACATAGTACCTACAAATGCAATTAGCCTATTTCTTTATGTTATTCTTGCAACTCCCCCAAAGTAATATGTATCATAAATTTAAAATCTTCAAACATAATGTATCATAAATTTTCATAAATTTAAAATCCTCAGACATAATGTATCAGAAATTTAAAATCTTCAAAATGTGAATTTCTCATTAAGACTAACCTTTTAATAGCATATATTAGAATTTCGAGAGGTACAACAAAAATACTAATCAGATTCGGTTCTGTCGATAATCACAAATATGGAGCTCTCCCTCTTCCTCTTCTTCTCCCTTCGTACAAAGTCCCTTTGCGTCTTTGCTTCCGCAGTTAACGGAGCCCTATCCTCCTCTTCATCCTTTGCGTCTGCAGCTGCTAGGCGATTCTCCTCAAGATTCTTAGCACAGGATACAAGTGAAAGTGGTGTGTGAGCAGGTGCCTGGTTGACGCTGGGATATGATATTTGCAGATCCTCATTGGGATAATGTCCGCCAAAGTTGGAGAAGTTGGTCGGGGCTTTGTTGGTGAATGTGAGGAACTAGATGAGGACGACGAAGTGTGATATGATAGTTCCTCATCCTTGCTCTTCCGATGTCGTGGTTCGTTTATAGGACGACACACTAGATTCGTCATCTGAATCGCAATATGGCGCACTCAGGTATTCAAAGAATGCATCATCAAATGAGTCGTCCGAATACATTTTTTGGGGGTGAAAAAAGAATAATTGATAAGAAGAATAAGAACTGTGAGAGAACAACCGAATGTAAGGTGTAGTGAGTGTAGTGAGTGTAGTAATAGAACTTTCGTAGGGAATATGAAGGGGTGGGTATTCCTGCATTAAATCGCGATAGAAATTTCGTAGGAAATATGAAGGGGTGGGTGTACCTGCATTAAATCGCGGTCAGCCATTGTAAAGTCTCGACATAATAACCCAACGGTAACATAACAAATTCTGACAAACAAAGGTCGAAAATCGCGGTCAATCGCGACCGTCAAGAAGTGTGAAATAATCGCGAAAAACATACTATGCGAACTCGCGACCAACACATCACGAAATTCGCGACAAGTATACTATGCGAACTCGCGACCAGCACATATCGAAAATCGCGACAAGTATACTATGCGAACTTGCGATCAACACATACAGAAAATCGCGACAAGTATACTATGCGAACTCGCGACCAGCACATACCAAAAATCGCGACCAGACATGGGGAAATTGGCGAAGGGTAAAACTGTCTTTGTATGCTGCGTTAGATGGCTAGCGATCGCAATCAGGGTGTTGCTGACGACAACAAAATGGCAGAAAACTTGCACTTCAAGCCCGAGGGTCAAAAAACCTCGTTCATCCCGGGGGTGGGTCACCCGTACAAAAACCCCTATTAAATATAGTAAAAGAAATTATTCATCTTTCAAAAAATATATTTTGATAAATTTAACTTGTGTCTTGATAAATTTTAATTATTTTTTTAAAGTATGGTTATTATATTATATTCAAAATGTACTTTTTATTAAAAAATAGGGTTGGTTGCACAAATAGCAATCAGGCCCAAACTAATTGCAAATTTAGCAAACTTTAAAATGTTTTGCAAATATGGCAAAAAAATCTGTTTCTATCATTGATAGACTTTATTATATCACTGATAGACTTCTATCAGTGATAGACTATTATCTCTGATAGACTATTATCACTGACAAAAATCTAGAAAAAGCTGAGGTGATCAGCGATAGACTTCTATCAGTCATAAGATATCAACGATAGAAATTGCTATATCCGCAAAAATTTTAAAAACATGCTATATTTGCAAACAATAAGTCTTAAATTGTCATTTACTACAATTTCTCTTATTATTATTATTATTATTATTATTATTATTATTATTATTATTTATTTATTATTATTATTTTTTTTTTTTGACAACTCAGGTACATAATCATAATTCAATAATAATATAATATATTTGGTTATTCAACCAACATTAATATAATTAATTTGATAATGATAGTATTGCTCGTAATTAATTCTATTTTAAAAAATAAATTAGATACTCATCATATTTTTTAGGGAAATTGTAGTAAATGACAATTTAAAACTTATTGTTTGCAAATATAGCATGTTTTTAAAAATTTTGCGGATATAGCAATTTCTATCGCTGATATCTTATGACTGATAGAAGTCTATCGCTGATCACCTCAGCTTTTTATAGATTTTTGTCAGTGATAATAGTCTATCAGAGATAATAGTCTATCACTGATAGAAGTCTATCAATGATATAATAAAGTCTATCAGTGATAGAAACGGGTTTTTTTGCCATATTTGCAAAACATTTTAAAGTTTGCTAAATTTGCAATTAGTTTGGGCCTGATTGCTATTTGTGCAACCAGCCCTATAATTAAACACATACTTTCATCTATTTTTTATTTTTTTTATTAATTTTGTTATATATTGTTTTTAAATATTTTTAAAATTCAAGTCAAATTTTAAAAATTAAAAAAATAGTCGGGTGTTTTTTGTTTCTGGAATTTGGCTAAAAATTTAAATATTTTTTTTTAAATAAATAAATAATTAATTATACAGAAATGGTGAACCACTATTTTCAAAACAGAAAATTAAAAACTATCCAACGAGACCATGAATAGTTAACCCCAAAAAAGAAGAAAATATCTTGTAAGAACTTTTTCCTATATGTCGGAGGTGATAGAAATGAGAGAAAATACTAGATAAAGTTTGAGAGTAAACGTATTTAGAAATGAGAGAAAATACTAGATAAAGTTTGAGAGCAAACATATTTAATTACCACTACATTTTTTCGCCAACAAGAACATAACGGCATGATGCATCTCTAATGACCATGAAATCTAGTCGGAGTGCTTCATCCAACCTCTCTTAGTCAGAAAGTGGGTGAAAGCACACTTTTTTCTTTCTTGGGGTAAATAAGTGAATTTGGGATTTAAAAGTTTAAACCGACTTATAAATTCTAAAAATCCAAAGCACATGCACGCTTTCGTGTTTTACACAAAATAAAAATTGGATTCATAGAGATCAGGAGCGGATCGAGACATTGATGTTTGAGGGCCAAAAAATTATAGTATATAAATATTAAAAAAGTAAAAGATTGCAAAAAATCTAGAGGTTCGAATTCACACTCTCAAGTTATGATAAACATATGTAAGTGTATTAAAGACTTACTGACTAAGTTTAAATAAACTTAAGTATCATCATATAAATTTTGCTTCTCTATATTTAAATATATATATATATATTTAATGAGTCCATAAACTCTAAAAAGTCTCTAATGCGTCCTTAAACTTTTATTGTTTTGAATCGATTCCTATACTTCCAATTTTGTTTATAATGAATTCTTAGATTTTAAAAAATGTCAAATAAAGACAAGGATATATTAGACTTAAACTTGAAAATTTGATTAACAATTAGATACAAAATAGAAAGTTAAAAAATATATTGAACTCTTTTTGAAGTTCGTGGGTCTATTAAAAACACAAAATTGAAAGTTCAAAAATTTATTAGACATTTTTAAAAAAAAATATTCGAAAAAAATACAATATAAAATAAATTTGTTTCCAAAATTTATAAAAGGTTAGGTTAATATAGTCTAAATTACTTTTGAAAATGTTAATAAATAAATTTGTTGACCGAGAAATTTCGGCTAATCAGCGGTCGCCACGTGTCTTCATCTTGGCCGGCGGATCGAATAAACTTAACCGAACAAATTTGGTCATAGCTCAATTGGGCTCGAAATTGAATCGGGCTAAAAAATTATTTAAATGGCAATTTGGCCCAAAGCCCAAAAATCCATTGGGCCCAGAACCCAAAAGTCCATTGGACCCAAGCCCAAGCCCAAAGGATCCAGGCCCAAGCCCACCAGGCCCACCAGGCCCATGAGAACTCTATAAATAGAGAGCTTATTCTTCATTTTCAAGGTTCAGAAAATTTCTTCTCCTAAGAGCTCAGAGAGAATTCACAAGACTCCCTGAATCCTGAAGACTGAACACCACTCCAAGTTCAAACACCTAAAGACTTCACCGCTACGCGAAGCCCTCGATCCAAATTCAACATCGAGAACAAGCTGCGAAGCCCTCGATCCAAATTCAACATCGAGAACAAGCTACGAAGCCCTCGATCCAAATTCAACATCGAGAACAAGCTGCGAAGCCCTCGATACAAATCCAACATCGAGAACAAGCTAAGAAGCCCTGGATCCAAATTATACATCGAGAACAAGCTGCAAAGCCCTCGAAACAAATCCAACATCGAGAACAAGCTGCGAAGCCCTCGATACAAATCCACCATCGAGAACAAGCTGTGAAGCCCTCGATACAAATCCAACATCGAGAACAAGCTGCGAAGCCCTCGATACAAATCCAACATCGAGAACAAGCTGCGAAGCCCTCGATCCAAATTCAACATCGAGAACAAGCTGCGAAGCCCTCGATTCAAATTCAACATCGAGAACAAGCTGCGAAGCCCTCGATACAAATCCAACATCGAGAACAAGCTAAGAAGCCCTCGATCCAAATTCAACATCGAGAACAAGCTGCAAAGCCCTCGAAACAAATCCAACATCGAGAACAAGCTGCGAAGCCCTCGATCCAAATTCAACATCGAGAACAAGCTGCAAAGCCCTCGAAACAAATCCAACATCGAAAATAAGCTGCGAAGCCCTCGAAACACATTTACATTTGAGAGAGAAAGAATCAGAGGATCAAACATTAGAGATTGTAATCCACTACGCACTGATATATACAAATTCAATTCAAATTTCATTTACACGTGTTCGAATCTCTATCTTTCGTCGAAATCTCGTGTGAACAGATTGGCACGCCCAGTGGGATCTCTCTACCTCTCATCTCTCCCTCTCTCAAGAAGTTTCCTTCCCATAAAAAAAGAGGAAGAAATCTTTGCAACTTCATGCTACATCAACGCAGAAGAAGTCGACGACTCAAAAGAATTCTACCAAAGAACCTTTGTCTTCAATCGCATCAAGCCTTCAACTACTCGAACTTCGGTTTTCCAAAGGATGAGTATGGCCGCGACAAAAGAAGAAAATTCATGTCTAACTTCTACCTCCACTCGAACTTCAACTTTCCAAAGGTTAAGTGTCTCCACATCAAAGAAAGACCGACCTTCAATATCTGTTTTTGATCGCCTCAAAGGGACAAATGATCAACAAGAAGGAAAGATGAAGACCGTAGGGGCAAGACTCTTCGATGAAGTAAATAGCGACAAGAAGATTCATAGTCGTGTTCCTTCGCGCATGAAGAGGAAATTATCTGTTCTCATAAATACAGAAGGCTCCTTGAAGATGAAGAAAAATATCATCATTCTAACCAATCCTACAAATGAAGGATCTGATCAAGACCATGATGAAGATAAGATCTTTTGAAATGTCATACTCATTAACGTAAGAGTATAAACTACATGTTGCTCCTGGCCCGCATGAGCTTAAAAGGTGAACGACCCCAAAAAAAAAAAAATCATTCATTTGAACTACGTCATGACTTGATCCCTTCCATCCAAGGGTACGTAGGCAACTTAAAGAAAAAAAATATATACTTTAAGTCCAGTCACAATAAAAAAATCATCATGTATTGAACTACGTCTCGACTTGATCTCTATTGTTCAAAGGGTACGTAGGCAGAGCTTTAAACAAGTTTTAAGTTCAGTCTCTTCAAATAAAAATAAACATATGTGTCACGACTACTAAAGTTTGTCGTTGTAGATAAAAGGTTTTCATCCTTATTTAGAGTGATGCCGCAAATTGAAGATGTCCAAACCTACTCAGAATGACGACGATACGTCAAATTCCACTAAACGACACGACACAAATTGAGAGCTTTCAACATTATCGAATTTAACACCATAATTGAAGTTATAATATGATATTAAACCTGCAGATGCACACCACAACAAAAACGGCGCTACCAATCGAACGCGCACACTACTGTGACGGTGACACTACAAGCTTAATGTGTAAACCACTATAAGCGATACGTTTCGCCCGCCCAAAGTTTGCGCATCATCTGCGTCGTTCCCTTGAAGTTCAAATTCGAGTTTCGCCTGTTACAAGATCAAAACAGAGCGTCGCTCGCTTCAAGTCCAAGTTCGAGGCCTCACTAACTTCAAATGTGTGTTTTTCGTTCGCTCCAAGTTCAAGCTTCGCTTACTTCGAGTTCAAGTTTCGCTTACTTCAAGTTCCTAAAGATCAAATTCAAGTGTTGCCCGCTCCAAGTTCGAGCATTGGTCGCTTCAAGTTTAAGACCGAACATCGCAACATCGCTCGCATCCAGTTCAAAGGATTCCTTGCTTCAAGTTTGAAGGCTTTCTTCGCTTCATGTTCAAGTTCAAAGGATTCCTCGCTGTGAGTTCAAGTTCGAAGGCTCCCTCGCTGTGAGTTCAAGTTCGAAGGCTCCCTCGCTTCATCCCCAAGTTCGCTACTGCTGCATCATCCCCAAGTTCGTTGTTGCTGCTGCATCATCCCCAAGTTCGTTGCTGCTGCTGCATCATCCCCAAATTCGTTGCTGCTGCTGCATCATCTCCAAGTTCGCTGCTTCTGCTGCATCATCTCCAAGTTCGCTGCTTCTGCTGCATCATCTCCAAGTCCTGCTGCGCTGTGCATCTCCAAGTCCTGCTGCGCTGCGCATCTCCAAATTCTGCGTTGCGCTGCGCATCTCCAAGTCCAGTTGTGCATCTCCAAGTTCAGTTGCGCATCAAGTTCAACTGCGCATCTCCAAGTTCTGCTCCAAGTTCTTGCTGCGCTGCGCTGCTCCAAGTTCTGCTCAAGTTCTTGCTGCGCTGCTCCAAGTTCTGCTGCGCTGCGCATCTCCAACTTCTGCGTTGCGCTGCGCATCTCCAAGTTCAGTTGCGCATCTCTAAGTTCAGTTGCGCATCTCCAAGTTCTGCTCAAGTTCTTGCTGCGCTGCGCTGCTCCAAGTTCTGCTCAAGTTCTTGATGCGCTGGTCCAAGTTCTGCTCCAAGTTCTGCTCAAGTTCTTGCTGCGCTGCGCTGCTCCAAGTTCTGCTGCGCTGCGCATCTCCAAGTTCTGCGTTGCGCTGCGCAACTCCAAGTTCTGCGTTGCGCTGCGCATCTCCAAGTTCAGTTGCGCATCTCTAAGTTCAGCTGCGCATCTCCAAGTTCTGCTCAAGTTCTGTTACGAGATCGCGACTCCAAGTTCCGCCGCTGCGAGATCGCGACTCCAAGTTCCGCCGCTGCGCGATCGCGACTCCAAGTTTCGCCGCTGCGCATCTCCAACTTCTGCGTTGCGCTGCGCATCTCCAACTTCTGCGTTGCGCTGCGCACGACTCCAAGTTCCGCCACTGCGCATCTCCAACTTCTGCGTTGCGCTGCGCATCTCCAACTTCTGCGTTGCGCTGCGCACGACTCCAAGTTCCGCCACTGCGCATCTCCAACTTCTGCGTTGCGCTGCGCATCTCCAACTTCTGCGTTGCGCTGCGCATCTCCAACTTCTGCGTTGCGCTGCGCATCTCCAACTTCTGCGTTGCGCTGCGCATCTCCAACTTCTGCGTTGCGCTGCGCATCTCCAACTTCTGTTGCGCATCTCCAAGTTCTGCTCAAGTTCTGTTACGAGATCGCGACTCCAAGTTCCGCCGCTGCGAGATCGCGACTCCAAGTTCCGCGTTCCGCCGCGCTGCGATCGCATAATTATCTAAAAATATGTATAGAGGTGGACTTGAGCCCAAGACCAAAGGAAACAAAGGTTATACATGTTCCACTTTGCCAAACAAGCTTTGTTGTTCTCATTTGTGTTCAGATTGTAATACTTAATTCAACATGAAATTTAGGCGGGTTCTAAATTTCCTTCCATAATCATGAGCAAAGTTCAAATTTTCGAACTTTATGTCAAAATTGATTGGAATCCCAAAATTATACCAAGTCAAATTTTCATTCAAGCTAAATTTCGATCAAAATCCAAAATTTTCCTAAAATTAAAATTTGGGGCATATTCCAAATTTTATTTTCAAGCATGATTTAGAGTCAAAAGTTATCTAAATCCGAGTCTCAAATCAAATATGCCAAAATAAAATTTTCAACCCTCCTACTCCGAATTCAAGCCAAACTTCAAGAAAATCCAAAATTTTCCTAAAAATAAAATTTTGGGCATATTCCAAATTTTATTTCCAAGCATGATTTAGAGTCAAAAGTTATCTAAATCCGAGTCTCAAATCGAAATTGGCGGTTTGGGTATACTCCAAATTTTATCCCACTTCGAAATTGGAGTAAAGTTCAAAGTCAAATCCTATTCAAAATTCAATTGGGCGACTCCAAAACTCTACTCTACATCCAAAATGAAATTAAAGTAGAACACAAGAATCTACTAAAGTTCAAGTCAAGCTTCTGCCAAATAAGAAAGATCAAAATTGTAAGCCCAATTCATATTTTTTTTGTCAATTGGCATAGAAAGATGTATCAATCAGAAGAATTGATTTATGGACCAAATTTCATATTTCGATAAGATTGATATGTCGAGGCAGATTCAAAATTAGGGGTGTTCTACATTTCAATTTCAAAATTTAACTTTTCCGAGACTCACCCACACGTACATGTGCATAACTCTCGAAAAAGGGGGCATTTGTTGACCGAGAAATTTCGGCTAATCAGCGGTCGCCACGTGTCTTCATCTTGGCCGGCGGATCGAATAAACTTAACCGAACAAATTTGGTCATAGCTCAATTGGGCTCGAAATTGAATCGGGCTAAAAAATTATTTAAATGGCAATTTGGCCCAAAGCCCAAAAATCCATTGGGCCCAGAACCCAAAAGTCCATTGGACCCAAGCCCAAGCCCAAAGGATCCAGGCCCAAGCCCACCAGGCCCACCAGGCCCATGAGAACTCTATAAATAGAGAGCTTATTCTTCATTTTCAAGGTTCAGAAAATTTCTTCTCCTAAGAGCTCAGAGAGAATTCACAAGACTCCCTGAATCCTGAAGACTGAACACCACTCCAAGTTCAAACACCTAAAGACTTCACCGCTACGCGAAGCCCTCGATCCAAATTCAACATCGAGAACAAGCTTCGAAGCCCTCGATCCAAATTCAACATCGAGAACAAGCTACGAAGCCCTCGATCCAAATTCAACATCGAGAACAAGCTGCGAAGCCCTCGATACAAATCCAACATCGAGAACAAGCTAAGAAGCCCTGGATCCAAATTATACATCGAGAACAAGCTGCAAAGCCCTCGAAACAAATCCAACATCGAGAACAAGCTGCGAAGCCCTCGATACAAATCCACCATCGAGAACAAGCTGTGAAGCCCTCGATACAAATCCAACATCGAGAACAAGCTGCATAGCCCTCGATACAAATCCAACATCGAGAACAAGCTGCGAAGCCCTCGATCCAAATTCAACATCGAGAACAAGCTGCGAAGCCCTCGATTCAAATTCAACATCGAGAACAAGCTGCGAAGCCCTCGATACAAATCCAACATCGAGAACAAGCTAAGAAGCCCTCGATCCAAATTCAACATCAAGAACAAGCTGCAAAGCCCTCGAAACAAATCCAACATCGAGAACAAGCTGCGAAGCCCTCGATCCAAATTCAACATCGAGAACAAGCTGCAAAGCCCTCGAAACAAATCCAACATCGAAAATAAGCTGCGAAGCCCTCGAAACACATTTACATTTGAGAGAGAAAGAATCAGAGGATCAAACATTAGAGATTGTAATCCACTACGCACTGATATATACAAATTCAATTCAAATTTCATTTACACGTGTTCGAATCTCTATCTTTCGTCGAAATCTCGTGTGAACAAAATTAATACTGAGAGTTAATTTAAAAATTTGTTTAAAGTATGAAAAGTACTAAATTTAGATATTTGAAATTACAATGATTAAAATAATATAATTTACATTTTAATTAAAAAAAATGTTATAGAAGTAAATATTAAAAAAAAAAAAATAGGTCTTAATTATTTTTAAAAATAAAATTTATATATTTTTAAATATATATAATATGAAAAGAAAGGTAAAGAAAATAAATTAATGTTATGACTGATTTCAAAGACACAACAAAATACATATTGTTCACACGAGATTTCGACGAAGGATGGAGATTCGAACACGTGTAAAATGAAATTTGAATTTGTGTTTGTATTGTATGTATTTGTATCAGTGCGTAGTGGATTACAATCTCTAATGTATGATCCTCTGATTCTTTCTCTCTCAAATGTAAATGTGTTTCGAGGGCTTTGCAGCTTGTTCTCGATGTTGAATTTGGATCGAGGGCTTCGCAGCTTGTTCTCGATGTTGAATTTGGATCGAGGGCTTCGCAGCTTGTTCTCGATGTTGAATTTGGATCGAGGGCTTCGCAGCTTGTTCTCGATGTTGAATCTGCAGCTTCGCGTAGCGGTGAAGTCTTCAAATGTTTGAACTTGGAGTGGTGTTCAGTCTTCCGGATTTAGGGAGTCTTGTGAATTCTCTCTAAGCTCTTAGGAGAAGAAATTTTCTGAACCTTGAAAATGAAAATGAGCTCTCTATTTATAGAGTTCTCATGGGCCTGGTGGGCTTGGGCCTGGATCCAATGGGCTTGGGCTTGGATCCAATGGGCTTGGGTCCAATGGACTTTTGGGTTCTGGGCCCAATGGATTTTTGGGCTTTGGGCCAAATTGTCATTTAAATAACTTTTTAGCCCGATTCGATTTCGAGCCCAATTGAGCTATGACCGAATTTGCTCGGTTAAGTTTATTCGATCCGCCGGCCAAGATGAAGACACGTGGCGACTGCTGATTGGCCGAAATTTCTCGGTCAACACATATCATGATAACAAAATACATATTATGATAACAGAATATAAATTTGTTAATTTGAGAAGCCAACATGTATTTAACGTGTATAAGAAAATAAATGTTTTTTGATAATGTAAGTTGACTTTTATTAATCATTTTTTTATTTTTTTATTTAGAAAGTTATTTGGATAATGTTAGTTTGACGTTTTATACATAATTATTTATACAAAAAGATTAAGCTATTAAATTGTACCTCCTTTATCCTTTCAAAAAAGACAAATACACCTCATTTATTTATAAAATTTTAATTAACATATTTAATTAAAAGGTTATTCGGGCAATGAGCTTCTGAGGAAGGGGATGAGATGGAGAATTGGTAATGGGAAATCTGTGTTAATTAATGGGGATCGGTGGATTCCTCGGCCAACCACGTTCCAACCTATTAGACCTATTCATTTACAAGGAATCACTACTGTAAATGCTCTTATGGTGCCGGGTGGAGGATGGAATGAAGCTCTAATAAAGGAGCACTGTACCGAAGAAGATGTAGAGGCTATTCTTGGCATCCCTCTGCCTCGTATGAATCATGAAGATAAGCTCATCTGGCACTATGAAAAAAATGGGATTTATTCAGTTCGAAGTGGCTATAAGGTGAGAGGGGCCGTGGATGATATTGGTTCTACTTCCGGGGGAGGCGAACTAGAAGGTTGGTGGAAATTACTTTGGCAAACAAATATCCCAAACAAAATTAAAGTCTTTACTTGGAGGGCCTTTCATGATTATCTACCAACTTTGAAGGCTTTAGCTTCAAGGGGAATCAACACCCAAAGCATTTGCCCCAGATGTATGAAGAGGGAAGAGACAATAATTCATGCTATTTGGGGCTGTAAGAAAGTGAAGCAAAGTTGGGATGAAACTCCTTTTGCCCATTTGGAGTTCCCTACTCATGTCCAGTTTTTTGCTGATTGGATATTGTGGTTTAAACAAAAATTGCCCATTGATGGGCTGGAAGAGCTGTTAATTATGTGTTGGTGTATGTGGAGTCGGCGTAATAGAGAAGTTCATGGAGTAGCTTACGGTCACGAGGGTGGTTTGAGTGATTGGGAATGGGTGAAAGTGTATATTGCCCATTTCCGTTCTTTTAATGGTCGTAGACTTTGCCCACAACCGACCGACCTAATTGAAGGGTCTTCTTCGCAGTTAAATTTATGGCAAGCCCCTCAACAACCAAATTTTAAACTCAACACAGATGCAGCCATTCGTTTTCAACACAAAAGAAGTGGGGTGGGAGGAATCATCCGAAATTATAAAGGAGAAGTTATGCTCACCTGCCTTAAATTGTTCCCAAATGTGGTGGATGTTGATGCTGCTGAAGCCCTGGCGATTCGTGAATGTCTTGTGGTGGCAAGGGATGCTGGACTCTTTCGGCTTGAAGTAGAAACCGATTCTCAACGGATTACAAACCTAATGAAGAGGGGGAGCAAAGATGAATCATCTTTTGGAGTAATCGTGCAGGAAATTATTAAATTGGCGCTCACCTTTGAGTTTATCTCCTTCAATTTCTGCCCCAGGAAGAGGAATTCCATGGCGCATGCACTTGCGAAGGAAGCTGTCGACCGAAGCGTTGAAGGAGTGTGGATTGAAGAAGTTCCAGGAGGTTTGTGTGATCTGTACGAGAGAGAAATGTCCTATGTGGGGCCCTCACTTTAATTTACTCATTTGTTTTGTTCAGTTTCGCTTCAAAAAAAAAAAAAAAAAATTAAAAGGTTATTCTTTTTAGATTAATACCCCACCTTAATCAAATTTAAAAGCACACCTTCAAGCAATTTTTAAAGTACATGATATAACTTGTTCGTCAATAATCAACTCCGATTAAATCTTTCCTTACAAAATTTAGGCTAAATATTATGGTGTAGCCCTTAATGTTTGCTTATTTTACATTTTTAGTTTGTATTGTTTACAAATTTTCATTTTGGTCTCTTATGTGTATTGATATATTGTCAATTTAGTCCCAAATCGTTAGTGGATGTTAAAATTTATTGATGATCAGTTTTCATGAGATAATACCTAATAAATTTGTAAAAAATTGAGGGAGAAAAGAGGTATCTTAAAGATGAAAACTCGATTTTTCTACTAATTTCTTAAATATTTGGAGGAGAAATTAGAATATTTCTTCTATTAATTGACATTTTTCTTCCTCTAAATGCCACTTCACAAAGTAATATTCTACGTAAATTTATCATTAAATATTTAGGGATGATGAAAGACTAATTGAAAAATATTAAAACATAAGTGATTAAATTGGAACTTTTTAACAAAACGAACAAAATTTTAAAAAAAAAACCATCCAAATATTATAGACTAAAACATATATGTAGCAAAAATATTAAGGTAAAGTAATAATCATCACTCCAGTTATTTGACATAAGTTATGCAATGGTCAAAATAAAAATATAAAATAAATTAGGTCTATTTTGGTCCCTTAAATTCAAGTTTATCCAATTTTTTTTTTTTTTTTTGAGTACATTGGGGGTGGGGGGATTCGAACCACAGACCTCTTGATCGTCAAGACATACATATGCCAGCTGAGCTATGCTCAGCTCGCTTTGGCAAGTTTATTCAATTTTAGTACTTCAAAACATAATTTATATTTTAAAATGGCTTAAGAAAACAACTACTTAAATCCTTACCCTTACATTGTTTTCAACAAAATGGGCAAAGCGACTTCTAGTATGTGCATTAACATGCTAATTTGAGCATATAAAATTTAACTTTTTAGGCACAATTTCATAACTATTTTGTTTTTTAATTTTTAGTTTTTAAAAATTAAGCTTATAAACAATATATTCATGTATCATGTATCCTAATTTTCATAATTATAAGAAAACATCACAATTTTTAGCCAAATTCTAAAAACAAAAACAAGTTTTTGAAAACTGTGTTTTTTTCTATTTAGCCTTTCAACTTTCTAGGCAGAAACTTTTGGTTTAGATAATCATTTTCTATTTAGCCCCTCAAAGCTTCAAAACTGACTCTTTTGGCATGTGAGGTTTGAATAATTTTACTTGTAAGAGGTCGGGTTAGCCATTAGTTGACATAAAAAAAAAAATGATATGAAAATTAACCTGTTATGAGGAAAATTTAGAGGGAATGATATATTTTTTTTGTGAGTGGCAAGCACATTGGCTACTATTAGAATGTCATCAATTAGGTTGGAAACCCCAACAACAATGAAACGGGTCAATAATCAACATTAACATATTATTTACCACATCATCTTTTTTGTTAAACCAATTCAACTGAAGGACTCAGAGGAATGAAAGGTCAAATTAATATTAAAAAAAAAAATGTACCCCTAAAGTTTCTCTGATCGACTAGCATATAATTTAACTTTACTTAAAAAAAGAAAGAATATAAATTGAATAAAATGTTTAAAAACTTTAAATTCTAAGCATCTTTACAAAACTTTTTACTAACAATTACACAGGCATGAGGCATAGAAGATTTTCTTACCTGACATAAATTCGAAACTTCCACCTATACTAAAAAGAAGAAACAAAAAAAATATGGGCTTTGGTTCGTTGGTTTGATTTGTGACCACCATTTTATTTCCTCACTTTGCGCCAAACCGAGTATAATTCAACTGACATAAAATTATGCGCTTAACTAAAAGGTTATTGGTTCAATTCTCCTTGCAAGAAAAAAAAAACAAATCTGTTCTATTACATGGTAGAAATCTAAACCTCCATAAAGTCCATAAGAGAGAAAAAAAGAAAGATAAAGAAAATGACGTGCGGCAAGATATTGAGTAGTTCTCACATTGCAATCATAATAATATATTACGAAAGCTGTGTGTGTATATGGCCATATATATATATAATAATCCACGACTTTTCCTTCTTCTTATCTCAACGAATGATCATAAAATTAGTACAACATCACCATCGAGTATCTCTCTACTAAAATAAAAACCACCCAAATTTCAACCCCCAATCTCTCTACTAAATAAACAAAACTCCCTCTCAAAATAATCATGAGGGACAAATCCCACCGCCGCAAGGCAGCCGTCTCCGCCGTCGTCAAGCCCGCCGCCTATTTGGCCATCCTCTTGCTAACCTACGCTCTCGGTTACCTATCATCGTCTCACTCTACGACGTCGTTTTCCTCACCCTCTTCTCCTTCTCCTAATTCCAATATTATCCCTTCTTATTCAACACCTCAACTCTTCCAGGTCACCGACACACCCACTGACATCGACCAATTCCGAATCAGAACCGGCTGTTCCCCTCCCCTCTCTCACCGACAGGTCCGCTTAACAATCCTCCAAAAGGTCTTCAACGGCAAATCCCCGTTCCTCAACTTCCCTCCGCCGCACGTGGCGGAGCTTCTCCACCCGAAGAAGATCAAGGGGTGGGGCTCAAACGGCGCCGTTTTCGAGAACCTAGTGAGACAAGTAAAGCCACGAACCATAATCGAGGTGGGTTCGTTTTTGGGAGCCTCAGCGACTCACATGGCCCAGTTGACTCGCCAACTCGGCCTCCAGACTCAAATTCTATGCGTCGACGATTTTCGCGGCTGGCCCGGTTTTCTCGACCGGTTTAAGGACTTGTGGATGACAAACGGCGACGTATCGCTGCTGTACCAGTTCATGCAGAACGTTGTTGCTATGAACGCCTCCGGTTCGGTTATTCCTTTGCCATTCTCGACCGGGTCGGTTCTTGATAGCCTGTGCGAGTGGGGGGTTTATGGGGACTTGATTGAGGTGGATGCGGGTCACGACTTTAACTCGGCCTGGTCCGATATAAACCGGGCTTACCGGATCCTCAGACCGGGAGGGGTTTTATTCGGCCATGATTATTTTACTGCTGCCGATAACCGAGGTGTAAGACGGGCAGTTAATTTGTTTGCCCAACTCAATGGTTTCAAAGTCAAAGTTGATGGTCAACATTGGGTTCTTGTCTCTCCTTAATTTACATCCACGTGTACACTTCATTGTTTGTTTTTTTTTTATTAAAAAAATTGTATAATTTGACATTTTTTTTTTTAAAAAAATTTGTGTTGATATTGATTTTCGTTTCAACGGTGAATTTGTATTCGAGCACGAATGAACATGCAAAACAACAAATGGGAGTGAGTTAGCACCGATGTGACGCTATGCCACAGATACTCCGACGGTCAAGTTAATCACGAGACTTGAGAGTATTGGAATAATAGTAATTTTGTTTGTATAAGTGAGCGTACCTTTCTCTTTTAGCGTTTTTTTTACTTGTAGTAGACCGTAGTGTAACCGAAACGACATAATCAATATACTTTATTAACGGTGTTCAAACAATTAAAATTCAAGAGAATTTCGTTACCATTCTAACCACTTAGGGAATGTCGCCGGTCTACTCTTAGTGTTGACACGAGGGTCAATCTACCGTCGAGCCATAGGTTAACTTGTTGGTCAGCCTTTCATTGGCGATTAGGGGTTGACACGAGGATCAATCCTCTAGTGGGCCATGGGTTGTCCTGTTGGTCAGCCCTTCCTTGATGGTTTGGGGTTGACGCGATGGTCAATTCTCCATTAGGCCATGGGCTGACCTGCTCGTCAGCCCTTCATTGGCGATTAGGGGTTGACACGAGGGCCAATCCTCCATTGGAGCCATGGGCAGACCTGCTAGCCAGCCTTCCATTGACAGTTTGGGGTTGACACAAGGGTCAATCCTCCATTGGGGTCATGGGCCGAATTGCTCGTAAACGCTCCACTGGCAGTTTGAGGTTGACGTGAGGGTCAATCCTCCGTTGGGCTATAGGCTGACCTGCTGGTTAGCCCTTCGTTGGCAATTGTCAGGACATGGGTTGACCCGTAAGTAAGCATTTTCTTATCCTTTGTCACATCGTCGTTTGACCTGTGGGTCAACCTATTCTTAGGCGATGAATCGACTTCTTATTCTCGGCCATGGACTAGCCAGCAGGTCAGCTCTCTCTCCTCTTTGGCATGGGCTGACCTGTGGGTCAACCCTTTCTCCATTTCAGCATGGGTTGGCGTGCAAGTCAACCCTCCCTCACCTGCGCATGGGCGAGTCAGCCATTCCTTTGTCATGCATAAGCTGACCCGCGGGTCAGCCCTTTTCGGAAGTGGGCCGGTTTAGCGCTGATTCTTTGTTTAGGCCATTTGGGTTGGGCCTATTCGACGACATGTTGAGCTTTCGTGAATATTTCAGCCTTTTATAAATTTTAATAATTTTCACCCATAACAGTTACCCCACTCTTAAGCGCGTATTTTTCACTAGCTGTTGGGATGTATGCCCTAACGCCTCGTAATTAATTAACAATTATTTGATTATTATTATTTACAATTTATAATATTCAGTATATATAAAAATCCAAGGTTATCAGTGAAATCTTGAATAGTATGTAATTGACATACGGGAGGATCGTGTTCAAGGAATAACCTAAACAGTCTATAGTATATGGATAAGGTTGGGTGTCTTATCTTGGTAACACTATTGATACGACACACTTTGTAATTGTTACAAATGATTTGATCCAAATCATTCATGTAGAAACATGTGAGTGGGGGTATTCTATAGAAACAAGGTTTATCAATATTATGTTCAAACAAGGTTTATCAATCTTGAATAGTATGTAATTGACATACGGGAGGATCGTGTTCAAGGAATAACCTAAACAGTCTATAGTATATGGATAAGGTTGGGTGTCTTATCTTGGTAACACTATTGATACGACACACTTTGTAATTGTTACAAATGATTTGATCCAAATCATTCATGTAGAAACATGTGAGTGGGGGTATTCTATAGAAACAAGGTTTATCAATATTATGTTCAAAGCCATAAGATTTTATCGTCGTATCAAACCTTATAATTCAGGATGTAGATGCTTGTTTAAATTCATAAATGGATTGAATAAGCTCGCAAACTTTTTGCTCTTGACCCTGAATAATGAATCATCCTAGTTGAGCCTTATAAATATTCTTCTCAAGATAGCGATTCAGAAGAAAATCATACAGAAAAGTTGTCTTGACATCCATTTGCCTAATTTTATCTCAATAAAACGTGACAATGGATAAGAGTAATCTAATCAACTTTCATATGGAAACAGGGGAAATAGTTAATTCACAATTCTCCCCTTCCCTTTGGGAATGACCCTTTGCCAGAAAGTCGAGCCTTAAAGGTTTGCACCTTACCGACTTGGTCCCTTATCCTCTTGTAGATACACTTGCAACCGATAATTCTTTCACTATTTGGTTGGTCTACAAGATCTCAGACCGAATTGAAGTACACAGACTCCATTTCGAGATCCATGGCTTTGAACCACTAGTCCTTGTCTACACCATCCATTGCCTATTTAAAGGTCAACGGATCATCAATGCCAACATCAGGTATGACGACTTGAGTTTCAGACAAGCCGATGTAGCGGTCGGGTTGTCTTACATCCCTCCCTCTGCCTCGAGGCTTTCTTAACTTTTGAAAAGGCTAGCCGGATCAACAAGTTGTTGATCCGTCTGTAGCTTTCCTGGAAAGTTCGGACAAAACAATTTTGCTCAACGGTTGATGATCTCTGGTACTAGGATTTTTTAATATCCTATAAATTTCGGGGTGTCGAATCCCGCCAAAATAACATTTATAATTCCGCTACAACTGAGCTTTGCAGCTAGTGGTAGTCGGGTCGATCCACAGGGAACCTAAATTATTTTCTCCTAATTAATTTCTAATTGCTTTTTAATTAACTAAAACAATAAAATAAAACGATAAATAAAAGGGGGATTGCTAACGGAAAATTAAAGTAAGCATGTAAACTAGCTAACGGAAAATTAAACGGACCACGTGCTCCTAATTTTAAGGGTCGGGGTTTACTTTGATGCGACTCAATTCATTGGGATTCAAACATACTTAACAAGAGCATAATTGAACACGTAATTTACTTGCACGAAACTACTAATACAAGTAACCCAAATAATTAATTAGAAACGTGGAGTGCAAAGCGGACTGTTCTTTTATTAATCTAAGGGGATCAATCCTAAATTAAGTAAAGAACAGAGACGAATGTTCGATCCTAATTAAACGTGGCAATGAATTAATAGGGAGCAAACGCCACCCATATTGACTAATTGACAGTAACGGGAGCATTACGACGGATGTTTAACTAGGACGCCTGAGCTAATATTCCGATTTGCCTATTTCGTTCAAGATAAATTGCCGCCAAAGATCAACTGGAAACCCACATTACCTATGGCTCAACTTATCCGTGTTACTTGGCGATTAAGAGAGGCACGGCATCATAATCTTTAACAATCAAACATGCTGGAAATCAAGGGTGTCTAGGCCTAAATCATTCAAACACATTCATGTGATATGCTTAGAAGAAATAGATTCGCCCAATCAGTCATGCTATGTCACGGAATTAAGAACGAACCCTCATAAATCGCATCAAAATTCACCCCTAACCTCAAATTAGAGCACTTACTTTAGCTCCCCGTTGTGCAAATCAAGCAAAAACGCTAATGTTGAAGCTTTATTGAAGGTATAATGGAAGATAATCAAGTTTTGAGCTCCCACCCGAGCCTAACAATGGTGGAAAACCTAAAATCCAAGAAGAAGTCCGGCAAAAAACGGAGAAGAAGGCTTTTAAAGCTGTCGGAGCGTCGAGACGCTAGGCCAGCATCTCGACGCTGTGCCCTAAGTTGGCAGCGCGCGCGCGCACAGGGTAGCGTCGAGACGCTAGGGCAGCGTCTCGACGCCGTCGGCGTTGAGCGAGCGTTGAGACGCGCGCGCTCGACGCTGGGGCACTTCAAAATCCGGAAAAATGTCGGGCAAGCGTCGAGACCCTCGGGCGGCGTCTCGACGCTGCCGCGCGCTTCGTCTGCGTGTGGCAATCGGGGCGGCGTCGAGACCCTCGGGTGGCGTCTCGACGCTGGGGGCGCGCGCACGTGCGTCGGATGATGTCTGGGCGGCGTCGAGACGCTCGCTGGCAGCGTCGAGCTAGCGTCTCGACGCTGCCGCCCATGCAATGTTGCTCTCGGGTTTGATGGCCAACTTTTGCCTTTCAATGGCAAATTTTGCCATTTCTTCATTGCTTCAAGCCCCTTGGCTCCCGATGCGTCCATGAAGCTCTAAAGTGTTACTTTTAGCCCCGAAACACGTCCTCGGACTCCTCGAGCTCTCTATCATGAGTTTACCTACAAAAAGGCATTTTAATCAATATCGAGCATGGTTTTAGCTAAAATTAGGGAGTAAATAATAGCTCTAATTTGGAGCTATCAAAATACCCCCAACCTAAATCTTGCTAGTCCTCGAGCAAGGCTAATAAAGAATTTGACTCTAAGGGACCATGCATACATGCTTCTAACTCAAACCTCGATGCTTTTTACAAATCTAAACAGGACATAATCATGAAAGCAATCGGCGCATGCATTTAATCAAGATCACAGCAAAAATTAACTATTGCTCCCTAACGTGTGTGTGTGCTAGCCAACCTATCCTAAACCATCGTAAGCCTGGAAAAACCACATGCAACATATCATCCCGTTTTCCCCCTACTTCTAGCGATTAAGAACAGTCTAAACTTGACTTACACGAGAGAGAGTAATAAATTAAGAGACCTAAAATTTTCTAATTCCTTTCTCTTTTCTTTGAGTACTTTGTACTCTTTGTTAAGGTTCTTTGAACCCAACTTTTTATTTTCTTTTTCTTTCCCATCCCGAGTTGCCTAACATGTCAAACTTAAGCTTCAGCTTCACATTTTTAAGGACTAACGTTCACTTTTTAAGTGCGCACTTTAAAAAGGAGGAACGCCTCGGGAGATTTTTCTAACCAACATGCTTTTCTATTTTTTTTTTATATTTAGGCTTAGCGCAAGCTACTCGATTAATCGACCACTAACTCTCATGCAACAAGCTACCTAGGGGTGCCTTTCGGGGTGACAACAAGAATTAATGCTACATGCAATCAATTAAGCCTACGGAGTCTAGGATGAGGTTGCTAAGTGCTCGATAGATGCAAGGGAGTAACAGGAAAAATTTTAAATTTTTTGACATGAACCTAATAAATGCAAAGCTACATCATGCAAAAACTAGATTATGCAAATGCTCAGATTCCAAAAAGACACTTCCTAGATCGTCATAATCAGAAAACATATAAACAGAGTCCCAAGCACTTCAAATTTTAAATTAGCACTGCTCAACAAACTGCACATGGAATCCATCCAACATACAACTCCACCCCCAACCTAAAATTATACATAGTCCTCTATGTATCAACATTTCAGACTGAGCAGTTAAAATGCACAAAATAAAAGGGAACAGAAAACCTCCCCTGAATTTTGTTAGGTTGTTGGTTGGAGCAGTGCACTCTTCGCCTACTGATCCGATCCTTAAGCCACAAAACTCCTACAAAAGAAAGCAAGAAAAAGCTAAGCTAGGAAAATAAAAACTAAAAGTAAAAACATGAATTTAAAATACTCATGGGTTGCCTCCCAAGAAGCGCAAATTTTTAACGTCGTTATGCTCGACGTGTCCTCCTCTCTGTCAGGGTACGTAAAAATTTTCGTATTTCTTCGGCCCCTTCTTCCTTGAATCAACGAAGCCTGCTAAGAGAAGCAAGCTCTTCGACTTTTCGAGGCAGCCGGACAGAGTTGTTATTTTTTTGGTGTTTTTGATATATGGGAAAAATAAAGACTCAACAGAATGAAATAAAACAAAACAAGACTCAACTGAAAATAAAGACTCAACAGGGTAAAAAGGAAGAAAGCATGCTTCGATAGAAGGGAGCTCAGGAAATAAAATAGAAAGAGACTCGTCAGCCTCGAACTCTATCACCTGAAATTCCTTCAAGATAGTAGGCTCGACTCTCTTCTTTTTCAAGAAGATCTCATCGTCATATGGCGGAGCAATCACGATTTCTATTTTCGGGCTGGGGTGAAGTTCCTCGAGCATAAAATCAATCTGCTCCTTCATATCATCAATCGAGAAATCAAGATACAGGGAGGATTGATTTTCTAACTCGGGATGCTCCTGCGCGGGGTAGACATCAAGGAGACCGGTTGGTGGCGACTCAGGGCATGCGCAGGAAGTATGACCCCCTACCGAGCAAGCACAACACTTTGCTCTCGCATGTGTCTCTCTAACAAACGTCCACCAAACCTCGAAGTGCAGCTTGCGCATTTGTCTCATATATTCTCTCGCAGCCTGCGAATTCCTTCTCATCCCCTCACGTCTGTTGGAATCGAAAAAATTTGAAGCTAGCAGAATCTCCATGTCATCATATGCCATGTCGTCATTCAAAGCAATTTCTGAAGCTTCACGCCTTGAAACTTTCACCCAGCTTTCTAAGTGAATACCTGCCATACTCAAACAAGAAGACACAAGAAAAGAAAAAATATTTTTTGTGGTTTTCTAACAAATAAAATTTAACTAAGAGAAACTAAATGGTTCCCCGGCAACGGCGCCAATTTTGGAAGAGGTACTTTTGGGGTACTCCAAATTCAAGCTGTCGAGGCTTGCCAAAATACAATTTATAAACCCGAATACACCGAGCTATTTGTAGCTAAGTGGCAACGGGGTCGATCCACAGGGAAATAAGAAATTCAATCTAACTAAGTCTAATTTGCTAGAAATAAAAGAATGCACAAATTAAAGAATGGTAATTTGGTTTTGGGGGAAGGGAGCTCCTAATTATGCTAACGGAAAATTAAATGACAACGTGCAAAAATTAAACGGTCGTGCTTAACTTCGAGAGATGGAATTGGTCGTTATGGATGTTCGGATCATCGATACAATTTACGCATTAGCCATGTTCATGCACACAATTCATTTAGTTATCTCTAACTCAAATGACCCAAGGAATTAATTAGAAGCGTGCAATTCTAATTAAACTTAGCCAATAATCTATCCAAGGTAGCGACCCCTAAATCGATTACGTGCTAGTGACGGGAACATTGCGACGGCCTAATCCTAAGACTAAACCGGTTTCTCTCTTGCCTTAAGCCTAACATGAAAACGTTAATTAACTCAGTTTACCAATGTCACTTTGGGCCGAACTAATTAGCCATGCTTAGACCCGTGCTACCTAGCGGTATAGGCAATTATACGTCCCAACCTTTAGCCCTCTATCATGCATAGGAATTAGATTGTCAAGCTAATTTAGCTACACATGCTAGATATGGATGAAGAACAAGCAAGAAGATGCATTAACAAGCTAAATGTCTTAACATTCACAAAGGGGAAAATCTCCCCAAACATCCATAATTTACAATCCAAAGCTCAAAATCAAGCACTAACCTCGGTTTAGCCTTCCATGGAGGTTGGATTAATCCAATCCCCCATGGAAGAGCTTGGAATCATGCACAAAGAAGGAGAAGAAGTACAAAAATGGCGGAATTTTGCCCTAGACCCGAGAGGAGAACCTTGAGGAAGAAGAAGAAGGAAAGAATATGGCTGAAAAACGCGTTTTCACGCTTTTAAAGCTCGGAGCGTCGAGACGCTAGGCCAGCGTCTCGACGCTGTGCCCTAAGTTGGCAGGCGCGCGCGCGCGGGGCGGCGTCGAGCGAGCGTCGAGACGCTTGCGCTCGACGCTTGCTCTCGGGTGGAACTTCAGAATCACGCTTCAGACTTCGGGGCGTCGAGACGCTCGGCCAGCGTCTCGACGCTGTCGGCGTTGAGCGAGCGTTGAGACGCGCGCTCGACGCTGATGCACGTCTATCTTGGGGAATCGTCGGGGCATCGTCGAGCTAGCGTCTAGACGCTGGGGCGCACGCAGATCTTCAATGACGGGCGCGCGGGCGAGGCGGACACGGGCGAGGGCGCGCGGGCGCGCGCGGACATAGGCGAGGCGGAGCGGGCGAGGGCGCGCGGGCGCGCGCGTCTGGCCGTCTGGGCGCGGGCGTGCGGTGCTTGCGAGCGGCGCGCGCGTGCTGCGTTCGTTGGGCGCCTGGGCGCCGGCGCTTGGGCGCTGCCCTCTCGGCTCTTAGCCCACTTTTGGGTCGTTTTGGCTCCCGAGCTCCGTTTTGCCTATCGTTTTGACCCGAACACTTCCCGAAACATGTTAAATGACCTTTTTAGCCCCGAAAATAATCAATGGACTTCCCGAGCTCTTCACCATGAAATCACCTACAAGGAAGCATTTTAATCAATATATATCATGGTTTTAGCTAGAATTAGGGACATTAAGATAGCTCTATTTTGCAGCTATCAATCTCTCATGTGGTCTTCCTCTAAGAACGTGAAATTAATCGATACTAATACATTGTCCTCATGAGGATCGTAAAAGAGACCACCTTTCGTTTCCTTGGGGTGACCTACAAATAGGCATAATTATGAACGGTGTTCAAACTTCTTTGAACTAGGTACTAGCACATGTGTCGGACACCCCCAAAGACTGAAGTGACGTAAACTGAATTTAAGCCCTCTCTATAGCTCGTAAGCTGTTTCAGAAACACTCTTAGAGCGAACAATGTTCAAGATTTATGTAGTAACCTTTACTACATATCCCCAAAACGAACTAGGCAGTTGAGCATAGCTCAGAACCATGTCCAACAGGGTTCTATTTCTCCTTTCAAGACAAGACTCACATTATGGTAAGGAGTTGTCTTCTAACTCATTTAGAAAACCACTCATAACCAAACTCCCAATCTTATTGAGATTTAATGTGACCTAATCTAAAGTGTCAAAGATAGGCACTTGAAGAAAGCTACTACCTTTTAGTTTGAGTCTAAGTTGTTTTAAACATCGCAGTGTTCAAAATAGCTACAGGCTCTATTGATCTTAACACATACAAGTTGTTTTCCAGTTTTGCAGAGAAAATTTGTACACCTCTTTTGCTAATGACAACTTTATTTAAAACAAAAGATACTATATAAAATTTTTCAAGCAAACATGAAATAGAGACAAGGTTCCTATTGAAGTTAGGAACCTATAGTACATTTTCAAGTCAAATGAAACTATCTTTATACAACAACTTTATCAGCTCTCACTGCATTTGGCTAAGATAACCTTTCTTGTTCAAAACTTGAAAGTTATCTTTTCTTGAGAAAGTAACTGCCAGGAACTAGTTTCCTGAAAAAAAATGAACATGGTTAGTAATTCCTGAATCAAGTATTCAGGTCCAACTATCATGTTTTAACAAAGTAAATCATATGTAACTTTTTTTTTTCTCGGCTTGATTTCTCCACAAAGTACCACGGACAATCTCGTTTGTAGTGCCCGTATTCGCTACAGAAGAAATATTTTCCTTTATCTGCGATTGTACCCTTGTTCTTGCTAGTGTCTGGAGCTTTACCCTTCCTTTTTTCTTTCTTCTTCTTTTGAATACTTTTATTCTTAATTGAAGAAAGTTAAAACTTACTCCCGGAAGACGATCCTTTTTGGAATTTCTTCGAAGTGACAACATTTGCCTCCTTCTCTTTTCCTTTGGAAGTATGCAGAGACTAGTAAGTCTATAGCTCGTTGAGGAGAGAAGCCAAGTTGTACTCTATCTTGTTCATCACCATATTGGTTCTGAACTGAAGAAAACTCTTTGGAAGAGATTTCATGATAAAGGTAACTTGACTTTTCTCGTCAATAGAAGCTTCGTTTACTTCTGCCACATTGAAGTGGACCATCATGTTAAGGACATGCTCCCTAACAAAGGTTCCCTCCTTCATGCAAGAGTTGTAAATGAATTTGAGGGATTCATGACGGACAGATGAGGACGGTTGTCCAAACATCTCCTGTAATGAAGACATGATTTCTTTAGCAGAAACCATAACCTCATGCTTCTTGGCTAACACATCACTGCAAACGAAGGGAATGTCAGTGTTGGAAATGACCCTATGTTTCTTTATCCATAAATGGTGATTGAGATGTTCCGACTCCCATGAAACGACCCTCCGAAGGGACGGTGCCACTAAGAGCAACCAGCACGATAAACATGAGAATCTCACAGTTCAATCCAATGGAGGAGACCACAGGATGTACTGACGTATTTTCTTCTCCCACTTACTATAAATACTTTCTCCATTCACCTTCCTATTGAAAGATGCAAATGCCATCCGAAGGGGGATGCCCTATTGACATCACGAGGCCGAGCATAATTCTCACGTTGTGAACTTCACGGAGAATGTAGGAGGAGAAGGATATATCATATATTCCTTCTCAACACCTCTACTAAGTATTTTAGACGATTTAGGGTAAATTACTCAGGCTTTATCCGGCTAAGTAAATAAAACCTTAAGTCTAGGCAAACTTTTTACCTAAGATGTCTAGGTTAAAAACACTATACTAACCGCACATCTCTCACGCATGCTCATAAAGCTGGGTTAACTTTACTCAAGTACCAGATCGTCCCCAGTTAGGAGGTGTTTCGTCAATTCAAGTTCTTCCTGTTGAGTTTTATGTCCTAAAACTCGTGGTTTGTAAACTGTTATGTTTGTAAATAATCTATTTAGAATAAAGAGTTATTAGTTTTATTTAGTAAAGGAGTTTACTAAAATAAAGTGAACTGTGTTTAGGTTAACCTATATCAATGATCAACACCCTTAGCTGAATATGAGTACTTGAGCTTCATGTATGATATGATTGTGGATCAAGCTCAAGTAGTCAGTCAAAATGGTCTATAGTATACGAATGAGGTTGGGTACCTTATCCTGGTAACACTATTGGATGCGGCTCACTTTGTATTGTACAAAACGATGTGATCTGAATCTTTTCACATGGAGATGTGCGAGTGATGGCGTCTTGTGCAAAGAGTTTGCATAAGAGCAAACCGTGAAATATGTCGCTCTCTCTTTATAACACCGTTTACTGATGAGACCGACATTTTCATTTGATGGCCTAGGTAACTCGATCTCAATCCTGAGGTCGCTATGAACTTCTGCTTATTCGAAAGTATCCTTTGACTTGCACGAGTGAGAGTGGCCCACAAGCGCCGACTCAATAAGCCTACAATCTTGGGGATAAAGTCGAATAGGTATCTAGGGACATAGTACAACCTACCCTATGTACTGTACAGCAAGATTGGAGTTCACTCCTAACCTGCTCTTCAGGGTTAGTAGATAGGTTGTTCCCTTAATAGCCGACTAGTAGTAGGATTTTTGAATGTCCTGCTATAAATTCGGGTTGTCGAGACCCGCCAAAATACAATTTATAAGCCGATTAACCAAAGCTTTGCAGCTAGTGGTAACAGGGTCGATCCACGGAGAAGGACGTGATTGAAATTAAATTGGAATTGAAATTAATTGATCGGTTGGGTTTTTGTAACGAGGGGGAGTTTAAGCATGCAAATAAAGGAATTGATCGCTAACGGGAAATTAAAAGAGAGAAAGATTGACGAGTGCACGGTTTGGAGATTTTCGGGATTTCTTTGTTAGACATTCTACCACTTATCATTTAACACAATCCTAAGGCTAACAGTTTGTAATACACGCGGTCAGTTACCCGGAAAACCCCTAGTGTAACCGGCTCCATAGTAATTAACCAAATTAGAAGATCCAATTAAACATTATTTAAAGTTTCATTAGGGTGATCAGCCCCAAATTGACTCTAAACAGTCACTAGCATACCACGACAGACATTCGACCACGTAATAAAATTGCTAACTCGCTACCCGCCAACGCTGAAGTAACCAACAACTATCATGCATACATCGATACTCCGATTTAATTTTATTGTTCTGTGTTACTAGTCGAATAGTGAGAGGCACGGCATCGCTACTCTTTAACGCTAACATATGCTAGAAAACTCGATTGTTCGTCGGCGAAATCTAACACGTGCATAGGATGAAGTAAGAACAATAAATGCATACAAATCAGAAACCAAGTTGGAATTTAAGGCATGGATTATCAAAGCATAAAAGTATAACAAATAATCCCTCAAATTATCCCAAACCGTTCACAATACCTTAGCCGTCCATGGGACGGATTGTCACCACCGTGATGGAGCGCATGGCACGCAGCGGAAGCGATTTGGATCATAGACACTCTAATTTCATCAATTTAAACAAACGGAAACATGCAAAAACAATGAAAAAAAGAAATTAGAACACATACCCTTGTCGTTCGAATTTCTTCAATTTTCACCGCCAGAAGCTCCTCACGAGCTCAACGAGCCTTCTCACGAAATCTTCGTGGACCACCCCTGGTAGTCCTGCTATCCTCGGGCCGAGAAACGGAGTAGTGAGACTCCTTTTACAAGAGAAAAGAAGGAAGAAGCTCACTGAAGAAAATATATTTTTTCTTTACAGAGGGTTGCGGCCGAGGAAGAAGAAGAAGTTTTTAAAATTGAAATCCAATTTCAATTCGTATACCCCAAAAAGCACTCACGCTTTTTTTTATTTTTTTTTTTATTTGATCTGACGTTTCATATATACCTTGTATATATGATACATGTGTCTTACATCTTGCATATAAGACACATGTATATATATATATATATATATATATATATATATATATATATATATATATTTATATATTATTATTATTAAAAATAATAATAATTATTTTATTAAATAAACTTTTTAATTAATAAAAAATATATATATTAATTAATATTATTTAATTCAATATCAAATATTAATTAAATAATATAATTAAACTCGGTTTACCGAAAACCGACTTTTTGCATATGAATCCAATTCATATTGTAGACCAAATTCATATTTAAATCATATTTAAATATGTCCAAATTCTTCCACAAACCCGAATTTGAACGATTCAAATTCTTTTCTTTTCTTTTATATTGTTTCACGGCTTTATCCGAGCTAGCCAGGAGAACCGTAAGGACCTACAGATCATGAGCTCCAACGATACGAGATTATCCGGTCAAAACTCTTTCAACCGAACTAACCAACATTCGTTAACCCCCGGAGACTCCACTAAAGTCCAAGGGCTTCACTCTCCTCACTATAGATATATTGTGTCCTCTTGATATAACTATCAACAGTAAGTCGATCCTTCACAGGTCGTTCGTAATCACAACGGGTCATTTATACCGTTTAACCCTTGTATTATATCTTGTTCCTTAAGTACCACTGACACCTCTAATGAACAATTGGTTTGTGGTACAACCATCAAATCAGATTCCTCCCTGATCAGGAGAGGATGGGCCCATTGTTCAAGACCTGGAGTCAGCACTTAAGGGAACAACCTCTCTACTAACCCTTAAAGCGGGTAGAAGTGAATTCCATCTCGCACAACTATGTCCCCAGCCACTTATTCGATCTTATCCCCAAGATGGTAGGCTTATTGAGTCGGCGATCTGGCCACTCTCACCCGTACAAGTCAAAGGATAAGGTCGAATAAACAGGAGTTCATAGTGAGCTCAGGATTGAGATCGAGTTACCTAAGTCATCAAATGAAATAAAAACGGTCTTTACAGTAAACGGTGTTATAAAGAAAAAGCGATTTTAATTTTTGCTTCGGTCTTGTGCAAACTCATTGCACAAGACGCCCTCACTCACATGTCTCTACATGAAACGATTCGAATCACATCGTTTTGTACTATACAAAGTGAGCCGCGTCCAATAGTGTCCCCAGGATAAGGTACCCAGCCTTATCCCTATACTATAGACCATTTTGGCTGTCTACTTGAACTCGATCCACATTCATGTCACACATGAAGTTCAAGTACTTACACTATCGCCATGGGTGTTAGTTATTGGTATAGTTTAATACAAACACAATTCACTAAAAATTCAATAACAACTTTATTGAAATAGAATATATACATTCAAACAGTTTACAAACTACGAGTTTTAGGACATAAAACCCAACAAACTCCCACTTGGACTAAAACGTCAGTGAAGTACATGCTGGTCGAGAGAACTAGAATATCAAATATCTAAAGTTTCTCCCACTGTCCTACTGAGCAGCTCGCAGACCTATACTTTTTAGGTGTCTCTCAAACACTTTAGTCGTGACAGACTTAGTAAACAGATCAGCAATGTTGTGCTCCGAGGCTACCTGTGTGACGATCACATCTCCTCGTTGCACAATCTCCCTGATGAGATGATACTTCCGCTCAATATGCTTTCCACGCTTATGGCTTCCAGGTTCTTTAGAATTTGCCACTTCACCGCTGTTATCACAATAAAGGGTGATTGGCAAGTTCATATTTGGAACAATTTCCAAATCTGTCAAGAACTTCCTAAGCCATACAGCTTCCTTCGCTGCTTCGCAAGCTGCGACATACTCAGCTTCCATGGTGGAGTCAGCAATACAACCTTGCTTTATACTCCTCCATACTATTGTTCCTCCGTTAAGAGTGAACACTGATCCTGATGTAGATTTCCTGGAATCTATATCAGTCTGAAAATCAGAGTCAGTGTATCCTGCAAGGATCAAATCCTTCGCACCATACACAAACACATAGTCTCTCGTTCTCCTAAGATACTTGAGGACGTGTTTAACGGCTGTCCAGTGATCATATCCTGGATTGGACTGGAACCTACTGACAATTCCTACTGCATAACAGATGTCGGGTCTTGTACACAACATAGCGTACATGAGACTACCAACTGCAGATGCATAGGGAATTCGTCTCATATCCTCAACCTCTTGAGGTGTCTTAGGAGACTGTTCCTTAGACAAGTGAATTCCATGCCTAAAAGGCAGTGAACCTTTCTTGGAATTCTGCATCGAATATCTTGACAACACCTTGTCAATATAAGATGCTTGAGACAGCGCTAGCACTTTGTTCTTACGTTTCCTTATGATCTGAATCCCTAGAACAAACTGAGCCTCTCCCAAATATTTCATTTGGAATTGGGTCGCTAGCCAATTCTTAACGCCAGTTAGGAACCCTACATCATTCCCAATGAGTAGTATATCGTCTACGTACAAGACTAAGAAAGCTACAACAATATTGACTACTTTCTTGTAACCACAAGGTTCGTCAATATTTTGTTCAAAGCCATAAGATTTGATCGTCGTATCAAACCTTATATTCCAGGATCTAGATGCTTGCTTCAACCCATAAATGGATCGATTAAGCTTGCAAACCTTTTGCTCTTGACCCTGAAGTATGAATCCCTCTAGTTGAGCCATATAGATACTCTCCTCAAGATTACCATTCAGAAAGGCAGTCTTGACATCCATTTGCCAGATTTAATAATCATAAAATGTAGCAATGGATAAGAGTATTCTAATCGACTTTAACATGGCAACAGGAGAAAAGGTTTCTTCATAGTCCACCCCTTCTCTTTGGGAATAACCTTTTGCCACAAGTCGAGCTTTAAAGGTTTGCACCTTACCGGCTTGGTCTCGTTTTCTCTTGTAGATCCATTTGCAACCGATAGGTCTTTCACTATCTGGTTGGTCTACAAGATCCCAGACCGAATTGAAGTACATAGACTCCATTTCGAGATCCATGGCTTTAAGCCACTGGTCCTTGTCTATGTCATTCATTGCCTGTTTAAAGGTCAATGGATCCTCAACGCCATCATCAGGTATGACGACTTGAGTTTCAGACAAGCCGATGTAGCGGTCAGGCTGTCTTACATCCCTCCCACTGCGTCGAGGCTTTCTCAACTCTTGAGAAGGACCAGCCTGATCAACAACCTTTGTTGATCCGTCTGTAGCTTTCCTGGAAAATTCGGACAAAACAATTTTGCTCGACGGTTGATGATCTCTCATGTGGTCTTCCTCTAAGAACGTGGCATTAGTCGATACTAGTACCTTGTTCTCATGAGGATCGTAAAATAGACCACCTTTCGTTTCCATGGGGTAACCTACAAATAGGCACAATTTTGAACGATGTTCCAACTTCTTTGGATTGGGTACTAGCACATGTGCGCCGGACACCCCCAAATCCTGAAGTGACGTAAACTACCTTTACGCCCTCTCCATAACTCATAAGGTGTTTCAGAAACACTCTTAGAGGAAACCATGTTCAAAATATATACTGCAGTCTCTACTGCATATCCCCAAAACGAACTAGGCAAATGAGCATAACTCATCATAGATCGAACCATGTCTAACAGGGTTCTATTTCTCCTCTCGGACACACCATTCTGCTGTGGTGTTCCTGGCGCTGAGAGTTGAGATACTATTCCATGTTCTATCATATAGTCCTGAAATCTTAAATCCATATACTCTCCACCTCGATCTGATCGGAGTGTTTTTATCGATTTACCTAATGTGTTCTCAACCTCTGCCTTATACTCTTTGAACTTTTCAAGAGCTTCGGACTTATGATGCATTAGATAAAGATAACCGTACCTAGAATAATCATCAATGAAACTGATGAAATATTCATACCCTCCTCGTGCTTTGACATTCAAAGGACCGCAGAGATCCGAATGCACGATTTCTAGAGGTTCTTTGGACCTATGACCTTTTTCAGAAAAATATCGTTTGGTCATTTTTCCCTCAAGACAAGACTCACATGGCGGTAAAGAGTTGTCCTCTAAACGATTTAGCAGACCACTCTTAACCAATCTCCCAATCCTATTGAGATTAATGTGACCTAGTCTTAACTGCCAAAGATAAGTACTTGGAGAAAGTTTCTGCCTTTTAGTTTGAGTCTCAGCTCTTTTAAACATTTCAGTGTTCAAAATAGCTTTGGCTTCGGTTGGTCTTAACACATACAAGTTGTTTTCAAGTTTCGCAGAACAAATACGTACACCTCTTTTGCTAATGAACGCTTCATTATGAACAAAAGATACTTTATACAACTGTTCTAACAAACAGGATATAGATACAAGATTCCTCTTGAAGGTAGGAACCAGGAGTACATTTTCTAGTAAAATGAAACTATTTCTATACAACAACTTTACAGTTCCCACTGCTTTAGCTGAGACAACCTCTCCAGTTCCAACTTTGAGAGTTATCTCACCTCGAGAAAGTGACTGCCAAGAACTAGTTTCCTGAAAAGAAGAACAAACATGGTTAGTAGCTCCTGAATCAAGTATCCAGGTATGACAATCATGTTCTACTAAACATGTTTCGACAACAAATAAATCATATTTACCTTGTCTTTCCTTCTCAGCCTTTTTCTCTGCAAGATACTTTGGGCAATTCCGTTTCCAGTGCCCATCTACACCACAATGGAAACATTTTCCTTTGTCTGTAGATTTAGTCTTGCTCTTACCTGCAGCATGTGCTTTTCCCTTCCTTTTATCTTTCTTCTTCTTTTGAATACTCTTATTCTTAATAGAAGAAAGTTCAGACCTACTCCCTGAAGACGACCCCTTTTGGAATTTCCTAGAAGTGACAACGTTTGCCTCCTTCTCTTTTCCTTTAGAAGTGTGTAGGGACTAATAGGTCTGTAGCTCGCTGAGAAGAGAAGTCAAATTATACTTTATCTTGTTCATTACCATATTGGTCCTGAACTGAAGGAAACTCTTCGGAAGAGATTCCATGATAAAGCTTACTTGACTTGACTCATCAATAGTAGCTCCATTTACTTCCGCCACATTGAAGTGGACCATCATGTTAAGGACATGCTCCCTAACAGAGGTACCCTCCTTCATGCGAAAGTTGTAAACGTATTTGAGGGCTTCATGACAGACCGATGAGGACGGTAATCCAAACATCGCCTGTAATGAAGACATGATTTCTTTAGCAGAAACCATATCCTCGTGCTTCTTAGCTAACACATCAAATATGCTGGCTAAGATATAGACTCGGGCTTTATCATTAGCCCTTGTCCATCTATCATATGCTTCTCGAACAGTTCCAGTCGCATCCGAGCTAGGAGGGGGAGGACAATCCTCTGATAAGACGAACCTTAGATCATCTAGAACGAGAATCGTATTCAAGTTCGATTTCCAAGTCGCGTAGTTATTGCCGGTTAACTTATCGAAAGCTAGTAAGTGAATGAAAGAGCTAGACATGCTGAAAAGAGAATGAAAAAAATATTAGTGAAAAGGTTTTAACCTAATTTACACACCAATCAAGAATTTAGCAAAGAATAATAATGTACCCAAAACTCATTATTAAACTGCAACGATACTTCAGTGGGTCAGAATGGTCGCTACCGAGGGGCAGTCAAGCATTCCTTCACTGAATCAAGACATTCTTGACTAAATGCTAATACCAGAATATCTCATATTCCTATAGCATCTTAGTTATCGTTGTTTGGTCAAGATTTACTAACTCCTTAGCAAATCTAGTAAGTGTGACCCTCCATTTTTAGAATTCATAGGGCGGCCCCAACGATGCAACCGAATGGAAATGTCAAAGTTGGGAATGACTCTATGTTTCTTTATCCATAAATGGTGATTGAGATGTTCCGATTCCTATGAAACGGCCCTCCGAATGGATCGGTACCTCTTGTTGGCACCTAGCAGGCGGAACATAGGAATCTCACGGTTCAATTCAATGGAGGAGACCGCAGGATGTATTGACATACTTCCTTCTCCCACTTACTATAAATACTTTCTCCATTCACCTTGCTCTTGAATTATGCAAATACCATCCGAATGGGGATGCCATATTGACATCACGAGGCCGAGCATAATTCTCACGGTGTGAACTTGACAGAGAACGTAGGAGGAGAGGGATATATCATATATACCTTCTCAACACCTCTACTAAGTATTTTAAGACGAAATGGGTAAATTACTCAGGCATTATCCGGCTAAGACAATAAGACCTAAGTCTATGTAAAACAAACTTTTACCTATGATGTCTAGGTGATAAAAACTTTATTACCTCACACCACTCACGCATGCTCATAAAGCCGGGTTAACTTTACTCAAGTACCGGATGGTCCCCAGGTAGGAGGTGTTCTGTAAACCGTCAGCTTAAATACCTCCAACCTCGAACAGGATGTCCCCGGGTGAGTTTCTTGTAACCTCAGCATTTACAAGATATCGACTTATTCATCTAATGAAACGGAACGATACATTCAACCCTAAGTGAGCATGCCTTTATCTTTGTTATAGATTTTAAAAGTCTATGCCAATTTTACAACGCTTTGCAAAACTAAGACTAACTACAACAAACTTCTACATGCTTCTCAAACATGCAACACTAAGGCATGACAAGTTGAATATTTAATTTCATAATCAATAGAACACTTATATCGATTATGCTCTTAAACATTCAACTCTTAATTCATAATCAATATAACACTTATATCAATACTCTGAATTAAGCATGCATCCTATACATTATAACACTTATAACATACCATGTGCATAAAATTAGGACAACCTATGTTGTACATTCAATTTCATAATTAATATAACACTTATATCAATTATTCTATTGAACTAACAACAACTAATTCATGAATTAATATAACTTTTATATCAAAACTCATGAATTGCCAAATATGCATACGATATATTATAATACTTATAACATATTATCAATGCATGAAGCACGCTTCCTACGGTGGGATTTTAAATCTATATGGCATACGTTATGCACATACAAACATGGAATTTAATTAAAACATACATTCGCAATGCATAATTAATTAAACACACTAAACTGGATCGATTTTGAAATTAACAAGCAATAACTAATTTATTACAAGCTTGAACAACAAGCTACGTCTTGAGCGGACTTCGAACTTTCGCACCGCCTTTGACCAACTTGCTTCCTCCGAACGCTTCTGCCAAATTCTCTTCGAATTTCTCCTCGTATTGCCTAGAACGAGTTTGAACTTATACCGAACATTTCGGCGAGTTCAAAACTCAAACTTCTTTCACAAAGAAACCTATATGGACTCTAATGACTCTAAAATACAGACTCTTTAGCATGCATTAAAGCCCATACATTCTCGGGCCATTACAAATTTTGAAATTCAAAAAGAAACTATGCCAAAATCGATATTCACTTTAGACGCCAATCAGAAACAATTTCTAAAATAAAACCCACCATAACTTAAATTGATGGAAATTGAGTGGCCAAAAACGCTCTGATACCAATTGATGGAGCGCATGGCACGCAGCGGAAGCGATTTGGATCATAGACACTCTAATTTCATCAATTTAAACAAACGGAAACATGCAAAAACAATGAAAAAGAGAAATTAGAACACATACCCTTGTCGTTCGAATTTCTTCAATTTTCACCGCCAGAAGCTCCTCACGAGCTCAACGAGCCTTCTCACGAAATCTTCGTGGACCACCCCCGGTAGTCCTGCTATCCTCGGGCCGAGAAACGGAATAGTGAGACTCCTTTTACAAGAGAAAAGAAGGAAGAAGCTCACTGAAGAAAATATATTTTTTCTTTACAGAGGGCTGCGGCCGAGGAAGAAGAAGAAGTTTTTAAAATTGAAATCCAATTTCAATTCGTATACCCCAAAAACCACTCACGTTTTTTTTTTTTTTTTTTTTTTAATTTTTTTTATTTGATCTGACGTTTCATATATACCTTGTATATAAGATACATGTGTCTTACATCTTGCATGTAAGACACATGTATATATATATATATATATATATTTATATATTATTATTATTAAAAATAATAATAATTATTTTATTAATTAAACTTTTTAATTAATAAAATATATATATATATTAATTAATATTATTTAATTCGATATCAAATATTAATTAAATAATATAATTAAACCCGGTTTACCGAAAACCGACTTTTTGCATATGAATCCAATTCATATTGTAGACCAAATTCATATTTAAATCATATTTAAATATGTCCAAATTCTTCCACAAACCCGAATTTGAACGATTCAAATTCTTTTCTTTTCTTTTATATTGTTTCACGGCTTTATCCGAGCTAGCCAGGAGAACCGTAAGAACCTACAGATCATGAGCTCCAACGATACGAGATTATCCGGTCAAAACTCTTTCAACCGAACTAACCAACATTCGTTAACCCCCGGAGACTCCACTAAAGTCCAAGGGCTGCACTCTCCTCACTATAGATATATTGTGTCCTCTTGATATAACTATCATCAGTAAGTCGATCCTTCACAGGTCGTTCGTAATCACAACGGGTCATTTATACCGTTTAACCCTTGTATTATATCTTGTTCCTTAAGTACCACTAACACCTCTAATGAACAATTGATTTGTGGTCCAACCATCAAATCAGATTCCTCCCTGATCAGGAGAGGATGGGCCCATTGTTCAAGACCTGGAGTCAGCACTTAAGGGAACAACCTCTCTACTAACCCTTAAAGCGGGTAGGAGTGAATTCCATCTCGCACAACTATGTCCCCAGCCACTTATTCGATCTTATCCCCAAGATGGTAGGCTTATTGAGTCGGCGATCTGGCCACTCTCACCCATACAAGTCAAAGGATAAGGTCGAATAAACAGGAGTTCATAGTGAGCTCAGGATTGAGATCGAGTTACCTAAGTCATCAAATGAAATAAAAACGGTCTTTACAGTAAACGGTGTTATAAATAAAAAGCGATTTTAATTTTTGGTTTGGTCTTGTGCAAACTCATTGCACAGGACGCCTTCACTCACATGTCTCTACATGAAACGATTCGAATCACATCGTTTTGTACTATACAAAGTGAGCCGCGTCCAATAGTGTCCCCAGGATAAGGTACCCAGCCTTATCCCTATACTATAGACCATTTTGGCTGTCTACTTGAACTTGATCCACATTCATGTCACACATGAAGTTCAAGTACTTACATTATCGCCATGGGTGTTAGTTATTGGTATAGGTTAATACAAACACAATTCACTAAAAATTCAATAACAACTTTATTGAAATAGAATATATACATTCAAACAGTTTACAAACTACGAGTTTTAGGACATAAAACCCAACACACCGCTCCAACGGAGGCCATGGAAGTCATCTCTATCCTATTACAAGTTAAAAGCTCCAAAACATGCCACAAATGGCGGAGCTAAGCTAAAAGATGGAGAAAAATCGAGAGGAAGATGATGAAGTTCGGAAAAATTGGTAAAAAGATGGCTGCAAAATCGTCTTCAGCCCATTTAAATCCGTCGGAGCGTCGAGACGCTAGGACAGCGTCGCGACGCTGCGACCTAATTAATCCGCGCGCGCCTCGCGATGGCGTCGAGACGCTAGGCGAGCGTCTCGACGCTGGCCCGATGATTTCCTGCGCGCGCCTCCTTCGGAGCGTCTCGACGCCACGGCAGGGTCTCGATGCCAGGCAGCGTCGAGCAAGCGTCTCGACGCTGACTGCTCGACGCTTGCTCTCGGGTTTGAGCTGGAGGTCCGGTTCTTCTTGGATCAACTTGCCCTTTTCCTGATGCACTCTCGGGGCGTTAAAACACCGCTCTTAGCTCCAAAACGGGTCCAATGGACGTATGAGCTCTTCTCCGCAAATATCCTATAAACGAGATAAATTAACCAATTAAATGCGGAATTTAGCTTAGATTAGGGAATGAATAATAGCTCCAAAATGGAGTTATCAAACACCCCCAACTTGAATCTTGCTAGTCCTCGAGCAAGGCTAATAAAGAAATTGACTCTAAGGACATGCTTACATGCTACTAACTCAAATCTCAATGCATTTTACAAATTCAAACACAACATAATCATGAAAGCAATCCGTGCATCATTTACTACGAAGATATCAAAAATTAACTATCGCTCCCTAACGTGTGTGTGTGCTAGACAACCTATCCTAAACCCACATAAGCCCGGAAAAACCACATGCAACACATCATCCCGTTTTCCCCCTACTTCTACCGCTTAAGAACAGTCTACACTTGACTTACACGAGAGAGAGAAGCAAACTAAGAGACCTAAATATTTTCTCATACACATTTTCTTTTCACGAGTACTTTGTACCCTTTATTAAGGTTCTTTGAACCCAACATTTTATTCTCTTTTTCTTTCCAACCTCGAGTTTCCTAACACGTCAAATTCATGCATAAACTTCACGTTTTTAAGGACTAACGCTCACTTCTTAGGTGCACCAATAAGAAGGAGGAGCGCCTCGAGAGATTTTTCTAACCAACATGCTTTTCTATATTTTTTTTATTTTAGGCTTAGCGTAAGCTAACTCGATTAATCGACCGCTAACTCTCATGCAACAAGCTACCTAAGGGTGCCTTTCGGGGTGACAACAAGAATTAATGCTACATGCGATTGACTAAGCCTACGGAATCTAAGACGAGGTTGCTAAGTGCTCGATAGATGCAAGGGAGCAACAAAATTTTTTTTAAAATTTTTGACATGAACCTAATAAATGCAAAACTCATCATGCAAAAACTAGATTATGTATATGCTCAAATTTCCAACATGCATTTCCTAGATTATCATAATTAGAAAACAGTAAACAGAGTCCCAAGCACTTCAATATTCAAAATTAGCACTGCTCAACCGACTACACATGCTTATCCACAAACTCCACCCCCAACTTCAAAAGTTGGCATTGTCCTCAATGCCACTTAGTCAGATACACAAAGTTAAAGGGAAAAAGAAACTACACTTCCCTGACTCTTTGTGAAGTTGGCGAGGGAAAGGAAACGACGCGTTCATCATCGAAGCCCAAAATTCTCCTCAACTTCCTCGATTCCTAACAAAAAACAGCAAGCTACATAAGGCTAAATTAAACTAAAAACAACAAAAAATAGCAACGAAATTAAAAACAGAAAAGACAGTTCAACGCTCGGGTGCCTCCGAGAAGCGCAGAATTTTTAAATTCGTTTGCTCGACTGAATTCTCTCCAATGACTCATCCATATTCTGACAGTGCGGGGGACGTTCCAGTCTTGTCCTCTTCCACACTGCACCTGCAAACAACATTCAAATTTTTTTTTGCACTCTTCGTGCCTCAAGCACGTGAATATCTCTTTGGTCAGTACAAAAAACAACATTCACATTCAACAGATTTAAATCAGATTTTTTTACTGAGACATGAGAATCATTCCTCAAGCGCGAGGTAAGCCTCTCATTCTCGACATACTCAACACAATATACATGCTCCACAGACTTCTTCTCAAATAAAGAAAACTCATGCACTGTATCATCAAACTCTAAGGAAATTACACCCTTGAACACATCAATTTTGACCTTGACGGTCTTAAGAAAAGGGCGTCCTAACAACATAGAGGACAAAGCATGCGAAGAATTTCCATTCATATCAAGTACAAGAAAATCAGCGGGGAACATCATCTCACCCACTCTCACGAGAACATCCTCAACCTTCCCTCTAGAAAATATACTCGACCCGTTAGCTAACTGGACAACCACGTCACACTCATGCAATTCGTTTAAGTTCAATTCAAGAAATAAAGCATAAGACATCACATTCACAGAAGCTCCTAGATCAAGCATGGCATTTTTGACAATTTTACTACCTATCATGCATGAGATAGTAAACGTACCTGGGTCGTTGCACTTTGGCGGGCAACGTACCTGGGAGGATCGCAGAAACATTCTCCTTTTTCTTTTCAGTCCCTCTGGACTTCCTCTTCTTTGTGCACCAGCTCCTGAGGGATTTGGCATATTTTGGCACTTGGCTCACTGCCTCAAGGTGAGGTATGTTCACCATCACCTTCTGGAAGGTTCTCAAGACCTCCTCGTCTTCGTTCACCAGAGTAGGCTTCGCAAGCCTACTAGGGAAGGGTGCTTTGGCGACATTCTCTTGCACAATCATTTCTTCTTTCTCAACATTCAGCTCATCAAGAGCAACTGGGGCGGACTCATTCAGGCTGTCCTCTGCTTCCTTCACGGCTCTGGAGGGAAGTGATTTCCCACTCCTCAGCTGGATTGCACTCACGTTCTCACATGAGTTCACCGTGGTTTGGGAAGGAAGCTTCCCAGAGCTCTTGCTCTCTATTTTGCTTATCGACACCGCCATTTGCGTCAGCTGCTTGTTCAAATTTTGCAGCTCGACTTTGTGTGAGCTTAGCTCTTCTCTAGCTTCTTTCTGAAACTGGCTGGTCGATGTCACGATGGTCCTGACCATCTCTTCCAATGAGCTGGAGGAGCTCGAAGCTTGAGCTTGGGAGGAAGTGTTAGGCCTATCATGGGACTTGCCTTGGAAGCGTTGTTGTCCTTCCCTATTCCCATAGCTGAAATTGGGGTGGTCGCGCCAACCGGGGTTGTATGTGTTCGAGTAAGGATCATACTTCTTTGGGTTGGAAGCATATCTCCCGATTGCGTTGACCTCCTCTTCTTGGCTTCCTCCGACAAATTTCTTCAATAAATTTCCAATCTCGGCCACCTGGGCCTTCATCTCTGTCATCTCATGGCTCTGGGTCATACTGTGAACTTGCCCCTGCCCACGAATACCAAACTGCTGCGAGTTGGCCGCCATGTTTGCAATTAGCTGCTTGGCTTCCACCGGGGTCTTATCAATCAAAGCCCCACCGCTCGCGGCGTCGATCATCTGCCGATCATGAGGCGTCATACCCTCATAAAAATACTGGATCAGGAGCTGATCGACAATCTGATGATGCGGGAAGCTTGCGCACAGGCGCCCAAAGCGTTCCCAGTACTCATGCAGGGACTCACCCACGTCCTGAGTGATCCCATAAATTCTTTTCCTCAGTGTTGTGGCAAGGGACGCAGAGAAATACTTCTCTAGGAAAACCCTCTTCATGTCCTGCCACGTCGTAATTGATCCGGAGGGCAGATAGTAGAGCCAATCCTTGGCTTTATCCTTAAGCGTAAAGGGGAATGCCCTTAAATTCAGCTGCTCCTCCGTTACTCCTGCGGGCTTCATCCCCGCACAGACGCAATGAAAGTCCATCAAATGCTTGTTTGCATCCTCGCCTGCATTGCCATGGAAAGAAGGCAATTGGTGAATTAAACCGGATTTTAATTCGAAAATACCTGCTACCACGGGGTAGTTGATGCACAGGGGTTGCAAATTCAAATCTGGCGCTGCCAGCTGTTTCAGCGTCCTTGGCGCTTCTCCTTGCGCCATCTCGTCAACAAAGAAGGGATCGCCTTCTTCTTCAAACAATCTTTGCCCCTCGCGGGCCTTTCTTCTCAACCGCCGCTCTTCTCTTTCGATCTCGGGTATAAACTGTAATCCACTAATCTCAGAAGAACGGGTCATACACAAACAAAATTTTAAACATACAAGATACAAACAGAAAAATTTTCAGCACACAATCAATCAACCAAATTCAAATTCAAAAATGATTTCAATCAATTTTTGCCCTTCCCCGGCAACGGCGCCAATTTTGGTAGTAGGATTTTTGAATGTCCTGCTATAAATTCGGGTTGTCGAGACCCGCCAAAATACAATTTATAAGCCTATTAACCAAAGCTTTGCAGCTAGTGGTAACAGGGTTGATCCACGGAGAAGGACGTGATTGAAATTAAATTGGAATTGAAATTAATTGATCGGTTGGGTTTTTGTAACGAGGGGGAGTTTAAGCATGCAAATAAAGGAATTAATCGCTAACGGGAAATTAAAAGAGAGAGAGATTGACGAGTGCACGGTTTGGGGATTTTCGGGATTTCTTTGTTAGACATTCTACCACTTATCATTTAACACAATCCTAAGGCTAACAGTTTGTAATACACGCGGTCAGTTACCCGGGAAACCCCTAGTGTAACCGGCTCCATAGTAATTAACCAAATCAGAAGATCCAATTAAACATTATTTAAAGTTTCATTAGGATGATCAGCCCCAAATTGACTCTAAACAGTCACTAGCATACCACGACAGACATTCGACCACGTAATCAAATTGCTAACTGGCTACCCGCCAACGCTGAAGTAACCAACAACTATCATGCATACATCGATACTCCGATTTAATTTTATTGTTCTGTGTTACTAGTCGAATAGTGAGAGGCACGACATCGGTACTCTTTAACGCTAACATATGCTAGAAAACTCGATTGTCCGTCGGCGAAATCTAACACGTGCATAGGATGATGTAAGAACAATAAATGCATACAAATCAGAAACCAAGTTGGAATTTAAAGCATGGATTATCAAAGCATAAAAGTCTAACAAATAATCCCTCAAATTATCCCAAACCGTTCACAATACCTTAGCCGTCCATGGGACGGATTGTCACCACCGCTCCAACGGAGGCCATGGAAGTCATCTTTATCCTATTACAAGTTAAAAGCTCCAAAACATGACACAAATGGCGGAGTGTTGCGTGCTCAATGTGTAAATTAAAATGCAATGTGAGAGCACTCAGAACATGCAAGCATACATGGTCTTGTAGCAAGTAATAAGTATTTTTTCATTCGATTTCCCACAGAGATTTATTCTTAGTTACTAACGAAGTGAGATGTTAAATTAGAAAGGGTGGTGTAAATGAGGTGAATTGAAGAGTAATGTGCCTAACTAATGAAGAACGTGCGAGATATGCAAGCATAAACAAAGACAAGTAACGAGGTTAACTTGAATGAAGAAGAAAAAGAATTGCGGAGAAAGGAATTATCTAGCAATAAAATCGCAAAACAGAAAACTAAGAAAAATGACTAAGGCAAAAATTAAACTTAGAAAATTGCACAGACAGCAATTTTCTAGCAATGTTACTAACAGCGATTTAAGGGTAAAGTGTGGAAACAAGGGCTACTAACGACTCCTCTATAGGCTTTTTCATACGATTCTTCAGCAGTAGATCAACTCCTCATGCATCGAATTAACTAATTCTCATGTATCTCTCGATTTCATGCATTAGATCCTTTAGTTTACTCATGTCCAACTAAGGCTTAAGCATCTATTTATATAAGCAAGTTAATGATTTGTACTAGGAAAACGCCTATTCCTAGGTCGTTTTCTGGCTACCATGAAAGGCTAGCATGAATGGACGACTCTGAACTCTTACTCCTTCTAGAGGTTAGGAGTTCTTTAGACAAAATGGATGGCCAATCGAAATTGTCCGAGGGATGAAGCACACATACATTCAATGCATTTGAAGCTAACCTACATGCTTGATCTACGTATTTCTACCTATAGACTTGTCATTAGCATACCCTAGGTGGTTTAGTTACTCATGGATGATGATGGAATAGAGAGAATAGATGGGGTAGACATGCTTAGCAGTAATGGAATGGAAATGAAAGAAAACAGCAACAATGAGAGCAACGAGGAATTCGTGAAATAATCAAACACTTCTTTGATTTAAACGAGGTTCAAAGCTTACAAAGCAACAACTCTAAACTAATGAAAACTAAGCAGAAGAAGACGAAATGAACTAATGTAGCAAACTTAAACAAATAGCAACAATAGAAGCAAACGGAACGGCAGAAAATAGCAGAAAGCAAGTAAATCGTGTGCGTGAACCCTCGCCGTAAGCGCCTCAGATGAAGGAAGAAGGAGAGCTTTGTTTTGATGAATCCAATCAGAAGAGAAGATAGATCTTCTCTTCTTCCTCTCAGATTATTGACTCCAACAGCTGAATCCTTCAAGCCAACAAACGGAAGAGAGAAAACAGGGAGAAAAGACTGCGTTGAGATGGGAGTTCTACGCTTCCAGCTTATGTTTGTCCTTCCACCTTGACCTCCTTTTATAGGGTTTTGCAGGTAGTCTTCAGCCAAGGAGAACCATCCATTCTGAACGACGACCTTCCACGTGGCAGTAGGAGAAAGAATGGGCGGCTGAAAAATCGTAACAAAATGGCAAACGGTTAGACAACTTAACAATTTCACTTAAAACATTGTTGAGACAGCAATGTTTTCGCAATGTTCCTGCAATATGGAAATTTCAACTCTTTAGCTTTGTTTTTGGTTCTTTTTCCTTCCTTTTACACATAAGTCCTAATTTAGCTTCATTCTACAAATTCTCATATATAAGCACATGTTTAGGCTAAATTCTACCAAAAACGCTTAAGAGTGTACACCATTCTATAGCAAATAAGTCCCTAAAATAGTCACTTTTGGAGACGTAACACACCCCCAAACTTAAGGTTTTGCTCGTCCTCGAGCAATATAAGGGCTTATTTAGGCTGTTATCACTCTATCTAACTACTTGCTGACTTCCCTAAGTTCACTATCTAAGGCATGGCTGTCCTATGACACGCTTCTAAGTTTAAAACTAACTTCTCATTTTGCTTCTTCTGATTTCTCTCGCCTTATAATCCTACTGTCTTTATAAACTCCCTACAACTGATCTATCTGCTTTGGTCATTAGGTTCATTGTGCAACTATCCCTAAGTTTTCACATTCTACCTAGCTTTACCCCAGACTCAGTACATGCTTCTAATGTTTTTCTTTTGAGCTACCTAGGATTCCTTAGAGTCATGCCAGTCTTAGTATAAACCAGTGACAGTAGTACATTTCATAGAACAACCTAAACCCTGGCATCACTACATTGGATATACATTCATCTCCCTTAACACACCTATAAGCTACAACTCTGTGCTTAGCTAATTGAGGATCAAAGTTCATTCACATCGGACACCTAAGCACATAAGCTATAACTCATAGGCATACATTCTTCTTCCTTGGTTTTTCCTTTTTCTTTCCTTCTTTGGTAGGGTCTCTTCCTTTGGTTGCCTTTTGATGCAATGCCACTTGTGGGTTACACACATGGCACTGATTACTCAGCAGCCTCAAGAGAGACACCACTCTTTATTCTTTTATTTTTTCATTTTTTTTTTTTTTCAAAGAAGAAGAAGAATGCTTATGTTAAAAAGGGAGAGAGGAATGTTCCTAGGCCTATGGCTGCCTCCCCCAAACTAAAACTTCTCATTGTCCTCAATGAGAGTCTGAGGTGGCACACCCCCAAACTTGTCCTAGAAGCATCTAGTCTAGGGCAAAACATGTAGAATCTAAAAGTCCTAGGCATAGAATGAACTTCGTAAAGCAGATAACACAGCAGCAGAATTTCGCAAAAAACAGTATGTTTAAGGGCTTAAAGAGATGCATGCTGAGCAATTTTAAGGAACTAATTTAAACTATCAAAGGTGTACTACGACACTCATCCAGCATGCTCACAGATAGATCACCTATTGAAGTCAAGAAAGCAGAAAGATAGCAACATTTAAACAGAACCAGCCTATCCAAACAGTCAGCCAATAGCATGCGAAACTTAACAAAAATTGCGGACTTCGCAAAAAATCCGCAATAAGCCTACAGAGCATATTTATCAGTGATCAAGGCTCCTAGCATGCTATTTTCAGTCATCCACAACTACTCAAAACAGGAAACTAAAACAAGCTAACTACTCAGATACCATCAACCTACACTAAACTATCCTAAACAAACAAGGAAATTAAAAACAGATCAAGTATTTGATTAAACAGAATTCACAAAGTCACAGAAAAGCTAGTTTTTTTTTTTTTTTTTTTTTTTTCAAGAGGGAACAGAAGTACTCCCTCAAGTGCCGTTCAGGCTGGCATTCAATCTTCCTCATCCTTATTTCTCCTTTCTCTAGGAGGTGCCCACGACTTCAACAAGTCAGTGGGGAAAGCAGGGAAAATGCACCCCAACTGGTCAGCCACATCCTTGTCCCTTGCTTGTGCATATTCAGCCCACTGCACCATCTTGTCCTGTAGGTCCATCAAGCACGCCATGGAGAGTGATTGAGCAGCAGCCAGGCCGTCCAGCTCAAACTCCATGTTGCCCCTCCTTCGGATCCTCAAGATGGTGGGCAGCTCCAGATGGCCGGTGTAGGCCAACTACTTCTCATTTTTCTCCATTGGGACTCCTGCACGAAGGCACAATTTAGTTATAGTGTTAAGGAAAAATAACTGACCCTTACCTTTCTTCGAGCAGTCGGCAATGGAGGCAACAATGACCTCACCAACATCAATGGTGAGGCCCCTCATGATGGCGTACAACAGCAGTGATCTCCCCTGGTTTATAGTTGTCTCGTGGGTCACAGGGGAGAGACGTCTGCGCACAAAAGAAAACCAGACGGCCGCCTTGTCGCGCAGGGTTGCACTCATCAGGGTGTGCTTCCCGTTCCTTGACACTGCCCACGATGCTTCTGGCTTGCCAATCGTGTGCAAAGCCTCCTCCAAGACTGCCTCAGATGGCAGATCAATAATCTTGGCATAGTCAGAATGGGGGTATCTCTTGAGGCTGTAAGCCTCATTGATGGCATTGACAGAGAAGTGGACCTCTACCCCTCTCACCGTGGATAAGCAGGCGTCAGGATGTGCGAGATTGGCGTAGAAATCATACACCATGTCGGTGTAGGCTGGGATTGGGGGTCTGCACAGCTCTTCCCAGCCGTGGGTGATGATTCCTGCGCGCAAGAACTGCGGCAGATCAGCCAATGCATCAAGGAAACCTCGCTCGTGGAGGAGCTCCTTCTTTCTCAACTCGAGGCCCTTGGCCTCTGCTTCTTGCGAGACAAACCTCGCAGCTTGAGGTTCATCCTCGGGGTACATCTTCTTCTTCCCCTTCTCTTTTGTCTTCGCCGATTCAGCAGCTTCAACCTTTAATTTCTTTAAAGAAGGTTCAGATCTTACCTTCTTCTTCTTGGCTCGCTTGGAGGCCTTCGGGCGCTTGGCTTTCACGATCACAGGAACCCTCTTCTTGAGGCGTGCCTGGGTGGTGATCTGCTGGAGGCAATCCCCCAATGTTTCATCCATAGAGTCTTTGCTTCCCCCCTCCGCAGGGCTGTCAAGACTGACTTCCCTCAAGGGGGAAAAGACCTCCTCTTCCTCAGCCGCCTCCTCACTTGGCACCGAGTCTTGGTGCTCTTCAGGTGGAGCTTCAGGCTCCGGCGTCTGGGGAGATGGCTCGGGGCTCTGTCTGGCCGTCTCATAGGATGGGCGACTGTTACGTCTCCAAAAGTGACCTTTTTAGGACTTAATTGGCTTAGAAAGATGTTCACTCTTAGGTGTTTTTGATAGCATTTAGCCTAAACCTATGCTTAAATATGAGAATTAGAAGAAGGTAGCTAAATTAGGACTTATGTACAATAGGAAAGAAAAGAGTTGAAAACCGAAGGAAAAGAATGAAAAACAAGCTTTGCGAACGCATTGCGGAAACATTGCGGTCACCGCAATGTTTCAAGTGAAAACCGTAAGTTGACTGATCTTTTTCTGTTAATTTCCGTTATTTCAGGGATTCGTTCTTTCTCCTCCATCCATTCTGAAGTACGACGTTGAAGATTGATGGTTCTCCTTGGCCCAAATGCACCTGCAGATTACTATAAATAGGGGTCAAAGTCGAGGGTTCAAACATCATCCGAAAGCGTAGAAGTCTTCTCGCAGTCCATCTTTTCTCCTGTTTTCCTTTGCCGTCTGCTGGTTTGCGAAGCTCAGCTGTTGGAATCGATAATCTGATAGGAAGGAGAGGAGATTCTTCTTCTCTCCCGATTGGATTCATCCAAGCAAGGCTGACCTTTCTCATCCTTCATTCGAGGCGGCTGCAACGAGATTTCGAGCTGTTTTACTGCTTTCTGTCCTTCATTTCTACTTTGCAATTCTGTCTTGTGTTGTTTCTGTTCTTGTGGCTAGTTTAGTTCATTTCGTTGTGTTCTGTCTTGCTGTTCTTTACTTTAAGTATCTCTTATTTTCATTCAAACAATCAATTAATCAAACACAAAATTCAGTATTTCACAGTTTCTGCCTTCGCATTCTACTGCTTCCCCTTGCTGTTTTAAGCACATTTCCCTTCTAAGCATGTCTATCTTATCCTTTAGTTCTGTTCTCCTTATATCCATGAGTAACTAAGTCACTTAGGGGCATGCTAACGACAACTCCATAGGCTAAAAAACGTGAATCAAGCATGTAGGATAGCTCTCGAAGCATTGATTGTATGTAAGCTTCATCCCACGGGCAATTTCGATTGGCCATCCATTTTGTCCAAAGAACTCCTAACCTCTGGAAGGAGTAAGAGTTCAGAGTCATATTATCATGCTAGCCTTTCAAGGTAACCAGGAAACGGTCTAGGAATAGGCGTTTCCCTAGTACAAACCATATCTTTCTGCCTTAACAAGATGCTTAAGACCTTACTTTGAGTTGAGTAAACTAAAGAATCTAATGCATGGAATCGGACGATACATGAGATTGAGATAGTTTGATGCATAGAGAGTAGATCCAGTGCTTGAGAATCGTATAAAAATGCCTATAGGATAGTCATTAGTAGCCCTTAATTCACCCATTTACACACTTTCGCTGCTATTTAATTGCGGTAGAATTGCTGTCTCCGCAATTCTGCTTAAGTTACAATTCTGTCTAGCTGTTTTTATCTTCATTTATTGATTTCGTCTCTTTTCATTCGAGCTTAGCTTTAACTTGTCCTTGTTTATGTTACTACCCTTTACACATTCAGCAAAAATTAGATAATTAAAAACCAATTTTACCCCATCAAATCCACCCCTTCTTTCTTAACAAAACACTTCGCGAATAGCTAAAAATAAGTCTCTGTGGGAAAACGAATGAAATATACTTACTACTTGCTATAAGATCATGTATGCTTGCATGTTCTGAGTGCTCTAACTCTTTTATTGCCTAATTATTTCAACACATTGAGCACGCAACAAGTTTTTGGCGCCGCTGCCGGGGATTTATTTAAGTGAAAACGAAGTTTGTTAAGTTTGAAACACTAAGTTTATTGCCTATTGAAGCTGATCTGTTTCATTTCTTTAGCAGGTACTATTGGGGTAGTTTATGAGTGAGCCTTCAAGTAGAAATCTAGAGTTCAATCCTGAGCCTGAGAGACTACTTAGAGCTAGAAACAAAGCAAAGAAACGACTCTTTAAACAACCTCCTATACCTCAAATCATACCTGAAATCGAAGAAATGGACGAGATAGTTCCAAATCAGGTACCTGTCATTCGCAACCCCATCGAAATAGCGAATGACAAGAATAGTGCCATTCTTTCATATTTAGTACCTATGCCTGGGGAGCTGAACCCCAGCATAATACGTCCTGAAATCACTGCCAACTCATTCGAGTTAAAGCCAGTGATGTTCCAAATGTTGTCCACTGTGGGACAATTCTTTGGAGTAGAAAATGAGGACCCCCACAACCATCTTAGGAACTTCTTAGGAGTTAGTGATACCTTCATCATCCCTGGAGTGTCCCAAGAAGCTTTGAGGCTATACTTGTTCCCTTACTCTTTGAGGGACAAAGCCAAAACATGGTTGAACTCATTACCCTCTGGATCTGTCCTTAATTGGACAGATTTAGCAGAGAAATTCCTAGTCAAATACTTCCCACCTGATAGGAATTCTACCTTTCGTGATGATATAGTTAAGTTCAAACAAGCTGATAATGAATCTCTTCACGAAGCTTGGACAAGGTTCAAGGACATTCTTCTCAAATGTCCACATCATGGCATCCCATGGTGTATCCAAATAGAGGTCTTTTTCAAAGGATGCAACCCCAGCACTAGACAAGTCTTGAATTCATCTGCTGGTGGTTCCATGTTGTCCAAGAGTTACAACGAAGCCTATGAGATCTTGGAGAAGATCTCAGCATCTCACTGTAGGTGGTCAGATGATCCAGTTGAGCCAACTAGGGCTCAAGACAAGGATGCTCTAAGTGCGATGAGCAGCCAAATAAATGCCCTGACCAACCTAGTTAAGCAAATGGCTCAAGCCAATCTCCAAACAAGTGCCAACACCGCTACCGCCATGTCAATGGGCACCCAACCAAGTCAAGGTGAGACACTTGTATGTGGATTCTGTGGGGAAGGGCATCTGTATGAATATTGCCCTGGGAATCCAGCCTCAGTCTGCTACATTGGAAGCCAGCAGCAGCCTAGGAACAACCCCTATTCCAATACTTACAACCCTGGTTGGAGGAACCACCCAAACCTGTCATGGGGTGGCCAACAAAATGCTAACCAAAATCCTAACCAACCTAGACCGAGTGGAACACCTGGTTTCACTCCCCAACATAACCAATCAATGTATCAAAAACCATACAACCAACCTGTAGGATCTTCTGTAGAAAACTTACTCAAGGAATACATAGCTAAGAATGATGCTACTCTTCAAAGCCAGCAAGCCACTCTTAGGAGCCTAGAGAACCAAATAGGCCAATTAGCCAATGAACTCAAGAGTAGGCCCCAAGGTAGACTCCCTGCTGACACCGAGGTGCCAAGGAGAGATGGTAAAGAACAAGTTCAAGCAATTGAACTTAGAAGTGGTAGACCCTTGGTGAGCAACACAAAGGACACACCAAAGAGAGTAGAGAACACTGAGTCTAGTGCCCCACTGGAGTCTCTGCCAAACCAAGGTCCACCACCAACTAGCGCATCAGGAGCCAGGCTAGAGCCAATTATTGAGGAGATAGAAGAAATTCCAAGGCCTCCACCTATCCTAAGGCGACCTGACGTGCCTGCATATGTGCCACCACCTCCATATCCTCGAAGGCTTAAGAAGAAGCAGGAACAGGAAGTGCATTTTAATAAATTCTTAGAAATTCTTAAGCAAGTGCATGTCAACATTCCTTTTGTAGAAGTTTTACAGTCTATGCCTTCCTATGTGAAGTTTTTGAAAGATATTATTACTAACAAAAAAATAATTGGTGAGTTTGAAACAGTAAACCTCACTGAGGAGTGCAGTGCCATACTCCAAAACAAGTTGCCCAAGAAGGAGAAGGATCCTGGTTCCTTCACCTTACCTGTAGAACTTGGAGGCAAGCACGTGGGCAGAGCGCTTTGTGACCTGGGCGCCAGCATAAACCTCATGCCCCTATCACTATTCCGCCAGTTGGGAATAGGAGAAGCACGTCCAACCACTGTCACTTTACAACTAGCAGACAGATCCATCGCATACCCTGAAGGTAAGATTGAGGATATTCTAGTGAAAGTTGACAAATTTATTTTCCTTGCAGATTTCATTATCTTGGATTATGAAGCAGACAAGGAGGTCCCCATCCTGTTAGGCAGACCATTTCTAGCCACAGGTAGGGCACTGATAGACGTCCAAAAAGGTGAGCTTACTATGAGGGTTCATGATGAAGAGGTGAAATTTAGTGTGTATAAATCTTTAAGGTACCCCTCTGACCTTGAATCCTGTGCTAGCATGGACGTAGTAGACTCCTTAATGGAGGAACAATTGGAGCATGTATTATTAACCAAGCATGCCAATGAATATGTAGGACTAGAATTAACTGACTTAAACATAGCTGAGATAATGGACATATCTGTAAATAACCCTCAGCATGTATGTATGAATATTGACTTAACTGATAGAGCCTTAAATCCTTTAAAGCCATCCATTGAGCATCCGCCTGTATTAGAATTAAAGCCACTCCCCACTCACCTCAAGTATGCATATTTAGGGAGTAATGAAACTCTGCCTGTTATCATTTCTTCTAAATTAAGTGAAAAGCATGAGGTTGAACTGATATTACTGCTTAAGCAACATAGGAAGGCTATTGCATGGACTATTGCTGATATTAGAGGCATTAGCCCTTCTTATTGCATGCATAAGATTATACTAGAGGAAGAGCACACACCTAGAGTAGATCACCAACGTAGACTGAATCCCTCTATGAAAGAGGTAGTTAAGAAAGAAATAATTAAATGGTTAGATGCTGGTGTGATCTTTCCAATAGCTAGTAGTTAGTGGGTGAGTCCTATACAGTGTGTACCTAAGAAGGGTGGGATGACTGTGGTAGTCAATGAGAACAATGAACTGATTCCAACTAGGACTGTCACAGGATGGAGAGTTTGCATGGATTATAGGAAACTAAATAAAGAAACTAAAAAAGACCACTTCCCTCTACCATTCATTGACCAAATGTTAGACAGAATAGCTGGTAGAGCCTATTACTGTTTCCTAGACGGTTATTCAGGGTATAACCAGATCACTATAGACCCCAAAGACCAAGAAAAGACTACCTTTACTTGCCCTTTTGGAACTTTTGCCTTTCGCAGAATGCCTTTTGGCTTATGCAATGCACCGGCAACTTTCCAAAGGTGCATGTTGGCAATCTTCTCTGATTTGGATGAATCCATGATAGAGATATTCATGGATGACTTTTCAGTCTTTGGGGATTCATTCACCAACTGTCTAGAGAACCTAGGACAAGTCTTGGCTAGATGTGAAGAGACTAACTTAGTCCTTAATTGGGAAAAGTGTCACTTCATGGTAGATGAGGGGATTGTCTTAGGTCATAGAGTGTCAAGGGCAGGTGTAGAAGTTGACAGGGCAAAGATAGAGATCATAGAGAAGTTGGTAGAGCCTCAGAATGTCAAGGCCATTAGGAGTTTCTTAGGGCATGCTGGCTTCTACAGAAGGTTCATTAAGGACTTTTCTAAGATAGCCAAGCCTCTGTGTGAGCTGCTAGAACTAAATAGGCCATTCATCTTCTCTAAGGAATGTGTAGTAGCTTGGACAACCCTTAAGAAAGCACTAGTCACCGCACCTGTTATTATAGGGCCAGATTGGGATCTCCCATTTGAGATGTTATGTGATGCTAGTGACTATGCTGTAGGGGTTATGTTAGGACAGAAGATTGACAAGCTAACACACCCTGTCTACTATGCTAGTAAAACCTTGAATGAGGCTCAATGTAATTATACAACTACTGAGAAAGAGATGCTTGCTGTAGTGTTTGCTTGTGAGAAATTCAGGAACTATATTGTAGGCACTAGGACAATTGTGTACACTGACCATTCTGCCTTGAAATATCTTATGAGGAAGGCTGATGCTAAGCCTAGGTTGATTAGGTGGGTGTTATTGCTGCAGGAATTTGATTTGGACATTCGAGACAAGAAAGGATGTGAAAATGTGGTTGCGGATCACCTTTCTCGATTGCAGCACAATTGCGAAAAAATTGCGGAACCCGCAATTTCTGATGCTTTTATTGATGAACATGTCTTTGTTTTGACTCATTGTGCTAACGATGAGGAACCTTGGTTTGCTGACATTGCTAACTTCCTTGCATCACAGGTATTACCAGTTTTCAAGGGAGGTCAAGAGAAGAAGAGGTTCCTTCATGAAGCAAGGAAATTCATATGGGATGACCCCACACTTTACAGAACCTGTGCTGACGGCTTGCTAAGGAAGTGTGTTTCAGCTGCTGAAGCGAAGTCTGTGCTGCAGCACTGCCACACAGCTCCTTATGGTGGACACTTTGGTGGCCAAAGAACAGCTGCAAAGGTATTTCAGAGTGGCTACTATTGGCCAACGATCTTCAAGGATGCCCACAACTATGCCCACAGCTGTGATGAATGCCAAAGAACAGGTAACCTCAGTCGAAAGGATGAGATGCCCCTCACCTACATCTTAGAGTTGGAGCTCTTTGATGTGTGGGGCATTGACTTCATGGGGCCATTCCCTCCATCATCAGGTAACCTCTACATATTAGTGGCAGTAGACTATGTATCCAAGTGGGTAGAAGCCAAAGCATGTCCCAATAATGATGCCAAAACAGTCACCAAATTCTTGCATAGGCACATTTTTACTAGGTTTGGGACACCTCGTGCCATCATTAGTGATGAGGGATCACATTTTATTAACAAGGCCATGGAGAGAGTGTTGGCTAAGTATAACATTAGACATAGAGTAGCCACTCCCTATCACCCACATTCGAATGGACAGGCTGAGATTTCAAATAGGGAAATTAAGAACATCCTAGAAAAAGTGGTCAAACCTAATAGGAAAGACTGGTCCTTTAAGCTTGAGGATGCACTTTGGGCTTATAGGACAGCATATAAGACACCCCTAGGTATGTCTCCTTATAGGCTGGTATATGGCAAGACTTGTCACTTACCACTTGAGTTAGAAATCAAAGCATTTTGGGCCATGAAGGAATTGAATTTTTGTGTAAATGATGCGGGGACATTACGGTCTTTGCAATTACATGAGCTTGATGAGCTTAGACATATGGCCTATGAAAATGCTAAAATGTATAAGGAAAAGACCAAGATTTGGCACGATAGTAGACTTAGAGTTAAGGACTTTAAGAAGGGTCAACTTGTCTTGTTGTTTAACTCACGGTTGAAACTATTTCCAGGGAAACTTAAGTCTAGATGGTCAGGTCCATTTGTGATTACTAATGTGTTTGTTCATGGTGCCATAGAGATAAAGAACTTGCAGCAAGGCCAACCGTTTATGGTTAATGGTGCAAGGTTGAAGCACTACTATGAGGAAGGAGATGTGAAGACTCTCTCGGCCTTCCTCTTGACTGAAGCGTGACAATGAGAACGAGAGAGGACGAGTGATTGCTGTGCTCGTCAACACAAGGCTCATGCCTTAGTTTATTTTTTTGCGATTTTCCGGTTATCGTTTGTGTGTTTTGTTGTATGATTTTAATTACGAATTTGATGTTATTTTTATTTCTTTTTGTAGGGAATCGAAAGAGGGAATCAAGGAGAGTAACTCCAGCTTTAAAAATCAAGAAAAGATTGAGCCAAATAAAAGATACGGACGAGCAAAGATAGACATTTTGATGAAAAAATATCCCTAAAATTGCGCTGGATTTGCAGGATCCGCAAAATATAGCCGTTGGGATTTATCCGTTTCTTTTATACCCGTTAGAATGCGCTCGATCGATACGATTCTCTCACTCTCTGAATTCCAAGAAAGCTGCAATTCTCTTCATCTTTGATTCTTCTCTCCAAACCTCCAAGACTCAACAATGGTGTTCACAAGGGCTGAAAGATCTGCAGCCAAGAAGAGGGCTGACGACGCTGAGACGGCTGCGAGAGACGCACTGCTCGCCTTGGCTACGGCTGACGCTGCGCGAACTGAACGCTTACCCAAGCTCCCGATTCGCAAGAAGAAGTGGAGGGTTGTCACTGAGATACCTGCTGGACCCTCTGAACCAGCAGGCACACCCAAGAAGCGCAAATGGAGTGTAGCGGTGGCTGCTGAACCAAGCAAAGAAAAGACTCCCTCTGTGGAGAGTCAAGAAACTGATCGTGTGTCCCACGATTCAGCCAAGAGGAGTGCCTCGCCACCTGCACCACCAGCGCACAGCTCTTCCCTATCACCTCCAGCGCAGAGCCCTGAACTGCCGTCTTCACCACAGAGTTCTGCACAGACACCTACAGCAGAGCAAAGCACCACGCCGTCGCACACTTCCCCACGGCCTGACCCTGAATTCCCATATGGGGAGTACCAAGAATCAACGCAGGGCAGTGGGGAAGGTGAGGACGAGGAGGTTTTCTCGCCTGTGAGGGAAGCTAGCCCGGAGAGTCTTGAACAGAAGACTGACTCAATGGAAGAGACGTTGGGGGCATGCCTGCAGCAGATCACCATTGAGGCAAAACTCAAGAAGAAGAAGAAGGCCAAGATTCTTAAGGCCAAGCGATCCAAGAAGCTGAAGAAGAAGAAGGCCAAGAAGGCACCTTCGTCAGAAAAAGAGAGCACTGAGCCGTCGCTCAAAAGACTCAAGGTTGAGGCTGCAGAGTCAGCCAAGCCAGCAGACAAAGGGAAGGCCAAGCTCTACCCTGAAGATGAGCCTCAGTCAGTGAGGTATGTTTCCTCTGACGCTGAGTCCAGGGGTGTTGAGCTGAGGAAGAGGGAGTTGCTGCACGAGAAAGGCTTCCTCGACAGACCTGCTGACCTGCCGCAGTTCTTGCGCGCAGGAATCATAAATCATAGCTGGGAGGAGTTGTGCAGGCCGCCCAATCCAGCTTACACGAGTATGGTTTATGACTTCTACGCCAACCTGCAAAACTCTGAAGAGGGGCTGTCTGTGGTGAGGGGAGTAGAAGTGGACTACTCAGCAAAGGCCATCAACGAAGCCTATGGCCTCAAGGGTCAAAGACATACCGACTATGCAAGGATAGTTGATGAGCCTACTGAGGCAGTGCTGGAGGAGGCCATTCGAACCATTGGCCAGCCTGAAGCAGCGTGGACTGTATCACGCAATGGGAGGCACACCCTCATGAGTGCCAACCTGACAGCAAAGGCAGCTGTATGGTTTGCCTTTGTACGGAGAAAGCTGTCACCTGTGACCCATGAGACGACCATCAACCAGAGCAGATCGCTGCTGGTCTATGCCACTATGCGAGGTCTCACGGTCAACGTGGGTGAAATCATGTCAGCTGCCATTGCTGAGTGCGCCAAGAAGGGTAAGGGACCACTGTTTTTCCCTAACACCATAACCAAACTATGTTTGCTTGCAGGAGTCCCCACTGAGCGACTGGAGCAGCAGATGGCTTACACAGGCCACTTGGAGCTGCCTGCTAGCTTGAGGCTGAAGAGGAAGGGGAATATGGAGTTTGAACTGGATAGGCTGGCTGCTGATCAGTCACTATCCATGGCATGCCTGATGGATATGCAGAGGAGGATGGCTCAATGGGCCACTTACGCGCAGGCACGGGACAAGGAGGTTGCAGATCAACGTGGGTGCATCTTCCCTGACTTCCCCACACATCTCCTGACTCCATGGGTGCCTCCACGACCACGACAACCTGATGAGGATGAAGACGTTTGAGTGCTGGTTTGAATCGCACTGCAGGGAGTATTGCTGTTCCCTTAGAAAAAAAAAAAACAATTTTCTACTTTCTGATAGACCATGTGAATTCTGCTGTTTTTCGTACACTTTTGATCTGTTTTAGATGCTTAGTTTTATGTTTTTAATTCTGCTTAGTATAGCCTGTTGTTAGCTGATTAGGTAGGTTAATTTAGTTTTATTTTTAGAGAGCTTGAATGACTGGAAAAAGCATGTTTAGGGGCCTTAATCACTGTTATATCTGCCCTGATCTGATTGCGAAATAATTGCGGTACCCGCAATTTTTATTACTGAAAGCATGTTTTGGACTGTCTGTTTAGCTAGGCTGTGATCTGTTTAAATTCTATCTTTTGCTGCTAACATGACTACCTTATATAGCTTATCTAAATGCATGCTGGATGAGTGTCATAGGACACCCTTTGTTAGTTTAAATCAACCTCTAAAAAGCTCAGCATGCACAGCTTTAAGCCCTTAACTGTCTGTTTTTTTTAAAATTGCTGCTGCTGTGATATTTGCCGTTCGAATGTTTTGTCTATACCTAGGGCTTTAGTTTCTCTTTGTTTTACCTTAGACTAGATGCTTCTAGGATAGTTTGGGGGTGTGCCACCTCAGACACTCATTGGGGACAATGAGTAGTTGAAGTTTGGGGGAGGCCACCCTAGGCCTAGGAACATTCCTCTCTCCCTTAGAAACATAAGCATTCTTCTTCTCCTTTACAAAAAATGATGAACTGAAAAAAAAAATGAAAAATAGAATAAAGAGGGGGGTCTCTCTTAGGTTGCTAAGTAATCAGTGCCAAGTGTGTGACCCACAAGTGGCATTGCATCAAAAGGCAACCAAAGGAGAGGCTCCACCTAAGTAAGAAAAAGGGAAAAGAATAGGGAAGAAGAATGTATACCTAGGAGTTATAACTTTGTGGCTTAGATGTCCTATTTAAAAAGAACTCTGATCCTCAATTAGCTAAGCACAAAGTTGTAACTTGTAGGGTTGTTTAGGGAGATGAGTGTTTATCCAATGTAGTGATGCCAGGGTTTAGGTTGTTCTTTAAAAGTACTACTGTCACCGTTAATACTAAGACTGGCATGACTCTAAGGAATCCTAGACACATTAAAAATAAGGCTAGAAGCATGTACTGAGTCTGAGGTAAAGCTAGGCAGAATTTGAAACCTTAGGGATAGTGGCATGATATGACAAAAGCAAATAGATCAGTTGTAGGGAGTTAATGAAAACATAAGGAGTGTTAGGCAGGCGAAGTCAGAAGAAGCTAGATAAGAGGGTAGTTTTAAGCTTAGAAGTGTGTCACAGGACAGCATAGCTATAGATAGGGATATAGGGGAGTTAGTAAGTAGTTAAAGAAGAAGAAACAGTAGCCTAGGAAAGTCCTTAGATTGCTTGAGGACAAGCAAAACCTTAAGTTTGGGGGTGTGTTACGTCTCCAAAAGTGACATTTTTAGGACTTAATTGGCTTAGAAAGATGTTCACTCTTAGGTGTTTTTGATAGCATTTAGCCTAAACCTATGCTTAAATATGAGAATTAGAAGAAGGTAGCTAAATTAGGACTTATGTACAATAGGAAAGAAAAGAGTTGAAAACCGAAGGAAAAGAATGAAAAACAAGCTTTGCGAACGCATTGCGGAAACATTGCGGTCACCGCAATGTTTCAAGTGAAAACCGTAAGTTGACTGATCTTTTTCTGTTAATTTCCGTTATTTCAGGGATTCGTTCTTTCTCCTCCATCCATTCTGAAGTACGACGTTGAAGATTGATGGTTCTCCTTGGCCCAAATGCACCTGCAGATTACTATAAATAGGGGTCAAAGTCGAGGGTTCAAACATCATCCGAAAGCGTAGAAGTCTTCTCGCAGTCCATCTTTTCTCCTGTTTTCCTTTGCCGTCTGCTGGTTTGCGAAGCTCAGCTGTTGGAATCGATAATCTGATAGGAAGGAGAGGAGATTCTTCTTCTCTCCCGATTGGATTCATCCAAGCAAGGCTGACCTTTCTCATCCTTCATTCGAGGCGGCTGCAACGAGATTTCGAGCTGTTTTACTGCTTTCTGTCCTTCATTTCTACTTTGCAATTCTGTCTTGTGTTGTTTCTGTTCTTGTGGCTAGTTTAGTTCATTTCGTTGTGTTCTGTCTTGCTGTTCTTTACTTTAAGTATCTCTTATGTTCATTCAAACAATCAATTAATCAAACACAAAATTCAGTATTTCACAGTTTCTGCCTTCGCATTCTACTGCTTCCCCTTGCTGTTTTAAGCACATTTCCCTTCTAAGCATGTCTATCTTATCCTTTAGTTCTGTTCTCCTTATATCCATGAGTAACTAAGTCACTTAGGGGCATGCTAACGACAACTCCATAGGCTAAAAAACGTGAATCAAGCATGTAGGATAGCTCTCGAAGCATTGATTGTATGTAAGCTTCATCCCACGGGCAATTTCGATTGGCCATCCATTTTGTCCAAAGAACTCCTAACCTCTGGAAGGAGTAAGAGTTCAGAGTCATATTATCATGCTAGCCTTTCAAGGTAGCCAGGAAACGGTCTAGGAATAGGCGTTTCCCTAGTACAAACCATATCTTTCTGCCTTAACAAGATGCTTAAGACCTTACTTTGAGTTGAGTAAACTAAAGAATCTAATGCATGGAATCGGACGATACATGAGATTGAGATAGTTTGATGCATAGAGAGTAGATCCAGTGCTTGAGAATCGTATAAAAATGCCTATAGGATAGTCATTAGTAGCCCTTAATTCACCCATTTACACACTTTCGCTGCTATTTAATTGCGGTAGAATTGCTGTCTCCGCAATTCTGCTTAAGTTACAATTCTGTCTAGCTGTTTTTATCTTCATTTATTGATTTCGTCTCTTTTCATTCGAGCTTAGCTTTAACTTGTCCTTGTTTATGTTACTACCCTTTACACATTCAGCAAAAATTAGATAATTAAAAACCAATTTTACCCCATCAAATCCACCCCTTCTTTCTTAACAAAACACTTCGCGAATAGCTAAAAATAAGTCTCTGTGGGAAAACGAATGAAATATACTTACTACTTGCTATAAGATCATGTATGCTTGCATGTTCTGAGTGCTCTAACTCTTTTATTGCCTAATTATTTCAACACATTGAGCACGCAACAGCGACCACTCCCTCGACTCCCCTCGCTGGGAGTCTTTTCTCTGATCGGTGCATCCTCCACCTCAACCGTCCACTTCCGTTTCTTCGGTGTACCGAATGGCGCAGACGGACCAGCAGGGATCTCAGTCACCACCTTCCACTTCTTCTTACGCACTGGAAGCTTCGGCGGCCGTGAGGGCTGCGCAGCTTCGGCATCTGCCAAGGAAAGCAATGCCTCTCTCGCAGCTTCTTCTGCGTCAGGTGACTTCTTTTTGGGCGTGGAACGATCGACTCGTGTGGATACCATTTTCGTTCTGTGAGGATCTGAAGGTAGGAGATGCAGAGGAAGAAAAAGATCGAATTCTTGAGGTCCAACGGATGAAGAAAGCGTAAGGGGCAACGATGATCTGACGGCTATTTGTACTCGAGTGGATCCCAACGACTCTATTCTGTTGCGGACTCAGCAAATCTACCGCAATTAAATAGCCTAGCCGTTGGAAGATTTCTTCATTTAAATTGCAAGATTTAATCAACCGAATCTTTGATCTAGCCCGATCTCTTCATGGATTCTCTTCCCTTGATTCATCTCCTTGATCTCCTCTTAAAGATCTCCTATTAAAATTCACCTAATTAAAACAAAAATCCGTAATTAAAATCACAAATCAACACACACATAAAAACCGAAGAAATACTGGAAAAAAAAAGACTAAGGCATAGCCTCCATATGGATGAGCACAGTAGTCACTCATCCCCTCTCGATTTAATTCTCAAGCTTCAGATAAGAGGAAGGCCGAGAGTGTCTTCACATCTCCTTCCTCGTAGTAGTGCTTCAATCGTGCACCATTGACCATAAACGGCTGCCCGTGCTGCAGGTTTCTAATCTCAATCGCACCATGAACAAACACGTTAGTTATCACAAAAGGACCTGACCATCTGGACTTAAGTTTGCCTGGAAATAACCTTAACCTTGAGTTGAATAATAAGACGTGCTGGCCTTTCTTGAAGTCCTTAATCCTAAGTCTACTATCATGCCAAATTTTAGTTTTTTCCTTATACATTTTGGCATTTTCATAGGACGTATGTCTAAGCTCATCTAACTCATGTAATTGCAGAGACCGCAAAGTTCCAGCATCGGTCACGCAATAATTTAGTTCTTTTAAGGCCCAAAAGGCTTTGATTTCCAATTCGAAGGGGAGATGGCATGCTTTTCCATATACTAGCCTATAAGGAGACATACCTAAGGGTGTTTTATATGCAGTCCTATATGCCCAAAGTGCATCGTCCAACTTAAATGACCAATCTTTTCTATTAGGTTTGACCAGTTTTTCAAGTATGTTCTTAATCTCCCTATTGGATATTTCAGCTTGTCCATTCGAGTGTGGGTGATAAGGGGTTGCTACTCTATGTCTAACATTGTACTTAGCTAACACTTTTTCCATAGCTTTATTAATAAAGTGAGTCCATTCATCACTAATTATAGCACGTGGTGTACCAAACCTTGTAAAAATATGCCTATTAAGGAACTTAATGACTGTTTTGGCATCATTCGATGGACATGCTATGGCCTCTACCCATTTAGATACATAGTCTACAGCTACAAGTATGTAGAGATTACCTGCAGAAGGAGGGAATGGTCCCATGAAGTCGATGCCCCACACATCAAAGAGTTCCAACTCTAGGATGTAGGTGAGGGGCATCTCATCCTTCCGACTAAGGTTACCTGTTCTTTGACATTCATCGCAACTGTGTGCATGGTCGTGTGCATCTTTGAAGATCGTGGGCCAGTAGTAGTCACTCTGGAACACCTTTGCAGCTGTTCTTTGGCCACCAAAATGGCCACCGTAAGGAGATGTATGGCAATGCTGCAGCACAGACTTCGCCTCAGCAGCTGGTACACACTTCCTTAGTAAACCATCTGCACAAGTCTTGTAAAGTGTAGGATCGTCCCAGATGAACTTCCTAGCTTCATGTAGGAACCTCTTCTTTTCTTGCCCCCCCTTGAAAGTTGGTAGTACCTGCGAGGCAAGGAAGTTAGCAATATCCGCAAACCAAGGTTCCTCATCATTACCACGATGTGTTAACACAAAGACATGCTCATCGATAAAGGCATCAGAAATTGCTGGCTCAGCAATTTTATCGCAATTATGCCGCAATCTAGATAAATGGTCAGCAACTACATTTTCGCATCCTTTCTTATCTCTAATGTCTAAATCAAACTATTGCAACAATAATACCCATCTAATTAGCCTAGGCTTAGCATCAACCTTCCTCATTAGGTATTTTAATGCCGAATGATCAGTATACACAATGGTCCTAGTGCCTACAATGTAATTCCTAAACTTCTCACAGGCAAACACTACAGCTAGCATTTCCTTTTCCGTGGTTGTGTAATTACACTGTGCTTCATTCAGTGTCTTACTTGCATAGTATACAGGATGTGTTAGTTTATCGATTTTTTGTCCTAGCATAACCCCTACTGCATAGTCCCTAGCATCACACAACATTTCAAATGGTAAGTCCCAATTTGGTCCTACTATAATAGGTGTTTTAACTAATGCTTCCTTGAGTGTTGTCCATGCTAAGAAACATTCTTTTGAGAAGATGAATGGTTTGTTAAGCTCTAGAAGTTCACACAAAGGCTTAGAGATTTTTGAAAAGTTCTTAATGAATCTCCTATAGAAACCTGCATGGCCTAAAAAACTTCTAATAGCTTTTACATTCTGAGGTTCCACTAGCTTCTCTATTATCTCTATCTTGGCCCTATCGACCTCTACTCCTGCTCTAGACACTCTATGACCTAGGACTATTCCTTCTTCCACCATAAAGTGGCATTTCTCCCAATTCAGGACTAGGTTGGTCTCCTCACACCTAGCTAGGACTTGTCCTAAGTTCTCTAAACAATTACTAAAAGAATCACCAAAGACCGAGAAGTCATCCATAAATATTTCTATCATGGATTCATCTAAGTCAGAGAAAATGGCCAACATGCACCTTTGGAATGTTGCTGGTGCATTGCATAAGCCAAAAGGCATTCTGCGAAAAGCAAATGTTCCAAAGGGACATGTAAAGGTTGTTTTCTCCTGGTCCACAGGGTCTATGGTGATTTGGTTATATCCAGAATAACCATCTAAGAAACAGTAGTAGGCTCGGCCAGCTATCCTATCTAACATTTGATCTATAAACGGTAAAGGAAAATGATCTTTTTTTGTTTCTTTATTTAATTTTCTATAGTCCATACAACTCTCCATCCTGTAATAGTTCTAGTTGGAATTAGTTCATTACTCTCATTAACTACTACAGTCATCCCCCCCTTCTTAGGCACACATTGGATTGGACTCACCCATTGACTATTGGCTATAGGGAAAATTACACCTGCATCTAACCATTTGATGATTTTTTTCTTTACTACCTCCTTCATGGAGGGGTTCAACCTACGTTGGTGATCTACTCGGGGTGTATGTTCCTCTTCCAGCAATATCTTATGCATGCAATAGGAAGGACTAATACCTCTTATGTCAGCAATCGTCCATGCAATAGCTTTTTTATGTTGCTTAAGCAGCAATATTAGCGCAATTTCATGCTTTTCACTTAACTTGGACGAAATGATAACAGGCAAAGTATCATGCTCTCCTAGATATGCATACTTAAGATGATCAGGCAATGGTTTTAATTCTAAGAGAGGTGGATGCTCAATGGATGGTTTTAATGGATTCATGGATCTTTCAGACAAGTCATTAGTCATACAAACATGCTGAGGGTTGTCCACAGGTATATCCATTATTTCAGAAACATTTAAGTCAGTTATATCTACTTGTACATAATCATTGGCATGCTTAACTAACAGTTCATGCTCAAGTTGTTCTTCCATTAGTGAATCTACTACATCTACACTGGCACAAGATTCAGAATCAGAAGGATACCTTAGAGCTTTAAAGACACTAAACTTAACCTCCTCATCATGAACCCTCATGGTGAGCTCACCTTTCTGAACATCGATCAAGGCCCTACCTGTGGCTAGAAATGGTCTGCCTAGTAAGATTGGTACCTCCTTGTCTGCCTCATAATCCAGAATGATGAAGTCTGCAAGAAAAATGAATTTGTCAACCTTGACAAGAATATCCTCAATCTTACCATCAGGGTATGCTATGGATCTGTCTGCAAGCTGTAAGGTGACAGTAGTAGGACGTGCTTCCCCTATTCCAAGCTGACGGAATAGTGATAAGGGCATGAGATTGATGCTGGCTCCCAGATCACAAACAGCTCTGCCCACGTGCTTGCTTCCCAACTCGACTGGTAAGGTGAAGGAACCAGGATCCTTCTCCTTCTTTGGTAGCTTGTTCTGGAGTATAGCACTGCACTCCTCAGTGAGATTCACTGTTTCAAATTCACCAATGATCTTTTTGTTAGTAATAATATCCTTCAAAAACTTAACATAAGAAGGCATAGATTGCAAAACTTCTACAAATGGGATATTAACATGCACTTGCTTTAAAATTTCTAAAAACTCATTAAAGTGCACTTCCTGTTCTTGTTTTTTTCTCAGCCTTCTAGGGAATGGAGGTGGTGGCACATATGTAGGCAATTCAGTTCGCCTCAGGACAGGTGGAGGCCTTGGGATTTCTTCTGGTTCCTCTATGATAGGTTCCAGCCTCACCCTTGATGTGCTTGGTGGTGGTTGATCATGGTTTGGCAGAGAATCCAGTGGAGCACTAGACTCTTCATTCTCTACTCGCTTTGGTGCTTCTCTATTGTTGCTAACCAATGGTCTTCCACTTCGAAGTTCAATCGCTTGAACTTGCTCTTTTCCATCCCTTCTTGGCACTTCAGTGTCAGCAGGCAATCTACCTTGGGGCCTATTTTTTAGTTCATTTGCTAACTGCCCTATTTGGTTTTCTAGGCTCCTAAGGGTGGCTTGCTGACTTTGTAGGGTTGCATCATTTTTTGCAATATATTCCTTGAGTAAATTTTCTACTGATGACCCTATTGGTTGGTTATATGGCTTTTGGTACATGGATTGGTTATTTTGTTGAGTGAAACAAGGTGTTCCACTCGGTCTTGGTTGGTTTTGAGCTTGGTTAGTGTTTTGCTGACCACCCCAAGAAAGATTTGGGTGGTTCCTCCAACCAGGATTATAGGTGTTAGAATAGGGGTTATTCCTAGGCTGCTGTTGACTCCCAACATAGCAGACTGAGGCTGGATTCCCAGGGCAGTAATCATACAAGTGCCCTTCCCCACAGAACCCACGGATTAGTGTCTCACCTTGACTAGTTGGTGCACCCATTGAAACGGCTGCTGCGGTGTTGACACTAGGTTGAAGATTGGTTTCAGCCATTTGTTTAACTAGATTGGTCAGGGCGTTTATTTGACTACTCATTGCACTGAGTGCGTCCTTGTCTTGAGCTCTCCTAGGCTCTACAGGATCGTCTGACCATCTACAATGGGAGGTTGAGATTTTCTCCAAGATCTCATAGGCTTCATTGTAGCTCTTAGAAAGCATGGAACCACCAGCTGAAGAATTTAGCACTTGCCTTGTGCTGGGGTTGCATCCTTTAAAGAACACTTCTATTTGGATACACCATGGAATGCCATGGTGCGGACATTTAAGCAAAAGGTCCTTGAACCTTGTCCAAGCTTCGTGAAGGGATTCGTTTTCGGCTTGTTTGAATTTGATTATGTCATCACGAAAGTTGGAATTCCTATCAGGTGGGAAGTATTTGACTAGGAATTTCTCAGCCAGATCTGTCCAATTGACAATTGATCCAGAGGGTAAGGAATTTAACCACGTTTTGGCTTTATCTCTTAATGAGTAAGGAAAGAGGTAAAGCCTCAAAGCTTCTTGGGAAAATCCAGGGATAAGGAAGGTATCACTAACTCCTAGGAAGTTTCTTAGATGATTGTGGGGATCTTCATTTTCCACTCCAAAGAATTGTCCCACAGTGGACAACATTTGGAACATTACTGGCTTTAACTCGAATGAGTTGGCAGTAATCTCAGGGCGTATAATGCTTGGGTTTAGTTCCCCAGGCATGGGAACTAAGTAGGAGAGGATGGCACTATCCTTGTGTTAAGTCTCTGAAAGTGACTTATTTAGGACCCATTTAGCTTAAGAAGATGTACACATTTAGGTGTTTTTGTTAGCATTTAGCCTAAACCTATGCTTTAATATGAGAATTAGAAGAAGGTGGCTAATTTAGGACTTATGCACAATAGGTAGAAAAAGGGGTGAAAACCGAAGAAAAGAATGAAAAAAAGAACCATTGCGACTGCATTGCGGAATAATTGCGGTGGCCGCAATTATTCAAGTTAAAACCGTAAGTTGGCTGACATTTTTCTGTTTAGATCCGACTTTTCAGGGATTCGTTCTTTCTCCTCCATCCATTCTGATATACGACGTTGAAGATTGATGGTTCTCCTTGGCCCAAACGCACCTGCAAACTACTATAAAAGGGGGTCAAAGTCGGAGGTTCAGTCATCACTCGAAGCGTAGAAGTCTTTCTGCAGTCCACCCTTTCCACTGTTCTTCCTTTGCCGTCTGTTGGAGTGAGAGTCTAAGCTTTTGGAATCGATAATCTGATAGGAAGGAGAGAAGATTCTTCTTCTCTCTCGATTGGATTCATCCAAGCACGGCTGAATTCTCATCACCTTCATTCGAGGCGACTGCCACGAAGATTTCCAGCAACCTTTACTGTTTTCTGCTCTTTTCTTCTCATTACCATTACTGATCATTGTTGTCTTAGTTTAGTCATTTCAATTATTGTATTTCATTGTTGTCTGCCTTGAATTCATTCTGTTTAAGCTTTCCTTTGTCATTCAAACACTTGAAGTAATCAAAGTACGTTTTTGCATTTCACAGTTCTTCCTTGTTCTGCTACGAGTTTCACTTACTGTTTTAAGCACTTTTTCCTTCTAAGCATGTCTACTTTATCTTATATTTCTGTTCTACATATATCCATGAGTAACTAAATTCATTTAGGGGCATGCTAATGACAGAACTATAGGCTAAAAAACGTAAGTCAAGTAGGTAGATCAACGTTCGAACATTGATTATATGTAAGCTTCATCCCACGGGCAATTTCGATTGGCCATCCATTTTGTCCAAAGAACTCCTAACCTCTGGAAGGAGTAAGAGTTCAGAGTCGTATAATCATGCTAGCCTTTCATGGTAATCAGGAAACGGCCTAGGAATAGGCGTTTCCCTAGTATAAACTGAACACTCCTGTTTTAACAAGATGCTTAAGACCTTACTTTGAAGTCGAGTAAACTTGAGTCTCTCATGCATGGAATCGGACGATACTTGAGATAGAGTGAGTTTAATGTGTAGAGAGTTGATCCAAAGCTTGATAATCGTAATAAAATGCCTATAGGACAGTCATTAGTAGCCCTTAATTCACCCATTTAACCAGTTTTTCGCTGCCAATTAATTGCGGATTAATTGCGGTTCTCGCAATTCTGCTAAATTGCTTTCTGTCTAGCTGTTTTCTTCTTCGTTTATTGAGTCCATCTCTTGTCTTTTAAGCCTGATTTTAATTTTAATTTGTTTATGGCATAATCCTTTATACATTCAGCAAAAAGTAGTTAATTAAAAACCAATTTTACCCCATCAAATTCATCCCATCTTTCTTAACAAACACACTTCGCGAATAGCTAAAACTAAGTCTCTGTGGAAAAAACGAATTAAATATACTTACTACTTGCTGTGAGACCATGTATGCTTGCATGTTCTAAGTGCTCTCTCTACCCTTTTGCTTATTTATCTCTACACATTGAGCACGCAACAAGTTTTTGGCGCCGCTGCCGGGGACTTATTTTTAAGTGAAAACGAAGTTGTTAAGTTTGAAAAATCCAGTTTTTCATTGAGTGAAACTAATCTGTTTCATTTCTTTTGCAGGTGCCATTAAGGTAGTTTATGAGTGAGCGTTCACATAGTGATTTAGAGTTCGATCCTGAACCTGAAAGATCACTTCGAGCTAGGAATAAGGCAAAGAAACGTCTCTTTAAACAACCTCCTATACCTCAAACCACACCTGAAACTAGAGAAATGGGCGATGTAGTTCCAAATCCGGCGCAAGCCATTCGCAACCCCATTGAAATAGCGAATGACAAGGATAGCGCCATCCTTTCATATTTAGTACCTATGCCTGGGGAGCTGAACCCCAGCATAATCCGTCCTGAAATCACTGCCCACTCTTTCGAGTTAAAGCCAGTGATGTTCCAAATGCTGTCCACTGTGGGACAATTCTTTGGAATAGAAAATGAGGACCCCCATAATCACCTTAGGAACTTCTTAGGAGTTAGTGACACCTTCCTAATCCCTGGAGTTTCCCAAGAGGCCCTGAGGCTATATCTTTTCCCTTACTCTTTGAGGGACAAAGCCAAAACGTGGCTAAATTCTTTACCCTCAGGATCTGTCCGCAATTGGACAGATTTAGCAGAAAAATTCCTAGTCAAATACTTCCCACCAGATAGGAATTCAACTTTTCGTGATGACATCATAAAATTCAAACAAGCTCCAAGTGAGTCTCTTCACGAAGCTTGGACACGATTCAAAGACCTTCTCATTAAATGTCCACACCATGGCATTCCATGGTGTATCCAAATAGAAGTTTTCTTTAAAGGATGCAACCCCAGCACCAGACAAGTCTTGAATTCATCTGCTGGAGGTTCCATGTTGTCCAAGAGTTACAACGAAGCTTATGAGATCTTGGAGAAGATCTCAACATCTCACTGTAGATGGTCAGATGATCCTGTAGAGCCAACTAGAGCTCAAGACAAGGATGCTCTAAGCGCCATGAGCACCCAAATAAACGCCCTGACCAACTTAGTTAAGCAAATGGCTCAGGCCAATCTCCAAACCAGTGCCAATACCGCCACAGCCATGTCAATGGGCACCCAACAAAGTCAAGGCGAGGCACCAATCTGTGGATTCTGTGGGGAAGGATGTTGCGTGCTCAATGTGTAGAGATAAATAAGCAAAAGGGTAGAGAGAGCACTTAGAACATGCAAGCATACATGGTCTCACAGCAAGTAGTAAGTATATTTAATTCGTTTTTTCCACAGAGACTTAGTTTTAGCTATTCGCGAAGTGTGTTTGTTAAGAAAGATGGGATGAATTTGATGGGGTAAAATTGGTTTTTAATTAACTACTTTTTGCTGAATGTATAAAGGATTATGCCATAAACAAATTAAAGTTAAAATCAGGCTTAAAAGACAAGAGATGGACTCAATAAACGAAGAAGAAAACAGCTAGACAGAAAGCAATTTAGCAGAATTGCGAGAACCGCAATTAATCCGCAATTAATTGGCAGCGAAAAACTGGTTAAATGGGTGAATTAAGGGCTACTAATGACTGTCCTATAGGCATTTTATTACGATTATCAAGCTTTGGATCAACTCTCTACACATTAAACTCACTCTATCTCAAGTATCGTCCGATTCCATGCATGAGAGACTCAAGTTTACTCGACTTCAAAGTAAGGTCTTAAGCATCTTGTTAAAACAGGAGTGTTCAGTTTATACTAGGGAAACGCCTATTCCTAGGCCGTTTCCTGATTACCATGAAAGGCTAGCATGATTATACGACTCTGAACTCTTACTCCTTCCAGAGGTTAGGAGTTCTTTGGACAAAATGGATGGCCAATCGAAATTGCCCGTGGGATGAAGCTTACATATAATCAATGTTCGAGTGTTGATCTACCTACTTGACTTACGTTTTTTAGCCTATAGTTCTGTCATTAGCATGCCCCTAAATGAATTTAGTTACTCATGGATATATGTAGAACAGAAATATAAGATAAAGTAGGCATGCTTAGAAGGAAAAAGTGCTTAAAACAGTAAGTGAAACTCGTAGCAGAACAAGGAAGAACTGTGAAAGGCAAAAACGTACTTTGATTACTTCAAGTGTTTGAATGACAAAGGAAAGCTTAAACAGAATGAATTCAAGGCAGACAACAACGAAATACAATAATTGAAATGACTAAACTAAGACAACAATGATCAGTAATGGAAATGAGAAGAAAAGAGCAGAAAACAGTAAAGGTTGCTGGAAATCTTCGTGGCAGTCGCCTCGAATGAAGGTGATGAGAATTCAGCCGTGCTTGGATGAATCCAATCGAGAGAGAAGAAGAATCTTCTCTCCTTCCTATCAGATTATCGATTCCAAAAGCTTAGACTCTCACTCCAACAGACGGCAAAGGAAGAACAGTGGAAAGGGTGGACTGCAGAAAGACTTCTACGCCTCGAGTGATGACTGAACCTCCGACTTTGGCCCCCTTTTATAGTAGTTTGCAGGTGCGATTGGGCCAAGGAGAACCATCAATCTTCAACGTCGTATATCAGAATGGGTGGAGGAGAAAGAACGAATCCCTGAAAAGTCGGATCTAAACAGAAAAATGTCAGCCAACTTACGGTTTTAACTTGAATAATTGCGGCCACCGCAATTATTCCGCAATGCATTCGCAAGGGTTATTTTTTCATTCTTTTCTTCGGTTTTCACCCCTTTTCCTACCTATTGTGCATAAGTCCTATATTAGCTACCTTCTTCTAATTCTCATATTAAAGCATAGGTTTAGGCTAAATGCTCACAAAAACACCTAAATGTGTACATCTTCTTAAGCTAAATGGGTCCTAAATAAGTCACTTTCAGAGACTTAACACACCCCCAAACTTAAGGCTTTGCTTGTCCTCAAGCATACTAAGGACTTACTTAGGCTGCTGTTTCTTCTTCTTTTAACTACTCACTAACTCCCTTATATTCTTGTCTCTAGCAGTGCTGTCCTGTGACACACTTCCAAGTTTAGAACTAACCTCTTGTCTAGCCTCTTCTGACTTCACCTGCCTACTATACCCACTGCTTTTGTTGACCCCCTACTACTGATCTAACTACTTCTATGATATCATGCTACTATCCCTAAGGTTTCAAATTCTACCAAGCTTTACTCCAGACTCAGTACATGCTTCCAGCTTATTTTTAATGTGTCTAGGATTCCTTAGAGTCATGCCAGTCTTAGTATTAACAGTGACAGTGGTACTTTATAGAGAACAACCTAAACCCTGGCATCACTACATTGGATAAACATTCATCTCCCTAGACAAACCTAAAAGCTACAACCTTGTGCTTAGCTCATTAAGGATCAGAGTTCTTTTTTAATAGGACATCTAAGCCACAAGATTACAACTCCTAAGCATACATTCTTCTTCCCCTATTTCTCCTTTTTTCCTTTTTTACTTAGGTGGAGTCTCTCCTTGGTTTGCCTTTTGATGCAATGCCACTTGTGGTTTACACACTTGGCACTGATTACTCAACAACTTGAGAGAGACTCCCCTCTTTATTCTATTTATCACAATTATTTTTTTTTTTTTTAGGAGAAGAAGAATGCTTATGTCCTAAGGAAGAGAGGAATGTTCCTAGGCCTAGGGTGGCCTCCCCCAAACTTCAACTACTCATTGTCCCCAATGAGTGTTTGAGGTGGCACACCCCCAAACTTATCCTAGAAGCATCTAGTCTAAAGTAAAACAAAGAGAATCTAAACATCCTAGGCATAGGCAAAACATTCTAGAAGCAACTATCCCAGCAGCAGAAAATTTGAACATAACAGACAGGTTTAAGGACTTATGGTTTATGCATGCTGAGCACTATTCAGAGGCAAATTTCAACTATCAAAAGGTGTCCTATGACACTCATCCAGCATGCTTCAAGATCAGCTCTATAAGGTAGTCATGCTAGCAGCAAAAGATAGAATTTAACAGATCACAGCCTAACTAAACGGGCAGTCAAAAACATGCAATCAGTCACAAAAATTGCGGGAACCGCAATTATTTCGCAATACAATCTGGGCAGATTTAACATTAACTCAGGCCCCTAGCATGCTTTTTCCGTGACTTATGCATCCTAAAAATAAAACTAAACTATCCTACCTAATCAACTAACATCAGACTATCCTAAGCAAAAGGAAAAAACATAAAACTAAACATCCAAAACAGATCAAAACTTAACCACAAAACAGCATAATATACATGAATCTATCAAAAAGCAGAAAAATTGTCTGTTGTTTCTTTAGGGATCAGTAATACTCCCTCTAGTGCTCTTCAAACCAGCACTCAATTCTCATCATCCTCATCTGGTCGCCTTGGTCGTGGGGGCACCCATGGAGTTAGGAGGTTGGTGGGGAAGTCCGGGAAGATGCACCCCAACTGGTCCGCAACTTCTTTGTCCCTCGCCTGCGCATAGTTGGCCCATTGAGCCATTCTTCTCTGCAGGTCCATCAAACAGGCCATGGATAGGGACTGCTCAGCAGCCAACCTATCCAACTCAAACTCCATATTGCCCTTCCTTCTCAGCCGTAGGTGTGCAGGCAACTCCAGATGGCCTGTGTAGGGCAGCTGCTGCTCCAAGCGCTCGGTAGGAACTCCTGCAAGCAAGCATAACTTCGTTATGATGTTGGGGAAAAATAATGGCCCCTTACCCTTTTTAGCACACTCGGCTATGGCAGCATTGATGACTTCTCCCACGTTGATCGTGAGACCTCTCATGATAGCATAAACCAGCAGCGAACGGCTCTGGTTAATTGTAGTCTCATGAGTCACTGGGGAGAGTCTTCTTCGTACGAATGAAAACCACACAGCTGCCTTAGCCGTGAGGTTGGCACTCATGAGCGTGTGCCGCCCATTGCGTGAGACTGTCCAGGAGGCCTCAGGCTGGCCAATCGTACGAATGGCTTCTTCCAGCACAGCCTCGGTCGGCTCATCCACTATCCGTGCGTAATCTGTGTGAGGCTGGCCCCTTAGACCAAATGCTTCATTGATGGCCTTGGCAGAGAAATCAACTTCCACCCCTCTGACCACAGATAGGCCATCCTCAGGGCTGAGCACGTTCGCATAGAAGTCATACACCATGCTTGTGTATGCTGGATTGGGAGGTCGACAGAATTCCTCCCAGCCATGGTTGATCACCCCTGCGCGCAAGAACTGCGGCAGGTCAGCAAGTCGATCAAGGAACCCCTTCTCGTGCAACAGGTCCCTTTTTCTCAGCTCCACACCCCTGGATTCGGCATCGGATGAGACATACCTCACTGATGGAGGTTCGTCTTCAGGGTAGAGCTTAGCCTTCCCCTTATCGGCTGGCTTGGAAGATTCAGCAGCCTCCACCTTGAGGCGTTTGAGCGAAGGCTCAGCACTGTCTTTGTCTGCTGAAGGCACTCGCTTGGCCTTCTTCTTCTTGAGTTTCTTGGATTTCTTGGCCTTGACAAGCTTGGCCTTCTTTTTCTTTTTCAGCTTTGCCTGGAGTTGTGGGAAACAGGCCCCCAACGTCTCCTCCATAGAATCATCCTGCTGTGCAGGCTCATCAGGGCTGTCTTCTCTCATGGGAGAGAAGACTTCTTCTTCTTCTGCCTCTCCACTGCCTTGCGTGGATTCTTGGTAATCCCCATAAGGGAATTCCGGATCAGGCCGTGGAGAATTGTGCTCTGCTGATGGGGTATGCGCAGAACTCCATGGTGAAGACGGCAGCTCAGGACTCTGCACATCCGCAGGTGGTAGATCAGCACTCTGAGGTGCTGGAGATGACTCGGCGCTCTGCGCAAGCGGTGCTGATTCTGTGCTTTGCACCGGTTCAGATGGGAGAGGGCTGCGCACAGGTGACACAGACGGCGACGAACCTTCCTTTGCTGACTCGTGAGATGCACGATCAGGTTCTTGACTCTCCACAGAGGGAGTCTTGGCGATGCTTGGTTCGGCGGCAGTCTTGACAGTCCACCGGCGCTTCGTTGGCGTACCCACTGGCTCAGATGGGCCAGCAGGGATTTCAGTTACCACCCTCCACTTCTTCCTACGAATAGGAAGCTTGCCAAGACGGCCAGTGCGTACAGCACCCTGATCAGCAAGGGTGAGAAGCGCTTCCCTCGCAGCCGCTTCAGCTGCGTCGTCGGCCTTCTTCTTGGCGGCGGATCTCTCAGCCCTAGTGGAAACCATAGCTAAATCTTGAAGATCTTGAGAGAAGAATCAGAGATGGAGAGAATCGCTGAAGATTTGGAGAGCAAAGAGAGAGATAATCGTAACGATCGAGCGGCTTCCAACGGATATAAAAGCAACGGAAAATAAAATCCCAACGGCTCTTTTTGCGGAGTCAGCAATTTTTGCGCAATTCTAGGGACAATATTTCATAATAAATCCCAACTTTGATCGCCCGTATCTTTCATTCGGCCCAACCGATTCTTGATTTTTAAAGTGCGATTTACTCCCCTTGATCCCCTCTTTCGATTCCCTACAAAAACAAACAAAACAAACATTAAATACGCAATTAAAATTACACCACAAAACGTACAAACGATCATCGAAAAAACAGAAAAAATAAACTAAGGCATTGGCCTTGACTAAACGAGCACAGTAACCACTCGTTCTCTCTCGTTTCTAACTTCATGCTTCATGTAGGAGGAAGGTCGAGAGAGTCTTCACATCCCCCTCCTCATAGTAGTGCTTCAACCTAGCACCATTGACCATAAATGGTTGTCCTTGCTGCAAGTTTTTAATCTCTATGGCACCATGAACAAAGACATTAGTAATAATAAATGGACCTGACCATCTAGACTTTAATTTGCCTGGAAATAGCTTTAATCGTGAGTTAAATAATAATACAAGTTGGCCCTTTTTAAAGTCTTTGATCCTGAGTCTACTGTCATGCCATATTTTTGTCTTTTCTTTGTACATCTTGGCATTCTCATAGGCCATGTGCCTAAGCTCATCAAGTTCATGCAGCTGTAAAGATCTTAATGTCCCTGCATCCTTCACACAAAAATTTAATTCTTTCATGGCCCAAAATGCCTTGTTCTCCAACTCAAGTGGCAAGTGGCAAGCCTTGCCATATACCAACCTATAGGGAGACATTCCTAGAGGTGTCTTATATGCTGTTCTATAAGCCCAAAGTGCATCCTCCAGCTTGAAAGACCAGTCTTTCCTATTAGGTTTGACTACCTTCTCTAGGATGTTCTTTATCTCCCTATTGGAAATCTCAGCTTGGCCATTTGAGTGTGGATGGTAGGGAGTAGCTACCCTATGTCTAATGTTATACTTAGCCAATATTTTCTCCATAGCCTTATTAATGAAATGTGACCCCTCATCACTAATGATAGCACGAGGAGTCCCAAATCTAGTGAAAATGTGTCTATGCAAGAAATTAGTGACTGTCTTAGCATCATTATTAGGACATGCCTTAGCTTCTACCCACTTTGACACGTAGTCTACTGCTACTAGAATATACAAGTTACCTGATGATGGAGGGAAGGGTCCCATGAAATCAATGCCCCATACATCAAAGAGCTCCAACTCTAAGATGTAGGTGAGGGGCATCTCATCCTTACGACTGAGGTTACCTGTCCTTTGGCACTCGTCACAGTTGTGGGCATAGTTGTGGGCGTCCTTAAAGATTGTTGGCCAGTAGTAGCCACTTTGAAATACCTTGGCAGCTGTCCTTTGTCCACCAAAGTGTCCACCATAAGGAGATGAATGACAGTGCTGTAGCACAGACTTCGCTTCAGCAGCTGTAACACACTTCCTCAACAACCCATCAGCACAGGTCCTGTAAAGTATGGGGTCATCCCAGATGAATTTCCTTGCTTCATGGAGGAACCTCTTCTTCTCTTGTCCTCCCTTGAACACTGGTAATACCTGTGCTGCACGGAAGTTAGCAATGTCAGCGAACCAAGGTTCCTCATCGTTATCACGATGAGTTAAAGCAAAGATATGTTCATCTATAAAAGCATCAGAAATTGCGGGGTCCGCAATTTTTTCGCAATTGTGCTGCAATCGAGACAGGTGATCTGCAACCACGTTTTCACATCCCTTCTTGTCCCGAATGTCCAAATCGAATTCCTGCAGCAATAACACCCATCTAATTAGTCTAGGCTTAGCATCAGCCTTTCTCATGAGATATTTTAAAGCAGAATGGTCAGTATATACAATGGTCCTAGTTCCTACAATATAGTTCCTAAATTTTTCACAAGCAAATACTACAGCAAGCATCTCTTTCTCTGTAGTTGTATAGTTACATTGAGCCTCATTCAAGGTCTTACTAGCATAATAGACAGGATGTGTGAGCTTGTCAATCTTCTGTCCTAACATGACTCCTACAGCATAGTCACTGGCATCACATAGCATCTCAAATGGGAGATCCCAATTTGGTCCTACTATGATTGGTGCTGTGACCAGTGCTTCCTTAAGGGCTTTCCAAGCTACTACACATTCTTTAGAAAAGATGAATGGCCTACCTAGCTCTAGAAGCTCGCACAGAGGCTTGGCTATCTTAGAAAAGTCCTTGATGAACCTTCTATAGAAGCCAGCATGCCCTAAGAAGCTTCTAATGGCTTTGACGTTCTGGGGCTCTACCAACTTCTCTATGACCTCTATTTTTGCTCTATCCACTTCTACACCCGCCCTTGACACTCGATGTCCTAAGACAATCCCTTCATCTACCATGAAATGGCATTTTTCCCAATTTAGGACTAGGTTGGTCTCTTCACACCTAGTCAGGACTTGTCCTAAGTTTTCTAGACAGGTTTTAAATGAGTCCCCAAAGACTGAGAAGTCATCCATGAATATTTCTATCATGGACTCATCCAACTCAGAGAAGATTGCCATCATGCACCTCTGGAAAGTTGCCGGTGCATTGCATAAGCCAAAAGGCATTCTGCGGAAGGCAAACGTTCCAAAAGGGCAAGTGAAGGTGGTCTTCTCTTGATCCTTAGGGTCTATAGTTATTTGATTGTAGCCTGAATAGCCATCTAGGAAACAGTAGTAGGCTCTACCAGCTATTCTGTCTAACATCTGGTCAATAAACGGTATGGGGAAGTGGTCTTTTTTAGTTTCTTTATTTAGTTTTCTGTAATCCATACATACCCTCCACCCTGTGACAGTCCTTGTTGGAATTAGTTCGTTATTCTCATTGACTACCACAGTTATTCCCCCCTTTTTAGGTACACACTGGATGGGGCTCACCCACTGGCTACTAGCTATGGGGAAAATTACTCCTGCATCTAACCACTTTATTATTTCTTTCTTCACTACCTCTTTCATAGAGGGGTTTAACCTACGCTGGTGATCTACCCTAGGTGTGTGTTCTTCCTCTAGAATAATTTTGTGCATACAATAAGAAGGGCTAATGCCTCGAATATCAGCAATAGACCATGCTATAGCCTTCCTATGTTGCTTAAGCAGTAAAATTAAATCAACCTCATGCTGTTCACTTAGCTTAGAAGAAATAATTACAGGCAGTGTGTCATTATCTCCTAGATATGCATATTTGAGGTGAGTAGGTAGTGGTTTCAGTTCTAAAACAGGTGGATGCTCAATGGAGGGCTTCAGAGGGTTAATAGTTCTATCAGTTAAATCTATATTCATACATACATGCTGAGGGTTATTTACAGGCATGTTCATTATGTCAGCTACATTTAGATCATCTACATCTATTTGTACATATTCACTAGCATGCTTGGTTAACAGTACATGCTCTAATTGTTCTTCCATTAGTGAGTCAACAACATCCATGCTAGCACAAGACTCAGAATCAGAGGGATATTTTAAAGCTTTGTAAACACTAAATTTTACCTCTTCATCATGAACTCTCATAGTTAACTCACCTTTTTGCACGTCTATTAGTGCCCTACCTGTGGCTAGAAATGGTCTACCTAGCAGGATGGGTACCTCCTTGTCTGCCTCATAGTCCAGGACAATGAAATCTGCAAGGAAAATGAATTTGTCAACTTTAACTAGAATATCCTCAATCTTACCTTCTGGATATGCGATGGATCTGTCTGCTAGTTGTAAAGTGACTGTGGTTGGACGTGCTTCTCCTATTCCCAACTGGCGGAATAGGGACAGGGGCATGAGATTTATGCTGGCGCCCAGGTCACAAAGCGCTCTGCCCACGTGCTTGCCTCCAAGTTCTACAGGTAAGGTGAAGGAACCAGGATTCTTCTCCTTCTTGGGCAGCTTGTTTTGGAGGATGGCACTGCACTCCTCGGTGAGGTTTACTGTTTCAAACTCACCAATTATCTTTTTGTTAGTAATGATATCCTTCAAAAACTTTACATATGAAGGCATAGACTGTAAAACCTCTACAAAAGGAATATTCACATGCACTTGCTTAAGTATTTCTAAGAATTTATTAAAATGAACTTCCTGTTCTTGCTTCTTCTTAAGCCTTCGAGGATAAGGAGGTGGTGGCACATAAGCAGGCACGTCAGGACGCCTTAAGATAGGTGGAGGCCTTGGAATTTCTTCTACGTCCTCTACAATTGGCTCTAGCCTGGCTCCTGATGTGCTAGTTGGTGGTGGACCTTGGCTTGGCAGAGACTCCAGTGGAGCACTAGACTCAGTGTTCTCTACTCGCTTTGGTGTGTCCTTTGTATTGCTCACCAATGGTCTTCCACTCCTGAGTTCAATTGCTTGAACTTGTTCTTTGCCATCTCGCCTTGGTACCTCGGTATCAGCAGGGAGTCTACCTTGGGGCCTACTTTTAAGTTCATTGGCTAACTGGCCTATTTGGTTTTCCAGGCTCCTAAGGGTAGCTTGCTGGCTCTGAAGAGTAGCATCATTCTTAGCTATATATTCCTTGAGTAGGTTTTCTACAGAAGATCCTACAGGTTGATTATAAGGTTTTTGGTACATTGACTGGTTATGTTGGGGAGTGAAACCAGGTGTTCCACTCGGCCTTGGTTGGTTAGGATTTTGGTTAGTGTTTTGTTGGCCACCCCATGACAGGTTAGGGTGGTTTCTCCAACCAGGATTGTAAGTTTGTGAGTAGGGGTTATTCCTAGGTTGCTGCTGACTTCCTACATAGCAGACCGAGGATGGATTCCCAGGACAGTATTCATAAGGGTGTCCTTCCCCACAGAATCCACAGATTGGTGCCTCGCCTTGATTTGGTTGAGTGCCCATTGACATGGCTGTGGCGGTATTGGCACTGGTTTGGAGATTGGCCTGAGCCATTTGCTTGACTAAGTTGGTCAGGGCATTTATTTGGGTGCTCATGGCGCTTAGAGCATCCTTGTCTTGAGCTCTAGTTGGCTCTACTGGATCGTCTGACCATCTACAATGAGATGTTGAGATCTTCTCCAAGATCTCATAAGCTTCGTTGTAACTCTTGGACAACATGGAACCTCCAGCAGATGAATTTAAGACTTGTCTGGTGCTGGGGTTGCATCCTTTAAAGAAAACTTCTATTTGGATACACCATGGAATGCCATGGTGTGGACATTTAATGAGAAGGTCTTTGAATCGTGTCCAAGCTTCGTGAAGAGACTCACTTGGAGCTTGTTTGAATTTTATGATGTCATCACGAAAAGTTGAATTCCTATCTGGTGGGAAGTATTTGACTAGGAATTTTTCTGCTAAATCTGTCCAATTGCGGACAGATCCTGAGGGTAAAGAATTTAGCCACGTTTTGGCTTTGTCCCTCAAAGAGTAAGGGAAAAGATATAGCCTCAGGGCTTCTTGGGAAACTCCAGGGATTAGGAAGGTGTCACTAACTCCTAGGAAGTTCCTAAGGTGGTTATGGGGGTCCTCATTTTCTATTCCAAAGAATTGTCCCACAGTGGACAACATTTGGAACATCACTGGTTTCAACTCGAAGGAGTGGGCAGTGATTTCAGGACGGATTATGCTGGGGTTCAGCTCCCCAGGCATAGGTACTAAATATGAAAGGATGGCGCTATCCTTGTCATTCGCTATTTCAATGGGGTTGCGAATGGCTTGCGCCGGATTTGGAACTACATCGCCCATTTCTCTAGTTTCAGGTGTGGTTGGAGGTATAGGAGGTTGTTTAAAGAGACGTTTCTTTGCCTTATTCCTAGCTCGAAGTGATCTTTCAGGTTCAGGATCGAACTCTAAATCACTATGTGAACGCTCACTCATAAACTACCTTAATAGCACCTGCAAAAGAAATGAAACAGATTAGTTTCACTCAATGATAAACTTGATTTCTTAAACTTAACAACTTCGTTTTCACTTAAAATAAGTCCCCGGCAGCGGCGCCAAAAACTTGTTGCGTGCTCAATGTGTAGAGATAAATAAGCAAAAGGGTAGAGAGAGCACTTAGAACATGCAAGCATACATGGTCTCACAGCAAGTAGTAAGTATATTTAATTCGTTTTTTCCACAGAGACTTAGTTTTAGCTATTCGCGAAGTGTGTTTGTTAAGAAAGATGGGATGAATTTGATGGGGTAAAATTGGTTTTTAATTAACTACTTTTTGCTGAATGTATAAAGGATTATGCCATAAACAAATTAAAGTTAAAATCAGGCTTAAAAGACAAGAGATGGACTCAATAAACGAAGAAGAAAACAGCTAGACAGAAAGCAATTTAGCAGAATTGCGAGAACCGCAATTAATCCGCAATTAATTGGCAGCGAAAAACTGGTTAAATGGGTGAATTAAGGGCTACTAATGACTGTCCTATAGGCATTTTATTACGATTATCAAGCTTTGGATCAACTCTCTACACATTAAACTCACTCTATCTCAAGTATCGTCCGATTCCATGCATGAGAGACTCAAGTTTACTCGACTTCAAAGTAAGGTCTTAAGCATCTTGTTAAAACAGGAGTGTTCAGTTTATACTAGGGAAACGCCTATTCCTAGGCCGTTTCCTGATTACCATGAAAGGCTAGCATGATTATACGACTCTGAACTCTTACTCCTTCCAGAGGTTAGGAGTTCTTTGGACAAAATGGATGGCCAATCGAAATTGCCCGTGGGATGAAGCTTACATATAATCAATGTTCGAGTGTTGATCTACCTACTTGACTTACGTTTTTTAGCCTATAGTTCTGTCATTAGCATGCCCCTAAATGAATTTAGTTACTCATGGATATATGTAGAACAGAAATATAAGATAAAGTAGGCATGCTTAGAAGGAAAAAGTGCTTAAAACAGTAAGTGAAACTCGTAGCAGAACAAGGAAGAACTGTGAAAGGCAAAAACGTACTTTGATTACTTCAAGTGTTTGAATGACAAAGGAAAGCTTAAACAGAATGAATTCAAGGCAGACAACAACGAAATACAATAATTGAAATGACTAAACTAAGACAACAATGATCAGTAATGGAAATGAGAAGAAAAGAGCAGAAAACAGTAAAGGTTGCTGGAAATCTTCGTGGCAGTCGCCTCGAATGAAGGTGATGAGAATTCAGCCGTGCTTGGATGAATCCAATCGAGAGAGAAGAAGAATCTTCTCTCCTTCCTATCAGATTATCGATTCCAAAAGCTTAGACTCTCACTCCAACAGACGGCAAAGGAAGAACAGTGGAAAGGGTGGACTGCAGAAAGACTTCTACGCCTCGAGTGATGACTGAACCTCCGACTTTGGCCCCCTTTTATAGTAGTTTGCAGGTGCGATTGGGCCAAGGAGAACCATCAATCTTCAACGTCGTATATCAGAATGGGTGGAGGAGAAAGAACGAATCCCTGAAAAGTCGGATCTAAACAGAAAAATGTCAGCCAACTTACGGTTTTAACTTGAATAATTGCGGCCACCGCAATTATTCCGCAATGCATTCGCAAGGGTTATTTTTTCATTCTTTTCTTCGGTTTTCACCCCTTTTCCTACCTATTGTGCATAAGTCCTATATTAGCTACCTTCTTCTAATTCTCATATTAAAGCATAGGTTTAGGCTAAATGCTCACAAAAACACCTAAATGTGTACATCTTCTTAAGCTAAATGGGTCCTAAATAAGTCACTTTCAGAGACTTAACAAAGGACACCCTTATGAATACTGTCCTGGGAATCCATCCTCGGTCTGCTATGTAGGAAGCCAGCAGCAGCCTAGGAATAACCCCTACTCCAACACCTATAACCCTGGTTGGAGAAACCACCCTAACCTGTCATGGGGTGGCCAACAAAACACTAACCAAAATTCTAATCAACCTAGACCGAGTGGAACACCTGGTTTCACTCCCCAACATAACCAGTCAATGTACCAAAAACCTTATAACCAACCTGTAGGATCTTCTGTAGAAAACCTACTCAAGGAATATATAGCTAAGAATGATGCTACTCTTCAGAGCCAGCAAGCTACCCTTAGGAGTCTGGAAAACCAAATAGGTCAGTTAGCCACTGAACTTAAAAGTAGGCCCCAAGGTAGACTCCCTGCTGATACCGAGGTACCAAGGAGAGATGGCAAGGAACAAGTTCAAGCAATTGAACTTAGGAGTGGAAGACCATTGGTGAGCATTACAAAGGACACACCAAAGAGAGTAGAGAACACTGAGTCTAGTGCTCCACTGGAGTCTCTGCCAAGCCAAGGTCCACCACCAACTAGCACATCAGGAGCCAGGCTAGAGCCAATTGTAGAGGACGTAGAAGAAATTCCAAGGCCTCCACCTATCTTAAGGCGTCCTGACGTGCCTGCATATGTGCCACCACCTCCTTATCCTCGAAGGCTTAAGAAGAAGCAAGATCAGGAAGTTCATTTTAATAAATTCTTAGAAATACTTAAGCAAGTGCATGTGAACATTCCTTTTGTAGAGGTTTTACAGTCTATGCCTTCATATGTAAAATTTTTGAAGGATATCATTACTAACAAAAGAATAATTGGTGAGTTTGAAACAGTAAACCTCACCGAGGAGTGCAGTGCCATCCTCCAGAACAAGCTGCCCAAGAAGGAGAAGGATCCTGGTTCCTTCACCTTACCTGTAGAACTTGGAGGCAAGCACGTGGGCAGAGCGCTTTGTGACCTGGGCGCCAGCATAAATCTCATGCCCCTGTCCCTATTCCGCCAGTTGGGAATAGGAGAAGCACGTCCAACTACTGTCACTTTACAACTAGCAGACAGATCCATCGCATATCCAGAAGGTAAGATTGAGGATATTCTAGTTAAAGTGGACAAATTCATTTTCCTTGCAGATTTCATTGTCCTGGACTATGAGGCAGACAAGGAGGTACCCATCCTGCTAGGTAGACCATTTCTAGCCACAGGTAGGGCACTAATAGACGTGCAAAAAGGTGAGTTAACTATGAGAGTTCATGATGAAGAGGTAAAATTTAGTGTTTACAAAGCTTTAAAATATCCCTCTGATTCTGAGTCTTGTGCTAGCATGGATGTTGTTGACTCACTAATGGAAGAACAATTAGAGCATGTACTGTTAACCAAGCATGCTAACGAATATGTAGGATTAGATGTAGATGATCTAAATGTAGCTGACATAATGAACATGCCTGTAAATAGCCCTCAGCATGTATGTATGAATATAGATTTAACTGATAGAACTATTAACCCTCTGAAGCCCTCTATTGAGCATCCACCTGTTTTAGAACTGAAACCACTACCTACTCACCTCAAATATGCATATCTAGGAGATAATGACACACTGCCTGTAATTATTTCTTCTAAGTTAAGTGAACAGCATGAGGTTGATTTAATTTTACTGCTTAAGCAACATAGGAAGGCTATAGCATGGTCTATTGCTGATATTCGAGGCATTAGCCCTTCTTATTGTATGCACAAAATTATTCTAGAGGAAGAACACACACCTAGGGTAGATCACCAGCGTAGGTTAAACCCCTCTATGAAAGAGGTAGTGAAGAAAGAAATAATAAAGTGGTTAGATGCAGGAGTGATTTTTCCCATAGCTAGTAGCCAGTGGGTGAGCCCCATCCAGTGTGTACCTAAAAAGGGGGGAATAACTGTGGTAGTCAATGAGAATAACGAACTAATTCCAACAAGGACTGTCACAGGGTGGAGGGTGTGCATGGATTACAGAAAGTTAAATAAAGAGACTAAAAAGGATCACTTCCCCATACCGTTTATTGACCAGATGCTAGACAGAATAGCTGGAAGAGCTTACTACTGTTTCCTAGATGGCTATTCAGGCTACAATCAAATAACTATAGACCCTAAGGATCAAGAGAAGACCACCTTCACTTGCCCTTTTGGAACGTTTGCCTTCCGCAGAATGCCTTTTGGCTTATGCAATGCACCGGCAACTTTCCAGAGGTGCATGATGGCAATCTTCTCTGAGTTGGATGAGTCCATGATAGAAATATTCATGGATGACTTCTCAGACTTTGGGGACTCATTTAAAACCTGTCTAGAAAACCTAGGACAAGTCCTGGCTAGGTGTGAAGAGACCAACCTAGTCCTAAATTGGGAAAAATGCCATTTTATGGTAGATGAAGGGATTGTCTTAGGACATCGAGTATCAAGGGCGGGTGTAGAAGTGGATAGAGCAAAAATAGAGGTCATAGAGAAATTGGTCGAGCCCCAGAACGTCAAAGCCATTAGAAGCTTCTTAGGGCATGCTGGCTTCTATAGAAGGTTCATCAAGGACTTTTCTAAGATAGCCAAGCCTCTGTGCGAGCTTCTAGAGCTAAATAGACCATTTATCTTCTCTAAGGAGTGTGTAATAGCTTGGAAAACCCTTAAGGAAGCACTGGTCACAGCACCAATCATAGTAGGACCAAATTGGGATCTCCCATTTGAGATGCTATGTGATGCCAGTGACTATGCTGTAGGAGTCATGTTAGGACAGAAGATTGACAAGCTCACACATCCTGTCTATTATGCTAGTAAGACCTTGAATGAGGCTCAATGTAACTATACAACTACAGAGAAAGAAATGCTTGCTGTAGTATTTGCTTGTGAAAAATTTAGGAACTATATTGTAGGAACTAAGACCATTGTATATACTGACCATTCTGCTTTAAAATATCTAATGAGAAAGGCTGATGCTAAGCCTAGACTGATTAGATGGGTGTTATTGCTGCAGGAATTTGATTTGGACATTCGGGACAAGAAGGGTTGTGAAAATGTGGTTGCAGATCACCTGTCTCGATTGCAGCACAATTGCGAAAAAATTGCGGACCCCGCAATTTCTGATGCTTTTATAGATGAACATATCTTTGCTTTAACTCATCGTGATAACGATGAGGAACCTTGGTTCGCTGACATTGCTAACTTCCGTGCAGCACAGGTATTACCAGTGTTCAAGGGAGGACAAGAGAAGAAGAGGTTCCTCCATGAAGCAAGGAAATTCATCTGGGATGACCCCATACTTTACAGGACCTGTGCTGATGGGTTGTTGAGGAAGTGTGTTACAGCTGCTGAAGCGAAGTCTGTGCTACAGCACTGTCATTCATCTCCTTATGGTGGACACTTTGGTGGACAAAGGACAGCTGCCAAGGTATTTCAAAGTGGCTACTACTGGCCAACAATCTTTAAGGACGCCCACAACTATGCCCACAACTGTGACGAGTGCCAAAGGACATGTAACCTCAGTCGTAAGGATGAGATGCCCCTCACCTACATCTTGGAGTTAGAACTCTTTGATGTATGGGGCATTGATTTCATGGGACCCTTCCCTCCATCATCAGGTAACTTGTATATTCTAGTAGCAGTAGACTACGTGTCAAAGTGGGTAGAAGCTAAGGCATGTCCTAATAATGATGCTAAGACAGTCACTAATTTCTTGCATAGACACATTTTCACTAGATTTGGGACTCCTCGTGCTATCATTAGTGATGAGGGGTCACATTTCATTAATAAGGCTATGGAGAAGATATTGGCTAAATATAACATTAGACATAGGGTAGCTACTCCCTACCACCCACACTCAAATGGCCAAGCTGAGATTTCCAATAGGGAGATAAAGAACATCCTAGAGAAGGTAGTCAAACCTAATAGGAAAGACTGGTCTTTCAAGCTTGAGGATGCACTTTGGGCTTATAGAACAGCATATAAGACACCTCTAGGAATGTCTCCCTATAGGTTGGTATATGGCAAGGCTTGCCACTTGCCACTTGAGTTGGAGAACAAGGCATTTTGGGCCATGAAAGAATTAAATTTTTGTGTGAAGGATGCAGGGACATTAAGATCTTTACAGCTGCATGAACTTGATGAGCTTAGGCACATGGCCTATGAGAATGCCAAGATGTACAAAGAAAAGACAAAAATATGGCATGACAGTAGACTCAGGATCAAAGATTTTAAGAAAGGCCAACTTGTACTGTTATTTAACTCACGATTAAAGCTATTTCCAGGCAAATTAAAGTCTAGATGGTCGGGTCCATTTGTTGTTACTAATGTCTTTATTCATGGTGCAGTAGAGATAAAAAACTTGCAGCAAGGACAGCCATTTATGGTCAATGGTGCTAGGTTGAAGCACTACTATGAGGAGGGGGATGTGAAGACTCTCTCGACCTTCCTCCTACATGAAGCGTGAAGTTAGAAACGAGAGAGAACGAGTGGTTACTGTGCTCGTTTAGTCAAGGCCAATGCCTTAGTTTATTTTTTCTGTTTTTTCGATGATCGTTTGTACGTTTTGTGGTGTAATTTTAATTGCGTATTTAATGTTTGTTTTGTTTGTTTTTGTAGGGAATCGAAAGAGGGGATCAAGGGGAGTAAATCGCACTTTAAAAATCAAGAATCGGTTGGGCCGAATGAAAGATACGGGCGATCAAAGTTGGGATTTATTATGAAATATTGTCCCTAGAATTGCGCAAAAATTGCTGACTCCGCAAAAAGAGCCGTTGGGATTTTATTTTCCGTTGCTTTTATATCCGTTGGAAGCCGCTCGATCGTTACGATTATCTCTCTCTTTGCTCTCCAAATCTTCAGCGATTCTCTCCATCTCTGATTCTTCTCTCAAGATCTTCAAGATTTAGCTATGGTTTCCACTAGGGCTGAGAGATCCGCCGCCAAGAAGAAGGCCGACGACGCAGCTGAAGCGGCTGCGAGGGAAGCGCTTCTCACCCTTGCTGATCAGGGTGCTGTACGCACTGGCCGTCTTGGCAAGCTTCCTATTCGTAGGAAGAAGTGGAGGGTGGTAACTGAAATCCCTGCTGGCCCATCTGAGCCAGTGGGTACGCCAACGAAGCGCCGGTGGACTGTCAAGACTGCCGCCGAACCAAGCATCGCCAAGACTCCCTCTGTGGAGAGTCAAGAACCTGATCGTGCATCTCACGAGTCAGCAAAGGAAGGTTCGTCGCCGTCTGTGTCACCTGTGCGCAGCCCTCTCCCATCTGAACCGGTGCAAAGCACAGAATTAGCACCGCCTGCGCAGAGCGCCGAGTCATCTCCAGCACCTCAGAGTGCTGATCTACCACCTGCGGATGTGCAGAGTCCTGAGCTGCCGTCTTCACCATGGAGTTCTGCGCATACCCCATCAGCAGAGCACAATTCTCCACGGCCTGATCCGGAATTCCCTTATGGGGATTACCAAGAATCCACGCAAGGCAGTGGAGAGGCAGAAGAAGAAGAAGTCTTCTCTCCCATGAGAGAAGATAGCCCTGATGAGCCTGCACAGCAGGATGATTCTATGGAGGAGACGTTGGGGGCCTGTTTCCCACAACTCCAGGCAAAGCTGAAAAAGAAAAAGAAGGCCAAGCTTGTCAAGGCCAAGAAATCCAAGAAACTCAAGAAGAAGAAGGCCAAGCGAGTGCCTTCAGCAGACAAAAACAGTGCTGAGCCTTCGCTCAAACGCCTCAAGGTGGAGGCTACTGAATCTTCCAAGCCAGCCGATAAGGGGAAGGCTAAACTCTACCCTGAGGATGAACCTCCATCAGTGAGGTATGTCTCATCCGATGCCGAATCCAGGGGTGTGGAGCTGAGGAAAAGGGACCTGTTGCACGAGAAGGGGTTCCTTGATCGACTTGCTGACCTGCCGCAGTTCTTGCGCGCAGGGGTGATCAACCATGGCTGGGAGGAATTCTGCCGACCTCCCAATCCAGCATACACGAGCATGGTGTATGACTTCTATGCCAACGTGCTCAGCCCTGAGGATGGCCTATCTGTGGTCAGAGGGGTGGAAGTTGATTTTTCTGCCAAGGCCATCAATGAAGCATTTGGTCTAAGGGGCCAGCCTCACACAGATTACGCACGGATAGTTGATGAGCCGACCGAGGCTGTGCTGGAAGAAGCCATCCGCACCATTGGCCAGCCTGAAGCCTCCTGGACAGTGTCACGCAATGGGCGGCACACGCTCATGAGTGCCAACCTCACGGCTAAGGCAGCTGTGTGGTTTTCATTCGTACGAAGAAGACTCTCCCCGGTGACTCATGAGACTACAATTAACCAGAGCCGTTCGCTGCTGGTTTATGCTATAATGAGAGGTCTCACGATCAACGTGGGAGAGGTCATCACTGCTGCCATAGCCGAGTGTGCTAAAAAGGGTAAGGGGCCATTATTTTTCCCCAACATCATAACAAAGTTATGCTTGCTTGCAGGAGTTCCTACCGAGCGCTTGGAGCAGCAGCTGCCCTACACAGGCCATCTGGAGTTGCCTGCACACCTGAGGCTGAGAAGAAAGGGCAACATGGAATTTGAGTTGGATAAGCTGGCGGCTGAACAGTCCCTCTCCATGGCCTGCTTGATGGACATGCAGCGGAGAATGGCTCAATGGGCCAATTATGCACAGGCGAGGGACAAAGAAGTTGCAGACCAGTTGGGGTGCATCTTCCCAGACTTCCCTACCAACCTCCTAACTCCATGGGTGCCCCCACGACCAAGGCAACCAGATGAGGATGATGAGAATTGAGTGCTGGATTGAAGAGCACTAGAGGGAGTATTACTGATCCCTCAAGAAACAAAAGACAATTTTCCTGCTTTTTGATAGAGTAATGTATATTATGCTGTTTTGTGGTTAAGTTTTGATCTGTTTTGGATGTTTAGTTTTATGTTTTTCCTTTTGCTTAGGATAGTCTGATGTTAGTTGATTAGGTAGGATAGTTTAGTTTTATTTTTAGGATGCATGAGTAACGGGAAAAAGCATGCTAGGGGCCTGAGTTAATGTTAAATCTGCCCAGATTGAATTGCGAAATAATTGCGGTTCCCGCAATTTTTGTGGCTGATTGCATGTTTTTGACTGTCCGTCTAGTTAGGCTGTGATCTGTTAAATTCTATCTTTTGCTGCTAGCATGACTACCTTATATAGCTGATCTTGAAGCATGCTGGATGAGTGTCATAGGACACCTTTTGATAGTTTAAAATTTGCCTCTGAATAGTGCTCAGCATGCATAAACCATAAGTCCTTAAACCTGTCTGTTATGTTCAAATTTTCTGCTGCTGGGATAGTTGCTTCTAGAATGTTTTGCCTATGCCTAGGATGTTTAGATTCTCTTTGTTTTACTTTAGACTAGATGCTTCTAGGATAAGTTTGGGGGTGTGCCACCTCAAACACTCATTGGGGACAATGAGTAGTTGAAGTTTGGGGGAGGCCACCCTAGGCCTAGGAACATTCCTCTCTCCCTTAGAAACATAAGCATTCTTCTTCTTCTAAAAAAAAAAAATGATGATGAACTGAAAAATGAAAAAAGAATAAAGGGGGGGAGTTTCTCTTAGGTTGCTGAGTAATCAGTGCCAAGTGTGTAACCCACAAGTGGCGTTGCATCAAAAGGCAACCAAAGGAGAGGCTCCACCTAAGAAAAGAGAGAAAAATGTAGGGAAGAAGAATGTATACCTAGGAGTTATAACTTTGTGGCTTAGATGTCCTATTTAAAAAGAACTCTGATCCTCAAAGTAGCTAAGCACAAAGTTGTAACTTGTAGGGTTGTTTTAGGGAGATGAGTGTATATCCAATGTAGTGATGCCAGGGTTTAGGTTGTTCTCTATAAAGTACCACTGTCACTGTTAATACTAAGACTGGCATGACTCTAAGGAATCCTAGACACATTAAAAATAAGCTAGAAGCATGTACTGAGTCTGGAGTAAAGCTTGGTAGAATTTGAAACCATAGGGATAGTAGCATGATATCATAGAAGTAGTTAGATCAGTAGTAGGGGGTTAACAAAAGCAGTGGGTACAGTAGGCAGGTGAAGTCAGAAGAAGCTAGACAAGAGGTTAGTTCTAAACTTAGAAGTGTGTCACAGGACAGCACTGCTAGAGGCAAGAATATAAGGGAGTTAGTGAGTAGTTAAAGAAGAAGAAACAGCAGCCTAAGTAAGTCCCTAGTATGCTTGAGGACAAGCAAAGCCTTAAGTTTGGGGGTGTGTTAAGTCTCTGAAAGTGACTTATTTAGGACCCATTTAGCTTAAGAAGATGTACACATTTAGGTGTTTTTGTTAGCATTTAGCCTAAACCTATGCTTTAATATGAGAATTAGAAGAAGGTGGCTAATTTAGGACTTATGCACAATAGGTAGAAAAAGGGGTGAAAACCGAAGAAAAGAATGAAAAAAAGAACCATTGCGACTGCATTGCGGAATAATTGCGGTGGCCGCAATTATTCAAGTTAAAACCGTAAGTTGGCTGACATTTTTCTGTTTAGATCCGACTTTTCAGGGATTCGTTCTTTCTCCTCCATCCATTCTGATATACGACGTTGAAGATTGATGGTTCTCCTTGGCCCAAACGCACCTGCAAACTACTATAAAAGGGGGTCAAAGTCGGAGGTTCAGTCATCACTCGAAGCGTAGAAGTCTTTCTGCAGTCCACCCTTTCCACTGTTCTTCCTTTGCCGTCTGTTGGAGTGAGAGTCTAAGCTTTTGGAATCGATAATCTGATAGGAAGGAGAGAAGATTCTTCTTCTCTCTCGATTGGATTCATCCAAGCACGGCTGAATTCTCATCACCTTCATTCGAGGCGACTGCCACGAAGATTTCCAGCAACCTTTACTGTTTTCTGCTCTTTTCTTCTCATTACCATTACTGATCATTGTTGTCTTAGTTTAGTCATTTCAATTATTGTATTTCGTTGTTGTCTGCCTTGAATTCATTCTGTTTAAGCTTTCCTTTGTCATTCAAACACTTGAAGTAATCAAAGTACGTTTTTGCATTTCACAGTTCTTCCTTGTTCTGCTACGAGTTTCACTTACTGTTTTAAGCACTTTTTCCTTCTAAGCATGTCTACTTTATCTTATATTTCTGTTCTACATATATCCATGAGTAACTAAATTCATTTAGGGGCATGCTAATGACAGAACTATAGGCTAAAAAACGTAAGTCAAGTAGGTAGATCAACGTTCGAACATTGATTATATGTAAGCTTCATCCCACGGGCAATTTCGATTGGCCATCCATTTTGTCCAAAGAACTCCTAACCTCTGGAAGGAGTAAGAGTTCAGAGTCGTATAATCATGCTAGCCTTTCATGGTAATCAGGAAACGGCCTAGGAATAGGCGTTTCCCTAGTATAAACTGAACACTCCTGTTTTAACAAGATGCTTAAGACCTTACTTTGAAGTCGAGTAAACTTGAGTCTCTCATGCATGGAATCGGACGATACTTGAGATAGAGTGAGTTTAATGTGTAGAGAGTTGATCCAAAGCTTGATAATCGTAATAAAATGCCTATAGGACAGTCATTAGTAGCCCTTAATTCACCCATTTAACCAGTTTTTCGCTGCCAATTAATTGCGGATTAATTGCGGTTCTCGCAATTCTGCTAAATTGCTTTCTGTCTAGCTGTTTTCTTCTTCGTTTATTGAGTCCATCTCTTGTCTTTTAAGCCTGATTTTAATTTTAATTTGTTTATGGCATAATCCTTTATACATTCAGCAAAAAGTAGTTAATTAAAAACCAATTTTACCCCATCAAATTCATCCCATCTTTCTTAACAAACACACTTCGCGAATAGCTAAAACTAAGTCTCTGTGGAAAAAACGAATTAAATATACTTACTACTTGCTGTGAGACCATGTATGCTTGCATGTTCTAAGTGCTCTCTCTACCCTTTTGCTTATTTATCTCTACACATTGAGCACGCAACACCTTGTCATTCGCTATTTCGATGGGGTTGCGAATGGTAGGTGCTGGATTTGGGACTGGTCAATCCATTTCTACTTGATGGAATTGCGATGACTCCGCGGAGTCAGAATACATTGAGTTACAGGGGGTTGTTTAAAGAGGCGTTTCTTAGCTTTGTTTCTGGCCCTAAGTAATCTTTCAGGCTCAGGATTGAACTCTAGATCGCTACTTGAATGCTCATTCATAAACTAACCCAATGGTACCTGTAAAAGAAATGGAAAAAGATCAGCTCCAATAGATATCAAGATTTGTGTTTCTAACTTAACAAACTTCGTGTTTACTAAACAAAATCCCCGGCAGCGGCGCCAAAAACTTGTTGCGTGCTCAATGTGTAAATTAAAATGCAATGTGAGAGCACTCAGAACATCCAAGCATACATGGTCTTGTAGCAAGTAATAAGTATTTTTTCATTCGATTTCCCACAGAGATTTATTCTTAGTTACTAACGAAGTGAGATGTTAAATTAGAAAGGGTGGTGTAAATGAGGTGAATTGAAGAGTAATGTTCCTAACTAATGAAAAACGTGCGAGATATGCAAGCATAAACAAAGACAAGTAACGAGGTTATCTTGAATGAAGAAGAAAAAGAACTGCGGAGAAAGCAATTATCTAGCAATAAAATCGCAAAACAGAAAACTAAGAAAAATGACTAAGGCAAAAATTAAACAAAGAAAATTGCGCAGACAACAATTTTCTAGCAATGTTACTAACAGCGATTTAAGGGTAAAGTGTGGAAACAAGGGCTACTAACGACTCCTCTATAGGCTTTTTCATACGATTCTTCAGCAGTAGATCAACTCCTCATGCATCAAATTAACTCATTCTCATGTATCTCTCGATTTCATGCATTAGATCCTTTAGTTTACTCATGTCCAAGTAAGGCTTAAGCATCTATTTATATAAGCAAGTTAATGATTTGTACTAGGAAAACGCCTATTCCTAGGTCGTTTTCTGGCTACCATGAAAGGCTAGCATGAATGGACGACTCTGAACTCTTACTCCTTCCAGAGGTTAGGAGTTCTTTAGACAAAATGGATGGCCAATCGAAATTGTCCGTGGGATGAAGCACACATACATTCAATGCATTTGAAGCTAACCTACATGCTTGATCTACGTATTTCTACCTATAGACTTGTCATTAGCATACCCTAGGTGGTTTAGTTACTCATGGATGATGATGGAATAGAGAGAATAGATGGGGTAGACATGCTTAGCAGTAATGGAATGGAAATGAAAGAAAACAGCAACAATGAGAGCAACGAGGAATTCGTGAAATAGTCAAACACTTCTTTGATTTAAACGAGGTTCAAAGCTTACAAAGCAACAACTCTAAACTAATGAAAACTAAGCAGAAGAAGACGAAATGAACTAATGTAGCAAACTTAAACAAATAGCAACAACAGAAGCAAACGAAACGGCAAAAAATAGCAGAAAGCAAGTAAATCGTGTGCGTGAACCCTCGTCGTAAGCGCCTCGGATGAAGGAAGAAGGAGAGCTTTGTTTGGATGAATCCAATCAGAAGAGAAGAAAGATCTTCTCTTCTTCCTCTCAGATTATCGACTCCAACAGCTGAATCCTTCAAGCCAACAAACGGAAGAGAGAAAACAGGGAGAAAAGACTGCGTTGAGATGGGAGTTCTACGCTTCCAGCTTATGTTTGTCCTTCCACCTTGACCTCCTTTTATAGGGTTTTGCAGGTAGTCTTCAGCCAAGGAGAACCATCCATTCTGAACGACGACCTTCCACGTGGCAGTAGGAGAAAGAATGGGCGGCTGACAAATCGTAACAAAATGGCAAACGGTTAGACAACTTAATAATTTCACTTAAAACATTGCTGAGACAGCAATGTTTTCGCAATGTTCCTGCAATATGGAAATTTCAACTCTTTAGCTTTGTTTTTGGTTCTTTTTCCTTCCTTTTACACATAAGTCCTAATTTTGCTTCATTCTACAAATTCTCATATATAAGCACATGTTTAGGCTAAATTCTACGAAAAACGCTTAAGAGTGTACACCATTCTATAGCAAATAAGTCCCTAAAATAGTCATTTTTGGAGACGTAACACGGAGCTAAGCTAAAAGATGGAGAAAAACCGAGAGGAAGAAGATGAAGTTCGGAAAAATTGGTAAAAAGATGGCTGCAAAATCGTCTTCAGCCCATTTAAATCCGTCGGAGCGTCGAGACGCTAGGACAGCGTCGCGACGCTGCGACCTAATTAATTCGCGCGCGCCTCGCGATGGCGTCGAGACGCTAGGCGAGCGTCTTGACGCTGGCCCGATGATTTCCTGCGCGTGCCTCCTTCGGAGCGTCTCGACGCCACGGCAGGGTCTCGACGCCAGGCAGCGTCGAGCAAGCGTCTCGACGCTGACTGGTCGACGCTTGCTCTCGGGTTTGAGCTGGAAAATTGCCTCTCCTAGGTAATTTTGGTCCGGTTCTTCTTGGATCAACTTTCCCTTTTCCCGATGCACTCCCGGGGCGTTAAAACACCGCTCTTAGCTCCAAAACGGGTCCAATGTACGCATGAGCTCTTCTCCGCAAATCTCCTATAAACGAGATAAATTAACCAATTAAATGCAGAATTTAGCTTAGATTAGGGAATGAATAATAACTCCAAAATGGAGTTATCACTGACTCTGGGGCTTGAACAATTACCGCGCACACTCTCGTGAGATGAAAGAGTTAATGTTCATTAGAGGTGTCCGTGTTACTTAAGGAACAAGATGTAATGCAGGGGTTAAACGGTTTAAATGATCCAACTGTGATTACGAACAACCTGTGAAGGGTCGACTTGCCAATGACGGTTATATCAAGAGGACATAATATATCTACAGTGAGGAGAGTGCAGCCCTCAGACTATAGTGGAGTCTCCGGGGGTTAACGAATGTTGATTAGTTCGGTTAAAAGAGTTTGACCGAATAATCTCGTATCATTGGAGCTCATGATCTGTAGGTCCTTTAGGTTCTCCTGGCTAGCTCAGATAACGTCGTGCAACAATATAAGAGAAAAGAAAAAGAATTTGAATTGTTCAAATTCGGTTTATGGAAGGATGATCAACATATTTAAATATGATTTAAATATGAGAATGGTCTAAAACATGAATAGGATTCATGTGAAAAAAAGTCAGTTTTCAGAAAACCGGGTTTAGACATATTATTTAATTAATATTTGATATGGAATTAAATAATATTAATTAATTAAAATGTTTAATTAATATATATATATATATATTTTATTTATTAAAAAGTTTAATAAATAAAAATATTTATTATTATTTGAAATTAATTAATTTTTAATTAATTTTTTAAATAATAATAATTATATATATATGTCTTACATGCCAATGCATGTAAGACATATGTTTTATATATATATATATAATAGTGATATATATAAAAATGGCAGTGCACATTTGAGTTGTTGAATGAAATGAAATTTCATTTATATTCTTTTGATTTTGGGCTACTGCCTTCGGGCTCATGAAGCTGTTAGAATAAAAAAAAATTCAAGCCCCTCTTCTGATGTCTTCTTCCTTTATCATTTTTTCTTTTATTTTTTCTTCGAAGTCCCACAACTCCGCTGCTCGGCGCCGAGGATAGCTGGACTATCTGGGGTGGTTCTCGGGGCGTTCATGAGAAGAAGCTTGATGCGTTCGTGAAAAGAGTCTCGAAGTGTTCGTGACGAAGAACGGCCGGCGGAACACGAAGAAAATTAGAACATGTTTTCTAATATTTCTTAATTTTGTTGTTCGAGCATGTTTTCTATTTGTTAAATTGATGAAATTGGAGTTTCAACGATCCAAAATCGCTTCCGCGCAGCGTGATACGCTCCATCACCTCCAACCTTCGACAGGATTTCACCGGGTGAGTTTCTCATAACCTTAGCATTTACGAGATTTTGACCTATTCATCTAATGAAATGGATCGAATCATTTAACCCTAAATGAACATGCTTTTGTCTTTGTTATAGATTTTAAAAAACTATGTGAATTTTTACAACGCTTTGCAAAACTTAGACTTACTACAACAAACATCTACATGCTTCTCAAACATGCATACAACTAAGGCAACTAATGTTGGATGTTTAATTTCATAATTAATATAACACTTATATCAATTATTCTATTAAGCAAACAACATCTAATTCATGAATTAATATAACTCTTATATCAATACTCATGATTTCCTAAACATGCATACTTATGGAACCGAGATCTCGACACAACCAGAGGCGCAGCGGAAGAAGCCTAAACTGGCTGAGGATCTTCAGCAATCAATAAACAACTAACGGGAGAGAGCAAAATAACCAACGCTGGGCATTTTCTCTAACTTCGAAAGCCACCGGTAAAGGTCATTACCGACCGGTAAACTAACCGGTAAAAGTCAACCCCATAATTGACCGGTAATAACCCACCGGTAAGGCACCTCGGTGTGTCACCAGTAAAGATCGTGAGATCCGATCGGTAAATGGCACACCGGTAAGCCTCGATCAGTAAATGCTTCACAAACATTTCAACCGGCGAGCTTCGACCGGTAATACCGTGTGAATAAATCACACCGGTAAAGCACGGACCGGTAAGTTTCTCACCGGTGAACCGGTTAACTTACACCGGTAAGGATTAGACCGGTAAGCACCGATCGACAAATCCTTATCGGTAAGCCTTGAACCGGTAAACCGACTGAAAAACTTCACAAGTTTTTCCCACCGGTAAGGCACGACCGGTAACACTTACCGGTCGGTTCCTTCGATAAATTCCACCAGTATCCCATACCGGTATAAATCGACCGAAGAAACAATGTTTAGGAAGCGACCGATAAATTACCTATCGGTATTACCTGACCGGTAATTCTACCAGAACGCCAAACAACAGGGAAAACATACCCTCAACACCTCTACTGCCCCCTTCGAACTCTACTTCTCCTCCGGTCACGAACTCAGCACGAACACAGCAGGACGAGGACCACTCTTAGTGTAGTCCCAACTATTCTCGGGCTATGGAACGGAGTAGTGAGACTCCTTGAACTAAGGGGGTTGATGAGAGGGGAAGAGAGGAAGAAGAAGATGTTTGTGGTGTAGAAGAAGATGTTTATCTGGTTCTTGAGCTTTGTTGAACTCTTTATCAATGTTAAAAACTCATCTTCTTCCACAAAACTCCAACAATTGAAGTACAAAATGAGTTTAGAGAGATGAACACTTCAAACCTCTAGATTCTTCACAAGAAACACTCAAGTTGCATCACCAAATCTTCTAGCTTCAACAAGTTCTGCAATGGTTTTCCAAAATTTGGATAAGCGAGAGAGAGCTTCTAGAGAGAGAAAAAGAGAGTTAGAGAGAAAATCTCTAAACTTGCTTAACCTAGAAGAATTAAAAATCCTTCAACCTAATTTCCAATCAATTGGAGATTAGGTGGGATCCAAGTATTCAACATGCAAAATGTTGAACACTTGAAATTAATTATTATAATTAAAAATTATAATAAATAATTTTAATTAATTAAAACAATTTTAATTAATTGTTTTATTATTTAATTTAATATCAAATATTAATAAAATAATAAAATTGATCCCGATTTTCCAAAAAACTGATTTTTCCAATATGAATCATATTCATATTTTCCTCCGGTCCCGTATTTAAATCACATTTAAACACGTCTTTCTCCGGTTCAGTATTTAAACCATATTTAAATACATCTTCCTCTGATCACCTATTTAAATCATATTTAAATATGTTCAACCTCGATCAACAGACCCGAATTTGGACTTCTCCAAATTCTTCCCTATAGCACTGTTCCACAACTTTATCTGAGCTAACCAGGAGAACCTAAAGGACCTACAGATCATAAGCTCCAACAATACGAGATTATCCGGTCAAAACTCTTTTAACCGAATCAATCAACATTCGTTAACCCTCGGAGACTCCACTAAAGTCTGAGGGCTGCACTCTCCTCACTGTAGATATATTGTGTCCTCTTGATATAAATGTCATTGGTAAGTCGATCCTTCACAGGTTGTTCGTAATCACAGTTGGGTCATTTAAGCCGTTTAACCCCTGCATTATATCTTGTTCCTTAAGTACCACTAACACCTCTAATGAACAATTGATCAGTACTCCTACCAGCAGATCATACATCCTCTCTTAAAACGAGAAGATGTGCGCGCATTGTTCAAGCCTTGGAGTCAGCTATTAAGGGAACAACCTATCTATTATCCCTGAAACAGGTTAGGAGTGAACTCCATCTTGTTGTTCTATGTCCGTAGCTACCTATTCGACTTTATCCCCAAGATGGTAGGTTATTGAGTCGGCGCTAATGGGCCACTCTCACCCGTACAAATCAAAGGATACTTCCAAATAAGCAGGAGTTCATAGCAGGCTTAGGATTAAGTTCGAGTTACCCAGGCCATCAATATGTATAAGTCGGTCTCATCAGTAAACGGAGTTATAAAGAGAGAGCGACTTAATACGCGGTTCGGTCTTATGCAAACTCATTGCACATGACGCCCTCACTTCTCACACCACTGTTCTAGAGTTCAACTTATAAACTTTTTGGTGCTTCATATGCAACAACAAAGCTTAGCTATCAATGGGGAATAAGAAATACAACACTTGTATTCTATTCCTCCTTTAGCACTTGACAAAACTTAAACCACATTTCACTGACAGCTTCTACTAGCAACTTGTTCTTACGATTCAAATCAACCTGAATCCTGAGGATCAACAAAGCTAGTTGGTAACGATATTTTTGAACTATCGCTATAAACTCAAGCTGTCGAGGCTTGCCAAAATAAATTTATAATGCCTATTGCCAAGGCTTTGCAGCCAGTGGTAACAGGGTCGATCCAAGGAATAGGAGAGTTGAATTTACTAATGAAATTGGGATTTGATCGATTAATTGGTAACGGGGGGTTTTAGTCATGCAAAGAAATCAATAAGAAAGCTAATGGAAGAAAGAAATAATATGTAGAAAACGTGTGTACGGTTTGGGGAGTCTCGGGGTCAATTGTTAGACAAATACAACTTATCATTTAATTCTAATAACATGGAATTCAGTTTACTAAGCACGCGGACGACTACCAGAGAAGCCCCAAAGTAGCCGACTTCATGGATTTTAATTAGGCCACACAGTCCTAATTACACGTTATCTAATCTCACATTAAGATGATCAGTCCTAAGATGAATTTAGACAGTTACTAGCTAACCGCGACGAACATTCGGGCGTGAATTCTAATTGCTAGTAGGTTGCCCGCAAACGCCGTATGCAACCAACAATTATCCTACCCGACCCGATACTTCGATTTAGTTCTATTTACCTGTGTTACTTAGTCGAGCAGTGAGAGGCACGGCATCGCTACTCTTTAACATACACAACATGCGAAACTATACGAGTGTCAATCAACATAATTTAGCATGCGCGTTGGATTAAGCAAAGTAAATAAATGCAATGTAAACAGAACCAATATGCAAATTCATACTCAGATTATCAAAGCAATAATGTCTAACAAAATTCCCCTAAACAAAATCCCAAACCGTCACCCTTACCTTAGTCGCTCATGGCGCGGATCGTCAATCCCGCTCCACCAACGACCATGGAAGAGTTCATCTACGTATTACAAAGGGAAATGGAGCTCACTCGCATGCCAACAATGGCGGAGCTCCACGAAAAGTAGAGAGAAAATGGGGAAGAAGGGAAGAAGAATCGCCGGATTCCGTTGAGAGATGAAGGAGAAAAGGCTTGGAGAAGATATGAAAAATGTGCAGAAAAATCGTCCTTAAGCTACTGCCTTCGTCGTAGCGTCGAGACGCTAGGCCAGCGTCTCGACGCTGTGCCCTAAGTAATCCGCGCGCGCGCGCGCTGGCGTCGCGACGCAAGGCCAGCGTCGCGACGCTGCCCCGATGAATTTCCTGCGCGCGCCTCCTCCGGAGCGTCTCGACGCCAAGCAGGGTCTCGACGCCAGGGCAGCGTCGAGCTAGCGTCTCGACGCTTGCTCTAGGGTTTTTCCAGCGTCGAGCCAGCGTCTCGACGCTATAGCTCGACGCTGGCTCTCGGGTTTGGGGCTGATGCTTTGCCTCTCCAAGGCTGTTTTGGCCCGTTTCTTCACGGAACAAATTCCCCTCTTCCCGATGCAATCCCGGGGCGCTAAAACTCTGCTTTAAGCGCTCGAACATGCCCAATGGACGCACGAGCTCTTTGCCGCTTTTCTCCTACAAAAGAGATACATTTAATCAATTGGAAGCGGTCTTTAGCTATAATTAGGACGTATTTAATAGCTCCAAAATGGAGTTATCAAACACCCCCAACTTAAACATTGCTAGTCCTCGAGCAAGCACTACAAAGACATTGACTCTAAGGACGCGTTTACATATATTCTAACTCAAACCTCCATGCATATTGAAATTTAAACACGAGCATAATCATGGAAGCATTTTGTTCATGTATTAACTAGGACATATCAAAAATTAACTCTTGCCCCCTAACGTGTGTGTGTGCTAGACAACTACTCCTAAACTCACGTAAACCCGGAAAACCAACATGCAACGCACATCCCATTTTCCCCCTACTTCTAGCGTTTAAGAACAGCTACACTTGACTTACACGAGAGAGAGAAACAAATTAAGAGACCTAATTATTTTCTCATTCTTTTTCTTTCTTTATTTCAAAGGTACTTTGTACTCTTTTATTTGGGTTCTTTGAACCAACTTTTCATTTCTTTTTCCTTCCAACTCGAGTTGCCTAACACGTCAAATTCATGCATAAAACTTCACGTTTTTAAGGACTAACGCTCACTTCTTTTAAGCGCAAATAAGAAGGAGGAGCGCCTCGAGAGGAACTTTTCTACAAAACATGCTTTTCTATTTTTTTTTATTTAGGCTAAGCACATGCTTCCTCAATTAATTAGCTACTAACTCTCATGCAACAAGCTACCTAAGGGTGCCTTTCGGGGTGACAACGAGAATTAGCTAAACATGCGACAGACCAAGCTTACGGAATCTAGGGAGAAGTTGCTAAGTGCGCGATGAGTGCAAGGGAGCAACAGAAAAAATTTTAAAATTTTTGACATGAACCTAATAAACACAAAACTCATGCAAAAACTCGATTATGAACATGCTCAGAATTCCAACATGCATTTCCTAGGCTATCACAGTCAGAAAACAATAAACAGAGTCCCAAGCACTTCAATATCTTTATAACACTTCTCAACAAACTACACATGCACATCCATCGGACTACTCCACCCCCAACTTCAAAATTTGGCATTGTCCTCAATGCCAACCAGTCAGATACAACGAAGTAAAAGGGAAGAAGAAATACACTTCCCTGACTCATGGTGAAGCTGGCGAGGGCGAGGAAACGGCGCACGAACGCATCAGAGCCCAAAATTGTCTTCTCTTCCTCGATTCCTACAAAAAACAGCAAGTTAATTAATACTGAATTAATCCAAAAAGCAATAAAACTAAACTAAAACATAAAAAACAGTTCAACACTCGGGTGCCTCCGAGAAGCGCAGAATTTTTAAAGTCGGTTGCTCGACTGTATTCTCTCGACAGACTCATCCATAGTCTGTAAGTGCGGGGGACGATCCAGACTTGTCCTTGGCCACACCTTTCCTACCATCCACCTGAAAAATATTTTGCACTCTTCGTGCCTCGGGCACGTGAATATCAGACATGTTAGTGCAAAATCCAGCAGTATCATCCATCAAATTCAAATCAGAAATTTTAACCGAGACATGGGAACCATCCCTCAAGCGCGAGGGTAGACTCCCATTCTCATCATGCTCACAAACAACAGAAACATTCGCAACAGATTTCCCATCAAATAAAGAAAACTCATGCAAAGTATCATCAAACTCTAACGACACGACGCCCTTATACACATCGATTTTGACCCTAGCGGTCTTAAGAAAAGGGCGTCCTAACAGCATAGAGGACGAAGCATGCAATGAATTTTCTTTCATATCTAAAACAAGGAAATCGGCGGGAAACGTCATATTCCCGACTCTAACTAAAACATCCTCTACCTTCCCCCTAGGACAGATGCTCGACCCATTAGCCAACTGAACAGAAACATTACACTCATGCATTTCATTTAAATTCAGTTCACGATATAATGCATAAGACATAACATTAACAGAGGCTCCAAGGTCTAACATGGCATTATGAACAGTTTTACTACCTATAGTGCATGGGATAGTAAAGGTACCTGGATCGTTGCACTTTGCAGGCAACGTACCTGGGAGTATGGCAGAGACGTTCTCTTTCTTTTTCTCAGTCCCTCTGGACTTCCTCTTCGTAGTGCACCAGCTCCTTAAGAATTTTGCATATTTGGGCACTTGACTGACTGCCTCTAGGAGCGGGATATTCACCATCACCTTCTGGAAGGTTCGAAGGACCTCCTCGTCGTAGGATTCCAAAGTAGGCTTCGCAAGCCTACTCGGGAATGGTGCTTTGGCAACATCCACAGGTACACTGACCTTCTCATTTCTTTTCTCATTCTGAGTCTCAGGAGCAGTCGGGGCGGACTCGTTCAGGCTGTCCGTGGCTTCCTTCGCAGCTCTGGTGGAAAGTGACTTCCCACTGCGCAGCTGAATGGCACTCACATTTTCACATGAGTTAACTGTAGTTTGGGAAGGAAGCTTCCCCGAGCTCTTGCTCTCGATCTTACTAATAGACACCGCCATTTGTGTCAGCTGCTTGTTCAAATTCTGCAGCTCTGCCTTATGAGAATTAAGCTCCTCGCGAGCCTCTTTCTGGAACTGGCTGGTGCTAGTCACGATGGTCCTGACCATCTCTTCAAGTGAGCTGGAGGAGCTCGAAGCTTGAGCCTGGGTGGAAGAGTTAGGCCTATCCTGGGACTGGCCTTGGAAGCGATTTTGTCCTTCCCTGTTCCCATAGCTGAAGTTAGGATGGTCACGCCAACCGGGGTTGTAAGTGTTAGCATATGGATCATACTTCCTTGGGTTGGAAGCATACCCCCCGATTGCATTGACCTCCGCCTCTTCGCGTTGTCCTCCAACAATTTTCTTCAACATACTACCTATCTCGGCCACCTGGGCCCTCATTTCAGACATCTCATGGCTCTGAGCCACGCTGTGCACTTGTCCTTGCCCCCTGATCCCAAACTGCTGCGAATTGGTGGCCATATTTGCAATGAGCTGCTTGGCCTCAACTGGGGTCTTGTCAATCAGTGCCCCTCCACTCGCTGCATCGATCATCTGCCTGTCGTGGGGCGTCATCCCCTCATAAAAATACTGTATGAGCAGCTGATCGGCGATCTGGTGGTGTGGGAAACTCGCGCACAGGCGCCCAAAGCGTTCCCAATACTCATGCAGGGACTCACCTACATCCTGGGTGATCCCATATATCCTCTTCCGCAGAGTGGTGGCTAAGGACGCGGGGAAGTATTTTTCTAAAAATACCCGCTTCATGTCCTGCCACGTGGTGATGGATCCGGAAGGCAAATAATACAGCCAATCCTTGGCCTTGTCCTTGAGCGTGAAGGGGAATGCCCTCATATTCAGCTGCTCTTCCGTGACCCCTGCGGGCTTCATCCCCGCGCAGACGCAATGGAACTCCATCAAATGCTTGTTCGCGTCCTCACCTGCATTTCCATGGAAAGAAGGTAACTGGTGAATTAAACCAGATTTCAACTCAAAGTTACCTGCTACCACGGGGTAGTTAATGCACAAAGGCTGCAGGTTCAGGTCTGGCGCTGCCAGTTGCTTCAGCGTCCGTGGCGCTTCACCTTGCGCCATCTCGTCAAACAAGAAGGGATTGCCTTCTTCTCTTTCAAACGTTCCTTGCCCCTCCCGGGCTTCTCTACGTAACCGCCGCTCCTCTCTGTCAATCTCAGGAATATACTGCAAACTACCCTCAGAGGAACGGGTCATACACAAACAAAAATCTAAACATACAACATACAAACAGAAAAAAAAAATTTCAGTCAACCATCAATAAATCAAATTCAAACTTCAATCATAAATCCAATCAATTGCCTACTCCCCGGCAGCGGCGCCAATTTTGGTAACGATATTTTTGAACTATCGCTATAAACTCAAGCTGTCGAGGCTTGCCAAAATAAATTTATAATGCCTATTGCCAAGGCTTTGCAGCCAGTGGTAACAGGGTCGATCCAAGGAATAGGAGAGTTGAATTTACTAATGAAATTGGGATTTGATCGATTAATTGGTAACGGGGGGTTTTAGTCATGCAAAGAAATCAATAAGAAAGCTAATGGAAGAAAGAAATAATATGTAGAAAACGTGTGTACGGTTTGGGGAGTCTCGGGGTCAATTGTTAGACAAATACAACTTATCATTTAATTCTAATAACATGGAATTCAGTTTACTAAGCACGCGGACGACTACCAGAGAAGCCCCAAAGTAGCCGACTTCATGGATTTTAATTAGGCCACACACTCCTAATTACACGTTATCTAATCTCACATTAAGATGATCAGTCCTAAGATGAATTTAGACAGTTACTAGCTAACCGCGACGAACATTCGGGCGTGAATTCTAATTGCTAGTAGGTTGCCCGCAAACGCCGTATGCAACCAACAATTATCCTACCCGACCCGATACTTCGATTTAGTTCTATTTACCTGTGTTACTTAGTCGAGCAGTGAGAGGCACGGCATCGCTACTCTTTAACATACACAACATGCGAAACTATCCGAGTGTCAATCAACATAATTTAGCATGCGCGTTGGATTAAGCAAAGTAAATAAATGCAATGTAAACAGAACCAATATGCAAATTCATACTCAGATTATCAAAGCAATAATGTCTAACAAAATTCCCCTAAACAAAATCCCAAACCGTCACCCTTACCTTAGCCGCTCATGGCGCGGATCGTCAATCCCGCTCCACCAACGACCATGGAAGAGTTCATCTACGTATTACAAAGGGAAATGGAGCTCACTCGCATGCCAACAATGGCGGAGCTCCACGGAAAGTAGAGAGAAAATGGGGAAGAAGGGAAGAAGAATCGCCGTATTCCGTTGAGAGATGAAGGAGAAAAGGCTTGGAGAAGATATGAAAAATGTGCAGAAAAATCGTCCTTAAGCTACTGCCTTCGTCGTAGCGTCGAGACGCTAGGCCAGCGTCTCGACGCTGTGCCCTAAGTAATCCGCGCGCGCGCGCGCTGGCGTCGCGACGCAAGGCCAGCGTCGCGACGCTGCCCCGATGAATTTCCTGCGCGCGCCTCCTCCGGAGCGTCTCGACGCCAAGCAGGGTCTCGACGCCAGGGCAGCGTCGAGCTAGCGTCTCGACGCTATCACTCGACGCTTGCTCTCGGGTTTTTCCAGCGTCGAGCCAGCGTCTCGACGCTATAGCTCGACGCTGGCTCTCGGGTTTGGGGCTGATGCTTTGCCTCTCCAAGGCTGTTTTGGCCCGTTTCTTCACGGAACAAATTCCCCTCTTCCCGATGCAATCCCGGGGCGCTAAAACTCTGCTTTAAGCGCTCGAACATGCCCAATGGACGCACGAGCTCTTTGCCGCTTTTCTCCTACAAAAGAGATACATTTAATCAATTGGAAGCGGTCTTTAGCTATAATTAGGACGTATTTAATAGCTCCAAAATGGAGTTATCACTAGTTCAAACTTATCAGAGAAATGAATCCTACATCATTCACAATGATTAGGACTAGAACTACGAGAATTTATTATGAAAGCTACAACATTGATTAAACACTTGTCCAACAGGTTTTATCAATGAAATGTTCAAAACCATGAGATTTGATTACAAAATCAAACTTTATAATTGAGGATTTAGATGTTTCACTCAATTCATAAATGAATTGAATAAGCTTGCAAACAATTTGCTCTGAAACCTGAATAATGAATCTCCCTAGTTGAGACTAATAGATACTCTGATCAGGATAACTACTCTTGACATCCATTTACCTTATCCTATCAAATAGTACAACGCAATGGATACGAGTATTCTATTTAACTTACACCTGACAACAAGAGATGAAGTTAATACATAATTAACTCCTTCTCTTCGGGACAATCCCTTTGCCAGAAAGTCAAGCCTTAGAGGTTTTCACCTCATAGACTTGGTCTCAAAACCTCTCGAAGACCCATGGCTTTGAGTCACTAGTTCTTCCAATATAAAAACAAAATAAGTCTTAATAGCTTAGTTGTTTTCAAGTTTAATAGAACACAATCAGTATAAATCTTTTGCGAAATGAACCATTCATTTAAATAAAATAAACGATACTATATACAAGAAATGTTCAGTACAAACTTGAATTATAGACAATAATTACATCTCATGAAATTATTTCTAAACAACAACTACAACAAGATGGTCCCACTGTACAAGCTGCGAAGATGTCTTCATAAGTCAACTCCGTCAAGAAACCGACTGACATGAACTAATTTCCTAAAAAGAATAAGAAACATGATTAGTGGTTCCTAAATCAACATCCAGGTATGACAATCATAATCCACTTAACATGTTTAGACAATCAATAAAAAATATTTACCTTATCGTTCATTCTTTGCCTGTTTCTCAGCAAGGTATTTTGGGCAATTGCGCTTCCAATGCCCTTCTTCACCACAATAGAAACACTTTCCACTGTGTGAAGGGTTGACCTTGCCGACAGTAGGGGCTTTGACCTTCCTGGTGCTTCTCTTCTTCTTGTGAATAATCTTATTACTCACAGTAGTAGGTTCAAATTAACTCCTTGACCCCGACCCCTTCTGGAATTTCATAGAAGTGGCAACATTTGCCTCATTCTCCTTTCCTTTTGAGGTGTGCAGAGACTGGTAAATTTGAAGCTCATTGAGAAGAGACGTCAAATTGTATTCTATCTTATTCATGACCATATTGGTCCTGAAATGAAGGAAACTCTTCGGAAGAGATTCCAATATAAAACCAACTTGACCGTTCTCATCGATGGTAGCACCATTTACCTCCGCCACATTAAAGTGGACCATCATGTTAAAGACGTGTTCCTCACAGAGGTACCCTCCACCATGTGGGAGTTGTAAATTTTCTTGAGGGATTCATGTCGAAGAGATGCATACGGTTGTCCAAACATCCCTTGTAATGAAGTCATGATTTCCTTCGCGGAAACCATAGCCTCGTGCTTTCTTGGCCATAACATCTGCTAAGCTCGCCAAGATATAGACTCAGGCTTTATCATTAGCCCTAATCCAACCATCGAATGCTTCATGAACCGTTCGGGAAGCACTAGAACCAGGAAGTGGATGACACTCCTCCGTTAAGATAAATCTCAGGTCGTCAAGAACCAGATACGTATTCAGGTTCGACTTCCATGTCCCATAATTCTCACCGGTTAGTTTGTCATGTGAAAGAAGCTGAATAAACGAACTCGAAATGCTGAAACAGAATGTAAATCTATTAGTGAAACGATTTTAACCTATTTAAACCAATTAAAAGATTTAGCAGCAAATAAAGGACCCAAACTCTTTATTTACTCGCAACGATACTTTAGTAACTTAGAATGGTCGCCACCGACTGGCAGTCGAGCACTCCTTTACTAAATCAAGACAGTCTTGACTAAATGCTAACTCCAGAATAACTCTTATTCCTATAGCATTTTAGTTATCGTTTTTGGTCTGGATTTACTAACTCCTTAGCAAATCCCGTAAGTGTGACCCTCAATTTTTAGAATTCACAGAATGGCCCTGTGTTTCTTTATCCATAAAATGGTGACTGAGGTGTTCAATCTCCCATGAAATGGCCCTCCGAAGGGATTGGTATCACTCTTGGGCACCTTGCAGGCAGAACATGGAAATCTCACGATTCAATCCAATGGAGGAGATCATAGGAAGTACTGTACTTCCTTCACCCACTTACTATAAATACTTACTACATTCACCATGCTATTGAAAGTTTCAAATTCCGCCCTTCTGGGGAATGCCCTATTGACATTACACTTGAAAACAAAATTCTCACGTTGTGAACTTCAGGGAGTGCATAGCAGGAGAGGGATATATCATATATTCCTTCTCAACACATCTACTAAGTATTTTAGACGACTAATAAGGGTAAAATACTCAGGTTTTATCCAGCTAAGAAAATAAAACCTTAAGTCTAGGCAAACAATTTACCTGAGATGTCTAGGTTATAAACAATTTATTAACCTCAAACCTCACACGCATGCTCATAAAGCCGGGTTAACTTTACTCAAGTACCGATTAGTCCCCAGGTAGGAGGTGATCCGTAAATTCATAATCCTCTAACCTAGACAAAATTTCATCGGGTGAGTTTCTCATAACTTTAGCATTTACGAGATATCGACCTATTCATCTAATGAACCCGATCGACTCATTTAACCCTAAATGAACATGCTCTTTATCTTTGTTATAGATTTTAAAAGTCTATCCAATTTTACAACGCTTTGCAAAATATAGACTTACTACAACAAACTTCTACATGCTTCTCAAACATGGATCACCAAGGCATGGAAAGATGAATATTTAACTTCATAATCAATATAACACTTATATCGATTATGCTCTTAAACATACAACTCATAATTCATAACCAATATAACACTTATATTGAATCTCATGAATTAAGAATGCATCCTATACATTATAACACTTATAACATACAAAATGCATGCAACATGCTACCTAAGGTGAGATTTGAAATCTACATGGCATACTCTATGCACAAGCAAGGGCGATAATTTAAACCATACATCACATGCATCACTAAATTAAACACACTAAAGTGATTCGGTTTTTGGCATCAAGCAAGCAATACTAAATATTACAAGCTTGTTCTCCAACCCCAAGCTGGGTTCTTGAAGCTCTTCGAACTCTTCGAACGACTTCAAAACTCCTAGCTCCAAGGCTCCTTCTTCTACCCGACACTGCAATTGCCTAGAACTCTAAGACTCAATAAATTACAGACTCTCAGCCACACATTAAGCCTTATAACAAATAGGCTATTACAAACCGAAAGTAAAGAACAAGAAATAAAGAGATGCCGTAAACCAATATCACTCCAGCTACCCAAGCAAAGAAATCAAATAAAACCCACCTAGGACTCAATTTGTTCCAAACTAAGAGCTTAAAGCATGCTCTGATACCAATTGATGGAATCCAGATCCCGACACAACCAGAGGCGCAGCGGAAGAAGCCTAAACTGGCTGAGAATCTTCAGCAATCAATAAGCAACAAACGGGAAAGAGCAAAATAACCAACACTTGGCATTTTCTCTAACTCCGAAAGCCACCGGTAAAGGTCATTACCAACTGGTAAACTAACCGGTAAAAGTCAACCCCATAATTGACCGTTAATAACCCACCGGTAAGGCACCTCGGTGTGCCACCGGTAAAGATCGTGAGATTCGACCGGTAAATGGGACACCGGTAAGCCTCAACTGGTAAATGCTTCACAAGCATTTCAACCGAAGAGCTTCGATCGGTAATACCGTGTGAATAAATCAACACCGGTATAGCCCGAACCGGTAAGTTTCCCACCGATAAACCGGTTAACTTACACCGGTAAGGATTAGACCGGTAAGCACCAACCGACAAATCCTTATCAGTAAGCCTTGAACCGATAAACCGGTTGAGAAACTTCACAAGTTTTTCCCATCGGTAAACCTGTAAGGCACGACCAGTAACACTTATCGGTCGGTTCCTTCGATAAATCCCACCAGTATCCCATACCGGTATAAATCGACCGAAGAAACAAACCCTAAACACTTAAGAAACCTTGTTTAGGAAGCTATCGGTAAATTACCTATTGGTATTACCTGACCGGTAATTCTACCAGAACGCCAAACAACAGGGAAAACATACCTTTTCTTGTTGTTTGTCTTCTCGTCTCCTCAGCACCTCTACTGCCCCCTCGAACTCTACTTCTCCTCCGGTCACGAACTCAACACGAACACAGCAGGACGAGGACCACCCTTAGTGTAGTCCCAGTTATTCTCGGGCTATGCAACGGAGTAGTGGGACTTCTTGAACTAAGGGGGTTTGATGAGAGGGGAAAATAGGAAGAAGAAGAATAAAATGTTTGTTGTGTAGAAGAAGATGTTTATCTCGTTCTTCAACTTTGTTGAACTCTTCCACATTGTCAAAACCTCATCTTCTTCCACAAAACTCCAACAATTGAAGTACAAAATGAGTTTAGAGGGATGAACACTTTAAACCTCTAGTTTCTTCACAAGAAACACTCAAGTTGCATAACCAAATCTTCTAGCTTCAACAAGTTCTTCAATGGTTTCTCCAACAATTGGATAACCGAGAGAGAGCTTCTAGAGAGAGAAAGAGAGAGTTAGAGAGAAAATCTCTAAACTTGCTTAACCTAGAAGAATTAAAAATCCTTCAACCTAATCTCTAACAATTGGAGATTAAGTGGGATCCAAGTGTTCAACATGCAAAATGTTGAACACTTGAAATTAATTAATATAATTAACAATTATAATAAATAATTATAATTAATTAAAATAATTATAATTAATTGTTTTACTATTTAATTTAATTTCAAATATTAATAAAATAATAAAATTGATCCCTGTTTTCCAAAAAAACCGATTTTTCCAATATGAATCATATTCATATTTTCCTACGGTCCTGTATTTAAATCACATTTAAACACGTCTTTCTCCGGTTCAGTATTTAAATCATACTTAAATACATCTTCCTCTGATCACATATTTAAATCATAATTAAATATGTTCAACCTCGATCAACAGACCCGAATTTGGACTTCTCCAAATTCTTCCACTGTTACACAACTTTATCCGAGCTAACTAGGAGAACCTAAAGAACCTACAGATCATGAGCTCCAACGATACGAGATTATCCGGTCAAAACTCTTTTAACCGAATCAATCAACATTCGTTAACCCCCGGAGACTCCACTAAATTTCGAGGACTGCACTCTCCTCACTATAGAAATATTGTGTCGTCTTGATATAACCGTCATTGGTAAGTCGATCCTTCACAGGTTGTTTGTAATCACAGCTGAGTCATTTAAACCGTTTAGCCCCTGCATTACATCTTGTTCTTTAAGTACCACTGAAACCTCTAATGAACAATTGATCAGTAGTCCTACCAGCAGATCATACATCCTCCCTTAACAAGAGAAGATGTGCGCACATTGTTCAAGCCTTGGAGTCAGTTATTAAGGGAATAACCTATCTACTAACCCTGAAGCAGGTTAGGAGTGAATTTCATCTTGCTGTACTATGTCCCCAACTACCTATTCGACTTTATCCCCAAGATAGTAGGTTATTGAGTCGGCGTTAATGGGCCACTCTCACCCGTACAAATCAAATGATACTTCCAAATAAGCAGAAGTTCATAGCAAGCTCAGGATTAAGCTCGAGTTACCTAGGCCATCAATATATATAAGTCAGTCTCATCAGTAAACGAAGTTATAAAGAGAGAGCGACTTAATACGCGGCTCGGTCTTATGCAAACTCATTGCACAGGACGCCCTCACTTCTCACATCACCATGTGAAACGATTCGGATCACATCGTTTTGTACAATACAATGCGAGCCACATCCAATAGTGTTACCAGGATAAGATATCGAGCCTTATCCATATACTATAGACTGTTTTGGCTAACTACTTGAGCCTGATCCACAATCATGTCATACATGAATCTCAAGTACTCATGAATAGTCATGAGTGTTGGTTTATTGGTATAGGATAAACTAAACACGTTTCACTTTAATCCAGTAAACTCCTTTACTAAATTAAAACTTAATAACTCTTTATTACTAAATAGAGTCCTTACAAACAAAAACTGTTTACCAACCACGAGTTTTAGGACATAAAATCCAACACATACTATATATTATAACGCTTATAACATACTTTCAATACATATGTCATACTTTATGCTTCCTACGGTGGGGTTTTAAATCTATATGTCATACTTTATGCACATACAATTATGAAATTTAATTAAAACATACATACACTATTTATAATTAATTAAACACACTAAAGTAGACCGATTTTGGCTTCAAGCAAGCAATAACTATTTTATTACAAGCTTGAACAACAAGCTAAGTCTTAAGCGGACTCCGAACTGTTCGTACCTCCTTGGACAAGCTTGCTCCCCCGAACACTTCGGCCAATTTATCTTCGAGCTTTCCTTTGAACCGCCCTGAACGAGCTTGAACTACCACCGAACAATTCGGCCAGCTCAGAACTCGAGCTTCTTTCATAAATAAACATATATGAACTCTAATGACTCTAAAAGAATACAAACTCTTCAGCACACATTAAAACCCATACATTCTCGGGCAATTACAAATAATGAAATTCAAAAGAAATGATGCCAAAACCGAAATACACATTAGACGCCCATTTAGAAACAATTTCTATATTAAAATACCCACCAAGCTTAAATTGATGCAAATTGAGTTGATCAAAATACGGTCTATTACTAATTGATGGAGCGTATAACGCTGCGGAAGCGATTTTGGATTGTTGATATTCAAATTTCATCAATTTAACAAAATAGAAAACATGCTCAAAACAACGGAAAGAGAAAAATTAGAAATACATACCCTTGTAGTTCAAATTCTTCAGTTTCGTCGCTCGTTTCTCCTCACAAACTCTTCGATTCTTCTCACGAATGCTTCGAGAACCACCTCTGGTAGTTCCGCTATCCTCGGGCCGAGCAACGGAGTTGTGAGACTTCATTAGAAGAGAAAAGAAAGCAAAGGAAGGAGAAATGAGAAAAATGGTTTGTGGGCCTCGACTGAAGAAGATTTCAAAAACAATTTTTGAATCTCAAAACCTCGAAGACATAAGCTAAAAGAATTTGAGTTTTGTAAAACTTCTCATCATCAAATACCCGTTTTTCCACTAGCCCAAATATATATATATATATATATTTTATTATTATTATTATTTAAAAAAAATAATTCTGAATTAATTTGAGATAATAATAAATATTTTATTAATTAATTAATATTATTTAATTCAATATAAAATATTAATTAAATAATATGGCTAATCGCAGTTTTCCAAAAACCGACTTTCTACGCATGAATCCTACTCATGTTTTAGACAATTTCCATATTTAAATCATATTTAAATATGTCGATCATTTTTCCAAAAACTGAATTTGAACAAATCCAAATTCTTTTTCCTTTTCTCCTATATTGTCGCATGGCGTTATCCGAGCTAGGCAGGAGAACCTAAAGGACCTACAGATCATGAGCTCCAACGATACGAGATTATCCGGTTAAACTTTTTTAACCGAACTAATCAACATTCGTTAACCTCCGCAGACTCCACTAAAGCCCAAGGGTTGTACTCTTCTCACTGTAGATATATTATTCCCTATTGATATAACCATCATAGGCGAGTCGATCCTTCACAGGTCGTTTATACCGTTTAACCCCTGCATTACATCTTGTTCCTTAAGTACCACTGACACCTCTAATGAACAATTCATCTGTAGTACAACCAGCAGATCAGATCACTCTCTGGCCATGGAGAGGGTGGGCCCTTGTTCAAGACCTGAAGTCAACTATTAAGGAAACAACCTCTCTACTTGTCGCCACGTGCCTGCGACGCGGAGCGGCCGACGTCCTCGAAAAAAGAGAATATTTTAACCAATAAAAGGAGTCGCCACCAATCTTTTTTATGGTGTGATTGGGCACCGAAATACAATAAAATAACTTTTTTAAAAAAAAGAAAAATTATATAACAAAATGGTATGCAAAAACAGAGTTTGGGTTCGGGAGTCAATTGAGTGTGGGGAAGGTGTTAGCACCCCACAACTCCCGTTAAAACGGTGACCGAATTTTATCTTGAATTTAAAAGATTATTTAAAGAGTTTGCTTGAAAACATTATATTTTAAAACAATGTCTTATTTTTACCGCTCATTTCTCCAATATTTGAAGTCATGATCCCATAAAATAAGTGGAAATTATCCCTCCATTTTGACTATATTAGAGACACTCCCGATACTTAGGAATATTTTCCGCCTCAAGAATATGAGAGAATATTACAATTTCTCAAACTCCATCATAGGATAGTCATTCGTAAGAGAGTTTTTTTTTAAAACAACACATTTTTTTTGTTTAAATTAAATTCATTTTTTCTTGGGATCAAAATCTCGGACTCCCAAAGATTATGATCTCTCACCTCAAGAATTCTAGAAAATCGGACTCCCAAATGTTTCTAGATTCCATCGTAGGAAATTTTATAAAACGATTTTGAAAACAAACCAAAATCATTTGAGCAAAAAAGATTAGAAAACTTTGAAATAACATTTCAGTTATAAAACTTTCATAAATACAAAAAATATAATTCTAAATTTTTTGAAATAATTTTACAATGTAATAAAAAGTTTAAAAATATTTGAAAACCTCATCCAAAGATAGCTTTTTAAAAACAACACATCAATGTATAAACAAAACATATATGCAAAGTACAATTTAAAGATTAAACATAATAGCAATATTAATTGAAGCATAGAAATAAATATACAAATGCTACAAATAAATATGTTAGAAATTTAATAAAAAACATATTGGAATCGACTTCGGACTTCCAAAGAATCGATTTCTCACCTCAAGAATTCTAGAAAATCGGACTTCCAAATGTTTCTAGATTCCGTCGTCGGATATTTTTATAAAAAACATTTGTAGAAAGTTAGTTGATATTAAAATTAAAGATTAGCCCAACTTAAATCATAACATGACTAATATCAAACTAACAAAATAATTGGTCAATATATTAAATAAGATAAATTGATGCTACATTAACTAAAATGAATAAATAGCAAAATAATACTTCTTCTTTTTTTTATAAAATAGCACTGAAGAGAAAAACAAATAAATAAAAGAAATATAATTAAAAGAAACTTGAAATAAATAAAAGAAAAAAAATAATACAAAATTATAAATAATACAAAATTATAAATAAAAAAAATCTAATACAGTAAAAAAAAAAAAAAAATGTGATGGCTGTACCAAATACTTATTAAAATAATAGTAATAATAATAATAATAATAATAATAATAATAATAACTTAATTATTTTAACACCTTTTTTTTAAGGTAAAATCTTAGTTTTAAATCAAATTAAAGTTTTATTTTTCTTTCTTCTCTTCCATTTTATTACTTCTACCAAAACCTCTATGTTTTTTTCTTCTTCAACTTTCTTCTTCTCCATTTTTTTTCTTCAATTATCTCTCTCAACACTACTATTTTTATAAATAAAAATGAAGGTAAAAAAAAGTAATAAAAAGGGAATGAACAATAACAAGGAAAAAAACAGTAAAATCAAATCTTAGTGTTCACACGAGAATTCGAACGACGAATGGAAATTCGACACGTGTAAATGAATTTGAATTTGTGTTGTTGTATTTGTATATATCAGTGCGTAGTGGATTACAATCTCTAATATTTGATCCTCTGATTCTCTCTCTTAAATGTTACGTACTCGAGGGCTTCGTAGCTTGTTCTCGAGGTTGAATCTTCAGCTTCGCGTAGCGGTGAAGTCTTCAGGTGTTTGAATTTGAAGTGATGTTCAGTCTTCAGGATTCAAAGAGTCTTTCGTTGTTTGGGAATTCTCTCTGAGTTCTTATGAGAAGAAATTTTCTGAACCTTAGAAATGAAAATGAACTCTCTATTTATAGAGTTTTCATGGGCCTGGATCCAATGGGCTTGGACTTTGGGCCCAATGGGTTTGGGTTTGGACCCAATGGGTTTGGGTCTGGACCCAATGGGCTTGGGTTTGGACCCAATGGGCCTTTGGGCTTTGGGCCAAATTGTCATTTAATCTTTCTGGCCCAATTCGACTTCGAGCCCAATTGCAGTTTGGCCGACTTTGCTCGGTCAAGTCTATCTGATCCCCGGTCGTGATGGAGACACGTGGCGACGACTGATTGGCCGAAATTTCTCGGTCAACAAATGCCCCCTTTTTCGAGAGTTATGCACAAGTATGTGTGGGTGAGTCTCGGAAAAGTTGAATAGATAGATCGAAACGTAGGACATCCTAATTTCGACTCCGCTTTGACGTATCAATTTTATCGAAATATGAAGTTCGATTCATAGATCAATTATTTTAATTGACGTCTCTTTCCATGTCAATCGATCAAAAATATGAATTTGGCTCGTAGTTTTGATCTTTCTTATCTGACAGAAATTTGATTTAAACTTCGGTAGAGAGATTTTTTTTTCTACCTTAGTTTATCTTGAGATGTAGAGTAAGGACTTGTGTCTGCCCAATTGTATTTTGAATAGGGTTTGACTTTGAATTTTTACTCTAATTTCGACGTGGATAAAATATACCCAAACCGCCAATTTTGATTTGAGACTTGGATTTAGATAACTTTTGACTCTAAATCATGTCTGAAAATTAAAATTTTGGAATATGCCCAAAAATTTTAATTTTCTCGGTCAAAAGAAATGGTAAGCTTCTAAGGTTTGGCTTGAATTCGGAATAAGAGTGTTGGAATTTTTTTGTTTTGGCATAAATAATTGGCCAGATGAAATACTAAACTGTGAAGACAATTGATAACCAAGAAGCTTGTTTGGTAGAGCGGAACTTGGATTTCTTTAGTTGTCATTGGTCCTGAGTTCGAGTTTGACTTCGTACATTACTTTTGCAATTTTTTTTTTTAACTTAAATGAAGGATATTTAAGTAATTTTATTCTCCAAACCCTAATCCATTTAGGTTTTCTAACTCATATAAATAGAATGAGATGGAATTTGAAGAGTTAGAATAGGGTTTTAGGGTTTATTTGGAGAGGAAAGGCAAAGTTTGCTTGGAGAGGAAGAAGGAGCTCCAGCCGCCGCCGCCGCACGCCGCCGCCGCGCTTCAGCCCGCCGCCGCACCGCCGCCAGCCCGCGCCGCCGCACCTCCGCCTGCGTCTCCGCCCGAACCGCCGCGCTTCAGATCTGCAGCCCCGCGCCTGCTCGCCTGCACCGTCGCACCACCGCCGCCGCGTCGCTCCGCTGCACCGTCGCGCCACCGCCGCGCGCTCCAGCTGCACCGCCGCCCGCAGCTCCGCCCGAACCGCCGTGCTTCAGCCGCATCTGCAGTTCCGTTCCGCCAGCCGCCGTCGTCTCCAGACCAGCAGCCAGCCGCAACCGTCGCACGTCCTCGCCGCAGCGCCGCACGTCTCTGCCTCGTGCTTCAGCCGTCGCCGCCGCGCCTCAGCCCATCTCGCGCCCTGCGCTCCGGATCTGTACCGCCGGCCGTCTCCGGATCTTCTTCCGCGTGAACCGCCGCATCCATCAGCCCATCGGTCAGCACCGCCGCAGCACCGCAGCACCTCGCGACCCACGCCGCCGCTGCCGCACGCCGCCGCACGCCGCCGTCGTCTTCATCGCACGCCGCAGCCGTAGGTGAGTTTCTTCTTTTTCTTTTTTCTCTTTTTTTTTATTTGTTTTTTTTTTTTTGTTATTTATTATTATTTAGTTTTTTTTTTTATTATACATATATCTTTTTTTTGTTTTATTCTAACTTTATATATATATATATATTTTTTTATATACAGGTGCTTATTTTCATTCTCCCGACGTTCTTCGACCTTAATTTGGTAATTTAATTTATTGTATGCAATTTAAATACTGTATGTAATTTTAATGTGTGTAATTTATGTATGTAATTTAATTTATGGGTTGTAACTTAATTTATGGGTTGTAATTCATTTACGTAATTTGATGTAATTTATTTATGGGTTGTAATTTACTTATGGGTTGTAATTTATGGGTGTAATTTATGTATGTAATTTAATTTATGTATGTAATTTAATTTATGGGTTGTAACTTAATTTATGGGTTGTAATTCATTTACGTAATTTGATGTAATTTATTTATGGGTTGTAATTTACTTATGGGTTGTAATTTATGGGTTATGGGTTGTAATTTATGGGTTGTGATTTATGTTAATTTACTTATGGGTTGTAATATTTTGCTATTTTACATTTTGTTATTGTTGGTTGTGATTGATAAATTACATTTATTTTATGAAGATTGGGCTTTAGGAATCCTCAGTAATTTTTAATTTGGTATTTTGTGATTAAAAAGCCAAATAATAAAAAGCCAAATAAGAAATTTGTTAATTTGAAATTAAGGTTTTTTTTTTCAAAATTAGTTAAAGTGATTTGAGATTTTTAAAAAATCCAATAAAAATAAATTTTAATTTGAAATTAAGGCTTTTTTTTTTTTTAAATTAGTTACGTGATTTGGGATTTTGTGATTAAAAACCCAATAAAAATAAATTTTAATTTGAAATGAAGGCTTTTTTTAAATTAGTTACGTGATTTGAGATTTTGTGATTAAAAAGCCAATTTTTTTTTTTTTTAATTTTAAATTAAGGCTTCTTAAAATTAGTTAAGTGATTTGAGATTTTAAAAATTTTTAATTTTTGCTTTTTTTTTTTTTAAAATGAAATTAAGAATTAGAATTAGTTATTTTAATTTTGAAATTGAGATTTTATAAATACATTAAAGTAATTTGGGAATTGGGGGTTAGGAAATTTAAAATTAGTTAAATGATTCTGAATTTGGCATTTTATGAATATATTATTTTATTATATATATATACACCTTGATTTGAAATTTATTCACTTTTCGATTTTAATTTGTTTATTCCAAATGGGGAACGTTGCGACTTTTTTTTTGTAGGTGTGCCACTTCTTTTACCGCCAAATCGTCGTGTTCAGCTCCCGTGGCCTCGACGTAACAATCTACGGGCGTTACTTCTCCTATGCAGATGCACGTCTGTTTAGGGAACGTATTCCGTCCTAGGTTGTGCGTCGAGTCGTTCTGTTCTGTTCCCATGGCCTCGACGTAACAATCTACGGGCGTTACTTCTCCTATGCAGATGCACGTCTGTTTAGGGAACGTATTCCGTCCTAGGTTGCGCGTCGAGTTGTTCTGCTCTGTTCTCGTGGCCTCGGCGTAACAATCTACGGGCGTTACTTCTCTTATGCAGATGCACATCTGTTTAGGGAACGTATTCCGTCCTAGGTTGTGCGTCTGTTCTGTTCCCGTGGCCTCGGCGTAACAATCTACGGGCGTTACTTCTCTTATGCAGATGCACGTCTGTTTAGGGAACGTATTCCGTCCTAGGTTGCGCGTCGAGTTGTTCTGCTCTGTTCTCGTGGCCTCGGCGTAACAATCTACGGGCGTTACTTCTCTTATGCAGATGCACGTCTGTTTAGGGAACGTACTCCGTCCTAGGTTGCGCGTCGAGTCGTTCTGTTCTGTTCTCGTGGCCTCGGCGTAACAATCTACGGGCGTTACTTCTCTTATGCAGATGCACGTCTGTTTAGGGAACGTATTCCGTCCTAGGTTGCGCGTCGAGTTGTTCTGCTATGTTCTTGTGGCCTCGACGTAACAATCTACGGGCGTTACTTCTCTTATGCAGATGCACATCTGTTTAGGGAACGTACTCCGTCCTAGGTTGCGCGTCGAGTCGTTCTGTTCTGTTCTCGTGGCCTCGGCGTAATAATCTACGGGCGTTACTTCTCTTATGCAGATGCACGTCTGTTTAGGGAACGTATTCCGTCCTAGGTTGCGCGTCGAGTTGTTCTGCTCTGTTCTTGTGGCCTCGGCGTAACAATCTACGGGCGTTACTTCTCTTATGCAGATGTACGTCTGCTTAGGGAACGTATTCCGTCCTAGGTTGTGCGTCGAATCGTTCCTATGAGATTAGCGTACCGACTTGAAGGCGTTACTTCTCTTTTGTAGATGCGTCAGTTTTGGCATTTCCACTCTACGTGAAATGAGCGCATCTACTTAGAGAACGTACTCCGTCCTTGTTGGTGCGTCGAATCGCCGCGTTCCGTTCCTATGAGATTAGCGTGCCGACTTGAAGGCGTTACTTCTCTTTTGTAGATGCGTCAGTTTGGGCATTTCCACTCTACGTGAAATGAGCGCATCTACTTAGAGAACGTACTCCGTCTTTGTTGGTACGCCGAATCGCCGCGTTCCGTTCCTATGAGATTAGCGTACCGACTTGAAGGCGTTACTTCTCTTTTGTAGATGCGTCAGTTTGGGCATTTCCACTCTACGTGAAATGAGCGCATCTACTTAGAGAACGTACTCCGTCCTTGTTGGTGCGTCGAATCGCCGCGTTCCGTTCCTATGAGATTAGCGTGCCGACTTGAAGGCGTTACTTCTCTTTTGTAGATGCGTCAGTTTGGGCATTTCCACTCTACGTGAAATGAGCGCATCTACTTAGAGAACGTACTCCGTCTTTGTTGGTGTGCTTCCCCATAACACTCTCACTTTTTTTTTTTTGCTTTAAGATTTCTCCCCATTTTTGGAAGGCCATATGTGTTGTCATTTTCTTTTTTGTCATTCGGTTTGTTTTGTTTTAAGGGTCTATATAGCTCCTTTTTTTTTGTTGCGTTTTCTTGGTAGTCGCTTCATGCTTGCATGTTTGTGTAGCTCATTTAATTCCTTCGCCATACTTATCGCTTTGTTTTGAATTTATTAACTCTTTCGAATTTGTTTTGCAGGAACATGGTGTATTTCGCAGATGCAGATCTTCTCTGGAGAGAAACATCTCGTTCTTTTACAAGATGAACATCAACCCCTAAAACTCGGAGTTAACCTCCTAGTAGAAGGACCCAATATCGGCGATTACTCCAATAAGTGGCCGCGACCCGGAAAACCAATCTAAACTCCAACAGTAAGGAACGTCAACTGGAAGAAAAGAAGATTTATTTGGACCGATCCCTCCTAGGTGTTACAGAGACGAAAACGGAGATAGAAGAGGCGAAAGCGAAGATAGAAGCTGCGAAGATCGAGCTTGAGAGGCTTTCCAATTTTGTCTCCGCTCGGGAGCAGGTCTTGCGTCGCGGGACACTTGAAGTCTCACGTGTACGCGAAGGGATTCGTGCCCTCGAATGTGCCCCCATTATTGACGAGGACGATGCTCGAGCCGTTGCTGCAGTTCGTGAGCTTCTAGAGAGCTCGCGCGCGGAGTTGAAAGAGTTTCAGTGGGCGCCTTGATTTACGCATATATGTGCATATATATTTTTTTGTATCTATCTTCTTCTAGATTTCTCTCGTGTAAAAGAACTTTTATGTTTTCTTTATGAACACTTGGCTTGTCTCCCTCATTTTGGAATAATGATTTTCCTTTGTTGCTTTGTTGAACTTAATTTTTTTGTTGCTTACGTATTTTCGAAATCAAGAGATCACTTGTTTGAACGTAGCTCGAATGGAATGAATGTATAATTTTTTATTGCGCGCGACTGGACTTAAAGTATATATGTATTTTTTTTCCTTTAAGTTGCCTACGTACCCTCAGATGGAAGGGATCAAGTCATAACGTAGTTCAAATTACAATATTTTTTTTACTTGGGCCGTTCACCTTTTAAGCTCGTGCGGGCCAAGAGCAACATGTAGTTTATACTCTTACGTTAAGGAGTATTACATTTGTTTTTATGCATAAAATTTCTTAAGAAATTTGCCGTTGATTGGGCCAATCCTTAATCCATCTTGATCCACAATTTTGTATGCCCCATTTGTATAGACTTCCTTAACAACATAGAGTCCATCCCATTTAGGGGTGAACTTGCTCCCCGTATGTCTCGTTGTGATGATAGGTCTTCGAACCGCGAGCACTAGATCGCCAACTTGAAATGATCGAGGCTTCAAATTTTTGTTGAAAGCTTTGGTCATTCGCGCTTGGTAACATTCCAATGCTTGCTGAGCATCCAATCTTCTTTCATCGAGCGCTTCCAATTCTTCGAGGCGCAATCTTGCATTGTCTTCGGTAGTTAACCCTTCTTGCACCGCCATTTGTAAGGAAGGGATTTCTCTTTCCAAAGGGAGCACAGCTTCAACCCCATAGACTAGGGAATAAGGTGTGACCCCTGTAGGAGTGCGGTGGGTAGTTCGGTAAGCCCATAATGCCTCACCAATCTTTTCCTGCCAGTCTCTTTTTGACTTGGAGACTACCTTTTTTAGCAAGTTGCACAACGTCTTGTTGAATGTTTCTGCCAATCCATTTGCCGGAGCGTTGTACATGGATGACTTGCATTGCTTGAACTTGAATTTCTCACATAAACTGTCCATTAGACTATTGGAGAATTGTCTTCCGTTATCGGTCACGATGCGGTGAGGGATGCCGTAACGGTAAATGATGTGGGTTCGGATGAAATTCACAACAGTTTCCTTCTTTGCCCCTTTTAACGCAGTTGCCTCGGCCCACCTTGAAAAATAATCTGTCCCAGCGAGGATATAAGAGTGTCCTGCTGAGGACTTAGGTGTTATTGGACCGACGAGATCAAGCCCCTAAGCTTCAAAGGGCCATGAAGTTATGGTTGTGTGAAGCTAAGACTTTTGAACTTGAAGATGAGGCGACAAAGCCTTAGATTCAGAGATGAAGCGACGAGACCTCCAAAATCGAATTTAAACTCAAAACTTGCAACAAGTAATGCCAAAATTCGTGCTTGAAGCGACCAACATTCGAACTTCGACTTGAAGCGAGTAACGCTTGATTTTTTTAACTTGTACTTCAAGCAGGCGACACTCAATGTTGAATTTTAAGCGATTAACACTCAGTCTTAAACTTTAAGCGAGCAACGCTTGGTCTTGAACTTGAAACGACCAACGCTTGAATTTGAACTTAAACTTGAAGTGAACAAGGCTCGAACTTGAACTTGAACTTGAAGCGAGCGACGCTCGATCTTGAATTTGAACTGAGCAGCGCTCGATCTTGAACTTGAAGTGAGCAACGCTTGGTCTTGAATTTGAAACGACCAACGCTTGAATTTGAACTTAAACTTGAAGTGAACAAGGCTCGAACTTGAACTTGAACTTGAAGCGAGCGACGCTCGATCTTGAATTTGAACTGAGCAGCGCTCGATCTTGAACTTGAAGTGAGCAACGCTTGGTCTTGAATTTGAAACGACCAACGCTTGAATTTGAACTTAAACTTGAAGCGACCAACACTCTAATTTGAAGTTGAAGCGATTAACACCCAGTCTTAAACTTAAAGCGAGCAACGCTTGGTCTTGAAATTGAAACGACCAACGCTTGAATTTGAAGTTCAACTTGAGGCGACCAACAATAAAGCTTGAATTTGAAGCGTGAAACACCCGACCTTGAACTTAAAGTGAGTGACACTTGGTTTTTAACTTTAAGCGAGTAACGCTTGATCTCTGACTTGAAGTTGACACGAGACGACATCCACTTTAAAGATCACCTAAACTTTGAAGATGAAACAATCACCTAAACTTTGAAGATGGAGTAACAACCTCGATTTTGAAGATGAAGCGACGATATCAGCTTTGACGATGGAGCGACAACTTCGACTTTGAAGATCACCTAAACTTTGAAGATGAAACGATCACCTAAACTTTGAATCTGAAGTGACCACCTAAATTTTTAAAATGAAGTGACGACATCGACTTTGAAGATCATCTCAACTTTGAAGACGAAACGACAACCTCGACTTTGAGACGAAACGAAGCTGCCATAGACCTTGGAGATGCGATCGCACAGCGCAGCAAAACTTGGAGATGCGATCACGCAGCGCAGCTGAATTTAGGTTGTGCGAACCTCAAACTTTGGGCTGGCGAAACACACCGCTTAAAGTGATTTGCACATTAAGCTTGTAGTGTCACCATCCCAGTAGTGTGCGCGTTCGACCAACGACGTCGCTTTTGTCGTAGCGTTCATCTGCAAGTTTAATATCATATTGTAACTTCAATTATTGTGTTACATTTGATAATGTTGAAAGCCCTCAATTTGCGTCGGGATGTTCAATAGGATTTGACGTATCGTTGTCATCGCCAGTAGGGTTGAACATCTTCAATTTGTGACATCACTCTAAATAAGGATGAAAACCTTTGATTTGCAACGACAATGTTCTGTAGTCATGACGTTTATTTTTATTTGAAGAGATTGGACTTAAAACTTGTTTAAATCTGTCTACGTACTCTTTGAACAATAGAAATCAAGTCGAGACGTAGTTCAACACATGATGATTTTTTTATTGTGACTGAACTTAAAGATTTTTTTTTTTAAGTTGCCTACGTACCCTTGAATGGAAGGGATCAAGTCATAACGTAGTTCGAATGAATGATTTTTTTTTTTTTTTTTTTTTTTTGGGCCGTTCACCTTTTAAGCTCGTGCGGGCCAGGAGCAACATGTAGTTTATACTCTTACGTTAAGGAGTATTACATTTCAACCGATCTTATCTGCATCACGGTCTTGATCAGATCCTTCGTTTGTAGGATTCGTTAGAATAATGATATTTTTCTTCACCTTCAAGGAGCCTTCTGTATTTATGAGAACAGATAATTTCCTCTTCATGCGCGAAGGAACACGACTGTGAATTTTCTTGTCGCTACTTTCTTCATCGAAGAGTCTTGCCTCTACAGTCTTCATCTTTCCTTTTTGTTGATCGTCTGTCCCTTTGAGGCGATCAAAAACAGATGTTGAAGGTCGGTCTTTCTTTGATGTGGAGACACTTAACCTTTGGAAAGCGGAAGTTCGAGTGGAGGTAGAAGTTAGACATGGATTTTCTTCTTTTGTCGCGGCCATACTCATCCTTTGGAAGACCGAAGTTCGAGTAGTTGAAGGCTTGATGCGATTGAAGACAGAAGTTCTTTGGTCGACTTCTTTTGAGTCGTCGACTTCTTCTGCGTTGATGTAGCATGAAGTTGCAAAGATTTCTTCCTCTTTATTGATAGGAAGGAAACTTCTTGAAAAGAATTCTTTTAAGGTCACCCGTCGTCGAGGTTGAGAAAAATATTTGTTTTCTCTTCTCTCGTGTTTAGGCTTCCTCGAATTGATTCTTCCTTTCTTCTTTGAAAGCTTATTGTTCCGTTTATCATCTCGAAACATGCAATCTTCTTTCTGGACGGGTCTTTGTCGTCGTATTTTCTGACGAGCCACGACGGTCCAACATTTATCCTCATTTTCGATGACCTCATGTTTTACCTGAGAAATTTGTTTTGGGGTTTCATGTCCGAACCGAACAATTATTGGTTCGAAGGTCCCAAACTGGATCAGGCTTTCCTTTTGCTTATCAAATGAGGCTTGACATAATTGAGTGCCGGAGTTCGTTGTTACTGCAGCGTGGTTTGATTGAGCTATTTCATCTAAGTCTAGCTCGATTTTTCCTTCTTTAGCTAACCTTAGAATTAGCTCCTTTAGGACGAAACATTTATCCACTGGATGACTGATAACTCGATGATACTTACAATAGTTGGGATCATCGACTTTGTCCATTTCTTCCGGGCGCCTACACTCGGGAAACTCAATCAATCTTGTTTCCAGTAGTTGCTCTAACATGTCAGGAATGTCAGAGTTTGGAAACGGGTAGACTTTTTCTTGTTTCTCTTTTAAAGTAAGGCGACGTTTCTCGCCTCCGTCATTTCTTCTCTCTGTCTTGTTTTCATTTCTTTTTGAGGGAAATCTGAAAGGGGTCGTGTTGACGACCATGGATTCTTCCACGACATTTTTAGTGATTTTCCCAACTCCCTTCGTTTCCGTCTTTATTTTCTTTACGTCGGGGACTAAGAGGTCTTTGTTTCCTCTGTTGGCAATACTGAGCTCCATATCATGGGCGCGAGTTGCTAATTCCTCGAATGTTTGGGGCTTTATCCCTTGTAGGATGTAGTGAAGTCCCCAATGCATGCCGCCGATGCACATCTCGACAGCAGACACTTCCGTGAGTCAGTCCTTGCAGTCAAGACTCAACGATCTCCAGCGGTTAATGAAGTCGACGACAGGCTCGCCCATTCTTTGGCTAGCATGCGAGAGTTCTGACATGCTGACTGTTCGCCTCGTGCTGTAGAAGCGATTCAGGAAGTCTCTTTCAAGCTGCTCCCAACTGTCGATCGTCTCGGGTTCCAAGTCGGTGTACCAATCAAAGGCGTTTCCTTTCAAGGTTCGGACGAATTGCCTAACCAGCAAGTCTCCGCGAGTTCCAGCATTCTCACACGTCTCAACAAAGTGGGCAATGTGTTGTTTAGGGTTGCCCTTGCCGTCAAATTGTTGAAACTTTGGCGGCTGATACCCGATGGGCATTCTCAAGTTGTCGATCCTCTTTGTATACGGTTTGGTATACAAGAGGGAGCTTTGGGTGGGTCCACCGTATTGAGCTCTGATGGTGTTGGTAATCATGTCCTGCAGTTGTTGGACAGATAAGGAAGCGACCGACGTTGAGTGTTGCGCTTGGTCTTCCTGGATGACAATTTTTCCTTTGTCATTTCCTCTTGCTGCAGGAGTTTGACTTGACTCTGCAGCCTCTCTACTTTGCATCTGATTTCTTAAGTTTGCAATCTCGAGGTCTCGTTCTTCAACTACTTTCATCAGAAAGTTTAGTTTCTTTTCCATTTCAGCGATCACTTCATCGCTTATGCGTGCGTCTGCCATCATTACAGACATCACATTTGGATCAGACCCCTTATTTGGTTGATCAGATGAGGGAACAAATTCATCGTACAAGAAATTTTCCTGAGTGATTATCCCCTCACGCGTAGATTCTGTCATTCGTTCCTCCATAACATTTATTTCAGTCATCGTGGAGGATGTTACGTCAGAATCGAACTCAAATAGAGGGTTACACCTGACGGCAAATTCGTCACTTGTAGACGCCCCCGCCAATGTCATTCTTTCTTCCATAGTATTTGTTTCAGTCGTTATGACGGATGCTACGTCAGAATCGAATTCGAACAAAGGGTTACACCTAACAATAAATTTGTCACTCGTAGATGCCCCTGACGATGTCATTACTCTACTCACAATTGTGACAAAATCATGTGGACAATCGTGGGGAGTAGAACTCGTGTAGCGGTTGTTCATGACTACGGTTGTTGAAGGAATTTTGAACGACATAACTTCACTTGTTTTTTTTTTAGATGAGGGAAAGAGATGAGAGGTAGAGTTGTCCCACTGGGCGTGCCAATCTGTTCACACGAGAATTCGAACGACGAATGGAAATTCGACACGTGTAAATGAATTTGAATTTGTGTTGTTGTATTTGTATATATCAGTGCGTAGTGGATTACAATCTCTAATATTTGATCCTCTGATTCTCTCTCTTAAATGTTACGTACTCGAGGGCTTCGTAGCTTGTTCTCGAGGTTGAATCTTCAGCTTCGCGTAGCGGTGAAGTCTTCAGGTGTTTGAATTTGAAGTGATGTTCAGTCTTCAGGATTCAAAGAGTCTTTCGTTGTTTGGGAATTCTCTCTGAGTTCTTATGAGAAGAAATTTTCTGAACCTTAGAAATGAAAATGAACTCTCTATTTATAGAGTTTTCATGGGCCTGGATCCAATGGGCTTGGACTTTGGGCCCAATGGGTTTGGGTTTGGACCCAATGGGTTTGGGTCTGGACCCAATGGGCTTGGGTTTGGACCCAATGGGCCTTTGGGCTTTGGGCCAAATTGTCATTTAATCTTTCTGGCCCAATTCGACTTCGAGCCCAATTGCAGTTTGGCCGACTTTGCTCGGTCAAGTCTATCTGATCCCCGGTCGTGATGGAGACACGTGGCGACGACAGATTGGCCGAAATTTCTCGGTCAACACTTAGAATAACAAAAATGTCAAAAAACTCACATGGTAAAAAGAAGAGTAATGAAGGAGAGAAAACAAAATAAAAGATTATTAAACTATACTAAAATCTTTCGTCTACATTTTTCAAGGGGCTCGGGGAGGAAGCAAACCAAGAACACTAAACTCACTCGTTGTTTGAGGTGCGGATCCTTGGGACAAAAGCCCTACCAAGTGCAACCTCCAACTAAGCTAGAATTTTCATAGTGTTCTTGAATGTGTATGGAAAAAAAATAAAGGTGTGTGAAGTGTATGAAAAAAAAATGGGGGTTGGGATGATGAAGATGGAAGATGGAAGAATAGAGTTGAGAATGTATGAAATTATGGATCTTCCTCCCCCCCTTGAACAACAAAAAAAATGGAGATTTTAAAGCCAAAATCAATACCATTTTTGTGCATACAATTTTTGTTTTTCATTTTGAAAATTTGAATTCATACCTAAAGTGAGCTTTCACCAATCAAGAAAAATCACTTTTATAAACCAAATACAAATTCAAAATTTTACCACTTTCATCAAATGAGATTTTTTTTGTCTTTTTTCTCCATCAAAACAATGGATAAAAAGTAAGCTAAATTAGCAATGCAATTATCAATGATTAAGAGGCTAATAACAACCAAATTAACAAGGAAAAAAAATCATAAATTATGCATTGACATTATTAATTCAACAAAATAAATTAATAGGGTCGGGCAAAAATACGTGGCTACAGTATGCCCCACTTCGTACATCTTTGTAGAAGTAGAAGGTGGACGAAGGTATAGACACTATTTTTTCTAGCATAGCTTAGAGGTACATTTAAATATCATAGCAAAGATCTCAAGGATCAGGAATAAACAAGTGTCTCATGACAAAATTAAAATGTCAAGGGCCAGGGATAAACAAGCGCCGCATGACTCGGGTAGAATAACCGGAGGCTAGAAATAGACAAGCGTTATCGCAACATGAAAAACGTTGGGGGCCAGGGATAAACAAGGCATCATCGCAACAAAGGTGTTAGGGGTGATGAACAAACAAACGTCACATGACAAGATAAAGTGTCTGGGGTCAGGGATAAACAAGCACCACCACGACGAAATAACATGAAATGTTGGGGGCCAGGGATAAACAAGCGTCACCTCAACAAAGATATTAATGGTCATGGACAAACAAACGTTACATGACGAGATAAGGTGTCGGGGTTCAGGGATAAACAAGCACCACCACAACTAAATAAAATGAAATGTTTGGGGCCAAGGATAAACAAGCGCCACACACAGCAAAGTACTGAGGGTCATGGATAAACAAACGTCACATGACAAGATAAAGTATCGGGGGCCAGGGATAAACAAGCACCACCACGACGAAATAACATTAAATGCTGGGGGCCAGGGATAAATAAGCGTCACCTCAACAAAGGTATTAATGGTCATGGACAAACAAACGTCACATGACAAGATAAGATGTCGGGGGTCACGGATAAACAAGCACCACCACGACGAAATAAAATGAAATGTTGGGGGCCAGGGATAAACAAGCGCCACACACAACAAAGTACTGAGGGTCATGGATAAACAAACGTCACATGACAAGATAAAGTGTCGGGGGCCAGGGATAAACAAGCACCACGACGACGAAATAACATGAAATGTTGGGGGCCAGAGATAAACAAGCGCCACCTCAACAAAGGTATTAATGGTCATGGACAAACAAACGTCACATGACAAGATAAATTATCGGGGGCCAGGGATAAACAAGCACCACCACGACAAAATAAACATGAAATGTTGGGGGCCAGGGATAAACAAGCGCCACCTCAACAAAGGTATTAAGGGTCATGGACAAACAAATGTCACGTGACAAGATAAAATATCGGGGGCCAGGGATAAACAAGCACCACCACGACAAAATAAACATGAAATGTTAGGGCTAGGGATAAACAAACGCCACCTCAGCAAAGGTGCTGAGGGTCATGGATAAACAAATGTCACATGACAAGAAAAAGTGTCGGGGGCCAGGGATAAACAAGCACCACCACGATGAAATAACATGAAATGTTGAGGGCCAGAGATAAACAAACGCCACCTCAACAAAGGTACTGAGGGTCATGGATAAACAAACGTCACATGACAAGAAAAAGTGTCGGGGGCCAGGGATAAACAAGCACCACCACGACGAAATAACATGAAATGTTGAGGGCCAGGGATAAACAAGCGCCACACACAACAAATGTATTAAGGGTCATGGACAAACAAACGTCACATGACAAGATAACATGTCGGGGGCCAGGGATAAACAAGCACCACCACGACGAAATAATATGAAATGTTGGGGTGTTGGAGCTCAGAAACAAGCAAGTGTCACCACAACAAATGTATTAAGAGTCCTGGACAAACAAACGTCACATGACACAAATAAGAGCAGGAGACCAAATATAAACATATTGGAGTTTAATTATCCCTCATCAACAAAAGAAAACTTTGGGGCCAAAGATAAACAACTGCCACGAGAATAAATTAGGCATAAAGATTAATGACCTTCATGGATGCATGCATGCATATATATGTTGTTAATGATGTACTCATTTTAAAGCCATTTTATCCTTCTTTTATTTCTTTTGAAAAGAAGAAAAAAAAGTTAAGTTGTACAAAATAACTCACTTACACTTCTCCAAATAACTTGGTTAAATATCTTGATCTGTAATTCAATTTTTGTCTTGGCTTAAAAGCTTCAATACATGACTAATGGTAATTACTTAACATGAAAATTTATAAATCTAATTGAAAAGAACTCCCATGACTACCAAATAAACGTCATTCTAAGACCTTGGAACTGACGGTGAAATGATGGATGCAATGAAGACCGATTGATCCAGTAATTTATAACATATGACTATGCAAAGAGTCGTCGTTGATAATTTGGAAATGACCAACAATTAACTTTCTTCTTATTCATAATAGCTTCTTGACAAGATCTACATTTGTCAAGTTGGGATTCATCCTTTTGAATACTTCGATAGAGAGTACACTTTTAAAACGTAGGCTCCTTCATAATTTTCCGTGATGATTCTTTTGAAACGGAGAGGGTCATTTTTAATATTAAATTCCCTTCTTGTAAATGATGACGACGAACTTTCATGAAGTAGCTCGTGTCAAATTCCTTTGATAAAACTGACTTTTACACAATGTATAGTCATTTTTCTTGCTTAAACAAACGCTCGTACCTCGCTTGAGCATGCTTCTTCAAAATTTATCTTTCTAAATACTCTGAAAGATGGTATTTCAGCATCATTAGAAAAAAAAAAATCTTCACTATAAGGAAATGGTACTGCCCCAGCTAATGCAAACAAATGGCAGCACCTTTTGCTAGTTTCCATAATGACTGTCATTTAGTCTATAATCTCCTTATTATAATCTTGCAATATCTTCTATGATAGGTAAATAGAAGATGGTAGAATGAGACAAATATATACTCATGAATATACTTGGATAAGGAAAGCCAACAATACAATTTCATTCCAAAGAAATAGGATGCAAGTGGTTATTAGTTCTCAAGAATACCTCAAAATCTTAAATTGCCCTTATTTCAAAGACATCATCATCATGGCCTTAGGCATAACCAAATGGTAATTATTTAAGTCTTTCTCTTGTGATATGTTTTTGGTAACTCTCCGACTTTCCAATTGCACTATTTTATTTATGGAGGATGTAGAGACATATTTGTGCTTATAGAGGTGAGAACGACCGAGGTGTCAAGAGTTTCCTCTCGTAGATCGTTGTTGTAAAAGTATTTCACCTGACTGAAAGTTTCAAACAAATAGGGTAAAATCACCCCTTCATGTTGCCCGAGCATACTTCTCACTTTCAATTTTGATGCTTGAACAACTGTTTTCCAATAAAAATTTGTTGATTCTTGTAGAGTCATTGTAGGAATCAACACATCGGTAATCATGTTGACATTCAGTTTTTGTGTGGTCGTTTGACTCACTATCAATAATTTTGCACCCATTAGTTGCTTGCACTCCTTGCTTAAACTCATCGAAAAATTCGATGGAATGTCCAATCACTTCCACATAGAATTAAGCATTTCTCCCCATAATCACATTCTGGCTCATTGCTTTGAATTCTTGTTGAGAGATATCCAAAATTCTTGAGCACTAGATTGACAATCTAATTTTTTTCTCATATCTTAAACTTCAACCAAACTTGCTTTGACTAAGCATTGGACCTTGAAAATCAAAGGAAAGAAAACTTCGGTAGAGCATTCCACTGCCCTGCCTGGAATAAGCATTTTTCCTCATAATCACATTTTGGATCATTATGTTGAAACCTTGTTGATGAATATCTAACATTCTCGAGGACTTGAAATGACATATGGTTTTTCCCCTCTTATCTTAAACTTCAACCATGTTGCTTTAACTAAGCCTTGGACGTTGAACTTCAATGGAAGACAAATCTCTGTTGAGTCCCCCACTGCCCCGGCATGGTACTCGCATCGTGCTTGGATCGTACCATTTAGGATATGGAGGTTGTATGAGCTCTTGAAGGTACAAGGGAAATTTGATGGTTCTCAAGCCATTGCAACAAGAGGTTGGTGTATCCCATCGAAATAGGATCAAACTAGGTTTGTCTCCATTATTCCTACTTCTTTGTTGATTCGGCACATCCACTTGACTTGTTTTTCCTTTTGTTGAGGATTCTGGGCATAGCTTGCCTATCCAAACATTGACAATGACATACGAGCAACAACCTTTTTTTTTTTGCCCCAGGCTAAATTCATGCGCCTATGCTTCTTGTTTTGGAATAAAGATTCTAGTATTTGCATTTGCATCTATAATCTCCCATCGAAACGATGCATGGGTATGTCGTCATTCTTATCAATTGTGAACTTTGGCTCCACTCAAGGAGGATAGGGATACGTGTCATGTGAAGTCGACACTTGATTTTGTATCATTTATGCTTATAGCAATACCCTGCCACTTCATTTCTTGAAGTGCGTAAATCCAGAAATCTCGATCACTTAACTCTTCCATATCTTGTCAGACTGCATATACCTGATGGTCAACTTGATCGTCCAAAATCCTAACTTTCCTTCTAGTCCAAAAATAATGATGGGTGAAGATATTTGAGCTATTTTGTAAAATTGACTCTTTTAATCTTTTTTTAAAGAAAGAGAAGGATATAATTAGTTCAAGTTAATTATTACTAGCATGAAGTGTATGCATGCAAGGTTTCCAAACCAAATGCTTATTTTACAACAATAATGCAAACTTTTATGAGAGTCTAATGTGAATACCCCAATAACTTTGGGAGAAAAAATTAAACACATATTGATTAATGACTATGAAGCTAGTGATAACACAATAGACAAATGGATGCTTATAAACCTAGGATTGTGCATGATAATGAAATGTCTCTTAATGCTAGGCCATGTAAATGCAAAATATGTGGACAAGACAAAGGTAAAAAAAATACCACATAAAATAAGATGGAAAAAAAAAAAGAGTAAACTAAACAAATTAACAAGATACATAACATGATGACCCTAAACAATGTGAAGTTAATTCTAAGGTTCTAAAGACAAAGGTACTCAAATTGGTTAACAAGTCATACACATGACGAATTGACAAAGTTGAGTGAGGATTTTTCGTGTGCCTACACGGAAGCATAAGCTTCTCGAAGGTCAATCTAATCTTATTAGGAAAAGCCCGGGTAGGAGGCTTGTGATAGTGTGTGAAACACAAAGAAAACAAGTCAATAAGATAACTAATTAAACACTCAAATAAGTGATGTTGATTCTAGGGTCCTAAATGACAAAGTTCCCCAAATTGGTCAAAAAGTCATACATGACGAATTGACCAAGTTGAGTGAGGATTTTTCGTGTGCCTACACGGAAGCATAAACTTCTCGAAGGTCGACACTACTCCATCCTCGATTCTAATCCTAATGGGTATAGCCCGGGTAGGAGGCTTGTGAATGTGTGTGATATAATAAAATAACACAAACAATTATACAATAATAACAACATAAAGAACAAAAGAAATCAAGATAATAAAGAGGTCAAACTCTCGAGGTGGAACCTCATGTCCCCAGTGGAGTCGCCAAGCTGTCGCCACGTGCCTGCGACGCGGAGCGGCCGACGTCCTCGAAAAAAGAGAATATTTTAACCAATAAAAGGAGTCGCCACCAATCTTTTTTATGGTGTGATTGGGCACCGAAATACAATAAAATAACTTTTTTTAAAAAAAGAAAAGTTATATAACAAAATGGTATGCGAAAACAGAGTTTGGGTTCGGGAGTCAATTGAGTGTGGGGAAGGTGTTAGCACCCCACAACTCCCGTTAAAACGGTGACCGAATTTTATCTTGAATTTAAAAGATTATTTAAAGAGTTTGCTTGAAAACATTATATTTTAAAACAATGTCTTATTTTTACCGCTCATTTCTCCAATATTTGAAGTCATGATCCCATAAAATAAGTGGAAATTATCCCTCCATTTTGACTATATTAGAGACACTCCCGATACTTAGGAATATTCTCCGCCTCAAGAATATGAGAGAATATTACAATTTCTCAAACTCCATCATAGGATAGTCATTCGTAAGAGAGTTTTTTTTTAAAACAACACATTTTTTTTTGTTTAAATTAAATTCATTTTTTCTTGGGATCAATATCTCGGACTCCCAAAGATTATGATCTCTCACCTCAAGAATTCTAGAAAATCGGACTCCCAAATGTTTCTAGATTCCATCGTTGGAAATTTTATAAAACGATTTTGAAAACAAACCAAAATCATTTGAGCAAAAAAGATTAGAAAACTTTGAAATAACATTTCAGTTATAAAACTTTCATAAATACAAAAAAATATAATTCTAAAGATTTTGAAATAATTTTACAATGTAATAAAAAGTTTAAAAATATTTGAAAACCTCATCCAAAGATAGCTTTTTAAAAACAACACATCAATGTATAAACAAAACATATATGCAAAGTACAATTTAAAGATTAAACATAATAGCAATATTAATTGAAGCATAGAAATAAATATACAAATGCTACAAATAAATATGTTAGAAATTTAATAAAAAACATATTGGAATCGACTTCGGACTTCCAAAGAATCGATTTCTCACCTCAAGAATTCTAGAAAATCGGACTTCCAAATGTTTCTAGATTCCGTCGTCGGATATTTTTATAAAAAACATTTGTAGAAAGTTAGTTGATATTAAAATTAAAGATTAGCCCAACTTAAATCATAACATGACTAATATCAAACTAACAAAATAATTGGTCAATATATTAAATAAGATAAATTGATGCTACATTAACTAAAATGAATAAATAGCAAAATAATACTTCTTTTTTTTTTTTTTATAAAATACGCACAGAAGAGAAAAACAAACAAATAAAAGAAATATAATTAAAAGAAACTTGAAATAAATAAAAGAAAAAAAATAATACAAAATTATAAATAAAAAAAATCTAATACAGTAAAAAAAAAAAAAATGTGATGGCTGTACCAAATACTTATTAAAATAATAGTAATAATAATAATAATAATAATAATAACTTAATTATTTTAACACCTTTTTTTTAAGGTAAAATCTTAGTTTTAAATCAAATTAAAGTTTTATTTTTCTTTCTTCTCTTCCATTTTATTACTTCTACCAAAACCTCTATGTTTTTTTCTTCTTCAACTTTCTTCTTCTCCATTTTTTTTCTTCAATTATCTCTCTCAACACTACTATTTTTATAAATAAAAATGAAGGTAAAAAGAAGTAATAAAAAGGAAATGAACAATAACAAGGAAAAAAACAGTAAAATCAAATCTTAGAATAACAAAAATGTCAAAAAACTCACATGGTAAAAAGAAGAGTAATGAAGGAGAGAAAACAAAATAAAAGATTATTAAACTATACTAAAATCTTTCGTCTACATTTTTCAAGGGGCTCGGGGAGGAAGCAAACCAAGAACACTAAACTCACTCGTTGTTTGAGGTGCGGATCCTTGGGACAAAAGCCCTACCAAGTGCAACCTCCAACTAAGCTAGAATTTCCATAGTGTTCTTGAATGTGTATGGAAAAAAAATAAAGGTGTGTGAAGTGTATGAAAAAAAAATGGGGGTTGGGATGATGAAGATGGAAGATGGAAGAATAGAGTTGAGAATGTATGAAATTATGGATCTTCCTCCCCCCCTTGAACAACAAAAAAAATGGAGATTTTAAAGCCAAAATCAATACCATTTTTGTGCATACAATTTTTGTTTTTCATTTTGAAAATTTGAATTCATACCTAAAGTGAGCTTTCACCAATCAAGAAAAATCACTTTTATAAACTAAATACAAATTCAAAATTTTACCACTTTCATCAAATGAGATTTTTTTTGTCTTTTTTCTCCATCAAAACAATGGATAAAAAGTAAGCTAAATTAGCAATGCAATTATCAATGATTAAGAGGCTAATAACAACCAAATTAACAAGGAAAAAAAATCATAAATTATGCATTGACATTATTAATTCAACAAAATAAATTAATAGGGTCGGGCAAAAATACGTGGCTACACTACTATCCCTTAAAGGCGGGTATGAGTGAATTCCGTTTTGCTGTACTATGTCCACAACTACCTATTCGAGTTTATCCACAAGATGGTAGACTTATTGAGTCGGCGACCTGACCACTCTCACCCGTGGAAGTCAAAGGATACTCTCGAATAAACAGGAGTTCATAGCGAGTTCGGGATTAAGATCGAGTTACCTACGTCATCATATGAAAAAATCGGTATCTTCAGTAAACGGTGTTATAAAGAGAGAGCGACTTGTTTCGCGGTTCAGTCTTATGCAAACTCATTGCACAAGACGCCCTCACTCGCACATCTCTATGTGAAACGATTCAGATCACATCGTTTTGTACAATACAAAGCGAGCGGCATCCAATAGTGTTACCATTATAAGGTACCCAGTCTTATCCATATACTATAGACCGTTTTGGCTGTCTACTTGAACTTGATCCACATTCATGTCATACATGAAGTCCAAGTACTCATACTCCGCCATGGATGTTTGTTATTGATATAGGTTAATACAAACACATTTCACTATATTCAATAACAACTTTACTGAATAAACCTCAATAACTCTTTATTGCATAAATAAAATTATTACATTCACAACGTTTACAAACTACGAGTCTTAGGACATAAAACCCAACAAAAAAATGGTTGGATTAAGCCCAAATAAATAAAAGCCCAAAAGTTGCGTCAAAAGTCAATCAGGCATAAACCCATACTAGGTCCATCAAACTCTATAGATAGAGGAGGCCACCACTCATTTTGGGCATTCAGCATTGAGCCAGAATCTAGAGAAGTCAGAAGCTCTGGCAATCAGAGAGTCAGAAACCAGATAATTCAGAAGCATCAAAGACTTCGAACTCATAAGTTCAAAGGCTCAGAAGATTCGAAGACTTCTAGATCAACAAGTCAACAGGCCGCTCCAAAGATCAACAAGCCGACAGGCCGATCCAGGAAATCAACAAGATCAACAAGTCAACAGGCTGCTCCAAAACAAGTCAACAGGACGCCGCTCTAAAGATCAACAAGTCAATAGGCCGATCCAGTAAATCAACAAGCCCAAAAAGCAAACTACTACGTTCGAGAGAAAGCATCAGATGATATATATTAGAGATTGTAACACTTATGCAAAATCAATAAAATTCAAGTTCATTTCCACGTATCAAATTTCTCTCCTATTGAAATCTCATGGGAACAAAATTAATTTTGAAGGTTAATGAACACTTGAAAAAGACTAATTTTCTAAGGTTAATGAATCCTCGAAAAAGACTAATTTTTTAAGGTTAATGAACTCTTGAAAAAAAATTAATTTTCGAAAGTTAATGAATCTTCGAAAAAATTTCCCGACGAAATTTATTTCGACATTTTGAAGGTTGAGTAAACCTTCGGAAAAACATTTATCGAATGTTCATTTAGTATTTGTAATTTTTCCTAAATTTTTTTATTTAAAAACAAATTAAAAAAAAAGAAGAAAAAAAAAAACTTTAAATTTTAGAAAATGAACGTGACAGAAGAACTTTACCTCTAAATATGATTCATAAAGGAATATTTTTCATACTGGGTGGTATATCAGAAAACCAACATGCTCTGTGAAAAAAAAATATAATTTGTTATTTGCAATTAAAACTAAATACAAACTACTTGAAAATTTTGTATTAAAATAAAGTGTAAAATACTATTATATAAAATGTGATGTATGATTTATATTTCCTCGATCTCAGATATTCAACTACAGTTATTTTCGAAGGAGACAATATACGATCTTCCAAAGGGTTTGGCTCTGAAAAAGTTATATCATGAAAAGATATCAAAATGTCAATTTTTTTACAAGGGATATTTTGACTACAATATTTTTATTAGAAAACAATTGGTATTAAAATTGTATATCATTGTATTTTTATTTATTTTATTTACTCTATTTGCTATTAATCATATACATTGAAGGTATATAATGTTTATTTTTCCCAAAAAAAATTAAATGATAACATTAATAATTCAACCGTTAAATGCAAATGGGTAGCAGGGAGATTAAGCTTTCTAGAAAACACACCGAAAAAGTAAATATTACATTAATATTACATTTAAAATAAATTTTACATTACAAAATATCAAGAATAAACTACTAATTATTAACTTAAGAAGAAATTAAATCTCTATGTGTAGATCGTGCTACAAAGTAAAAAACTGTTTTTTTAGTTTTCAAAGTACCAAGAAAAACTATTTTCATTAGTTATCAAAACTAGTCTACAATTTTGAAACATGTTTACGGGTAGATAATAAAACAAAGAAAATTCACGTAAGTAATGTTTATGAGCTTAATTTCTAAAAACTAAAAACTAAAAAATGAAAAGGAGCCTAAGTATCAAATTATCCGGATTGTAAGAGATGGGATGTTAAAACTCACCCACTTATACTTGGAGATCTTTTACCTCTAAATTTTTAAATAAAAAAAAAGGAATTTGGCTTGAAAGAAATTAAAATAATAATAATAAATCAATTAATTAATTTAAAAAAAAACTTAAAAGGCATGGGTGAAAGAAATGTAAAATTTATATTTAATGATAATTTTTTCAAATATTTATCCGATCATTAGTAAAATAAATGCAAGGAATTAAAAACTAAAGCTTGCAGTCAAAATATTTTCTACTTGTGCATGCAGTAAAATATTGGAGCTAGGAGGACGTGTGGAAAGAGTCATCCAATCGAATACACGCTTAAATCATTTTTGCTCCAAAGTATATTGAAAATTAAAAATATTATATTATAATGATATAAATGTTAGAAGTAAAATTTACCTCACGCAAAAAAAAAAACGCTTCCATTGCAAGTAAATTTAAGCATGAACAGCTTGAAGTCATGATTCGAATAATTCGAAACTAGAGACGTGGAAGAATTTATATTATTTTTCCACCCTAAAAAACGTTCTTAACAAATAATTAGTATGAAAATATAAGTAATCATTAACTAAAGAAATAAATTATAAAAAAATAGTGTCTCTTGTTGTTTTACTAGAGCATATCTCTCTATGCGCTAGCATAATGTTACAAAATTCTCCATCTATATAAATAATGACGTGTTATCAATTTCTAAAATTGAATTGCATTAATTATCCAAAATTTAAAATGCAATTTGATAAAATTAAAAATTTAGTGTAAAAATTGATACAATATATACCAAGATGAGGGTTAAAATTGACCGTTTTAGAATAACCTATACTTATTCATTTTTTTGTTACAAAAATAAATATATGCAATTAAGAATAAAATAATAATGTATAATCACAACTAATTTTGATAATATTTACGAAATATATACACTTGTTTATTTTGAATAAACGTTTTATTTATATTATATAAAGGTGAAAATTATATCACTCATCCAAATTTAAGGTCAATTTTGATTTAATTAAAAGTTTGGTATAAAGATCGATATATCATATGAACCTGAGTTATATATATATATATATGATGATGATGATGATTGAACTGAGGTCCTAAAACAACGAGAGGCGCAGCGAAAAGAAGCCTAAATTAGCTTAGGATCTTCAACCATCAATAAGCAACAAAGAGGAAAGCCAATTGACAAACTATCAAATAGCTTAAGAAATTGCTTCACAGACCGACCTGTAAAAGTCAACTGGTAAACGTTGACCGGTAAGCCACGACCGGTAAAACCCTACAAATAAATCAGCACCGGTAAACTGTTATCGGTAAATTCGTATCGGTAAAATCGGACCGGTAAGCTACCACCGGTAAACCGAATCGGTAAGCTTTCTCAAAGCTTACACCAGTAAGCTTCCACTGGTAAACCGATACCGATAAACTTTGACCGGTAAACCGGTCAAGTAAACTTCATAAGTTTACACCGGTAAATCGGTAGACCGATAACCATTATCGGTCTGGAACATCGGTAAAGAATAAATCGGTAAACCGACCGATAAATTCTAGACTGAATACCACGCCAAAACTCTATCTAATAACATTGGCTAAGCACCGGTAAATTTCACATCGGTAAGCTTCACCGGTAACTTCTTGATCGGTAAGCTTCACCGGTAAATTTACTAGCAAGCTTGAAAACAGGGAAAAACGTATATTTTCTCTGTTTGTCTTCTCGTCTGCGCAGCAACCACCTCTGCAGAATCCTATGAAGCTCAATCTGATCACGAGCAAGGCGAGGACCACCCTCAGAGAAGTCCCAGCTATCCTCGAGCTTAGTAGCGGAGTTGTGGGACTCCTTTGAGCAACTGGACTTTGTGTGGAGGTTTGGGAGGAAGAAGAAGATGATGGTGTTTATGAGAAAGAAGATGAAAATTTACTTGAATATGAACACTTCAGCAAACCTCAAGCTTTCATCTTACCATTTCTCATAAATCTTCAACAAATTGAAGAGAAAATTGAGAGAGGAAGAATGAACTTTTCAATTCTTCAAGTCTTAACAAGAAATCCTTCCCGCTTTTCACCATGATCTTCAAATCTTCAAGAAATTTCTTCAAATTGAAGAACGGAGAGAGAGGGAAAAAAGGAAAATTTCATTAGCCAAATGAAGACTTTTTAAAGGTTAAAGGCAAATGAGATTAGTCACCAAAGAAAGGTGTTCAACATGCAAAGCACGTTGAACCCACATTGATTAATAAATTATTATAATAATATTTATTATAAAAATTAATTAAGAATTAATTTTATAAATAAATATATATAATAATAAATATTTATAATTAATTAAACTTTATAATTAATTTTTTTACTATTTAATTTAATATCAAATATTAATTAAATAATAAAACTAACCTCAATTTTCCAAAAATCGACTTTTTGCATATGAATCTCTATTCATATTTTTCTCCGAAAAAAATATTTAAATCATATTTAAATATGTTCAATCTCGTCTTCAAAACCGAATTTGGATTTCTCCAAATTCTTTCCTTTTGCATTGCTACACCACTTTATCCAAGCTAACCAGGAGAACTTAAAAGACCTACATATCATGAGCTACTACGATCTAAGATTACCCAGTTAAACCCTTTTAACCGACCTAATCAAAATTCATAAACCCCCGGAGACTCCACTGTAGTCCAGAGGCCGAACTCACCTCACAGTAGATATATTATGTCCTCTTGATATAACCATCATAGGCGAGTCGATCCTTCACAGGTCGTTCGTAATCACAGCGGGTCATTTATACCGTTTAACCCCACCATTACATTTTGTTCCTTAAGTACCACTAACACCTTTAATGAACAATTGATTTGTGGTCCAACCAACGGATCAGATTCCTCTCTGGCCAAGGAGAGGGCAGACCCTTGTTCAAGACCTGGAGTCAGCTATTAAGGGAAAAACCTCTCTACTAACCCTAAAAGGTGGGTAGGAGTGAATTTCGTCTTGTTGTACTATGTCCCCAACTACCTATTCGAGTTTATCCCCAAGATGGTAGGCTTATTGAGTTAGCGATCTGGCCACTCTCACCCGTGCAAATCAAAGGATACTCTCGAATAAACAGGATTTCATAGCGAGCTCATGATTGAGATCGAGTTACCTAGGTCATCATATGGAAAATTCGGTCTCTTCAGTAAACGGTGTTATAAAGAGAGAGCGACTTGATTTCGCAGTTCAGTCTTATGCAAACTCATTGCACATGACGTCCTCACTCGCACATCTCAATGTGAAAAGATTCGGATCACATCGTTTTGTACAATACAAAGCGAGTCGCATCCAATAGTGTTACCAGAATAAGGTACACAACCTTATCCATATACTATAGGCCGTTTTGACTGTCTACTTGAACCTGATGCTTATTCATATCATACATGAAGTTCAAGTACTCATACTGATTTTTATAGAATAGTAGTCTATCAGTGATAGCCATATATCATAGCTTCTAACTGATTTTTTACCATATTTACAAAATGTTTTAAATTTTGCTAAATTTGCAATTATTTTGAGCTGATTGTTGTTTGTACAACCAGCCCATTTAAAAATCTCATCTTTCAAACATTTAGTACATGCTAATTAAATAATTATTGTTTATTAAAAAAAATTATTGTTAACTATGAACGCATTAACCAAAAAAACTAACTAAAACTAAAAAAACACAAACTTAAATAACAAAGCCCCAAACAACTCGGCCATAAAAAAATTCAAAGTTCGAAAAAGCCATAGCTCATTCATTTGAATCGAAAATGAAAGAAAATGCAGATTGAATCAATTCAAGAAACAAATAAATAAATATATAAAACGCACACTAACTAAAACTCTAATAAAACAAAAAAACTACCGTTGTCTGAGGTTCAGCCAGAGAAGAAGAGGCTTGTGCCGGCAATCGAAAATAACGGCGGGACAAAATGACTCGGACAATTGAGTTTGAAGGAAATCAGAATTGAGAGGAACACAAGAAATAGTTATGGAGTTTTAAGAGAGAGAATTTGTTGTATAAAGGTGAAAATTATATCTATTGTAGTAGGTCTGATCCATCCTTATTCATGTTAAAGTATAACTCTCTAATTGTGTTAATGTTAGTATATGTTGTTGATGACATTATTGTTACTAGCAATAATCCTCAAGTTGTGTTGTCCTTAATCTCCAAACTTAGTAATGAGTTTGTTGTAAAGGACTTGCAATTGGCCTTATATTAGACCTTTAATCACGGGCCAAATCACAGTCTGATAGAATCTCCAAAAATCATTTTGATTTTTACTTTCAATCCATGATTCTTCACCTTCAATGTTCTCTCTTATTCACACAATGATGCGACGTTGTTGTGGCTTGTCAAATACAATTTATAAATATCGAACAACGACTTTTAGTAAACTACAGCAAACTGAGTTGAACCACATAGAGCCTGAATTAATTTCTCTAAGCTAAATTCGAATGTAAAAAACCATAAAAGGGTTTTCATGAAAATGGGTAAAGAAGTTAAAACAATTAAAGATAACGGTGAGGTGAGAGAATTAAAGAGGTAAACAAGAGATTATCTTGTCAATTCACAGATGGTTAGACTACTTAATGGATTTTGTTCATCGGTTACTCCAATAAAAATACAATTTCTTAATTAAAAGCATATTCGACTTAACTGGAACTAGAGATGTCTACGGGGTGGGTCTGGGTCGGTTAATTCCTTCCCCGCCCCGCCCCCATCTCCATTCCATTATTCATCCCTGCGAAATTCCTTGTTCAATTTTGTGGGATCAAATTTTCCCATGTGTAATTTTTCACATTTATTATTATTTTTTTAAATGCTCTAGGTTTAAAATTAGATAATTTAAATCCTAATACAACCAATTTCAAACATTATAACCACCATACTTTATAACTTTATAACCGTTAAAAAATTATAAAATATCATATAAAAGTAAAAATATTAACAATTGGTAGTGGACTTTTGTATGTTCACTTTATCAGGGTGTCGAGTCCTGCAAAATTACATTTATAATACTCGTAATTTGTAAAACAGTGGTAACCAGGTCGATCCACAGGGAACCTAAATTAACTTCTCTTAATTATTTTTTATTTTCTTTCTAATTAAAACAGTAAATAAATGGGGGATTGGTTACGGAAAATTAAATGCGAGAAAAATAAATTGTCCTGTGCTCCTAATTCGAGGGATCGAGATTTACTTGATAAGACTTAAATCATAGGGATTCTAACATGCTTAGTTATTCTATCTTTATGCACACATAATATTTGCTCGAACCCGTAACAAACCTCCCAATTAACTAATTAGACATATGCAATTCTAATTAGACTTGCTCCTCAATTAATCTAAGGTGTCGAATCCTAAATTATATAAAGAACAGTGACGGGTAATCATCGCGACTAACCAATCCAAAGATTAATTCGATTTCTCTCCTAACCTTGAGTTCACCATGAAAACAGTAAGTAATTCATACCCCTATTGTCACCAAGGCTCGAATTACTTAGCCCAGATTAAACCCTTGCTACTTGCATTAAGACTCGTCAAGAATTAAGGCTAGCCGACTAACATGCGTAACAATTATGGGCGTCAATCCTACTTAGAGAGGCATGTTATTCGTTCTTAATACAGGAAGAAGATGCAAGAGATAATCAATGCTAAGCTAAGAAATTATCATAAACCCTCACTAAGCATCAAGGTAAAATCCCTAAACCTTAAATTAGAGAACTTACCTTAGTTGCTCGTTGTGAAAATCAAGTTAAACAACCAAGAATCAAGCTTCTGTAAAGTAAAATAGAGGGGAAATGAGGTTTTTGCTCCAAAAAATTGGAGTTTACAACAATGGGGGAATGAAAGAGTGACCTAAAAATTGGAGAAGATGGGTTTTATAATCGTCGTAGCGTCGAGACGCTATAGGCAGCGTCACGACGCTACATATGGAAATCTTTAGCGCGCGCGCATTCGGAGCGTCGAGACGCTAGGCCAGCATCGCAGTGCTAAGGCAGCGTTGAGCAGTGTCTCGACGCTGATGCTCGACGCTTGCTCTCGGGTTTTCTTGAATTTGCTTGAGTAGCGTCGAGACGCTAGGGACAGCGTCTCGACGCGAGACTAAAAGTGTCAAATCTTTATTTTGCATCTCTTCTTTGCTCGGTTGCTTCCTGAAGCTTCTAAAATGACCTTTTTAGCACCGAAACACGTCTTTGGACTAAACGAGCTCATTACCGCGAAACACCTACAACAGAGGAAATTAATCATCAATAAGCACGGTATTTAGCCATAATTGGAGAGTAAATAATAACTCCAAATTAGAGCTATCAACAATGAATTCAAAGGTAAAAAAATCTTTAATTTTAAATACTAACAACCTAGTCTAACTAAAATATTACAATAAGGTGATCAACCATAGTCTCAAATGTAAAAAAAAAAATCAATTTGTTAAGTTAATTAATATATATATATATATATATATATATATATATATATATAATCATTCGGAGCGAGGCGGGTATACTATTGTCCGTCCCCGCCCCGTTTAGCAAATGGGGCGAAAAAATGATCTTGTCCCTGCGGGTGGGTTAAATGGACATCTCTAAACGGGAACAACCATAAAAAGTCTCTCAGGTCCTCTCATGCAATTAATTAGACAAAGCATCGTAATTAACTCTAAACTAGCCAATTAGTTGGGCACGATAGCGTTTCATGCTAACCGACTAGCTGCTCTAAGCGCATGGATTGATCAGAACGTTAATTAAATTGATCAAATTCAATTAAACAGTTTTCTATTCCTAAGGTTTATTATACACATCATGTTAACTATGAAAAAACCATCATATTAAGACTAGTCATAACCCGACCCATCTTGCTACTACAATTGAGCATGCAATTTATGACAATTACAAATCATAAATTACAAACAAAGCATACATGAACAATTAATATTTAATTGATTAAGCTGTCACATTAACCAATACTAATTGCACAAGAATAAAACGAAGAATATAAAACAATTAACCAATGAATTAGATTGCAATTTAATACAAAAATCTCATAAAAATCATAAGTTTTAGCCTGATTGACCTAAATGAAAAAATGAATATATATGTGGGAATTGGGGGCCAAAATCGGACTACAATCCGAAAATTGCAACTTCGGTACGCGTCTGGCTGAAAAATGGAGCTGGGCGAAAGGTGGGAGTTAGGGGAAGTTGGGCCGATGGAAGGAACTCTAGCGTCAGTGAAGTGTTGAGTTTTATGTCCTAAAACTCGTGGTTTGTAAGTACTCTATTTAGGAAAAAAGAGTTATTGAGTTTTATTCAGTAAAAGAGTTTACTAGAATAAAGTGAAACATGTTTGCATTAACCTATACCAATGACAAACACCCATGGCGAAGTCTGAGTACTTGAACCTCATGTATGACATGAATGTGGATCAGGTTCAAATATACACCCAAAACGGTCTATAGTATATGGTTAAGGTTGGGTACCTTATCCTTGTAACACTATTGGATGCGGCTCGCTTTGTATTGTACAAAACGATGTGATCCGAATAATTTCACATGGAGATGTGCGAGCGATGGCGTCCTGTGCAATGAGTTTGCATAAGACTTAATCGCGAAATTAAGTCGCTCTCTCTTTATAACACCGTTTACTGTAGAGACCGACTATTTCATATGATGGCCTCGGTAACTCGATCTCAATCCTGAGCTCGCTATGAACTCCTATTTATTCGAGAGTATCCTTTGATTTTCACGGGTGAAAGTGGCCAAATCGCCGACTCAATAAACCTACCATCTTGGGGATAAACTCGAATAGGTAGATAGGTTAGTAGATAGGTTGTTCCCTTAATAGCTGACTCCGGGGCTTGAACAATGAGCGCTCACCCTCTCCTGATCAGAGAGGGATCTGATTTATTGGTTAAACCATAGATCAATTGTTCATTAGAGGTGTCAGTGGTACTTAAGGAACAAGAAGTAATGCATGGGTTAAACATATTAAATGACCCAACTGTGATTACGAACGGCCTGTGAAGGATCAACTTGTCAATGACGGTTATATCAAGATGACATAATATATCTACCGTGAGGAGAGGGCAACCCTCAGACTATAGTGAAGTCTCTGGGGGTTTGACGAGTGTTGATTAGTCCGGTTGAAAGAGTTTTGACCGGATAATCTTGTATCGTTGGAGCTCATGATCTGTAGGTCCTTTAGGTTCTCCTAATTAGCTCGGATAAAGCAGTGTAACAGTGTTATAGGGAAGAATTTGGAGAAATCCAAATTCGTTTCTATTGATCGAAATCGGACATATTTAAATATGATTTAAATACGCGACCGGAAGAAAATATGAATAGAGATTCATATTGGGAAAAACGGTTTTCAGAAAATCGGGGTTAATTTTATTATTTAATTAATATTTGATATTAAATTAAATAATAAAATAATTAATTAAAAAAGTTTTAATTAATTTTAATTATTAATTATAATAATTTATTATTATAATTATGATTAATGTGTTCAACTTACATGTTGAACACATGTACCCCACTCATTTCTCACTTTCTTCCTTTGGATGAGAATGAGGGGTTGGTTGTTTTTTGGTAAATCTGAGATTGTTTTAACAATCTAATTCCTCTATCTTTCAATCTCTCTCTCTCGGTAATCTCTTTAAAGGTTGAAGACTATTGAAGGAGCTTAAAGGTTTTGAAGCTCTGAAAATTTGGTGATGGAATTGATGAGTTCTTGTGAAGAATTTGAAGTAGCATGAAGTGTTCATCCTTCTTCTCAAATCTTCCATTCTCAATTGTTGAAGGTATTGTGAGAAGAAAGCATATAGCTTGTGCTTGTTGAAGTGTTCAACACACACAAGCTACAAGCTGTGAGTTTATCTTCTGCACACAAGACACCATATTCATCTTCTACCTCCTTCCTCTTCTCCTCTCAACAAACCCCCTTAGCTCAAGGAGTCCCACAACTCCGCTACTCAGCCCGAAGATAGCCGGGACTCCTCTAAAGGTGGTCCTCGACTTGCTGTGTTCGTGACCTGAAGGGGAGAAGAAGCTGTAGATAGGAGGAGACGAGAAGAAGACTTCTACAGAAAAAAGGTATTTTTTCGGACTTCTTCGCACTTGCTTGTAAATTTACCAGTCGGTATACCGGTTCATACTTACCAGTGGAAATTTACCGGTGGCGTGCTCAACGCTTTGTCAAGCGTTTTAGCGTTGGCTCTTCGGTCAAATTTTACCCATCGAGCATACCGGTGGGAATTTACCGAAAGAGTTGACCGGTAAGTTGTTACCGGCCGTGCCTTACCGGTTTACCGGTAAAAAATCTTGTGAAGATTTTTCCACTAGTTTACTGGTTCAAGGCTTACCGGTATGAATTTACCGGTCGGTGCTTACCGATTTAATCCTTACCGGTGTGAGTTGTGAAACTCATCGAACCGGTGGTAAACTTACCGGTCCGGTTTTATCGGTGTGAATTTATCGGTGCTGATTTTTTCACACGGTTTTACTAGTCGGGGTTTACCGGTTGAAAGCTTGTGAAACTTTTACCGGTCGAGGCTTATCGGTGTGCAATTTACCAGTGTAAATCCTTGAGGTTTACCGGTGGCACACCGAGGTGCCTTACCGATGATTCCATACCGGTCAACCTTTACCGGTTGACGTTTACCGGTCGACGTTTACCGGTCGGTAAGAAATTTACCGGTGGGACTCGGGGCTGAGAAAATACCATGTGTTGGATGATTTTTCTCTTGCCCGGTTTGTTTCTTATTGATTGCTGAAGATCCTCAGCCAGTTTAGGCATCTTCCGTTGCGCCTCTAGTTGTGTTAGGATTTCAGTTCCATCATGAAGCTGGTCGTGGCCTGGGTCGTGATCATCTCAGTTAGGCGTTGAAGAAGATGGACCCGCTTAGGCACGCGTTTGGGCTTAAAAATGAAGTTGGGCTGATGGAAAGAACTCTGGCATGAGTGAAGCTGGTCGTGGGTTGGGCCGTGAACATCTCAGCTAGGCGTTGAAGAAGATGTACATCCCAGGATCTGAACTTGGAAAAGATTAACATATCAAAACCTATACCATCAGACCAGACTACCAATTTAGAATAATAGATGATTTTTTCTATATAAAGTATTATCAGTCGGCTCAGTTTGCTGATATTAGGCTTCAAAACTCCTCTTTGAAACTCCAAACTAGTGTAACAGCCAGATTCAACCATCAACACTTTAATTATGTAAAATATATAATTTAAGCACATTTAATTCATTAAACTTACCAGACTTAAAGGCAAATAAACTAGCTCTTTCATAGTACTATCACACAACGTTACAACACATTTTATTTAACTTTCCTTATATTATTTCTCTTTTATTATGATTTGTATAAAACTCTTCAAAAGTTAAGTATCTACTTGTAAATAAATGTCTGTAATGAAGTGTTAAAAAGTAATTAGATTTTTCTGCAATTAATATTTTGTTTCCCATAGAAGGGTTTCACTAATTTGTTCATAATTTATTAGAAAAGAACTGAAACTATTGAAACTATGCATATTTCTTCTGTACGATCATTAAGGGTGTGTTTGGATTGACTACTAAAAAAATGCTTTTCAATGATTGCATTTTTTCAAAAATATTTTTTCTAGAAATGTTTATAATTAAAACACTCATGTGTTTGGTTACATTTTCTCAAAAGTGTTTTTATCTACAAGTGTGTTTGGTTTGTTCTACACTAAAAGTGTTTCTCTCAATGTCAAATTACTATAAGGACAATTATTAATAAACAATATGAATTAATAAGTTTAAATTTATATTTGCCGTTTAGAGTTTAGAATTTACTATTGTTGATGGTCGGGGTTTGGCAGTCGGGGTCGGGGTCTGGCGGTTAGGGTCGGAGTCGGGGTCATGGTCGGGCAGTCAGGGTCAGGGTCGGGCGGTCGAGGTCGGGGCCGGGGTCGAGTTCGGACAGCTGGAGTCAGGGACGGGGTTGGGCATTCAGGGTTAGGATCGGGGTCGGGCGGCTGGGGTCGGGGTCGAGGTCGGGTGGCCGGCGGTGGTCGGGGTCGGGGCCGAGGCTGGGCTCGGGGTCGGGGTCAGGGTCAGGGTCATGGTCGGGCAGACGGGGTCGGGGTCGGGGCTAGGGTAGGGGTCGAGGTCAAGCGGTCGGTGTCGGGGTCGGGGTCGGGGTCGGGGTCGAGGTCGAGGTCGAGGTCGGGTGGTCGGGGTCGGGTGGTCGGGGTCGGGGCCGAGGCTGGGCTCGGGGTCGGGATCGGGGTCAGGGTCAGGGTCACGGTCGGGCAGACGAGTTCGGGGTCGGGGCTAGGGTAGGGGTCGAGGTCGGGCGGTCGGTGTCGGGGTCGGTGTCGGGGTCGGGGTCGGGCGGTCGGGGTCGGGGTCGGGGTCGAGGTCGGGTGGTCAGGGTCGGGGGACGGCGGTGGTCGGGGTCAGGCGGTCGGGGTCCAGGTCGGGTGGTCGGGTCGGCGGTGGTAGGGTCGGGGTCGGGTGGCTGGGGCGGCGGTGGCCGGGGTCGGGTGGCCGGGATAGGGCGGCGGTGGCCGGGGTCGTTGTTAGGGTCGGGGTCGGGGCCAGGGTCAGGGTCGGGGTCAGGTGGTCGGGGTCAGGGTCGGGTGGTCGGGTCGGCGGTGGTCGGGGTCGGGTGGTCAGGTCCTGGCCAGCGGTGGTAGGGTTGGGGTCGGGTGGCTGGGGAGGCGGGAGTCGGGGTCGGGTGGCGGCGGTGGCCGGGGTTCGGGTGGCGGCGGCGGTGGCCGCGGCTAGTGCCTGGGGTTCGGGTGGCGGCGGCGGTGGCCGCGGCTGTTGCCTGGGGTTCGGGTGGCGGCGGCGGTGGCCGCGGCTGTTGCCTGGGGTCGGGTGGCGGCGGCGGTGGCTGGGGTCGGGTGGTGGCGGCGGTGGCCGGGGTCGGGTGGCGGCGGCGGTGGCCGGGGTCGGGTGGCGGCGGCGGTGGCCGGGGTCGGGTGGCGGCAGCGGTGGCCGAGGTCGGGTGGCGGCGACGGTGGCCGGGGTCGGGTGGCGGCGGCGGTGGCTGGGGCGGCGGGAGTCGGGGTCGGCGGCGGCGGCGGTTGCTAGGGTCGGGTGGCGGCGGCGGTGGACGGGGTCGGGTGGCTGGGGCGGCAGGAGTCGAGGTCGGGTGGCGGCGGTGGCCGGGGTTCGGGTGGCGGCGGCGGTTGCTAGGGTCGGGTAGCGGCGGCGGTGGCCGGGGTCAGGCGGCGACGGCGGCGGTGGTCGGGGTCGGGTGGTCGGGGTCGGGTGGCGGCGGCGGTGGCCGGGGTCGGGCGGCTTGAGCGGGGCGACGGATGGCAAGAGTGGGAGGCGGTGGCCTGGGACGGGTGGCCGGAGTTGGACGGTGGTGGTCGGAGTTTGGAGGCGGTGGTCGGCGGCGGTCGGAGATGGTCGGTGAGGAGCGGCGGTGGTCGAAGGAGGTTGGTTGGTGGAGAAAATTTAAAAGATGAGTGTGAGAGTATTTTGGTAATTTGAATACAATATGAGAATTATGTAGGTTTTTCAAATAAACACTCAAAAACATTTTTTTCAAAAGTTAATATCAAGTGTTTCATCCAAAATGCATTATTTCAAAAACTCATTCTCCAAAAATTCATTTTGGATAGTTGCCAAACACTTCAATTTATTCCAAAATGACTTTTTGCAAAAATTAAACACTTAGGAAGCTAAACCAAACACACCCTAAGTAAGATGAATCCAAGGGATTGATTTGGATTTTTTTGTACTTGTGATTCAATAGAGTATCCTAATTGGTTTTGAATGAGATAATCACCATAATTATAAGCAAATATCTCTCATGATTGACTTATGATTCAATTAAAAAAAATTAAATAGAAAATAAACGTGAGAGAAAACTTTACCTCTAAATATGATTCATAAAGGAAGATTTGTGATATTGGGTGGTGTGTCAGAAAACCAATATACTCTGTGAAAAAATTATAATTTGTTATTGACAATTAAAACCAAATAGAAACTACTTGAAAATTATGTATTAAAATAAAGTGTAAAATATTATTATATAAAATGTGATGTATGAGTTCTATTTCCCCGATCTCAGGATATTCATCTACATTTATTCCCGAAGGAGACAATATCACAAATATACGATCCTCCGACGGGCTTGGCTGAAACTAAAAAGTTATATCATGAAAAGAGATCAAATTGTCAATTTTTTACGGGGATTTTGACAACAATTTTTTTTAAATGTTGTAGAAAAAAATTGGTATTAAAAGGGTATATTGTTGTTGTTCACACGAAGATTTCGACGAGAAATTTAACACGTGTAAATGAATTTTGATTTGTATTTATGTTTGTATGTATTTGTATCAGTGCGTAGTGGATTACAATCTCTAATGTTTATCCTCTGCTTCTTTCTCTCTCAAATGTAAATGTATCTCGATGGCTTGACAACTTCTTTTCGATGTTGGATTTGTTTCGATGGCTTCGCAACTTGTTTTCGATGTTGGATTTGTTTCGAGGGCTTCGCAGCTTGTTTTCGATGTTGAACTTGTTTCGAGAGCTTTGAAGCTTGTTCTCGATGTTGGATTTTACTCGAGGGCTTCGCAGCTTGTTCTCAAGGTTGAATCTTCAGCATCGCGTAGCGGTGTTCAATCTTCAAGATTCATAGAGTCTTCTTTGCTTGTGAATTCTCTCTGAGTTCTTAGGAGAAGAAATTTTCTGAACCTTGCAAATGAGGAATGAACTCTCTATTTATAAAGCTCTGATGAGGCTAGTGAGTTTGGGCTTGGATCCAATGGGCTATGGGTCCAATGAACTTTCTGGCTTTGGGCCAAATTTCCATTAAAGTAACTTTCTGGGCTGATTTTATTTTGAGCCCAATTGCGATATGACCCAATTTGCTCCGTTAAGTTTATTTGATCCAACGGTCATGATCAAGACACGTGGCAACGGCTGATTGACCAAAATTTCTCGGTCAACAAATGCCCCCTTTTTCGAGAGTTATGCACAAGTGTGTGTGGGTGAGTCTCGGAAAAGTTAAATTTTGAAATCGAAATGTAGGACACCCCTAATTTCGACTCCGCCTTGACATGTCAATTTTATTGAAATATGAAATTTAGTTCATAAATCAATTATTTTAATTGATACATCTTTCTATGCGGATTGACAAAAAATATGAATTTGGCTCACAATTTTGATCTTTCTTATTTGACTGAAACTTGACTTGAACTTCAATAGATTTTTGTGTTCTACCTTAATTCTATTTTGGATGTAGGGTAGAGTTTTGCGTCTGGCCAATTGAATTTTGTATAGGGTTTGACTTTGAACTTGATCTAATTTCGACGTGGGATAAAATTTGGAGTATAGACAAACCATCAATTTCGATTTGAGACTTGGATTTAGATAAATTTCGACTCTAAATCTTGCTCGAGAATAAAATTTGAATATGCCCAAAGTTTTAATTCTAGGAAAATTTATGATATTTTCTCGAAGTTTGGTTTGAACTCAGAGTAGAAGTGATGAAAATTTGACTTGGCGCAATATTGGGATTCCAATCAATTTTGACTTGAAGTTCGATAAATTTTGAACTTAAGCTCATGATTATGGAAGGAAATTTAGAACACGCCTAAATAAAAATTTGAATGAAATATTACAATATGAAAACAAACAATAATAAAGAAGCTTGTTTGACAAAGTGAAACTTGTATGACATTTGCTTCCTTTGGTCTTAAGTTCGAACCTAACTTCATGCACATTTTTCTCAAAATTTCTCAACTCTTAAGTGAAGGGTATTTTAGTAACTTCACATTAAAGGACAAAACCTAATCCTTTGCCTTTAGGGTTTCATCTATTTGGTTTAAAAGAAAATTAAACCTAAACTTTTTTGATCCAGCCGTTCGTCTCGCTCATCTGAAGCTCAACGCCTCACTCAGTCGCACGCCCGCCGAGCCTCCACCGCACGCCAGTCTTCGTCCGCACGCTTCGTCGCACGTCGCCTCGCCCATCTTCTTTGTGGGTCTAAAGAGAATAGAAATTAGCAGGCTAGTATATATGAAATATCCTCTAAATATTTGTATTGAATAAAGATGATAACGACTGATATACACCCTCAGTATATATGCACACTTATAGAAAGAATAAAGGTAGCCCTAACATAATGTGCAACGTGCCAATCAACTAATGGATAACCAATATACAAATTATTCTCTAGAATGTTCTTCCAACCTGGCAGCCACATCATTGCCATGTAGATGTCCAGGTAGGCGTTGCTTACCATCCCCCCTCAAACGAGAGGGTAGATCAATTAGCCCGAGTTTGCTCCGAAGGTACGAGACTGCGAGTGGGAAAGTGGTTTGGTAAGATAATCAACAAGCTGCTCACTGGAGGGTATGTATTTGACATCCAGTTTCTTGTTTAGTACTTGATCTCTAACGTAATGAACGTCGATTTCAATATGCTTTGTCCTGGCATAAAAAATTGGATTGGCAGCAAACACATTGGCACTAATTTTATCACATCAAAGCAGAAGAGTAGAGGATAATGTGAGTCCAAGTTCCTTTAGTAGTTGACGAGTCCAAGTAATTTCAGCTTAGGAATGAGCGAGAGCTCTATATTCGGATTCAGTACTTGACCGCGCCACAACAACCTGCTTTTTCGAGGACCAAGAGATTAATGTAGATCCAAGGAACACATAGTAAGCAGCCACTGACCTGCGATCATCAACACTGGCAGCCCAATCAGCATCAGAGAATGCAGTGATGGTGAGATCAGAGCTTGGTTGAATTAGCAGACCATAAGAGGAAGTGCCTTTGAGATAACGGAGGACCCTCTTGACTGCTTGCCAGTGAATATCAGTTGGAGCCTTAAGGAACTGGCTGAGCTTATTGACAATAAAGGCGATGTCTTGTCTGGTGTTGGTGAGGTACGGAAGGGCCTCTATAGTGCTGCGATAAATGAAGGGGTCGGGGAGCAGATCACCATCATGAAGAGACAGAACCTTACCCGTGACCGCAGGAGAAGGGTAGGAGTTTGTATGCTGGAGCTGAGTCTTGACAAGAAGATTAGAGATATACTTTGACTGACTCAAGTGAATCCCAGATGGTAAATAAGTGACCTGAATCCCCAGAAAGTAGCTGAGTTTACCACGATCTTTGAGAGCAAATTGTGTATTCAACACACAAACAAGATGATTGAGAAATGAGTCATTGTTACCCGTGAGGACTACATCATCGACATAGATAAGCAGAAGAGCAGTGATAGAAGCTTGTTGGTAGATGAATAATGAGGCATCAGAACGACTTACAGAAAAACCGCAGCTGATAAGGAAGGTCTTGAATTCATCATTCCATGCTCGAGGAGTCTGTTTTAGGCCATACAAAGCCTTGTGAAGGTGACACACATACCCTGGGTACGTTGGATCTTCATAACTAGAGGGTTGTGCCATGTAGACTGCCTCTTGAAGTGTGCCATTTAAGAAGACGTTATTGAAATCCAGTTGTCGGAGAGACCAACTGTTGGATAGAGCAAGGAAAAGGACAATACAAATAGTCGATGCCTTAACTACAGGACTGTAGGTTTCAAAGAAATCAACTCCAGCGAGCTGATGGAAACCTTTTGCCACCAAGTGTGCCTTGTGTCTCTGAATGGAGCCATCAACATTTTGTTCCAACTTGTACACCCATTTGCTGCCAACAACATTTTGGTGAGCAGATGGTGGAACAAGGGTCCAAGTCTTGGACCTTTGAATAGCTAATATCTCGTCATCCATGGCAGATTTCCAAGGAGGGGTGGCTAGGGCAAAAGACAACTTGGTAGGTTCGGTAAGAGACCAGTCAGTGGGAGTAGTAAGAGTCCATGCTTTTGGGTAGAAAACACCGGCTTGGCCCCTAGTGATCATTCACAGTAGGACAGACATGGGGGAGAGAGGAAGGAGAGGCATTTTCTGGAGCAGTGGATTTAGCACTGATGTTGAGGACATGGGAGATAATAGGAGGAGAGGTATTATGGATAGGCGATAAGAGAGGTTGATTGGAGACAGTGGGGTTTGGGGTTGAGCGGAGGTCGCTGTTGGTTGGAATGGTAGATAATGTGGGCTGAGGTAAATTGGGAGATCCAAACCATGTGGTAATCGAGGGGGAAACAGACGGGTGTGAGATTGGTGGAGTTTGAGCGCCAAAGTATTTTTGAAATGGGAACACGCTTTCATTGAAGCGCACATGGCGAGATATCAATTTTTTTCCAGATTGAGTGAGGCAGCGGTGTCCTTTATGTAGAGGAGATGGTCCAAGATAAACGCAGAGCTCTTAGTGATGTGCAAATTTGTGTTGTTAATACGACCGAAGGTTCGGGTAGTAGGCACAGCCAAACACTCGAAGTAGAGAGATGTCTAGTGACTTATGCAGAAGAAGCTCCATAGGAGCTCGGTTGTTCAGTACCGGTGAGGGCATTCCATGATAAGAAGCACAACTATCTGAAAGGCGAACCACCAGAAGGACAAAGCCATAGATGCTTGTGCAAGTAGAGTAAGTCCTGTTTCAACCAGATGCCGATGCATTCGTTCAGCCCGACCATTCTAAGCCGACGTGTAGGGACAAGAAAATCGAGGTTGAATGCCAAGGTGTTTGCACATTTGGGCAATGGGTTTATATTCCCCACCATTATCCATTTGCATCATCTTAATGTTGGTTTGAAAATGTGTCTGAATAAAACCTTGAAGTTCTTTGAATGCAAAGATGGTGTCACTCTTTTGTTTGAGAGAAAAAATCCAGGTGAACCTACTGAAATCGTCAATGAACACTGCATAATATCGGAATCCATCTGCTGAAAGAACTGGAGCTGGCCCTCATACATCTGTGTGACCAAGGTCAAATGGGGCTGAAGTATGAGATTGAGACTTAGGGAAGGGGAGTGCGTGCAGCTTTCCGAATTGCCATTCTTCACAAAAAAACTCTTCTTCATTAACTAATAACTTCAATTTACATCCACTAATTAACTTGTTTAGAATCTTAGGAGAAGGGTGACCAAAACGTTTATGAGGTAACGCTTTGGTCACAATTACATTCACTTGAGGAATTTCAACAGATGAGGAAAAAGCAGAATAAACAGCTGGTGTTGGGGAGCATGACAACAAAGCACTTGCAGACTTGGTTAAATAAGTGACAAATACTTGTTCATTATTTTTGTGCAGCTCCGGTTGAAGAATCTAGTGCAACCCATCTTTAAGGATTCCCCTCAGCAGCTCCTCCCCCGTACCCTTGTCCTTAACCACACAGAAGTCAGGATGAAATTCAACAAAGATATTATTGTCTTTAGCTAGCTTTGAAACACTGACCAAGTTTTTGGCTATCAAGGGTACACATATAACATTATTAAGTTGAAGAGATCCAAGGGAAGAAGTAATGGAAGTAGACCCCAGATGAGAGATGGGAAGTTTACTTCCATCCCCAACTATGACAGATTCCATACCTGAGTACTCTGTTTTGTTGGCTAGGAACCCTTGATTGGCAGTAACATGGCTGGAGGCACCACTGTCGGCATACCAACTTGGGTCGAGTATAGTTTCTGGAGTAGCAGAGGTACCATTAGTAAGCATAGCAGTAGGAGATGATCGATGATTTTGATTACCAGCAGAAGACTGGTTGAAGCCTTGAGGAGACTGATTCTCCCTTTAGTGTGTGTTGTGAGGATTATTCACCTCAGGTAGGAAACGTGAGAAGCACACTACAGCACTATGGCCATGTTTGCCACACACCTGACACTGCATCTGTCTGTAATTTAGGCCATTGTTCCCACGCCCTCTTCCTCGTCCTCCACGACCACCGCGCTGCCCATTGTTTGGGGAATACTGAGGCTGTGAAGGAGGTGAGTTGAGTGTGGGCAGAAAATTAGAACTGTGAAAACCTCTACCTTGCACCATGTTGACAGAGGATGGTGAGGTCAGTGAGAGGCCTGAGAGACAAGATTTAAGGGCTACTTGGTACTCCAAGCGCTTCTCATATGAAAGCAAATATGCTTGCATCTCGGTCCAGCTTACATTGTATTTTCCTTGTAGCATAATCACCACAGGGTTATAGTCTTCGTCAAGCCCAGATAGAGCCTGTGAGACAAGGTCAATAAAAGAAACAGGGCTGCCTACCAATGTTAAACTATCAAAGAATTTTTTCCATAGAACTTAGATACTCACTCATTTTTAGAGAACCCTTCCTTGTTTGTTGAAACATCCGTTTGATGTGATCGACCTCAGCCCTGGAATGTATCTCCACGAGTTCTTGAACAACTTCCCACAAGTCCTTGGCTGTGTAGAAGCCCATCACTTGCATAGCGATGTCTGTGGTCATAGAGTTGTACAACCATCCAAGAAGAAGTTAATCGATGGTTACCCACTTGGTAAATTCGAGATTCCGAGTTTGTGCGGAAGGAGTGGCTTGGATTTGTGCAACTGAGGTTTATTTCTCCACGCCATGGAGTTCTTGAGTACTAGAGCTTTCTCCTGTTTCTGTAGGTGAGTTTACAACCGGGGTAGCTGTGAGAAACTTGTCTGGGCAAGGATCAGCTCCGGTCAGATGGCCTTCCAGTTGGAAGCTTCTAAGGATAGGCCAAGCAAGGTGATATGAAAACCCTAGCCAATCGGAATTAGGAACCCTTTGGTTATCTGAACCTCTAATTCTCAAATGCCAAAACCCTCAAATCAATTAGAGTTCAATCCCAAGGATAGGATTAGATATGGATTACCTTGTGATCGAAGACCAAGAGGTAAGGAGAACTAGTTCCCTACTCGAGGTTTGAACACTCCACAAGTAAATTGATCAGACTTACTTGAATGCTCCAACATGCAACCATAACTCAAGAATTGCAAAAGATTGGTGATGAGGCTCAGTCATCAACATGCAGAAACTTTCATTCAAAAAAAAATAAGTCCCTCTCTACAATGCTTCACTCAGGATTTAAACCTAATTTGTTTAGCTAATTAGCTAAATGACCAATCTACCCCTAAGTAGAATTTATCAAACATCACTCAAAATAAATGATAAATAATCAATCTAATTGGGCCATAAAAATGACCAGCATAAACTTCTAAAGTAAACAAATATTGCTAGCAAAATTACAATAGTAAGTTTCCTAACATAAATCTTCATTTTCTACTGGTAACATCATCTGACATAATGTATAGAGCTTTTGTTCATTTGCTCTTCTTTGACCTTCCTTAATCGAGTTCACCAATGTTTGTATGTGAGTATCGAAAGCCAGTTGTAGTTGTTTGGCCCTTGAACGTGTGATTGGTCCTGGAGGAAAAGTGAGGACATCCTGGTTCATATCATCATCCTCTTCTTTTGAAGGATTCGTCCTCGAATCAAATATTTCACCTGCATCAAAAGGAGTCAAGTCAGAAACATTAAAAGTCGCACTCACACCATACTTACCTTTAAGGTCAATTATGTAGGTGTTGCGTGCTCAGTGTGTATGTAAAATTAAATGCGAAGAGCACTCAGATCATGCAAGCATACATGGTCTGCAAAAAGTGATAAGTATTTTTTAATTCGTTTTCCCACAGAGATTGAGTTTAGGTACTAACGAGTTGAGGTGCTAAATTAGATAAGGTAACTTAAATTGGGTAGATTTGGGGTTGATGTACTGAAATAACAAAGAAGCAAGAAGAATGCAATTGATAATGTAAAGCAAGAGAAGAGATAAAGCTATAATGTGGAGAAGAAGAACTGCGGGTCTCGCAATGTTTTCGCAATAAAATCGCAAGGATTAGAAGCTAATGAAAAGACTAAGGCAAAAAGCAGAAATGTTTTATTGCGGTTCTCGCAATAATCTAGCAATAAATTAGCAACGATTTTAAATGTAAAGTAAGGCAACAAGGTCGACTTAAGACTCCTCTATAGGCACTTAACTACGATCATTCAGCAGTAGATTAACATATCATGCATCGTTTTAGCTAAATCTCATGCATCTCTCGATTACATGCATTAGATCTTTAGTTCACTCATATCCAAGTAAGACATAAAAACCTATTTATACAAGCAAGCTAACAAACGTGCTAGGAGAACGCATATTCCTAGGTCATTTTCTGGTTACCATAAAAGGCTAGCATGAATGGATGACTCTGAACTCTTACTCCTTCCGGAGGTTAGGAATTCTTTAGACAAAATGGATGGCCGGTCGAAATTGCCCATGGGCTGAAGCTCACATACATTCAATGCAATCATGCTGCTCTACATGCTGGACTCTCGTATTTCTAGCCTATAGATTCATCTTTAGCAGACCTTTCTTAGATTAGTTACTCATGGTTTTCGAAGAACTAAAAGGGATGGATTGATTGATCATGATTTAGAGAATTCAGTAAAAGCAATTGAATAGGAAATAACAAAATGAAGAACTCAACAAAACTTAATTGATTACTCTCTAAAAATAAGGTTCAGAACACTTCATAAGAACGACGTGCAATGATATGAAAACAGTAAAGATCAAGTGTATTGGAGGATGAATCAGAACAATGTCGCAAATGGAATCAGTAGAGAGAAAACAGTAAAGAAAGCTGTAAAGTGCTCGGGTCCTCCACGTTGCTAAACGTCTCGAATGAAGGGGAAGATTAGTTGATCTTGGGGATGAATTCAATCAGAAGAGAAGAAGGATCTCCTCTTCTTCCTCTCGAATTATCGACGCCAAGGGCTGATTTCTTCGATCCAACAAACGGAGGAAGGAATGTCGTCTGCAGATTGCTTCGCAACTGGGATCTCCTCGCTTCTGAGTGTGTGTTTCCCTTCATCATCCGTCTCTTTTTATAGCTTCTGCAGGTACCTTCAGCCGCTGATATCCATCCATTCTGAACAACAATCTTCCACGTGGCAGCAGTGGAAAGCTTAGGCGGCTGGAAAATCGCAACAATGGCGACTGACGGCTAGAAAAGTTCAGCATAAGAAGACTGGCATTGCGATTTCCTTGCGAGGGCCGCAATGCTCTGTTGCGGTTTCAACAATGTTTCCGCAACGTTTCCTGCAATGTACATTTGAGCTCTTTTTACATCATTTTACATGCTTTTTTCGTTCCTTTTCCAAATAAGTCCTATTTTAGCATCATTTCTCAAATTCTCACATTTAGGCACACATTGAGCTAACTTCTAACAAAAACACTCAAGAATGTACCTGATTTAAAGGTAAATATAGCCCTAAATAATGCACTTTTGGAGAGGTAACACACCCCCAAACTTGAGTTATTGCTAGTCCTCGAGCAATATAAAGGCTTACTTTGGCTGCTAAATCTTGTCTTTCAAACTCTACCTAACTGACTTGCTGACTTCCCTGGGCTTACTATCAAAGGCATTGCTATCCTGTGACACTCTTCTAGGTTCAAACTAACTTCATATTCTGCCTATTCTGATTTCCCTTGCCTTTAAAACCTTCTGTTTTTACAAACTTCCTCACTACTGGTTTATCTGCCTATGTCATTGGGTTCATTGTGCAGTTATCCCTAAGCTTTCAAACTCTCCCTAGTTTTAACTCAGACTCAGTACATGCTTCTAATGTCTTTATTTTTGAGCTACCCAGGAATCCTTAGAGTCATGCCAGGCTTAGCACACACGAGTATCAGAGTACAGTCCATAGAACAAACTAAGCCTTGGCATCACTGTGTTGGATAAACACTCATCTCCCTTGACATACCTTCAAGCTACAACCTTATGCTTAGCAAACTAAGGATCAGAGTTCAATTTCACAGGACATCTAAACACTTAGGCCGCAGCTCTTTGGCACACATTCTTCTTCCTTGGTTTTATTTTTCCCTTTTTTCTCTTTTGGCAAAGTCTTCTCTTTGAATTGCCTTTTGATGCAGTGCCACTTGTGGGTTACACAAATGGCCCTGATTACTCAGCATCCTTAGAGAGAGACAATACCCTTTACTTTTCTTTTGCTTTCTTATTCATTTTTTTTTTAAAGAAGAAGAATGTCTATATCTTTTTTTCAAAGGAGAGAGGAGTGTTCCTAGGCCTAGAGGTTGCCTCCCCCAAACTTAAACTCCTAATTGTCCCCAATGAGAGTCTGAGGTGGTACACCCCCAAACTTATCTTAGAAGCATCTAGTCTAAATAAAAACCAGACATACTCAAAACTTCTAGGGATAGAATGACCCTCTTAGTTCAGATAACTCATAAGCAGAAGTTTATTAAAACTAACATGGTAAGGTCTAACAGAGGTACATGCTCAGCATTTTACGAGGCTAATTAAAACTAACAAGAGTGTACCTGACACTCATCCAGCATGCTCAATAGACAGACTACCTATGCACATCAGTAATGCAGCCAAATAATGAGATTGAAAGACAGACAGCCCATCAGAAAGTCATACAACAGCATGCTTAAGCAAACAAAAGATTGCGAGGTCCGCAAAGAATTCGCAATGATTTCAACAGAGCAGATGTAACCGTGATCAAGGCTCCTAACATGCGATGTTCTATTCGTAAACAACTACAGGCAATAGAAAAACTATCTAAGCTAACTAATCATACGAAATTAAACTTAAACTAAGCAGGCTAATTAAGAAATTAAAACAGAACAAACAATTGATTATTGGGGGGTAACTGGTCACAGAAAAGCAAATTTGTTTGAAAGGGATCAGAAATACTCCCTCGAATGCCCTCAGTCTGGAATTCATTCATCCTTATCTTCTTCATCCTTCCTCTCACTCGGAGGTACCCAAGGACTCAACAATCTAGCAGGGAAGGTAGGGAACGTGCACCGCAGGTGCTCAACCAACTCTTGGTCCCTTGCCTGCGAATACTCAGCCCATTGGGCTAACTTTCGTTGTAAGTCCATCAAGCAGGCCATGGACAATGACTGTGCAGCAGCAAGTCCATCCATCTCGAACTCCATGTTGCCTCTTCTCCTCATCCTCAGGTCACTGGGCAGCTCAAGGTGGCCAGCATAGGCCAATTGTTTCTCCTCCATCGTCACAGGCACCCCTGCGCATAAGCATAATTTAGTGATGGTATTGGGGAAAAAGAGTTGGCCCTTACCTTTCTTGGAGCATTCGACGATTCAGAATCCTCATGCCCCTTGAGAGCATACACCTTGTTGATTGCTTCGGCTGAGAAGTCAACATCTACTCCCCTCACCATTGAAGAACAGCCTTCGGGGCGAGTGAGGTTGGCGTAGAAGTCGTACACCATATCAGAGTAGGCCTGAATTGGAGGCCTACACAGCTCTTCCCAGCCGTGGTTCATAATTCCTGCGCGCAGGAATTGCGGCAGGTCTGCAAGAGAATCAAGAAATCCTCTCTCGTGGAGGAGTTCTTTCTTCATCAATTCCAGGGCTCTAGCCTCCGCATCCTTAGACACATACCTCGCAGCTCGAGGCTCATCCTCTTGGTACATCTTTCTCTTCCCATTGTTCTTTGCCTTGGCTGCTTCAACAGCCTCAGATTTCATTTTCTTGATAAAGGGTCCAGCTTCAACCCTCTTCTTTTTAGTCTTCTTGGAGGTTTTTGGTCGCTTGCCTTTCACAATCACAGGGGCTCTCTTCTTGAGCCTCGCCTTGGCAGCTATCTGCTGGATGCATTCATCCAGCATTTCCTCCATCGAATCTCTGCTTTCCCTCTCCACAGGGCTGTCAAGATTGACATCCCTGAAGGGACAGAATACCTCTTCTTCTTCATCCGCACCACCAATTAATGCCAATTCTAGTTGTCCTTCAGATGGAACTTCAGGTTCCGACTACTGTTGAGGGGAATCAGGGCTTTGCATGGCCGTCTCAAACGATAGCCTGCCACTGTTGAGGCTTTCCTCACTCGTGGACTTCCTACTTTTGGTCTTTGGATCCTTCTCGGTAATCTTCCACTTCTTTGTACGGGATTGCGTTGGATCAGAGTTGGGTGCAGCCTCAGTCATCGCCACCTTCCACTTCCTCTTCACAGGGAGCTTCGGAGGTCTCTAAGGTTTCACAATTTCAGCGTTTGCCAAGGAGAGCAACGCATCCCTCACTAATTCAGCATCCTCCGTGATTGGGGATGTCTTTTTGGGCGTGGATTGTTCAGATCTTGTGGAAACCATGGTCGTTTCTTGAAGGTTAAGCTTGGGAATTTCTGAGGAAGGAGAGCTCTGAGTTGTGGAATTTTGAGGGTTTGAGACTCGTAAATGGGAATGATCCCTAACTCATCCTATTTATACTCGGTTGTTGCCCCAACGGCTATATGATTGCGGACTTCGCAATTTTTCTGCAATTTTTTTCGCATTTTTTTTCAGCAAATCTTTGAAGATATAACCGTTGGGATTTCATCCTTGATTGTTTATTTGTTGCAAGATTCTAGCAACTAAATCTTCGATTTTGCAAGATTTCTTCCTTTATCTTTCCTTGCCTCTTGGTTTACTCCCCTCATCGCCGTTTTAAGATCTCCAATTACCATGCTCTTAATCAATAAAAACAAACTTTAATTAATACTAGAAATATTAGAAATACTCTAATCAATCTAAAAGAAAAACAATAACGAAAGACTATCTATTCCATAATCCTTTGATGGTTGAGCATAAAAATAATTTCATTGAATGCCCTTGCTCATCCTTTCTTTCTTTGCTCTTAAGCTTCGGATAGGAGGAAGGCTGAGAGTGTCTTCACATCTCCTTCCTCATAGTAGTGCTTCAATCTCGCACCATTTACCATGAACGGCTGACCTTGATTCAGATTTCGAATTTCAATTGCACCATGAACGAACACATTAGTAATCACAAAAGGACCTGACCAACGAGACTTAAGTTTGCCCGGAAATAATCTAAGTCGTGAGTTAAACAATAGAACATGCTAGCCCTTTTTGAAATCCTTAATCCTAAGTCTACTATCATGCCAAATTTTAGTTCTTTCTTTATACATTTTAGCATTTTCGTATGACATATGTCTTAGTTCATCTAACTCATGTAATTGCAGAGACCGCAATGTTCCCGCATCGGTTACGCAATAATTCAACTCTTTTAAGGCCCAAAAGGCTTTGATTTCTAATTCAAGGGGTAAGTGACATGCTTTTCCATAAACTAACCTATAAGAAGACATTCCTAATGGCGTTTTATATGCAGTCCTATACGCCCACAGTGCATCATCTAGCTTAAAAGAACAATCATTTCTATTCGGTTTCACAACTTTTTCAAGTATGCTTGTGATCTCTCTATTAGATATTTCAGCTTGTCCATTCGAGTGTGGATGATAAGGTGTTGCTACTCTATGCCTAACATTATATTTAGCTAACACTTTTTCCATAGCTTTGGTTATAAAGTGCGTTCCTTCATCACTTATGATGGCACGTGGTGTGTCAAATCGTGTAAAAATATGCCTATTTAGAAATTTAACAACCGTTTTAGCATCATTTAAGGGACATGCAATTGCTTCTACTCATTTTGAAACATAATCTACAACTACTAGAATGTAAAGATTACCAGCAGATGGAGGGAATGGACCCATGAAGTCAATGCCCCATACATCGAAGAGTTAACTCTAAGATATATGTTAGAGGCATCTCATCCTTCCTACTAAGGTTACCTGTTCGTTGACACTCATTGCAGTTGTGTGCGTAGTCGTGTGCATCCTTGAAGATCGTGGGCCAGAAGTAGCCACTTTGGAACACCTTTGCAGCAGTTCTCTGACCACCAAAGTGTCCACCATAAGGAGTTGTATGACAATGCTGCAAGACTGACCTTGATTCAGCAGCTGACACACACTTCCTTAGCAATCCATCCGCACAGCTTTTGTAAAAGTGTTGGATCGTCCCAGATGTACTTCCTAGCCTCGTGTAAGAACCTCTTCTTTTCTTGCCCCCCTCTGAAAGTTGGTAATACATGTGAGGCAAGGAAGTTAGCAATATTCGCAAACCAAGGTTCATCATTGTTATCACAATGCACTAACACAAAGACATGTTCATCAATAAAGGAATCAGTCATTGCGGGCTCCGCAATTTTTCCGCAATGACTCTGCAATCTTGATAAATGATCAGCAATTACATTTTCACATCCTTTTTTATCTCTAATCTCTAGGTCAAACTCTTGCAATAGTAACACCCATCTAATTAGACGAGGCTTAGCATCAGTCTTCCTCATTAAATATTTTATTGGAGAGTGATCAGTATAAACAATCGTTTTATTTCCTACAATATAAGGCCTAAATTTTTCACATGCAAACACTACCGCTAACATCTCTTTCTCTGTGGTAGTGTAGTTACATTGTGCTTCATTTAAAGTTTTACTCGCATAATATACAGGGTGTGTTAGTTTATCTCTCTTTTGCCCCAACATAGCCCCAATTGCATAGTCACTAGCATCACACATTAGTTCAAAAGGCAAATCCCAATTTGGGCCTACTATGATTGGTGCTTTGACTAAGGCATCCATAAGATTTTTCCATGCTATTAGACATTCATTTGAGAAGATAAAAGTTCTATTCAGCTCTAGAAGCTCACAGAGGGGTTTAAAGATTTTTGAAGTCTTTTATAAATCTCCTATAAAATCCTGCATGACCTAAGAAACTTCTTATAGCTTTGACATATTTAGGTTCCACTAATTTCTCAATGATCTCTATTTTGGCCCTATCGACCTCTACTACTGCTTTGGACACTCTATGTCCTAATACTATCCCTTCTTCCACCATAAAGTGGCATTTTTCCCAATTTAAGACTAGGTTGGTTTCTTCACACCTAGTTAAGACTTGTCCTAAGTTTTCTAGGCAGTGGTTAAAGGAATCACCAAAGACTGAGAAGTCATCCATAAATATTTCTATTATGGACTCATCTAGGTCAAAGAATATAGCCAACATACATCTTTGGAACGTTGCTGGTGCATTGCATAGGCCAAATGGCATTCTGCGAAAAGCAAATGTTCCAAAGGGACATGTAAATGTTGTTTTCTCTTGATCCTCAGGGTCTATGGTGATTTGGTTATATCCTGAGTAACCATCTAAAAAGCAGTAAAAGGCTCGGCCAGCTATTCTATCTAACATTTGGTCTATAAAGGGTAAAGGAAAATGGTCTTTTTTTTTGTTTCGTTATTAAGTTTTCTATAATCCATACATACTCTCCATCCTGTAACAGTTCGAGTTGGTATTAATTCATTCTTTTCATTAACTACTACAGTCATACCACCCTTCTTAGGTACACATTGAATAGGACTGACCCATTGACTATTGGCTATTGGAAAGATCACACCTGCATCTAACCATTTAATAATTTCTTTTTTAACTACCTCCTTCATGGAGGGGTTCAACCTACGTTGGTGATCTACTCTAGGTGTATGTTCCTCTTCCAACAATATTTTATGCATGCAGTAGGAAGCACTTATACCCCTAATGTCACCAATCGTCCAAGCAATTGCCCTTTTATGTTGCTTGAGCAGCAATATTTACGCAATTTCATGCTGTTTACTTAGTTTGGACGAAATAATAACATGCAAGGTATCTTTCTCTCCTAGATATGCATATTTAAGATGTTCAGGCAATGATTTCAGTTCTAGTAAAGGCGGTTGTTCAATTGATGGCATCAAAGAAGTTGTGGTTCTTTCAGACAATTCATTGGTCATGCATACATGCTGAGGGTTGTCCACAGATACATCCATCAATTCAGAAACATTTAAATCATTTACATCTACTTGTGCATAATTAGTAGCATGCTTAATTAATAATTCATGCTCAAGTTCTTCTTCCATTAATGAGTCTACTATATCTATAGTTGCACAGGATTCAAGATCAGAGGGGTACCTTAAAGCTTTAAACACACTGAACTTGACCTCTTCATCATGAACTCTCATGGTGAGCTCACCTTTTTGGACATCAATTAGAGCCCTACCTGTGGCTAAGAACGGTCTGCCAAATAGGATTTGTGCCTCTTTATCTGCCTCGTAGTCCAAGATTATAAAGTCTGCAAGAAAAATAAATTTGTCAACCTTGACAAGTATATCCTCAATCTTACCTTCAGGGTATGCGATGGATCTGTCTGCAAGTTGCAAGGTGACTGTTGTTGGTCGTGCTTCCCCTATCCCAAGTTGTTGGAATAGTTACAAGGGCATGAGGTTGATGCTGGCTCCCAGATCACACAAGACTCTGCCCACATGCTTGCCTCCCAATTCTACTGGCAAAGTGAAGGAACCAGGGTCCTTCTCCTTCTTTGGCAGTTTATTTTGGAGTATGGCACTGCACTCCTCAGTGAGATTTACTGTTTCAAACTCACCAATAACTTTTTTGTTAGTAATAATATCTTTTAAGAATTTAACATATGATGGCATAGATTGCAAAACTTCCACAAACGGAATATTAACATGCACTTGTTTCAAGATTTCCAAGAACTTGTGGAAATGAGCTTCCTGCTCTTGCTTCTTCTTGAGTCGTCTAGGGAATGGAGGTGGTGGCACATATGTAGGCAAGTCAGGTTGCCCAATGATAGGTGGAGGCCTAGGAATTTCTTCTGGTTCCTCAATGATAGGTTCCAGCCTCACCCATGTTGTGCTTGGTGGTAATTGATCAAGGTTATGCAGAGAATCCAGTGGAGCATTAGACTCTTCATTCTCTACTCTCTTTGGTGTTTCTCTGTTGTTGATCACCAATGGCCTTCCACTTCGAAGTTCAATGGCTTGAACTTGTTCCTTACCATCCCTTCTTGGAGTTTCAGTGTCTGCAGGTGTTGCGTGCTCAATGTGTTAGAATAAATAAGCAATAAGATAGTAAGAGCACTCAGAACATGCAAGCATACATGATCTTATAGCAAGTAGTAAGTATTTTTTTCATTCGTTTTCCCACAGAGATTTATTATGAGCTACTCGTGAAGTGTATTGTTAAGAAAGAAGGGATGGATTTGAGGAGGTAGAATTGGTTTTAAGTTGTCTATTTTCTACGGAATATGTAAAGGGTAGCAACATAAACAAGTGCAAGTCAAAGATAAACTTAAATGAAAAAGAGAAGAGACTAATAAACGAAGAGGAAGTTGGCTAAACAGAATTTTAAACTTAGCAGAATTGCGGAAACAGCAATTCTACCGCAATGTTACTAACAGCGAAAGTGTGTAAAATGGAGAAACAAGGGCTACTAACGACTCTCCTATAGGCATTTTTATACGATTCTCAAGCATTGGATAACCTCACTATGCATCAAACTCACTCAATCTCATGTATCTTACGATTTCATGCATTAGATTCTTTAGTTTACTCATGTCCAAGTAAGGTCTTAAGCATCTTGTTAAAGCAGAAAGTTATGGTTTGTACTAGGAAAACGCCTATTCCTAGGTCGTTTTCTGGCTACCTTGAAAGGCTAGCATGAGTGTATGACTCTGAACTCTTACTCCTTCCAGAGGTTAGGAGTTCTTTGGACAAAATGGATGGCCAATCGAAATTGCCCGTGGGATGAAGCTTACATACAATCAATGCTTCGAGAGCTATCCTACATGCTTGGTTCACGTTTTTAAGCCTATAGTATTGTCATTAGTATGCCCCTATGTGTCTTAGCTACTCATGGATATAGACAGAACAGAAGTAAGAGATGAAGTAGACATGCTTAGAAGTAATTTAAAGACAAACGGCAAGGGAAAAACAGTAGCAGCAAAGAGAAGAAACTGTGAAATGAAGAATTTTTGCTTTGATTACTTGATTGTTTGAATGAACAAAGGAAAGCTTAAAGTAAATAACACAACGACAGACAGCAACGAAATGAAATGAACTATCCACTAGAACAGAAACAACAACTAAACAGAGATGGAAATCAGAAATAAAAGACAGAAAGCAGGTAATTGAGCTGGAACGCCTCGTCGCAACCGCCTCGGCTGAAGGATGAGAAAGATCAGCTTTGCTTGGATGAATCCAATCGGGAGAGAAGATGAGTCTTCTCTCCTTCCTATCAGATTATCAACTCCAACAGCTAAACTTCGCAAACCAACAGACGACAAAGGAAAATAGGAGAAAAGATGGAGCTGCGAGAAGACTTCTACGCTTCCGGATGATGATTGAACCCTCTACTTTGACCCCCTTTTATAGTAATTTGCAGGTGCGTTTGGGCCAAGGAGAACCATCCATCCTCAACGTCGTACTTCAAAATGGATGGAGGAGAAAGAACGAATCCCTGAAATAACGGAAATTAACAGAAATAGATCAGTCAACTTACGGTTTTCACTTAAAACATTGTTGTTTTAGCAATGTTTCCGCAATGCTACCGCAATGCATATTTTTCACTCTTTTCCTTCGGTTTTCATTCCTTTTCTTTCCTTTTGCACACAAGTCCTAATTTAGCTACCTTCTTCTAATTCTCATATATAAGCATAGGTTTAAGCTAAATCCTACCAAAAACATCTAAGAGTGTACATCTTTCTAAGCTAAATAAGTCCTAAAAAGGTCACTTTTGGAGACGTAACACACCCCCAAACTTAAGGTTTTGCTCGTCCTCGAGCAGTCTAAGGACTTGCCTAGGCTGCTATTTCATCTTCTTTAACCACTTACTGACTCCCCTACATTCCTATCTATAGAAGTGCTGTCCTGTGACACACTTCCAAGTTTACACTAACCTTTCATATTGCTTCTTCTGACTTCGCACGCCTAATACTCCCGCTGTTTCATTCACTCCCTACAACTGACCTACTTGCCTTTATCATATTGTGCATCTATCCCTAAGGTTTCAAATTCTACCTAGCTTTACCCCAGACTCAGTACATGCTTCTAGTTTCTACTTTTGAGCTACCTAGGATTCCTTAGAGTCATGCCAGTCTTAGTATTAACAGTGACAGTAGTACTTTTAGAGAACAACCTAAACCCTGGCATCACTACATTGGACATACATTCATCTCCCTAAACAACCCTACAAGTTACAACTTTGTGCTCAGCTAATTGAGGATCAGAGTTCTTTTTATTTAGGACATCCAAGCCACAAAGTTGCAACTCCTAGGTATACATTCTTCTTCCCTATTTCTTTCTTACTTTGGTGGCGCCTCTCCTTTGGTTGCCTTTTGATGCAATGCCACTTGTGGGTTACACACTTGGCACTGATTACTCAGCAACTAAAAAGAGACACCCCTCTTTATTCTATTTTTTTCTTTTTTTTTTTTCAGCTCATCATTTTTTGTAAAGGAGAAGAAGAATGCTTATGCTTTAAGGGAGAGAGGAATGTTCCTAGGCCTAGGGTGGCCTCCCCCAAACTTAAACTACTCATTGTCCCCAATGAGTGTCTTAGGTGGCACACCCCCAAACTTGTCCTAGAAGCATCTAGTCTAAGGTAAAACAAAGAGAATCTAAAAGCCCTAGGCATAGACAGAACATTCTAAAAGCAAACATCACAGCAGCAGAAATTTATAAAAACAGGCAGGTAAGGACTTAAAGCTATGCATGCTGAGCACTTTTTAGAGGTTAATTTAAACTATCAAAGGGTGTCCTATGACACTCATCCAGCATGCTTTTAGATAAGCTATATAAGGCAGACAGGATAGCAGCAAAAGATAGAATTTAAACAGAACCAGCCTAGCTAAATAGTCAGTCAAAAACATGCATTTACTAATAAAAATTGCGGTTTCCGCAATTATTTCGCAATAAAGACAGGGCAGATATATCAGTGATTAAGGCCCCTATGCATGTTTTTTTTCAGTCATCCAAGCTATACAAAAATGAAACTAAACTAATCTACCTAATCAGCTACCATCAGACTACACTAAACAAATTTAAATACTACAATTAAAGAACTAAAACAGATCAAAAGACTAACTCAAAACAGCATAATTCACATGGTTCAACAAAAAGCAGTTTGATTTTTTTGTTTTTTATATTGTAAGGGAACAGCAATACTCCCTTTAGTGCTTCTCAGACTAGCACTCAAATATCTTCCTCATCATCATTCCTTCTTGGCCGTGGAGGTGCCCATGGAGTCATTAAGTTCGTAGGGAAGTCAGGAAAGATGCATCCCAATTGGTCAGCAACTTCCTTGTCCCTTGCCTGCGCATATGTGGCCCATTGAGCCAACCTCTTCTGCAGATCCGTCAGGCATGCCATGGTCAAAGACTGAGCAGCAGCCAAGCCATCGAGTTCGAACTCCATGTTCCCCTTTCTGCGCAACCGCAACGTAGTAGGCAATTCCAGGTAGCCCGTGTAGGCCATCTGCCTTTCCATTCGCTCGATGGGGACCCCTGCACGTAAGCACAGTTTAGTAATGGTGTTGGGAAAGAAAAGTGGTCCCTTACCCTTTTTGGCGCAGTCATCAATTGAAGCTGCAATGACTTCGCCCACATTGATTGTGAGACCTCGCATGATCGCGTAGACCAGCAGCGCCCTGCTCTGGTTGATGGTGGTCTCATGGGTCACTAGGGACAACTTCCTCCGCACGAAAGAGAACCAGACAGCCGCCTTGGCTGTTAGGGTGGCACTCATCAGGGTGTGCCTCCCATTGCGCGAGACTGTCCATGATGCCTCAGGCTGGCCAATTATCCATATGGCCTCTTCTAGGATGGCTTCTGTAGGCTCATCAACGATCCTTGTATAGTCAGTGTGCTTTTGGCCCTTGAGGCCATAGGCTTCGTTGATCGCCCTTGCTGAGAAGTCTACCTCAACCCCTCTGACAACAGACAAACCATCCTCTGGATTTATCAAGTTGGCGTAAAAGTCATACACCATGCTGGAGTAAGCTGGATTGGGTGGCCTGCTGATAACTCCATTTTGGAGCTATTAAATACGTCCTAATTATAGCTAAAGACCGCTTCCAATTGATTAAATGTATCTCTTTTGTAGGAGAAAAGCGGCAAAGAGCTCGTGCGTCCATTGGGCGTGTTCGAGAGCTTAAAGCAGAGTTTTAGCGCCCCGGGAATGCATCGGGAAGAGGGGAGTTTGTTCCGTGAAGAAACGGGCCAAAACAGCCTTGGAAAGGCAAAGCATCAGCCCCAAACCCGAGAGCCAGCGTCGAGCTATAGCGTCGAGACGCTGGCTCGACGCTGGAAAAACCCGAGAGCAAGCGTCGAGTGATAGCGTCGAGACGCTAGCTCGACGCTGCCCTGGCGTCGAGACCCTGCTTGGCGTCGAGACGCTCCGGAGGAGGCGCGCGCAGGAAATTCATCGGGGCAGCGTCGCGACGCTGGCCTTGCGTCGCGACGCCAGCGCGCGCGCGCGGATTACTTAGGGCACAGCGTCTCGACGCTGGCCTAGCGTCTCGACGCTACGACGAAGGCAGTAGCTTAAGGACGATTTTTCTGCACATTTTTCAGAATCTTCTCCAAGCCTTTTCTCCTTCATCTCTCAACGGAATCCGGCGATTCTTCTTCCCTTCTTCCCCATTTTCTCTCTACTTTCCGTGGAGCTCCGCCATTGTTGGCATGCGAGTGAGCTCCATTTCCATTTGTAATAGGTAGATGAACTCTTCCATGGTCGTTGGTGGAGCGGGATTGACGATCCGCGCCATGAGCGGCTAAGGTAAGGGTGACGGTTTGGGATTTTGTTTAGGGGAATTTTGTTAGACCTTTATAGCTTTGATAATCTGAATTTAGATTGCATATTGGTTCTGTTTACGTGCATTTGTTTACCTTGCTTAATCCAACGCGCATGTTAAATTATGTTGATTGACACTCGGATAGTTTCGCATGTTGTGTATGTTAAAGAGTAGCGATGCCGTGCCTCTCACTGCTCGACTAAGTAACACAGGTAAATAGAACTAAATCGAAGTATCGGGTCGGGTAGGATAATTGTTGGTTGCATACGGCGTTTGCGGGCAACCTACTAGCAATTAGAATTCACGCCCAAATGTTCGTCGCGGTTAGCTAGTAACTGTCTAAATTCATCTTAGGACTGATCATCTTAATGTGAGATTAGATAACGTGTAATTAGGACTGTGTGGCCTAATTAAAATCCATGAAGTCGGCTACTTTGGGGCTTCTCTGGTAGTCGTCCGCGTGCATAGTAAACTGAATTCCATGTTATTAGAATTAAATGATAAGTTGTATTTGTCTAACAATTGACCCCGAGACTCCCCAAACCGTGCACACGTTTTCTACATATTATTTCTTTCTTCCATTAGCTTTCTTATTGATTTCTTTGCATGATTAAAACCCCCCGTTACCAATTAATAAATCAAATCCCAATTTCACTAGTAAATTCATTCTCCTATTCCTTGGATCGACCCTGTTACCACTGGCTGCAAAGCCTTGGCAATAGGCATTATAAATTTATTTTGGCAAGCCTCGACAGCTTGAATTTATAACGATAGTTCAAAAATATCGTTACCAAAATTGGCGCCGTTGCCGGGGAATAGGCAATTGGTTGAATTTATGATTGGAGTTTGAATTTGATTTATTGATGGTTGACTGAAATTTTTTTCTGTTTGTAGTTTGTATGTTTAGATTTTTGTTTGTGTATGACCCGTTCCTCTGAGGGTAGTTTGCAGTATATCCCTGAGATTGACAGAGAGGAGCGGCGATTACGTAGAGAGGCCCGTGAGGGGCAAGGACAGTTTGAAAGAGAAGAAGGCAATCCCTTCTTATTTGACGAGATGGCGCAAGGCGATGCGCCACGGACGCTGAAGCAGCTGGCAGCGCCAGACCTGAACCTGCAGCCTTTGTGCATTAACTACCCCGTGGTAGCAGGTAACTTCGAGTTGAAATCTGGTTTAATTCACCAGTTACCTTCTTTCCATGGAAACGCAGGTGAGGACGCGAACAAACATCTGATGGAGTTCCATTGCGTCTGCGCGGGGATGAAGCCCGCAGGAGTCACGGAGGAGCAGCTGAACATGAGGGCATTCCCCTTCACGCTCAAGGACAAGGCCAAGGATTGGCTGTACTATTTGCCTTCCGGATCCATCACCACGTGGCAGGACATGAAGCGGGTATTTTTGGAGAAGTACTTTCCCGCGTCCTTGGCCACCACTCTGCGAAAGAGGATTTATGGGATCACCCAAGATGTAGGTGAGTCCCTGCATGAGTATTGGGAACGCTTTGGGCGCCTGTGCGCGAGTTTCCCACACCACCAGATCGCCGATCAGCTGCTCATACAGTATTTTTATGAGGGGATGACGCCCCACGACAGGCAGATGATCGATGCAGCGAGTGGAGGGGCACTGATTGACAAGACCCCAGTTGAGGCCAAGCAGCTCATTGCAAATATGGCTACAAACTCGCAGCAGTTTGGGATCAGGGGGCAAGGACAAGTGCACAGCGTGGCTCAGAGCCATGAGATGTCTGAAATGAGGGCCCAAGTGGCCGAGATAGGTAGTATGTTGAAGAAAATTGTTGGAGGACAACGCGAAGAGGCGGAGGTTAACGCAATCGGGGGGTATGCTTCCAACCCAAGGAAGTATGATCCATATGCTAACACTTATAACCCCGGTTGGCGTGACCATCCTAACTTCAGTTATGGGAACAGGGAAGGACAAACTCGCTTCCAAGGCCAGTCCCAGGATAGGCCTAACTCTTCCACCCAGGCTCAAGCTTCGAGCTCCTCCAGCTCACTTGAAGAGATGGTCAGGACCATCGTGACTAGCACCAGCCAGTTCCAGAAAGAGGCTCGCGAGGAGCTTAATTCTCATAAGGCAGAGCTGCAGAATTTGAACAAGCAGCTGACACAAATGGCGGTGTCTATTAGTAAGATTGAGAGCAAGAGCTCGGGGAAGCTTCCTTCCCAAACTACAGTTAACTCATGTGAAAATGTGAGTGCCATTCAGCTGCGCAGTGGGAAGTCACTTTCCACCAGAGCTGCGAAGGAAGCCACGGACAGCCTGAACGAGTCCGCCCCGATTGCTCTTGAGACTCAGAATGAGAAAAGAAATGAGAAGGTCAGTGTACCTGTGGATGTTGCCAAAGCACCATTCCCGAGTAGGCTTGCGAAGCCTACTTTGGAATCCGACGACGAGGAGGTCCTTCGAACCTTCCAGAAGGTGATGGTGAATATCCCGCTCCTAGAGGCAGTCAGTCAAGTGCCCAAATATGCAAAATTCTTAAGGAGCTGGTGCACTACGAAGAGGAAGTCCAGAGGGACTGAGAAGAAGAAAGAGAACGTCTCTGCCATACTCCCAGGTACGTTGCCTGCAAAGTGCAACGATCCAGGTACCTTTACTATCCCTTGCACTATAGGTAGTAAGGTTGTTCATAATGCCATGTTAGACCTAGGAGCCTCTGTTAATGTTATGTCTTATGCATTATATCGTGAACTGAATTTAAATGAAATGCATGAGTGTAATGTTTCTGTTCAGTTGGCCAATGGGTCGAGCATCTGTCCTAGGGGGAAGGTAGAGGATGTTTTAGTTAGAGTCGGGAATATGACGTTTCCCGCCGATTTCCTTGTTTTAGATATGAAAGAAAATTCATTGCATGCTTCGTCCTCTATGCTGTTAGGACGCCCTTTTCTTAAGACCGCTAGGGTCAAAATCGATGTGTATAAGGGCGTCGTTTCGTTAGAGTTTGATGATACTTTACATGAGTTTTCTTTATTTGATGGGAAATCTGTTGCAAATGTTTCTGTTGTTTGTGAGCATGATGAGAATGGGAGTCTACCCTCGCGCTTGAGGGATGGTTCCCATGTCTCGGTTAAAATTTCTGATTTGAATTTGATGGATGATACTGCTGGATTTTGCACTAACATGTCTAATATTCACGTGCCCGAGGCACGAAGAGTGCAAAATGTTTTTCAGGTGAATGATGGAAAAGGTGTGGCCATGGACAAGTATGGATCGTCCCCCGCACCTACAGACTATGGATGAGTCTGTTGAGAGAATACAGTCGAGCAACCGACTTTAAAAATTCTGCGCTTCTCGGAGGCACCCGAGTGTTGAACTGTTTTTATGCTTTAGTTTAGTTTTATCGCTTTTTAGTATTAATTTAGCTTGCTGTTTTTTTTTTTAGGGAATCAAGGAAGAGAGGGCAATTTTGGGCTCTAATGCGTTCGTGCGCCGCTTCCTCGCCCTCGCCAGCTTCACCAAGAGTCAGGGAAGTGTATTTCTTCTTCCCTTTTACTTCTTGCATCTGACTGGTTGGCATTGAGGACAATGCCAAATTTTGAAGTTGGGGGTGGAGTAGTCCGATGGATGTGCATGTGTAGTTTGTTGAGAAGTGTTATAAAGATATTGAAGTGCTTGGGACTCTGTTTACTGTTTTCTGACTGTGATAGCCTAGGAAATGCATGTTGGAATTCTGAGCATGTTCATAATCGAGTTTTTGCATGAGTTTTGTGTTTATTAGGTTCATGTAAAAAATTTTAAAATTTTTTCTGTTGCTCCCTTGCACTCATCGCGCACTTAGCAACTTCTCCCTAGATTCCGTAAGCTTGGTTTATCGCATGTTTAGCTAATTCTCGTTGTCACCCCGAAAGGCACCCTTAGGTAGCTTGTTGCATGAGAGTTAGTAGCTAATTAATTGAGGAAGCATGTGCTTAGCCTAATAAAAAAAAAATAGAAAAGCATGTTTTATAGAAAAATTTCTCTCGAGGCGCTCCTCCTTCTTTTTAAGCGCTTAAAAGAAGTGAGCGTTAGTCCTTAAAAACGTGAAGTTTCATGCATGAATTTGACGTGTTAGGCAACTCGAGTAGGAAAGAAAAAGAAATGAAAAGTTGGTTCAAAGAACCCAAATAAAAGAGTACAAAGTACTTTTGAAAAGAAAGAAAAAGAATGAGAAAATAATTAGGTCTCTTAATTTGTTTCTCTCTCTCGTGTAAGTCAAGTGTAGCTGTTCTTAAACGCTAGAAGTAGGGGGAAAATGGGATGTGCGTTGCATGTTTGTTTTCCGGGTTTACGTGAGTTTAGGAGTAGTTGTCTAGCACACACACACGTTAGGGGGCAAGAGTTAATTTTTGATATGTCCTAGTTAATGCATGAACAAAATGCTTCCATGATTATGCTCGTGTTTATATTTCAATATGCATGGAGGTTTGAGTTAGAATATATGTAAACGCGTCCTTAGAGTCAATGTCTTTGTAGTGCTTGCTCGAGGACTAGCAATGTTTAAGTTGGGGGTGTTTGATAACTCCATTTTGGAGCTATTAAATACGTCCTAATTATAGCTAAAGACCGCTTCCAATTGATTAAATGTATCTCTTTTGTAGGAGAAAAGCGGCAAAGAGCTCGTGCGTCCATTGGGCGTGTTCGAGAGCTTAAAGCAGAGTTTTAGCGCCCCGGGAATGCATCGGGAAGAGGGGAGTTTGTTCCGTGAAGAAATGGGCCAAAACAGCCTTGGAAAGGCAAAGCATCAGCCCCAAACCCGAGAGCCAGCGTCGAGCTATAGCGTCGAGACGCTGGCTCGACGCTGGAAAAACCCGAGAGCAAGCGTCGAGTGATAGCGTCGAGACGCTAGCTCGACGCTGCCCTGGCGTCGAGACCCTGCTTGGCGTCGAGACGCTCCGGAGGAGGCGCGCGCAGGAAATTCATCGGGGCAGCGTCGCGACGCTGGCCTTGCGTCGCGACGCCAGCGCGCGCGCGCGCGGATTACTTAGGGCACAGCGTCGAGACGCTGGCCTAGCGTCTCGACGCTACGACGAAGGCAGTAGCTTAAGGACGATTTTTCTGCACATTTTTCAGAATCTTCTCCAAGCCTTTTCTCCTTCATCTCTCAACGGAATCCGGCGATTCTTCTTCCCTTCTTCCCCATTTTCTCTCTACTTTCCGTGGAGCTCCGCCATTGTTGGCATGCGAGTGAGCTCCATTTCCATTTGTAATAGGTAGATGAACTCTTCCATGGTCGTTGGTGGAGCGGGATTGACGATCCGCGCCATGAGCGGCTAAGGTAAGGGTGACGGTTTGGGATTTTGTTTAGGGGAATTTTGTTAGACCTTTATAGCTTTGATAATCTGAATTTAGATTGCATATTGGTTCTGTTTACGTGCATTTGTTTACCTTGCTTAATCCAACGCGCATGTTAAATTATGTTGATTGACACTCGGATAGTTTCGCATGTTGTGTATGTTAAAGAGTAGCGATGCCGTGCCTCTCACTGCTCGACTAAGTAACACAGGTAAATAGAACTAAATCGAAGTATCGGGTCGGGTAGGATAATTGTTGGTTGCATACGGCGTTTGCGGGCAACCTACTAGCAATTAGAATTCACGCCCAAATGTTCGTCGCGGTTAGCTAGTAACTGTCTAAATTCATCTTAGGACTGATCATCTTAATGTGAGATTAGATAACGTGTAATTAGGACTGTGTGGCCTAATTAAAATCCATGAAGTCGGCTACTTTGGGGCTTCTCTGGTAGTCGTCCGCGTGCATAGTAAACTGAATTCCATGTTATTAGAATTAAATGATAAGTTGTATTTGTCTAACAATTGACCCCGAAACTCCCCAAACCGTGCACACGTTTTCTACATATTATTTCTTTCTTCCATTAGCTTTCTTATTGATTTCTTTGCATGATTAAATTCCCCCGTTACCAATTAATAAATCAAATCCCAATTTCACTAGTAAATTCATTCTCCTATTCCTTGGATCGACCCTGTTACCACTGGCTGCAAAGCCTTGGCAATAGGCATTATAAATTTATTTTGGCAAGCCTCGACAGCTTGAATTTATAACGATAGTTCAAAAATATCGTTACCACCTGCACAATTCTTCCCAACCATGATTCATGATCCCTGCGCGCAAGAATTGCGGCAGGTCTGTGAGGGCGTCTAAGAATCCCTTCTCGTGTAGCAGCTCTCTCTTCCTCAGCTCAGTGCCTCTGGACTCAGCATCAGAGGACACGTACCTCACTGATCGAGGCTCATCTTCAGGGTAAAGCTTGGCTTTCCCCTTGTCTTTCGGTTTGGCTGACTCAGCAGCCTCAATCTTGAGCTTCTTTGGTGAAGGCTCATCACTTCCCTTCTTTGATGAAGGCGCACTGTTACGTCTCCAAAAGTGACCTTTTTAGGACTTATTTATCTTAGAAAGATGTACACTCTTAGGTGTTTTTGATAGGATTTAGCTTAAACCTATGCTTATATATGAGATTTAGAAGAAGGTAGCTAAATTAGGACTTGTGTGCAAAAGGAAAGAAAAGGAATGAAAACCGAAGGAAAAGAGTGAAAAATGCGCATTGCGATAGCATTGCGGAAACATTGCTAAAACAGCAATGTTTCAAGTGAAAACCGTAAGTTGACTGATCTGTTTCTGTTAATTTCCGTTATTTCAGGGATTCGTTCTTTCTCCTCCATCCATTTTGAAGTACGACGTTGAGGATGGATGGTTCTCCTTGGCCCAAACGTACCTGCAGATTACTATAAAAGGGGGTCAAAGTAGAGGGTTCAATCATCATCCGAAAGCGTAGAAGTCCTCTCGCAGCTCCATCTTTTCTGCTGTTTTTCTTTGCCGTCTGTTGGTTTGCGAAGTTTAGCTGTTTGGAGTCGATAATCTGATAGGAAGGAGAGAAGATTCATCTTCTCTCTCGATTGGATTCATCCAAGCAAGGTTGATCTTTCTCATCCTTCAGCCGAGGCGGTTGCGACGAGGCGTTCGAGCTCATTTACCTGCTTTCTGTCTTTCCTTTCTAATTTCCAGCATTGTTTAGTTGTTGTTTCTGTTCTAGTAGCTAGTTTATTGCACTTCGTTGCTTTCTGTCTTTGTGTTATTCACTTTAGGCTTTCCTTTGTTCATTCAAACAAACAAGTAATCAAAGCAAAATTCAGCATTTCACAGTTTCTTGCCTTTGCGATCTACTGTTTTTCTTTACTGTTTTGTCTTTAAATTCCTTCTGAGCATGTCTGTTTTATCTCTTATTTCTGTTCTCCCCATATCCATGAGTAACTAAGTCACATAGGGGCATGCTAATGACAATACTATAGGCTGAAAAACGTGAACCAAGCATGTAGGATAGCTCTCGAAGCATTGATTGTATGTAAGCTTCATCCCACGGGCAATTTCGATTGGCCATCCATTTTGTCCAAAGAACTCCTAACCTCTGGAAGGAGTAAGAGTTCAGAGTCATACACTCATGCTAGCCTTTCAAGGTAGCCAGAAAACGACCTAGGAATAGGCGTTTTCCTAGTACAAACCATAACTTTCTGCTTTAACAAGATGCTTAAGACCTTACTTGGACATGAGTAAACTAAAGAATCTAATGCATGGAATCGGACGATACATGAGATTGAGTAAGTTTGATGCATAGAGAGTTGAGCCAATGCTTGAGAATCGTGAGAAAATGCCTATAGAGAAGTCGTTAGTAGCCCTTGTTTCTCCATTTTACACACTTTCGCTGTTAGCAACATTGCGGTAGAATTGTTGTTTTCGCAATTCTGCTAAGTTTACAATTCTGTTTAGCTGTTTTCTTCTTCGTCTATCAATCTCGTCTCTTTTCCTTTAAGTTTAACTTTGACTTACACTTGTTTATGTTGCTATCATTTACATAGTCCTTAGGAATTAGACAATTTAAAACCAATTTTACCCCATCAAATCCACCCATTCTTTCTTAACTTTACACTTCGCGAGTAGCTCATAATAAATCTCTGTGGGAAAACGAATGAAAAAATACTTACTACTTGCTATAAGATCATGTATGCTTGCATGTTCTGAGTGCTCTCTCTATCTTATTGCTTATTTATTTTAACACATTGAGCACGCAACAAGTTTTTGGCGCCGCTGCCGGGGATTTATTTAAGTGAAAACGAAGTTTGTTAAGTTTGAAACACCAAGTTTATTGTCTATTGTAACTGATCTATTTCCATTTCTTTTGCAGGTACCATTGGGTTAGTTTATGGAATGAGTCTTCAAGTAGTGATCTAGAGTTCAATCCTGAGCCCGAGAGACTATTTAGAGCCAGAAATAGAGCCAAGAAACGTCTCTTTGACCAACCCTCTATACCTCCAATAATTGCGGGAACCGCAATTCCTCCGCAATTATCTCAAGAAGAAATGGATGGAATAGTTCCAAATCCGGTGCCTGTCACTCGCAATCCCATCGAAATAGCGAATGATAAAGATAGCGCCATACTTTCTTACCTAGTACCTATGCCTGGGGAGCTGAACCCCAGCATAATCCGCCCTGAAATCACTGCCAACTCATTCGAGTTAAAGCCAGTGATGTTCCAAATGTTGTCCACTGTGGGACAATTCTTTGGAGTGGAAAATGAGGATCCCCACAACCATCTTAGAAACTTCCTAGGAGTCAGTGATACATTCATCATTCCTGGAGTTTCCCAAGAAGCCTTGAGGCTCTACCTCTTCCCTTACTCATTAAGAGACAAGGCAAAGACGTGGTTAAACTCATTACCCTCTTGATCAGTCATAAATTGGATAGACTTAGCAGAGAAATTCCTAGTCAAATACTTCCCATCTGATAGGAATTCTACCTTTCGTGATGACATAATCAAGTTCAAACAAGCTGAGAGTGAGTCTCTTCACGAAGCTTGGACAAGGTTTAAAGACCTTCTTCTGAAATGTCCACACCATGGCATCCCATGGTGTTTCCAAATAGAGGTCTTTTTCAAAGGATGCAACCCCAGCACTAGACAAGTCTTAAATTCATCTGCTGGAGGCTCCATGTTGTCCAAGAGTTACAATGAGGCCTATGAGATCTTGGAGAAGATCTCAGCATCTCACTGTAGGTGGTCAGATGATCCAGTCGAGCCAACTAGAGCTCAAGACAAGGACGCACTCAATGCCATGAGTAGCCAAATAAGCGCCCTGACCAACCTAGTCAAGGAAATGGCTCAAGCCAATCTCCAAACAAGTGTCAACACCGCCATAGCCATGTCAATGGGCACCCAGCCAAGTCAAGGTGAGACACTTATCTGTGGATTCTGTGGGGAAGGGTGTTGCGTGCTCAATGTGTAAAGATAAATATGCAAACAGGAAGAGAGAGCACTTAGAACATGCAAGCATACATGGTCTCACAGCAAGTAGTAAGTATATTTCATTCGTTTTTTCCACAGAGACTCATTTTTAGCTATTCGCGAAGTGTGAATGTTAAGAAAGATGGGATGAATTTGATGGGGTAAAATTGGTTTTTAATTAACTACTTTTTGCTGAATGTGTAGAGGGATATAACATAAACAAATTAAAGTTAAAACTAGACCTAAAGGACAAGAGATGGAATTAATAATCGAGGAAGAAAACAGCTAAACAGAATGATAAACAGGCAGAATTGCGAGGACCGCAATGTTTCCGCAATTAAATGGCAGCGAATCTGATTAAAATGGGGAATTAAGGGCTACTAATGACTATCCTATAGGCATTTTATTACGATTATCAAGCTTTGGATCAACTCTCTATACATCAAACTCACTCTATCTCAAGTATCGTCCGATTCCATGCATTAGAGACTCAAGTTTACTCGACTTCAAAGTAAGGACTCAAGCATCTTGTTAAAACAGGAGTGTTCAGTTTGTACTAGGGAAACGCCTATTCCTAGGCCGTTTCCTGATTACCATGAAAGGCTAGCATGATTATATGACTCTGAACTCTTACTCCTTCCAGAGGTTAGGAGTTCTTTGGACAAAATGGATGGCCAATCGAAATTGCCCGTGGGAATGAAGCTTACATACAATCAATGTTCGAGTGTTGAACTGACTACTTGACTCACGTTTTTTAGCCTATAATTCTGTCATTAGCATGCCCCTAAGTGAATTTAGTTACTCATGGATATATGAAGAACAGAAAGGGTAGATAAAACAGACATACTTAGAAGATAAATGTGCTTAAAACAGGAAGCAAAACCCGTAGCAGAAGAAAGTATAAACTGTGAAGTGCAGAAACTTACTTTGATTAACTTGAATGTTTGAATGACAAAGGAAAGCTTTAAAAGGAATGAATCCAAGGCAGACAACAACGAAATGCAATAAGTAAATTACTAAACTAAGAACAACAATGATCAGTAATGGAAATGAGAAGGAAAGAACAGAAAACAGTAAAGGATTGCTGAAAACTCCGTGGCAGTCGCCTCGAATGATGGTGATGAGAAGTCAGCCCTGCTTGGATGAATCCAATCGAGAGAGAAGAAGAATCTCCTCTCCTTCCTATCAGATTGTCGATTCCAAAAGCTTAGACTCTCACTCCAACAGACGGCAAAGGAAAACAGATGGAAATGGTGGACTGCAAGAAGACTTCTGCGCTTCGAATTGATGACTGAACCTCCGACTTTAACCCCCTTTTATAGTAGTTTGCAGGTGCGTTTGGGCCAAGGAGAACCATCAGTCTTCAACGTCATATATCAGAATGGATGGAGGAGAAAGAACGAATCCCTGAAAAGTCGGATCTAAACAGAAAAATGTCAGCCAACTTACGGTTTTAACTTGAATAATTGCGGTCACCGCAATTATTCCGCAATTCATTTGCAATGGTTATTTTTTCATTCTTTTCTTCGATTTTCAACCCTTTTTCTACCTATTGTACACAAGTCCTATATTAGCTACCTTCTTCTAATTCTCATATTAAAGCATAGGTTTAAGCTAATTGCTAACAAAAACACCTAAATGTGTACATCTTCTTAAGCTAAATGGGTCCTAAATAAGTCACTTTCAGAGACTTAACACACCCCCAAACTTAAGGCTTTGCTTGTCCTCAAGCATACTAAGGACTTACCTAGGCTGCTGTTTCTTCTTCTTTAACCACTCACTAACTCCCTTATCACCCTATCTCTCGCAATGCTGTCCTGTGACACATTTCTAAGTTTAGAACTAACCTCTTGTCTAGCTTCTTCTGACTTCACCTGCCTACTATACCTACTGTCTTTGTTAACCCCCTACTACTGATCTAACTACTTTTGTGATATCATGCCACTATCCCTAAGGTTTCAAATTCTACCAAGCTTTACTCCAGACTCAGTACATGCTTCTAGCTTATTTTTAATGTGTCTAGGATTCCTTAGAGTCATGCCAGTCTTAGTATTAACAGTGACAGTGGTACTTTTAGAGAACAACCTAAGCCCTGGCATCACTACATTGGATATACACTCATCTCCCTAAAACAACCCTACAAGTTACAACTTTTGTGCTTAGCTACTTTGAGGATCAGAGTTCTTTTAAATAGGACATCTAAGCCACAAAGTTATAACTCCTAGGTATACATTCTTCTTCCCTATATTTTTCTCTTCTTTTTTTTTTTCTTAGGTGGAGCTTCTCCTTTGGTTGCCTTTTTTCATTTTGTTCATCATTTTTTTTTTTTTTTTTTTAAGAAGGAGAAGAAGAATGCTTATGTTTCTAAGGGAGAGAGGAATGTTCCTAGGCCTAGGGTGGCCTCCCCCAAACTTCAACTACTCATTGTCCCCAATGAGTGTTTGAGGTGGCACACCCCCAAACTTGTCCTAGAAGCATCTAGTCTAAAGTAAAACAAAGAGAATCTAAACATCCTAGGCATAGGCAAAACATTCTAGAAGCAACTATCCCAGCAGCAGAAAATTTGAACATAACAGACAGGTTTAAGGACTTATGGTTTATGCATGCTGAGCACTATTCAGAGGCAAATTTAAACTATCAAAGGGTGTCCTATGACACTCATCCAGCATGCTTCAAGATCAGCTATATAAGGTAGTCATGCTAGCAGCAAAAGATAGAATTTAACAGATCACAGCCTAACTAAACAGACAGTCCAAAACATGCTATCAGTCACAAAAATTGCGGGAACCGCAATTATTTCGCAATCCAATCCGGGCAGATATAACATTAACTCAGGCCCCTAGCATGCTCTTTCCCGTTACTCATGCATCCTAAAAATAAAACTAAACTATCCTACCTATTCAGCTAACATCAAACTAGACTAAGCAAAAGAAAAAGCATAAAACTAAACATTAAAAATAGATCAAAAATTGAATACAAAACAACATACTATACATTATTCTATCAAAAAGCAGGAAAATTGTTTTGTTTTTCTTAAGGGATCAGTAATACTCCCTTCAGTGCACTTCAAACCAGCACTCAATTCTCATCATCCTCATCTGGTCGCCTTGGTCGTGGGGGCACCCATGGAGTTAGGAGGTTGGTGGGGAAGTCTGGGAAGATGCACCCCAACTGGTCTGCAACTTCTCTGTCCCTCGCCTGCGCATAGTTGGCCCATTGAGCCATTCTCCTCTGCATGTCCATCAAGCAGGCCATGGATAGGGACTGCTCAGCAGCCAGCCTATCCAACTCAAACTCCATGTTGCCCTTTCTTCTCAGCCTCAGGTGTGCAGGCAACTCCAAATGGCCTGTGTAAGGCAGCTGCTGCTCCAAGCGCTCGGTGGGAACTCCTGCAAGCAAACACAACTTTGTTATAGTGTTTGGAAAAAATAATGGTCCCTTACCCTTCTTAGCACACTCGGCTATGGCAGCAGTGATGACTTCTCCCACGTTGATCGTGAGACCTCTCATTATAGCATAAACCAGCAGCGAACGGCTCTGGTTAATTGTAGTCTCGTGAGTCACTGGGGAGAGTCTTCTTCTTACGAATGAAAACCACACAGCTGCCTTAGCCGTGAGGTTGGCACTCATGAGCGTGTGCCGCCCATTGCGTGACACTGTCCAGGAGGCTTCAGGCTGGCCAATTGTGCGAATGGCTTCTTCCAGCACAGCCTCGGTCGGCTCATCAACTATCCGTGCATAATCCGTGTGAGGTTGGCCCCTGAGACCGAATGCTTCATTAATGGCTTTGGCTGAGAAATCAACTTCCACCCCTCTGACCACAGATAGGCCATCCTCAGGGCTGAGCACGTTAGCATAAAAGTCATACACCATGCTCGTGTATGCTGGATTGGGAGGTCGGCAGAATTCCTCCCAGCCATGGTTGATCACCCCTGCGCGCAAGAACTGCGGCAAGTCAGCAAGTCGATCAAGGAACCCCTTCTCGTGCAACAGGTCCCGTTTCCTCATCTCCACTGCCTTGCGTGGACTCCTGATAATCCCCATAAGGGAATTCAGGATCAGGCCGTGGAGAATTGTGCTCTGCTGATGGTGTATGTGCAGAACTCCGTGGCGAAGACGGCAGCTCAGGGCTCTGTGCTGCTGCAGGCGTCGGATCAGAACTCTGAGGTGCTGGAGACAACTCGGCGCTCTGTGCAGGCGGTGACGACTCTGCGCTTGGCACTGGTTCAGACGAGAGGGGACTGCGCGCAGATGACTCAGACGGCGACGAACCTTCTTTGGCTGACTCGTGGGCTGCACGATCAGGTTCTTGACTCTCCACAGAGGGAGTCTTGGCGGTGCTCGGTTCGGCAGCAGTCTTGACAGTCCACCGGCGCTTCTTTGGCGTGCCCACTGGCTCAGATGGGCCAGCAGGGATCTCAGTGACCACCCTCCACTTCTTCCTACGAATAGGAAGCTTGGCAAGACGGCCAGTGCGTACAGCACCCTCATCAGCAAGGGTGAGAAGCGCTTCCCTCGCAGCCGCTTCAGCTGCGTCATCGGCCTTCTTCTTGGCGGCGGATCTCTCAGCCCTAGTGGAAACCATCGTCGAGTCTTGAAGATCTTGAGAGAAGAATCACAGATGGAGAGAATCGCAGAAATCTTGGAGATCAAAGAATGAGAGAATCGTATCAACGAGCGCGTTCTAACGGCTATAAATAAAACGGAAAAATCCCAACGGCTCTTTTTGCGGATCCAGCAATTTTTGCGCAATTCTAGGGATAATATTTCATCAAAATTCCAAACTTTGATCGCCCGTATCTTTCATTTGGCTCAACCGTTTCTTGATTTTTAAAGTGGGATTTACTCCCCTTGATCCCCTCTTTCGACTCCCTACAAAAACAAATAAAACAAACATTAAAAACGCAATTAAAATCACGCTACAAAACATACAAACGATCATCGAAAAAAAACAGAAAAAATAAACTAAGGCATTGGCCTTGACTGAACGAGCTCAGTAACCACTCGTTCTCTCTCGTTTCTAACTTCATGCTTCACGTAGGAGGAAGGCCGAGAGAGTCTTCACATCCCCCTCCTCGTAGTAGTGCTTCAACCTAGCACCATTGACCATAAATGGCTGTCCTTGCTGCAAGTTTTTAATCTCTATGGCACCATGAACAAAGACATTAGTAATAATAAATGGACCTGACCATCTAGACTTTAATTTGCCTGGAAATAGCTTTAATCGTGAGTTAAATAACAATACAAGTTGGCCCTTCTTAAAGTCTTTGATCCTGAGTCTACTGTCATGCCATATTTTTGTCTTTTCTTTGTACATCTTGGCATTCTCATAGGCCATGTGCCTAAGCTCATCAAGTTCATGTAGCTGTAAAGATCTTAATGTCCCCGCATCCTTCACACAAAAATTTAATTCTTTCATGGCCCAAAATGCCTTGTTTTCCAACTCAAGTGGCAAGTGGCAAGCCTTGCCATACACCAACCTATAGGGAGACATTCCTAAAGGTGTCTTATATGCTGTTCTGTAAGCCCAAAGTGCATCCTCAAGCTTGAAAGACCAGTCTTTCCTATTAGGTTTGACTACCTTTTCTAGGATGTTCTTTATCTCCCTATTGGAAATTTCAGCTTGACCATTTGAGTGTGGGTGGTAGGGAGTAGCTACCCTATGCCTAATGTTATACTTAGCCAATAATTTCTCCATAGCCTTATTAATGAAATGTGACCCCTCATCACTAATGATAGCACGAGGAGTCCCAAATCTAGTGAAAATGTGCCTATGCAAGAAGTTAGTGACTGTCTTAGCATCATTATTAGAACATGCCTTAGCTTCTACCCACTTTGACACGTAGTCTACTGCTACTAAGATGTACAGGTTACCTGATGATGGAGGGAAGGGTCCCATGAAATCAATGCCCCACACATCGAAGAGCTCCAACTCTAAGATGTAGGTGAGGGGCATCTCATCCTTGCGACTGAGGTTACCTGTCCTTTGGCATTCGTCACAGTTGTGGGCATAATTGTGGGCGTCCTTGAAGATTGTTGGCCAGTAGTAGCCACTCTGAAATACCTTAGCAGCTGTTCTTTGACCACCAAAGTGCCCACCGTAAGGAGATGAGTGACAGTGCTGCAGCACAGACTTCGCTTCAGCAGCTGTAACACACTTCCTCAACAACCCATCAGCACAGGTCCTGTAAAGTATGGGGTCATCCCAGATGAATTTCCTTGCTTCATGGAGGAACCTCTTCTTCTCTTGTCCTCCCTTGAACACTGGCAATACCTGTGATGCGCGGAAGTTAGCAATGTCAGCAAACCAAGGTTCCTCATCGTTTTCACGATGAGTTAAAGCAAAGATATGTTCATCTATAAAAGCATCAGAAATTGCGGGGTCCGCAATTTTTTCGCAATTGTGCTGCAATCGAGACAGGTGATCTGCAACCACGTTTTCACATCCCTTCTTGTCCCGAATGTCCAAATCGAATTCCTGCAGCAATAACACCCATCTAATCAATCTAGGCTTAGCATCAGCCTTCCTCATCAGATATTTTAAAGCAGAATGGTCAGTATATACAATGGTCCTAGTTCCTACAATATAGTTCCTAAATTTTTCACAAGCAAATACTACAGCAAGCATCTCTTTCTCTGTAGTTGTATAGTTACATTGAGCCTCATTCAAGGTCTTACTAGCATAATAGACAGGATGTGTGAGCTTGTCAATCTTCTGTCCTAACATGACTCCTACAGCATAGTCACTGGCATCACATAGCATCTCAAATGGGAGATCCCAATTTGGTCCTACTATGATTGGTGCTGTGACCAATGCTTCCTTAAGGGCTTTCCAAGCTACTACACATTCTTTAGAAAAGATGAATGGCCTACCTAGCTCTAGAAGCTCACATAGAGGCTTGGCTATCTTAGAAAAGTCCTTGATGAACCTTCTATAGAAGCCAACATGTCCTAGAAAACTCCTAATAGCTTTGACATTCTGGGGCTCTACCAACTTCTCTATGACCTCTATTTTTGCCCTATCCACTTCTACACCTGCCCTTGACACTCTATGTCCTAAGACAATCCCTTCATCTACCATAAAATGGCACTTTTCCCAATTTAGGACTAGGTTGGTCTCTTCGCACCTAGCCAGGACTTGTCCTAGGTTCTCTAGACAGGTTTTAAATGAGTCCCCAAAGACTGAGAAGTCATCCATGAATATTTCTATTATGGACTCATCCAACTCAGAGAAGATCGCCATCATGCACCTTTGGAAAGTTGCCGGTGCATTGCATAAGCCAAAAGGCATTCTGCGGAAGGCAAACGTTCCAAAAGGGCAAGTGAAGGTAGTCTTCTCTTGATCCTTCGGGTCTATAGTGATTTGATTATAGCCAGAGTACCCATCTAAAAAACAATAGTAGGCTCTACCAGCTATTCTGTCTAGCATCTGGTCAATGAATGGTAGAGGGAAATGGTCTTTTTTAGTTTCTTTATTTAACTTCCTGTAATCCATACATACTCTCCACCCTGTGACAGTCCTTGTTGGAATCAGTTCGTTGTTCTCATTGACTACCACAGTTATTCCCCCCTTTTTAGGTACACATTGGATGGGGCTCACCCACTGGCTACTAGCTATGGGGAAAATTACTCCAGCATCTAACCACTTTATTATTTCCTTCTTCACTACCTCCTTCATAGAGGGGTTTAACCTACGCTGGTGATCTACCTTAGGTGTGTGCTCTTCCTCTAATATAATTTTGTGCATGCAATAAGAAGGGCTAATGCCTCGAATATCAGCAATAGTCCATGCTATAGCCTTCCTATGTTGCTTAAGCAGTAAAATTAAATCAACCTCATGCTGTTCACTTAGCTTAGAAGAAATAATTACAGGCAGCGTGTCATTATCTCCTAAATATGCATATTTGAGGTGAGTAGGTAGTGGTTTCAGTTCTAAAATAGGTGGATGCTCAATGGAGGGCTTCAGAGGATTAATAGTTCTATCAGTTAAATCTATATTCATACATACATGTTGAGGGTTATTTACAGGCATATTCATTATGTCAGATACATTCAGGTCAGCTATATCTACTTGTACATATTCACTAGCATGCTTGGTTAACAGTACATGCTCTAATTGTTTTTCCATTAGTGAGTCAACAACATCCATGCTAGCACAAGACTCAGAATCAGAGGGATACCTTAAAGCTTTGTAAACACTAAATTTTACCTCTTCATCATGAACCCTCATAGTTAACTCACCTTTTTGAACATCTATTAGTGCCCTACCTGTGGCTAGAAATGGTCTACCTAGCAGGATGGGGACCTCCTTGTCTGCCTCATAGTCCAGGACAATGAAATCTGCAAGGAAAATGAATTTGTCAACTTTAACTAGAATATCCTCAATCTTACCTTCTGGATATGCGATGGATCTGTCTGCTAGCTGTAAAGTGACAGTAGTTGGACGTGCTTCTCCTATTCCCAACTGGCGGAATAGGGACAGGGGCATGAGATTTATGCTGGCGCCCAGGTCACAAAGCGCTCTGCCCACATGCTTGCCTCCAAGTTCTACAGGTAAGGTGAAGGAACCAGGATCCTTCTCCTTCTTGGGCAGCTTGTTTTGGAGGATGGCACTGCACTCCTCGGTGAGGTTTACTGTTTCAAACTCACCAATTATTCTTTTGTTAGTAATAATGTCCTTCAAAAACTTTACATATGAAGGCATAGACTGTAAAACTTCTACAAAAGGAATATTCACATGCACTTGCTTAAGTATTTCTAGAAATTTATTAAAATGAACTTCCTGTTCCTGTTTCTTCTTAAGCCTTCGAGGATAAGGAGGTGGTGGCACATATGCAGGCACGTCAGGACGCCTTAAGATAGGTGGAGGCCTTGGAATTTCTTCTACGTCCTCAACAATTGGCTCTAGCCTGGCTCCTGATGTGCTAGTTGGTGGTGGACCTTGGCTTGGCAGAGACTCCAGTGGAGCACTAGACTCAGTGTTCTCTACTCTCTTTGGTGTGTCCTTTGTGTTGCTCACCAATGGTCTTCCACTCCTAAGTTCAATTGCTTGAACTTGTTCCTTGCCATCTCTCCTTGGTACCTCGGTGTCAGCAGGGAGTCTACCTTGGGGCCTACTTTTAAGTTCATTGGCTAATTGGCCTATTTGGTTTTCCAGGCTCCTAAGAGTAGCTTGCTGGCTCTGAAGAGTAGCATCATTCTTAGCTATATATTCCTTGAGTAGGTTTTCTACAGAAGATCCTACAGGTTGATTGTAAGGTTTTTGGTACATTGACTGGTTATGTTGAGGAGTGAAACCAGGTGTTCCACTCGGCCTTGGTTGGTTAGGATTTTGGTTAGTGTTTTGTTGGCCACCCCATGACAGGTTAGGGTGGTTTCTCCAACCAGGATTGTAAGTTTGTGAGTAGGGGTTATTCCTAGGCTGCTGCTGACTTCCTACATAGCAGACTGAGGTTGGATTCCCAGGGCAATATTCATAAGGGTGCCCTTCCCCACAGAATCCACAGATAGGTGCCTCGCCTTGACTTGGTTGGGTGCCCATTGACATGGCTGTGGCGGTATTGGCACTGGTTTGGAGATTGGCCTGAGCCATTTGCTTAACTAAGTTGGTCAGGGCATTTATTTGGGTGCTCATGGCGCTTAGAGCATCCTTGTCTTGAGCCCTAGTTGGCTCTACTGGATCGTCTGACCATCTACAGTGAGATGCTGAGATCTTCTCCAAGATCTCATAAGCTTCGTTGTAACTCTTGGACAACATGGAACCTCCAGCAGATGAATTTAAAACTTGTCTGGTGCTGGGGTTGCATCCTTTAAAGAAAACTTCTATTTGGATACACCATGGAATGCCATGGTGTGGACATTTAATGAGAAGGTCTTTGAATCTAGTCCAAGCTTCGTGAAGAGACTCATTATCAGCTTGTTTAAACTTTATGATATCATCACGAAAGGTTGAATTCCTATCAGGTGGGAAGTATTTGACTAGGAATTTTTCTGCTAAATCTGTCCAATTGCGGACAGATCCTGAGGGTAAAGAATTTAGCCATGTTTTGGCTTTGTCCCTCAAAGAGTAAGGGAAAAGATATAGCCTCAGAGCTTCTTGGGAAACTCCAGGGATTAGGAAGGTGTCACTAACTCCTAGGAAGTTCCTAAGGTGGTTATGGGGGTCCTCATTTTCTATTCCAAAGAATTGTCCCACAGTGGACAACATTTGGAACATCACTGGTTTTAACTCGAATGAGTGGGCAGTGATTTCAGGACGGATTATGCTGGGGTTCAGCTCCCCAGGCATAGGTACTAGATATGAAAGAATGGCACTATTCTTGTCATTCGCTATTTCGATGGGGTTGCGAATGGCTTGTGCCGGATTTGGAACTATATCGCCCATTTCTTTAGTTTCAGGTGTGGTTTGAGGTACAGGAGGTTGTTTAAAAAGACGTTTCTTTGCCTTATTCCTAGCTCGAAGTGATCTTTCAGGTTCAGGATCGAACTCTAAATTACTATGTGAACGCTCACTCATAAACTACCTTAATAGCACCTGCAAAAGAAATGAAACAGATTAGTTTCACTCAATGATAAACTTGATTTTTCAAACTTAACAACTTCGTTTTCACTTAAAATAAGTTCCCGGCAGCGGCGCCAAAAACTTGTTGCGTGCTCAATGTGTAAAGATAAATATGCAAACAGGAAGAGAGAGCACTTAGAACATGCAAGCATACATGGTCTCACAGCAAGTAGTAAGTATATTTCATTCGTTTTTTCCACAGAGACTCATTTTTAGCTATTCGCGAAGTGTGAATGTTAAGAAAGATGGGATGAATTTGATGGGGTAAAATTAGTTTTTAATTAACTACTTTTTGCTGAATGTGTAGAGGGATATAACATAAACAAATTAAAGTTAAAACTAGACCTAAAGGACAAGAGATGGAATTAATAATCGAGGAAGAAAACAGCTAAACAGAATGATAAACAGGCAGAATTGCGAGGACCGCAATGTTTCCGCAATTAAATGGCAGCGAATCTGATTAAAATGGGGAATTAAGGGCTACTAATGACTATCCTATAGGCATTTTATTACGATTATCAAGCTTTGGATCAACTCTCTATACATCAAACTCACTCTATCTCAAGTATCGTCCGATTCCATGCATTAGAGACTCAAGTTTACTCGACTTCAAAGTAAGGACTCAAGCATCTTGTTAAAACAGGAGTGTTCAGTTTGTACTAGGGAAACGCCTATTCCTAGGCCGTTTCCTGATTACCATGAAAGGCTAGCATGATTATATGACTCTGAACTCTTACTCCTTCCAGAGGTTAGGAGTTCTTTGGACAAAATGGATGGCCAATCGAAATTGCCCGTGGGAATGAAGCTTACATACAATCAATGTTCGAGTGTTGAACTGACTACTTGACTCACGTTTTTTAGCCTATAATTCTGTCATTAGCATGCCCCTAAGTGAATTTAGTTACTCATGGATATATGAAGAACAGAAAGGGTAGATAAAACAGACATACTTAGAAGATAAATGTGCTTAAAACAGGAAGCAAAACCCGTAGCAGAAGAAAGTATAAACTGTGAAGTGCAGAAACTTACTTTGATTAACTTGAATGTTTGAATGACAAAGGAAAGCTTTAAAAGGAATGAATCCAAGGCAGACAACAACGAAATGCAATAAGTAAATTACTAAACTAAGAACAACAATGATCAGTAATGGAAATGAGAAGGAAAGAACAGAAAACAGTAAAGGATTGCTGAAAACTCCGTGGCAGTCGCCTCGAATGATGGTGATGAGAAGTCAGCCTGCTTGGATGAATCCAATCGAGAGAGAAGAAGAATCTCCTCTCCTTCCTATCAGATTGTCGATTCCAAAAGCTTAGACTCTCACTCCAACAGACGGCAAAGGAAAACAGATGGAAATGGTGGACTGCAAGAAGACTTCTGCGCTTCGAATTGATGACTGAACCTCCGACTTTAACCCCCTTTTATAGTAGTTTGCAGGTGCGTTTGGGCCAAGGAGAACCATCAGTCTTCAACGTCATATATCAGAATGGATGGAGGAGAAAGAACAAATCCCTGAAAAGTCGGATCTAAACAGAAAAATGTCAGCCAACTTACGGTTTTAACTTGAATAATTGCGGTCACCGCAATTATTCCGCAATTCATTTGCAATGGTTATTTTTTCATTCTTTTCTTCGATTTTCAACCCTTTTTCTACCTATTGTACACAAGTCCTATATTAGCTACCTTCTTCTAATTCTCATATTAAAGCATAGGTTTAAGCTAATTGCTAACAAAAACACCTAAATGTGTACATCTTCTTAAGCTAAATGGGTCCTAAATAAGTCACTTTCAGAGACTTAACAAAGGGCACCTGTATGAATACTGCCCTGGGAATCCAGCCTCAGTCTGCTATGTTGGAAGCCAGCAGCAGCCTAGGAACAACCCCTATTCCAATACTTACAACCCTGGTTGGAGGAACCACCCAAACCTGTCATGGGGTGGCCAACAGAATGCTAACCAAGCTCCTAACCAACCAAGACCGAGTGGAACACCTGGTTTCACTCCCCAACATAACCAATCCATGTATCAAAAACCATACAACCAACCTGTAGGGTCTTCTGTAGAAAACTTACTCAAGGAATACATAGCCAAGAATGATGCCACTCTACAGAGTCAGCAAGCTACTCTTAGGAGCCTAGAGAACCAAATAGGGCAACTAGCCAATGAACTCAAAAGTAGGCCCCAAGGTAGACTTCCTGCTGACACTGAAGTGCCAAGGAGAGATGGTAAAGAGCAAGTTCAAGCAATTGAACTTAGAAGTGGGAGACCATTGGTGAGCAACACCAAGGACACACCAAAGAGAGTAGAGAACACTGAGTCTAGTGCTCCACTGGAGTCTTTGCCAAACCAAGGTCAACCATCACCAAGCACATCAGGAGCAAGGTTGGAGCCAATCATAGAAGAGATAGAAGAAATTCCAAGGCCTCCACCTATCCTAAGGCGACCTGAAGTGCCTGCATATGTGCCACCACCTCCATTTCCTAGAAGGCTAAAGAAAAAACAAGAACAGGAAGTGCACTTTAATAAATTTCTAGAGATTCTTAAGCAAGTGCATGTTAATATTCCTTTTGTAGAAGTTTTACAGTCTATGCCCTCTTATGTAAAGTTTTTGAAGGATATTATAACTAACAAGAAAATAATTGGTGAGTTTGAAACAGTCAATCTCACTGAGGAATGCAGTGCCATACTCCAGAACAAGCTACCCAAGAAGGAGAAGGATCCTGGTTCCTTCACCTTACCTGTAGAGCTAGGAGGCAAGCACGTGGGCAGAGCTCTTTGTGACCTGGGAGCCAGCATAAACCTCATGCCCCTATCACTATTCCGCCAGCTAGGAATAGGAGAAGCACGTCCAACCATTGTCACCTTACAACTAGCAGACAAATCCATAGCATACCCTGAAGGTAAGATTGAGGATATTCTTGTAAAGGTTGACAAATTTATTTTCCTTGCAGATTTCATTATCCTGGATTATGAAGCAGACAAGGAGGTCCCCATCCTGTTAGGCAGACCATTTCTAGCCACAGGTAGGGCCCTGATAGATGTCCAAAAAGGTGAGCTCACTATGAGGGTTCATGACGAGGAGGTTAAGTTTAGTGTTTTTAAAGCACTGAGGTATCCTTCTGACTCTGAATCTTGTGCTAGCATGGACATTGTAGATTCATTAATGGAAGAACAATTGGAGCATGAATTGTTGACTAAGCATGCTCATGAATATGTAGGATTAGAATTAACTGACTTAAACATAGCTGAGATAATGGACATACCTGTAAATAACCCTCAGCATGTTTGTATGAATATTGACTTAACTGAAAAATCTTTGAATCCATTAAAACCATCCATTGAGCATCCACCTGTCTTAGAATTGAAACCTCTCCCCACTCACCTCAAGTATGCATATCTAGGAAGTAATGATACTTTGCCTGTGATTATTTCTTCTAAATTAAGTGAAAAGCATGAGGTTGAACTGATTTTATTGCTTAAGCAACATAGGAAGGCTATTGCATGGACTATTGCTGACATTAGAGGCATTAGCCCTTCTTATTGCATGCATAAGATTATATTAGAGGAAGAGCATACACCTAGAGTAGATCACCAACGTAGGCTGAACCCCTCTATGAAAGAGGTAGTCAAAAAGGAAATAATAAAATGGTTAGATGCTGGTGTGATCTTCCCCATAGCTAGTAGCCAGTGGGTGAGCCCTATACAATGTGTACCTAAGAAGGGGGGGATGACTGTGGTAGTCAATGAGAACAATGAACTGATTCCAACTAGGACTATCACATGATGGAGAGTTTGCATGGATTATAGGAAACTGAATAAAGAAACCAAAAACGACCACTTCCCTCTACCATTCATTGACCAGATGTTAGATAGGATAGTTGGTAGAGCCTACTACTGCTTCTTAGACGGTTATTCAGGATATAACCAGATCACTATAGACCCTAATGATGGAGCGTTGATGGAACGCAGCGGAAGCGATTTGGATCATGGACACTCTAATTTCATCAATTTAAACAAATGGAAACATGCAAAAGCAATGAAAAAGAGAAATTAGAACACATACCCTTGTCGTTCGTATTTCTCCAAAATTCACCGTCAGAAGCTCCTCACGAGCTCACCGATCCTTCTCACGAAACCTTCGTGGACCACCCACGGTAGTCCCGCTATCCTCAGGCCGAGAAACGGAGTGGTGGGACTCCTTTTACAAGAGAAAGGAAGGAAGAAGCTCCACCGAAGAAAAACGATTTTTCAACAGAAGCAGAGAGCAGAGAGAGAACAGACGTAGAGAGAGAGAATCAAATTCTCAATCTCAAAATCGTGTACCCCTCTATGAATTGAATCAAATTCAATTCTCTGAAAACAAATTCTTCTCATCTCTATCTTTGGCCCATTGTTATACGTAATATATATATATATATTGACTTCAACATGTGTCTTGCTGCATGCAAGACACATGTATATATATATATAATTATTATTATTATTAAAAATAATAATAATAATTTTATTTATTAAACATTTTAATAAATAAAATATATATATAATTATTAATTAAACTTTTTAATTAATAAATATTATTTAATTCAATATCAAATATTGATTAAATAATATAACTAAACTCGGTTTTTCAGAAAAAACCGACTTTTTCACATGAATCTCATTCATGTTTCAGGCCAATGCCATATTTAAATCATATTTAAATATGTCTATCCTTCTTCCACAAACCCGAATTTGAACGATTCAAATTCTTTTCTTTTCTTTTATACTGTTTCACGGCTTTATCCGAGCTAGCCAGGAGAACCGTAAGGACCTACAGATCATGAGCTCCAACGATACGAGATTATCCGGTCAAAACTCTTTTAACCGAACTAACCAACATTCGTTAACCCCCGTAGACTCCACTAAAGTCCAAGGGCTGCACTCTCCTCACTGTAGATATATTGTGTCCGGTTGATATAACTATCATCAGTAAGTCGATCCTTCACAGGTTGTTCATAATCACAACGGGTCATTTAAACCGTTTAACCCTTGTATTATATCTTGTTCCTTAAGTACCACTGACACCTCTAATGAACAATTGATTTGTGGTCCAACCATCAAATCAGATTCCTCCCTGATCAGGAGAGGATGGGCCCATTGTTCAAGACCTGGAGTCAGCACTTAAGGGAACAACCTCTCTACTAACCCTTAAAGCGGGTAGGAGTGAATTCCAATCTTGCTACAACTATGTCCCTAGCCACTTATTCAATCTTATCCCCAAGATGGTAGGCATATTGAGTCGGCAAACTGGCCACTCTCACCCGTACAAATCAAAGGATAAGGTTGAATAAACAGGAGTTCATAGTAAGCTCAGGATTGAGATCGAGTTACCTAAGTCATCAAATGAAAAAAATCGGTCTTTACAGTAAACGGTGTTATAAAGAAAGAGCGATTTTAATTCTTGGTTCGGTCTTGTGCAAACTCATTGCACAGGACGCCCTCACTCACATGTCTCTACATGAAACGATTCGAATCATATCGTTTTGTACTATACAAAGTGAGCCGCATCCAATAGTGTCCCCAGGATAAGGTACCCAGCCTTATCCCTATACTATAGACCATTTTGGCTGTCAACTTGAACTTGATTCACATTCATGTCACACATGAAGTTCAAGTACTCACACTATCGCCATGGGTGTTAGTTATTGGTATAGGTTAATACAAACACAATTCACTAAAATTCAATAACAAATTTATTGAAATATAATATTTACATTCAAACAGTTTACAAACTACGAGTTTTAGGACATAAATCCCAACAAACTCCCACTTGGACTAAAACGTCAGTGGAGTACATGCTGGTCGAGAGAACTAGAATATCAAATATCTAAAGTTTCTCCCACTGTCCTACTGAGCAGCTCGCAGCCCTATACTTTGTAGGTGTCTCTCAAACACTTTAGCCGTGAGAGACTTAGTAAACGGATCAGCAATGTTGTGCTCCGAGGCTACCTGTGTGACGATCACATCTCCTCGTTGCACTATCTCCCTGATGAGATGATATTTCCTCTCAATATGCTTTCCACGCTTATGGCTTCTAGGTTCTTTAGAATTTGCCACTGCACCGCTGTTATCACAATAAAGGGTGATTGGCAAATTCATATTTGGAACAACTTCCAAATCTGTCAAGAACTTCCTAAGCCATACAGCTTCCTTCGCTGCTTCGCAAGCTGCGACATACTCAGCTTCCATGGTGGAGTCAGCAATACAACCTTGCTTTATACTCCTCCATACTATTGCTCCTCCGTTAAGAGTGAACACTGATCCTGATGTAGATTTCCTGGAATCTATATCAGTCTGAAAATCAGAGTCAGTGTATCCTGCAAGGATCAAATCCTTCGCGCCATACACAAGCACATAGTCTCTCGTTCTCATAAGATACTTGAGGATGTGTTTAACGGCTGTCCAGTGATCATATCCTGGATTGGACTGGAACCTACTGAAAATTCCTACCGCATAGCAGATGTCGGGTCTTGTACACAACATAGCGTACATGAGACTACCAACTGCAGATGCATAGGGAATTCGTCTCATATGCTCAACCTCTTGAGGTGTCTTAGGAGACTGTTCCTTAGACAAGTGAATTCCATGCCTAAAAGGCAGCGAACCTTTCTTGGAATTCTGCATCGAATATCTTGACAACACCTTGTCAATATAAGATGCTTGAGACAGCGCTAGCACTTTGTTCTTACGATTCCTTATGATCTGAATCCCTAGAACAAACTGAGCCTCTCCCAAATCTTTCATTTGGAATTGGGTCGCTAGCCAATTCTTAACGTCAGTTAGGAACCCTACTTCATTCCCAATGAGTAGTATGTCGTCTACGTACAAGACTAAGAAAGCTACAACAGTATTGACTACTTTCTTGTAAACACAAGGTTCGTCAATATTTTGTTCAAAGCCATAAGATTTGATCGCCGTATCAAACCTTATATTCCAGGATCTAGATGCTTGCTTCAACCCATAAATGGATCGATTAAGCTTGCAAACCTTTTGCTCTTGACCCTGAAGTATGAATCCCTCTGGTTGAGCCATATAGATACTCTCCTCAAGATTACCATTCAGAAAGGCAGTCTTGACATCCATTTGCCAGATTTCATAATCATAAAATGTAGCAATGGATAAGAGTATTCTAATCGACTTTAACATGGCAACAGGAGAAAACGTTTCTTCATAGTCCACCCCTTCTCTTTGGGAATAACCTTTTGCCACAAGTCGAGCCTTAAAGGTTTGCACCTTACCGGCTTGGTCTCGATTTCTCTTGTAGATCCACTTGCAACCGATAGGTCTTTCACTATCTGGTTGGTCTACAAGATCCCAGACCGAATTGAAGTACATAGACTCCATTTCGAGATCCATGGCTTTAAGCCACTGGTCCTTGTCTATGTCATTCATTGCCTGTTTAAAGGTCAATGGATCCTCAACGCCATCATCAGGTATGACGACTTGAGTTTCAGACAAGCCGATGTAGCGGTCAGGCTGTTTTACATCCCTCCCACTGTGTCGAGGCTTTCTCAACTCTTGAGAAGGACCAGCCTGATCAACAACCTTTGTTGATCCGTCTGTAACTTTTCTGGAAAATTCGGACAAAACAATTTTGCTCGACTGTTTATGATCTCTCATGTGGTCTTCCTCTAAGAACGTGACATTAGTCGATACTAGTACCTTGTTCTCATGAGGATCGTAAAAAAGACCACCTTTCGTTTCCTTGGGGTAACCTACAAATAGGCACAATTTTGAACGATGTTCCAACTTCTTTGGATTGGGTACTAGCACATGTGCCGGACACCCCCAAATCCTGAAGTGACGTAAACTACCTTTACGCCCTCTCCATAACTCATAAAGTGTTTCAGAAACACTCTTAGAGGGAACCATGTTCAAAATATATACTGCAGTCTCTACTGCATATCCCCAAAACGAACTAGGCAAATGAGCATAACTCATCATAGATCGAACCATGTCTAACAGGGTTCTATTTCTCCTCTCGGACACACCATTCTGCTGTGGTGTTCCTGGCGCTGAGAGTTGAGATACTATTCCATGTTCTATCATATAGTCCTGGAATCTTAAATCCATATACTCTCCGCTTCGATCTGATCGGAGTGTTTTTATCGATTTACCTAATGTGTTCTCAACCTCTGCCTTATACTCTTTGAACTTTTCAAGAGCTTCGGACTTATGATGCATTAGATAAAGATAACCGTACCTAGAATAATCATCAATAAAACTGATGAAATATTCATACCCTCCTCGTGCTTTGACATTCAAAGGACCGCAGAGATCCGAATGCACGATTTCTAGAGGTTCTTTGGACCTATGACCTTTTTTCAGAAAAAGATCGTTTGGTCATTTTGCCCTCAAGACAAGACTCACATGGCGGTAAAGAGTTGTCCTCTAAACGATTTAGCAGACCACTCTTAACCAATCTCCCAATCCTATTGAGATTAATGTGACCTAGTCTTAAGTGCCAAAGATAAGTACTTGGAGAAAGTTTCTGCCTTTTAGTTTGAGTCTCAGCTGTTTTAAACATTTCAGTGTTCAAAATAGCTTTGGCTTCGGTTGGTCTTAACACATACAAGTTGTTTTCAAGTTTCGCAGAACAAATACGTACACCTCTTTTGCTAATGAACGCTTCATTATGAACAAAAGATACTTTATACAACTGTTCTAACAAACAAGATATAGATACAAGATTCCTCTGGAAGGTAGGAACCAGGAGTACATTTTCTAGTAAAATGAAACTATCTCTATACAACAACTTTACAGCTCCCACTGCTTCAGCTGAGACAACCTCTCCAGTTCCAACTCTGAGAGTTATCTCACCTCGAGAAAGTGGCTGCCAAGAACTAGTTTCCTGAAAAGAAGAACAAACATGGTTAGTAGCTCCTGAATCAAGTATCCAGGTATGACAATCATGTTCTACTAAACATGTTTCTACAACAAGTAAATCATATTTACCTTGTCTTTCCTTCTCAGCCTTTTTCTCAGCAAGATACTTTGGGCAATTCTGTTTCCAGTGCCCATCTACACCACAATGGAAACATTTTCCTTTGTCTGCAGATCTAGTCTTGCTCTTAGCAGTAGCAGGTGCTTTTCCCTTCCTTTTATCTTTCTTCTTCTTTTGAATACTCTTATTCTTAATAGAAGAAAGTTCAGACCTACTCCCTGAAGAGGACCCCTTTTGGAATTTCCTTGAAGTGACAACGTTTGCCTCCTTCTCTTTTCCTTTCGAAGTCTGAAGGGACTGATAGGTCTGTAGCTCGCTGAGGAGAGAAGTCAAATTATACTTTATCTTGTTCATTACCAAATTGGTTCTGAACTGAAGGAAACTCTTCGGAAGAGATTCCAAGATAAAGCTTACTTGACTTGACTCATCAATAGTAGCTCCGTTTACTTCCGCCACATTGAAGTGGACCATCATGTTAAGGACATGCTCCCTAACAGAGGTTCCCTCCTTCATGCGAGAGTTGTAAACGAATTTGAGGGCTTCATGACAGACCGATGAGGACGGTAGTCCAAACATCTCCTGTAATGAAGACATGATTTCTTTAGCAGAAACCATATCCTCGTGCTTCTTAGCTAACACATCAGATATGCTGGCTAAGATATAGACTCGGGCTTTATCATTAGCCCTTGTCCATCTATCATATGCTTCTCGAACAGTTCGAGTCGCATCCGAGCTAGGAGGGGGAGGACAATCCTCTGATAAGACGAACCTGAGATCATCTAGAACAAGAATCGTATTCAAGTTCGATTTCCAGGTCGCGTAGTTATCGCCGGTTAACTTATCGGAAGCTAGTAAGTGAATAAAAGAGCTAGACATGCTGAAAAGAGAATGTAAAAATATTAGTGAAAAGGTTTTAACCTAATTTACACACCAATCAAGAATTTAGCAAAGAATAATAATGTACCCAAAACTCATTATTAAACTGCAACGATACTTCAGTGGGTCAGAATGGTCGCTACCGAGGGGCAGTCAAGCATTCCTTCACTGAATCAAGACATTCTTGACTAAATGCTAATACCAAAATATCTCATATTCCTATAGCATCTTAGTTATCGCTGTTTGGTCAAGATTTACTAACTCCTTAGCAAATCTCGTAAGTGTGACCCTCCATTTTTAGAATTCATAGGGCGGCCCCAACGATGCAACCGAATGGAAATGTCAAAGTTGGGAATGACTCTATGTTTCTTTATCCATAAATGGTGATTGAGATGTTCCGATTCCTATGAAACGACCCTCCGAATGGATCGGTACCACTTGTGGGCACCTAGCAGGCGGAACATAGGAATCTCACGGTTCAATCCAATGGAGGAGACCGCAGGATGTATTGACATACTTCCTTCTCCCACTTACTATAAATACTTTCTCCATTCACCTTGCTCTTGAATTATGCAAATACCATCCGAATGGGGATGCCCTATTGACATCACGAGGCCGAGCATAATTCTCACGGTGTGAACTTGACAAAGAACGTAGGAGGAGAGGGACATATCATATATACCTTCTCAACACCTCTACTAAGTATTTTAAGACGGAATGGGTAAATTACTCAGGCATTATCCAGCTAAGACAATAAGGCCTAAGTCAAGGTAAAACAAACTTTTACCTATGATGTCTAGGTGATAAACACTTTATTACCTCACACCACTCACGCATGCTCATAAAGCCGGGTTAACTTTACTCAAGTACCGGATGGTCCCCAGGTAGGAGGTGTTCCGTAAACCGTCAGCTTAAATACCTCCAACCTCGAACAGGATGTCCCCGGGTGAGTTTCTTGTAACCTTAGCATTTATAAGATATCGACCTATTCATCTAATGAAACGGAACGATACATTCAACCCTAAGTTAGCATGCCTTTGTCTTTGTTATAGATTTTAAAAGTCTATGCCAATTTTACAACGCTTTGCAAAACTAAGACTTACTACAACAAACTTCTACATGCTTCTCAAACATGCAATACTAAGGCATGACAAGTTGAATATTTAATTTCATAATTAATATAACAATTATATCGATTATGTTTTTAAATATACAACTTCTAATTCATAAATTAATATAACACTTATATCAATTCTCATGAATTAAGCATGCATCCTATACATTATAACACTTATAACAAACAAAATGCATCTTATGTTGGATGTTTAATTTCATAATTAATATAACACTTATATCAATTATTCTATTAAGCAAACAACATCTAATTCATGAATTAATATAACTCTTATATTAATACTCATGAATAAACATGCATCCTATACATTATAACACTTATAATATACCATGTGCATAAAATTAAGGCAACCTATGTTGTACATTCAATTTCATAATTAATATAACACTTATATCAATTATTCTATTGAATTAACAACAACTAATTCATGAATTAATATAACTTTTATATCAAAATTCATGAATTGCCAAATATGCATACGATATATTATAACACTTATAACATATTTTCAATGCATGAAGCATGCTTCCTACGGTGAGATTTTAAATCTATATGGCATACGTTATGCACATACAAACATGGAATTTAATTAAAACATACATTCGCAATGCATAATTAATTAAACACACTAAAGTGGATCGATTTTGGCATTTAGCAAGCAATAACTAATTTATTACAAGCTTGATCAACAAGCTACGCCTTGAGCGGACTTCGAACTCTTCGCACCGCCTTTGACCAACTTGCTTCCTCCGAACGCTTCGGCCAAATTTTCTTCGAATTTCTCCTCGTATTGCCCAGAACGAGTTTGAAATTACACCGAACATTTCGGCGAGTTTCAAACTTAAACTTCTTTCACAAAGAAACCTATATGGACTCTAATGACTCTAAAATACAGACTCTTTAGCATACATTAAAGCCCATACATTCTCGGGCAATTACAAATAATGAAATTCAAAAAGAAACTATGCCAAAATCGATATTCACTTTAGAATCCATTCAGAAACAATTTCTAAATAAAACCCACCATAACTTAAATTGATAGAAATTGAGTGGCCAAAAACGCTCTGATACCAATTGATGGAGCGTTGTTGGAACGCAGCGGAAGCGATTTGGATCATGGACACTCTAATTTCATCAATTTAAACAAATGGAAACATGCAAAAACAATGAAAAAGAGAAATTAGAACACATACCTTTGTCGTTCGTATTTCTCCAAAATTCACCGCCAGAAGCTCCTCACGAGCTCACCGATCCTTCTCACGAAACCTTCGTGGACCACCCACGGTAGTTCCGGTATCCTCAGGCCGAGAAACAGAGTGGTGGGACTCCTTTTACAAGAGAAAAGAAGGAAGAAGCTCCACCGAAGAAAAACGATTTTTCAACAGAAGCAGAGAGCAGAGAGAGAACAGACGTAGAGAGAGAGAATCAAATTCTCAATCTCAAAATCGTGTACCCCTCTATGAATTGAATCAAATTCAATTCTCTGAAAACAAATTCTTCTCATCTCTATCTTTGGCCCATTGTTATACGTAATATATATATATATTGACTTCAACATGTGTCTTGCTGCATGCAAGACACATGTATATATATATATATATATATATTATTATTATTATTATTAAAAATAATAATAATAATTTTATTTATTAAACATTTTAATAAATAAAATATATATATAATTATTAATTAAACTTTTTAATTAATAAATATTATTTAATTCAATATCAAATATTGATTAAATAATATAACTAAACTCGGTTTTTCAGAAAAAAACCGACTTTTTTCACATGAATCTCATTCATGTTTCAGGCAAATGTCATATTTAAATCATATTTAAATATGTCCATATTTAAATCATATTTAAATATGTCTATCCTTCTTCCACAAACCCGAATTTGAACGATTCAAATTCTTTTCTTTTCTTTTATACTGTTTCACGGCTTTATCCGAGCTAGCCAGGAGAACCGTAAGGACCTACAGATCATGAGCTCCAACGATACGAGATTATCCGATCAAAACTCTTTTAACCGAACTAACCAACATTCGTTAACCCCCGGAGACTCCACTAAAGTCCAAGGGCTGCACTCTCCTCACTGTAGATATATTGTGTCCGGTTGATATAACTATCATCAGTAAGTCGATCCTTCACAGGTTGTTCATAATCACAACGGGTCATTTAAACCGTTTAACCCTTGTATTATATCTTGTTCCTTAAGTACCACTGACACCTCTAATGAACAATTGATTTGTGGTCCAACCATCAAATCAGATTCCTCCCTGATCAGGAGAGGATGGGCCCATTGTTCAAGACCTGGAGTTAGCACTTAAGGGAACAACCTCTCTACTAACCCTTAAAGCGGGTAGGAGTGAATTCCAATCTTGCTACAACTATGTCCCCAGCCACTTATTCAATCTTATCCCCAAGATGGTAGGCATATTGAGTCGGCAAACTGGCCACTCTCACCCGTACAAATCAAAGGATAAGGTTGAATAAACAGGAGTTCATAGTAAGCTCAGGATTGAGATCGAGTTACCTAAGTCATCAAATGAAAAAAATCGGTCTTTACAGTAAACGGTGTTATAAAGAAAGAGCGATTTTAATTCTTGGTTCGGTCTTGTGCAAACTCATTGCACAGGACTCCCTCACTCACATGTCTCTACATGAAACGATTCGAATCACATCGTTTTGTACTATACAAAGTGAGCCGCATCCAATAGTGTCCCCAGGATAAGGTACCCAGCCTTATCCCTATACTATAGACCATTTTGGCTGTCAACTTGAACTTGATTCACATTCATGTCACACATGAAGTTCAAGTACTCACACTATCGCCATGGGTGTTAGTTATTGGTATAGGTTAATACAAACACAATTCACTAAAATTCAATAACAACTTTATTGAAATATAATATTTACATTCAAACAGTTTACAAACTACGAGTTTTAGGACATAAAACCCAACACCTAAGGACCAAGAGAAGACTACCTTCACTTGCCCTTTTGGAACTTTTGCCTTTCGCAGAATGCCTTTTGGCTTATGCAATGCACCGGCAACATTCCAAAGGTGCATGTTGGCCATCTTCTCTGATTTGGATGAGTCCATGATAGAGATATTCATGGATGATTTCTCAGTCTTTGGGGATTCATTCACAAACTGTCTAGAGAACTTGGGACAAGTCCTGGCTAGGTGTGAGGAGACCAACCTAGTCTTAAATTGGGAAAAGTGCCACTTCATGGTGGATGAAGGGATTGTCTTAGGTCATAGAGTGTCAAGGGCAGGTGTAGAAGTTGACAGGGCAAAAATTGAAATAATAGAGAAATTGGTAGAACCCCAAAATGTCAAGGCCATTAGAAGTTTCTTAGGGCATGCTGGTTTCTATAGAAGGTTCATTAAGGACTTTTCTAAGATCTCCAAGCCTTTATGTGAGCTTCTAGAGCTAAACAAACCGTTCATTTTCTCTAAAGAATGTTTCCTGGCTTGGAAAACTCTTAAGGAAGCACTAGTCACAGCACCTATTATAGTAGGGCCTAATTGGGATCTTCCTTTGAGATGTTATGTGATGCCAGTGACTATGCTGTAGGGGTTATGTTAGGACAGAAGATTGACAAGTTAACACACCCTGTATACTATGCTAGTAAGACACTTAATGAGGCACAATGTAATTACACAACTACTGAGAAGGAGATGCTAGCTGTAGTGTTTGCTTGTGAGAAGTTTAGGAATTACATTGTAGGCACTAGGACAATTGTGTACACTGACCATTCTGCTTTGAAGTACCTTATGAGGAAGGCTGATGCTAAGCCTAGGTTGATTAGATGGGTATTGCTGTTGCAATAGTTTGATCTGGACATTAGAGATAAGAAAGGATGTGAAAATGTGGTTGCGGATCATCTTTCTAGATTGCACCATAATTGCGAAAAAATTGCGGAAACCGCAATTTCTGATGCTTTTATTGATGAACATGTCTTTGTATTGACTCATCGTGATAACGATGAGGAACCTTGGTTTGCTGACATTGCTAACTTCCTTGCATCGCAGGTACTACCAACTTTCAAGGGAGGACAAGAAAAGAAGAGGTTCCTTCATGAAGCTAGGAAATTCATATGGGATGATCCTACACTTTACAAGACATGTGCTGATGGTCTGCTCAGGAAGTGTGTTTCGGCTGCTGAGGCGAAGTCTGTGCTGCAGCACTGCCATACAGCACCCTATGGTGGACATTTTGGTGGCCAAAGGACAGCTGCAAAGGTGTTCCAGAGTGGCTACTATTGGCCAACAATCTTCAAGGATGCCCACAACTATGCACACAGCTGTGATGAATGCCAGAGAACAGGTAATCTAAGTCGAAAGGATGAGATGCCTCTCACTTACATCTTAGAGTTGGAGCTCTTTGATGTGTGGGGCATCGACTTCATGGGACCATTTCCCCCATCATCAGGTACCCTTTACATATTGGTAGCAGTAGACTATGTATCTAAGTGGGTAGAGGCCATAGCATGTCCAAATAATGATGCCAAAACAGTCATATGATTCTTGCATAGACATATTTTCACTAGATTTGGGACACCTCGTGCTATAATCAGTGATGAGGGGACACATTTCATTAATAAGGCTATGGAGAGAGTGTTGGCTAAGTATAATATTAGACATATAGTAGCCACTCCTTATCACCCACATTCGAATGGCCAAGCTGAAATTTCAAATAGGGAGATTAAAAACATACTAGAAAAAGTGGTCAAACCCAATAGAAAAGACTGGTCCTTTAAACTCGAGGATGCACTTTGGGCGTATAGAACTGCATATAAGACACCCCTAGGTATGTCTCCCTATAGACTGGTGTATGGCAAAGCATGTCACTTGCCATTCGAGTTAGAAATTAAAGCATTTTGGGCCCTAAAAGAGTTGAATTACTGCGTGACCGATGCGGGAACATTGCGGTCTTTGCAATTACATGAGCTTGATGAGCTTAGGCATATGTCTTATGAAAATGCCAAAATGTATAAGGAGAAGACCAAGATTTGGCATGACAGTAGACTTAGGATTAAGGACTTCAAGAAAGGCCAGCTTGTCTTATTATTTAACTCACGATTGAAATTATTTCCATTTATAATAACTAATGTGTTTGTTCATGGTGCAATCGAGATAAAGAACCTGCAGCAAGGACAACTATTCATGGTTAATGGTGCAAGATTGAAGCACTACTATGAGGAAGGAGATGTGAAGACTCTCTCGGCCTTCCTCTTGACTGAAACATGAAAATAAGAACGAGAGAGGACGAGTGATTACTGTGCTCGTCCATGCGAGGCTCATGCCTTAGTTTATTTTTTGTTATTTTTCCGGTTATCGTTTGTGTATATTTTTGTGCGATTTTAATTATGAATTTGATATTTATTTTATTTCTTTTTGTAGGGGATCAATAGAGGGAGTCAAGGAGATTAAATCCAGCTAAAAAAATCAAGGAGATATTGGGCCAAATCAAAGATTCGGTTGAGCAAAGATTGGCATTTAAACAAAGAAAATCTCCAACGGTCACTAGAATTGCGCTGGATTTGCAGAATCCGCAAAAATAGAGCCGTTGGGATTTCATCATTACTTATATCCGTTAAGACGCGTGCTGATCTATACGATTTCCCAATTCTCTGAACTCCAAGAAAATTCTTTCCCTCTTCATCTGCAATTCTTCTCTCCAGATTCCAACGATTCAACGATGGTGCTAACAAGAGCTGAACGGTCTGCGTCCAAGAAGAGGGCTGATGACGCTGAAACGGCTGCGAGGGAAGCACTTCTTGCCCTTGCAGACGCTGAGGCTGCGCGAACTGAACGCCTCCCCAAACTGCCAATCCGCAAGAAGAAGTGGAAGGTTGTCACGGAGATACCTGCTGGACCTTCTGAACCAGCAGGAACACCCAAGAAGCGCAAATGGAGCATGGCGGTGGCTGAAGAAACGAGCAAGCAAAAGACTCCCTCTGTGGAGAGTCAAGAAAGTGATCCTCGGTCACCCGAGTCTCCAAAGCAGAGCTCTTCGCCATCTCCACCAGCGCACAGCCCTGAGCTGCCTTCGTCACCGCAGAGTTCTGAACACACCCCACCAGAAGAGAGCCCTGCAGCTTCACCCACTTCCCCACAACCTGACCCTGAATTCCCATATGGGGAGTACCAAGAATCGACGCAGGGCAGTGGGGAAGCTGAGGAAGAAGAGGTCTTCTCTCCTTTGAGGGAAGCCAGTCCTGAGAGATCTGTGCAGAGGACTGATTCGATGGACGAAACACTGGGGGATTGCCTCCAGCAGTTGACAATCAAGGCGAAGTTGAAGAAGAAGAAGGCCGCCAAGGCTGTCAAGACCAAACGGGCCAAGAAGTCAAAGAAAAAGAAAACCAAGAAGGCTGCGCCTCCATCAGAGAAAGAAAGTGATGAGCCGTCGCTGAAAAAGCTCAAGATTGAGGCTGCTGAGTCAGCCAAACCAAAAGACAAAGGGAAAGCCAAGCTTTACCCTGAAGATGAGCCTCAATCAGTGAGGTATGTCTCCTCTGATGCTGAGTCCAGAGGCGCTGAGCTGAGAAAGAGAGAGTTGCTGCACGAGAAGGGATTCCTCGACGCACCTGCTGACCTGCCGCAATTCTTGCGCGCAGGAATCACGAATCACGGTTGGGAGGAGCTATGCAGACCGCCTAATCCAGCCTACTCCAACATGGTGTATGACTTCTACGCCAATCTGATGAATCCGGAGGATGGCCTATCTGTGGTCAGAGGGGTTGAGGTAGACTTCTCGGCAAAGGCGATCAACGAAGCCTATGGCCTCAAAGGCCAAAAGCACACTGACTATGCGAGGATTGTTGATGAGCCAACAGAAGCTGTCTTGGAGGAGGCAATACGGATAATTGGCCAGCCAGAGGCATCCTGGACAGTCTCGCGCAATGGGAGGCACACCCTGATGAGTGCCACCCTCACAGCCAAGGCGGCTGTCTGGTTTTCCTTCGTGAGGAGGAAGCTGTCCCCAGTGACTCATGAGACCACCATCAACCAGAGCAGATCGCTGCTGGTCTACGCAATCATGCGAGGTCTCACGATCAACGTGGGCGAGGTCATTGCAGCTTCAATTGATGACTGCGCCAAAAAGGGTAAGGGACCTCTCTTCTTTCCTAACACAATTACTAAGCTGTGCTTACGTGCAGGAGTCCCAATCGAGCGAATGGAGAGGCAGCTGGCCTACACGGGCTACCTGGAATTGCCTACTGCCTTGAGGTTGCGCAGGAAGGGGAACATGGAGTTCGAGCTTGATGGCTTGGCTGCTGCTCAGTCTTTGACCATGGCTTGCCTGACGGATTTGCAGAAGAGGATGGCTCAATGGGCCACATATGCGCAGGCAAGGGACAGGGAGGTTGCTGACCAATTGGGATGCATCTTTCCTGACTTCCCTACGAACTTAATGACTCCATGGGCGCCTCCACGACAAAGACGGAATGATGATGAGGAAGACATCTGAGTGCTGGTTTGAGAAGCACTGAAGGGAGTATTGCTGTTCCCTTAGAAAAAAAAACTGCTTTTTGTTGAACCATGTGAACTATGCTGTTTTGAGTTAATCTTTTGATCTGTTTTAGTTGTTTAGTTTTAATTTTTAAATTTGTTTAGTGTAGTCTGATGATAGTTGAATAGGTAGATTAGGTTAGTTTCCTTTTTGTATAGCTTGGATGACGGGAAAAAGCATGCCTAGGGGCCTTAATCACTGATATATCTGCCCTGTCTTTATTGCGAAATAATTGCGGAAACCGCAATTTTTATTACTGAATGCATGTCTTTGACTGTCTGTTTAGCTAGGTTGGTTCTGTTTAAATTCTATCTTTTGCTGCTATCTTGTCTGCCTTATATAGCTTATCTTAAAGCATGCTGGATGAGTGTCATAGGACACCCTTTGATAGTTTAAATTAACCTCTAAGAAGCTCAGCATGCATAGCTTTAAGGCCTTACCTGACTGTTTTTACAAATTTCTGCTACTGTGATATTTACTTTTAGAATGTTCTGTCTATGCCTAGGGCTTTTAGATTCTCTTTGTTTTACCTTAGACTAGATGCTTCTAGGACAAGTTTGGGGGTGTGTCACCTCAGACACTCATTGGGGACAATGAGTAGTTTAAGTTTGGGGGAGGCCACCCTAGGCCTAGGAACATTCCTCTCTCCCTTAAAAGCATAAGCATTCTTCTTCTCCTTTACAAAAAATGATGAGCTGAAAAAAAAAATGATGAAAAATAGAATAAAGAGGGGTGTCTCTCTTAGGTTGCTGAGTAATCAGTGCCAAGTGTGTAACCCACAAGTGGCATTGCATCAAAAGGCAACCAAAGGAGAGGCTCCACCAAAGTGTGAAAGAAAAAGGAAAAAATAGAGAAGAAGAATGTATACCTAGGAGTTGCAACTTTGTGGCTTAGATGTCCTGATTAAAAAGAACTTTGATCCTCAATTAGCTGAGCACAAAGTTGTAGCTTGTAGGGTTGTTTAGGGAGATGAATGTATGTCCAATGTAGTGATGCCAGGGTTTAGGTTGTTCTCTTAAAGTACTACTGTCACTGTTAATACTAAGACTGGCATGACTCTAAGGAATCCTAGGTAGTTCAAAAGTAAAAACTAGAAGCATGTACTGAGTCTGGGGTAAAGCTAGGTAGAATTTGAAACCTTAGGGATAGTAGCATGATATGACAAAAGCAAGTAGATCAGTTGTAGGGAGTAATGAAACAGTAGGAGTATTAGGCATGCGAAGTCAGAAGAAGCTAGATAAGAGGATAGTTTTAAACTTAGAAGTGTGTCACAGGACAGCACTGCTATAGATAGGAATGTAGGGGAGTCAGTAAGTGGTTAAAGAAGATGAAACAGCAGCCTAGGCAAGTCCTTAGATTGCTCGAGGACGACCAAAACCTTAAGTTTGGGGGTGTGTTACGTCTCCAAAAGTGACCTTTTTAGGACTTATTTATCTTAGAAAGATGTACACTCTTAGGTGTTTTTGATAGGATTTAGCTTAAACCTATGCTTATATATGAGATTTAGAAGAAGGTAGCTAAATTAGGACTTGTGTGCAAAAGGAAAGAAAAGGAATGAAAACCGAAGGAAAAGAGTGAAAAATGCGCATTGCGATAGCATTGCGGAAACATTGCTAAAACAGCAATGTTTCAAGTGAAAACCGTAAGTTGACTGATCTGTTTCTGTTAATTTCCGTTATTTCAGGGATTCGTTCTTTCTCCTCCATCCATTTTGAAGTACGACGTTGAGGATGGATGGTTCTCCTTGGCCCAAACGTACCTGCAGATTACTATAAAAGGGGGTCAAAGTAGAGGGTTCAATCATCATCCGAAAGCGTAGAAGTCCTCTCGCAGCTCCATCTTTTCTCTTGTTTTTCTTTGCCGTCTGTTGGTTTGCGAAGTTTAGCTGTTTGGAGTCGATAATCTGGTAGGAAGGAGAGAAGATTCATCTTCTCTCTCGATTGGATTCATCCAAGCAAGGCTGATCTTTCTCATCCTTCAGCCGAGGCGGTTGCGACGAGGCGTTCGAGCTCATTTACCTGCTTTCTGTCTTTCCTTTCTAATTTCCAGCATTGTTTAGTTGTTGTTTCTGTTCTAGTAGCTAGTTTATTGCACTTCGTTGCTTTCTGTCTTTGTGTTATTCACTTTAGGCTTTCCTTTGTTCATTCAAACAAACAAGTAATCAAAGCAAAATTCAGCATTTCACAGTTTCTTGCCTTTGCGATCTACTGTTTTTCTTTACTGTTTTGTCTTTAAATTCCTTCTGAGCATGTCTGTTTTATCTCTTACTTCTGTTCTCCCCATATCCATGAGTAACTAAGTCACATAGGGGCATGCTAATGACAATACTATAGGCTGAAAAACGTGAACCAAGCATGTAGGATAGCTCTCGAAGCATTGATTGTATGTAAGCTTCATCCCACGGGCAATTTCGATTGGCCATCCATTTTGTCCAAAGAACTCCTAACCTCTGGAAGGAGTAAGAGTTCAGAGTCATACACTCATGCTAGCCTTTCAAGGTAGCCAGAAAACGACCTAGGAATAGGCGTTTTCCTAGTACAAACCATAACTTTCTGCTTTAACAAGATGCTTAAGACCTTACTTGGACATGAGTAAACTAAAGAATCTAATGCATGGAATCGGACGATACATGAGATTGAGTAAGTTTGATGCATAGAGAGTTGAGCCAATGCTTGAGAATCGTGAGAAAATGCCTATAGAGGAGTCGTTAGTAGCCCTTGTTTCTCCATTTTACACACTTTCGTTGTTAGCAACATTGCGGTAGAATTGTTGTTTTCGCAATTCTGCTAAGTTTACAATTCTGTTTAGCTGTTTTCTTCTTCGTCTATCAATCTCGTCTCTTTTCCTTTAAGTTTAACTTTGACTTACACTTGTTTATGTTGCTATCCTTTACATGGTCCTTAGGAATTAGACAATTTAAAACCAATTTTACCCCATCAAATCCACCCATTATTTCTTAACTTTACACTTCGCGAGTAGCTCATAATAAATCTCTGTGGGAAAACGAATGAAAAAATACTTACTACTTGCTATAAGATCATGTATGCTTGCATGTTCTGAGTGCTCTCTCTATCTTATTGCTTATTTATTATAACACATTGAGCACGCAACACGCACCCCTGGACTTCTTCTTCTTGGACTTCTTCTTTGTTTTTGGCCGTTTGGCCTTGACAACCCTGGCTGCCTTCTTCTTCAACCTTGCCTTGGTTGTCATCTGCTGGAGGCAATCCCCCAGTGTCTCGTCCATCGAGTCATTCTTCTGCACAGGGCTCTCAGGACTGGCTTCCCTTAAAGGAGAGAAGACCTCCTCTTCCTCAGCTTCCCCACTGCCCTGCGTCGATTCTTGATACTCTCCATATGGGAATTCAGGGTCAGGTTGTGGGGAAGTGGGTGATGCTGCAGGGCTCTCTTCTGGTGGGGTGTGTTCAGAACTCTGCGGCGATGGGGGGAGCTCAGGGCTTTGCGCTGGTGGAGATGGCGAAGAGCTCTGCTTTGGTGACTCGTGCGACCGAGGATCACTTTCTTTACTCTCCACAGATGGAGTCTTTTTCTTGCTCGTTTCTTCAGCCACCGCTATGCTCCACTTGCGCTTCTTAGGTGTTCCTGCTGGTTCAGAAGGTCCAGCGCGTATCTCCGTAACTACCTTCCACTTCTTCTTGCGAATCGGCAGTTTGGGGAGTCATTCAGTGCGCGCAGCCTCAGCGTCTGCAAGGGCAAGAAGTGCCTCCCTCGCAGCAGTTTCAGCGTCGTCAGCCCTCTTCTTGGACGCAGATCGTTCAGCTCTTGTTAGCACCATTGTTGAATCGTGGGAATCTGGAAAGAAGAATTGCAGATGAAGAGGGAGAGAGATTTCTTGGAGTTCAGATGATTGGGAAATCGTACAGATCAGCGCGCGTCTTAACGGATATAAGTAATGATGAAATCCCAACGGCTATTTTTTTGCGGATTCTGCAAATCCAGCGCAATTCTAGTGACCGTTGGAGATTTTCTGCGTTTAAATGCCAATCTTTGCTCAACCGAATCTTTGATTTGGCCCAATATCTCCTTGATTTTTTTAGCTGGATTTAATCTCCTTGATTCCCTCTATCGATTCCCTATTAACAGAAATAAAATAAACATCAAATACATAATTAAAATCACACAAAAATATACACAAACAGTAACCGGAAAATCGCAAAATATAAACTAAGGCATGAGCCTCGTATGGACGAGCACAGTAATCACTCGTCCTCTCTCGTTCTTGTTTTCATGTCTCAGTCAAGAGGAAGGCCGAGAGAGTCTTCACGTCTCCTTCCTCGTAGTAGTGCTTCAATCTTGCACCATTAACCATGAATGGTTGTCCTTGCTGCAGGTTCTTTATCTCGATTGCACCATGAACAAACACATTAGTTATTATAAATGGACCTGACCATCTGGACTTAAGTTTGCCTGGAAATAAACTCAGTCGTGAGTTAAATAATAAGACAAGCTGACCTTTCTTAAAGTCCTTAATCCTAAGTCTACTATCATGCCAAATCTTGGTCTTTTCCTTATACATTTTAGCATTTTCATAAGACATATGCCTTAGCTCATCAAGCTCATGTAATTGCAAAGACCGCAATGTTCCCGCATCAGTCACGCAATAATTCAATTCTTTTAGTGCCCAAAATGCTTTAATTTCTAATTCGAATGGCAAGTGACATGCTTTGCCATACACAAGTCTATAAGGAGACATACCTAGGGGTGTCTTATATGCAGTCCTATATGCCCAAAGTGCATCCTCGAGTTTAAACGACCAGTCTTTTCTATTAGGTTTGACCACTTTTTCTAGGATGTTTTTAATCTCCCTATTTGAAATTTCAGCTTGGCCATTCGAATGTGGATGATAAGGGGTGGCTACTCTATGTCTAATATTATACTTAGCCAACACTCTCTCCATAGCTTTGTTAATGAAATGTGTCCCCTCATCACTGATTATAGCACGAGGTGTCCCAAATCTAGTAAAAATATGTCTATGCAAGAATCTTATAACTGTTTTGGCATCATTATTTGGACATGCTATGGCCTCTACCCACTTAGATACATAGTCTACTGCTACCAATATGTAAAGGTTACCTGATGATGGGGGAAATGGTCCCATGAAATCGATGCCCCACACATCAAAGAGCTCCAACTCTAAGATGTAAGTGAGAGGCATCTCATCCTTTCGGCTAAGGTTACCTGTTCTCTGGCATTCATCACAGCTGTGGGCATAGTTGTGGGCATCCTTGAAGATCGTTGGCCAATAGTAGCCACTCTGGAACACCTTTGCAGCTGTCCTTTGACCACCAAAATGTCCACCATAGGGTGCTGTATGGCAGTGCTGCAGCACAGACTTCGCCTCAGCAGCTGAAACACACTTCCTGAGCAGACCATCAGCACATGTCTTGTAAAGTGTGGGATCGTCCCATATGAATTTCCTTGCTTCATGAAGGAACCTCTTCTTCTCTTGACCTCCCTTGAAAGTTGGTAGTACCTGTGATGCAAGGAAGTTAGCAATGTCAGCAAACCAAGGTTCCTCATCGTTATCACGATGAGTCAATACAAAGACATGTTCATCAATAAAAGCATAAGAAATTGCGGTTTCCGCAATTTTTTCGCAATTATGCTGCAATCTAGAAAGATGATCCGCAACCACATTTTCACATCCTTTCTTATCTCTAATGTCTAAATCAAACTCTTGCAGCAGCAAAACCCATCTAATCAACCTAGGCTTGGCATCAGCCTTCCTCATAAGATACTTTAAAGCAGAATGGTCAGTGTACACAATTGTCCTAGTGCCTACAATGTAATTCCTAAACTTCTCACAAGCAAACACTACAGCTAGCATCTCCTTCTCAGTAGTTGTGTAATTACATTGTGCCTCATTAAGTGTCTTACTAGCATAGTATACAGGGTGTGTTAACTTGTCAATCTTTTGGCCTAACATAACCCCCACAGCATAGTCACTGGCATCACATAACATCTCAAATGGGAGATCCCAATTTGGCTCTACTATAATAGGTGCTGTGACTAGTGCTTCCTTAAGAGTTTTCCAGGCTAGGAAACATTCTTTAGAGAAGATGAATGGTTTGTTTACCTCTAGAAGCTCACATAAAGGCTTGGAGATCTTAGAAAAGTCCTTAATGAACCTTCTATAGAAGCCAGCATGCCCTAAGAAACTTCTAATGGCTTTTACATTTTGAGGTTCTACCAATTTCTCTATTATTTCAATTTTTGCCCTGTCAACCTCTACACCTGCCCTTGATACTCTATGACCTAAGACAATCCCTTCATCCACCATGAAATGACACTTTTCCCAATTTAGGACTAGGTTTGTCTCCTCACACCTAGCCAGGACTTGTCCTAAGTTCTCTAGACAGTTTGTAAATGAATCCCCAAAGACTGAGAAATCATCCATGAATATCTCTATCATGGACTCATCCAAATCAGAGAAGATTGCCAACATGCACCTTTGGAATGTTGCCGGTGCATTGCATAAGCCAAAAGGCATTCTGCGAAAGGCAAAAGTTCCAAAAGGGCAAGTGAAGGTGGTCTTCTCTTGGTCCTTAGGGTCTATAGTAATCTGGTTATATCCTGAATAACCGTCTAAGAAACAGTAGTAGGCCCTACCAGCTATCCTATCTAACATCTGGTCAATGAATGGTAGAGGGAAATGATCTTTTTTGGTTTCCTTATTGAGTTTCCTATAATCCATGCAAACTCTCCATCCTGTGATAGTCCTAGTTGGAATCAGTTCATTGTTCTCATTGACTACCACAGTCATCCCCCCCTTCTTAAGTACACATTGTATAGGGCTCACCCACTGACTACTATCTATAGGGAAGATCACACCAGCATCTAACCATTTTATTATTTCCTTTTTAACTACCTCTTTCATAGAGGGATTCAGCCTACGTTGGTGATCTACACGGGGTGTGTGTTCTTCCTCTAGTATAATCTTATGCATGCAATAAGAAGGGCTAATGCCTCTAATGTCAGCAATAGTCCATGCAATAGCCTTCCTATGTTGCTTAAGTAGTAAAATCAGTTCAACCTCATGCTTTTCACTTAATTTAGAAGAAATAATCACAGGCAAAGTATCATTACTTCCTAGATATGCATACTTGAGGTGAGTGGGTAGAGGTTTCAATTCTAAGATAGGTGGATGCTCAATGGATGGTTTTAAAGGATTCATGGATCTGTTAGTCAGGTCTTTATTTATACATACATGCTGTGTTTTATCTACAGGTATATCCATTATTTCAGATACATTCAAATCAGCTACATCTAATTGTACATATTCGTTAGCATGCTTAGTCAATAATACATGCTCCAGCTGTTCTTCCATTAGTGAGTCTACAATGTCCATGCTAGCACAAGATTCAGAGTCAGAGGGGTACCTTAAGGCTTTATACACACTAAATTTCACCTCTTCATCATGAACCCTCATAGTGAGCTCACCTTTTTGGATATCTATCAGGGCCCTACCTGTGGCTAGAAATGGTCTGCCTAATAGGATGGGGACCTCCTTGTCTGCTTCATAATCCAGGATAATGAAATCTGCAAGGAAAATAAACTTGTCAACCTTTACAAGAATATCCTCAATCTTACCCTCAGGGTAGGCTATGGATTTGTCTGCTAGTTGTAAAGTGACAGTGGTTGGACGTGCTTCTCCTATTCCTAGCTGGCGGAATAGTGATAGGGGCATGAGGTTTATGCTGGCTCCCAGGTCACAAAGAGCTCTGCCCACGTGCTTGCCTCCTAGCTCTACAGGTAAGGTGAAGGAACCAGGATCCTTCTCCTTCTTGGGTAGCTTGTTCTGGAGTATGGCACTGCACTCCTCAGTGAGATTTACTGTTTCAAACTCACCAATTATTCTTTTGTTAGTAATAATATCCTTCAAAAACTTTACATAAGAGGGCATAGACTGTAAAACTTCTACAAAAGGAATATTAGCATGCACTTGCTTAAGAATTTCTAGAAATTTATTAAAGTGCACTTCCTGTTCTTGTTTTTTCTTTAGCCTTCTAGGAAATGGAGGTGGTGGCACATATGCAGGCACTTCAGGTCGCCTTAGGATAGGTGGAGGCCTTGGAATTTCTTCTATCTCTTCTATGATTGGCTCCAGCCTTGATCCTGATGTGCTTGTTGGTGGTGGACCTTGGTTTGGCAGAGACTCCAGTGGAGCACTAGACTCATTGTTCTCTACTCTCTTTGGTGTTTCTTTGGTGTTGCTCACCAATGGTCTCCCACTCCTAAGTTCAATTGCTTGAACTTGTTCTTTACCATCTCTCCTTGGCACTTCAGTGTCAGCAGGTAGTCTACCTTGGGGCCTACTCTTGAGTTCATTGGCTAGTTGCCCTATTTGGTTCTCTAGGCTCCTAAGAGTAGCTTGCTGACTCTGTAGAGTGGCATCATTCTTGGCTATGTATTCCTTGAGTAAGTTTTCTACAGAATACCCTACAGGTTGGTTGTATGGTTTTTGATACATGGATTGGTTATGTTGGGGAGTGAAACCAGGTGTTCCACTCGGTCTTGGCTGGTTAGGAGCTTGGTTAGCATTTTGTTGGCCACCCCATGACAGGTTTGGGTGGTTCCTCCAACCAGGGTTGTAAGTATTGGAATAGGGGTTGTTCCTAGGCTGCTGTTGGCTTCCAACATAGCAGACTGAGGCTGGATTCCCAGGGCAGTATTCATACAAGTGCCCGTCCCCACAGAATCCACAGATAAGTGTCTCACCTTGACTTGGTTGGGTGCCCATTGACATGGCTGTGGCGGTGTTGACACTTGTTTGGAGATTGGCTTGAGCCATTTGCTTGACTAGGTTGGTCAGGGCGCTTATTTGACTACTCATGGCATTTAGTGCGTCCTTGTCTTGAGCTCTAGTTGGCTCAACTGGATCATCTGACCACCTACAGTGAGATGCTGAGATCTTCTCCAAGATCTCATAGGCTTCATTATAACTCTTGGACAACATGGAACCACCAGCAGATGAATTTAAGACTTGTCTAGTGCTGGGGTTGCATCCTTTGAAAAAGACCTCTATTTGGATACACCATGGGATGCCATGGTGTGGACATTTAAGAAGAAGATCTTTGAACCTTGTCCAAGCTTCGTGAACAGACTCATTCTCAGCTTGTTTGAACTTGATTATATCATCACGAAAGGTAGAATTCCTATCAGGTGGGAAGTATTTGACTAGGAATTTCTCTGCCAAGTCTGTCCAATTGAGGACAGATCCAGAGGGTAATGAGTTTAACCACGTCTTTGCCTTGTCTCTCAAAGAGTAAGGGAAGAGGTAGAGCCTCAAGGCTTCTTGGGAAACTCCAGGGATGATGAAGGTATCACTGACTCCAAGGAAGTTTCTAAGATGGTTGTGGGGATCCTCATTTTCCACTCCAAAGAATTGTCCCACAGTGGACAACATTTGGAACATCACTGGCTTTAACTCGAATGAGTTGGCAGTGATTTCAGGGCGGATTATGCTGGGGTTCAGCTCCCCAGGCATAGGTACTAGGTAGGAAAGAATGGCACTATCCTTATCATTCGCTATTTCGATGGGATTGCGAGTGGTAGGTACCGGATTTGGAACTGGTCTGTCCATTTCTTTTTGATCGAATTGCGGAGGAATTGCTGTTTCCGCAATTATTGGAGGTATAGAGGATTGGTTAAAGAGACGTTTCTTGGCTCTATTTCTAGCCTTAAATAATCTCTCAAGCTCAGGGTTGAACTCTAGATCACTACTTGAAGGCTCATTCATAAACTACCCCAATGGTACCTGCAAAAGAAATGAGAATAGGTCAGCTACAATAGACAATAAACTTGGTGTTTCAAACTTAACAAACTTCGTTTTCACTAAAATAAATCCCCGGCAGCGGCGCCAAAAACTTGTTGCGTGCTCAATGTGTTAGAATAAATAAGCAATAAGATAGTAAGAGCACTCAGAACATGCAAGCATACATGATCTTATAGCAAGTAGTAAGTATTTTTTCATTCGTTTTCCCACAGAGATTTATTATGAGCTACTCGTGAAGTGTATTGTTAAGAAAGAAGGGATGGATTTGAGGAGGTAGAATTGGTTTTAAGTTGTCTATTTTCTACGGAATATGTAAAGGGTAGCAACATAAACAAGTGCAAGTCAAAGATAAACTTAAATGAAAAAGAGAAGAGACTAATAAACGAAGAGGAAGTTGGCTAAACAGAATTTTAAACTTAGCAAAATTGCGGAAACAGCAATTCTACCGCAATGTTACTAACAGCGAAAGTGTGTAAAATGGAGAAACAAGGGCTACTAACGACTCTCCTATAGGCATTTTTTATACGATTCTCAAGCATTGGATCAACTCACTATGCATCAAACTCACTCAATCTCATGTATCTTCCGATTTCATGCATTAGATTCTTTAGTTTACTCATGTCCAAGTAAGGTCTTAAGCATCTTGTTAAAGCAGAAAGTTATGGTTTGTACTAGGAAAACGCCTATTCCTAGGTCGTTTTCTGGCTACCTTGAAAGGCTAGCATGAGTGTATGACTCTGAACTCTTACTCCTTCCAGAGGTTAGGAGTTCTTTGGACAAAATGGATGGCCAATCGAAATTGCCCGTGGGATGAAGCTTACATACAATCAATGCTTCGAGAGCTATCCTACATGCTTGGTTCACGTTTTTAAGCCTATAGTATTGTCATTAGCATGCCCCTATGTGTCTTAGCTACTCATGGATATATACAGAACAAAAGTAAGAGATGAAGTAGACATGCTTAGAAGTAATTTAAAGACAAACGGCAAGGGAAAAACAGTAGCAGCAAAGAGAAGAAACTGTGAAATGAAGAATTTTTGCTTTGATTACTTGATTTTTGAATGAACAAAGGAAAGCTTAAAGTAAATAACACAACGACAGACAGCAACGAAATGAAATGAACTATCCACTAGAACAGAAACAACAACTAAACAGAGATGGAAATCAGAAATAAAAGACAGAAAGCAGGTAATTGAGCTGGATCGCCTCGTCGCAACCGCCTCGGCTGAAGGATGAGAAAGATCAGCTTTGCTTGGATGAATCCAATCGGGAGAGAAGATGAATCTTCTCTCCTTCCTATCAGATTATCGACTCCAACAGCTAAACTTCGCAAACCAACAGACGGCAAAGGAAAATAGGAGAAAAGATGGAGCTGCGAGAAGACTTCTACGCTTCCGGATGATGATTGAACCCTCTACTTTGACCCCCTTTTATAGTAATCTGCAGGTGCGTTTGGGCCAAGGAGAACCATCCATCCTCAACGTCGTACTTCAAAATGGATGGAGGAGAAAGAACGAATCCCTGAAATAACGGAAATTAACAGAAACAGATCAGTCAACTTACGGTTTTCACTTAAAACATTGCTGTTTTAGCAATGTTTCCGCAATGCTACCGCAATGCATATTTTTCACTCTTTTCCTTCGGTTTTCATTCCTTTTCTTTCCTTTTGCACACAAGTCCTAATTTAGCTACCTTCTTCTAATTCTCATATATAAGCATAGGTTTAAGCTAAATCCTACCAAAAACATCTAAGAGTGTACATCTTTCTAAGCTAAATAAGTCCTAAAAAGGTCACTTTTGGAGACGTAACAGCAGGCAATCTGCCTTGGGGCCTATTCTTCAGCTCGTTCGCCAACTGCCCTATTTGATTTTCTAAGCTTCTCAGTGTTGCTTGCTGGCTCTGCAGAGTGGCATCATTCTTTGCTATGTACTCCTTCAGCAAGTTCTCTACTGATGTTCCCATTGGTTGGTTGTATTGTTTCTGATAAGGGGGTTGACTAGTTTGTGGAGTGAAACCAGATGGTCCACTCGGTCTTGGTTGATTTTGCATTTGGTTTGTGTTTTCTTGTCCACCCCACAAGAGATTTGGGTGGTTTCTCCAACCAGGGTTATAAGTGTTTGAGTAGGGGTTGTTCCTTGGTTGTTGTTGACTTCCAACATAACACACCGAGGATGGATTACCAGGGCAAAAGTCATACATATGCCCTTCCCCACAGAATCTACAGACTAGTGCCTCACCTTGGTTGGCTACTAATGTGCTTGTTGAAACAGTTGCCACGGTGTTGACACTTTGTTGAATATTGGTTTGAGCCATTTGCTTCACTAGGTTGGTCAGAGCATTGATCTGGCTGCTCATTGCACTGAGTGCATCCATGTCTTGAGCCTTACTTCTGTTTGGCTCTACAGGGTCGTCTGACCACCGACAATGTGATGTTGAGATTTTCTCCAAAATCTCATAGACTTCATTGTAACTCTTTGATAGCATGGAACCTCCAGCTGAGGAATTCAACACTTGCCTCGTGCTCGGGTTGCATCTTTTGAAGAATACTTCAATTTGAATACACCATGGAATGCCATGGTGTGGACATTTGAGTAACAGATCTTTAAATCTGGTCCAAGCTTCATGTAATGATTCGTTTTTGGCTTGCTTAAATTTGATAATATCATCACGAAAGTTAGAGTTCCTATCTGGAGGGAAGTATTTTACTAGGAACTTTTCAGCAAGATCTGTCCAATTGACAATTGAACCAGAGGGGAAGGAATTCAGCCACGTTTTGGCCTTGTCTCTTAATGAATATGGAAAAAGGTAAAGTCTCAAGGCCGCTTGAGACACTCCTGGGATGACAAAGGTGTAACTTACTCCCAGGAAGTTTCTCAAGTGGTTGTGGGGATCTTCGTTCTCCACTCCAAAGAATTGTCCGACTGTGGACAACATTTGAAACATGACGGGTTTTAATTCGAATGAGTGAGCTGTAATCTCGGGGCGTATGATGCTCGGATTAAGCTCCTCAGGCATTGGTACAAGGTATGATAGAATGGCACTATCCTTATCATTCGCAATTTCAATGGGGTTGCGAATGATAGGTGCTCGGTTTGGTGCTTCTCCTGCTCGATCCATTTCAGCTTGTTGAGATTGCGATGACTCTGCGTGGTCCGCAATGTGCTGAATTACAGGTTGTTTTGGCTGTTTAAAAAGGCGTTTCTTAATTTTGTTTTTGGCCCTTAAAGTCCTTTCGGGTTCAAGATCAAATTCTAGATTGTGATTGGGAAACTCATTCATAAACCAGCTTGTTGGTACCTGTAAAATAAATGCAAAAGATTAGCTCCACTAAATTAAGCTCTTCTAAAATAACACAAATCGTATTTACTAAACAAAATCCCCGTCAGCGGCGCCAAAAACTTGTTGCATGCTCAGTGTGTATGTAAAATTAAATGCGAAGAGCACTCAGATCATGCAAGCATACATGGTCTGCAGCAAGTGATAAGTATTTTTTAATTCGTTTTCCCACAGAGATTGAGTTTAGTTACTAACGAGTTCAGGTGCTAAATTAGATAAGGTAACTTAAATTGGGTAGATTTGAGGTTGATGTACTGAAATAATAAAGAAGCAAGAAGGATGCAATTGATAATGTAAAGCAAGAGAAGAGATAAAGCTATAATGTGGAGAAGAAGAATTGCGGGTCTCGCAATGTTTTCGCAATAAAATCGCAAGGATTAGAAGCTAATGAAAAGACTAAGGAAAAAAGCAGGAATGTTTTATTGCGGTTCTCGCAATAAATTAGCAACGATTTTAAATGTAAAGTAAGGCAGCAAGGTCGACTTAAGACTCCTTTATAGGCACTTAACTACGATCATTCAGCAGTAGATTAACATATCATGCATCGTTTTAGCTAAATCTCATGCATCTCTCGATTACATGCATTAGATCTTTAGTTCACTCATATCCAAGTAAGACATAAAAACCTATTTATACAAGCAAGCTAACAAACGTGCTAGGAGAACGCCTATTCCTAGGTCATTTTCTGGTTACCATAAAAGGCTAGCATGAATGGATGACTCTGAACTCTTACTCCTTCCGGAGGTTAGGAATTCTTTAGACAAAATGGATGGCCGGTCGAAATTGCCCATGGGCTGAAGCTCACATACATTCAATGCAATCATGCTGCTCTACATGCTGGACTCTCGTATTTCTAGCCTATAGATTCATCTTTAGCAGACCTTTCTTAGATTAGTTACTCATGGTTTTCGAAGAACTAAAAGGGATGAATTGATTGATCATGATTTAGAGAATTCAGTAAAAGCAATTGAATAGGAAATAACAAAATGAAGAACTCAACAAAACTTAATTGATTACTCTCTAAAAATAAGGTTCAGAACACTTCATAAGAACGACGTGCAATGATATGAAAACAGTAAAGATCAAGTGTATTGGAGGATGAATCAGAACAATGTCGCAAATGGAATCAGTAGAGAGAAAACAGTTAAGAAAGCTGTAAAGTGCTCGGATCCTCCACGTTGCTAAACGCCTCGGATGAAGGGGAAGATTAGTTGATCTTGGGGATGAATTCAATCAGAAGAGAAGAAGGATCTCCTCTTCTTCCTCTCGAATTATCGACGCCAAGGGCTGATTTCTTCGATCCAATAAACGGAGGAAGGAATGTCGTCTGCAGATTGCTTCGCAACTGGGATCTCCTCGCTTCTGAGTGTGTGTTTCCCTTCATCATCCGTCTCTTTTTATAGCTTCTGCAGGTACCTTCAGCCGCTGATATCCATCCATTCTGAACAACAATCTTCCACGTGGCAGCAGTGGAAAGCTTAGGCGGCTGGAAAATCGCAACAATGACGACTGACGGCTGGAAAAGTTCAGCAGAAGAAGACTGGCATTGCGATTTCCTTGCGAGGGCCGCAATGCGCTGTTGCGGTTTCAGCAATGTTTCCGCAACGTTTTCTGCAATGTACATTTTAGCTCTTTTTACATCATTTTACATCCTTTTTCGTTCCTTTTCCAAATAAGTCCTATTTTAGCATCATTTCTCAAATTCTCACATTTAGGCACACATTGAGCTAACTTCTAACAAAAACACTCAAGAATGTACATGATTTAAAGGTAAATATAGCCCTAAATAATGCACTTTTGGAGAGGTAACAGTAGGCATTATCGTTGACTTTCTTCAACACTTGGAAAGGTCCATCTCCCCTTGGCTTTAGCTTGGAATCTCGTTGTTGTGGAAATCTTTCTTTCCGAAGGTGGACCCACACCCAATCTCCCTCCTTCAAAATAACAGGTTTTCGGTGTTGCTTGTTCTTCGCAGCCACCTTGGTATTTTGCTTCTCAATCCTTTCTTTAACCACTTTATGTAGCTCCCGAATAACAGTCACTTTTTTTCAGCTTGAAGATTCACAACTTCATTAAAAGGTAAGGGTAACAAATCAAAAGGCGATAAAAGATTAAACCCATAAACAATCTCAAATGGAGTACATTTAGTTACACTATGGACAACCCTATTATATGCAAATTCGATAAATGGTAGACAATCCTCCCAAATTTTCGTGTTTCTATCAATTATAGCCCTAAGCATAGTCACCATTGTCCTATTAACTACTTCAGTTTGTCCATCAGTTTGAGGATGACAAGCAGTGGAGTAAACTAATTTAGTGCCAAGTTTTTCCCAAAGCACTCTCCAAAAATGACTTAAAAATTCCACGTCCCTATCACTAACAATACTCTTAGGAATGCCATGCAATTTAACTACATCCTTAAAGAACAACTCAGCCACATGTTTAGCATCATTAGTTTTATTACATGCAATGAAATGTGCCATTTTGCTAAACCTGTCAACTACCACAAAAATCTTATCCCTCCCTTTTTTTGTTCTGGGCAGACCAAGCACAAAATCCATGGAAATGTAGCCATGGCCCGCAAGGAGTTGGCAAAGGAAAATAAAGTCCATGCGGTTTTGATCTAGACTTAGCTTCCTTACATGCAATGCATCTTTCACACTCCTTATGTATGGCATGTCTTATTTTAGGCCAATAGAAATGTTCACTTAACATGTCATATGTCTTAGATATCCCAAAATGTCCCATGAGTCTTTCCCCATGAGCCTCTTTAACTAATAACTCGCGAATAGAACAAGTGGGGATGCAAATTTTATCCTTTCTAAACAGGAACCCATCAAACCTTATATAATCAGGAACCACACGTTTTTGGAAGATAGATTCAACAATAGGTGCAAAATAAGCGTCTTGTGTATACAATGTCTTAATGTGTTCAAAGCCAAGTAATTTAGTCTGAAGAGAGTTGGTGGGCGAATTTTTTAATATCCACTTAATCTCAAGCTGTCGAGGCTTGCCAAAATATGATTTATAAAGCCTATGACCAAGGCTTTGCAGCCAGTGGTAACAGGGTCGATCCAAGGAATAGAAAGATTGAATTTACAAGTGAAATTGGGATTTAATTGATTAATTGGTAACGGGGGGTTTTATCATGCAAATGTGAAATAATGAGAAAGCAACGAAGAAAGAATAATAAGAAGAGAGCGTGTGCACGGTTTGGGAGTCTCGGGATCAATTGTTAAACGAGTTCGGTTTATCATTTAATTCTAATAACATGGAATTCAGTTTATTGAGCACGCGGACGACTACCAGAGAAGCCCCAAAGTAGCCGACTCCATGGATTTTAATTAGACCACACAGTTCTAATTACACGTTATCTAAGCCTACATCAAGGTGATCAGCCCTAAGGTAAATTTAGACAGTCACTAGCTAACCGCGACGAACATTCGAGCGTGAATTCTAATTGCTAGTAGATTGCCCGCAAACGCCGTATGCAATCAACAATTATCCTACCCGACTCGATACTTCGATTTAATTCCATCTACCTGTGTTACTTAGTCGAGCAGTGAGAGGCACGGCATCGCTACTCTTTAACATACACAACATGCGAAACTACCCGAGTGTCAATCAACGTATTTTAGCATGCGCGTTGGATTAAGCAAGGTAAATGGATGCTAATAAACAGAACCAATATGCATATCAAAGCTCAGATTATCAAAACCATATATGTTTAACAAAATCGCCCTAAACTAATCCCAAACCGTCACCCTTACCTTAGCCGCTCATGGCGCGGTTCGTCAATCCCGCTCCAACCACGGCCATGGAAGGATTCGTCTACTTATTACAATGGAAGGTGGAGCTCTCTAGCATGCCAACAATGGCGGAGCTCCACGGAAAATAGAGAGAAAATGGGGAAGAAGAAGACCAAAACGAGCAAAATCCGTAGAGAAATGAAGAAGATGATCCCCAAAATGTGCAGAAAAATCGTCATTTATCTTCTGCCATCGTCGTAGCGTCGAGACGCTAGGCCAGCGTCTCGACGCTGTGCCCTAAGTTGTCGCGCACGCTCGCGATGGCGTCGCGACGCTGGGTAGCGTCGCGACGCTGCCCCGATGAAATTCCTGCGCGCGCCTCCTCCGGAGCGTCTCGACGCCAAGCAGGGTCTCGACGCCAGGGCAGCGTCGAGCTAGCGTCTCGACGCTATCACTCGATGCTTGCTCTCGGGTTTTTCCAGCGTCGAGCCAGCGTCTCGACGCTATAGCTCGACGCTGGCTCTCGGGTTTGGGGCTGAAGCTTTGCCTCTCCAAGGCAGTTTTGGCCCGTTTCTTCACGGAACAAGTTCCCCTCTTCCCGATGCATTCCCGGGGCGCTAAAACTCCACTTTAAGCGCTCGATCATGCCCAACGGACGCACGAGCTCTTTGCCGCTTTTCTCCTACAAAAGAGATATATTTAATCAATTGAAAGCAGACTTTAGCTATAATTAGGAAGTATTTAATAGCTCCAAAATGGAGTTATCAAGAGTTTAGCAAAATATACCTCCTAGATAGCATCACCTACCACATTTTCTTTACCTTTTTGTATTTTATCATGTAGGGGAATGTTTCAATGAATTCTAACTGTTTAGCATGTCTTCTATTAAGCTTGTTTTGACCTTTCAAATGTTGCAAGCTTTGATGGTCCGTGTGGATAACAAATTCTTTTGGCCACAAGTAGTGTTGTCATGTTTGTAGTGCTCTCACCAAGGCATATAACTCCTTATCATACGTGGGATACTTCAAGGTTGCTCCATTCAGCTTCTCACTAAAGTACATCAATGGTCTTTGTTCCTGCATCAAAACAGCTCGAATCCCTATGCCACTTGCATCACACTCAATTTCAAATGTTAGCTCAAAATTAGGCAAGGCAAGCAAAGGCGCACTACATAACTTATCCTTCAGATCATTGAAAGCACGCTCTTGAGCTTTGCCCCACTCAAATTTTACATTTTTCTTTATAAACTCATTAAGGGGTGCAGCTAAGGAACTAAAGTTCCTAATGAATCTCCTATAGAAACCAGCAAGCCCATGAAAGCTCTTAATCTCACTAGCATTTTGAGGTGTGGGTCACTCCCTAATAGCTTTAACCTTTTCAGTATCTACTTCTACCCCTTGTTTAGACACTACAAATCCAAGGAAATTTATTTTTTCCATGCAAAAACTAAACTTTTTGAGATTAGCATATAGTTTTTCCTTTCTAAGTGCAACCAGAACACGCCTAACATGCATAACATGATCCTCTAGTATCCTAGAATATATTAGGATGTCATCAAAATAAACCACTACAAACTCTCCTAAAAACTCACGCAGTACATGGTTCATAAGTCTCATAAAGGTACTAGGTGCATTAGTCAAGCCAAAAGGCATAACCATCCATTCATATAAACCATGCTTAGTTTTGAAAGCAGTTTTCCATTCATCTCCGACATTCATCCTAATTTGATAGTATCCAGATTTTAAGTCTATTTTTGTAAACAGGCTACAACCATATAATTCATCAAGTATATCATCCAACCTAGGAATAGGATGTCTATACTTAATTGTAATTTTATTTATAGCCCTACAGTCTACACACATTCTCCAAGATCCATCTTTCTTAGGTACAAGTAAGACAGGGACACTGCAATGGCTTAAACTTTCACGTACATACCCTTGAGAAAGCAACTCATCGATTTGTCTCCGAATCTCTCTGGCCTCTTGTGGATTTGTCCGATAGGCTGGTCGATTTGGAATCTGAGAACCCGAAATGAAGTCAATCTTGTGCTCTATGCCTCTCAAAGGTGGTAACTTCTTAGGCAACTCTTCGGGAAAGACGCCTTTGAATTCATGCAAAAGAGACACAAAAATACTAGGCAAAGAGGAGTCAAGGTCCTCAGTTAGTAGATAAGTTTCTTTAAATCTAACCATGAGTATGGTTCTTTTTGAAAACATAGCTTTCCTAACCTCACAAGATCTAGCACTCCAACTTGCTAATTTTCTCTCTTTTTTCTCTCTAGGTTGAGAGCTATCCTCTTGCTTTTCTCTCAATCCCTCATTTTAACTCAAGCTCTCTTTTTCTTTTTCTTTTTTGCTTTCTTCTTTTGCTTTTGCTGCAACCTCTTCTTTTCTTTTTTCTAAATTTTCTTGATCAATAAGTACTTCTTTAGGAGATAGAGGTACAAGTATAGTTTTCTTACCATTGTGTGTGAAAGTGTAACGGTTAAGAAATCCATCATAAAGAACTTTCCTGCCAAATTTCCAAGGTCTGCCAAGGAGTATGTCACCTGCATGCATTGGTACTACATCGCATAGTACTTCATCCTTGTATCTCCCTATAACAAAAGGAACCTTTACCTGTTTGGTTACCTTTAGTTCTCCACAATCATTGAGCCACTGTAATTTGTAGGGTCGTGAGTGGGGTGTAGTGTCTAAGCTCAATCGCAAAACCAAACTAGAGCTCACGACGTTCGTACAACTTCCACTATCAACCACAACACTACAAGGTAAGGTTTGTACAAGACAACGAGTATGAAAAAGATTCTCTCTCTGATTCTCCAAGTCATCCTCCCTCATATATGTACTCAAGGCTCTTCTAGTGACTAATGATAAGTGCGTAGTATCCTCCACTCCGTCCTCAACCTCCTGGTCACTCTTAAAGTCATTAGTTTCTTCATCTCCCTCCCTCACATCTATGATTATCTCCCCTTCCCTTATGATCATTATTCTTCTATTAGGGCACTCTCGACTTATATGTCCCACCCCTTGGCATTTCAAACACTTAAGGTCTCTATTTCTACTTATGGATGTGTCCGTCTTTGGTTTTGATTTGGATGAGGTCTCTCCTTTATCTTTAGTTTTATCACCGACCACTTTGGCCTTAAGTTTATGATCTGTGAGTTTCTCATCTCGTTTCCAAGAAGAGGGTGAATTGGAAAAAGGTTTAGTAGAAGTGTACCTCGATTTTCGCCGTTGAAGTTGTTTTTTCATTTTCACTGCAAGGTGCACCAACCCTTCTATATCTTCATACATATGTGTTTCAACACGTTCAGCCACATCAATATTTAATCCATTGAGAAATCTTGTCATAGTGTTCTCTTCATCCTCATCTATATCCAATCTTTCCATCAACATTTCCATCTCCTTGTAATAATCACCAACACCTTTGCTCCATTAGCGTAGAGCTTGAAGTCTCAATGCACAATCTCTCAAATAATGCTTCGGTATGGAACCGTTTCCTCATGAGCTCTTTCAATTCCAACCATGTTTCCACTAGTCCTTCTTGGTTTCTCCTTCTCTTAGAGCACACCTTATCCCACCAAGTTTGTGCATAATCTTTAAATTGCGTCAGAGAGATAATTACCTTTTTCTCTTCAGTTAGATTGTTGCTATGGAAAATGTGCCCAGCTTCGTGCTCTCTTTGAAAGTAGTCTTCGGGATCCGATGTTCCATGAAACTTTGGAAATTTAATTTTGATATTACCAAAGCCTCGATCTCCATAGTTTTCTCTTCCACCATGTGGTCGTCTATTTCCAAATCTTCCTCTTCCCCTTAAGCCTTGACGTTCTCCCCTTCTAGGCTCGTTTATAGCATGATAATTTCATATTCATATTCCTCTAAATCTTCAACCTCTTCCAGAAAATCCTCAACTCGCCCCCTTGCTGGAGGAATATTCCCAGCTTGAAGCATTTGTTCCAACCTTACATTGATCAATGTTTCCACATTTTTCATTATCCTCTCAAAGAGTTGCTCTTGTGGCTCCCCTTGTGGTATACCTCCATCGTTAGGTTGAACTCCTAGATTTGACATTGCTGCAAAATATAAAACAAGTGAAGAAAAAAAAAATGGACCTCACAATTCACTCCTTCACACGTGTTTCACTCGAATTATGGAGTTCACTCGTGTTTTCACTCTCTAACGTAAGTGCTCCCTCACAATATTGCAATCTCTCTAAAAAAAAAAAGAATGTGAGCAAAAACTTTGCAATCAAGATTTAGAAAAGCAAACTAGAACAAATCAAGCAAGAATGATTGTAAAGTGTCAAACTCAAGCAAATAAAAAGTTGAATAAGAACAAAAATGAAAACTAGAAATCAAGAACCTAATGTTCAAGACACAACAGACTAGACAAGAAATCAAGAATTTGGGATATCAAAAATCAAGAATTTAATATTCAAGATTCAAAGAAGTATGTGAGATGAAGAAAGAAAGGCAAAAAACTAGACAATAATAATAGTAATAAAAGAAACAAAGAAAAAAGATTCAAGAAATAGAAAAAAATAAATTCTCTCAAACTCTAATACAAAATTTAGCCTTTAGAACCCTAAGTAAAAAAAAACTCAAATTATTCTTAGAGGAAGATCTTAAAAAAAAAAACCCCACAAATTAACTTACTAGAATAATTGGAAAAACCAAATAATAATAAAATAAAATTAAGAATAATAAACAACCTCAAATTCCTAAGCTCCAAACTCAATTTCATTCATCAAACCCAAATTCAACTCAATTTGCACTGATTCCATCCAATTCAATCAACAAACTCAAATTCAATTTTCAATCAACAATTTCTGCCTCTATTTTTTTTTTTCTTTTTTTCGAACGTGCTGCTTTTTTTTGTTCGTCTTCCGCTTTTTTTTTGTTTTTTTTTTTTTTTGCTTTTCAATTCAACTCCTGAATTGCGATCAATTGAATCCAATTCATTAAAGATTACTAGTCAATTTCCCAGTAGATCCAAAAATTCAGAAGAATCAATTTTTTTTTGATAGACTCCCAAACGACTCAATCAGATGTATATATATATATTTTTTTCAGACTAACAAGAACACAAATAACCCTAATTATGGACTAGACTCAACAAAAAAAAAGCAATTAAAGAAAACACATATACCCAATCTAGAGCCTAAGCTCTGATACCAAATGATATGAAAACCCTAGCCAATCGGAATTAGGAACCCTTTGGTTATTTGAACCCCTAATTCTCAAATGCCAAAACCCTCAAATCAATTAGACTTCAATCCCAATGATAGAATTAGATATGAATTAACTTGTGATAGAAGACCAAGAGGTAAGAAGAACTGGTTCCCTACTCGAGGTTTGAACACTCCACAAGCAAATTGATCAAACTTACTTGAATGCTCCAGCATGCAACCCTAACTCAAGAATTGCAAAAAATTGGTGATGAGGCTCAGTCATCAACATGCAAAAACTTTCATTCCAAAAAAAATAAGTCCCTCCCTACAATGCTTCACTCAGGATTTAAACCTAATTTGTTTAGCTAATTAGATAAATGACCAATCTACCCCTAAGTGGAATTTATCAAACATCACTCAAAATAAATGATAAATAATCAATCTAGTTGGGCCATAAAAATGACCAGCATAAACTTCTAAAGTAAACAAATATTGCTAGCAAAATTACAATAGTATGTTTCCTAACATAAAGCTTCATTATCTACTGGTAACATCATCTGACATAATGTATAGAGCTTTTGTTCATTTGCTCTTCCTTGACCTTCCTTAATCGAGTTCACCAATGTTTGTATGTGAGTATCGAAAACCAGTTGTAGTTGTTTGGCCCTTGAACGTGTAATTGGTCCTGGAGGCAAAGTGAGGACATCCTGGTTCATATCACAAGGTTTTGCCAAAGAAGGAAGTTGGTTTGATCAAGTTTGATAGACTTTATTTGGTTGAGAAGTTGATTCAGAGGAGGTCCTGCATAGCTGCCATTTGTGGCGCTTGATGAAGCTTAGAAGAAAGGTTCGAAGGGGTGAGCATTGGCCATTGGAGCTCTTATACCAAGAAGAGAAAATAGCAGGCTAGTATATATGAAATATCCTCTGAATATTTGTATTGAATAAAGATGATAAGGGCTAGTATACACCCTCAGTATATATACACACTTATAGAAAGAATAAAGGTAGCGCTAACATAATGTGCAACGTGCCAATCAACTAATGGATAACCAATATACAAATTATTCTCTAGAATGTTCTTCCAAGCTGGGAGCCACATCACTACCATGCAGATGTCCAGGTAGGCGTTGCTTATCATGAAGGAGCTTCGTTGCCGCCTCCGCCGCTCGTGGGTCACTGCCCTTCGTCGTTGGTCTCGATGTAGAAGGTCGGAGACTAGGGAGGAACCCGTCGTTTGTCATCGTGAGGAAGGCAAACTTTTTTTTTTCAATTACACAATGTGCTGTCAGATTTCTTCCATGCCTTTAATTTGAGATTTCTTCAACTTCACTGCCAAATTTTTTCTTTTCAATCGCAGGACTTCCTTTATTGAATTTCATTTTTTTTTAATTCCCTTTTCGTTGTTTCTTTTTTTTGGTCTTTTTTTTTGTTTTGTATTGAATTTCATTTTTTTTCAATTCCTTTTTTTATTCGTTGATTCTTTTCTTTTTCTTTTTTCGTTTTATTTTTTTTTTTGTTTTTTTTATTGTTTTTTTAGGAAGCTCAGTAAGTTTTTTTTTTCATTTTTTTTTATATTCTCCTTTTTTTACAGAATTTACTTTTATTTTTTTTTTATTTTTTACAGAACTTACCATTTGTAGATCACGAATCTATAGAACTTGCTTCAAAGTCGGTTTTTTTTTTGTTTTTTCGTTATGACATTTCAATTTTATGGTTACCGAGTCACATTGAGAGTCTTTATTTTTTTTTAGTTTCAATCTTTTGAGGCAATAACCAAATTACCAAGTGGATTAAGTTGGTAAATGTGTAACTGTGACATTTTGTGGGTTGTATAAATTTAATGAGTTAAAACAGATTGAATAATGTGTCAAATGTTTGATTTTAACTGTGATCTTTTATTTTAAATTATTTTTCGTTTGATTTTGTTGTCTTTGGTATTTTATTTCAATCTTCATTTTTTTTTACGCAGACCCCTTTTTTTTTCTTTTCTTTATTATGCTCTCCTTTCTTTTTGTTTTTTTTTTTTTTTTTTTTTTGGCTTTTTGTTTTTTTTAATGAATTTCTGGGGCTCCAATTTTTTTGTTTTTGTTTTTAAAAATTTTGTAAAGCTTAAACACTTCTACAGTTTGGCCTAAATGGAATTCCGTGCACCTTTAATTCTCTAGCTCATCTTTAATTCTCTAGCTCTTGTCGGTGGAGACTTTCGTCGATTCAGTTCCTCGATCGAAGAGAGACTTCTCGTCATCTTTGATTTTGGTCAAGGGAGAAGTAGTGGGAATCGGTTTCACTTCTCGCCGCGATGAGTCTTCGATTGACTTTATTATATGTAATTTTTACCATCATAAATTGTATTGTTGTAATGTCAATTTTGGACTGTGGTAATATTTTTTGTTGGACTGTGGTAATTTTTTTGGGACTGTGGTAATGTTTTTTTTACTGTTGTGATGCTTGCGTTGGAATGTTATTTTTGCTTGCGATTGCGACTGACTGTCGTAATGTTTGGATTTGAAATTTGCTTGAATTTGCTGTGATTTGGGATTTGCTGTTTTTTGAGATTTGCTGAGATTTGGAGTTTGTTGTAGTTTAGACTTGTTTGTTGTAATTTACTTGTGGACGTAACTTGGATGTAACTTTGGATGTGGATGTAATTTGTTGAATGTATGCTTGATTCCCAATGTAGCATGCTTGACGAATTGGTTGCAAATCCAAACTTCCTCTTTTGTGTTGGTACATGAATATTCGAACTTGAAGCAAGTTTTTTTTTTTTTTTTTTTTTTTTTTTTTTAATTTTTGCTTTTCAGTGTGAAGGAGTTAGGGATGTGACACTTGATAGTAGGATGTCCACTTTACGGATGCGACTTGTAGGTTTATCCTGGGAAGACATCTTTCACCTCTTTGGACTTGATTTCTTTTCCTTTTGCAAATGAGTTAGAGATGTGACACTGGGTAGTGGGATGTCCACTTCTCTGATGCGACTTGTAGGTCTATCAGGTGCCGAGTGTTGCCCCTGCTAGGGATCTCCACTTGTCGGATGCGACTTGTAGGTTTGTCCTGCGCAGACACCTTTAACCACTTTGGTCTAGGAAATGAGAATTGTTTTTTTCTTTTTCAAAGAATTTTGGTCTATCCTATGCCGAGTGTTGCTCTTGCTAGGGATGTCCACTTTTCGAATACGACTTGTAGGTCTATCCTACGCATACATCTTTAACCTCTTTGGACTTAACTTCTTTTCCTTTTGCAAATGAGTTATAGATGTGACACTAGGGAGTGAGATGTCCACTTGTCGGATGAGACTTGTAGGTCTATCTTGTGCCGAGTATTTTCTTTTCAGTTTGAAGAAGTTAGGGATGTAACACTAGGTAGTGGGATGTCCACTTGTCGGATGCGACTTGTAGGTCTATCATGTGCCCAGTGTTGCCCTTGCTAGGGATGTCCACTTGTCGGATGCGACTTGTAGGTCTATCATGCGCAGACATCTTTCACCTCTTTGGACTTGATTTCTTTTTATTTTGCAAAGGAGTTAGAGATGTGACACTTGGTAGTGGGATGTCCACTTGTCCGATGCGACTTGTAGGTCTATCCTGTGTCGAGTGTTTCCCCTGATAGGGATGTCCACTTGTCGGATGCGACCTGTAGGTCCAATGCTACTTGTAGGTCTGTCTTGCGCAGACACCTTAAACCTCTTTGGTCTAGGAAATGAGATTTTTTTTTCTTTTGCAAAGAATTTTGGGATGTGACACTCGGTAGTGGGATGTCCACTTGTCGGATGCGACTTGTACGTCTATCGTGTGCCGAGTGTTGCCCCTTCTAGGGATGTCCCCTTGTCGAATGCAACTTGTAGGTCTATCCCGCGCAGACATCTTTAACCTCTTTAGACTTAATTTCTTTTCCTTTTGCAAAGAAATTATAGATGTGACACTAGGTAGTGGGATGTCCACTTGTCGGATGCGACTTGTAGGTCTATCCTGTGCCGAGTATTTGCTTTTCAATCAGAAGGAGTTAGGGATGTGACACTAGGTAGTGGGATGTCCAGTTGTCGGATGCGACTTGTAGGTCTATCCTGTGCCATGTGTTGCCCATGCTAGGGATGTCCACTTGTCGGATGCGACTTGTAGGTCTATCATGCGCAGACATGTTTCACCTCTTTGGACTTGATTTATTTTCCTTTTGCAAAGGAGTTAGAGATGTGACACTGGGTAGTGGGATGTCCACTTGTCGGATGCGACTTGTAGGTCTAACCTGTGCCGAGTGTTGCCCCTGCTAGGGATATCCACTTGTCGGATGCGACTTGTAGGTCCAATGCGGCTTGTAGGTCTATCTTGTGCCGAGTATTTTCTTTTCAGTTTGAAGAAGTTAGGGATGTAACACTAGGTAGTGGGATGTCCACTTGTCGGATGCGACTTGTAGGTCTATCATGTGCCCAGTGTTGCCCTTGCTAGGGATGTCCACTTGTCGGATGCGACTTGTAGGTCTATCATGCGCAGACATCTTTCACCTCTTTGGACTTGATTTCTTTTTATTTTGCAAAGGAGTTAGAGATGTGACACTTGGTAGTGGGATGTCCACTTGTCCGATGCGACTTGTAGGTCTATCCTGTGTCGAGTGTTTCCCCTGATAGGGATGTCCACTTGTCGGATGCGACCTGTAGGTCCAATGCTACTTGTAGGTCTGTCTTGCGCAGACACCTTAAACCTCTTTGGTCTAGGAAATGAGATTTTTTTTTCTTTTGCAAAGAATTTTGGGATGTGACACTCGGTAGTGGGATGTCCACTTGTCGGATGCGACTTGTTCGTCTATCGTGTGCCGAGTGTTTCCCCTTCTAGGGATGTCCCCTTGTCGAATGCAACTTGTAGGTCTATCCCGCGCAGACATCTTTAACCTCTTTAGACTTAATTTCTTTTCCTTTTGCAAAGAAATTATAGATGTGACACTAGGTAGTGGGATGTCCACTTGTCGGATGCGACTTGTAGGTCTATCCTGTGTCGAGTATTTGCTTTTCAATCTGAAGGAGTTAGGGATGTGACACTAGGTAGTGGGATGTCCAGTTGTCAGATGCGACTTGTAGGTCTATCCTGTGCCATGTGTTGCCCATGCTAGGGATGTCCACTTGTCGGATGCGACTTGTAGGTCTATTATGCGCAGACATGTTTCACCTCTTTGGACTTGATTTATTTTCCTTTTGCAAAGGAGTTAGAGATGTGACACTGGGTAGTGGGATGTCCACTTGTCGGATGCGACTTGTAGGTCTAACCTGTGCCGAGTGTTGCCCCTGCTAGGGATATCTACTTGTCGGATGCGACTTGTAGGTCCAATGCGGTTGTAGGTATGTCCTCCAAAGACAAGTAAAAGTTATGTCTTGGTCCGAGCGTCATCCCCACCTTCCTCCAGTATATCACTGGCAGTCTCGTAGTCTCTGAAGGATGAGAACCAACTATGTAGCATCTACATCGAGAATTCAAGTTAGAAATATATCAAAAGGGTGAAAAGGAATTCGAAAAAGACAACGGAAAAGGTTGTCCCATCTCTCATCAACAAGCCTATCTATCGCAAGAATATAGCGATCGAATAGCTATCGCTCGCTCAGCTGCTTCGCGTATTATGCCGCTTTACCGAGTTGACGAGGGGAAGGAGCGAAGCCACTTTACCGAGTTTACGAAGGGAAGGAGCGATAACTTTCCATTTTTTTAGAATACCAGTAGGCTCACTTTACTTAAGATTCAAAAAGATAGAGGCCGGGCCTTTGGTCTAGAAAATGAGAATTATTTTTTCCTTTTGCAAAGAAGTTTGGGATGTGACACTGGGTAATGGGATGTCCACTTTTCGGATGCGACTTGTAGGTCTATCTGGTACCGAGTGTTTCCCCTGCTAGGGATGTCCACTTGTCGAATGCGACTTGTAGGTCTATCCTGCGCAGACATTTTTAACCTCTTTGGACTTAATTTCTTTTCCTTTAGCAAAGGAGTTATAGATGTGACACTGGGTAGTGGGATGCCCACTTTTCGGATGCGAATTGTAGGTCTATCATGTGCCGAGTGTTGCCCCTGTTAGAGATGTCCACTAGTCGGATGCGACTTGTGGGTCTATCCTACCAGACATCTGTAACCTCTTAAATTTTTTATATATATTTTTTTTAAAATTAATTTTTTGTAAGGCAAAGTGAGTTTAAATTTGAAATGAGCAACACGCAAATTGTAAAATTTGACTTGGGGTGAGCGAGGCCGTACTTTAAATGAGCGAAATGCAAACTTAGGGTGGACTAAACGCGAATTTGAAGCGAGCAATGCTTGCATTTGAACTTCACGAACTTGAATTTAAAGTTAGCGACGATCGATTTTAGTCTTTAAGCAAAGTGAAACCTCACTTGGGGCAAGCGAAGAGCATACTTGAAGTAAGCGAAATGCACACTTAGAGTGGGCTAAACGCGAATTTGAAGTGAGTAATGCTTGAATTTGAACTTCACGAACTTGGATTTGAAATTAGCGACGCTCGAATTTGATATTTAATCAAAGTGAAACCTTATACTTGGGGCAAACAAAGCGCATACTGGAAGTAAGCGAAATGCACACTTAGAGTGGATAAAACGCGAATTTTGAAGTAAGCGAAGTTCGTACTTGCAGTGAGAGAATTGCAGACTTCAAGTGAAGCGAAGCTAGAACTTGGACTTAGCGAACCTTGAATTTGATGTCAGCGAAGCTCGAACATGGGCTGAGTAATTCATGCACTTGAAATGAACGAAGATCGAATTTGAAACTTCAAGGGAGCGAAAGTCAAATTTGAACTTTGAGGGAGAAATACCGAAGTGATTTCTCCCTACTTTGAAGACTTGGAGCGAACAACCTCGACTTTGAAGGCTTAGCAACAACCCTGACTTTGAAGATGCAGCGACAACCTCAACTTTAAAGAAGCAGCGACAACGTTGACTTTGAAGATGCAGCGACAACCTCGACTTTGAAGATGCAGTGGCAACCTCGACTTGAAAGATGCAGCGACAACCTCGACTTCAGAGATGCATCGGCAAGCAAGCGAAGTCACCATCCTACTTTGTGGTGAAGCGAAGTCGTCATCAAACTTGGAGATGAAGCGAAGACACCATTGAACTTAGGGATGAAACGAAGACACGATTAAACTTGAAGGTGAAGCGAAGCTACCATTCGAACTTGGTGATGAAGCGAGGGAGCCCTCGAACTTGAAGCGAGGAATCCTTCGAACTGGATGCGAGCAGTGCTCAGTCTTAAACTTGAAGTGAGTGGCGCTTGGTCTTGAACTTGAAGCGACCAACACTTGGTCTTGAACGGGAAGTGACCAACGCTCGAACTTGAACTTGCTGTGAGCAACGGTCGACCCAGAATTTGAAACGACCAACAGTTGAAGTTGAACTTGTAGCTAGTGAACGAGTACTTTAAAGGAGCGAAGACCCACACCTGAAGGGAACGTAGCCTCCAACGTTTATACTCTTATGGAAGTTTGCACATTCAACTAGGATTCTCACACTCATAGTAGAATGCACGTTTGTTTTGTGGCGTCACCTTTGTCGTGGTGCGAATCTTCAATTTTTCTTTTGTACCATCACCCTTAATAAGCCAGTGTATCTTAAAGTGTAGTATTGAACACATTGGCGGCATCATCGTAAATAGAGATGTACAACTTTGGGCTGCAACGCCACGCTTCAATGGTTGTGACACTTTTATTTTGGAGAGACTGAACTTAAAATTTGTTTTAAGCTGCCTACGTACCCTATGAATGAAATGGATCAAGTCATAACGTAGTTCGAATAGAATGGAATCCTTTTTTTTTTTTTGACTGAACTTAATTTTTTTTTCTTTAAGTTGCCTACGTACCCTTGAAAGTAAAGGATCAAGTCATAGCGTAGTTCGAATACATGATGAGTTTTTTTTTTACTCGAGTCGTTCACTTTTTAAGCTCGTGCGGGCCAGGAGAAACATGTAGTTTATACTCTTACGTTAAGGAGTAGTACATTTCAAAAGATTTTATCTTCATCACGGTCTTGATCAGATCCTTCGCTTGTAGGAGTGATTAGAATGATGATTGTTTTCTTTACCTTCAAGGAGCCTTCTGTATTTATGAGAACAAATAATTTCCTCTTCATGCGCAAAGGAACACGACTGTAAATCTTCTTGGCGCTATTTACTTCATCGAAGAGTCTTGCCCCTGCGGTCTTCATCTTTCCTTCCTGTTGATCATTTGTCTCTTTGATGCGATAAAAAACAGATGTTGAAGGCCAGTCTTTCTTTGATGTGGAGACACTTAACCTTTGAACAGCTGAAGTTCGAGTGGAGGTAGAAGTTAGACATGGATTTTCTTCTTTTGTCGCGACCATACTCATCCTTTAGAAGACCGAAGTTCGATTAGTTGAAGGTTTGATGCGTGAAGACAGAAGTTCTTTGGTCGACTTCTTTTGAGTCGTCGACTTCTTCTGCGTTGATGTAGCATGAACTTGCAAAGCTTTCTTCCTCTTTCTGTATGAGAAGGAAACTTCTTGAGAAGAATTCTTTGAAAGTTACCGGCTGTTGAGGTTGAGGAAGATATTTATTTCCTCTTCTGTCATGTTTAGGTTCCCTCGAACTCTTTATTCCTTTCTTCTTTGAAAGCTTAATTTTTCGACTATCCTCTTGAAATAGGCAATCTTCTTTCTAGACAGGTCTTTGTCCTCGTATTTCCTGACGAGCCACGACGGTCCAACCTTCATCCTCATCTATATCCAATCTTTCCATCAACATTTCCATCTCCTTGCAATAATCATCAACACCTTTGCTTCATTGGCGTAGAGCTTGAAGTCTCAATGCACAATCTCTCAAATAATGCTTCGGTATGAACCGTTTCCTCATGAGCTCTTTCAATTCCATCCATGTTTCCACTAGTCCTTCTTGGTTTCTCCTTCTCTTAGAGCACACCTTATCCCACCAAGTTTGTGCATAATCTTTAAAATGCGTCACAGAGATAATTACCTTTTTCTCTTCAGTGAGATTGTTTCTATGGAAAATGTGCCAGCTTCGTGCTCCCATTGAAAGTACTCTTCGGGATTCGATGTTCCATGAAACTTTGGAAATTTAATTTTGATATTACCAAAGCCTCGATCTCCATAGTTTTCTCTTCCACTATGTGGTCGTCTATTTCCAAATCTTCCTCTTCCTCTTAAGCCTTAACGTTCTCCCCTTCTAGGCTCGTTTATAGCATGATAATTTCATATTCATATTCCTCTAAATCTTCAACCTCTTCTGGAAAATCCTCAACTCGCCCCCTTGCTGGAGGAATATTCTCAGCTTGAAGCATTTGTTCCAACCTTACATTGATCATTGTTTCCACATTTTTCATTATCCTCTCAAAGAGTTGCTCTTGTGGCTCCCCTTGTGGTATACCTCCATCGTTAGGTTGAACTCCTAGATTTGACATTGCTGTAAAATATAAAACAAGTGAAGAAAAAAAAAATGGATCTCACAATTCACTCCCTCACACGTGTTTCACTCGAATTTTGGAGTTCACTCGTGTTTTCACTCTCTAACGTAAGCGCTCCCTCACAATGTTGGACTTGTTTCGAGGGTTTTGCAGCTTGTTCTCGATGTTGGATTTTACTCGAGGGCTTCCCAGCTTGTTCTCAAGGTTGAATCTTCAGCTTCGCGTAGCGATGAAGTCTTCAGGTGTTTGATCTTCAAGCGATGTTCAGTCTTTAGGATTCAAGGAGTCTTCGTTGCATGTGAATTCTTTCTGAGTTCTTAGGAGAAGAAATTTTTGGAACCTTGCAAATGAAGAATGAGCTCTCTATTTATAGAGTTCTCATGAGCCTAATGGGCTTGGGCTTGGATCCAATGGGCTTGGGTCCAATGGACTTTTGGGCTTTGGGCCAAATTTCTATTTAAATAACTTTCTGGGCCGATTTGATTTTGAGCCCAATTGCGATCCGACCAAATTTGCTCAGTTAAGTTTATTTGATCCAACGGTCATGATGAAGACACGTGGCAACCGTTGATTGACCAAAATTTCTCGGTCAACAGTTGTATTTTTATTTATTTTATTTACTCTATTTGCAATTAATCATATACATTCATGAATATGAATGTTTATTTTTCTCAAAAAAAAAATAATAATAATATTAATAATTCAAAGTAAAAGACAAATGAGTAGCTGAAAGCTTAAACTTTCTAAAAAAAAACACAAACAAAAAGTAAATAATACATTTTAACCAAATTTTACATTACAAAATCTCAAATAATAGACTACTAATTAACTTAAGAAAAATTAAATCTCTATGTTTAGATTGTGCTAGAAAGTTAACATTTTTTTAATTTCCAAAAGCACAAAGAAAAACTATTTATTCAGTTTTAAAAACTAACCTTCAATTTTTAAACATGTTTACATTAACCAAACTAACCTTCAATTTTTAAACATGTTTACATTAACCAAACAAAGTAAATTCATGAATGAAAGTAGTGTTTATAAACTTAATTTCCAAAAACTAAAAACTAAAAAAATAAATGGTTATCAAGAGGGGTAAGTTATCCAACTATGAAGATTGTGAGAGGGGAATGTTAAAACTCATCAACTTATACTCTAGATAAAAAAAAAACTTCAGAGGCATGAGTACGAGAACAATATAATAAGACTACATATAGGAGAACATTATGACTATTTGATACATCCTTCTGTAATTTTTACCTAATGAAAACCAATTTGAAAAAAGAAATTTATATATATTTTGTAAATGTTGAAATTTGTCGATTAATGAAAACTAATTTCCAATTATAATAATCAATAGATGTAAAATCTAAATTTATGATAAATTTTTCAAATATTTATCCGATAATTAGTAAAATAAATGCAGGGAATTAAAAAATAAAGCCTACCCCCAAAATATTTTCTACTAGGATGTGGTCTAGTCATCTAATTGAATACATTTACACAATTTCCACTCTAAAGTATATTGAAAATTAAAAATATAATATTTGAATTTTTGCTACCGAAAAAGGGTAGTGTAACACCCCGTACCCCGTACCCTATTTTACCGCATTGAATCGTTATTTCAGATGTAGAACTTATTTAAAGTAATATTTTAAAATACAAAAAATAAAATAAAACAAAATAAAATAAAAGAAAGGGACTGAAGTGGGAAAGAAATAAATTTCTTTTTTTAAGTAATAATATTATAATATTAATATTATAAAAATCTTTTTATAATATTAATATTAATATTATTAAACTTAGTTAAACCCTAAAGGGTTTCTTCATTTGTTTTTCTCCGTGTTCAGAGTGAACATTCTCATTTCCCTTGGCACTTTGCCACTGAAGTAAAAATTGGCCATCTTCGTTTGATCCACGCCCAACCCTCACCGTCAATCGATTCCTCCACCATCGTCACACCAATCCAACCAACACCCGCTCATCGGCATTGTTGCGTGCTCAGTGTGTAAATAAAAATGCGATGTGAGAGCACTCAGAACATGCAAGCATACATGGTCTTGTAGCAAGTAATAAGTATTTTTTCATTCGTTTTCCCACAGAGATTTATTCTTAGTTACTAACGAAGTGAGATGCTAAATTAGAAAGGGTGGTTTAAATGGGGTGAATTGAAGATTAATGTGCCTACTAATGAAGAAGATACGAGATGTGCAAGCATAAACGAAAGCAAGTAGAGAGTTGAACTTGAATGTAGAGGAGAAAGAATTGCGGAGAAAGCAATTGTATAGCAATAAAATCGCAAAAGTAAAAGACTGGAAAAATGGCTAAGGCAAAAACTGACTTAAGAAATTGCGGAGACAGCAATTGTATAGCAATTAATTTAGCAACGTTTTAAGGGTGAGATGGGGAAACAAGGTCAACTAACGACTCCTCTATAGGCTTTTTCATACGATTATTCAGCAATAGCTCAACTTTATCATGCATCAATTTAACTCATTCTCATGCATCTCTCGATTACATGCATTAGATCCTTTAGTTCACTCATATCCAAGTAAGGCTTAAGCATCTATTTATATAAGCAAGTTAATGAATTGTGCTAGGAAAACGCCTATTCCTAGGTCGTTTTCTGGCTACCATGAAAGGCTAGCATGAATGGACGACTCTGAACTCTTACTCCTTCTGGAGGTTAGGAGTTCTTTAGACAAAATGGATGGCCGGTTGAAATTGCCCGTGGGATGAAGTACACATACATTCAATGCATTCGAAGCTATCCTACAAGCTGGATTCACGTATTTCTACCTATAGATTCATCATTAGCAGACCCTTGGGTGATTAGTTACTCATGGATGATGTGGAAGGGGAAAAATTAGATTGGTTCAGCATGATTGACAGTATTTAAACGAAAGCAACGAAAGACAGAAAGTGAAATCAAAGCTTGCAAAGTTGTAAATGGTTCCTCTATTAAACAAGATTCAAAGCGTAATGTGCAGAGATTGTAAAACAATAAAGACTAAACAGATGAAGACGAAGGGAAATAATGTAGCCAACAGAAACAAACGACAGCAACAGTAGAGAAAAATGGAAGACAGAAAGCAGTAGAAAGCGATGTAAATGTGTGCGTAAAGCTCCTCGTCGCAAGCGCCTCGGATGAAGGAGAAGGTTAGCGTTGTTTGGGGATGAATCCAATCAGAAGAGAAGAAGGATCTTCTCTTCTTCCTCTCAGATTATCGGTGCCAAAAGCTGATTCCTTCACTCCAACAAACGGGATAGAAAATGGGGAGAAACTGCGTTGAGATGGAGAGTTCTACGCTTCCAAGCTTGTTGTTCTCCTTCCCCCTTGACCTCCTTTTATAGCTCTTTGCAGGTACTCTTCAGTCAAGGAGAACCATCCATTCTGAACGACGTCTCACCACGTGGCAGCAGGGGAGAAATTGGGCGGCTGAAAGATCGCAACAAAACGGCGGACGGTTGGAACAACTTATCATTTGCAGCTTAAACATTGCGGAGACATCAATGTTTCAGCAATTTTCCTGCAATGCACAATTTCAACTCTTTTAACTTCGTTTTTGATTCTTTTATGTTCCTTTTCCAAATAAGTCCTAATTTAGCTTCATTCCTTGATTTCTCATATTTAAGCACGTATTAAACTAAATTCTAATAAAAACGCTTAAAAGATTGCACGATTATATGGCAAATAAGTCCCTAAATCAAGTACTTTTGGAGACGTAACAGGCATCGGCATCGGCACTTCAGCGCGGCGATCTGAGGTTTTGCGCGACAGCAATCCACGATAAGGGGTCGATCGACGAAGGTTGGGTATTTCTCATTTTGACAACGCTCAATAGGTAACAATCTGTTTTGGAACCTTTAGAATTTATTTCAAGATTTCATATTTTTTTTCATAACTTGTAAAAGCCTCTTTGTTTCAGTGTCGAAAACGGTCTGGGATTAAAATTTAATTTAGTGTAGGAGTGACGTCAAGCAGGGACTACGTAGGTAACCTATGGTTTTTGTTTAGACATTTTTACAGTACTGTTTTTATCTCAAAAATGAGTTTTAATTGTTGAAAGTTGTTTAGGTTGGGACCAAGACCTTCTGTAACCAATTTAGAGATTGTTTGGGTTTTCGACTCAAGGTAAGTTTCCTTAGTGATGGAAAGCCTTTGACTTGGTGGGAAAGTTTGGTTGTTTGTTATATGTATGTTTGTTTCTGGTTGTTCTGGATGAGTGATGTTGTGAAAATTAATATGTGTATTGTTTCTTATTCTTGGAATTAATTTATAAGTTGGAACTGTCCATATTTTTCTTGGTGAATGCTTCAGGATATGGTGTAGATGGTTTGTTTGATTATTGATTGGGTCAACGACCTTATCTGAATTGAGTGTCATGTCATTATAGAATATTCAGCTAGGGGGCCTCATGCATAATGGTGAATGATTCATGTTTTAATGTAGAAATTGTGGCAATTATTCATCCATGTATGTTCATGTACTATGAATGAGGAGCAAGGTGGGTGGATCTCGGCTCCACGGACTGGGGGTTCGTTACCATCTGTTGGGGTAAAGGTCCACGTTTTTAAAAAAAAAACCCGTTTATGCTCCACCAGTGAGCTGACAAACTTAATGCATTTTGTGTACCTCTCAGAATGAGGCGCTCTGACGGGTGAGGCTTGGCTCCGCTGATTGGGAGCCAACTACCATCAGTTGGGGTAGAGTCTCTCAAGTTGCCCGCTTAAGCGCCACCAGTTAGTTGGTATAGTTTTGATGGGTTAATTGTCCACAGGTCGATTTGAAAGTTTTGACAGAAAATAAAGGTCCCACATGATTAAACTATTTAGTGCATGTTTTTCTTGTGTATGCATGTCTAACCCGTTTGGGGGTTACTTACTGAGTAATTTTATACTCATCCTTTTCCAATTATTATTTTTCAGGAAATGACAAAAACGTCCAATGCGAGTGACGGGATCGTTTGCTGTTTGTTCCATGGGATCATTGTCAGCATGGCTTCCGCATATTTGATATTTAAGTTTAAATGTTTTATTCTAGGTTATGTTATGAAACAATTTTAAAGCAGTTTATCGAAGAGTTTTATTTGATGTTTTCACTATTTTAAATGGGATCCCAAATAATTATATTTTAGTTTATTTAAATGGAAATATTTATTTCTATATCTTTTCTCAAGAGTTTTTTTCAAATGTTATCAGCATGCATTTAGTAGCGTCCCTTAGTAGTTTAAGTTAGAAAAAGTCGGGTCGTTACAGGTAGCAACAATAAATTTGTTTAACTTGTATGGAATCTCCGTAAACGCCTTGAATACAAAGGTAAGTGAACCCAGAGTGATCTAACCACGTTTACTCCGACGCTCAAGTCAGTATTGTTCTCGTTAAAGTAATTTAGTAAGTATTTTCATCGTACTTTTACAAAAAAAAAATGTACCTTGTTTATACACCCACGCTTTCGTAAGAGTCCACCGCCCCCCAGCTATGTAATTATTCGTTGAATAATTACTTTGGGTCGTTACATTCTCACGCTCATCATTGACATTTAAGAGACAGGCACACTCCATCTGTTAGGGATTCAGACAACTTATCTTCTAACGACATTCCTAATTGATTATCATAATGATAATTAATCTTCTCGAGACGTAACAGCTTAGGGCAAAACAAGACTTTGGTCGACTATTTGCGAAGTGCATGGGCCCTTACTGAAGTCATACTGCTTTCAATGAATGGGTCAGCCAAATGGTCGACCCTTATTCTTCATGTGGGCCACCAAGATGTGGCCCTTCCCTTTGTAGGGGTTGCCGAATTGCAGCCCTCTCATACGTACTTCATTGGTCGGCCTAAACTCTTCTTCATGGGCCGGCCAAACATATAGGTTGTCGAATGATAGTCTCTTTCCTCGCCTGAGTTGGCCAAATGGCTGACCCCTAGACTCTTCTTCATTGTTTGGCCAATTGGCCGACCCCTTTCCTTTATTGGGCTGCCAAATGGCAACCCTTTTCTTGCATGTGTCAGCCAAATGGCTGATCCTCCACTTGCATTAGCTTCCAAGGCAGCCCTTAAATTTCTTATGAGTTGGCCAAATGGCCGACCTTTCTCCTTGTGTGGGCCGCCAAAAGGCGGCCCTTTTCCTGCACACTAGTTCAATAAATGGGCCATCTAAAAAACCGTCCCTTCTCTTAGCGGGCCCAACCTCTTTGCAGGTCGTTCCTTGTGTTGGCCCGATTTCTCGGGCCTTAGCCCGTGGTGGCGTTTATAATCATAATATGAATGATAAAAATTGTAGAAGTAAAAATTTACCTTACGCAAAAGAGAACGCTACCGAAAAAGGGTAGCAACAATAAATTTGTTTAACTTGTATGGAATCTCCGTAAACGCCTTGAATACAAAGGTAAGTGAACCCAGAGTGATCTAACCACGTTGACTCCGACGCTCAAGTCAGTATTGTTCTCGTTAAAGTAATTTAGTAAGTATTTTCATCGTACTTTTACAAAAAAAAAATGTACCTTGTTTATACACCCACGCTTTCGTAAGAGTCCACCGCCCCTCCAGCTATGTAATTATTCGTTGAATAATTACTTTAGGTCGTTACATTCTCACGCTCATCATTGACATTTAAGAGACGGGCACACTCCATCTGTTAGGGATTCAGACAACTTATCTTCTAACGACATCCCTAATTGATTATCATAATGATAATCAATCTTCTCGAGACGTAACAGCTTAGGGCAAAACAAGACTTTGGTCGACTATTTGCGAAGTGCATGGGCCCTTACTGAAGTCATACTGCTTTCAATGAATGGGTCAGCCAAATGGTCGACCCTTATTCTTCATGTGGGCCACCAAGATGTGGCCCTTCCCTTTGTAGGGGTTGCCGAATTGCAGCCCTTTCATTCGTACTTCATGGGTGGGCCTAAACTCTTCTTCATGGCCCGGCCAAACATATAGATTGTCGAATGACAGTCTCTTTCCTCGCCTGGGTTGGCCAAATGGCTGACCCCTAGACTCTTCTTCATTGTTCGGCCAATTGGCCGACCCCTTTCCTTTATTGGGCTGCCAAAAGGCAACCTTTTTCTTGCATGTGTCAGCCAAATGGTTGATCCTCCACTTGCATTTGCTTCCAAGGCAGCCCTTACATTTCTTATGAGTTGGCCAAATGGCCGACCTTTCTCCTTGCGTGGGCCGCCAAAAGGCGGCCCTTTTCCTGCACACTAGTTCCATAAATGGGCCATCTAAAAAAGCGTCCCTTCTCTTAGCGGGCCCAACCTCTTTGCAGGTCGTTCCTTGTGTTGGCCCGATTTCTCGGGCCTTAGCCCGTGGTGGCGTTTATAATCATAATATGAATGATAAAAATGTTAGAAGTAAAAATTTACCTCACGCAAAAGAGAACGCTTCCATTGCGAGTAAATTTGAAGATGAACGGCTTGACGTCATGATTCGAATAATTCGAAACAAGAGACGTCGAAGAATTTCTAGCGGTCCATTCTTCCACCCTAAAAACGTTCTTAACAAATAATTAGTATGAAAATATAAGTAAACATTATCTGAAAAAATAAATTATAAAAACATAGTGTACCCGGAATGAATTTTTTATCTGGGTTTTCTTGTTGTTTTATTAGAGTATATATCTCTGTGTGCGCTAATTTTTTTTTGTATGAGGGCTTATGCCCAATGTAACGACCCGACTTCCTAATACCTCTAACTAGGGTCATTACTTCATGTCTGCCGACAAAACTCAAGAAAACTTCAACATATAGATCATGAAAAGAATAAAAGTTCATAAAAACAAGTTTAAGTGTTCAAAACAAAACATTTTAAAAGTTCAATTAAAGCGTTTGGTTTGGGATCCCAAGGAAAAATAAAATAGAACGTATAACATAAAAAGTATGTAAAAAGTTTATCCAGACAACAAACATAAAACATGACACTCTATCCACCATTGTCGTCGTCAACAAACTCCTGTCATTTCTCGTAAAAAAGGTTTTAAAGTAAGAGTGAGTATTTTTAATAAAATACCCAGTAAGTGACCCACTATCGGAGTCATCATATGCAAGCACATGCGATATGAATTTTAAATGCATTTTCCTTTGGTGGGACCTAAAACCTCTCCTCTTTAAAATATTTTACTCTTTGGCCAAGTGAACTATTACTCCAACCTCTACCAACTTATCGATCTAGAAGACTTCTTTGTGGAGACTTTACCCCAGCTAATAGTTAGTTGGCACGCAATCAGCAGGGCTAAGTCTCAGCCTAGCTAGAACAAAATCTTTATGCAATATATGTAACACAAATGCATGAGGTCCCATAAACATTTTCTTTTCATTTTGTGATGCAACATGAAACAACCTTTCAAAACATTCACATTCCATTCATATACATGTCACTGGAAAATATTTTAGAAAATTTGGGCAGAGTTTTCTCTGAAAATCGGATAAACCACACCTAAAAAGAAGACATACACTCCAAAACAACGCGTTCAAACTTCAAAAATCAGTTCATAATCAAAATTCCACAATAAACAGAAACCATTCAATTTAACAACATACACAATCTCCTCACGTACATCAACTATAACATTGGACATGCATTCTCATTCGAGTACATTTTACAAAAGCAATCGATCTACCCATCATTCACATTTAAACCATAAATCCATAGACATAACATATCATTCATCAAACATAACCATCACAAACCAATTGTACGCATAATCCTAATCAACTACAGACAGATACACAACCTAATCTTAGGGCGTTCCAGTAGTAGGATCAGTTACCTTAATAGCAAGCAATCCAACAATGCCTCTATTGTAGGTGGTTTGCGGTAAAGAGCTCATGAAGTCCAAGGACGTGTTTCGGTGTTAAGGAGGACGTTTTAGAAACTTCGGGAAGCAACCAGGAAAAGAAGGGGAGCTAAGGACCAAAGTTTCACTTTTGGTCCAGCGTCGAGATGCTGCCCCTGCGTCTCGACCCTACTCCATCAGGTTTCCAGAAAAAACCTGAGAGCAAGCGTCAAGCATCAGCGTTGAGACGCTGCTCAACGTTGCCCCAACGTCGAGACGCTGGCCTTAGCGTCTCGACGCTCCGAACACACGCGCAATGGAATTTCCGTTCGTAGCGTCTCGACGCTACGACGAGTATAAAACCCATAAGTCCGATTTTTAGGTCACTTCTTCTTTTTGCCCTCTTCCCCTTTTACAATTTTCTCTCTACATTTTGGGGTTTTCTCCCCTCTTTACTGTATAGAGCTTAAACTATTGTGGATTTTCTTGATTTTCATCACGAGCACCTAAGGTAAGTGCTCTAATTTGAGGTTTAGGGATTTTACCTTGATGCATTAGTGAGGGTTTGTCTTAATTTCTAGCTTAGAATTATATGATCTTTTGCATCTTCTTCCTTTGTTTGTATCCCAAGAGCATGTGTAACTGATTAGGAGTGACGTCCGAGTCCTTATGCATGTTTTAGCCATAATTATGGAGTAGATAATAGCTCTATTTTGGAGCTATCATCCATCCTTATTCATGTTAAAGGATAACTCTCTAATTGTGTTAATGTTAGTATATGTTGATGACATTATTGTTACTAGCAATAATACTCAATTTGTGTTGTCCTTAATCTCCAAACTTAATACTGAGTTTGTTGTAAAGGACTTGCAATTCGCCTTATATGAGGCCTTTAATCACGCCCAAAATGGCAGTCTAATGCCTTAGTGATGGATTTCCAAAAATTATTCTGATTTTTACTTTTAATCCATGATTTTTCTCCTTCAATGCTCTCCCTTATTTACACAATGATGCGAACTTGTCGAGGCTCGTCAAATACAATTTATAAATATTTTAATATTCCTAAGGTCTATTAAATGTTAATTAAATTGATCATATTTAAGCACATGGATTGATCAGAACGTTAATTAAATTGATCAGATTCAATTAAACGTTTTTCTATTCCTAAGGTCTATTATACGACACATCTTGCTACTATAAGCATGCAATTTATGACAATTACGGATCACAAATTACAACATATAGGATACATGAACAATTAATATTTAATTAATTAAGCTGTCACATTAACCAATATTAATTGCAAAGGAATAAAACGAAAAAATGAAAACAATTAACCAAGAAATTATATTGCAATTTAATGCAAAAATCTTATAAGAACCATAAGTTTTATCCAGATTGACCTAAATGAAAAAGATGAATATATAGGTGGGAATTGAGGGCCAATATCATACTACAATCCGAAAATTGTAAGTTGGGCGCGCGTTTCGGCTTAAAAATGGAGCTGACCGAAATTGGACTTTAGGTTGATCGGATGTCTGAGTTGTTGATTGCGAAGTGGGCAAGGCGATGGAGCTGGGTCGCGGGAAGGAACTTTGGCGTGAGTGAAGCTGATGGTACGCTGGGTCGTGAACATCTCAGTTAAGCTGCGTTGAAGAAGTGTACATCCAAGAATTCGAACTCCGGCACAATGATTAATATAACATATCCTACACCATCAAACCACACTATCAATTTAAAATAAGAGTAAAACTTAGTTGCAGGTATAGCCCACACGTAACAGATTTTGATTGACCAAGTATTATGTTATTATTTTAATTAAAAAATCATATTTAATGCGTCACGTGACTTCAACTTTTTTTTCACTGTTTTTTTTCCTCTTCTTCATGGCTTTTAATTTCCGATTTTACCCTTCCCTATTCAATCCTCTCCAATATCTCTTTTTTTATCAATGATTTGAATTTTTTTACTAAGATTTGAAAAATAGCAAATCATCTATAAAAAATGCGACAATTTTTAATATTAATAATAATATCTAAAACTTCACCGTCCAACATCCTATGGCAGTTTTTAACAAAATTCTTCTTTCCTCTTCTATCTAATTTTTTTTTTTTTTTTTTTTTCATTTCATGTTTTCAACTCAATTTCACTTCAATTATCATAAAATAAATAATTAATTATTACCTTTCTAAAATTCTGGAATAAAATTCATGTTTTCATGTTCTATCTAATTTCTTTGTTCATTTCAAGTTTTCAACTCAATTTCACTTCATTTATCATAGAATAAATAATTAACTATTACCTTTCTAAAATTCTGTCAATTTTTGGTGTGCTATTAGGCATATGGAGAGATTAAGAAATGTTTATTAAGATTTGACAGTAGCAAATCATCCATAAAAGAGATACGGGAGAGAATTGAGGAGAGAAGGGCAAAATTGGAAATTGAAAGGTATGGAGAAATGGAAAAAATGAAAGAAAAAAAGAGCGTTGACATGAGACATTAAATATGATTTTTTAATTAAAAAAATGACATAAAACCTGACCAATCAAATTCTGACATGTTGCTAGGCTGCAAAAGATAGTTGTAGCCCAGGCTGCAACTAAGTTTTACTCTTAAAATAATATATGATTTTTTTTTCATATAAACTATTATCGGTCGGCTTGGCTTGCTAATATTATGCTCTAAAAGCTCCAAACAAGTGTAACAGCCTGATTCAACCCTTAGCACTTTAATTTTGTAAAATATATAATTTAAACACATTAAATTTATTAAATTCACAAGACTTAAGTCAAATAAACTAGCACTTTGGTGTTATCACACAACATTACAATACATTTTTTATTTAACAGTGTTATCACACAACATTACAACACATTTTTTATTTAACTTTCCTTATATTATTTCTCTTTTATTATGAATTGGATTTGAGCAAAACTCTCAAAGAGTGGAATATCTACTCGTGCATATATGTATCTGATAGTGTTAAAAAGTAATTAAATTTTTCTACAATTAACATTTTCTTTCACATACAGATGAGCTCCATTTTGGTAATAATTTATTAGAAAACGAACTGAAACTATGTATATCTATTACCTGTATCGTCATTAAGTAAGATGCATCCAAGGGATTGAATGTGATTTTTTGTACTCGTGATTCAATAGATATCTCCAATATCCTAATTGGATTGGAATGAGATAATCATCAAAACTATTTAGATAATAAAATTTTATATAAAAAAAGTAAAATAAAAAATTACTATAAATTTTAGAAAATGAATGTGAGAGAAGAACTGTACCTCTAAATATGATTCATGTTAACGTAAACGAAGAATTCCAATTCCTTAATTTACATTATTCTTTCCTCTTATCTGTCATTATTCTGTTATTATTTCAGTTTATTCTTTCGCTATTTGTTTTGTCAAGGTCAGTATAAATATTCAGGTAACTCCCATTCTTCTCTATTGATTATACTGAATAATAATTTAGCATTATTCTCGACAATTCATAAAGGACGATTTGTGATACTAGCTGGTGTGTCAGAAAACAAGCATACTAAAAAAATATAATTTGTTATTGACAATTACAACTGTCGCAACGTTTTTGCGACGCGGAGCGGCCGACAACCTTCTGTTAAACAAAGGTTTTCACAAAAAATGGAGTCGCCACCAATCATTTAGGGTGTGATTGGTCACCTTAAAAAAACGGTCTACGAAGTAAAAAAATGAGGTTCGGGGGTCGGTTGAGTGTAGGGAAGGTGCTAGCACCCTACAACATCCCGTTTAAAAAACGGTAGCCAAAACGTTTTATCCTAATTATCTAGCTAATTTCAAATGGTCCTAAAAAATATAAATAAAATAAACAATTAAAATTAAAGTGATGTCTCAACTAATCATATCCTAACTTTAAAGAAAGTAGGAATTTGATTTTTGTGAGCGAGATTGTTAATTTTGCCATTAGTTGCCTTAATCCCATTTACCGGGATCGTACAACAAAAAAAAGAATTTTGAAATCAATAATAAAAAAAATCCTTTTGTTTTGAAATCAAAATAATTTCTAAAATTAATTTAAAACCCCAATTTTAAATCAACAATTCTTTTTGTTTCGAAATCAAAGCAATTTTGGGATTTAATTTAAAAACTCATTTTGAAATCAACCATTCTTTTATTTACAAATCAAAACAAACTTTGAAATTCAATTTAAAACTTGGTTTGAAAATCAAATTCTTTTTGCTTGAAATTCGATTTAAAACTCAATTTGGAATTGAGAACTCTTTTGATTTGAAATCGAAAACAATTTGAAATTCAATTTTAAAATCAAATGAAAACTTTTAAAAGAGAGTGATTCCTGTAATTAGCGCATAATGGCATGTGATAATAAATCCTCAAAGATAGGGAAACCCTATTTATCCCGGGATTTCAATTAAAGTTAAAATACCCTCGAGATGAGAGGAACAGTCCTTCATCTCTCCCGGGGTTGCAAATTAAAACTAAATACCCTCGAGATGAGAGGAACAGTCCTTCATCTCTCCCGGGGTTACAAATTAAAACTAAAATACCCTCGAGATGAGAGGAACAGTCCTTCATCTCTCCCGGGGTTAACAAATTAATATTAAAATACTGCGCACAAACTAACGAGAAAGAAAATAACGAAAATAAAGCGATAATTAAATAAACGCGCAAGCTAATATAACTAAACCTGAAAACACACTTAAGAATTAAAAACTGAAACTAAATAAACCAGCAGGCCTATGCGATATAACCTAGGCATATAAACAGAAAAGCATATCAAGGTATATATCGAACATGCAGGGGTATATATGTGTACAGATAGGGCATATATCCAAATCAGAGGGGGTATATATGCATATATCATAGGTATATATGAACACACAACAATAGGGGCAAAATTGTAAATAACACAAGATTAAGGGCATTTTTGTAAATAACTAAAAATGGAAATTGGACCTTCTTCTTCTTCACGAATTGCTCAGCCGCTGGTCTTCTTCTTCCACGCCTCTGTCATCGGCGCTCCGACCAAGCTCGAAAATCCGTCGTTGTGCCGCCGATCATGGAGCTCGAAGAGAAGCCGTCGTTCGCCTCAACGCCAAAGATTTCCTCGAAGTCCGAAGCTCCGATTTGACAATCCGCCGTCGCCTGAAGACAGCGAGGAAATGGGTCCATCGTTGCAGCTGGGGATCTTCCGCATGGGGTCTATTTGAAGATCTGAAGCTGAACTCGAAGGTTTTCTCGCCGGATTTAGAAAGATAGGTGGGTCGTCACTAGTTCGAGCTGAGGGCTGAAACCGCCCGTTGAATACCCACGGGAGGTTGCGAAGAAGAAGAACGCCTGATGTCCGTCGTTGGAATGGAGGAGATGAATGTTGTTGTGAGCAGCTAGAACTCCGCCGTCGTCGTCTGAGGTTGAAGATCTGAGGTTGCGCCGTCGTGCGCCTCACCACCGGAGCTTCGCCGTCGTTTGGGTTTTCTGAGTTCGTGGTTCGCCGCTGCTGATTCGAGAAGCCGCAGCCGCCTGGGTTCGGGTTTGGGTTGCTGGAGAAGGCGAGGTCTGCTGACGAAGATGAAGACGCGCCGCCGTCTGGTTCTGGTTTAATCGGAGAAACGCCGCTGATCGAAGTTGAAGTCGCGCCGGAGCTGGTTTGGTTTTGTTGCCGTTGAAGATAAGGAAGATGAAATCGTGCAGGGTCTGCCGTGAGCGAGGTCGCGTCGCCGTCGGGGGTGAGGAAAACGAAGATCGACGCCGCGCGCGGTGTCTCTCCGCCGTGGATATGCCGGAGCTCCGCCACTGTGCCGCCGTGCGCCACCTTGGGTATTGCCAGAGTTAGGTTGCCATGGGAAGGAGATGGGGGATAACTTGGAGAAGAAGATGAATAGTGAGGAGAGAGAATGGAGAGAAATGATTTTTTTTTAATGCTTTGGGATCCACAACTTTTTGGCTTATCCTCACTCAAACTTTCCTTTCTCTTTCTATTTATAGCAACCAAGCTAGGTCACCCTCAAAATGCCCATAAACCCTAAATAAAAGAAACCCCAAAATTGAAACCCTTTAAAACAAAACGCTAAATTGGAGTCCCGAGATTGAGACACCACCCTAAAACAAGAAAACCTAAAATTTAACACTAAACCCTCAAGCAAAAACCCTGAACTAAAAACCCTAAAATAAAAACGTTGAGCTGGAATCCTGAGACACGAAACTCTAAAACAATAAACCCTAAGCCGGAATCCCGAACTAGAAACCTGGACGCCTGAACGGTCCACTAACGAAAGACAAATCTGGTAATTTTCTCGAAAACTCCGAAAATAACAAGAAAATGACGAAATTAAATAAAAACTCAAAAATACTTAAAAATAAGTGAAAAAAACATAAAACGACGTGAAAAATCCATAATGATGATAAATAAGGCCGGACGACATATAGTGTCAACAGCTTGCCCCCCTTTGTATATCCTTGGAGAATTGAAAGGGTAGACAAATGATAATGACAAAGTATTTGACGGCCACAAATGTTTATCATCAACAACAACGTGGACCTGGTTTGATCAGGCTTCGACTAGCTAACCTTGGATTAGGGTTCGATTCAACCGACAAGAATTTAAACGGACCTGGTTTTGCCAGGCTTCGACCAGCTACCGGGACTTACCCGCAGACATAGGGTTCGATTTAACCAACAGGAATTTAAACGGACCTGGTTTTGCCAGGCTTCGACCTGCTATCGGGACGGAACCACAGACATAGAGTTCGATTTAACAAACAGAAATTTAAACGGACCTGGCTTTGCCAGGCTTCGACCAGCTATCGGGACGGAACCACAGACATAGGGTTCGATTTAACCAACAGGAATTTAAACGGACCTGGTTTTGCCAAGCTTCGACCAGCTACCGGGACGGAACCACAGACATAGGGTTCGATTTAACCAACAGGAATTTAAACGGACCTGGTTTTGCCAGGCTTCGACCAGCTACCAGGACTTACCCGCAGACATAGGGTTCGATTTAACCAACAGGAATTTAAACGGACCTGGTTTTTCCAGGCTTCGACCAGCTATCGGGACGGAACCACAGACATAGGGTTCGATTTAACCAACAGAAATTTAAACGGACCTGGTTTTGCCAGGCTTCGACCAGCTATCGGGACGGAACCACAGACATAGGGTTCGATTTAACCAACAGAAATTTAAACGGACCTGGCTTTGCCAGGCTTCGACCAGCTATCGGGACGGAACCACAGACATAGGGTTCAATTTAACCAACAGGAAATTAAACGGACCTGGTTTTGCCAGGCTTCGACCAGCTATCGGGACGGAACCACAGACATAGGGTTCAATTTAACCAACAGAAATTTAAACGAACCTGGTTTTGCCAGGCTTCGACCAGCTATCAAGACGGAACCACAGACATAGGGTTTGATTTAACCAACAGGAATTTAAACGGACCTGGTTTTCCCAGGCTTCGACCAGCTATCGGGACGGAACCACAGACATAGGGTTCGATTTAACCAACAGAAATTTAAACGGACCTGGTTTTGCCAGGCTTCGACCAGCTATCGGGACGGAACCACAGACATAGGGTTCGATTTAACCAACAGAAATTTAAACGGACCTGGTTTTGCCAGGCTTCGACCAGCTATTGGGACTGAACCACAGACATAGGGTTCGATTTAACCAACAGGAATTTAAACGGACCTGGTTTTGTCAGGCTTCGACCAGCTATCGGGACGGAACCACAGACATAGGGTTCGATTTAACCAACAGGAATTTAAACAGACCTTGTTTTGCCAGGCTTCGACCAGCTATCGGGACGTAACCACAGACATAGGGTTCGATTTAACCAACATAAATTTAAACGCACCTGGTTTTGCCAGGCTTCGACCAGCTATCGGGACGGAATCACAGACATAGGGTTCGATTTAACCATCGGAAATTTAAACGGACCTGGTTTTGCCAGGCTTCGACCAGCTATCGGGACATGTATTTTTGTTTTGAAATAGTAACAAAATTTAATTTAAAAGTCAAATGGAAACTTTTTTTTAAAAACAAGGGCGTTCTTGTAATTGGCGCATAATGGCTGTAACAAAAAATCCTCAAAAATAGGGAAACCCTATTTATCCCGGGATTTCATTAAAGTTAAAATACCCTCGAGATGAGAGGAACAGTCCTTCATCTCTCCCGGGGTTAAAATTTAACATTAAAATACCCTCGAGATGAAAGGAACAGTCCTTCATCTCTCCCGGGGTTACAAATCATTATTAAAATACCCTCGAGATGAGAGGAACAGTCCTTCATCTCTCCCGGGGTTGCAAATTAAAGCTAAACAAACGCGCATAAAATAACGAAAACGATAAAATAGAGCGACAGAAGAATAAATGATCAAACTGATGTAAGTAATCCCGAAAATAAAAATAAAAATTAAACTGAAACGAATAACGAACTAACATGCATATACAATATAACCTAGGTATATAAAGCAGGGTATATATTGACATGCAGGGGTATATATCCAAATCATATCCAAATCAGAGGGGGTATATATCATATGGGCAGGGGTATATATCATAAAACAAATCAGCACTTCAAAATAAGGACAAAGGGCATTATCGTAATTAACCCAAAATTAAAATGAAGCTTTACCCACGCGAAGAGCTGGACGCCGTCGTCTGAGTTTCCTTCTCCACGCAGCGCTTCTGCCATCGGAGCTCCAACCACCGCTGCGCGCCACCTTGGGTTTTGAGAACGCCGCCGTTCATCGCCATCTGGGCTCGTCGTGAGGTTCGCCGGAGTTGAAATAGAGGAGATGGACGCCGCCGTGAGTAGCGACGCCGGAGTTAGCGTTGGTCCGCCGTCGAGGAGATCACCGCCGCTACGAGTCCAAACGACGCCGTTCGTGAAGGAGTTCTGGTGCTGCTCCGCCGTCGGAGGTTTGTAGCTTCAGCGTCGAAGATGAAGCTCGCCGGGCTTGAAATGCGTCTGGATCTGGGTTGCTTGCGAAGGCGAAGTTCGTGCCGCCGTCTGGTTCTGCTGCGAATGCGAGGTAGCGCCGCCGTTCGTCTGGGTTTGCAGCTGGGAGCTCCGTCAGGGGTGAGGAAAAGGGGTCTGCCGTGAGCGAGGCCGCGCCGCCGTCGGGGTTCGTTGAAGAAGATGTTCCGTCTGGGTTGAAGAGGTTGAAAGCTCGAATCGCCGTCGATCTGGTCTGCTCGAAAAAAGAAGAAGCTCCGTTCGTCTCAGCTCGAGGTTGCGCCGCCGTCGTATGGATATGGGGCTCGGAGTTTGCAGCGGCTGCCGGAGCTTGGTTCGTGAGGATAAAGCTCGCCGCCGTGCGCCGTGGTTCAAGATGTCCGCCGCCGTCGTCGAGCTGAGGTCAGCTGCACGTTCGTGAAGGAGATGAAGATCTGGGTTGTTGATGCGCCGCCGGTTGGTTCGTGAGGGGGAAGCTCGCCGCCGTGCCACCGCCGTGCGCCGCCGTTGATCACCGGAGCTCCGCCGCCGTGCGCCACCTATTGCCGGAGTTAAGTTGCCATGGGAAGGAGATGGGGGGTAACTTGGAGAAGAAGATGAATAGTAGGAGAGAGAGTGGAGAGAGAGAAAAATGATTTTTTATTAAACCTAGGGATCCCCACTTTTTTTGGCTTTTTCTCCTCCATCTTTCCCCCCTTTTTTTCTAACCTTATCTCTTTCTATATATAGAGACCATTAGGTCACCAATGGGCCTTGGTTTGGCTTTTTCTTTAAATTTCATGACCTACAAATATAAGAACCGAACCGAGGCACTAACCCGAAACACTAACGAAGCACTAGACCAAATACCCTAAAACCCTAAAATTGAATCTTGAAAACCAACACACTTAACCCTGAAAACATAAAACACGAAATCCTAAAAATGAAATACCCAAAACAAAAAATCTAAAAAAACAAAACGCAGCGGGAAACCGGGATCGAAGCGTTAAACCCTAGAACAAAACCCGGGAAGCTTCGAACGACCCACTAACGGAAAACATTTTTTTTGGTGATTTTCTTGAAAACTTCGAAAATAACGGAAAAACGCGAAATTAAAGAAAAACTGAAAAAATACTAAAAAATAGGTAAAAAAACATAAAATGAGTGGAAAATCGAAAATGATGATAAATAAGGCCGGACGAAATACGGTGTCAACAGCTTGCCCCCCTTTGTATATCCTTGAAGAATTGAAAAGGGTAGACAAATGATAAAGACAAAGTATTTGGGCGGTCACAATTGTTTATCATCAGCAACAACGTGGACCTGGGTTGAGCAGGCTTCGACCGCTAATCTTGGATTAAGGTTCGATTTAACCAAAGAGAAAGTGAAAGGGACCTGGTTTGACCAGGCTTCGACCGCTAATCTTGGATTAGGGTTCGATTTCCAAAGGGAAATGGAAATGGACCTGGTTTGACCAGACTTCGACCGCTAATCTTGGATTAGGGTTCGATTTCCAAAGGGAAATGGAAATGGACCTGGTTTGACCAGGCTTCGACCGCTAATCTTGAATTAGGGTTCGATTTAACCTAAGAGAAAGTGAAACGAACCTGGTTTGACCAGGCTTCGACCGCTAATCTTGGATTAGGGTTCGATTTAACCAAAGAGAAAATGAAACGGACCTGGTTTGACCAGGCTTCGACCGCTAATCTTGGATTAGGGTTCGATTTAACCAAAGAGAAAGTGAAACGGACCTGGTTTGACCAGGCTTCGACCGCTAATCTTGGATTAGGGTTCGATTTAAGCAAAGAGAAAATGAAAAGGACCTGGTTTGACCAGGCTTCGACCGCTAATCTTGGATTAGGGTTCGATTTAACCAAAGAGAAAATGAAAAGGACCTGGTTTGACCAGGCTTCGACCGCTAATCTTGGATTAGGGTTCGATTTAACCAAAGAGAAAATGAAACGAACCTGGTTTGACCAGGCTTCGACCGCTAATCTTGGATTAGGGTTCGATTTAAGCAAAGAGAAAATGAAACGGACCTGGTTTGACCAGGCTTCGACCGCTAATCTTGGATTAGGGTTCGATTTAACCAAAGAGAAAATGAAAAGGACCTGGTTTGACCAGGCTTCGACCGCTAATCTTGGATTAGGGTTCGATTTAACCAAAGAGAAAATGAAAAGGACCTGGTTTGACCAGGCTTCGACCGCTAATCTTGGATTAGGGTTCGATTTAACCAAAGAGAAAGTGAAACGGACCTGGTTTGACCAGGCTTCGACCGCTAATCTTGGATTAGGGTTCGATTTAAGCAAAGAGAAAATGAAAAGGACCTGGTTTGACCAGGCTTCGACCGCTAATCTTGGATTAGGGTTCGATTTAACCAAAGAGAAAATGAAAAGGACCTGGTTTGACCAGGCTTCGACCGCTAATCTTGGATTAGGGTTCGATTTAACCAAAGAGAAAATGAAACGGACCTGGTTTGACCAGGCTTCGACCGCTAATCTTGGATTAGGGTTCGATTTAACCAAAGAGAAAGTGAAACGGACCTGGTTTGACCAGGCTTCGACCGCTAATCTTGGATTAGGGTTCGATTTAACCAAAGAGAAAATGAAAAGGACCTGGTTTGACCAGGCTTCGACCGCTAATCTTGGATTAGGGTTCGATTTAACCAAAGAGAAAATGAAAAGGACCTGGTTTGACCAGGCTTCGACCGCTAATCTTGGATTAGGGTTCGATTTAACCAAAGAGAAAATGAAACGGACCTGGTTTGACCAGGCTTCGACCGCTAATCTTGGATTAGGGTTCGATTTAAGCAAAGAGAAAATGAAACGGACCTGGTTTGACCAGGCTTCGACCGCTAATCTTGGATTAGGGTTCGATTTAACCAAAGAGAAAATGAAAAGGACCTGGTTTGACCAGGCTTCGACCGCTAATCTTGGATTAGGGTTCGATTTAACCAAAGAGAAAATGAAACGGACCTGGTTTGACCAGGCTTCGACCGCTAATCTTGGATTAGGGTTCGATTTAACCAAAGAGAAAGTGAAACGGACCTGGTTTGACCCGGCTTCGACCGCTAATCTTGGATTAGGGTTCGATTTAAGCAAAAGAAAAGTGAAAGGGACCTGGTTTGACCAGGCTTCGACCGCTAATCTTGGATTAGAGTTCGATTTAACCAAAGAGAAAATGAAAAGGACCTGGTTTGACCAGGCTTCGACCGCTAATCTTGGATTAGGGTTCGATTTAACCAAAGAGAAAGTGAAAGGGACCTGGTTTGACCAGGCTTCGACCGCTAATCTTGGATTAGGGTTCGATTTAACCAACAGGAACTTAAACGGACCTGGTTTTGCCAGGCTTCGACCGCTAATCTTGGATTAGGGTTCGATTTAACCAACAGGAATTTAAACGGACCTGGTTTTGTCAGGCTTCGACCGCTAATCTTGGATTAGGGTTCGATTTAACCAACAGGAATTTAAACGGACCTGGTTTTGCCAGGCTTCGACCGCTAATCTTGGATTAGGGTTCGATTTAACCAACAGGAATTTAAACGGACCTGGTTTTGCCAGGCTTCGACCAGCTAATCTTGGATTAGGGTTCGATTTAACCAACAGGAATTTAAACGGACCTGGTTTTGCCAGGCTTCGACCAGCTAATCTTGGATTAGGGTTCGATTTAACCAACAGGAATTTAAACGGACCTGGTTTTGCCAGGCTTCGACCAGCTAATCTTGGATTAGGGTTCGATTTAACCAACAGGAATTTAAACGGACCTGGTTTTGCCAGGCTTCGACCAGCTAATCTTGGATTAGGGTTCGATTTAACCAACAGGAATTTAAACGGACCTGGTTTTGCCAGGCTTCGACCGCTAATCTTGGATTAGGGTTCGATTTAACCAAAGAGAAAATGAAACGGACCTGGTTTGACCAGGCTTCGACCGCTAATCTTGGATTAGGGTTCGATTTAACCAAAGAGAAAGTGAAACGGACCTGGTTTGACCCGGCTTCGACCGCTAATCTTGGATTAGGGTTCGATTTAAGCAAAAGAAAAGTGAAAGGGACCTGGTTTGACCAGGCTTCGACCGCTAATCTTGGATTAGAGTTCGATTTAACCAAAGAGAAAATGAAAAGGACCTGGTTTGACCAGGCTTCGACCGCTAATCTTGGATTAGGGTTCGATTTAACCAAAGAGAATGTGAAAGGGACCTGGTTTGACCAGGCTTCGACCGCTAATCTTGGATTAGGGTTCGATTTAACCAACAGGAACTTAAACGGACCTGGTTTTGCCAGGCTTCGACCGCTAATCTTGGATTAGGGTTCGATTTAACCAACAGGAATTTAAACGGACCTGGTTTTGTCAGGCTTCGACCGCTAATCTTGGATTAGGGTTCGATTTAACCAACAGGAATTTAAACGGACCTGGTTTTGCCAGGCTTCGACCGCTAATCTTGGATTAGGGTTCGATTTAACCAACAGGAATTTAAACGGACCTGGTTTTGCCAGGCTTCGACCAGCTAATCTTGGATTAGGGTTCGATTTAACCAACAGGAATTTAAACGGACCTGGTTTTGCCAGGCTTCGACCAGCTAATCTTGGATTAGGGTTCGATTTAACCAACAGGAATTTAAACGGACCTGGTTTTGCCAGGCTTCGACCAGCTAATCTTGGATTAGGGTTCGATTTAACCAACAGGAATTTAAACGGACCTGGTTTTGCCAGGCTTCGACCAGCTAATCTTGGATTAGGGTTCGATTTAACCAACAGGAATTTAAACGGACCTGGTTTTGCCAGGCTTCGACCAGCTAATCTTGGATTAGGGTTCGATTTAACCAACAGGAATTTAAACGGACCTGGTTTTGCCAGGCTTCGACCAGCTAATCTTGGATTAGGGTTCGATTTAACCAACAGGAATTTAAACGGACCTGGTTTTGCCAGGCTTCGACCGCTAATCTTGGATTAGGGTTCGATTTAACCAACAGGAATTTAAACGGACCTGGTTTTGCCAGGCTTCGACCGCTAATCTTGGATTAGGGTTCGATTTAACCAACAGGAATTTAAACGGACCTGGTTTTGCCAGGCTTCGACCAGCTAATCTTGGATTAGGGTTCGATTTAACCAACAGGAATTTAAACGGACCTGGTTTTGCCAGGCTTCGACCGCTAATCTTGGATTAGGGTTCGATTTAACCAACAGGAATTTAAACGGACCTGGTTTTGCCAGGCTTCGACCAGCTAATCTTGGATTAGGGTTCGATTTAACCAACAGGAATTTAAATGGACCTGGTTTTTGTCAGGCTTCGACCAGCTAATCTTGGATTAGGGTTCGATTTAACCAACAGGAATTTAAACGGACCTGGTTTTGCCAGGCTTCGACCAGCTAATCTTGGATTAGGGTTCGATTTAACCAACAGGAATTTAAACGGACCTGGTTTTGCCAGGCTTCGACCAGCTAATCTTGGATTAGGGTTCGATTTAACCGACAGAATTTAAACGGACCTGGTTTTGCCAGGCTTCGACCAACTAATCTTGGATTAGGGTTCGATTTAACCAACAGGAATTTAAACGGACCTGGTTTTGCCAGGCTTCGACCAGCTAATCTTGGATTAGGGTTCGATTTAACCAACAGGAAGTTAAACAAAGTGAGATGAGTGAGATTTTTTTTTTTTTTTTTTTTTGTGTGTGTGTGAGACAACGGTTTTTATTTCACAACTTAGCTGCAAAACAAAACTTGGAAAAACTTTTTGAAAAGCATTAGAAACTCTCATGAATATGAAGAAGTCCTAAATGCATGAATTTTTTTGAATATGAATTGATGAGATTGACCCTCAAATGAGAATGTGATGCAAATGCGAGTTGCAAAAATGTGATAGATTGATGACTAACCCTCAATGGGAATATGATGCCAATGCGAGTTTCAAATTGTGACTCGAATGTCGTACAAAAGATGAGTGCATGCGTTGATGTACAATGTCAATGATGAAACAATGCTCATTAATTCTGAGAAGCAAAAATGCTATTGATAATTTGATGAAGATATGTCTTGATTTGTTTGGCTTGACCAAAGAATTTGACTTCGAAAGCATGACGCAATGATGCATATGCATGCTAATGGTAGGAGATGATTGTTTATGAATGCAACATGTGTGCATAATATGTTAAAGATAATGGATGTCATGAATGCAACATGTATGCATGTGTATTAACAAAATGTCCTAAATGCAGCATGTATGCATGAGCATGCTAGGAGGAGGATGACGGATGTCATGGATGCAATATGTATGTACGATACTGGTGATGATTGAATGCAGCATGTGTGCATAATATGTTGAGGGTAATGAATGTCATGAATGCAACATGTATGCATGTGCATTAACAAAACGCCATAAATGTAGCATGTATGCATGAGCATGCTAGGAGTAGAATGGCGAATGCCATGAATGCACTATGTATGCATGATACTATTGCATATGCATCCTAAGGATAGGATAATGTCATGAATGCATTATGTGCATAAGATGTTAAGGGTAATGAATGTCAAGAATGCAACATGTGTGCATGTGCATTAACAAAATGTCCTAAATGCAGCATGTATGCATGAGCATGCTAGGAGTAGGATGACGATGTCATGAATGCAGTATGTATGCATGATACTGATGCACATGCATCCCATGGATAAAATAATGTCATGAATGCAACATGTGTGCACATGCTTGTCGAGGGTAGAAGAATGATTGAATGTATCATGTTGAGGGTAGAAAACTGTAGAATGCAACGTGTGTGCACGAATCATATGATCTACCAATTAGACATGATATGTGAAAATGTTTTTTTTTTTTTTTTTTTTGAAATTATGATGTTAACTTGCATGATGAAATGCATGATTTGTGAAAACAAATGCTTAATCAAAAATGACTTTTGTGTTATTGAAATGATCACTCTTGCTTAAGTTCATTGATCTTATCAGCCAATACTTAGCGGAGAATCAAATGAAAATAATGGTGTCATCATCAGTTTTTTTTTTTTTTTTTTTTTTTTTTTTTGAATGCTTTCTTTCACCTGAGAGAAATTAAATGTGTCAGTCTTAGATCACTCAACCATATTGGACATTGTGGGCTGTTGGGTAGATTCTCATGTGCTAGATTAGAGAACTCATCAAAAGTAATTGATAATGTTGAACATCTTCTGATTAAACTGCTTCATAACTTAGCCTTGTAATGAACGAGAATGTTGGATTACAAGAAATGAAATTTAGATTTGGAATATAGGATGACAATCAATGAAGGAAGGAATGTGAAGGAAGATGTAGTATTCCAATGCTTTCAGAAGATCTCTTGGATAATAAGAGATTGAAAATGTATTTTCACATTTGAGTGAGAAATTGGAAATTGGTTAGATGGAAAGATGAGCGATATGACTCCATTTCCTCGGACAAGGGTTTTGAGAGCTAAAAGTAGCTTTTTGAGAAATTCTCGCTTTCTTTGAGTAAGCTCGAGATCTTTGATGATATTTGATCTAGCGTGGCAAAGGCGTGGGCTTTGCCCCAGTATCGATGATGTGTGATTGAGATACCCCTCGCTTCTTGTTCTACTGATTGCACCAGTTTTTTTTTTTTTTTTTTGAATGATGCAATAAAATGCCCATACTTGATGACGATGACTTCGCTCTATTTGTGGCAGAGACGTGGGCTTTGCCCCAGTGTTCATGATATTGATCCAGCGTGGCGAAGACGTAGGCTTTGCCCCAGTATTGATGACGTTCAAATGAGACACTTCAAGATTTGTGAGATGTAGCTTTTTGATCAATTAATTGCACCATTTTTTTTTTTTTTTTTTTTTTTTTATGATGCAATAACGTGTTCCAACTTGTAGACGGTGGCTTCGCTCTATTTGTGGCAAAGACGTGGGCTTTGCCCCAGTGTTGCAAAGACGAGGGCTTTGCCCCAGTTTTGCTGATGTCCAACAAGCTTTGTGAGATGTAGCTTCTTGATCAATTGATTGCACCAATCTCTTTTTGAGACATGATGCAATAACGTGTTCCAACTTGTAGACGGTGGCTTCGCTCTATTTTTTGGCAAAGACATGGGTTTTGCCCCAGTGCTGCAAAGACGAGGGCTTTGCCCCAGTTTTGCTGATGTCCAACAAGCTTTGTGAGATGTAGCTTCTTGATCAATTGATTGCACCAATCTTTTTTTTTTTTTTTTTTTTTTTTTTTTTTTTTTGGAATGAAAGGTGCAATAAGATACTCAAGCTTTGACGATGACTTCGCTCTATTGTGGCAAAGACGTGGGCTTTGCCCCAGTGCTGCAAAGACGAGATCCAATGTGCCAAAGTTGGGCTTTACTCTGATGCGGCAAAGGCGAAGGCTTTGCCCCAGCTTATTGATTTACCGCGGAGACCTTTCAGCATCTTCAAGATGTAGCTTTTATTGCATCATCCTCGTTTTTTTTTTTTTTTTTTTTTTTTACGGTGCAACCAGACTCTGATGTCACTCTAGCACACATTCCCTATCATTTCTTTATTCACGCTCCTTGTGATGATGTTAAACCCGAGCAAAAACTCATTTAAGACCTTGAGATAATTTCCAAAGTTACTACCTCTCTAGCTCTCAAAACCCACGTCCTTAGTCCTGAAATCAATTTCTACCCGAGGGAAGAGATAGCTCAAAGAGCAGGAAAAAGGGGAATGAATTTATAGAGATGAAGTTGAAATGGAAGAGTGTACGAGAAATTACAAGTCTTAATTATGAAGCAGTAAATCACAAGCATTCAACATTATTTTATTACATCTGAAGCTCTCCTAGTAACTTCTGGTGGATAATTTTGAGAGGTTCGCCACATAATTGAGTGTGACATGCTTGCAAAAGGCTTGGTGGATAGGTAAATGTAAAGATACACCGTATAAATGTAGATGGTGAAATTAGCCCAAGATTTTACGGTGGATCTACAAATTGAGTTGATTGCCTCAAAATTATGTGCGGCATGCAGGTACAATGTTTCACAGTGAGTATTTTTTAACTCTCGCTGCAAGATGGGTTTGCCCCAGTGTGATAATTTAAACACTGCTCAGTGGGGTATGATGATATGAATTTTAGCACATGAGGGATAATAATGGTCAAAATAAAGTTCTTCTCAATTTTCGAATTTGGCTTAAGTTTGAGAAGAGTATTTGAAAAGGTAATGAGATGGTTGAGACTCGACAAATTTCTCACAGAAAAGTAGTGAAAGCAACCATTTTTTTTTTTTTTTTTTTTTTTTTTTTTTTTTTTTTTTTTATGATGAAACACCATGATCTTGTTATTAATTCTCGCTAAGGTTTCAACCAATGAGAACGATTAAAACAATCACAAGAATGATCAAGTAAACACACAAAAGACCTTTTTGGTTCGCTCTTTTTGTTTTTTTGTTTTTTTTGGTATGCAAGTGATGAGATTTTTTTTTAATTTCAAAATATGCACGAGATGCAATTATTGAAAGACCTGATTTTTTTATTTTATGATATGCAAAATGAGACGATGCATGAAATGAATGTTACATGCAATTATGAACAAACAAAATTTTGAACGACTTGACATGCAGAATGCAGTAATGCATGCCTGAATGACATGATGTAATGCAACTGATCTTTTTGTTTGATTTTTCGGCTTTCTATGCAAGATGAAACAACAAATATTTTTTTGTTTTTTTGTTTGTTTGTGAAAATGCATGAACAATTTTCATGATGTGATGACGTGGTGTTATGCAACGATTTTGATTTTTTCCTTATCATGCAAAAATGAATCGACGCATGCATGGACACCCTTTTTTTTTATTTTATGCATGATTTTATGCAAAATGTTTTTTTCTTTATGACTTGACATGCCAGATGAGCTAACGAATGCACAATGTTATGCAAATGATTAATGATTTGTGACTTGTCATGCAACATAAGTTAATGCATTTTTCTTTGTTTTTCCTTGATGTGTGAATTTTTATGTATGCATTTTTTTAGATTCTATGCATGTCATGCAAAGTGAACTAATGCATGCACGAACATTTGTTATGATGTCTCTGATTTTTTTTTTTGTCATGCAAATGAGCTAATGCCGAATTTTGTTTTTTATGAGTGAATTTTTTTATGCATGCCTTTGAGACGCTATGTATGGAATGCAAAGTGAACTGACGCATGCATGAACATTTTCTATAATGCCTGTGATTTTTTTTTTTTTTTTTTTTTTTTTTTTTTGTCGAGCAAATGATCTAATGCCGAAACATTTTTTTATGATGTGATGATGCGATGAACTTTGATGCATGCTTAATGAATTAACAATGTATGAATATTCTTCTTGTGAATGCATGATGATATGCAACTGAATGATAATTCGACAAGCAAAATGAGTTTATGATGCATGAACATTTTTTTATGCATGACGATATGCGATTGAATGATAAACAAATGATCAAAGGACATGCGAAATGAATTTATGACGTTGACATTTTTTTTTTTTAATATGCATGATGATATGCAATTGAATGAACAGATGATCAAACGAAATGCACAATGAGATGATACATGGACACCTTTTTTTTTTTTTTTTTACGCATGATGATATGCAATTAAATGATTCGACATGCAAAATGATTTTATGATGCATGAACATTTTTTTATGCATGACGATATGCGATTGAATGATAAACAAATGATCAAAGGACATGCGAAATGAATTTATGACATTGACATTTTTTTTTTAATATGCATGATGATATGCAATTGAATCAACAGATGATCAAACGAAATGCACAATGAGATGATACATGGACACCTTTTTTTTTTTTTTACGCATGATGATATGCAATTAAATGATTCGACATGCAAAATGATTTTATGATGCATGAACATTTTTTTTCTTTTTTTTTTTTTACGCATGATGATATGCAATGGAATTATTCGACATGCAAAAATGATTTTATGATGCATGAACGTTTTTTTGTGAATGCATGATGATATGCAAATGATTATTTGACATGCAAAAATGATTTTAGGATGCATGAAATTTTTTTAGATTTTATGTTTTATGACTTGAGCAGAATGAGATAATATATGAATGAATGTCTTTATTACACGTGTACGTGTGAAATGACACCAAGCAATATGAGATTATTTTTTGACATGCAAAATGCAATTTGATATTTTTATTACACGTGCACGTGTAAAATGACAACATGCAATATGAGATAATTTTTTTGACATGCAAAAATGCAATTTATGAATGATTTTATTACAGGTGCACGTGTGAAATGACACAATGCAACATGAAATGATTTTGACATGCAAAATGCAAGAATTGATATTTTTATTACAGATGCACGTGTGAAACGACACCATGCAATATGAGATGATTTCTTTGACATGCAAAATACATGAATTGATGCTTTTATTATGTGTGTGCACGTGTGAAATGACATCATGCAATATGAGATGATTTTTTTGATTTTATGCATGAGAAAATGCATGAATTTCTATGATGCACGTGTGAAATGATATCGTACAATTAATGAAATGATTTTCTATGATTTTATGAATGAGAAGATGTTTTTATTATGTGTGCACGTGTGAAATGACACCATGCAATTGAGATGCTTTTTATGATTTTATGCATGAGAAAATGCTTTTATTATATGTGCACGTGTGAAATGACACCATGCAATTAATGAAATGATCTTTACATGCAAAAAATGCACATTTTATTATGCATGAGTGAGATGACACTATGCAATTGATGAAATGATTTTTACATGCAAAAAATGCACATTTTATTATGCATGAGTGAGATGACACTATGCAATTGATGAAATGATTTTTACATGCAAAATGCATGAATTGATGTTTTTACTACATATGCATGTGTGAAATAACACCATACAAACATAAGACAATGCATGTTATGCATGAATTTTCTTTATGTCCGCATGATATTGTGCGAATGATGGATGAAAAATGATAAATATTTTTGGAATGAACATTTATGCATGCAAATGATTTTTTTTATTTTGTGTATGTCATGCAAAACGAAAAAATTCACAAATTTTTACTTATGCATGAATGATGAAATGAGACTCAATTTTTTTTTTTTTTTTTTTACGTCTCTAAACCCTGAACGAAAGACTTTATTTGGATGAGAACGCAATGACTTGTGAAAAAATGCATGATTTTTAAATTCTAACGTGTCGATATACAAATGATTTTTTTTGTTTTTGATTTTTGATTTTTTTGTTTTTGATTTTTGATTTTTTTCAAAAACTGACATACGTAAAACAAGTATTCACAAAGAAACTTTTTTTTTAAAACGAAAAAGTGAACGAAGACTTTTCGTGCGCCTTTACGGGGGCATTTTACGTCCTTCCGCAGGTCGACATTACTCGACTCTCCATTCTAAACTTAAACGAAGAGGTCCTCAATTATAATTGAATGCTAAAAATTAGCAAACGAATTAATTTGAACGTGAATCTTTCGTGCGCCATACAAGGGCGATTATGTCCCATTTGAAGGCCAACATTACTTGATTATCAGTTCTAAACCTAAGGAGGACGACTCGATTTTTTTCTGTAAAAAATAACATAAAACACATAATGAAAACAACACACGCAACGTGAATGAAACAAGCAATATGATACAGGCGCGAGAATCAAACATGCGACAAAGTACGTGTATCCTACAATTCAAAGTTTTTTAAAAAAATTAACGGTTAGCCCTAGGATGTGTATGAGTGTGATTTAGGTTCTAAACAATCCTAGATAAAAACGGTCCCCGAGCTTTCCAACTGATTAAACAGCGTGGATAGCTCGAGTGGAGAATTTCATGCACCTGCACGAGAACCGAAGTTCCACGAAGGTCACACTACTCAATCTCCGAATCTAATCCTAAATGGTAGAGCCCGGGTAGGAGGCTCGTGAACGAGTGTGTGAAATGCATGATAATGCAAACAATTTAAATTAATACAGTGCATAACAACGAAAATAATAAACATGATGTGAGGATAGTGTTCTAAACATAAGCATAAAGGCCCCCAAATTAATTTGAAAGCTAAAGATTAGCTAACGAATTAATCTGAGCGAGAATCTTTCGTGCGCCATACAGGGGCAATTATATCCCCTTGAAGGTCGACATTACTCGATTCTCAAATCTAATCCTAAGAGCTAGAGCCCGGGTAGGAGGCTCGTGAACGTGTGTGAAATGCATGATAATGCAATAAACAGTAAATTGCGAGAACAACAGAACTAAAACCCGACAAAAATGAATATGCATGAGAGAAGCAACACAAAACATAAAGATAAATAAACGAAGATCGGCTCTAGGATGCACATGAGTGTGGTTTAGGTTCTAAACAATCCTAGAAGAAAACGGTCCCCGAGTTTTCCAACTGATTAAACAGCGTGGATAGCTCGAGTGGAGAATTTCATGCGCCTGCACGAGAACCGAAGTTCCACGAAGGTCACACTACTCTATCTCCGATTCTAATCCTAAATGGTAGAGCCCGGGTAGGAGGCTCGTGAACGTGTGTGAAATGCATGATCATGCAAACAATTTAAATTAAAACAACGCATAACAACGAAAATAATAAACATGATGTGAGGGTAGGGTTCTAAACATAAGCATAAAGACCCCCAAATTAATTTGAAAGCTAAAGATTAGCCAACGAATTAATCTGAGCGAGAATCTTTCGTGCGCCATACAGGGGCAATTATATCCCCTTGAAGGTCGACATTACTCGATTCTCAAATCTAATCCTAAAAGGTAGAGCCCGGGTAGGAGGCTCGTGAAGGTGTGTGAAATGCATGATAATACCATAAACAGTAAGTTGCGATAAATAAATCAAGACAATTAGAACAACACATAATTAAATAAATAAAACAAAGACAAACAAGGACCAAAAATAAAATTGGATAAATGTAAGATAAAAATGCGCTGACCTAGACCCACTAAAAATGTCCCCAGTGGAGTCGCCATGCTGTCGCAACGTTTTTGCGACGCGGAGCGGCCGACAACCTTCTGTTAAACAGGGGTTTTCACAAAAAATGGAGTCGCCACCAATCATTTAGGGTGTGATTGGTCACCTTAAAAACACGGTCTACGAAGTAAAAATACGAGGTTCGGGGGTCGGTTGAGTGTAGGGAAGGTGCTAGCACCCTACAACATCCCGTTTAAATACGGTAGCCAAAACATTTTATCCTAATTATCTAGCTAATTTCAAATGGTCCCTATCGAATAAAATAAACAATTAAAAAATAAAACAATGTCCCAACTAATCATATCCTAACTTTAAAGAAAGTCGGAATTTGATTTGGTGAGCAATATTGTTAATTTCGCCATTAACGCCTTAATCCCGATACCGAGATCATAGAACTTTAAAAAATCATTTAATAAAATCGTTTTGTTTCAAATTCAATTTGAAATCCGATTAAAACTTGAATTAAAATTAAAATATTTTTGCTTTGAAAACAAACCATTTGAAACTTAATTTAAAACATGATTTGAACTAAAATGTATTTTTGTTTTGAAATAGTAACAAAATTTAATTTAAAAGTCAAATGGAAACTTTTTTTTAAAAACAAGGGCGTTCTTGTAATTGGCGCATAATGGCTGTAACAAAAAATCCTCAAAAATAGGGAAACCCTATTTATCCCGGGATTTCATTAAAGTTAAAATACCCTCGAGATGAGAGGAACAGTCCTTCATCTCTCCCGGGGTTAAAATTTAACATTAAAATACCCTCGAGATGAAAGGAACAGTCCTTCATCTCTCCCGGGGTTACAAATCATTATTAAAATACCCTCGAGATGAGAGGAACAGTCCTTCATCTCTCCCGGGGTTGCAAATTAAAGCTAAACAAACGCGCATAAAATAACGAAAACGATAAAATAGAGCGACATAAGAATAAATGATCAAACTGATGTAAGTAATCCCGAAAATAAAAATAAAAATTAAACTGAAACGAATAACGAACTAACATGCATATACAATATAACCTAGGTATATAAAGCAGGGTATATATTGACATGCAGGGGTATATATCCAAATCATATCCAAATCAGAGGGGGTATATATCATATGGGCAGGGGTATATATCATAAAACAAATCAGCACTTCAAAATAAGGACAAAGGGCATTATCGTAATTAACCCAAAATTAAAATGAAGCTTTACCCACGCGAAGAGCTGGACGCCGTCGTCTGAGTTTCCTTCTCCACGCAGCGCTTCTGCCATCGGAGCTCCAACCACCGCTGCGCGCCACCTTGGGTTTTGAGAACGCCGCCGTTCATCGCCATCTGGGCTCGTCGTGAGGTTCGCCGGAGTTGAAATAGAGGAGATGGACGCCGCCGTGAGTAGCGACGCCGGAGTTAGCGTTGGTCCGCCGTCGAGGAGATCACCGCCGCTACGAGTCCAAACGACGCCGTTCGTGAAGGAGTTCTGGTGCTGCTCCGCCGTCGGAGGTTTGTAGCTTCAGCGTCGAAGATGAAGCTCGCCGGGCTTGAAATGCGTCTGGATCTGGGTTGCTTGCGAAGGCGAAGTTCGTGCCGCCGTCTGGTTCTGCTGCGAATGCGAGGTAGCGCCGCCGTTCGTCTGGGTTTGCAGCTGGGAGCTCCGTCAGGGGTGAGGAAAAGGGGTCTGCCGTGAGCGAGGCCGCGCCGCCGTCGGGGTTCGTTGAAGAAGATGTTCCGTCTGGGTTGAAGAGGTTGAAAGCTCGAATCGCCGTCGATCTGGTCTGCTCGAAAAAAGAAGAAGCTCCGTTCGTCTCAGCTCGAGGTTGCGCCGCCGTCGTATGGATATGGGGCTCGGAGTTTGCAGCGGCTGCCGGAGCTTGGTTCGTGAGGATAAAGCTCGCCGCCGTGCGCCGTGGTTCAAGATGTCCGCCGCCGTCGTCGAGCTGAGGTCAGCTGCACGTTCGTGAAGGAGATGAAGATCTGGGCTGTTGATGCGCCGCCGGTTGGTTCGTGAGGGGGAAGCTCGCCGCCGTGCCACCGCCGTGCGCCGCCGTTGATCACCGGAGCTCCGCCGCCGTGCGCCGCCGTTGATCACCGGAGCTCCGCCGCCGTGCGCCACCTATTGCCGGAGTTAAGTTGCCATGGGAAGGAGATGGGGGATAACTTGGAGAAGAAGATGAATAGTAGGAGAGAGAGTGGAGAGAGAGAAAAATGATTTTTTATTAAACCTAGGGATCCCCACTTTTTTTGGCTTTTTCTCCTCCATCTTTCCCCCCTTTTTTTCTAACCTTATCTCTTTCTATATATAGAGACCATTAGGTCACCAATGGGCCTTGGTTTGGCTTTTTCTTTAAATTTCATGACCTACAAATATAAGAACCGAACCGAGGCACTAACCCGAAACACTAACGAAGCACTAGACCAAATACCCTAAAACCCTAAAATTGAATCTTGAAAACCAACACACTTAACCCTGAAAACATAAAACACGAAATCCTAAAAATGAAATACCCAAAACAAAAAATCTAAAAAAACAAAACGCAGCGGGAAACCGGGATCGAAGCGTTAAACCCTAGAACAAAACCCGGGAAGCTTCGAACGACCCACTAACGGAAAACATTTTTTTTGGTGATTTTCTTGAAAACTTCGAAAATAACGGAAAAACGCGAAATTAAAGAAAAACTGAAAAAATACTAAAAAATAGGTAAAAAAACATAAAATGAGTGGAAAATCGAAAATGATGATTAATAAGGCCGGACGAAATACGGTGTCAACAACGACGGCGGAGTTCTAGCTGCTCACAACAGCATTCATCTCCTCCATTCCAACGACGGACATCAGGCGTTCTTCTTCTTCGCAACCTCCAGTGGGTATTCAATGGGCGGTTTCAACTCTCAGCTCGAACCAGTGACGGCCCACCTATCTTTCTAAATCCGGCGAGCAAACCTTCGAGTTCAGCTTCAGATCTTCAAATAGACCCCATGCCGAAGATCCCCAGCTGCAACGATGGACCCATTTCCTCGCAGTCTTCAGGCGACGACGGATTGTCAAATCGGAGCTTCGGACTTCGAGGAAATCTTTGGCGTTGAGGCGAAGGGCGGCTTCTCTTCGAGCTCCATGATCGGCGGCACAACGGCGGAGTTTCGAGCTTGGTCGGAGCGCCGATGACAGAGGCGTGGAAGAAGAAGACCAGCGGCTGAGCAATTCGTGAAGAAGAAGAAAGTCCAATTTCCATTTTTAGTTATTTACAAAAATGCCCTTAATCTTGTGTTATTTACAATTTTTCCCCTATTGTTGTGTGTTCATATATACCTATGATATATGCATATATACCCCCTCTGATTTGGATATATGCCCTATCTGTACACATATATACCCCTGCATGTTCGATATATACCTTGATATGCTTTTCTGTTTATATGCCTAGGTTATATCGCATAGGCCTGCTGGTTTATTTAGTTTCAGTTTTTAATTCTTAAGTGTGTTTTCGGGTTTAGTTATATTAGCTTGCGCGTTTATTTAATTATCGCTTTATTTTCGTTATTTTCTTTCTCGTTAGTTTGTGCGCAGTATTTTAATATTAATTTGTTAACCCCGGGAGAGATGAAGGACTGTTCCTCTCATCTCGAGGGTATTTTAGTTTTAATTTGTAACCCCGGGAGAGATGAAGGACTGTTCCTTTCATCTCGAGGGTATTTAGTTTTAATTTGCAACCCCGGGAGAGATGAAGGATTGTTCCTCTCATCTCGAGGGTATTTTAACTTTAATTGAAATCCCGAGATAAATAGGGTTTCCCTATCTTTGAGGATTTATTATCACATGCCATTATGCGCTAATTACAGGAATCACCCTCTTTTAAAAGTTTTCATTTGATTTTAAAATTGAATTTTAAAATTGAATTTCAAATTGTTTTCGATTTCAAATCAAAAGAGTTCTCAATTCCAAATTGAGTTTTAAATCGAATTTCAAGCAAAAAGAATTTGATTTTCAAACCAAGTTTTAAATTGAATTTCAAAGTTTGTTTTGATTTGTAAATAAAAGAATGGTTGATTTCAAAATGAGTTTTTAAATTAAATCCCAAAATTGCTTTGATTTCGAAACAAAAAGAATTGTTGATTTAAAATTGGGGTTTTAAATTAATTTTAGAAATTATTTTGATTTCAAAACAAAAGGATTTTTTTTATTATTGATTTCAAAATTCTTTTTTTTGTTGTACGATCCCGGTAAATGGGATTAAGGCAACTAATGGCAAAATTAACAATCTCGCTCACAAAAATCAAATTCCTACTTTCTTTAAAGTTAGGATATGATTAGTTGAGACATCACTTTAATTTTAATTGTTTATTTTATTTATATTTTTTAGGACCATTTGAAATTAACTAGATAATTAGGATAAAACGTTTTGGCTACCGTTTTTTAAACGGGATGTTGTAGGGTGCTAACACCTTCCCTATACTCAACCGACCCCCGAACCTCGTTTTTTTACTTCATAGACCGTTTTTTTAAGGTGACCAATCACACCCTAAATGATTGGTGGCGACTCCATTTTTTTGTGAAAACCCCTGTTTAACAGAAGGTTGTCGGCCGCTCCGCGTCGCAAAAACGTTGCGACAGCATGGCGACTCCACTGGGGACATTTTTTTAGTGGGTCTAGGTCATTCCATTTTATCTTGCATTTATCCGGTTTTCTTTTTGGTCCTTGTTTGTTTTATTTATTTATTGATTTATATTGTCTTAATTAGCTTGCTTTATCGTAATTAATTTTTGCATGATCATGCATTTCGCACACACAATCACGTGCCTCCTACCCGGGCTCTACCATTTAGGATTAGAATCGGAGATAGAGTAGTGTGACCTTCGTGGAACTTCAGTTCTCGTGCAGGCGCATGAAATTCTCCACTCGAGCTATCCGCGCTGTTTGATCAGTTGGAAAGCTCGGGGACCGTTTTCTTTTAGGATTGTTTAGAACCTAAACCACACTTATGTGCATCCTAGAGCCGATCGTCGTTTATTTATCTTTATGTTTTGTGTTGCTTCTCTCATGCATATTCATTTTTGTCGGGTTTTATTTCTGTTGTTCTCGCAATTTACTGTTTATTGCATTATCATGCATTTCACACACGTTCACGAGCCTCCTACCCGGGCTCTACCTCCTAGGATTAGAATTGAGAATCGAGTAATGTCGACCTTCAAGGGGATATAATTGCCCCTGTATGGCGCACGAAAGATTCTCGCTCAGATTAATTCGTTAGCTAATCTTTAGCTTTCAAATTAATTTGGGGGCCTTTATCCTTATGTTTAGAATCTTACCCTCACATCATGTTTATTATTTTCGTTGTTATGCATTGTTTTAATTTAAATTGTTTGCATTATCATGCATTTCACACACTCGTTCACGAGCCTCCTACCCCGGCTCTACACTTAGGATTAGATTCGGAGATTGAGTAGTGTGACCTTCGTGGAACTTCGGTTCTCGTGCATGCGCATGAAATTCTCCACTCGAGCTATCCACGCTGTTTGATCAGTTGGAAAGCTCGGGGACCGTTTTCTTTTAGGATTGTTTAGAACCCAAACTACACTCATGTGTATCCTAGAGCCGATCGACGTTTAATATCTTTATGTTTTGTGTCGGGTTAGTTCTGTTGTTCTCGCAATTTACTGTTTATTGCATTATCATGCATTTCACACACGTTCACGAGCCTCCTACCCGGGCTCTACCTCTTAGGATTAGAATTGAGAATCGAGTAATGTCGACCTTCAAGGGGATATAATTGCCCCTGTATGGCGCACGAAAGATTCTCGCTCAGATTAATTCGTTGGCTAATCTTTAGCTCTCAAATTAATTTGGGGACCTTTATCCTTATGTTTAGAACCCTACCCTCACACCATGTTTATTATTTTCGTTGTTATGCATTGTTTTAATTTAAATTGTTTGCATTATCATGCATTTCACACGCTCGTTCACGAGCCTCCTACCCGGGCTCTACCATTTAGGATTAGATTCGGAGATTAAGTAGTGTGACCTTCGTGGAACTTCGGTTCTCGTGCAGGTGCATGAAATTCTCCACTCGAGCTATCCACGCTGTTTAATCAGTTTGAAAGCTCGGGGACCGTTTTTCTAGGATTGTTAGAACCTAAACCACACCCATACACATCATAGGGTTAATCGTTAATTGTCCAAACTCTAAATTGTAGGATACACTTACTTTGTCGCATGTTTGATTCTCGCGCCTGTATCATATTGCTTGTTTCATTCACGTTGCGTGTGTTGTTTTCATTATGTGTTTTATTTTATTTTTACAAAAAAAAAAAAAAAAAAAAAATCGAGTCGTCCTCCTTAGGTTTAGAACTGATAATCAAGTAATGATGGCCTTCAAATGGGACATAATCGCCCTTGTATGGCGCACAAAAGATTCTCGTTCAAATTAATTCGTTTGCTAATCTTTAGCATTTGATTAATTGGGGACCTCTTTATTTAGGTTTTGAATGGAGAGTCGAGTAATGTCAACCTACGGGAGGACGTAAAACGCCCCCGTAAAGGCGCACGAAAAGTCTTTGTTCGTTTTTATCTTCTCATTTAGGTTTTGAATGGAGAGTTGAGTAATGTCGACCTACGGGAGGACGTAAAATGCCCCCGTAAAGGTGCACGAAAAGTCTTCGTTCATTTTTTCGTTTTAAAAAAAAAAATCTTTTGTGAATACTTGTTTTACGTATGTCATTTTTTGAAAAAAAAAACATCAAGAATAAAAAAACAAAAAAATCATTTGTATTCATACAGGTTAGAATTTAAAAATCATGCATTTTTTCACAAGTCATTGCATTCTCGTCCAAATAAAATCTTTCGTTAAAAAAAAAAAATAAATAAAAAGTTTCTTTCTTAAGAGCGGTTAAGTTTAGACATGCATAAAAAAAAAAAAAAAAAATCGAGTTTCATTTTATCATCAATGCATAAATAAAAATTTGTGAATTGTTTCATTTCACATTACATATATAAAAAAAAAAAAAATGTTCATGCATCATTTGATGCATAAAATCATAGAAAATCAGTTCATATTGCATTGTGTCATTTCACACGTGCACACGTAATAAAAGCATAAGTTCATGCATTTTGCATGTCAAAATCATCATATTGCATGGTGTCATTTCACACGTGCACACCCATAATAAAAGCATCAATTCATGCATTTTGCATGTCAAAAAAATCATTTCATATTGCATGGTGTCATTTCACACATGCACGTGTAATAAAAATTTCAATTCTTGCATTTTGCATGTCAAAAAATAATTTCATATTGCATGGTGTCATGTCACACATACACGCGTAATAAAAACGTTCATTCATGCATTATCTTATTTTGCGCAAGTCATAAAACATAAAATCTAGAAAAAAATGTTCATGCATCATAAAATCATTTCGCATGTCGAATTAGCATCCATTGCATATCATCATGCGTAAAAAAATAAAAAAAAAAAAAAAAAAAAAAAAAAAATGTTCATGTATCATAAATTCATTTTGCATGTTGTTTGATCATTTGTTCATTCAATTGCATATCATCATGCATATTAAAAAAAAAAATGTCAATGTCATAAATTCCTTTCGCATGTCCTTTGATCATCTGTTTATCATTCAATCGCATATCGTCATGCATAATAAAAAATGTTCATGCATCATAAACTCATTTTGCATGTCGAATTATCATTCAGTTGCATATCATCATGCATTCACAAAGAATGTCCATACATTGTTAATTCATTAAGCATGCGTCGTTTCATTTTGCATGATAGAAAAAATCAAAATTGTTGCATAACATCACGTCATCACATCATGAAAATTGTTCATGCATGCATCAGTTCACTTTGCATTCCATACATAAAGTCTCAAAGGCATGCATAAAAAATTCACACATAAAACAAAAAAAATATGCATTAGCTCATCTTGCATAACATGTCATAACATTCCAATTTAAAAAAATCATTAATCATTTGCATTCGTCAGCTCATCTTACATGTTAAGTCATAATATCTAAAAAAAAAAAAAAAAAAAAAAAAATCATTTGCATCATATCATGCATTCAATAGCTCATTTGCATGGTTATCTCTATCATTTCAAAAAAAAAAGGGTGTCTATGCATGTGTTGTCATTTTGCATGATTAAAAAAAAAAAAGTTATTAAATCACGTCATTACATCATGGAAGTTGTTCATGCATTATTTCATTTATATGAAATGTCATAAATAAATACAAAAAAAACAAAAAAATCATTTGTTGCATCATAGTGTTTCATCTTGCACGACAAACCAAAAATCAAAATCATAACCAGTTGCATTACATTATATCATGTCGTTCAGTTGCATTAGTGCATTCGGCATGTCAAGTCATTCAAATTTTGATTGCTCATAATTGCATGTAACATTTGTTTCATGCATCGTCTCATTTTGCATCTCATAAAATAAAAAAAAAGGAGGATCTTTCAATAATCACATCTCATGCATATTTTGAAATTAAAAATCCCATCACTTGCATAAATAAATAAAAAAAAAAACAAACAAAAATCAAAAAAATCAAAAAAGTCTTTTGTGTATTTACTTGATCATTCTTGTGATTGTTTTAGTCGTTCTTATTAGCTAAAACTTTAGCGAGAATTGAATACAAATCATGGTGAATCATCGTTAAAAAAAAAAAAAAAAAATGGTTTCTTTCACTGCTTTTCTATGAGAAATTTGTCAAGTCTCGACCATTTCATTACTTTTTCAAAATACTCCTCTTAAGCTTTTAAGTTGAACTTCATTTTCTAGAGGAGCGTTATTTTGACCTTCATTCTCTCTCATGTGCCAAAATTCATACCATCATACCCCACTGAGCAGTGTTTTAATTATCACACTGGGGAAGACCCATCTTGCAGTGACTGTTCAAAATTACTCACTGTAAAATCTTGTACCTGCATGCCACACATAATTTTGAGGCAATCTTCTAAATTCGTAGATCCACCGCAAAATAGTTGGTTCATTTCACCATTTACATTTATACGGTGTATCTCTACATCTACCTATCCACCAAGCCTTTTGCAAGCATGTCACACTCAATTATGTGGCGAACCTCTCAAAATTATCCACCGGACCAAGAGAGCTTCAGATGTAATGAAATAATGTTGAATACTTGTGATTTACTACTTCATAATTAAGACTTGTAATTTCTCGTACACTCTTCCATTTCAACTTCATCTCTATAAATTCATTCCCCTTTTTCCTACTCTTTGAGCTATCTCTTCCCTCAAGTAGAAATTGATTACAGGACAAAGGATGTTGGTTTTGAGAGCTAGAGAGGTAGTAACTTTGGGAATTACCTCAGGGTCTTAAATGAGTTTTTGCTCGAGGTTAACATCATCACAAGGAGCGTGGATAAAGAAATGATAGGGAATGTGTGCTAGAGTGACATCAGAGTCTGGTTGCACCGTAAAAAAAAAAAAAAAAAAAAAAAAAAAAAAAAAAAACCGAGGATGATGCAATAAAAGCTACATCTTGAAGATGCTGAAGGGTCTCCGCAGTAAATCAATAAGCTGGGGCAAATCCTATGCCTTTGCCACACGTTGGAGCATTATCACAGACTTGGGCAAAGCCCACGCCATTGTCATAAGAGCGAAGTCACCGTCATCAAACTGGGGCAAAGCCCTCATCTTCGCAACACTGGGGCAAAGCCTATGCCTTTGCCACACGTTGGAGCATTATCATAGACTTGGGCAAAGCCCACGCCATTGTCATAAGAGCGAAGTCACCGTCATCAAACTGGGGCAAAGCCCTCATCTTCGCAACACTGGGGCAAAGCCTATGCCTTTGCCACACGTTGGAGTATTATCATAGACTGGGGCAAAGCCCACGCCATTGTCATAAGAGCGAAGTCACCGTCATCAAACTGGGGCAAAGCCCTCATCTTCGCAACACTGGGGCAAAGCCTATGCCTTTGCCACACGATGGAGCATTATCATAGACTGGGGCAAAGCCTTCGTCTTTGCAGCACTGGGGCAAAGCCCACGTCTTTGCCACAATAGAGCGAAGTCGTCGTCAAATCTTGAGCATCTTATTGCACCTTTCATTTCAAAAAAAAAAAAAAAAAAAAGGGATTGGTGCAATCAATTGATCAAGAAGCTACATCTCAAAAAACTTGTTGGACATCAGCAAAACTGGGGCAAAGCCCTCGTCTTTGCAACACTGGGGAAAAACCCACGTCTTTGCCACAAATAGAGCGAAGTCACCGTCTACAAGTTGGAACACGTTATTGCATCATGTCTCAAAAAGAGATTGGTGCAATCAATTGATCAAAAAAGCTACATCTCACAAAGGTTCAAGTGTCTCATTTGAACGTCATCAATACTGGGGCAAAGCCCACGTTTTTGCCGCAAATAGAGCGAAGTCATCATCAAGTTGGGGCATTTTATTGCATCATTCGAAAAAAAAAAAAAAAAAAAAAAAAAATGCAAAGCTGGTGCAATCAGTAGAACAAGAAGCTAGGGGTATCTCAGTCACACATCATCAATACTGGGGCAAAGCCTATGTCTTTGCCACGTCGGATAACCGTCTGCAAAACTGGGGCAAAGCCTACGCCTTTGCCACGCTGGATCAAATATCATCAAAAAACCTCGAGCTTACTCAAAGAAAGCGAGAATTTCTCAAGAAGCTACTTTTAGCTCTCAAAACCCTTGTCCGAGGAAATGGAGTCATATCACTCATCTTTCCATCTAACCAATTTCCAATTTCTCACTCAAATGTGAAAATACATTTTCAATCTCTTATTGTCCAAGAGATCTTCTGAAAACATGTGAGTACTACATCTTTCTTCGCATTTCTTCCTGCATTTGCGCCAAAAAATTTCAATATTGACTGACTGTCATCTCGTATTTCAAATCTAAATTCACTATCTTGTACTCCAACATTCATGTTCATTACAAGGTTAATTTATGAAGCAGTTTAATCAGAAGATGTTCAACATTATCAATTACTTTTGATAAGTTTTCTAATCTAGCACATGAGAATCTACCCAACAACCCACAATGTCCAATATGGTTGAGTGATCTAGGACTGACACATTTAATTTCTCTCAGGTGAAAGAAAGCATTCAAAAAAAAAAAAAAAAAAAAAAAAAAATATCTGATGATGACACCATTATTTTCATTTGATTCTCCGCTAAGTATTGGCTGATAAGATCAATGAACTTAAACAAGAGTGATCATTTCAGTAACACAAAAGTCATTTTTGATTAAGCATTTGTTTTCACAAATCCTGCATTCAATCATGTAAGTTGATATCATTTACATCATCATTTAAAAAAAAAAAAAAAAAAAAAAAAAGCATTTTCACATATCATTGTTAGTTGGTAGATCATATGATTCGTGCATACATGTTGCAGTCTTGACATTCATTACCCTTAACATCTTATGCACATAATGCATTCATGACATTATCCTATCCTTAGGATGCATATGCATCAGTATCATGCATACATACTACATTCATGACATCCGTCATTCTACTCCTAGCATGCTCATGCATACATGCTACAACTATGACATTTTGTTAATGCACATGCATACATGTTGCATTCATGACATTCATTATCTTTAACATATTATGCACACATGTTGCATTCATAAACAATCATCTTCTACCATTAGCATGCATATGCATCATTGCGTCATGCCTTCAAAATCAAATTCATTGGTCAAGCCAAGCAAATCAAGACATATCTTCATTAAATTATCAATTGCATTGTTGCTTCTCGAATTAATGAGCATTGTTTCATCATTGACATTACACATCAACGCATGCACTCATGTTTTATGCGACATTCGAGTCACATTTTGCAACTCGCATTTGCGTCATATTCTCATTTGAGGGTCAATTTCAAAAAAAAAAAAAAAGCAAAAAAGCAAAAAAGCAAAAAAAAAACAAAAAAAAAAAAAAAAAAAAAAAATCATGCATTTAGGACTTCTTCATATTCATGAGAGCTTCTAATGCTTTCCAAAGAGTCTTTTCCAAGTTTTTTGTTTTGCAGCTAAGTTTTGAAATAAAAACCGCTGTCTTTTGTGTCGGCAACTAAGTTTTGGAATAAAAACCGTTGTCTTCTGTTTTGCAGCTAAGTTTTGAAATAAAAACCGTTGTATTTTGTCTTTTGTTTTGCAACTAAGTTTTGAAATAAAAACCGCTGTCTTTTGTTTTGACAACTAAGTTTTGAAATAAAATCGTTGTCTCTTTCTCTCTCTCTCTCAACCACACACAAAAAAAAAAAAAAAAAAAATCCACTCATCTCATTCTGCTTTTAAATTCCTGTTGGTTAAATCGAACCCTATGTCTGTGGTTCCGTCCTGATAGCTGGTCGAAGCCTGGCAAAACCAGGTCCGTTTAAATTCCTGTTGGTTAAATCGAACCCTATGTCTGTGGTTCCGTCCCGGTAGCTGGTCGAAGCCTGGCAAAACCAGGTCCGTTTAAATTCCTGTTGGTTAAATCGAACCCTATGTCTGTGGTTCCGTCCCGGTAGCTGGTCGAAGCCTGGCAAAACCAGGTCCGTTTAAATTCCTGTTGGTTAAATCGAACCCTATGTCTGTGGTTGACATTTTTGCCCCTATTGTTGGGGCGAACCTCTCAAAATTATCCACCAGAAGTTACTAGGAGAGCTTCAGATGTAATAAAATAATGTTGAATGCTTGTGATTTACTGCTTCATAATTAAGACTTGTAATTTCTCGTACACTCTTCCATTTCAACTTCATCTCTATAAATTCATTCCCCTTTTTCCTGCTCTTTGAGCTATCTCTTCCCTCGGGTAGAAATTGATTTCAGGACTAAGGACGTGGGTTTTGAGAGCTAGAGAGGTAGTAACTTTGGAAATTATCTCAAGGTCTTAAATGAGTTTTTGCTCGGGTTTAACATCATCACAAGGAGCGTGAATAAAGAAATGATAGGGAATGTGTGCTAGAGTGACATCAGAGTCTGGTTGCACCGTAAAAAAAAAAAAAAAAAAAAACGAGGATGATGCAATAAAAGCTACATCTTGAAGATGCTGAAAGGTCTCCGCGGTAAATCAATAAGCTGGGGCAAAGCCTTCGCCTTTGCCGCATCAGAGTAAAGCCCAACTTTGGCACATTGGATCTCGTCTTTGCAGCACTGGGGCAAAGCCCACGTCTTTGCCACAATAGAGCGAAGTCATCGTCAAAGCTTGAGTATCTTATTGCACCTTTCATTCCAAAAAAAAAAAAAAAAAAAAAAAAAAAAAAAGATTGGTGCAATCAATTGATCAAGAAGCTACATCTCACAAAGCTTGTTGGACATCAGCAAAACTGGGGCAAAGCCCTCGTCTTTGCAGCACTGGGGCAAAACCCATGTCTTTGCCAAAAAATAGAGCGAAGCCACCGTCTACAAGTTGGAACACGTTATTGCATCATGTCTCAAAAAGAGATTGGTGCAATCAATTGATCAAGAAGCTACATCTCACAAAGCTTGTTGGACATCAGCAAAACTGGGGCAAAGCCCTCGTCTTTGCAACACTGGGGCAAAGCCCACGTCTTTGCCACAAATAGAGCGAAGCCACCGTCTACAAGTTGGAACACGTTATTGCATCATAAAAAAAAAAAAAAAAAAAAAAAATGGTGCAATTAATTGATCAAAAAGCTACATCTCACAAATCTTGAAGTGTCTCATTTGAACGTCATCAATACTGGGGCAAAGCCTACGTCTTCGCCACGCTGGATCAATATCATGAACACTGGGGCAAAGCCCACGTCTCTGCCACAAATAGAGCGAAGTCATCGTCATCAAGTATGGGCATTTTATTGCATCATTCAAAAAAAAAAAAAAAAAACTGGTGCAATCAGTAGAACAAGAAGCGAGGGGTATCTCAATCACACATCATCGATACTGGGGCAAAGCCCACGCCTTTGCCACGCTAGATCAAATATCATCAAAGATCTCGAGCTTACTCAAAGAAAGCGAGAATTTCTCAAAAAGCTACTTTTAGCTCTCAAAACCCTTGTCCGAGGAAATGGAGTCATATCGCTCATCTTTCCATCTAACCAATTTCCAATTTCTCACTCAAATGTGAAAATACATTTTCAATCTCTTATTATCCAAGAGATCTTCTGAAAGCATTGGAATACTACATCTTCCTTCACATTCCTTCCTTCATTGATTGTCATCCTATATTCCAAATCTAAATTTCATTTCTTGTAATCCAACATTCTCGTTCATTACAAGGCTAAGTTATGAAGCAGTTTAATCAGAAGATGTTCAACATTATCAATTACTTTTGATGAGTTCTCTAATCTAGCACATGAGAATCTACCCAACAGCCCACAATGTCCAATATGGTTGAGTGATCTAAGACTGACACATTTAATTTCTCTCAGGTGAAAGAAAGCATTCAAAAAAAAAAAAAAAAAAAAAAAAAAAAACTGATGATGACACCATTATTTTCATTTGATTCTCCGCTAAGTATTGGCTGATAAGATCAATGAACTTAAGCAAGAGTGATCATTTCAATAACACAAAAGTCATTTTTGATTAAGCATTTGTTTTCACAAATCATGCATTTCATCATGCAAGTTAACATCATAATTTCAAAAAAAAAAAAAAAAAAAACATTTTCACATATCATGTCTAATTGGTAGATCATATGATTCGTGCACACACGTTGCATTCTACAGTTTTCTACCCTCAACATGATACATTCAATCATTCTTCTACCCTCGACAAGCATGTGCACACATGTTGCATTCATGACATTATTTTATCCATGGGATGCATGTGCATCAGTATCATGCATACATACTGCATTCATGACATCGTCATCCTACTCCTAGCATGCTCATGCATACATGCTGCATTTAGGACATTTTGTTAATGCACATGCACACATGTTGCATTCTTGACATTCATTACCCTTAACATCTTATGCACATAATGCATTCATGACATTATCCTATCCTTAGGATGCATATACAATAGTATCATGCATACATAGTGCATTCATGGCATTCGCCATTCTACTCCTAGCATGCTCATGCATACATGCTACATTTATGGCGTTTTGTTAATGCACATGCATACATGTTGCATTCATGACATTCATTACCCTCAACATATTATGCACACATGCTGCATTCAATCATCACCAGTATCGTACATACATATTGCATCCATGACATCCGTCATCCTCCTCCTAGCATGCTCATGCATACATGCTGCATTTAGGACATTTTGTTAATACACATGCATACATGTTGCATTCATGACATCCATTATCTTTAACATATTATGCACACATGTTGCATTCATAAACAATCATCTCCTACCATTAGCATGCATATGCATCATTGCGTCATGCTTTCGAAGTCAAATTCTTTGGTCAAGCCAAACAAATCAAGACATATCTTCATCAAATTATCAATAGCATTTTTGCTTCTCAGAATTAATGAGCATTGTTTCATCATTGACATTGTACATCAACGCATGCACTCATCTTTTGTACGACATTCGAGTCACAATTTGAAACTCGCATTGGCATCATATTCCCATTGAGGGTTAGTCATCAATCTATCACATTTTTGCAACTCGCATTTGCATCACATTCTCATTTGAGGGTCAATCTCATCAATTCATATTCAAAAAAATTCATGCATTTAGGACTTCTTCATATTCATGAGAGTTTCTAATGCTTTTCAAAATGAATGAACAAATGATCAAACAACATGCAAAATGAATTTATGATACATGAACATTTTTGGCTCAATGATAAGGAATGTTTTGGCTCAATGATAAGGAATGTTTTCATATTGAATTTCTGACTATATGGTAGTTGTTAGGGAGAAAGATCATTAGAGAAAGAATTAAAGAATGAAAAAAAAAATAGTGTTTGCAATACCACTGTTGTTGCTTCAAATGGCTTGAAGAGATGCTAGGGCACCGTAGCATGAAATATACATATAACGTAATGAATTTTATGTTATGTTAATATATACAATTTTAACTATTACTATTGTTTGTACTTTCCTTTTATAACAATAGTATTTATTTATAAAATTATATATATGTCTTATGTTATAAATTTGAATTTGGGCATGATAAAGTATGGAGGATTATTTAATTTTTCATTTTTGGTGTGCTTAATAAGGTATCAAGAATTAGCATCATTAGCACAATTTATTTTGAATGTTTTGTAAATTGAAACATTTATAAAGTTTTTAGATTATTAGATGGATTGTATTTTTTGCTTATGAAAATTGTGATCGGCCCAAAGGAAGGTTCTCACGAAGATCAGAACTTGAGTCTCACACCTTAGACCAACTTTATTTTTTTTGTATAGTAGATATTTCTATCCTTAAAATCTTAAACCTTGCATTAAAATGATTTTAAATGCATGCATTTGACTGATTTTGAACATGAATAAAGTGATTTAACTATTTAAATTACACCTCAAACATGTACTTATCAATTTTGTATATAATTTTTGTGAACACCAAAAACTAACCATTGTTAGAAGTGGAATTTAAACCCACCACGAAGACCAAAACTTGAGTCTGGCGCCTTAGACCACTCGACCATCCTTGACTTTATTTTTTTTGTATAGTAGATATTTTTATCATTAAAATCTTAAACTTTGCCTTAAAATGATTTTAAATGCATGCATTTGACTGATTTTGAACATGAATAAAGTGATTTAACTATTTAAATTACACCTCAAACATGTACTTATCAATTTTGTATGTAATTTTTGTGAACACCAAAAATTAACCATTGTTAGAAGTGGAATTTGAACCCACCACAAAGACCAAAACTTGAGTCTGGCGCCTTAGACCACTCGACCAGACATTATATTTTTTGTATAGTAGACATTTCTATCATTAAAATCTTAAACCTTGCATTAAAATGATTTTAAATGCATGCATTAGACTGATTTTGAACATGAATAAAGTGATTTAACTATTTGTTAACACCAAAAACTAAAAATTGTCAGAAGTAGAATTTGAATCCACACCCTCCTACGAAGACCAGAACTTAAGTCTGGCGCCTAAGACAACTCAGCCATCCTGACTTTATTTTTTTGTGTTGTAGATATTTCTATTGAAATCCTAAACTTTGCTTTAAAATGATTTTAAATGCATGGTTTTGACTGATTTTGAACATGAATAAAGTGATTTAACTATTTAAATCACACCTCAAAGTACTTATCAATTTTGTATGTAGTTTTTGTTAACACCAAAAACTAAAAATTGTCATTGAACCCACGCACTCTCACGAAGACTAAAACTTGAGTCTGGCATCTTAGACCATCGACCATCCTAACTTTATTTTTTTGTGTTGTAGATATGTCTATTGAAATCTTAAACTTTGCTTTAAAATTATTTTAAATGCATGCTTTTAACTAATTTTGAACATAAATAAAGTGATTTAACTATTTAAATCACACCTCAAACATGTACTTATCAATTTTGTATGTAGTTTTTGTTAACAAACAATACTAAAAAATTGTCAAAAGTGGGATTTGAACACATGGCCTCTCACAAAGACAAAGAACTTGAGTATGGCGCCTTAGACCACTCAGCCATCCTGACTTTATTTTTTTGTGTTGTAGATATGGCTATTGAAATCCTAAACTTTGCTTTAAAATGATTTTAAATGCATGCTTTTGACTGATTTTGAAAATGAATAAAGTGATTTAACTATTTAAATAACACCTCAAAGTACTTATCAATTTTGTATGTAGTTTTTGTTAACACCAAAAACTAAAAATTGTAAAAAGTTAGATAAGTTAGATTTGAACCCACACCCTCTCACAAAGACTAGAAGTTGAGTGTGGCAGCTTAGACCATTCGGACATCCTAACTTTATATTTTTGTCTTGTAGATATGTCTATTAAAATCCTAAACTTTGATTTAAAATTATTTTAAATGCAAGCTTTTGACTGATTTTGAACATGAATAAAGTGATTTAACTATTTAAATCACACCTCAAACATGAATTTATCAATTTTGTATCAAAATCCTAAAATTGTCTTAAAATTATTTTAAATGCATGCTTTTGCCTAATTTTGAACATGAATAATATGATTTAACTATTTAAATCATACCTCAAAGTACTTATCAATTTTGTATGTAGTTTTTGTTAACACCAAAAACTAAAAATTGTCAGAAGTGGGATTTGAACCCACACGCTCTCACGAAGACTAGAATTTGAGTCTGGCGCCTTAGACCACTCAGCCATCCTAACTTTATTTCTTTATGTTGTAGATATGTCTATTAAAATCCTAAACTTTGCTTTAAAATTATTTTAAATGCATGCTTTTGACTGATTTTGAACATGGATAAAGTGATTTAACTATTTAAATCACACCTCAAACATGTACTTATCAATTTTGTATGTAGTTTTTGTATCAAAATCCTAAAAATGTCTTAAAATGATTTTAAATGCATGCTTTTGACTAATTTTGAACATGAATAATATGATTTAACTATTTAAATCACACCTCAAAGTACTTATCAATTTTGTATGTAGTTTTTGTTAATACCAAAAACTAAAAATTGTCAGAAATGGGATTTGAACCCACGCCCTCTCACGAAGACCAAAACTTAAGTCTGGCACCTTAGACCACTCGACCATCCTGACTTTAGTTTTTTGTGTTGTAGATGTGTCTATTGAAATCCTAAACTTTGCTTTAAAATGATTTTAAGTGCATGCTTTTGACTGATTTTGAACATGAATAAAGTGATTTAACTATTTAAATAACACCTCAAAGTACTTATCAATTTTGTATGTAGTTTTTGTTAACACCAAAAACTAAAAATTGTCAAAAATGAGATTTCAACCCACGCCCTCTCAAAAAGACTAGAACTTGTTTCTGGCACCTTAGACCACTCGGCCATCCTAACTTTATATTTTTGTCTTGTAGATATGTCAATTAAAATCCTAAACTTTGCTTTAAAATTATTTTAAATGCAAGCTTTTGACTGATTTTGAACATGAATAAAGTGATTTAACTATTTAAATCACACCTCAAACATGTATTTATCAATTTTGTATGTAGTTTTTGTATCAAAATCCTAAAATTGTCTTAAAATTATTTTAAATGCATGCTTTTGACTGATTTTGAACATGAATAATATGATTTAACTATTTAAATCACACCTCAAAGTACTTATCAATTTTGTATGTAGTTTTTGTTAACACCAAAAACTAAAAATTGTCAAAATTGGAATTTGAACACACGCTCTCTCACAAAGACTAGAACTTGAGTCTGGCACCTTAGACCACTCGGCCATCCTAACTTTATTTTTTTGTCTTGTAGATATGTCTATTGAAATCCTAAACTTTGCTTTAAAATTATTTTAAATGCATGGTTTTGACTGATTTTGAACATGAATAAAGTGATTTAACTATTTAAATCACACCTCAAACATGTACTTTTCAATTTTGTATGTAGTTTTTGTTAACTAACAATACTAAAAGTTGTGAGGAGTGGGATTTGAATCCACAACCTCTCACGAAGACTAGAACTTGAGTCTGGCGCCTTAGACCACTCGGCCATCCTGACTTTATTTTTTAATGTTGTAGATATGGCTATTGAAATCCTAAGCTTTGCTTTAAAATGATTTTAAATGCATGCTTTTGACTGATTTTGAACATGAATAAAGTGATTTAACTATTTAAATCACACCTCAAAGTACTTATCAATTTTGTATGTAGTTTTTGTTAACACCAAAAACTAAAAATTGTCAGAAATGGGATTTAAACCGACGCCCTCTCACAAAGATTAGAAATTGTGTCTGGCACCTTAGACCACTCGGCCATCCTAACTTTATTTTTTAGTGTTGTAGATATGTCTATTGAAATCCTAAACTTTGCTTTAAAATTATTTTAAATGCATGTTTTTGACTGATTTTGAACATGAATAAAGTGATTTAACTATTTAAATCACACCTCAAACATGTAATTATCAATTTTGTATGTAGTTTTTGCTAACACAAACAATACTAACAATTGTGAGGAGTGGGATTTGAACCCACGCCCTCTCACGAAGACCAGAACTTGAGTCTGGCGCCTTAGACCACTCGGCCATCCTGACTTTATTTTTTTTGTGTCGTAGATATGGCTATTGAAATCCTAAACTTTGCTTTAAAATGATTTTAAATGCATGCTTTTGACTGATTTTGAACATGAATAAAGTGATTTAACTATTTAAATCACACCTCAAACATGTACTTATCAATTTTGTATGTAGTTTTTATATCAAAATCCTAAAAATGTCTTAAAATTATTTTAAATGCATGCTTTTGACTAATTTTGAACATGAATAATATGATTTAACTATTTAAATCACACCTCAAAGTACTTATCAATTTTGTATGTAGTTTTTGTTAACACCAAAAACAAAAAATTGTCAGAAGTGGGATTTGAACCCACGCCCTCTCACGAAGACCAGAACTTGAGTCTGGCGCCTTAGACCACTCGGCCATCCTGACTTTATTTTTTTGTTTTGTAGATATGGCTATTGAAATCCTAAACTTTGCTTTAAAATGATTTTTTTTTTTTTTTTTGAAAGGACTTTAAAATGATTTTAAATGCATGCTTTTGACTGATTTTGAACATGAATAAAGTGATTTAACTATTTAAATAACACCTCAAAGTACTTATCAATTTTGTATGTAGTTTTTGTTAACACCAAAAACTAAAAATTGTCAAAAATGAGATTTGAACCCACGCCCTCTCAAAAAGAATAAAACTTGTTTCTGGCACCTTAGACCACTCGGCCATCCTAACTTTATATTTTTGTCTTGTAGATATGTCGTTTTAAATCCTAAACTTTGCTTTAAAATTATTTTAAATGCAAGCTTTTGACTAATTTTGAACATGAATAAAGTGTTTTAACTATTTAAATCACACCTCAAACATGTATTTATCAATTTTGTATGTAGTTTTTGTATCAAAATCCTAAAATTGTCTTAAAATTATTTTAAATGCATGCTTTTGACTAATTTTGAACATGAATAATATGATTTAACTATTTAAATCACACCTCAAAGTACTTATCAATTTTGTATGTAGTTTTTGTTAACACCAAAAACTAAAAATTGTCAAAAATGGAATTTGAACACACCTCTCTCTCAAAGACTAGAACTTGAGTCTGGCACCTTAGACCACTCGGCCATCCTAACTTTATTTTTTGTCTTGTAGATATGTCTATTGAAATCCTAAACTTTGCTTTAAAATTATTTTAAATGCATGGTTTTGACTGATTTTGAACATGAATAAAGTGATTTAACTATTTAAATCACACCTCAAACATGTACTTTTCAATTTTGTATGTAGTTTTTGTTAACTAACAATACTAAAAGTTGTGAGGAGTGGGATTTGAATCCACAACCTCTCACGAAGACTAGAACTTGAGTCTGGCGCCTTAGACCACTCGGCCATCCTGACTTTATTTTTTATTGTTGTAGATATGGCTATTGAAATCCTAAACTTTGCTTTAAAATGATTTTAAATGCATGCTTTTGACTGATTTTGAACATGAATAAAGTGATTTAACTATTTAAATCACACCTCAAAGTACTTATCAATTTTGTATGTAGTTTTTGTTAACACCAAAAACTAAAAATTGTCAGAAATGGGATTTAAACCGACGCCCTCTCACGAAGATTAGAACTTGTGTCTGGCACCTTAGACCACTCGGCCATCCTAACTTTATTTTTTAGTGTTGTAGATATGTCTATTGAAATCCTAAACTTTGCTTTAAAATTATTTTAAATGCATGCTTTTGACTCATTTAACTATTTAAATCACACCTCAAACATGTAATTATCAATTTTGTATGTAGTTTTTGTTAACACAAACAATACTAACAATTGTGAGGAGTGGGATTTGAACCCACGCCCTCTCACGGAGACCAGAACTTGAGTCTGGCGCCTTAGACCACTCGGCCATCCTGACTTTATTTTTTTTGTGTCGTAGATATGGCTATTGAAATCCTAAACTTTGCTTTAAAATGATTTTAAATGCATGCTTTTGACTGATTTTGAACATGAATAAAGTGATTTAACTATTTAAATAACACCTCAAAGTACTTATCAATTTTGTATGTAGTTTTTGTTAACACCAAAAACTAAAAATTGTCCAAAATGAGATTTGAACCCACGCCCTCTAAAAAAGAATAAAACTTGTTTCTGGCACCTTAGACCACTCGGCCATCCTAACTTTATATTTTTGTCTTGTAGATATGTCTATTGAAATCCTAAACTTTGCTTTAAAATTATTTTAAATGCAAGCTTTTGACTGATTTTGAACATGAATAAAGTGTTTTAACTATTTAAATCACACCTCAAACATGTATTTATCAATTTTGTATGTAGTTTTTGTTAACACCAAAAACTAAAAATTGTCAAAAATGGAATTTGAACACACGCTCTCTCACAAAGACTAGAACTTGAGTCTGGCACCTTAGACCACTCGGCCATCCTAACTTTATTTTTTTGTCTTGTAGATATGTCTATTGAAATCCTAAACTTTGCTTTAAAATTATTTTAAATGCATGGTTTTGACTGATTTTGAACATGAATAAAGTGATTTAACTATTTAAATCACACCTCAAACATGTACTTTTCAATTTTGTATGTAGTTTTTGTTAACTAACAATACTAAAAGTTGTGAGGAGTGGGATTTGAATCCACAACCTCTCACGAAGACTAGAACTTGAGTCTGGCGCCTTAGACCACTCGGCCATCCTGACTTTATTTTTTAATGTTGTAGATATGGCTATTGAAATCCTAAACTTTGCTTTAAAATGATTTTAAATGCATGCTTTTGACTGATTTTGAACATGAATAAAGTGATTTAACTATTTAAATCACACCTTACTTATCAATTTTGTATGTAGTTTTTGTTAACACCAAAAACTAAAAAATTGTCAGAAATGGGATTTAAACCGACGCTTATTTTTTAGTGTTGTAGATATGTCTATTTAAATCCTAAACTTTGCTTTAAAATGATTTTAAATGCATGCTTTTGACTGATTTTGAACATGAATAAAGTGATTTAACTATTTAAATCACACCTCAAAGTACTTATCAATTTTGTATGTAGTTTTTGTTAACACCAAAAACTAAAAATTGTCAGAAATGGGATTTAAACTGACGCCCTCTCACGAAGATTAGAACTTGTGTCTGGCACCTTAGACCACTCGGCCATCCTAACTTTATTTTTTAGTGTTGTAGATATGTCTATTGAAATCCTAAACTTTGGTTTAAAATTATTTTAAATGCATGCTTTTGACTGATTTTGAACATGAATAAAGTGATTTAACTATTTAAATCACACCTCAAACATGTAATTATCAATTTTGTTATCAATTTTGTATGTAGTTTTTGTTAACACAAACAATACTAAAAATTGTCAGGAATGGGATTTGAACCCACGCCCTCTCACGAAGACCAGAACTTGAGTTTGGCGCCTTAGACCACTCGGCCATCCTGACTTTATTTTTTTTGTGTCGTAGATATGGCTATTGAAATCCTAAACTTTGCTTTAAAATGAATTTAAATGCATGGTTTTGACTGATTTTGAACATGAATAAAGTGATTTAACTATTTAAATAACACCTCAAAGTACTTATCAATTTTGTATGTAGTTTTTGTTAACACCAAAAACTAAAAATTGTCCAAAACGAGATTTGAACCCACGCCCTCTAAAAAAGAATAGAACTTGTTTCTGGCACCTTAGACCACTCGGCCATCCTAACTTTATATTTTTGTCTTGTAGATATGTCTATTGAAATCCTAAACTTTGCTTTAAAATTATTTTAAATGCAAGCTTTTGACTGATTTTGAACATGAATAAAGTGATTTAACTACTTAAATCACACCTCAAACATGTATTTATCAATTTTGTATGTAGTTTTTGTTAACACCAAAAACATAAATTTGTCAGAAGTAGGATTTGAACCCACAATCTCTCACGAAGACTAGAATTTGAGTCTGACGCCTTAGACCACTCAGCCATCATATATTTATTTCTTTTTGTTGTAGATATGTCTATTAAAATCTTAAACTTTGCTTTAAAATTATTTAAAATGCATGCTTTTGACTGATTTTGAACATGAATAAAGTGATTTAAATACTATTTAAATCACACCTCAAACATGTACTTTTCAATTTTGTATGTAGTTTTTGTTAACAAACAATACTAAAAGTTGTGAGGAGTGGGATTTGAATCCACAACCTCTCACGAAGACTAGAACTTGAGTCTGGCGCCTTAGACCACTCGGCCATCCTGACTTTATTTTTTAATGTTGTAGATATGGCTATTGAAATCCTAAACTTTGCTTTAAAATGATTTTAAATGCATGCTTTTGACTGATTTTGAACATGAATAAAGTGATTTAACTATTTAAATCACACCTCAAAGTACTTATCAATTTTGTATGTAGTTTTTGTTGACACCAAAAACTAAAAATTGTCAGAAATGGGATTTAAACCGACGCCCTCTCACGAAGATTAGAACTTGTGTCTGGCACCTTAGACCACTCGGCCATCCTAACTTTATATTTTTGTCTTGTAGATATGTCTATTGAAATCCTAAACTTTGCTTTAAAATTATTTTAAATGCATGCTTTTGACTGATTTTGAACATGAATAAAGTGATTTAACTATTTAAATCACACCTCAAACATGTAATTATCAATTTTGTATGTAGTTTTTGTTAACACAAACAATACTAAAAATTGTCAGGAGTGGGATTTGAACCCACGCCCTCTCACGAAGACCAGAACTTGAGTCTGGCGCCTTAGACCACTCGGCCATCCTGACTTTATTTTTTTTGCGTCGTAGATATGGCTATTGAAATCCTAAACTTTGCTTTAAAATGATTTTAAATGCATGCTTTTGACTGATTTTGAACATGAATAAAGTGATTTAACTATTTAAATCACACCTCAAAGTACTTATCAATTTTGTATGTTGTTTTTGTTAACACCAAAAACTAAAAATTGTCAGATATAAGATATGAACCCACACCCTCACACAAAGATTAGAATTTGAGTCTGGCACCTTAGACCACTCAGCCATCCTAACTTTATGTTTTTGTGTTGTAGATATGTCTATTGAAATCCTAAACTTTGCTTTAAAATTATTTTAAATGCATGCTTTTGACTGATTTTGAACATGAAGAAAGTGATTTAACTATTTAAATCACATCTACTTATCAATTTTGTATGTTTTTTTGTTAACACCAAAAACTAAAAATTGTCAGAAATGAGATTTGAAACCACGCCCTCCCACAAAGATTAGAATCTGAGTCTGGCACCTTAGACCACTCAGCCATCCTAACTTTATTTTTTTGTGTTGTAGATATGTCTATTGAAATCCTAAACTTTGCTTTAAAATTATTTTAAATGCATGCTTTTGACTGATTTTGAACATGAATAAAGTGATTTAACTATTTAAATGACACCTCAAACATGTACTTATCAATTTTGTATGTAGTTTTTGTTAACAAACAATACTAAAAATTGTCAGAAGTGGGATTTGAACCCACGCCCTCGCCAAAGACCACTCGGCCATCCTGACTTTATTTTTTTGTGTTGTAGATATGGCTATTGAAATCCTAAACTTTGCTTTAAAATGATTTTGGACATGAATAAAGTGATTTAACTATTTAAATCACACCTCAAACATGTACTTATCAATTTTGCATGTAGTTTGTGTGAACACTAAATTCTATAAAATGTCAGAAGTGGAATTTGAACCCACACCCTCTTACGAAGACCGAACTTATGGCGCATTTTAGGATTGAAATTGATTTTGATGGGTTTGAAAATAATTATGAGAAAATTTTAAATGTTATAAGTTTTTTTTTTTTTGGCAACGATAATATATTACCAATGAAAAGAGAGGAGGGCCTATATCCCAGGGCTAAGACACTAAAAAAACACAATGAGAAAGACAAAACACACACCTCAATTAAATGTTATAAATTTTTATCGTATACAAATTTCATTTTCACATTTTCATGGATTCAACTTTGACATATAGTGAACCAACATTTTCATTATATTGTAAAACAAAATTGACATTGGTAATAAAATGTAATTATTGTGAATATAATATTAATAATAAGTATTTTAACTTATTTTAAAAGTGTAAAAGATTTATTTATTAATTATATTTTTCTAGAAATATCCATCGAATTTAATAGACATTTCCATACAATCGAGACATTGACATTTTCGTCACATCGACATCTTAAAACCGTGCATTAAAATTATTTTGAATGATAAATGTAGGGTGTGCATAAAACTGAGAAAATCGATGATCCGAACCGAACCAATCGATTTGGCCAGGTTATTATGAAAAAAATGGTTTCTTCGATTTAAATATTGAGAAGATCGTAATATTCAATTCAATTCACGATTTAGTATTTTAAAAAATTGAAAAAATCGAACCGATAATTAATAAAATTATTTAAAGAATTGAGAATTTAGGAAGAATGTCTACAAACAATTATGATTAACGAAAAGGTTTAAGTGCATGTATTGTTTGCCCTCAACTTTGTTTAGTTGGTTCCCATTAGATTCTTTGTTTTAAAATTTAATTAGTTTTGAAATTGATTAATTGGATTTAAAATTTAATTAGTTTTGAAATTATTTAATTGGATACCAGAGTTTGGTTTGGTGAGGTGGGGGATTTTCCAAACTTTGTTATTTTTTCCCCTAGGTGATTTCTGTCGTTGTATTGTTCCTCCGAGTAGAGCCCCGCACACACGTTCGACCAGAGTATACGTATGGACACACATTTTTTTTTTTGTTTTTGTGTAAAAAATCAAACTTTCATTGAGAATAATGAAATAATAGACCGGCATATAAAAAAAATAAGTCTGACCAAAAGGAGACCCAAAACTACAAGAAGAGACTTCAATCCAACATATGTAGCCAAACATTAAGGTGTGTGTTGAAGTGATTTCCATATCCAGTATAAAGAACTAAAGAGCTTTAATCTTCTGGTCAAAGGTTTGAGATAAAAGTTAAACGTCTACCTAGAAGAAGATATAGCAAAATTAATTTGCTTAATAAAATAGATGTTCACCTCAAAGTTCCCAACCAAAACAAGAGGCTTTAAAGTGTCGTAAATCCCAAAATACATGCCCCTGTACAAAGTTATTCCCACAATTGAAACACTAAATCCTCTACGACAATTCCATTACTTGACAAGGTTTTTCGGTAACCTATTCATTAAAGTTCATGAGAATCATGAATATACTCCAAAGTATCATTAAAATTAGAATGCACCATATTTACAGGTAGAGTTCTCCAACCTATTCATTAAAGTTTCATCGGCAATCAGTACTCTCAAAGTCATGATTTCACCCAAATGCTAAGGCCCGTTTGATATTTTTATGGTTTGAAAATTAAGCTTATAATCACTACATTCATCCATGGTTTCTTCTTTTATTTTATGCTGCTATTTACTACTGTTTTTAAAATCCAAGCCAAGTTTTGGAAACTAAAAAAAATAGTTTTTGTTATTAGAATTTGGGTAAGAATTCAAATGTTTTCTTCAAAAAGATGAAAACCATTATAAAGAAATTTGAGAAAACAAACACAGTCTTCAAAATTCAAAAACAAAAATATCAATGTAGTTCTTAAAAACTAGTTTTTGTTATTAGAATTTGGCCGAGAATTCAAATATTTCTTAAGAAAGATGAAAACATTGTTAAGAAATTTGAGAAAACAAACCCAATTTGACCCCGATAAAAACTCTTCCGAATGCCCAGATATGGCTTCTTAAGATGGCCTCTCTTCATCATCTCTCCTTGATTCTGCAACAAAAGCTTGACCCTCTCGATCGCCGCCCCCGCTGCACTTTTTGCTACAATCGCAGCAACCCCCCACCCATCATAAAATCTGCTCAAACTTTCTCGGATTTTGTCGCCATTACTATCTCTGCCGAAGGAATCGAATTGAAGAAGAAGGAGAAGGAAGAAGGAGGCTGCGGATTTAACTTTTTTTTTTTCAATTAATAAATTGATTTCATTCCATTTCGCCTGTTGTTCGTGTGTTCCTCCCACTGGCGCGATCTATCTTTCAGAAAAAAAAAAGGGATTTTTTCTTTCTTTTTTTAGGAGGAGTTTCGTTCACTTTTTATTGCTTTCTTTTTTTTAAATCACATCCTGGTCCTTTTTTTTTTTCTTTTTAGTATTTTTTATGTTTTCTGGATTGTTGATTTTTTTTTTTTTTTTTTCCACAAACCAAACTTCATTAATTTAAAATAGAAATGTCACTTGTGCTACTATTCGAAATGGGAAACTCATCCCTCCAGACGCATGACGGAAATGAGTGTAAAATCAAGGATGAAAATCCCGAAAAAGCACGCTTTGTCAAAGCGTGAGCGGCACCATTCTTCAATATGGGAAGGAAATTGAACTTCAAATGCTCGAATTGACGAGCCATGGAGAGTATGTCGGTAATCCAAGTATGCACTTCACTAAATGCATCAATCTCCCCCTTTAGCATCTAAATCACCGAGGGAGAGTCGGAGAAAACAATTTAATTCAGAATCTTCATTTTTCTTGTCAATCTCATACCTTCAATAATCGCTAAAGCTTCCGCGCAAATTGGGGAGTAAGAGTTTCGATGATGAGACTGTAGAGCTGCCAAAATATCCTGTTTGAGACCTCAAGAAAGCTCCAGTGCCAGTCCCAAAAGACCCCTCCTTACAAGCCGCATCAACCGAAATTATCGCACAACCATTAATAGGGACGGTCACAGAGGCCTGATGAACAGAGATAAGATGAGACTGAGGAAGATTTCTGCTTGAAATTTCCTCAAGGTAATGTCGAATTCATTCAATCTTTAAATTTACATGAGACACTTGAGACTTATGATAAAGTTTATTTTGGCCCGTCCATAAAAGCCCAAGTAGAGATAGAGGCCAAATCAAATTCAGGAGAAGACAAACATGCATGACTCAACCAACGGTATTGGATTTTATGTCAGTTGAGTTATCACTTTTAACATAATTATCACTTTGTACATACTTCTTAACACATATTTTATGTTAGTTGAGTTATCACTTTGTAAATACTTCTTTGCATTTTTCTCTTTGTACTTAATTATATTTTCATTGCATTTTTCTCTTTTTTTTACTTAATTATGTTTTCAATTTTTTTATTTTTTAAGTATTAAATTAATGTCGGAGAGGGTTTGAACTCTGACCTTAACTTAAAGGCAGAACTTTATGCAATTGAGTTATGTTTGGTTTTGCTAGATATTTTGTTTTTGATCTTTTACATTCTAACATATTTATCTATTTTTGTTATAATTTTCCAAGGGTAATTTTATATGCCATGGCTACAAAATTGTAAAAATTCAATTTTATCCCAATTACCATTTTCGTCAAAGTGAACAATAAATTTGAATAGGTTATTAAATAAATAATCTACACCAACCAAATACATCAAAGCACCCGTATGAACCGGTCAAAATATTATTTAGCTAAATCGAAAGTTAATGACGGATTGATTTCATTGTTTGTGCGATGTATATCATTCAGGAAAAAAAAAAAGGATTTTTTTGTTCTTTTCTTTTTAGGAGGAGAGTATCATTCACATTAATAAAAAAAAAAAATGAAAAACCGTAGACAACTAGGATGTTAATAAATTATGAAAAAATATATTTTATTGATTCAAAACATTGAAGAATAGAATAAAACTAGAACCAAATCGTGAAATTGCAAAAAGTAACTTGTCAGCTAAAATTTTAACAAAATTAATGTCTATAGATTTTTTTTTTATGCTTTTTGAAGTGTGAAATTTCCTATTTACCCTTGACTTAAGAAACTGCATTTTTTCTCTCTTTCTTCTTTCCTTCTGCGTTTTTTTATTCTGTTTAAGCACTAATCATCAATCTTCAATACCTTCGCTGCCGTTCATCTGCAATCGACTACATATATTTTTTCGATGAAAGGATCAAACAAACTATCTCCTAACATGTAGAACTCGAAAAGTTACATGGAATAAAAAAAAAATCTTTCAATTTGGTCAACTAAGCTCAAAGTTATGACATTTTAGGGTTTAAATTAAATATATTTGACTTTATCGAGATTAAGACTCAAGATACTTAAATAGTTTGCTCAATTTATAAGCATGGTTGTAAAGAACGTGAAACAACGTATGAAAACAAGTGGTCATTTAGTCAAAACGGAGTTGTATTGAAGGAGATATGATCTTCGGAAGATAGACGCAAAATCGCACACCGCATGCGCGATCGCACAAGTTACGCGATCGCACACGCTATGCGATGGCTCGATCGCACACGCTATGAGATCGTACAGTGCGATTCTGAGTCCATTCTTCCGAACAACGTATCTCTTTCGATACAACTCTGTTTTAGCTAAATAACCACTCGTTTTCATATATTTGTTCACGTTCTTTACAACCATGCTTATAAACTGAGCAAAATATTCAAGTATCTTGAGTTTTAATCTCCGTAAAGTCAAATGAATTTAATTTAAACTTTAAAATGTCATAACTTTGAGTTTAGTTGACCGAATTGAAAGATATGTTTTTTTATTCCACGTAAATTTTCGAGTTCTACATGTTAGGAGATAGTTTATTTGATCCTTCCATTGAAAAATGTCTGTAACCGATTGTAGATGAACGACGACGAAGGCGTTGAAGATTGATGATTAGTGCTCAAAGATAATAAAAACACACAGAAAGAAAAAAGAAAGAGAAAAAACAAATAGAGTTTCTTAAGTCAAGGGTAAAGAGGAAACTTCACACTTCAAAAAGCCTCAAATAGGTTAAAACATTAAAAAAAAATCTAGAGACGCGTCAATTTTGTTAAAGTTTTTGGTTAGTTTTTGCAATTTTCCAACCAAATCGATGGAGAATGAATCATTTTCATTTTTTTGTGTACCATGTAACATTGAGAACAGTTTTGGAACTTTTAGAAGTACATGGGTATTTTTGAAAGGTATTTTTGAAACATAATTTCATAGTTCAAAGGTATTTTTGCGATAGAGCTAACCTTATGTTGGCAAAAAATTACTAAAATTCGCACATCAAAAAATTAAAAAAAAAAAAATTGTTAATTACTCATAACAATAATTTTAATCAACCACCTATAGAAGTATAGCTCAAACCACATAATTCGATTCCCCAAAACAAAAGAAGGGAATGGGCCAAATGAATAAGATATTATCATTTACAACAATATGAGACAACTTAATTTTATTCTAAATAATAAAAGAAAGAAAAGAAGAAATGTCAACGAGTAAGTGTTGTGAGATAACTCGCGACAGATTCCAACCAAGGTCAATGCTGCGAATTCCAATTTAAAATTTTAGCTGCAGATTTCAACAATGTCCATGCAAATGTTGCAAATTTCAATTGTCAACCCAATTGCAAAATTTCAGGCATCTATGTTAGTGCAAATTCTCAAATTTCGGGATGCTAGTGCAAATTTCGGGATGTTAGTTAAGGCAAGCATAAAGCCCACAACAAAACCGATCTAATTAAGCAACAAATTCAGACCGGAAAAAGAACAGACCATTAAAAACAAGGGATTTTAAGAAGAATATCTACAAATAATTATACGCTTAAATACGTGTATTGTTTGCACCCTATGTGTATGTCTAGAGTTTTTTTTTTAGTTGGTTCCCATTATATCCTAGGATTCCCTACTTTTAAATTTAATTTGTTTTGAAATTGATTAATTGAATTTTAAAATTTAATTAATTTTGAAATTAATTAATTCCTTACCAGAGTTTGTTTTGGTGAGGTGGATGATTTTCCGTTAAAATTTTGTTAATTTTTCCGTTAATTCATTTCTCTTCGTTGTGTATCTCCATGTCTCTCTTCCAGTAGATCCCCGCACACACCTTCGGCTAAGGTATAGGTATGGATACATGTCAAAATTGAATACCCACAATTAATTTAAAATTAGATAGATGTGATTCCAAAAATTTTCTACTTCCTAATTTGAGTATCAGTTCCATTTTAAATATATTTTGATAAAGAAAGATGAAAAAAATTAAAATTTAAGAACATTTAATTTAAATAGGGTAGAATTAGAAAAGTAAATATTTTAAAATTGAAATAACTAAATAAAATAAATTTTAATAAAATAATATTATTATTAATAATAATGAAATCCTTGTATATAAGGATTTTGATGATATGATTGATTCAGATTTTTTTATCAAAATATTTAATTAATTAAATAGGGTAGAATTAGGAGGATAGATATATTAAGATTTAAATAACTAAATAAAATAACAATATTATTAATATTCTATATTCAAGATTTTATTTTTCGTTCTTTTCAAAACATTTAATTAATTAAATAGGGTAGAATTTGGAGCATAAATATTTTAAAATTTAAATAACTAAATAAAATAAGTTTTAATAAAATAATAATATTAATTCATATTCATTCCTATAATCAAATTCCTACATATAAGGACCAATTTGATTGATTCAGATTTTTTTTCGTCAGTTTTAGTTTAGGATTTATCATCAACCTCATGCAGCTCCATCTCCTATGCGGGTTGTTTCTTTTATTTTCGATCGCTTCGCAATAGTTTCTTAAACATTTTTAATCGTTGTGAAGCTGTCAATCTCGAACTTTCCCCGACTACTAAAATGATATTTTTAGATTTTTTATTTATTTATTGAGTTTTTGAATCGTGCTTTCCGATTTGTTACGATTTGTGTGATTCAAAAGTTGTGAGGGTTATTATTACATTGTACGGGTGTTCAAAAAACCCGCAACCCACGAAACCAAACCCAATCCAACCCAACTTTTCGAGTTGGGTTGGGTTTTTTTTTTTTTAATATGGGTTGAGTTGGGTTGCTATTTTGAAAAACCGAATTTTTGGGTCGGTTCGCGGGTTGAACCAAATTTGGTTCGGTTCAACCCGAACCAACCTGAATTCAATATATTAAAAAAAAAAAAATTATATATATAATGAATTCAATATATTTAAAAAAATATAAAAAATATGGTGATTTTGAAAGAAAAATCAAAGATTAATGGCGATTTTGAGAGGAAAATCAAGGATTAAGGAAATTCATTAATGGTGATTTTGAGAGGAAAATAAGGATTAAGGAATTTCATTAATAATGATTTTGAAATTAATTAAAAAAATCAATATCTATTAATTAAAAAAAAAAAAAAAAAAAAAAGGCCAACTCGCCAACCCAACCCAACCCAACCCGAAAATTGAAGGGTTGGGTGGGGTTGGGTTGACTGAAATGTTGGGTTGGGTTGGGTTGGGAATTCACCAACCCGAAATTTTCAGGTTGGGTTGAAAAACCCTCCAACCCAACCCAACTCAACCCATGTACACCCCTATTACATTGTATACACTTCAAAATGGATGATGTGAGCTGTTGACCGAGAAATTTCGGCCAATCAGCGGTTGCCACGTGTCTTCATCGTGACCGTTCAAGCAAATAAATTTAACCGATCAAATTGGGTCATATTGAAATTAGGCTCAAAATCAAATCGGCCCAGAAAGCTATTTAAATGGTCCATTGAGCCCAAAACCCAAATGTTTATTGGACTCAAGCCCATTGGATCCAAGTCCAAGCTCATTAGGCTCATGAGAACTCTATAAATAGAGAGCTCATTCTTCATTTTCAAAGTTCAGAAAATTTCTACTTCTTAGAGTTCAGAGAGAATTCACAAATCTTTGGAAGATTAAACACTCCACACCTGAAGACTTCAAATCTTCGAGAAGCTGAAGACAAGCTGTGAAGCCCTCGATCCAAAAAGCCCTCGATCCAAATTCAACATCGAGAACAAGCTGCAAAAGCCCTCGAAACAAATACGACATCGAGAACAAGCTGCGAAGCCCTCAAAACAAATCCAACATCGAGAACAAGCTGTGAAGCACTCGAAACAAATCCAACATCGAGAACAAGCTGCAAGGCCCTCGAAACAAATCCAACATTGAGAACAAGCTGCAAAGCCTTCGAAATAAATCCAACATCGAGAAAAAGCTGCAAAGCCCTCGAAACAAATCCAACATCGAGAACAAGCTGCAAAGCCCTCGAAAAAAATCCAACGTCGAGAACAAGATATGAAGCCCTCGAAACAAAATCCAACATCGAGAACAAGCTGCGAAGCCCTCGAAACAAATCCAACATCGAGAACAAGCTGCAAAGCCCTCGAAACAAATCCAATAACATCGAGAACAAGCTGCAAAGCCCTGGAAACAAATCCAACATCGAGAACAAGTTGCGAAGCCCTCGAGATACATTTACATTTGAGAGAGAGAATTAGAGGATAAACGTTAGAGATTGTAATCCACTACGCACTGATACAGATAACATAAATACAAATCAAGATTCATTTACACGTGTCGAATTTTCTTCGTTGAAATCTTCGTGTGAACAGGAGCACATACGATTTTTTTCATTTATTGAATTTTTGAATCATGCTTTCCGATTTGTTATCCGCCTTGTATACACTTGAATGTGGCATAATCATTTGTAGCAACAACATTTCCTCATGTATACAGGGACATGTATACAGGACGTATGTAACTGTGACGGGTTAGTTGTCAATTATTGTTTTTCCCTTTTAACGTCTGTTAACTTCTCATTCCTTACTTTCCTCTCTCTCCTCCTAACAATTTTCTTTTTTTACAGAATTATTTTTATTTAATTTTAAAATTTTAGAAAATATAAGAAGGGTAGTTGTATCCATTTTTGTATATATTGATTACTAAATTTAGCGTTTATACATTATTCCAAAATCAAACTGCTTTAGACATTTTTCTGGTTAACATCTCTCCTTTTAGACATTCTTTTTGTTACCCCTAAAAACAAAGGGAAACGGTGGTAGATAGCCTTTTTTAGATCGCGTTTCAACTATCTTTTTTAAAGAGTGAAATACATGTCATTTTTTTGTTTTACATTTATCTCTCCTCTCTTCCTCATTTTATATTTACACGTGTTGTTTTGAACATTTTTATAATATATTTTAAAAGATTTTCCCATTTTCCTCACTGCTTGGATCCTAAAAAATAATTAAATAAAAATTAGATTTTATTCTCTCTTCTACCCTATAAATAATTAAAAAAAAAAGTTATATTTTATTCTCTCTTCTACCTATACCTTGTTCTTCTCCTCACGCCTTTGTCAACCTCCTCTCCTCACGTCACCTTCATCTCCTCACACCACCTCAATCGCCCTCGTCTTCTCACGTCGTGGTGTGCTGCTGCCAGGGGTGGACCTAGGAGTGTACATGGGTTGGGTTGGGTTTGAAGATTTTCTAACCCAACCCGAAAATTTTGGGTTGGAGAATTTCCAACCCAACATTTCAGTCAACCCAATCCAAACCAACCCTTCAATTTTTGGGTTGGGTTGGGTTGGTGGGTTGACATTTTTTTATTTAATTTTTTTAGTTACTTAAAATCTTATGCTTATTCACATCACACAAATACAACATATAATTACACTAATGCTTATTCACATCACACAAATACAACATATAATTACACTAATGCTTATTTACTATTTACATCACACAAATATAACATATAATTACACTAATAATTAAAATTTCATCAAACTCAAAAATCAAATATTAAAAAGTTCTACAAAAATACATATTAAAAGTTCTTTTTAAGCATTCAAACAAAATTATAAAAGTTCTCTAACGAGTAAAAAAAATACTAAAAGTACTTTAAACACCACTACAAACAAAATATTTAAAGTAAAGTTCACAAACAATAGTCCATATTTAAACTTTAAATTGACATCAAGCCAAAACATCAAACATCAAACATTGAACATTGAGAGACATCGGCATCACTAGCATTAGGCTAGGTCCTGGAAAATTAAAAAAACAATACAAATAATTAGTTAAAGAAATTGAGGGACTAAAAAAAAATAATAAAAAAATAATTTACTTACATAAAAATTGTCATTATGAGGGGATTCGAGCATGTCCGGCGTTTGGTGAAATTTAAAGTCTCTGGAAAACATGAGAAATTCTAAACATTCGAAGAACAATACATTGTAAATGACAAGAAATAAAAAATAAATGAGTTAGAGTTACCTGTCTCAATTTTAACACAAGTCTCCAAATCTTCAAGCTCTTGAGAAATATCTAATAACACCGATCGTGATTTGCCGCGAATCCAATTTTGTGTACATATCAAAGCTTCGACTGTTTGAGGTGTCAAAGAACTTCTAAAAGAATCAAGAATCCTCCCCTGTACATGTACTAAATGTTGATTCAGAAGCTACGGTAGACACTGGAACTGCCAAAACATCTTGGGAAATTTGTGATAGAATTGAGTATTTAAAGTTATTCAGTCTCCACCAAGCAAGAACATCAAAATTATCATGAAGTTCCTCACTAAGATCAGATAAGTAACGATCCACGTCATTCTTCACTTCTAAAGAACTTTTCTCTAGTCTTCTTTTTTCACTCCCTATGCATGACCCAACTTAATGTGTGTGTTTTTTTTTCTTCTTAAAAAAAAAAAAAAATTCTTCGTCTCTACTAAGTAAATGTTTGATGTTATGCAATGGGGATCCAATGTGTGTAGGATCATGTTTTTGTGTGGACTTGTCCCTTTCTTTTGTCTATGTGATGCCAAATATTTAAACGTCATCCAGATTTTTCAAATATATGTATCTTCATATCCGTTTTATATCGTGCTCTCTGAATCTTCATATTTATTTTGATTTTGTGATTCATTTGCACTAATAATGTACTTTCTTCTAGTCTTCTTTTTTTTGTCTTTTACATGAATGGGTTGGGCTTTAGGAAGAAGAAGAGATGCTTAGTGGACTGATTGCTGAGCTGTGGATTTTACTCTCAAGTGTAGAGAAGTAACCATTTGGCCCAACTTCTCTACCTCCTCCCCCATTGTGCTTAAGGGTATGTTTGGGAGTGATTTTGGCATGGCCAAAATCAATTTTGACCTTGCCAAAATCACTCACCTTTAAAATAATTATGTTTGGCAAATAGTAAAATTGATTTTTAAAGAAATTAAAATCAGTTTAAATTTATTTTTGAAGGATCTGTTGGTAGGTGATTTCATAGGAGGTGATTGACCGTGAATCTCTATCAATTTTACATTTATATGGAAATACCCAAATTGTCCTGATATTTAAGAACATAATTTTACAACCCTATTTGCATTTTTTCTTCTCGCTGGACTGACGAATCCCAAATGAAAATGAAAATGTCTCTTAGTCCTTCGTTTTTTCTCCTCTCAAAGATGCCCTAACTCTCCCTGTTCGCTATGTTTTCTCCTCCCAAACAAGCTGGCGGGTTCCTCTGTTCGCTCTCTCGACTGACTGGTTTTGGAGTTTACTTTCTCATGCTTCGACGTTTTCAGTTGGACCTATCTACATAACTAAACGTGGGCAAGATCAGCTCTGCATCTTCCTTAGAGCTTTCGCCAACTGAATCTACTTAATTGCAGCTGATACAAGTACCCAATAAAACCAGCTGTGAGTTTCTCTAAGAATTAATTTTTATCTTCGTTCCTATCATTTCCAGTTTCTGGGTTAACTACCAGAGACTGATCTCCTCAGCTACTAATTCCCATTTCATCATTTTTTATGTTCTAGCTCTAGCTTATGTCTTTCCTATTCTGAAAAATAAAATATCAAATAAGTTTACAGTTGAAGTAGTTATCAAGAACAAGTTGATCTTGCCCACATTTACTTCACTTTAAAATCTTATATTATAAGAAATGTTGTTTAAAGCAGCCAGTAATAACATTCTCATAACATTCTCTGCACATTGCATCCAGATGTTATTTACTGATTTTTTTTTGTGATATCATTCTTTGAAGGTTGTGTTAATTGTTGAAGTGGGTACGATACATTTATGTTTTTACATGCCTTCATGTATGTTTCTTTCATATTTTCAGCTCTGCACAATCATATTTTGAAGCTCAAGTACCTTCAGGTATTGTTTTGTTTTCAGCTGAAAAACTTTGGTTGTGTTTCTTGTTTGACCTTACTTTTACTTTGTTTTATGCTCTTGATTGCTTGCTTCTTTGAGTTCAAGTTTTCATATGGGTTTTTCTGGAGGGTGTTTTCATGTTTTTTTCTTTTCTGATAAGAGTTAGGAACATATAAGTCTAATAGATTGCAAGTATTCGATGTGAGCTTCAATTCGTTGATGGGTCATTTGTCGGATACTTTGTCTTGTTTGAAAGAAATCCAAATAATATTTGGGTTTTGGGTGTATTAACCCTTTTTCTCTTTAATGTTTATTAACCACTATAATGTTTCAATCCCTTTTCTCTATCGTTTTCAATTTGTTCTTGTTTATTAACCTTGCTCTGTTTTGTGCTTGTTTCTCTCAACCCATTTTTTTTTATGTTCTAAACGTATGTTTCTGAAATTGGGGTTTTGAAAAACCTTGATCAATAATCTTTGGGTTTTGGCAGATCAAGTGTTTGAAACTATCAGCACCGAGTATAAATTGTGTGCACAAGTTGGGAAAAATAATTTAAAAAGAGGACCTAAAGCTAAGGATTCTTACAACCAAACAAATCATCTGAAAAAAAAATGATCGAATTCAACTAAACGGACCATACCAACCACATAGAGTTCGACCATGGCAATTTTTGTTTTATGATTTATAAAATCAAATACAACCGACTTTTGTCAAACTCTCCTAACCGAACTGACTTTTGCCAACGCCTGTACATGAGAGTTCCATGTGTTGGGATTTATGCCCTAAAGTCTCGTAATTAATTAATAATTATTTGATAATTATTTTATTATTATTTTTGCAATTTATAATATTCATTATTTATAAAAATCCAAGGTTATTAGTGTAATCTTGAATAGTATGTAGTTGACATACGGGAGGATCATGTTCAAGGAATAACCTAAATAGTCTATAGTATATGGATAAGGTTGGGTGCCTTATCTTGGTAACACTATTGATACGGTCCACTTTGTAATTGTTACAAATGATTTGATCCAAATCATTCATGTAGAGACATGTGAGTGGGGGTATCATATACAATGAGTTTGTATAAGACTGGACCACGAAATATATAATCTCTCTTTATAAATCCGTTATTTGAAAAAATTAATATTTCACAAGATGATGATATGTGACTCGATCTTAATCTTGAGTGAGTTATGAACTCCTGCCTCTGAGGGCTCGTCCTTTGATTTGTATGGGTGAGAATGACCTTTATAGTCGATTCAATAAGCCTACCATTTTGGGGACTTGACCAAACAGGGAGCTGAGAACATAAGATTCACAATATGGAATTCACTCTTTCGCATATAGGGAAAGTAGATGAGTAGTTCCCTTAAGTGTGATTTCAGGACTTGAACAATGGGGCCCCACCCTCTCACTGGCCCGAGAGGGACTTGGTTTATGGTTGGATCATAAACAGATTGTTCATTAGAGAATCAGTGGTACTTAAGGTGTAAGATGTAATTACAGGGGTAAAACAAACTTTTGACCCAGCTGTAATTACGAACAACTCGTGAAGGATCGACTTGCATGTAATGATTATATCCATGTGCACAACTTGTCCTACAGTGCATAAGTGTAACGCCCCGCGTTTCAAAATTAGGCTATTTTAAAGTTAAAATATGCCTTTAAATTCCTTCGGTCCGTTAACGTTAAATTAATTGGTCTTAGTTGTTTAAGGGTTCTAATTTGGGAAATTAGAATCCCAGCTTAGCCCCAAAGTTTGAGAAAATAATTTCTATAATTTAGGGAAAATAGAATTCTAATTAAATCTTTAATTTCATAAGTTGTGAGGCTTAATTTTAGACCTCACTTTCAAGTTTGAAGAGAAACTCAAATTGTTATTTCTTGGATTTTCCCATTTCTAAGTTAGATTTAGTTTAGTGGAAAAATGAGATTTAAGGGAATAATGACTTATTCCTTAGGTCATTTATCTTTGGGGAATTAAAAGAAAAGTTAAAAAAAAAGAAGAAGATTCTTCATCTTCTTCCCTTCACGAAGCCACACACCTCCATCTCTCCCTTTCGTACATTTCGTTCGGTCAGCCCCTCACCGTGCAATCGACCTTCCCACCCACGGTGAGACAAGTCCGGCAACACCCTCTCGTCTCCCTTCGATCCTCATTGGCGCACGACAGATGGGTGCGTCGAACGAGCGGCAGGTGCGGCGATCGTCTTCTTCCTCGCGTCAAACCACCTGCAGCCAGCCCCTGTCGGAACGACGGTTGTGCAAGCGAACCCATGGCAAAGCTCTCCTCCGGCCACGAACGCAGGAACGCCTCCATTCCGGAGGTGATTCGTGACCCAGACGATGGCGATGCGGTTTGGCGGGGACGCGCGACCTTCGACCTCAGCCGCCCAAACACCAAGCGACGCTCCCTCGCTCTTCTCTGTTTTGGCCCTCCAACGGCGGCGTCTTCTGCGATTCCAGCCGCGCCGCCAACGTTCCACCTCCGACGAACCCTCCCATTTGCGAAGAACTGCAGCGGCGAGCGCCGATCGTGCGCGAACAACGCGTTCAGGCGGCGGGTCCTCCCATTGGTTTTGCGTTCGGATGACCGGCGATGCGACATCTCCCCGTGCGGCGGCGATGTTGATTGGTGGTGGTTCCTCTATCCATCGCGACGACCAAGGGCGAGCAACCCAGATCCGCGGTAACGCACCGGGCACCACTTGCAGCGACATTTGTTCCCTTTAGACTTGTTTCTCTGTAGGTGCGACCTCACTGCATATTCTCGTCAAATCAATGGTGTTCTCCATCTCTATGGTAAGTTTCGCCAATCACCCAAGGTTAATTGACCTTAGATTTGGTTTACCCATCCCCTAACGACACCATCTCTATGGTTTAGGCTTTATCGGACACCAACCAACGCGCATTCGACTCTTTTTGGGTAAGACAATAGCTGCAAGCCTTTCCGAACACCCCCGTCTACCCATTGGCTAGGATTTTGGTCATTTTGGGTGAATCTCAAAGGGGTGTGAGTCAGAGCGTCCGAAGTAGGAGTTAAACTGTTCCGGGATCCATTGGATTGTTAGGAGCTCTTTGTAAGTAGTTCTTACTTGTGGAGTCTGTTTGATATTTGCTATACGTTCGAACGCATGCTTTACTGATTGCTTTATATTATGTGTTATATGATCCGTGTATGTTGTTGTGTCTCTGATAAGACTAAGCACACCTGAGTGCTTAGCAATGCATATGTTTTAGTTTATGATCTCTCTGATAAGACTAAGCACACCTGAGTGCTTAGCAATGCATATGTTTTAGTTTATGATCTCTCTGATAAGACTAAGCACACCTGAGTGCTTAGCAATGCATATGTTTTAGTTTATGATCTCTTCGATAAGACTAAGCACACCTGAGTGCTTAGCAATGCATATGTTTTTAGTTTATGATCTCTCTGATAAGACTAAGCACATCTGAGTGCTTAGAAATCCATATGTTGTTGTTTATGAATTCCTTGATAAGACTAAGCACATGTGAGTGCTTAGCATAATCGTGTGCTGTTGGATATATATGTTCTCTGTTAAGACTAAGCACATATAAGTGCTTAGCAATATGTGTTGTTGAATATGATTTATTTGATAGGGCTTAGCACTACTGAGTGCTTAGTATATTTGAGTGGGATTTTGAATATATTGATCTGATGATGCGATCATTGATGTGTGTGCTGCATTGTGGTGAAGTTATTTGTGTATGATGTGTTGATTGGACAACATGATAAATGTGTTGTGGGTGTGCTGTACATATTCATGTTGGGTGGTTTCAAGTTTGGTCTAGTTGCATGACGTAGGATTTATGTAGCCTAGTGAGGCTGTGAGAAAAGAGTGTAACTTGTGGTTACAGGGAATGTTTAGTGAATACTAGTGCGCCTCGGGTACAAATGGTCGAGGGGTAGTATGTCACGGACGGTTGATTAGTGTTAAGGAAAAATGTGTAACTTGTGGTTATAGAGAATGTTCAGTGAATACTAGTGCACCTCGGGTACAAATGGTCGAGGGGTAGTAAGTCACTAAGGGAAGTAGGGTGAATATCAGTGCACCTCGGGTACAAATGGTCGAGGGGTGATATGTCACCATGGTTTAAGCAAGTGTTGAGCGCTGCGGAAAGGGCCAACACGTTGCAAAGTCATCGGTGCGCCTTGGGTACAAATGGTCAAGGGGCGATGCAACAGTTCGAGGCCTTGGGTATAAATGGTCAAGGGTCGAACGCTGAGCGCCGTAGAGAAGTGTCGAGGCCCTGGGTATAAATGGTCAGGGGTCGATGTGACTCGAAGGAGTTAGTCTCAGAGGGCTTGTGAGGGCCACGAGTTGAGTTGAGTTGGGATTACGCAGTGGAGTCCGAGAGTGGACTTAGGGAACTCAATAGAGTCTAAGAGAGCTTGTGAAGCTAGGGTTGAGTCGGAGAGGACTCAATGGAGTTTGAGAAGAACTGGATAAAGTTGTTAGTACTCAGTTGTGTTTTGAGAGAGCTTGTTAGAACTCAAGTTAGTTGATAGATATGTATGACACGAGTGTATGTATGATGTTGTTATTTATGTATTGAGCATGTTCAAATGATTATTGTTGATATGTTTGATGTGAGAAGCACATCGTTGTGATGCATGTATGTTTGTTGTTTTGTGGCTCCTCAGGTAGGAGCTACTTACCGGTACGTGTTATGTACTGACTCCCACAAATTATGCAATTTTTGCAGGTGATGAGTACTACTACGAGCTTGGTGATGCTGACGAGGAGACGTGAGAAAAAGAGACCATTGGTTGAATATCTTTTATGTATTTATAGTTAGTCAAGTGTTATTTGTTTATGAAGTTGCTTCCGCTGGTTTCAGTCTTTCTGTGTTATTTCTAGTAGTTGGCTTAAGGCTATAAGTTGTATACGGGCTAAAGTTATTATCCTCTTCTTGTTTCAGTTCGTTTTAGAGTTCAACATTGGTCTTATAAAGTTAATAAGGTTGTATGTCTTGTAGTTAAACTTGAGTTGTCTTTTAGGATTTCGACCTGAAGGGTTTTGTTTGAGTTTTTCTGCTTTTCAGGTGTTACATAATTGGGTAGTTATTAAGGTTACGTCGTTATGCTGCCGAAATTCTCGGAGTAATACGGTTAGTTTAAACGAGATTTAAAAGTCAGTTGTTAGTAATGTACTCGGGATTAGTCAAAAATTACGGGTCGTTACAATAAGAGTGCAACTCTCGGTCTATAGTGGAGTGACCTAGAGTTAATGAATAAAAGTTAATTAATTAATGAGTTTAATTAATTAATTTTGTATCATTGGAGCTTATAAATCTGTAGGTCCATAAGGTCCCCTTGCTAGCTCATAGTAAGAATCAATTTAGTTGAAAGAAAAAATTGAAATATTTAAATTAATATTTAATATATTTGATATATTAAATGTAGAAGAGTAAAATATATTTATTGTATTTGATACATTAAATATTAGAGGAAATAGTTTATGTATATGATACATTAATATTAAAAACTATATACATATGTTATTTGAATGAGATTCAAATTTGTTTAAAGTATATTATAAAAGATTAATTTTATAATATTTGAATAAGATTCAAATAAATATAAAATACATATTTTAATATTAGATATTAAAATGTATTTTATTAAATAAAATTAATTTCCTAAAATCCCTGTAAATAAGACATTTAGGTTTAGCCAAAAAAGGTTAGCCAAACACAATACTCACCCTCCCGCCGCAGAGAGAATTGTTCTCTCATTTTTTTCAAAGAGGAAAAAGGAACACAAGAAGACTATTGTTCATCAAAGGTAATATATGCTTAAACTTTTTTTAGTTTAATTCTAAATAAAACAAACATCGTTTCCAAGCGCTTCCGCTGCGGGGATTGAAGCGTTCATTCCCTTCAATTGGTATCAGAGCTACTTTGATTTTTATTTAGAATTAAAATTGTTCATGGTGGGAATTTTAATTTTATTCATATATTTGATGTATGAAGGTTTGTAAATTGACTGTTTAGCCATATTTTGGCATTAGTTTTATTGCTTTGATTAGATTAAATGTGAAACTCGAAAGAGTTAGGACTTTTTTGTATTTTTTTTAAAAGTCATTACGAAATTGGTGGATTTGAAGCCATTAGGGAATTGAAGATGGTGTCAAACGATGATGGAATTGAAGTCATTAAATAATTGAAGATTCAATTTGCGTGAATCTTATCGAATTGAAGATTGTGAACCGTACAAAATTGAAGATGGTGGATTGGATTTGGAATGTCCAAATTCAATTATGAAAATTTGAATTGATTTTGAATGTCCAATTGGATTTGGAATTTCCAAATTCAATTCGGAAATTTAGATTCAGATTTGAAATGTCCAAAATTAATTCTGAAAATTTAGATTTAGATTTGAATTTAGAATTTCCAAAATCAATTCTGTAAATTTAGATTCAGATTTGGAATGTCTATGGATTTGATTTTGAATGTCCAAATTCAATTATGGAAATTGGATTCAAATTTGGAAGGTACAAAAAAGAAGATATTTGAACACCAAGATATGTCTTGGATTATTTTTTTTTGTAATTTAAATGGTTTTCTTTTCTTAGGATTTGCCAAATATACCGGTCAATTTGCTAGTTTTTATTCATGTTGATGTATGAATTAATTTTATTAATTGATTGCATAAAGTATGTCATCTAGATTAAAATCTCATCATAGGTTAAGCATGATCATGCATTTGAATTATTTTTAATATAATTGTTATATTTGGAATATTCTGATTAAAATGCTTTCTAATTTGATTAGATGATTTCCTAATATGTTTATATTTAGAAATTTTAAATTAGGATATCTTTTCCTAATGGGATACTGATATCTTTTTCTTGATATCTTTTCCTTGATATCTTTTCCTAGATATACTGATATCTTTTCCTTGATATCTTTTCCTAGATATAGTGATATCTTTTCCTAGATATTGTGATATTTTTCGTAATGAGATTGGAATATATGTATATATTTTTTTTAATGAGATTGGGATATTTTTCCTAATAAGATTATGATATATTTTTCCTAATAAGATTGAGATATATGTATATATTTTTTTCTAATGAGATTGTGATATCTTTTCCTAGATATATTTTTCTTAGATGAGATATATTTTCCAATAAGATTGATATATATTTTCCCAATGAGTATTAGGATATTTTCCTAATAAGATTATGATAATGAGATTAGATATTTTCTAATAAGATTGATATATATTTTTCCAATAAGTATTAGGATATTTTCTATTATAATATTTTCACAATGAGATTAGATATTTTCTAATAAGATACATATATTTCCCAGATTATAATTTTTCTTTCCTTAATTAAAAATAATTTCATTCATTTTTTAAATAGTTTAAATATATGAATTTAGTTGATCTTTTATTCTAATAAGATTAGAATATATGATAATCTTTAATTTTATTTTAAAGGGTTTAAAATTGTTAAAATTTCAAGATTATCCATAAGGTGATTTAGTTTTTTAATATGATTAAAAACATTGCTTAAAATCAACTGAAGTTCATTGATTTAGTAATTAATAGTTAATTAAAGATTAATGAATTTGAAATAAAAATTGACTATAAGGGAACCCTGTCTAAGAAAGGTTACTCGGGTGAGGTACTTAAGTTGACTGAAAAGGAACACCTCTACTTGAGAACTCGCCTGGGGTTAAATTAGTCAAATTTTATTTTATTTCATTAACTAGGCTCATAATGTGATTAGTTTTAAGTAGTTTAATATACTTGCTAATTCACATTAAAATCAATTCAACCAACATAAGGGTTATGAAAGGTAGATTGAAAAACTTAGATAAATGAAATTAGCCTAATTTGTCTAAGTAATAGAAAATCCTATTTCAAAATACTTAGTGGGAGAAAGACATATGTCAAGGTATCCTACCGTCTCTATTATAGATTCACAAGGTGAGATTCATGCGGGGCCTCACGGCGGCTTTTGGACCGTCCCCCTACGGAAGGTGTTTGCATGGGTCAATATCAGGGTGTATCTCTAGAGAAAGTATTTTGAAAATAGTAAGTGGGAGAAAGAAATGTGTCAACATATCCTACGGTCTCTGTCATTGGTTCACAACGTGAGATTCACGCGGGGCCTCGCGGCGGCTTTTGGACCGTCCCCCTACGGAAGGTGTTTACAGGGGTCAATATCAGGGTGAATCTCCTGAGAAGGATAAGATTGTAATTTTATTTCCAATACTTGACCTACGACACTTGTTGGGATAAAATTATGGAATCTAAAATGATGGGTTACACTTACAAAGATCTCATTAGGGTTGTTAATGATTTTATTGACCAAATTAATGGTAACTCAATCTTATAGAAATAAGAGTTATTTTGGGATAACACTTGGTTGAGATTGTCTCCGTTTAGTGAAGGAACATTTGACCTACCCTACGACGACACTTGTTCTAACTCACTAAAGTATCATAGCATTAGAAATTAATGTTTTAGGGTTCATTTATCAAATCGTTTGTTTTCTATGCTGAAATTGAATGAATATTGATTGCATGTTGTTAAATAATATTTTTTTTTATATATTTCAATATTATGTTTATTTCTCTCAATTTTAATTTTCGTTACCAATTTTTCAAATTGAGAAAATAATATCACTTGGAAAAATAATGTTAACACTATATAATGAGAGTGTAAATTTTTCTTTAATTTGTCTTTATTGAGAAATGTTCTAAAAAACCTGTTGTCAATGCTAATCGAATTGTTCGTGAAGCATATGATTAATAAATCAAGATAACGAGATAGCTTATACAAATTTTCTATTTGACATATTAGATGTCAAGCTAAGAAGATAAAGAATATGACAACAACATATGAGATATTGTTGAAGTCGATAAAAGCTAGATTTAGATATGTATCTAAATAATCTAAAAAATTAAGTAATGCCAAAATCCAAGAAAAGAAACTATATGACTTAGCTAAAAGAAAATAGTTTCTAAATTAGCAAAGGAGTCATAATGAGAGGAATTTCATGAGGAATTTATGAAATGCCTCTATAAGAAGAACATGGATAAAAGTAAATTTGATTTACTAGATTTTTGGTGGAAAATAGTCATTATCACCTATATAGTAGATTCAGATCCACTATTAAGATTTGTTCTTCATTACATTTTATATAATTCTTGAAAAATACTGATCTCTAATTGTTGGCACCAGAAAACCCATCTCAATTAATGTAGTGGGAGACATTAAGATGTCCATAAGAAATAATTGTTATTTAATGTTGAATATGATGTTTTTAGTACCATAGGGGAAATTCAATTTCTCTAACTTTATTACTAATAAAATGTTCATATAGTATGAATATTTTAGTACTAAATTTTTATTTTCAAAATTGTTTGAAAAGTTCAGCTGAAGATAAAAACAATTTGTATGTGTTAATTGTTAACATATAAAATACTACACATTGAGAAATTCAGGATTGTAGAATCCAAAATGTAAAGACAATTTATATTCTCCTAAAATATGATACTTGTCTTTGGCGCTAAAGATTGATTCTGATCAATTTGAATAAAAAGACTACTAAGAGGTAATTCTCTAAATGTTAGAGTTAATTACTAAAAAGACTACTAAGAGGTAATTCTCTAAATGTTAGAGTTAATTACTTTATATGTATTAAGATCTTGCATTTCATGCAAGATAACCAATAGGATTTTGTTGGAAAAGCCTACAGGCCAAAGATCACGGATGAATATTTCATCACTCTAGTTGATGATTATTCAAGGAATGAGTATCGTAACCTAATGCAACATAAGTCTGAATATTTTGAAAAGTTCAAGGAATATAAAATTCAAGTTGAAAGTCAATTAGGTAAATCTATCAAGACACTATGATCAGATCACAGTGAAAAGTACAGGAACCTTACGTACTAAGACTAATTGATAGAAAATGAGATTTTATCTCAACTCTAGCACAAAGTACCATTTAGTGAAATTGTGTTGTAAGAGGAGAAACGAGACCTTGTTAGACATGGTCAGAACAATAAAGAATTACACGTCACTACCATACCTATTAGAGTTTCGGCATGCATAGCGGAAGCATCGTTGGATCTAAGTACTCTTATTTTGTTAATTTAAAAGGAAAAAGCATGTAATTTGAAATTCAAAGACAATAATTTAGAAGTTACCTTTGAAGTTCAAATTCTTCTCGATTCCAAACTCGATCTTCGAACGTAACGGTCACGAACCATCACGAGAGTCTTCCCGACTATTCTCCGGCCTTAGAACGGGATTGTGGGATCCTTTGAGTGACTAAATTAAAAGAGAATTGAAGATGAAATTGGAGAGAATGGTAGAGAAATTGTCTTTACAATTCTCAAAGTTCATCATAATTCCAAGAAGAAGTCAATCTAATTAACCCTTTGTATATATAGAAGACTACATGAAAAAACATGCAAAATTGAGTTAACAAAAGGATGCCATGTAGAATCCACTCAATTTAGTGGGATTAGTGGCTTGATGTGGGATGAACACTTAGCAAAAAAACTTGACTCATAAAACCACCACCAAATGGTTTTTTCCACTAATTCAAGAATTGGATTTTTCCACTAACTTAAGAATTGGATTTTTCCACTAACTTTAGTCATCAAAATGACTCTTGACTTTTAAGGTTTAGTGGAGTCAACATTTGACTTTTGACTTTCAAAGTTGTAGTCAATTGTCTTTAATTTGACTTTTGACTAACTTTGATCAAATTAATTCAATTTAAAAATTAATTCAAATAATTAATTTTAAATTAAATTAAATTAATATTAAATAATTAATTAAACAATTTAATTAATTCAAATTTAATATCCAATAAATCCAACACTAATCCCGATCATTCCCGATATACATGATTATGAATCCATATTCATATTTTCGATATTTAAATCTTATTTTAAATATCACCATCTCTCTCTATTGTTCAATTCGCAACTGAACGTTATGTCGTTAAATATATCACATATATTTAACGCTAATTCCTTAATTTGAATTCGAACACTTCAAATTCACTCGTCACACTGTTCTAAGGTTTAGTCCGATATGAGCTAGTAGGGGGACCTCATGGACCTACAGATCATGAGCTCCAACGATCCGAGATTAACTAATTAAACTCCTTAACTCAGTTAATCAACATTCGTTAACTACCAGGACATTCCACTATAGCCTAGTAGTTGCACTCTCCTCACTGTAGATATATTATGTCCACTCGATATAACCATGATTAGTAAGTTGACCCTTCACAGGTTGTTCGTAATTTACGGTCGGGTCAAATATCTGTTTTACCCCAGTAATTACATCTTGCTCCTTAAGTCCCACTGATCCTCTAATGAACAATTGGTTTGTGATCCAATCACTAAACAGATTGGTATGTGATCTAATCACTATACCGAGTCCCTCTCGGGCCAATGAGAAGGTGGGGCCCCTTGTTCAAGACCTGGAGTCAGCACTTAAGGGAACAACCTATCTACTATCCCTAGAGACGGGTAGGAGTGAATTCCATCTTGCACCCTATGTCCCCAGCTATTTATCCGGTCTTACCCCTGAAATGGGAGGCTTATTGAGTCGGCGCTGTTGAGCCACTCTCACCCATGCAGATCTAAGGATAATCTCGAATAAACAGGAATTCATAGTTAGCTTAGGATTAAGGTCAAGTTACCTAGGTCATCGCTTTGAAATAGTCAGTCTTTAAAACAGTAAACAGCGTTATAAAGCAAGAGTGACTTATTTCGCGGTCCGGTCTAATGCAAACTCTTTGCATAGGACGCCCCCATTCACATGTCTCCACATGAACGATTCAGAATCACATCGTTTGTACTAAATACAAAATGGACCGCATCCAATAGTGTCCCCAGGATAAGGTATCCAGCCTTATCCGTATACTATAGACCGTTTTGGCTATTTACTCGAACTTGATCCACTTTTATGTCTCCACATAAAGTTCAAGTACTCATGTTATAGCCATGGATCTTAGTTTATTGGATTTAGGGTTTTCTAAAATGAAATAAGCAATTCACATATTCAATAATAACTTTATTGAATAAACCTCAATAACACTTTATTAGTAATAAAATATGTTTATCGTTTACAAACCACGAGTTTTAGGACATAAAACCCAACAATACCCTTGTTAGGATATACAATAGAGATTGTATAGTGAACATGATTCTCTCTAAAATGTGTCTACGAGACAATTTTGGAATTATAGAAGAGTAGTAAAACTAGTTTACAACCCTTCATATTTTGGGATTTTTAAGCATACATGCTGAAACTTGAATATGTTCAATAGTGTTGATAAATTGGTTCCAAGTGAAGCCACTAAATAGTTAACAAAAGTTGTTAACAATTTAATTACATTTGATAGTCAAATGGATCCTAGTCCTAAATTAAATAAGCCTCATCGTAGTGGGAGAGTTATAAGATGACCCGACCGTTACGAAGGTTTAATTGAAGCCTAAGTTGCCATATTAGATGACAAAATTGAGAGTTATTGACATAGATTAGTAAACCAAAGTCATAACCCTAGAGATAAAGTATATATACTTTATCTAGAAGTTGTAGATATTCTTGATGGGATAAAACCCATAGGTTATTAATATATCTACAAAAGTAAAAGATTTGTAAATAGGAAGATACATACCTTCAAAATAAGACTAATGATAAATATAGTGGGAGAAAGTAAACCATGGGTAATCTTTCTCATTTGTTGTCATACTAAGTCTATAAGCATTCCCTAATTCATAGTTGCATATGAGATATGTCAAGTGAAGGTTTAAGAAATATTTTCTGAAAAGAAATCTTAAAGAATGCATTTACAAATCAATTATATGAGTTCATTTTCAAAAATCAAAAGCAAAAGGTTTGCAAGTAGTAAATGTTCATTTATGAAATGAATTTGATCACTAGATTTTTGAATGTAAGGTTTGATAAAAGTATAAAAAACTATGACTTTGAATAAATATTAATGATACTGTATAGAAAAGAAAATCATTAATTACTTATTGAAGTTTTCTCATGTTTTGTGTGGATGACTTACTACTCATTGTGAATGATGTAAGATTTCAATCCAACATAAATTGTTGACTATCTAACCAATTCCAAATGAATGATTTAAATTACTGGGTATGTCCTAAAAACAGAGATTTCGAGGATAAAATGTTATCTATGTCTCACACATCTTATATTGACAAATTTTTTGTCAAGTATATGATGTAATACTTCAAAAATGATAATATTTCATTCTTACCTGAAGTTTATCTTGTCTAAGGAATAGTGTCCTCGGACATTTCAAAATGTTGAGAACATTAGATTGACTATCTACGTTTGAGTGGGAGAAAATCTAATGTACACATGAGACATGACATTTGACAGTAAAATTGATTAGCATATATTAGTTAACCCAATGGTATGACCATTGCGCGGAAAATTAAAAACTTTTCTAAAAAATATCTATGGATAAAATGAGAAATTATAATTTTGTGTATGGGGTTAAAAATTTGATCATTACGATACACACTTGCTTTGACAAAGATTTATGGAAATCTATGTTTACCTTAGGTGGTAGAGCTTGATGTACAAGTTAATATTTTTGTTTATGAAGCAATAAAATAATTTGTATATAGCTAAAATAGTCTCCCATTGATCTGAATGGCGTTCCAGATATGGTTAAGCCTATCACACTTTATTAAGATAGATAGTGATATAATTGCTAAAATTAAGGAACTGAGAAACCACCAATGTATAAGGCATAATGCTGAGAGAGAAAACATCATGGTAGGGACCACGATGACTTTTAGTTGACAGTCGTTTTGATCTATATAAAAAGACTCTCCAGGCTAAATTGTTTGAGGGTCACTTAGAATGTCTAGGATTATGAGACATGTCTCATCTTCACTAGGGCAAGTGAGAGAACATGTTAGTGTAGAGTATGTCCTAGGATACATGTCTCACCGGCTTTAGTGCAAGTGGGAGATTGTTGGGATTTATGCCATAAAGCCTCGTAATTAATTAATAATTATTTGATAATTATTTGATAATTATTTTTGTAATTTATAATATTCATTATTTATAAAAATCCAAGATTATTAGTGTAATCTTGAACAGTATGTAGTTGACATACGAGAGGATCATGTTCAAGGAATAACCTAAATAGTCTATAGTATATGGATAATGTTGGATGCCTTATCTTGGTAACATTATTGATACAATCCACTTTGTAATTGTTACAAATGATTTGATCCAAATCATTCCTGTAGAGACATGTGAGTGGGGGTATCATATACAATGAGTTTGTATAAGACTGGACCACGGAATGTATAATCTCTCTTTATAAATCTGTTATTTGAGAAGATTAATATTTCACAGGATGATCATATGTGACTCGATCTTAATCCTGAGTGAGTTATGAACTCCTGCCTGTGAGGGCATGTCCTTTGATTTGTATGGGTGAGAATGACCTTTATAGCCGATTCAATAAGCCTACCATTTTGGGGACTTGACCAAACAGGGAGCTGAGAACATAAGTTTCACAATATTGAATTCACTATTTCTCATATAGGGAAAGTAGATGAGTAGTTCCCGTAAGTGTGATTTCAGGACTTGAACAATGGGGCCCCACCCTCTCACTAGCCCGAGAGGCACTTGGTTTATGGTTGGATCCTAAACAGGTTGTTCATTAGAGAATCAGTGGTACTTAAGGTGTAAGATGTAATTACAGGGGTAAAACGGACTTTTGACCCAGCTGTAATTACGAACAACTCGTGAAGGATCGACTTGCATGTAATGATTATATCCATGGACACAACTTGTCCTACAGTGCATAAGAGTGCAACTCTAGGCCTATAGTGGAGTGACCTAGAGTTAATGAATAAAAGTTAATTAATTAATGAGTTTAATTAATTAATTTTGTATCATTGGAGCTTATAAATCTGTAGGTCCATAAGGTCATCTTGCTAGCTTATAGTAACACTAAAATGATCAATTTAGTTGAAAGAAAAATTTGAAATATTCAAATTAATATTTAATATATTTGATATATTAAATGTAGAAGAGTAAAATATATTTATTGTATTTGATACATTAAATATTAGAGGAAATAGTTTTTGTATATGATACATTAATATTAAAAACTATATACACATGTTATTTGAATGAGATTCAAATTGGTTTAAGGTATATTATAAAAGATTAATTTTATAATATTTGAATAAGATTCAAATAAATATAAAATACATATTTTAATATTAGATATTAAAATGTATTTTATTAAATAAAATTAATTTCCTAAAAGCCCTATAAATAAGACATTTAGGTTTAGACAAAATGGTTGGCCAAACACACTACTCACCCTCCTGCAGAGAGAATTGTTCTCTCATTCTTTCAAAGAGCTTCCACAAGCATTGATCCCGTGTTCGAGTCATAGCGAGGAAAATCTCGTGGAAAAAAGGACACAAGAAGATTATTGTTCATCAAAGGTAATATATGCTTAAACTTGTTTTAGTTTAATTCCAAATAAAACAAAGATCGTTTCCAACGCTTCCGCTGCGGGGATTGAAGCGTCCATTCCCTTCACTATGAAGTTATGTTGACTAGCAATCAGTCCATTTTATAGCCTTATCTACTTGTACTGTTACTAAAATGGTTGAAAATTTCAAAAGTCTTTTTCCCAGGAAACAAGCAGAATTCTGCGGATAGACAGTTGTTGGGTTCATTTCCTTATATCATACACAATCAGGAAAGGGTAGGCTTAGGCTAGGCAAATATGCTCGAGGGGCCTGTCTTGTTTGAGGCATCTAATCCATTTTGAGCACTTCGCATTTTTCCATCCATCAGTGTCCTACAAAATGATTTTCAACTTTTGGTTTCCAATAGATTATAATTTGGTTTCATTAATGAGTTAGCATTGATTGAAATATATGTTGATTTCAATTTGGTTTATGTTGTTCAACTCTCCCTTTTCTTTTTAGAATGTTTAAGGATTTGACACTTAGTGATGAAAAAGATAAGCAAACAAAGGCTATTTGGGATGATTGATACCTTCATTTTGGAGCTATAATTATGTCCCTAATTCACGTTTATTATTGGCTTAATCTTGTTTATATGTGATTATTGCAGGTGTTCTCGGTAATTCGCCCTCGGGAGCGTTTTGGCGCTTTTCGGGACTTAATATCGCAATTTAAAGGCCTAGGAACACTTCCCGGGAAGACCCGTGCAAAGACACGAAGGTTGAGCACTTTTGGGAAATTGAAGGCAAAAATCCATGCATCAACCCGAGAGCTAGCGTCGAGCGACAGCGTCGCGACGCTAGCTCGACGCTCCGAAGTCTGAAGCGCTGAATTGAAGAAAAACTCGAGAGCAAGCGTCGAGTGATAGCGTCTCGACGCTCGCTCGACGCCGACAGCGTCGCGACGCTGTCGAGCGTCTCGACGCCACCCCGACTGCGCGCGCGCGGATTATTTAGGGCGCAGCGTCGAGACGCTGCCCTAGCGTCTCGACGCTACGACGGATTACTTAAGTTTCTGTCCGATTTTAGCCGCCATTATCATCTTCTACCTCGAGCTCCGCGCCTGATTTGACGTCCAGCAGCTATTTTCCACCATGGGAGGGGCTAGGAAGCTCGATTTGAAGCCGTCCCACACCACACAAGTCATGAGTGAGTAGATTTACCGTTTTTGGCTCGGGATTGTAAGGATAAATGTAGTATGAACTCTTGGTGAGGTTGTAGGATTGAAATTCTGAATTGGTTGGATGTTTTATTGAATTGAATTCTATTTCTTAGCTTAATCTATGAGCACGTTTGAATGATTTAGGACTAGGCACCCTTGATTTTGAGCATGTTCATTTGTTAAAGGATTTGATGTCGTGCCTCTCGTTTCCGCCAAGTAACAAGGAATTATGGCACCTTGAGCGTATTGGCGTCCTTACGCTCTTGGTGTTCGTTCTTCCCGAATTAGGATTCCAAATCGACATACTAATTTCGCGTCCAAATTAGATAGTCGTCACAGTTAGCTTGTTGCTACCGTTCGGTCTTGGGAGAGCGTTGGCCGCCAATGTCCGAACGGTATGCTTGATTAGCATGATTAATTTTGTCTAATTAAATCCATGGAGCATGTCTGAGTTATTTATTAATTTTAGACGAGCTGTGCATTCATTAACTTATACAACCATAATATTCATCAACCTATGACCCAAGAAGCATGCTAAATTTATTCCGATCGTCCCGAGTCGGAAACTCCGTTAGCTAAATTCTCCCATTTGTTTTGTTCCATCTTGGTTACTTGAAAACCAACAATTACCCCCTATTTCACTTATATTAATAGTTTGCAAATTTAATTAAGATTAAGTCAAAATACCTTAATTCCCTGTGGACCGACCCCGTTGCTACTATTCTACAAATAGTGTAGTGATTTCGGGCACTTATAAATTCATTTTGGCGGGTCTCGACAACCCGATGATTGGCGATAGTTCAATAATATCGTTACCAATGATGTTACTCTTAATACATTCATAAAAGTGTGTGTTGCTGAGACTTTAGATGGGAACAGACCTAACTGTCATTTTAGTAAAATTGGATGGAAGAATATGATTAAGAACTTCAATGAAAAGACAGAAAGAAATTATGGATACAGACAGCTTAAGAACAAATGGACAACACTCAAGAAAGATTGGCAAATTTGGAATAATTTGGTTGAAGTTAAAACTGGTTTAGGATGGGACCATTTAAGACAAACAATTGATGCAAATAATGAATGGTGGGAGGACAAATTAAAGGTGAATTTTTCTGAAAATTTTAATTTTCAATGCAACTAGTTAATGGTAGAATAAATAGTGTGATGATATTAATTATTTTTTTATAGGTATTTCCTGAGGCAGCAAAATATCGTGCAAAAGGGTTACAAAATGTGGACCAATTAGACATTATTTTCAAAGATATTGCAGTAACTGGATAAGGAGCATGGGCCCCATCTCAAGGTTTTGTAGTTAAGGGTGCAAGTGATAGAGTTGAAGGTTATACTGATGATACAATTGGAGAGACAGAGGTCAACGAGAATGAGTATAACAATAATGTCGATAGTACTGCTAATGATGTTGATACTACTAGTGAAGCTTATACTCTAGGGAGAGAAAAAAAAAGGAAAGCAATCAGTTCAAAAGTTGGATCTTCTAAGATGACTGACAAATTAGATCGTCTTTGTGATGTAATTGAATATAAAAGAAGAGATTTGCCGAGATGCAATATTCTTGAAGTAATGGATACTTTAATGAGTTTGCCTGGGATTGTGGAAGGAAATGAGTTGTATATGAAGGCTACTGAAATTTTCACCAAAAGAGAGAATAGGGAAATGTTTGTTGCTATACAAAAGTCGGAGACAAAAATTGAATGGCTTAAGCAAAAACAAGTTTGACATTGGATTGATCTATTCTAGTAGTTTTACAAGACTTTTGTTGTTTAGTTATTTGAATTGTTTGTTATTTAGTTATTTGAACTGTTTGTTGTTTAGTTATTTGAATAGTTGGTTGTTTAGTTGTTTAGTTTTTTTTGGAAGTGTGATATGATCATGGACACCATAACAATGCCTCAAGGTCTAATAACAAGATAACGAGCCAAATCACTTAGAGAAGCCATGAACAAACACATACAAGGCTTAGTGACTTTGGCTAAGGAAGAAGGAGAACCAACTCAGAAGAAATTCAATGTGTGGAATGTTAGTTTGGAGGGGCCAAACTCAGTACCAACCTTGGAGCGCCATGAGAACCTCGAATTACATCCACGAATTAGTGACTTGGGCTAAAGAAGGAGAACTCCCTGCATTGTACCAACTTCGACTGCTTACAAATTTCTTATTTCTTAATGAAACATAGCCGAATTAGATACCATTTTAAAGATCTTTGAAATATGTTTCCAACCATATAGATTACACTCCAATCCGAGCACGGAAGAAGAAGTTATTACCAAAATACCTCCAATCTGGAAACTTTCCTTTTATGATTCTCCTCACTTTTATAGAATGTAATATTTTTACTTTTTGGAGTGTTTTGTCCGAACATTATCAACTTTTATGTTTAGGAAAACGTTTGAATTATTTTAATTTAAATATTAGAATATGATTTATTTTTTCTAATTATTTTGGGATGTTTTTACCTTAATAGTTCTAGGGTTTTGTCTTGCTCAAGTAGACAACCATAAGGCTATATATATGCCTTCTTTCTCATTTGTACGAGTCTTTTTTGCCATACAATTTTATCAATAGAGAATTTAGTTGCTTGTTAAGCCGTGAGCTTGTTTCTTGTGCATTGCACCCTTCGTGGAATCATTCAAGGTTGGTTGGTCACCAAACTTGTGGAGTGTTTCCCACCCTGGATTGGATTAATCAATAGTCCAACTCCTTGGTCTTTCACCAAACAAAAGGTAACATGGTATTGATTTGCTTTTCTAAACCTTTAAGCATATCGATTGTGCGACACAAGATTCGGTTTTTTGGTAGATTACTTGAGGATCTTTCCCTTTGTGGATTGCCTAGGCTCCAAACCTATTTGTCGTCTATATCAAAGTGTATCTTTGAACCTCATACAAATACATCCTAAATGAAACTTTTCTCAATCTCTTTCCATTTGTTTCCTTGATATTTTTTTTTCACATAACATCTATATACAAGTACTAGCACAGGTTATGGTTAATTGTATTTTTTTTTTTTGTGTTAACAAAGATGCCGTCTTATATGATTGATACTAATAGCTCTTCAGACGATAGTGACACTGATGAGTTTGACCATTTAGTAGAAATTGGATGTACAATGGTTGTGAGTTATTTCAAAACATATGTTGATAAAGAACCATGCAGGACATCGTTCCACACATGTTTTAAGTTTGTTAGAAAGGTTCTAAATGGACATGATGTTAGCTGTCATCAACAATTTAGGATGGAGAAACAGGTGTTTAGTCAATTATTGATGACATTAAATCAACAATATGGCCTAAAAAGTAGTTCAGATATGTCGTTGGAAGAGGCTTTATCCATGTTTCTTATCACACTAGGGCATGAATTAACTAATAGAATGATTCAAGAAAGGTTTCAACACTCAGGCAAAACTGTTTCTCGATGGTTTAGTTTGGTATTAGATGTTGTTTGTCTGTTAGCTGTGGACATCATCAAGCCAAGTGATCCGCAATTTAGATCAACTCCAAGTAAAATGAAAAATGATGATTGATATTGGCCATACTTTAAAAATTGTATAGGAGCAATTGATGGCACCCATATACCGGTTGTTGCTCCTAGAAATAAGCAAATACCATATATTGGTAGAAAATGTATTACTACCCAAAATGTTATGGTCGTATGTGATTTTAATATGTGTTTCACATTTACTTGGACTGGTTGGGAAGGTGCTGCTCATGACACACGTATCTTCATGGAAGCTTTACGAAAACCTCATTTAAGTTTTTCTCATCCACCTAAAGGTGTGTTTCTAAAATTTAATATTATAAGTTTTTTTTTTATGATTTATAAATATTTGGAACATTTTTCTACTTTGCATATTGTAGGTAAATATTATCTTGTTGATGTTGGATATCCACAGATGAAAGGATATCTAGGTCCTTATAAAGGCGAAAGATATCATCTTCCTGATTTTCGTCGTGGGAGTAAACCAAGAGGTAAAAAATAAATATTTAACCACAGACATTCATCTTTTGATGTACAATTGAGAGGACATTTGGTGTTTGGAAGAATAGATGGCGAATGATACGACATATGCATCGTTTTCCTTTCGAAAAACAAGTGAAGATTGTTGTTGCATCAATGACACTTCATAATTTTATAAGAACTCACTCTACTACCGATTTTGATTTCAAGCCTTATGATGACGACGAAGATTTGTTGCCTTTCAAGTGATGAAAAAAACGAGTCGAATGTTACTGAAGAAAGTGAAACTTCTTTCCGTGGAAAAGAGATGATGGAAGAGGAGCGATAGAAAATTGCAAAACTTCTTATATCTCGTTAATGTGTTTTATTAGATAGTTTGTGTTTCAAGAATATGTAGTTTAAGCTTTTATAATAATACAAACATTTTAAGATTGAATGAAGTATATGGGTTATGAATTTTTATTTTGATATTTATTATGCATAGTTGGTTAGTCAATAGTTAAATAAATGTTTACTTAAATAATATATTTAATTAATGTCTTTTTGGTAATTTAGTAATTCTAAAATCAATTTTAGAACCAAACATGAATAATTTAAATTTGGATCGAGGGCTTCCTAGCTTGTTCTCGATGTTGAAGGATTGTTCTTCCAAGGATTAAGGGAGTCTTCGTTGTTTGGGAATTCTCTCTCAGCTCTTAGGAGTAGAAATTTTCTGAACCTTGAAAATGAAGAATGAGCTCTCTATTTATAGAGTTCTCATGAGCCTAATGGGCTTGGGCTTGGATCCAATGGGCTTGGGTCCAATGAGCTTGAGTCCAATGAATTTTTGAGTTTTGGGCTCAATGGGCCATTTGAATAGCTTTCTGGGCCGATTTGATTTTGAGCCCAATTGTGATATGACCCAATTTGATTGGTTAAATTTATTTGCTCCAACGGTCATGATGAAGACACGTGACAACCGCTGATTGACTGGAATTTCTCGGTCAACATTTGGTTCTGAATGTCATCATCATTATCATAAAAATATTTTTCATAACTCATAGATTCATAATGAAAATGATCATGCATTTGATATTCCTGAAAGCCATAATTATCATTATAATTCACATTGACATAAGAGGTGTAGTTCAAAGGGTATGAATTGAAGGATTTGGGTGGTTTGAAACTCCCTAAGGCCACCTATAATTATTAAAAGCCATAAAAATAAAATAAAGAACTAGACTTAGACTTTCAAGTAAATGCAAACACCAATAAAAAATATATATATATATATATAGTCAGGATGTAAAGACAAAAACTCAAAGCAAAAACAATAAAATAACAAGACAGAAAATAAAAATAAAACTCTAAAGTAAGACCGAGTGAGTTCTCCACAATATTAGGTGAAACTAAATAATTGCCAATCTTCGACAACGGCGCCAAAAACTCGTTGTGCAAAATTGGTGCAATAAAATACCGCAAGTGTACGGGTCAAGTTTTAATATAGTGTATAAAAATACGGATATCGTTCTCAAGATTGGTTTTCTAGTTCATCTAATTACCACGAATACTATCACTCAATTTTATTTAGAGAATTAAAATAAAAGGATATGGTTAAAACAAAATAAAAATAAAAACATAAAATAAAATTTGGAGAACAATAAGGAGAGATATGTCCTAGGGCAGTGACTTGAGCAATGATTTCACCGTTTTCTCATCAAATTCTTCGTTCATTAAAAGATGGAATTAATCAGTTTTTAGATTGTTGACAAGTTCTACCCTATAGACTTGTTATTCTCTCGAGCAATAACAATATTCTTTGAAAAGTAAATTACCTATATTTCTATGGCAATTCAGACAATCCAAATATGAAGAACCTAAAACTATAATCTACAAAGATATGTCTATCTCATGTATAAATCAGGGAAAACAATTCAGGATCATCAACAATAATCATCTTTCAACCTCAAATCATTGACATAAAATTCATGCGAAGAATAACTCAATCCTAACATGCATTAAGATCAGAAAAGTTCTCACAACCAATATAAAATTGAAATACTAACTATCAATTAAGAAGAATAAGGTAAAAAACAAAACGATTACATCAAAGCTTTAAGACACAAGAGTTTAGCTAATCATGTTCAATTCAAAATATAAACTAAAAAAATAAACCAAAAAAAAAACTACAAATTAAGAGGGAAAGAAGAAATAAAACTCGTGTCGATTCCACGTTTTCGCTGCAATATCCACGATCCCGAGCATATAAATCTATACTTTTTGCTCCCAAAAGTCTCTTTTAATTCTAAAAACTAAGTAGTTTCGAAATTGGGATTCACTCTCCAAATTGGCTCCCAAGATCAACTAAAAAATATGTATTTATAGTGTAAAATAGGGCAAAATTCGTCTATAGGCTTTATGGCAAATCTGGGGGCTACGATCACATGCAGCGCGAATCCATGGGGTTTGATGGACATGCTATGTTGAGCTGGCGAAGACTGGGCTGACGAAATATATATATAACGACGGGTTAAAATTAAAAACTTGAAATTTGGCTGAGATGGTTGAACGCCGGTTAGAATAGCCATTCGCGCGCGTGCGACTTGAGTTTGAGGTTGGACTTGTGCAATTTTACAATTTTTTTTCCACCATTCCAAGCGCCTAGGCGCCGAAATGGGCGACTAGGCGCTATGCTCTCGGGTTTTGGACCTATTTCCCTTCTTTTTATCACTTGGGAACTTCAATTCGCATCTAAATAGCTTAGTTTATACCACAAAACTTCTAAATTCCCCAGTTTCCTCCAAAATGCTCGATATCTATAAAATAATCAAATATAATCGTGAAAGTACACATTTAATCCTTTAAACTAACATTAAATAAGTCATAAAGATGGCTCATTTTGTGTGCTGTCAACCCTAAAATCTAAATTCAAGATTATATATATAATTATTATTTATTTTTTAATTTAGCCAATCTGGGTCGGTTCGGGTTGAACCGAGCCAAATTTGGTTAAACCCGCGAACCGACCCGAAAATTAGAATTTTTAAATATCAAACCCAACTCAACCCATATTAAAAAAAAACCAACCCAACCCGAAAAGTTTGATTGGGTTTGACGGTTCGTGGGTTTTTTGTACACCCCGAAGCACACCTAGGTCCGAAGCTTTACTTTACTAACATTATTTTTTCCTTTATAATTTTTTTTACATATATGTTTATAACATTATTTTTTCTTTTATAATTTATTTTTTACATATATGTTTATAAAAGGTAATTCATATTTGTTTATAAAAGTAGTTATTTTTATTGCTTTAAAAATATATAGAAATTTATGTTTTTAGAGAAAAACCAGGCTGAATTATTGGGTCTTTTCAAACTGGCGTGGAAATCTCTTTTTTTAAAAAAAATAATTTAGACTTGTATTTTTTAAATTATAAACCATGTTTCATTGGGAAATTGTAACAGATGTCAATTTAGAATAAGATAATTAAATATAGGATGTTTTTAAAAAATTTGCGGATATGGAAATTTCTATCGCAGATATCTTATGGTTGATAGAAGTCTATCGTTGATCACCTCAGCTTTTTATAGATTTTTGTCAATGATAATAGTCTATTAGTGATAATAGTCTATCACTATAGAAATCTATGAGTGATATGATAAAGTCTATCAGTGATAGAAACAAATTTTTCTGCCATATTTGCAAAACATTTTAAAGTTTGCTAAATTTGCAATTAGTTTGAACTTGATGGCTATTTGTGCAACCAGCCCTATTTCATATTTAACTTTTTAATATTTATTTCTATAAGAAATTGTACTCATCTTTTTATATATATTTATATTTAAAAATATTGAAATGTCATTTTATTCCTTAAATTTTGAGAACTATTTTAATCTTCATACTTTCAATCAATCTTAAAATATTCATTTTTATTATTAATTTTTTTAATCTTTTTAAAAATAAATTAGTCTATATTAACATCTCGGTCTATAAATTTTGGAAACATATTCATATTATATTGTGTTTTTCTTTTATATATATATATATATATATATATATATTCATTTCAAAGTGTCCAATAAGTCTTATTTTTGTGTTTAAGAGATCCACGATCTTTAAAAAGTTTCTGATATATTTTTCAACTTTCAATTTCGTATCTAATAGGTTCTTGAATTTTCAATTTTAAGTCTAATAGATTCTTGTCTTATTCAACATTTTTTTAAATTCACTTATTCATTAGAGTGAAAGTTGAAAATTTAGGGATCTAATGAAAACATTTAAAATTTAGGAACTTATAAAATACTAAATTGAAAGTTTCGGGACCAATTAGACATTTATTTTCAGTTTAGGGACCAATTAGACTTTTTTTTTTCAGTTTAGGGACAAATTAGACATTTTTTTCAGTTTAGGGATCTAATAAACTCAAGCTTTAAGGTTCATAAACTAAACTTGCAATTTTTTTTTCTATTTGATAAGACATCGAGATGAGCTAAATTCTAAGATTGTACTAAGTTTATTTGAACTTAGTGTAATGTCCCACATTACCATTAAGGGTATTTTCGTAATTTTCTATTGTTGTTTGTTTATTATGATTGTTATAATTAGAGAAATTCATTTCATATATTAATAACTTATTGAATTTGTATTTAGTTATTTATCCATTAGGAGAGTCAAATATTTATGCATAAAAGGTTAATTAACAAAGAATGTAACTTTAAATTGGAAGTATGATGTGGTTACTTATAAGTATAGTGAATTGTAACTTTTACCATAAGTTATATTATTTTATAAACTATTTTACTACAAGGTAATAAAAGAAGTAAATTATAATTCTTGACATTTACATTCCATAATTTATCCTAGTCAAAGTAAGTAGACAAAAGAGGAGGAAAATAGTCATCTTAGTTATTAAGTTCTTTAATCTTATTAAGTTTTTCTTAAGACATCTTTTAGACTTCCACCCAAGGGTCATTATAAATTTATGTGGGTGAGTTGGAGAGCCAAAGGACATGTTGTAAGATCTCTTGGATGTTCATACAAAGAGAAGAAGAAACACTTGGTTGCTTCAAATTCCAATGAACTTTACTCTTAAGTTCTATGTGTCCTTTCATTATCATTCCAAAATTTGTCTAAAGAAATCTCCAAGGTTTTCTCTCTAGCACCTATTCTAATTCTGTAAATCTCATCTTGAGAAAGGATCACTTGTTTTGCAAGTTGTTTCAAGTGTTGTTCTTGGATTTTACAAGATCGTTCATCGGTTGCACCAAATCGGTAAGAAATCAGTTGTTTTCCATCTAGTTTCATAGTGAATCTTTCTTGATATTTTTCATAGATCCTAAACATGTTCATACCTATCTTTTTCTAAGGTATTCCAGCATCATTTGAATCTAATTAGTTGCTGGAAATTTTCCTCCATGCATCGTTTACGGTAGAGACGAAAAACACACCACCGGTAAGCCTCTTTTTCTTTGTTGTTTGAAATTGTTTAGGGGTTCTCTTGGAAAATTTTAGGTGTTGTTTTAGATCTAAAAAGTGTTGATTTTGGGGCTGAAAATCAGAATTAAAATGCTTAAAAAAACAATCTTTAAAATTGCTCTAAAATGGTGTTTATCGGTTTACGTTATTTCCTAGTTCTAGCTCGAAATTGATTGATATAGAAGTTTAACTACATTTGTTTTGATTTTTTTTTTATCATATCCAGTAGCATAAAGTAAGCTTAAATATATTTTCAAGGAGTTCAAATTAACTTTCATGATCATATTTTCATAGGGCTTAAAATCGGTAAAAACTAGTACAATTTGTGTTTTCAATTTTTTAATGAATTCTATGATGTAGTAAATTATTTTAATGTATTTTTTATCTATAAATCAGAGCTTAATATGTTCACAAAAAGTATCTTATGAGTTTTGAATATTAATTTTATGATTAATATTAACTATGTGCATTAATATGCAAATTAGGTTAGCTAGTAAAGTTAGTGTGTTTTAGCTAGTAAATGAAGTTTCTTTAGCAAAACTAAATTTAATTTAGACCTAATTTAATTTGTGTCATATGTTATTTAGGAAGCTTTAAAGGATTTAGATTTGAAGCTTGAGGTAAGTGGATTCTATCATAAGTAGCCGAATTGATTGTCGTATTGTATAGTTGTGATGTTTGATTAATCTTTTTATTGTGGTATTGATTGTAAGTGATTTATATTATATTGTTTTAATATATACTTGATTGATTTTTTGTTTTATGATATTTGATGTTTTGCAAAGTATGTTATGTCATGTTATTTTTGTATGGTTCTACACTTCACATGATCTATGTTACTTTGATTGGTTAGTGAAGCATGCTTAGGTTGAGTATGACATATATGTGTGTTACATTACATTCATGGAGTCAACTAAGTAGAGTCATGGAGTTAGGGAAGAATATGTTAGGCATGAAATACCCAAATTAAGCAGTTATGTTATGCAGCTAGATGTATTATATGACAAGTATGGTTTCTGCTAACGGGCTGGGCCCTAGGAAACAAAATTAGTTCATGTTAATGATAATTATAAGGGGCAATTACCTTATAAATATTACATGCGGAATTGACGGTCATGGTATGGGGTATTTCTGCTTAGCATGGCGCCAAATCAAGGATATAAGTATGTATGTAAGAATATGTAAGCAAGTACAAGTATGTTAAGGTAGATTGTTTCATAGGCTACATGTTAGGATGTGATATGCAAGCATGTAAGCATGTTGTGTGTGTTTGAGCATGAAGGTTCCTTATGATAGGAACCACTTACAAGGTATTTTTATACTACCTCTCGTGGTTTTATATTTTTCAGATAGCCCTGTAGATGATGGTGAATTCATCGAGGATGATCTTGGCATTGAAGAGGAAGAACCATGAGATGTGCCCGAAATTTTAAGTTTAATGATTTATGATCACAACTTTAGTTTATGTTTATTTTATTTATAGACACTGTTTTATAATTTCCGGTGTTACAGATAAACTTTAAGTTTTATTTAAGTTGTTAAGACTTATGATTATGGAATTTAGATTTTTATTTAAAAAGAAAATTATGAGTTATGAGTAATTATCCCATTTTAAATTAATTAATTATATATAAAATTTGGGGTCATTACACTTAGTTAGGAAGCATTTGGTACATTAACATATTCTTTATGGGTGTGGATTCAAACCTCAAACTTTTTTTGCCCCCCCTAAACATTACCGTCTGGGTCCGCCCCTGGTCGTTGCCGCCATTGGACAAGCTCTTGTTGAGAACTTACATAGATGTTATCGTGAGAAAGAAAAAAAATGAATGCATTTTATTAATGAGATTATGAGCAACAAAGAAGTGTTGTGGGAATTTGAGGTTCTGTTTTTTTCTTTGTTGTGGGAATTTGGATTTGAAGATGCAGAGAAGGGTTTCGTTGGTGGATTTGGACGGATTTACAAAGGTCGATTATAAGACAAGTTGTTGTGAAGAAATTATAATGTAACGATAAGAAATAAGAGAAAGAAATGTAGGTTATGTTTTTTTTTTCTTTTTTTTTTTTTTGCTTATATGTTGAGAAATCCTACAAGAAATAACTTTGAAATTTGCAGAATGAAGTCAATATATTGGGCAAAATTCACCATTCAAACATCATCCGCATTCCGAGTTACACCATTCAATACGGGGTATTTGAAGTTTTTTTTTTTGTTGCAAATACAGGCTATTTGAAGTTTTTTTTTTGTTGCAAAAACTATTTATTTGATTTTTGTTTTGCAAATACAATGTATAGTGTATTTTGCCTTCGGTGCAAATTCTTTGAGTTTTTGCAAATACAAGTATTTGTACCGTGTAATTGTTAAAAAATTACAATTACACTAATTGCAGTTTGCAATGTACCGTGTAATTGTAGTTTGCAAATTACAATTACGGCTGACTACATACAAGTATAGCCAAAGAAAAACCCAACCTCAGAAAAACAATATGTCTGTAATTGCACTTTGCAATGTATCGTGTAATTGCAGTTTCTAATTATACTTTGCAATATTGCAATCTACCGACGGGTACCTTCCCCGTGATTTTATTTTCAATTAAAAAATATATTGTATTTTCACTTTTAGTGAATTGAAAAAACATTGTATTTTCTTCCCATGCTTCTTTATTTACTAGTACATTAAATTGTAAAAACAAAATACATGATAATTGCAAAAGAGTTTGAATTGTTATTTATCTTACTATTGAGAGGATTTTCATTGGTTTTGAATTCTAAGGTGCATTTTCTCTCCCATTATCATCTGGATCGGTTTGTTTTTCCTCTCTCATGATCATAATTTTTTTATTGTTCAATTTGATGATGAAGTAAAAACTAAGAGCATTTTTTTTCTCCAATTTTGTGTCACACTATGTGAGTATGCTCTGTTTTTTTTTTTGTCTTCTAAGTATTGTTGTTGTCCTTCCCGAAGAATAATACACTGTAATTATAAATGGAAAATACAGTGTAATTGCAAAAACATTTTTTCGTATTTCTAGTAATTTGCAAAAATACTGTTGTTCACACGAAGAATTCGACGAAGGAATTTAGACACGTGTAAATGAAATTTGAATTTGTATTTGTATTGTATTTGTGTGTAGGGGATTACAATCTCTAATGTTTATCCTCTGATTCTTTCTCTCTCAAATGTAACTGTACTCGAGGGCTTCGCAGTTTGTTCTCGAGGTTGAATCTTCAGCTTCGCGTAGCGGTGAAGTCTTCAGGATTCAAAGAGTCTTTCGTTACTTAGGAATTCTCTCTAAGTTCTTTTGAGAAGAAATTTTTTGAACCTTGCAAATGAAGAATGAACTCTCGATTTATAGAGTTTCTAATGGGCCTAATGGGCTTGGGCCTGGATCCAATGGGTTTGGGCTTGGATCCAATGGGCTTGGGTCAAATGGACTTTTGGGTTATGGGCCCAATGGGCTTGAATTCAATGGGCTTGGGTTCAATGGGCTTTGGGCCAAATTGCCATTTAAATAGCTTTCTGGCTCGATTCGATTTCGAGCCCAATTGAGCTATGACCGAATTTGCTCGGTTAAGTTTATTTGATCCGTCGGCCATGATGAAGACACGTGGCGACTGCTGATTGGCCAAAATTTCTCGGTCAACAAATGCCCCTTTTTCGAGAGTTATGCACATGTACGTGTGGGTGAGTCTCGGAAAAGTTAAATTTTGAAATCGAAATGTAGGACACCCCTAATTTCGAATCCGCTTCGACATATCAATTTTATCGAAATATGAAATTTGGTTCATAAATCAATTATTTTGATTGATACATCTTTCTGTGCCAATTGACCAAAAAAATATGAATTGGGCTCACAATTTTGATCTTTCTTATTTGGCAAAAGCTTAACTTGAACTTTTAGTAGATTTTTGTGTTCTACTTTAATTCTATATTTGGATGTAGAGTAGAGCTTTACGTCTGCTCAATTTAATTTTGAAAAAGGGTTTGACTTTGAATTTTACTCAAATTTCGAGGTGGGATAAAATTTGGAGTATACCCAAACCAACAATTTCGATTTTGATACTTGGATTTAGATAAATTTTGACTCTAAATCTTGCTCGGGAGTAAAATTTGGAATATGTCCAAACTTCAAGTCCAAAGTAAATTTGGATTTCGTTAAAAAATTTGGCTGGAACGCAAATTGTAAAATTGATGGAAATTTGATGGATCTGAGGCTTGAATTTTGAGTTGAAATTTGAACTCAACTCGTGATCACGGAACGGAATTTAGAACACGCCCCAAATTTCAATTCAACGAATCGATTAAAATTTCTCATCCAAGTTGAACGAAATATTAAAATCGGAAGCCAAATGATAATATTTAAACATGTTTGGCAAAGTGGAACTTGGATGACTTTGTTTTTGGTTGGTCCTGAGTTCGAGTTTTTTTTATACACATTTTGCACAAAATTTTGAACTCTTAAGTGAAGGGTATTTTAGTAACTTCACCCTACAAAACTTAATTCTTTTAGGTTTCTTATCCATTATAAATAGAATGAGATGCATTGGCACTCATTTGTTTGGAGAAGTTGAGGAGCCAAAAGAAGAGGAGAAGTCCAGCCTCCGCCGCTCCGTGATAGCACTCCAAAAGTGCTAATATTTAGCTCCTAAGTCTTGTAAATTACAATAATTATTTGGGCTTAATTGATATATTTTGTATAATTTAATTGCTAAGGGGTAAATCGGGGATTTGCGATAATTAAGAACTTAAATGAATATTTTATAATATTTTATTAATTAGTCGTTTTGAGTGATTAACCTACATTAATTAAATAATCTAATCTTAACTGAAAATCGATTAATGGTTTGATGGTGCAGGTCTTGTAAAGACAATGGGGTTCCCTAGGTTCAAAATTTGAAGATTTTCCCTCATTTTTATAAAAGTCATAATGGCTTGATGGTGCAGGTCTTGTAAAGACAATGGGGTTCCGCAGGTTCAAATCTTGAAGATTTTCCCTCATTTTTATAAAAGTCAACGGCCATATTTCATTTTTTCAGCTTTTTAAGCATTTAGACCTAGTTTTTCAGCCACTATTTTCGATTTTGAGAGTTTTGGCCTCGGGTTTGGTGATATTTTCATCAATTTTCAAGGTTTTGGACAATTTTGGATCGATTTTCAACACGTTTGGCTAAGGTAAGTGCTCTAATTTGAGTTAAGGATTTACTTTGATGCTCAGTGAGGGTTTTGTATGAATTTCTAGCATTGTGTTGTTGATTTCTTGCATCTCCAATTTGTATAAAGAACGAATGCCATGGCTTTCTAATTAGGATTGACACCCATAATTGTTAAGCATGTTAGTAGGCTAAGCGTTAATTCTTGATAAGCTTTAATTCATTGTAGCGAGGGTCTAGCTCGTGGCTAATCAATTCGAGCCCAAGTGACAGTGGGGGTATGAGTTGATTAACGTTTTCACGGTGGGCTCAAGGTTAGGAGAGAAATCGAATTAGTCTTAAGAAATAATTCGTCGCAATTATACCCGTTACTGTTTTCTGATTAATTGCTGGCTTATCACCTTAGATTAATTAAGAAGCATGTTTAATTAGAATTGACGCCTCTAATTAATTCTTTGGGGTGCTTTGGACCCGGTTGGGACAAGGCATTTTGCGTGCATGAAATAGAATTACTTTGCTAATTAGAATCCCTATGAACTAAGCGCATCAAGTAAATCCCGAGCACTCGAATTAGGAGCACAGGTTACTTTATTTTATTTCACCGTTAGCTATTTTTACCGCTTTCCTTTACTTTTACGTAACCCAATTCTCCCATTTACTTTATTGTTTAATTTGTTGTTTTAATTAAAAAGCAAATAGGAATTAATTAAGAGAAAATAATTTAGGTTCCCTGCGGATCGACCCGACTACCACTAGCTACAAGTTAGCTTAGTAATAGCGGTATTTATAAATTTCATTTTGGCGGGATTCAACATCCCGAAAAATAGTGAATATACCCAAAAATCCTTTACCAAAATTGGCGCCGTTGCCGGGGAACCAATTAGATTCTCTTAGTTAAATTTTATTTGTTTAAAAACCACAAAAATATTTTCCTTTTCTTGTGTCTTCTTGTTTTAACATGGCAGATTTTCGACAGCAATTTTGGGGACAATTTACAAGGAGCAACACCGAGAACCCTCTCCGAACCTCTGAGGAGAGGGTCATTATCGAGATGTACCCCGATTTTGAGGAAGGAATCGAGGAATTTCTGACTTGCGGAGGCGAGAACGGTGAGACCGAGGAAGATGAGCTTGACTTCGAGGAGCATTCCAAAGAGACTAGTGATGCGAACGAGCTAAGGAATGGAGCTGAGACTTCTTCAAGGTGGTGTACTCTGGAAGAATTTTTCGCATCTCCCAGTGATGAAGAAGATCTCGGAGAATTTTACAAGGTAAGTATATCTCCACCGATTGATTTTGACTTAGAGCATGAATTTTGTATTGAAAATTTATTTGAAGATTCATGCGCTAGTGAGCTCGAGCATCTGTCTGTTAATGAGAATATGTTTTGAAGTCTTTTCATGGATGATGTAGAATCAACTTGTGCTGAAAATGTTGTTGTGATGGATGAAGATGTGGCAATTTTTCCTCTAGAGAATTTTTCTCCTACTTTATCTTGTGATAATACATGTATTATAGGAGATTTATCTTGCATGCCCCCTTCCATCTGTGCTTCTGTTGATGTTGGTTGCCTTGAGAATTTTGATGTGATCCCTCCTTTGGTCGAGTCTTTATTTTCTGTTGAGTTTTTTCTTTTTGTTGAGTCAGTTGAGTCTTCTTTTGTTTTGATAGAGTCTGTTGAGTCTTTATTTTTTCCCATATATTGAAAATACAAAAAAGATAACAACTCTGTCCGGCTCCCTACATAAGTCGAAGAGCTTGCTTCTCTTAGCAGGTTTTGTGGATTCAAGAAAGAAGGGGACGAAGAAATACGAGAATTTTTATGTACCCTGACAGAGTGGAGGACACGTCGAGCATAACGTCGTTAAAAAAAATTGCGCTTCTTGGGAGGCAACCCATGTGTTTTTAAATTATTGTCTTTACTTTCTGTTTTTATTTTTCCTAGCTTAGTTTCTTTGTTTTTCTTTTTGTATGGGTTTGTGGCCTAAGGAACGAGATATTTGGGCAAGGACTGCGCTGGTCCAACCACCAAGCTAACAAAATTCAGGGGAGGTTTTCTGTTCCCTTAAATTTTATAATTTTAATTGCTTAGTCTGATGTGTGATACACAGAGGACTATGTATCCTTTTAGGTTGGGGGTGGAGAAGTTTGTTGGATTTTTGAAGTTGTTGAGCTGTGGAAATTCTGAATTAGAAGTGTTTTGGTCTGCTGTTGCATGTTGTTCGATGAGGACAATCTATGAAATGTTTTTAAATTCTTCGTATTTGCATATCTAGAAAAGCATGAGATTGTATGTTAGTTGAGCATTTTTCAAAAAAAAAAAAATTATGTTGCTCCCTTTCATCTATCGAGCACGTAGCATCCTATTGTTGGTTCTGTAGGCTTACAATTGTCTTATGTTGCATGAAATCTTGTTGTCACCCCGAAAGGCACCCCTAGGGAAGGCTTGATGCATGATAGGTTGTATTAAATTAATCGTGTTATAGCGAACCTATTGCCTAAAATAAAATAAAAAAAAGAAAAAGACTAAGCATGAAAATAAAAGCTCCTGAGGTGCTCCTCCTTCTTAAAGTGCACGTTAAGAAGTGAGCATTAGTCCTTAAAAATGTGAAGCTTGCTCGTAGTCAAATACGTTGTGCAGTGGAACTGCGGGTAAGGTGGAACGAAGGGAAGTTTGACATGTTAGGCTCTCTTGGAAAAAAAAAAGTAAAAAAAAAAGTGGTAGTTTAAAGAAAATAAAGAGTACAAAGTACTCAAGAAAAAGAAAATTTAGGCCTTTTAATTTGTTACTCTCTTGATTGTTGAAAAGCCGTAGACTGTTCTTTATTGCTAGAAGTAGGGGGAAAATGAGATGTAGAGTTGCATATTGCTTTTACGAGTCTATAAGAGCTAGAATAGGTTGGCTAATTACACACGCACGTAGGGGAGTAACAGTTTAATTTTTGAAATGTTCTCAACTTATGCATGCAATCAATTGTTCTCTTTTGTTGTAAGTGCCTTGTTTTTTAAAGCATTGAGGTTAGAGTCGTTGCATGCAATTTCATTCTTAGGAGCTAGTTCAGAGTTTTCCTTGCTCGAGGACTAGCAAGATTTAGGTTGGGGGTTTTGATAGCACTCCAAAAGTGCTAATATTTAGCTCCTAGGTCTTGTAAATTAGAAAAATTATTTGGGCTTAATTGATATATTTTGTATAATTTAATTGCTTAGGGGTAAATCGAGGATTTGCGATAATTAAGAGCTTAAATGAATATTTTATAATATTTTATTAATTAGTCGTTTTGAGTGATTACTACATTAATTAAATAATCTAATCTTAATCAAAATTGATTAATGTCTTTATGGTGCAGGACTTGTTAACACAATGGGGGTGTCTAGGTTCAAATCTTGGTGGATGCAAGATTTTCCCTTTTTTTTATAAAAGTCAACGGTCAATGGTGACCTCATTTTTATAAAAGTCAACGGTCAATGGTGAACAACATTGTGTTGTTGATTTCTTGCATCTCCAATCTGTATACAGAACGAATGTCATGCCTTTCTAATTAGGATTGACACCCATAATTGTTACGCATGTTAGTAGGCTAAGCGTTAATTCTTGATAAACTTTAATGCATTGTAGCGAGGGTCTAGCTCGTGGCTAATCAATTCGAGCCCAAGTGACAGTGGGGTATGAATTGATTAACGTTTTCACGGTGGGCTCAAGGTTAGGAGAGAAATCGAACTAGTCTTAAGAAATAATTCGTCGCAATTATACCCGTTACTGGTTTCTGATTAATTGATGGTTTATCACCTTAGATTAATTAAAAAGCATGTTTAATTAGAATTGACGCCTGTAATTAATTCTTTGGGGGTGCTTTGGACCTAGTTGGGACAAGACATTTTGCGTGCATGAAATAGAATTACTTTGCTAATTAGAATCCCTATGAACTGAGCGCATCAAGTAAATCACGAGCACTCGAATTAGGAGCACAAGTTACTTTATTTTATTTTACCGTTAGCTATTTTTACCGCTTTCCTTTACTTTTACGTAACCCAATTCTCCCATTTACTTTATTGTTTAATTTGTTGTTTTAATTAAAAAGCAAATAGAAATTAATTAAGAGAAAATAATTTAGGTTCCCTGCGGATCGACCCGACTACCACTAGCTACAAGTTAGCTTAGTAATAGCGGTATTTATAAATTTCATTTTGGCGGGATTAGACATCCCGAAAAATAGTGGATATACCCAAAAATCCTCTACCACTCCGCGGCCGCAAGCCTTCGTCGCCGTAAGCTCGCGCCGCCGCAAGCCCGCACCGCCGCACGCTCCGTCGCAAGTCTCCGTCGCCACAATCCCGCACCGCCGCAAGTCTCCTTCGCCGCAATCCCGCAACGCCGCAATAACTTTTCGCCAGCTCTGCTCCGCCGCGCCAACGTCGGCTCGCTCGCTTTGCCTCTGTCAAGTTTTTTCCTTACTTTACTGATTTTTTTTTTATTTCTTTATATTTCTTTTTGCTTTGAGTTCTTGAATACAAATCGATCTAAAATATATTTTATTTTTACAACGTTAATTCTTCACGCTTGCGGATCGTCGCCAAATCGGTTCTTGATTGATTTGGGGAATTGCTACAAGTAATTTTTTTTATTATCTCTATTTCATTTGTTGTATTTAATTTGGAGTTTGGACTGTACCTTAAGTGTGATTGTTTTTTTTTAATTTGGACTGTGATTTTTTTTTATTTGCTTTTATTGTGATTTTTGATGTACTGATTTTTTATTTGATTTATTTTGTGTTGTAAACTTTGAATTTGATGAAATTTGGTTAGTTGAACTTGTGATTTGGACTTGATTTGAAGTTGTAATTTAGGAAGTTGTAATTTAGAGCTCACATATAATGTAATTGGAATTGTGATGAACCTGATGAACTTTGGTGGGGTTTAATTTGTTTTGTTGAACTTGTAATTTTAACTTGTAAATTGACCTTGTGATTATAAACTTGTAATTTAGAGATCACTTGTGAATAGGAACTTGTAAGTTAGAGATCACCTATAATGTAATTTGGAATTGAGATTTAGAAATTAAAACTTAGGATTATGAATTTTTGAAATTGGGAATTTGAATTTAAAACTTACAATTCATTAGTTTGAATTTTTTTTTTAAATTGAGAATTTGAAATTAAAACTTAGAATTAGGATTTTTGTTTTTTAAATTAGGATTTTTTTTTTTTTTTAAATTTAGAATTTGAAATAAAAACTTAAAACTAGGAATTAAATTATGAATTTTATTTGAAATTAAAAACTTAAAACTAGAAATTTAGGAAATTGGGAGTTTAGAATTAAGAATTTTTGAAATTGAGAATTTGGAATTTAAACTTGGGAAATTGTAGTAAATGACAATTTAAGACTTATTGTTTGCAAATATAGCATGTTTTTAAAAATTTTGCGGATATAGCAATTTCTATCGCTGATATCTTATGACTGATAGAAGTCTATCGCTGATCACCTCAGCTTTTTATAGATTTTTTTCAGTGATAATAGTCTATCAGAGATAATAGTCTATCACTGATAGAAGTCTATCAGAAGTCTATCAGTGATATAATAAAGTCTATCAGTGATAGAAACGGGTTTTTTTGCCATATTTGCAAAACATTTTAAAGTTTGCTAAATTTGCAATTAGTTTGGGCCTGATTGCTATTTGTGCAACCAGCCCTTAAAACTTAGAATTAAGAATTTTATTTATTTTTAATTGGAAATTTGAGATTAAACTTAGAATTAAGTATATATATTTTTTTAAAATTACGAATTTGAAATTAAAAACTTAAAACTATGAATTTAGAAAATTGGCAGCTTATAATTTTTTTTAATTTTTTTTTTTTTTTGAAATTGAGAACTTAGACTTAGAATTTTTTTAAAACAAATACATGGAGTTAGATCACAATGCGAAATTAATTTTAAACTCGCGTGGTCGCCATTCTTTTTTTTACGTTTTAGCTTGAAGAAAGGTTTTTTTCTTTTAATTTTTTTTTAATTTTATTTTAGTCTGAAAGAGCTAAGGATGTGACACTTGGTAGTGGGATGTCCACTTGTCGGATGCGACTTGTAGGTCTATCATGCGCCGAGTGTTGCCCCTGCTACGGATGTCCACTTGTCGGATGCGACTTGTAGGTCTATCATGCGCAGACATCTTTAGCCTCTTTGGACTTAATTTTTTTTCCTTTTGCAAAGGAGTTAGGGCTGTGACACTGGGTGGTGGGATGTCCACTTGTCGGATGCGACTTGTAGGTCTATCCTGCGCCGAGTGTTTCCCCTGCTACAGATGTCCACTTGTCGGATGCGACCTGTAGGTTCAATGCGACTTGTAGGTCTGTCCTACGCAGACATCTTTAACCTCTTTGGTCTAGGAAATAAAATGATATTTTTTTTTCTTTTTTATTTAGTCTAAAGAGCTAAGGATGTCACACTGGGTAGTGGGATGTCCACTTGTCGGATGCGACTTGTAGGTTTATCCTGCGCAGACATCTTTAGGCTCTTTGGACTTAATTTTTTTTTTCTTTTGCAAAGGGAGTTAGGGATGTGACTGTTGCGTGCTTAATGTTTAAAGGAAATATGCAATAATAGAGCACTCAGAACATGCAAGCATACATGATCTTGTAGCAAGTAATAAGTATTTTTTCATTCGATTTCCCACAGAGATTTATTCTTAGTTACTCGTGAAGTGTATTGTTAAGCAAGAATGGGTGGATTTAATGGGGTAGATTTGGTTTTAAGTTGCCTAATTACTAAGGAATATGTAAAGGATAGATACATAAACAAGTGCAAGTAAATGATAAACTCAAATGCAAAGAGAAGAGATTAATAAACGAAAAGAAAAATGGCTAAGGCAGAATTTTTTAACTAAGGGAATTGCGGAAACAGCAATTATACCGTAATGTTCTTAACAGCGAATGTGTGTAAAATGTGGAAACAAGGGCTACTAACGACTCCTCTATAGGCTTTTTCACACGATTCTTAAGCAGTAGATTAACTCACTATGCATCAAACTAACTCATACTCATGTATCTTCCGATTTCATGCATTAGATTCTTTAGTTTACTCATGTCCAAGTAAGGTCTTAAGCATCTTGTTAAAACAGTAAGTTGTGATTTGTACTAGGAAAACGCCTATTCCTAGGGTGTTTTCTGGCTACCTTGAGAGGCTAGCATGAGTGTATGACTCTGAACTCTTACTCCTTCCAGAGGTTAGGAGTTCTTTGGACAAAATGGATGGCCAATCGAAATTGCCCGTGGGATGAAGCTTACATACAATCAATGCATTCGAGAGCTATCCTACATGCTTTAGTCACGTGTTTCTTCCTATAGATTTGTCATTAGCATGCCCTTATGTGATTTAGTTACTCATGGATGCAGATAGAATAGAAAAAGTAGAGGAAGAAGACATGCTTAATAAACTCTTGAAGATAAAACAGAAGAGGAAAACAGTAGGCATAGAAAGTAAAGACTTGCGAAGTGATGAATTGTGCGTTGATTAACCAATCGTTTGAACTAAACAAATGATGACTTGGAATAACTAAAGTAAAGACAGAAAGCAACGAAATGGAATAGAGTAGCTAAAGGAAGAGAAATAACAACAATCAATAATGAAAATAGAAAACTAAAACAGAAAGCAGTAAAGATGTGCGTGGTCTTCTCGATTGCGAACGCCTCGGCTGAAGGGTGAAAGTGAGCTTTGCTTGGATGAATCTAATCAGAAGAGAAGATAGATCTTCTCTCCTCCCTATCAGATTGTCGACTCCAACAGCTGAACCTTTCAAACCAACAGACGGAAGAGAGAAAAAGAGTGGAAGAAGCTGCGTTGAACTGAGAAGTCTACGGTGTTCGAGTGTGTTTCAATCCTTCCACTTTGGCCTCCTTTTATAGTATTCTGCAGGTGCGATTGGGTCAAGGAGAACCATCCATTCTCAACGTCGTACTTCTACGTGGCTGGAGGAGGAAGAATGGATCCCTGAAATATTGGAACAAAACAGAAAAAGGTTAGACAACTTACGGATTTCACTTAAAACATTGCGGTTTTAGCAATGTTTCCGCAATGCACAACTTTCATTCCTTTAACTTCGTTTTTAATTCTTTTTCTTTCCTTTTGCATATAAGTCCTAATTTAGCTTCATTCTTCTAATTCTCATATATAAGCACAAGTTTAAGCTAAATCCTACCAAAAACACCTAAGAGTGCACATCTTTCTATAGAAAACAAGTCCTAAATTAGTCACTTTTGGAGACGTAACAGTGACACTAGGTGGTGGGATGTCCACTTGTCGGATGCGACTTGTAGGTCTATCCTGCGTCGAGTGTTGCCCCTGCTACGGATTTCCACTTGTCGGATGCGACTTGTAGGTCTATCCTCAGACATCTTTAACCTCTTTGGATTTTTTTTATTTTTTTTATTTTTTTTTATTTTTTTTATTTTTTTTTTAGTCTGAAAGAGCTAAGGATGTGACACTAGGTAGTGGGGTGTCCACTTGTCCGATGCGACTTGTAGGTCTATCCTGTGTCGAGTGTTGCTCCTACTACGGATGCGACTTGTAGGTCTATCCTGCGCAGACATCTTTAGCCTCTTTGGACTTAACTTTTTTTTTTCTTTTGCAAAGGGAGTTAGGGATGTGACACTGGGTGGTGGGATGTCCACTTGTCGGATGAGACTTGTAGGTCTATCCTGCGCCGAGTGTTGCCCCTGCTACGGATGTCCACTTGTCGGATGTGACTTGTAGGTTATTGATAACTCCATTTTGGAGCTATTAAATGCTTCCTAATTGTAGCTAAAGTCCGCGTTTAATTTGTTAATATATCTCGTTTGTAGGAGAAATGCGGCAAAGAGCTCGTGCGTCCGTTGGACCCGTTCGAGAGCTAAAAGTTGAGTTTTAACGCCCCGGAAGTGCATCGGGAAAAGGGGAAGTTGATCCGTGAAGAAACAGGCCAAAACCGCCTAGGAGAGGCAATTTTCCAGCCCCAAACCCGAGAGCCAGCGTCGAGCTATAGCGTCGAGACGCTGGCTCGACGCTGCAAAAACCCGAGAGCTAGCGTCGAGTGATAGCGTCGAGACGCTAGCTCGACGCTGCCGAGCGTCGAGACTCTACTTGGCGTCGACACGCTCCGGAGGAGGCGCGCGCAGGAAAATCATCGGGCAAGCGTCGCGACGCTGCCCCAGCGTCGCGACGCCATCGCGAAGCGCGCGCGCGGATTACTTAGGGCACAGCGTCGAGACGCTGGCCTAGCGTCTCGACGCTACGACAACAGTAGCTTCTGTATTAGACGATTTTCTGCGCAGATTTTGGAGAAAATCACCATTTTTGAGAGCTTTCTTCTTCTTCTTCCTCTAGTTTTCTCTTTATTTTCTTCAAGCTCCGCCATTGTTGGCATGTTAGAGAGCTCCCTTCCTATTGTAACTCGTTGATGACGCCTTCCATGGCCATCGTTGGAGCGGAATTGACAACCCGTTCCATGGACGGCTAAGGTAAGGGTGAACGGTTTGGGGATTGTTTAGGGAATATTTGTTAGACGTTTTGGTTCTGATAATCCATACTTTGCATATGCATATTGGTGGCTCTTTATTTACATTTGTCTATCTTGCTTAATCCAACGCGCATGTTAGATTTCGACGATTGACACTCGAGTCATCTTGCATGTTGTGTATGTTAAAGAGTAGCGATGTCGTGCCTCTCACTGCTCGACTAAGTAACACAGATAGATAAAACTAAATCGGAGTATCGAGTCGTGTAGAATAGTTGTTGATTGCATACAGCGTTTGCGGGCAATCTACTAGCAATTAGAATTCACGCTTGAATGTTCGTCGCGGTTAGCTAGTGACTGTCTAAGATAAATTTAAGGCTGATCAACTTAATGCAATTTTAGATAACGTATAATCGGAACTGTGTGGTCTGATTAATATCTATGGAGCCGGCTACCTTGGGGCTTCTCGGGTAGTCGTCCGTGTGTATCATAAACTGCATGCCATGAATTTAGTATTAAATGATGAACTGAAACTGTCTAGCAATTAATCCCGAAACTCCCAAACCGTGCACGCATTTTTCTACTTGTTATTCTTCCGTTAGCACTTTATTACTTTCCTTGCATGCTAAACAAATCCCCCGTTACAAAACCAAATCAATTAATTAATTCCCAATTTTAATAGTAATTTTAATCACACCTTCTCCTTGGATCGACCCTGTTACCACTGGCTGCAAAGCCTTGGTTATAGGCTTATAAATCGTATTTTGGCAAGCCTCGAGAGCTTGAGATTTAGAGGATATTCAAAAATCCGCACACCAAAATTGGCGCCGTTGCCGGGGAGTAGGCAAAATTTGATTAAAATTATGATTGAAGTTTGAATTTGATTAATTGATGGTTGGCTGAAAAAAAAAATTTCTGTTTGTAAATTGTATGTTTGAATTTTTGTTTGTGTATGACTCGTTCCTCTGAGGTTAGTGGATTGCAGTTTATCCCAGAAATCGACAGAGAGGAGCGGCGGTTAAGGAAAGAAGCCCGGGAGGGGCAGAGACCGTTTGAAGGAGAAGAAGGCAATCCCTTCTTAGCTGAAGAAATGGCGCAAGGTGACGCGCCGCGGAAGCTAAAACAACTGGCAGCGCCAGATCTGAACCTGCAGCCCCTATGCATAAACTACCCCGTGGTAGCAGGTAACTTCGAATTAAAATCAGGTTTAATTCACCAGTTACCTTCTTTTCATGGCAATGCAGGGGAGGACGCGAACAAACACCTGATGGAATTCCATTGCGTCTGCGCGGGGATGAAGCCCGCTGGAGTCACGGAGGAGCAGTTGAACATGAGGGCATTCCCCTTCACGCTCAAGGACAAGGCCAAGGACTGGCTATATTATCTGCCCTCCGGATCGATCACCACGTTGCAGGACATGAAGCGGGTATTTCTGGAAAAATATTTTCCCGCATCCTTGGCCACGACACTGCGCAAGAGGATTTACGGGATCACCCAGGACGTAGGTGAGTCCCTGCACGAGTACTGGGAACGATTTGGGCGCCTGTGCGCAAGCTTCCCACACCATCAGATTGCCGACCAACTGCTTATACAGTATTTTTACGAGGGGATGACGCCCCACGATCGGCAAATGATTGATGCAGCGAGTGGCGGGGCCTTGATCGACAAGACCCCGGTTGAGGCCAAACAGCTCATAGCAAACATGGCAACCAACTCGCAGCAGTTTGGTATTCGGGGGCAAGGACAAGTCCATGGGATGACTCAGAGTCATGAGATGACTGAGATGAGGGCCCAAGTGGCCGAGATCGGAAATATGCTGAAAAAGATCGTTGGAGGAACCCGCGAGGCGGAGGAGGTCAATGCAATCGGGGGGTACGCTTCCAACCCAAGGAAGTACGACCCATATTCAAACACATATAACCCCGGTTGGCGCGATCACCCCAACTTTAGCTATGGAAACAGGGAAGGACAATCTCGCTTCCAAGGCCAATCTCACGATAGGCCTAACTCTTCCACCCAGGCTCAAGCCTCGAGCTCCTCCAGCTCATTAGAAGAAATGGTAAGGACCATTGTCACGAGCACCAGCCAGTTTCAAAAGGAAGCTCGAGAAGAGCTTAATTCTCACAAGGCCGAGCTGCAGAATCTGAACAAGCAGCTGACACAAATGGCGGTGTCTATCAGTAAGATTGAGAGCAAGAGCTCAAGGAAGCTTCCTTCCCAAACCACGGTCAACTCATGTGAAAACGTGAGTGCTAAACGTGAGTGCTATTCAGCTGAGGAGTGGGAAGTCACTTTCCACTAGAGCCGTGAAGGAAGCTACGGACAGCCTGAACAAGTCCGCCCCGACTGCTCCCGAGATTCAGAATGAGAGAAAAGATGAAAAGGTCAGTGTACCTGAGGATGTTGCCAGAGCACCTTTCCCGAGTAGGCTTGCGAAGCCTACTTTGGAATCCGATGATGAGGAGGTCCTTCGTACCTTCCAGAAGGTGATGGTAAATATCCCGCTCCTAGAGGCAGTCAGTCAAGTGCCCAAGTATGCAAAATTTCTAAGGAGCTGGTGCACGAAGAAAAGGAAGTCCAGAGGGACTGAGATGAAAAAAGAGAACGTTTCTGCTATCCTCCCAGGTACGTTGCCTGCCAAGTGTAACGATCCAGGTACCTTTACTATTCCTTGTACGATAGGTAGTAAGGTAGTTTGAAATGCCATGCTAGACTTAGGAGCTTCTGTGAACGTTATGTCTTATGCATTATTCCTTGATTTAAATTTAAATGAACTGCATGAGTGTAACGTATCTGTCCAGTTGGCTAATGGGTCAAGCATATGTCCTAGAGGGAAAGTAGAGGATGTTCTCGTTAGAGTTGGGGATATGATGTTCCTCACTGATTTCCTTGTTTTAGACATGAATGAAAAGTCATCGCATGCTTCGTCCTCTATGTTGTTAGGACGCCCTTTCCTTAAGACCGCTAGGGTCAAAATCGATGTGTTTAAGGGCGTCGTTTCTTTAGAGTTTGATGATATTTTGCATGAGTTCTAATTATTTGATAGGAAATCTGCTGAGAATGTATCTGTTGTTGAGCATGACGAGAATGGGAGTCTACCCTCGCGCTTGAGGGATGAACCCCATGTCTCGGTTAAAAAATCTGACTTGAGTTTGATTGATAATACTGCTAGTTTTTGCACTAACGATTCTGATATTCACGTGCTCGAGGCACGAAGAGTGCAAAATGTTCTTAATATTGATTACAGAAAAAGTGTGGACGCGGACAAGTCTGGATCGTCCCCCGCACTTTCTGACTATGGTTGAGGCACTGGAGAGAATTCAGTCGAGCAAACGACTTTAAAACTTATGCGCTTCTCGGAGGCACCCGAGCGATGGACTATTTTTAATGTTTTAGTTTAGTTGCTGTTTTTTATTGCTTTTTAGATTAATTTAGTCTTACTTTGCTTGCTATTTTTTTTTAGGAATCGAGGAAGAGAAGAAAATTTTGGGCTTCGATGTATGTGCGCGCTGCTTCCTCACCCTCGCCAGCTTCACAAAGAGTCAGGGAAGTGTAGTTTCTTCTTCCCTTTTTACTTCGCTTTATCTGACTGGATGGCATTGAGGACAATGCCAAATTTTGAAGTTGGGGGTGGAGTTGGTCTGATGGATATGCATGTGTAGTCTGTTGAGAAGTGTTATATCGATATTGAAGTGCTTGGGACTCTGTTTACTGTTTTCTGACAATGATAGCCTAGGAAATGCATGTTGGAAATCTGAGCACGTACATAATCTAGTTTTTGCATGAGTTTTGCGTTTATTAGGTTCATGTCAAAAGTTTTAAATTTTTTTCTGTTGCTCCCTTGCGCTTATCGAGCACTTAGCAACCTCATCCTAGATTCCGTAGGCTCGAAGATTGCATGTAGCACTAATTCTCGTTGTCACCCCGAAAGGCACCCTTATGTAGCTTGTTGCATGAGAGTTAGTAGTTGGTTAATTGAGAAAGCATGTGCTTAGCCTAATAAAAAAAATAGAAAAGCATGTTTGATAGAAAATTCCTCTCGAGGCGCTCCTCCTTCTTATTAGCGCTTAAGAAGTGAGCGTTACTCCTTAAAAACGTGAAGCTTTGGCCAAAGTTTGACGTGTTAGGCAGCTCGAACTGGAAAGAAAAAGTGAATAAAAAAAGTTGGTTCAAAGAACCTTAATAAAAGAGTACAAAGTACTTGTGAAAAGAAAAACGAATAAGAAAAATAATTAGGTCTCTTAATTTGCTTCTCTCTCTCGTGTAAGTCAAGTTTAGACTGTTCTTAAACGCTAGAAGTAGGGGAAAACGGGATGTGTGTTGCATATGGTTTTCCGGGTTTACGTGAGTTTAGGAGTGGTTGGCTGGCACACACACACGATAGGGGGCAAGAGTTAATTTTTGATGTGTTCGTAGTAAATGCATGAACAAAATGCTTCCATGATTATGTTGTGTTTAAATTTTCAATATGCATGGAGGTTTGAGTTAGTTGCATGTAGGCGCGTCCTTAGAGTCAATATCTTTGTAGTACTTGCTCGAGGACTAGCAATGTTTAAGTTGGGGGTGTTTGATAACTCCATTTTGGAGCTATTAAATGCTTCCTAATTGTAGCTAAAGTCCGCGTTTAATTTGTTAATATATCTCGTTTGTAGGAGAAATGCGGCAAAGAGCTCGTGCGTCCGTTGGACCCGTTCGAGAGCTAAAAGTTGAGTTTTAACGCCCCGGAAGTGCATCGGGAAAAGGGGAAGTTGATCCGTGAAGAAACAGGCCAAAACCGCCTAGGAGAGGCAATTTTCCAGCCCCAAACCCGAGAGCCAGCGTCGAGACGCTGGCTCGACGCTGCAAAAACCCGAGAGCTAGCGTCGAGTGATAGCGTCGAGACGCTAGCTCGACGCTGCCGAGCGTCGAGACTCTGCTTGGCGTCGAGACGCTCCGGAGGAGGCGCGCGCAGGAAAATCATCGGGAAAGCGTCGCGACGCTGCCCCAGCGTCGCTACGCCATCGCGAAGCGCGCGCGCGGATTACTTAGGGCACAGCGTCGAGACGCTGGCCTAGCGTCTCGACGCTACGACGACAGTAGCTTCTGTATAAGATGATTTTCTGCGCAGATTTTGGAGAAAATCACCATTTTTTAGAGCTTTCTTCTTCTTCTTCCTCTAGTTTTCTCTTTATTTTCTTCAAGCTCCGCCATTGTTGGCATGTTAGAGAGCTCCCTTCCTATTGTAACTCGTTGATGACGCCTTCCATGGCCATCGTTGGAGCGGAATTGACAACCCGTTCCATGGACGGCTAAGGTAAGGGTGAACGGTTTGGGGATTGTTTAGGGAATATTTGTTAGACGTTTTGGTTCTGATAATCCATACTTTGAATATGCATATTGGTGGCTGTTTATTTACATTTGTCTATCTTGCTTAATCCAACGCGCATGTTAGATTTCGACGATTGACACTCGAGTCATCTTGCATGTTGTGTATGTTAAAGAGTAGCGATGCCGTGCCTCTCACTGCTCGACTAAGTAACACAGATAGATAAAACTAAATCGGAGTATCGACTCGTGTAGGATAGTTGTTGATTGCATACAGCGTTTGCGGGCAATCTACTAGCAATTAGAATTCACGCTTGAATGTTCGTCGCGGTTAGCTAGTGACTGTCTATGATAAATTTAAGGCTGATCAACTTAATGCAATTTTAGATAACGTATAATCGGAACTGTGTGGTCTGATTAATATCTATGGAGCCGGCTACCTTGGGGCTTCTCGGGTAGTCGTCCGTGTGTATCATAAACTGCATGCCATGAATTTAGTATTAAATGATGAACTGAAACTGTCTAGCAATTAATCCCGAAACTCCCAAACCTTGCACGCGTTTTTCTACTTGTTATTCTTCCGTTAGCACTTTATTACTTTCCTTGCATGCTAAACAAATCCCCCGTTACAAAACCAAATCAATTAATTAATTCCCAATTTTAATAGTAATTTTAATCACACCTTCTCCTTCGATCGACCCTGTTACCACTGGCTGCAAAGCCTTGGTTATAGGCTTTGGTAGAGGTACTTTTGGGGTACTCCAAATTCAAGCTGTCGAGGCTTGCCAAAATACAATTTATAAACCCGATACACCGAGCTATTTGTAGCTAAGTGGCAACGGGGTCGATCCACAGGGAAATAAGAAATTCAATTTAACTAAGTCTACTTTGCTAGAAATAAAAGAGTGCACAAATTAAAGAATGGTAATTTGGTTTTGGGGGAAGGGAGCTCCTAATTATGCTAACGGAAAATTAAATGATAACGTGCAAAAATTAAACGGTTGTGCTCAACTTCGAGAAGTGGACTTGCTCGTTATGGATGTTCGGATCATTGATACGATTTACGCGTTAGCTAATTCATGCACACAATTCATTTGGTTATTCCTAACTCAAATGACCCAAGGAATTAATTAGAAGCGTGCAATTCTAATTAAACTTAGCCAATAATCTATCCAAGGTAGCGACCCCTAAATCGATTACGTGCTAGTGACGGGAACATTGCGACGGCCTAATCCTAAGACTAATCCGGTTTCTCTCTTGCCTTAAGCCTAACATGAAAACGTTAATTAACTCAGGTAACCAATGTCACTTTGGGCCGAACTAATTAGCCATGCTTAGACCCGTGCTACCTAGCGGTATGGGCAATTATACGTCCCAACCTTTAGCCCTCTATCATGCATAAGAATTAGAGCGTCAATCTAATTTAGCTACACATGCTAGAATTTGATGAAGAACAAGCAAGAGATGCATTAATCAAACTAATTTCTCAACAATTGCAAAAGGGAAAAATCTCCCCAAACATCCAAAACTTACAAACCCATACTCAAAATCAAGCACATACCTTGGTTTAGCCTTCCATGGAGGTTGGATTACTCCAATCCACCATGGAAGTGCTTGGAATCATGCACAAGAAGGAGAAGAAGTACAAAAAATGGTGAAAAATCGCCTTGGAACCGAGAGGAGAAGCTTGGGGAAGAAGAAGGATGAAAAGTTGGCTGCAAAACCGAAGGTTTCACGCCTTTTAAGCTCGTAGCGTCGAGACGCTAGGCCAGCGTCTCGACGCTGTGCCCTAAGTTGGCAGGCGCGCGCGCGCGGGGCGGCGTCGAGACGCGCGCGCGGCGTCGAGCGAGCGTCGAGACGCTTGCGCTCGACGCTTGCTCTCGGGTGGATCTTCAAATGCACGCTTCAGAGTTCGGAGCGTCGAGACGCTCGGCCAGCGTCTCGACGCTGTCGCGCGCGGACACGGCGAGGCGGACACGGGCGTGGGCGAGGCGGAGCGGGCGTGGGCGCGCGGGCGCGCGCGGACATGGGCGAGGCGGAGCGGGCGTGGGCGCGCGGGCGCGCGCGGACATGGGCGAGGCGGAGCGGGCTGGCGCGCGGGCGCGAGGCGAGGCGGCGCGCGCGGGCGCGCGCGCGTCTGGCCGTCTGGGCGCGGGCGTGCGGTGCTTGCGAGTGGCGCGCGCGGGCGCGCGCGCGTGCTGCGTTCGTTGGGCGCCTGGGCGCTGGGCGCCGGCGCCTGGGCGCTGCCCTCTCGGCTCTTAGCCCACTTTTGGGTCGTTTTGGCTCCCGAGCTCCGTTTGGCCTATCGTTTTGACCCGAACACTTCCCGAAACATGTTAAATGACCTTTTTAGCCCCGAAAATCATCAATGGACTTCCCGAGCTCTTCACCATGAAATCACCTGCAAGGAAGCATTTTAATCAATATATATCATGGTTTTAGCTAGAATTAGGGACATTAAGATAGCTCTATTTTGGAGCTATCAAAATACCCCCGACCTAAATCTTGCTAGTCCTCGAGCAAGGTATACTCTAAATAATCTCCAAAGAATTAAATGCATGCTTGGACTCTAATCTCAATGCTTGTGAAACAAGGTACTTGTAGTAAATTCAAAACCATCAAAAGCATGCAAACGTTGAAATCATTTCAAAATTTAAACTCCTATTCCCTTACGTGTGTGTGTGTGCTTAGCACCTCTCAACCTAGCTCACGCAAGCCCGGAATAACCTTATATAGTCCTATAACTCGTTTTCCCCCTACTTATGGCGATAAGAACAGTCTAACGGCTTTTAGCGATAGGAATAGCAACAAAACATAAGGCCTAATTTTTATTCTTTTCTTTGAGTACTTTGTACCCATTTTCTTTTCTTTTGAACAACTTTTTTTATATTTTTCTCCAAGAGAGCCTAACACGTCAAACCAAATTTAGCTTCACGTTTTTAAGGACCATTGCTCACTTCCATTAGTTCCCCTTTCATGCAGTGACAACCGTGGGTTACACGATCACCCCTGGTTACACGGGCAACACAAGAAGGAGGAGCAACTCTAGAGGTTTTATTTTTCATGCATACTTTTTTTTAGGCAATAGCTTCGCTATACACAAATGAGTTATTACTACTTCTACACATCAAGCCTCCCTAATGGTACCTTTCGGGGTGACAACAAGGTTTCAGACAAAATAAGATCAGTCTAGACCTACAAAACTGAGGATAAGAGTGCTATGTGCTCAGTGAATGTAGGGAAATAACAGAAAAAATTTTAAAATAGGCTCAAAATGTGCATACAACGTCAAATTTTCGAATCCTGCAAATACGGAGTGTTCACAAGCAAATCACAGACCGTCCTCATCGGACACATGCATTCAGATTCTAATCTAACAGCCAGAGTACACATATGCTCGACAACTACTAAGAAGTCTCATCTCTATGTATCAACAAACTCCACCCCCCACCTTAAGATATGCATTGTCCCCAATGCATTCAACTATAAAAACAATAAAATCCTAAGGGAACAGAAAACCTCCCCTGAATTTAATGGAGCTGACGGGCGGAGATGTGCACCAACGTCCTCCAATGGGCTCTCGAATCGTCGACCGTTCCACCTTTTCTCCTAGGAAAACAAGAAAACAAACAACAACTCAAAAGCAAATAAAATCAAAAGCAAAGCGATAAACAACAGAAATACAGTTCAAACTCGGGTGCCTCCGAGAAGCGCAAATTTTTAAAGTCGATTGCTCGACTGTATTCTCTTGACCACTCATCCATAGTCAAACTTGGAAGATGCCCCATCCATCTTCCTAATCACCTCTTTCCTGCGAAAATCCATGAACAAGTCTTTCTCTCGTGCCTTCTGTGCACATACAACATCAAATTTAAATTTTGAAGGTTTAACAAAAGGTTGATCCCATAAAATTGATGCAAAAACATGAGAGAAATTTTCATGCATTCCAGAAGCATAAGGATCAGCAGGAAAGAACGGGTCATTTACTTTGCCCAAAACATCTTCCACCTTTTCCAAGGGGTGCACATAAGAATTATCAACCAATTGCAAAGTAGAACCAGATTCATGCAAGTCATTCATTTTAAGCTCATCAAAAACAGCATGCGACTCAACATTAACCGATGGCTCTAAATCTAGCATGGGTTGATTAATCATTTCATTTTCAGTAGTGCAAGGTAAAGTGGAAGGAAGTAGATTAGCAGGGTTCTCAACAGTTGTCAAAGTAGAAACAGATGAATCACAGAATTCAGTCAAGGATGGCTCATGCAACTCATGATCATCGAAAAGTTCAGTTAAAAATAATGGGTCATCCCCATCCTCAACAGTCATGCATTCATTATGAGCTACAGATTCAAATGTATCTATTTGACAAAGAGAGAACACATCATCATCATGCTCTTCTACATCGGGCAAATGCATCTCAACAACCTCTCCGCCATACTCAACAGATAATATGCCCTTATCCACATTAATTTTAGTTTTAGCAGTTTTCATAAAGGGCCTACCTAATAAGATCGAAGCATGCGAAGAGGAATAATTTTCATCCATTTTCAGAACATAAAAGTCAACAGGAAAAATTAATTCATTAACTTGCACTAACACATCTTCAATAATTCCTAAAGGATGCACAGAAGTTCTATCAGCAAGTTGAATAATTGTTCCTGTTTTAGTCATTCCTTTCAGTTTCAGTTTTTGATAAATGGAATATGGCATAACGCTAATGGAGGCTCCTAGATCGAGCATTGCTCTTCTAATATGCATACCTCCAATCTTACAAGGGAGAGAGAACATACTTGGATCGCCGCATTTAACCGGTAAGTTCTTTGTGATCACAGCAGAGACGTTCTCACTTACCACGACGCGTTCACTCTCCTTTGTCTTCCTCTGGTTGGTGCAAATTTTCCTGAGGAACTTGGTGTACCTCGGAATTTCCTTCAGAGCGTCCAACAGAGGGATGTTGATCTCTACCTTCTTGAATGTGTCCAGGAACTCCTTCTCGTAGTCCTCCTTAGGCGGTCTCGCTAACCTGCTAGGAAAAGGAGCCTTAGGCACATAAATTCTAGTACATGTAGGATCGAAATTTACCCCATGCCACCGTGGTTCGGGATTTTCTGTCTGTGGCTCGACGTGGCCATGATCGACTTCCACTGGCGGGGTACTAGTGGGAAGCTGCTTCCCACTTCTCAGGGCGATGGCACTAGCATTCTCAGCTTCCTGCTTTTCCATCCTATTTATCTTCTCGGTCGCCAGGGACATTTCCTTAACCACATCTTGCATCTGAGTTCCAACGTTATCGAGCTTGTCCAAGGTGTCTTGCTGTGATTTGGAAACTACCGCAATTATAGCTTTAAGCATGTCCTCAGCGAGTCTACCTGAAACAGAAGATTGGGATTTAAGAAAGTCATCCTGTAAAGCGAGAACAGCTTTACTTACCTCAAAAAGCTGAGCCTTAAGCTCGTCCACGTCCTTTCTCAAGCGAGCTTGCTCCTCGCTTCCGTCTCCACTCCGCTCCAAGCTTCTAGCCAAGTTGGAAATTAAAACTCTAGCTTCAGCGGGTGTCTTGTCCATGAGCGAACCGCCACTGGCGACATCAACTAACTGTCGGTTTGGCGGTAAGAGACCCTCGTAGAAATTCAGAATTAGGCGTTGGTCAGACACTTGGTGGTTGGGACAATCCTCACATAACCGACCAAATCTCTCCCAACACTCAAGAACGGTCTCTTTTTCTCCTTGCTCAATTCTATTAATCATTCTTCTAAGGGCGGCGACTTTGGGAGGTGGAAAATATTTCGCATAAAACGCTCCCTGCAGCTCAGCCCAAGAAGTGATGGACCCGGTCGGTAGGTAATACATCCACTCTTTCGCCTCCCCATTTAAGGAGAGAGGAAAAACTCTGAGGTGGAGTTGATCTTCGGTGATGTCGTCGGTCCTAAATGACGAACACACCATCTTGAATGCCTTGAGGTGTCTGACTGCATTCTCATCTGCATTACCACAAAAAGAAGGTAATAAGTTAATCAGACCAGCTGTAAGTTCAAAATTACCTGAAGCTACCGGATACAAGATACTCGATGTGTTCCGGCCTAGCTCAGATGATGCAAGCTCCCTCATGGTTCTTTGATGCTCATAATTACCCCCGACCTCCATCTTGGCGCTTCTTTTGAATTTTCAAAGAATGCTGCGCTCCAAAAACTCAAACAAAAACGCGTAAAATAATACAAAAGAATTAAACTGTACAAAAAGTAAAGAAAATTTTTTAAAACCAACAAACTAAACTTAACTAAACTAAATTAATTAAGTCCCCGGCAACGGCGCCAATTTTGGTAGAGGTACTTTTGGGGTACTCCAAATTCAAGCTGTCGAGGCTTGCCAAAATACAATTTATAAACCCGATACACCGAGCTATTTGTAGCTAAGTGGCAACGGGGTCGATCCACAGGGAAATAAGAAATTCAATTTAACTAAGTCTACTTTGCTAGAAATAAAAGAGTGCACAAATTAAAGAATGGTAATTTGGTTTTGGGGGAAGGGAGCTCCTAATTATGCTAACGGAAAATTAAATGATAACGTGCAAAAATTAAACGGTTGTGCTCAACTTCGAGAAGTGGACTTGCTCGTTATGGATGTTCGGATCATTGATACGATTTACGCGTTAGCTAATTCATGCACACAATTCATTTGGTTATTCCTAACTCAAATGACCCAAGGAATTAATTAGAAGCGTGCAATTCTAATTAAACTTAGCCAATAATCTATCCAAGGTAGCGACCCCTAAATCGATTACGTGCTAGTGACGGGAACATTGCGACGGCCTAATCCTAAGACTAATCCGGTTTCTCTCTTGCCTTAAGCCTAACATGAAAACGTTAATTAACTCAGGTAACCAATGTCACTTTGGGCCGAACTAATTAGCCATGCTTAGACCCGTGCTACCTAGCGGTATGGGCAATTATACGTCCCAACCTTTAGCCCTCTATCATGCATAAGAATTAGAGCGTCAATCTAATTTAGCTACACATGCTAGAATTTGATGAAGAACAAGCAAGAGATGCATTAATCAAACTAATTTCTCAACAATTGCAAAAGGGAAAAATCTCCCCAAACATCCAAAACTTACAAACCCATACTCAAAATCAAGCACATACCTTGGTTTAGCCTTCCATGGAGGTTGGATTACTCCAATCCACCATGGAAGTGCTTGGAATCATGCACAAGAAGGAGAAGAAGTACAAAAAATGGTGAAAAATCGCCTTGGAACCGAGAGGAGAAGCTTGGGGAAGAAGAAGGATGAAAAGTTGGCTGCAAAACCGAAGGTTTCACGCCTTTTAAGCTCGTAGCGTCGAGACGCTAGGCCAGCGTCTCGACGCTGTGCCCTAAGTTGGCAGGCGCGCGCGCGCGGGGCGGCGTCGAGACGCTGCGCGGCGTCGAGACGCGCGCGCGGCGTCGAGCGAGCGTCGAGACGCTTGCGCTCGACGCTTGCTCTCGGGTGGATCTTCAAATGCACGCTTCAGAGTTCGGAGCGTCGAGACGCTCGGCCAGCGTCTCGACGCTGTCGCGCGCGGACACGGCGAGGCGGACACGGGCGTGGGCGAGGCGGAGCGGGCGTGGGCGCGCGGGCGCGCGCGGACATGGGCGAGGCGGAGCGGGCGTGGGCGCGCGGGCGCGCGCGGACATGGGCGAGGCGGAGCGGGCTGGCGCGCGCGCGTCTGGCCGTCTGGGCGCGGGCGTGCGGTGCTTGCGAGTGGCGCGCGCGCGTGCTGCGTTCGTTGGGCGCCTGGGCGCTGGGCGCCGGCGCCTGGGCGCTGCCCTCTCGGCTCTTAGCCCACTTTTGGGTCGTTTTGGCTCCCGAGCTCCGTTTGGCCTATCGTTTTGACCCGAACACTTCCCGAAACATGTTAAATGACCTTTTTAGCCCCGAAAATCATCAATGGACTTCCCGAGCTCTTCACCATGAAATCACCTGCAAGGAAGCATTTTAATCAATATATATCATGGTTTTAGCTAGAATTAGGGACATTAAGATAGCTCTATTTTGGAGCTATCAGGCTTATAAATCGTATTTTGGCAAGCCTCGACAGCTTGAGATTTAGAGGATATTCAAAAATCCGCACAGCAGTTATCCTGCGCAGACATCTTTAACCTCTTTGGATTTAGTTTCTTTTTTCAAAGGAGTTAGAGATGTGACATTGGGTGGCGGGAAGTCCACTTGTCGGATGCGACTTGTAGGTCTATAATGTGTCGAGTGTTGCCCCTGCTACGGATGTCCACCTGTCGGATGCGACCTATAGGTCTAATGCGACTTGTAGGTCTGTCTTACGCAGACATCTTTAACCTCTTAATAATAAGTAAAAAAAATTATAAAAAAATTTTTTGCAAGTCCTGGCTGGTTTTTTTATATATATATATATATATTTTTTTTTAAGTTGGATCGGAGTCACCATTGTAAACTTTTTTCTTCATTATTGTCATTTTTGTAGGTCAAGTCATTTACTTTTTTGCAAGTCCGGGCTGGTTTTTTTTTATATATTTTTTTCATATTTTTTTTTACATGGGATCGGAGTCACCATTGTAAACTTTTTTCTTCATTTTTGTCATTTTTATAGGTCAAGTCATGGTTTTTTTTTACCGAGTTTTCAGACGATGCCGGAGGAAATTTGGTTGTTTTAGAAGACGAAAATCAACCACTTAAAAGTGGCATCCTTTTCCCTATGGAAGATCCGCCTAAAGAATCAGAATTAGACAACTCGCATTTTTTGGCCGAATGGTCTACAGAGAGACCCCACGATCAACACTCCCCCGCCACAGTGTGGATTTTACAATCCTCTTTACATAGAGGGAAAGCCAAATTCAATTCGGAGCCAACCCTCGGGCGTTGTATTATTGCGAGCGGAATTTGTTGGGGTTCTACATTTAAACTTAATGGTGAATTTCTTTGCACTCCCCTTTATTGGGAGTGACTTGAATTCCTCTTTGCTCGAAACAAGGTCTCATTGCGAGGCTCAGGTCTGCTATCGCCCGTGATGACCTCTCTATATACCTATGATCGCAACTTAGATGTGATTTGGGCCTTCTTTGAAGCTTGGTGTCCTTCGACGAACACCATTCACACCTCCTCTGGAGAAGCATCCATTTCTTTGTGGGACATGTGGAAACTCGGAGGTCTTTCAGTCAAAGGAAAATTCTATAACGAAATCATTCCAAGTTGTGAGGAACTGATGGGTCCGCGCGTGGGCCAGCGTGTCCGAGGTGAGCATCTTCCAAAGGGCTGTACTTATCTTTTTGATGCTTACTACCAGATTGCTTCTCAACAAGTAGAGAAATCACGAATTTTTATCCATTCGTGGATCAAATTTTGGTTCAAGGGTGACATAAAATATAACAAACCCCCTGCCCGGAGGTCTAAAAAATCTTCCCGCCCTCGCTTAACTCATAACCTGTCGGACTTTATTCCTGATCTACGTGTTTGGTCTGACGAAGAGCAAGAATTATTCCACGAGCTGGGGGTAGAAGAAGACTTGAAGGACCAAACATATCTGGCTGCCTTTCTCTCGTGTTGGCTGTGTGTTTTCGTGTTTCCCTATAAGAGTGGGAACTTTCTTCGTCCTAGTGTGTTTAAAGTAGCATCCCTCATGGTTGAAGGTAGCCTTTTCAACCTTGCAGTTCCGATTTTATCCAATATTTATCATGGACTTAGCAAACTTTACAACACCTCATTCATCCGGACGCTCCGATATTTGCTTCCCAATACATTATGTTTATGGTTGGCTTGCTCATTACTTTGGTACACGGTTTAGAATATCCACAACAGCAGGCTCGATGATGGTTGACTACTCAGGAGAAGGTGGTGCGAAATACTATGATGCGTTCGCAGCCCGCAAAATAGTCCATGAAGGCACGTCCATAGCATGACATGCAAACCCACAACCCAAGACCCAAGGTGGCACTTTACACGATGTTAAAGGTTTACCATTCATTTCCTCTTCATACTTTATAAGCATTTGATCGTGTTACTTATCCTCTCATCACAGTACACAAATGACTATTGACGCCTACAACCCGTGTCGGTTTAGTCGACAACTTGGCTTTTATCAAGATATACCAAACGCGTTACGTGAAGATCCGCCCACGGTCAACCTGGACAATGTATTCCACCATTGGAGGATTTGCACTGAGACACTAACCTCGTCCCGTGTACATCTCCCTGAGTGTATACGAAACCCTGTCGATCATATCACAGCATCCTACAAGAAGTGGTGGAACAAAAAATATGGGAACTATTTCGGGGTGAACATACAACTGTTAGTTAGCAGTTTCACTCCTCTTTCCGCGACTAAGACAAAATCTCCCAAAGACACCGGTAAAAAAGTTTGCGCCCCGAGGAAAGAGGTGTTAACTCACGAAGTGAGTAGTTCTGACGAAGACGCTGGCAGTCAGAGCAGCAACAGCGACCGCTGCTGGAAGCAGACTAAATCCCAGAAGAGATCGAAAAAGATTGTTGATGCCCCAAACTTTCCTGAAGTTTCTGTGCCTTTGGCTGGTGACTCATTTATCCTTTCTCCTTTGTATATATGTATCCTTTTTTTGTTCGAGCATTTTTTATACGCTTATTCATCGTTATTTACTCGTTTCCATATTACTATTTTTTTTATTTTGTAGGCGTCTTCGAGCAAGCGGTCATTGACGATTGTGGCTTCTAGCCCTCCTAACCAGGCGATTGTGTCTTTCACGTGTCCCTCTGTTTCGGATTTTATCGCCCCAGCCTCTGGGTGTTTTAAGACACCGGTCAATAAAGAGATCCGTCGTGCTCCTGCTGTCCCTGTGGGCTCGAGCTCTCAACCGAAGCATGCAAATCTGAATTTGGACATCGCAACTTTAGAGGCTTCCAATTTTGTTGCTGATGACATAATTTCCAAAGCACGTCGCGATTTTTCCTTGGTTATGTGGAAGGTTGTACAACAAAAACTTGGTCGTACTTCTTTTGAGAAGACTTCCTCCGTTGAACCCGAGATTCAGAAAATATTTGATGCCGCCTCCGAGGTCGATGCGACGAGCTTGGAATCTCTGAAAAGTCTTGTGACTGAGTACTTTCGAAATGTGGACCAGTATAACGAGCTGAAATCACGCTACTCTCATTGCTTGACCTCATCTGGTAAGAATCAGAACTTGACAAAGTTGAGATGCAGCCTGAAGGATGTCTTGTTTGGTAAAAAATTTATGCTCGAAGAAAATAATGTACTCCAGGACCGGTCTGAGCAGACGTTCTCGGAGATTGAAAGTCTCAAGGCCAAACTGAAGACTTTGGAAGCTGACCACGAATCACTTTTTGCACTTATTTTGGAGAAAGAAAGACATTTTAATGTAAGACAACTTGAAGAAAACAGGATATGCGCGGAAATTAGCAACATTGAAGATACTCCCGCTATTGGTGACGAAGCTATAGCTTCTCTAGACGTACTACGTGGCTTTCTAGAAACTGCGCGCGAGGAATTGAGGGACTTCAGATGGATACTTTGACCCCCTTTTTCTTATTAGGCGTTCATTTATTTTGTTCATATTGTGACTGAATTTATAGTTCCCTTTTTTTTTATGACTGCATAGAATTGTATGAAATCTTTTTTTATATATCGTGACTGAACTCAAAGCTTTTTTTTATATATATATATATATATATATTTTTCTCTAAGTTGCCTACGTACCCTTGAAAGTAAGGGATCAAGTCATAACGTTGTTCAGATTACATGATGAGTGATTTTTTTTACTCGGGCCGTTCACCTTTTAAACTCGTGCGGGCCAGAAGCAACATGTAGTTTATACTATTACGTTAAGGAGTATTACATTTTATGCATAAAGTTTCTTGAGAAACTTGCCGTTGATTGGGCTGATTCTTAATTCGTCCTGATCCACGATCTTGTATGCCCCATTTGTGTAGACTTCTTTGACAACATAGGGTTCGTCCCATTTAGGGTGAACTTGCTCCCCGTATGTCGCGTTGTGATAATGGGTCTTCGAACTGCAAGTACTAGATCGCAACCTTGAAATGATCGAGGCTTCAAATTTTTGTTGAAGGCCTTGGTCATTCGTGCTTGGTAGCATTCTAGGGCCTGTTGAGCATCTAATCTTCTTTCATCGAGTGCTTCCAATCTTGGAGACGCAATCTTGCATTGTCCTTTGTAGTTAACACTTCTTGCACCGCCATTCTTAAGGATGAGATTTCTCTTTCCAATGAGAGCACAACTTCGACCCCATAGACGAGGGAATAAGGTGTGACCCCTATAGGAGTGCGGTGGGTAGTTCGGTAAGCCCATAATGCCTCACCAATCTTTTCCTGCCAGTCTCTTTTTGACTTGGAGACCACTTTCTTCAACATGTTGCACAATGTCTTATTGAACGCTTCTGCCAATCCATTTGTCGGAGCGTTGTACATGGATGACTTGCATTGCTTGAACTTGAATTTCTCACATAATTTTTCCATTAGACTATTGGAAAATTGTCTTCCATTATCGGTCACGATGCGGTGAGGGATGCCGTAACGGTAAATGATGTGGGTTCGGATGAAATTCACAATAGTTTGCTTTTTTGCTTCTTTTAACGCAATCGCCTCGTCCCACCTTGAAAAATAATCTGTCCCAGCGAGGATATAAGAGTGTGCCGCCGAGGACTTAAGTGTTATTGGACCAACGAGATCGAGCCCCCAAGCTTCAAAGGGCCATAAAGCTATGGTTGGGTGAAGGGGTTCTGGCGGTTGATGTATGAAGTTTGCATGAAACTGACAAGCCTCACATTTCGTTGCATAGTCCATCGAATCTTGAATCATCGTCGACCAGTGATAACCCATTCTCTTGAACTGAAAATGAAGTTTCGGTCCCGATTGATGAGCACCACAGACCCCTGAGTGCGCTTCCTCTAATGCCTTTATCGATTCTTCTTTTCCTAGGCATCGAAGAAAAAGTCCGTCATAGGAGCGTCGATAAATGGTGTCCTTGTAGTAGATGAATCGAGCACTTCGTCTTCGTATATCGGCCTTACGTCGGGACTCTGTGGGAAGCTTTCCATGTTGTAGATAATCTACAATCGGTTGTCGTCAATCCTCTTCCTCAATCACATAGACTGGTATTACGTTTGCTTCTTGACTTTCAATTTCAGTTGGCGATACAACCCATTTTTGACAAATCGGGACGTTCAATACTTCACTTTCTGAGACAGTCAGAGTTGTGGCCAAGTTTGCTAATGCATCTGCCTTTGCATTTTCAGCTCTTGGAATATGCTCTATCGTCATACTGTCAAAGCTCTCTAGGAGTCGTCTTGCATAAATAAATTAAGGTATTAAATCTTGATGCTTCACCTCGTATTGGAGCAACAACTGATTAATTATCAGCTTTGAATCTCCGTAGATCTCAATGTGGGTCACTCCAATTTATATTGCTATTTGAAGACCCATAATGAGTGCTTGATATTCAACAACATTATTCGAACATACCTCTCCAAATGTGAAGTTATACAGCAGCATGTGTTTTTCAGGGGTAATGAATATTATACCCGCTCCTGCGCCATATCTTCGAGATGCACCATCAAAATACATGATCCAAGGCTCAACAATTTCAACGTAGAAGATTTCTTCGTCTGGCAGGTCGTCAGATAATTTCCAGTCTGACGGCACTGGATGATCTGCCAAGAAATCAGCTAAGGCTTGCCTCTTCACCGCCTTTTGCGGAACATAAACAATGTCATATTGTTGTAGTAAGAATTCCCACTTTGCCAACCGACCTGAGATAATTGGTCTAGACAAAACATACTTGATTGGGTCAGCCTTAGCCACCAAATGCACTGTGAATGCCTGCATGTAATGCCTCAACTTGTCAATGGCGAAGAAGAGCGACAAACACATCTTTTCAATGGGTGAATAATTCAGCTCTGCCCCATTGAGAGTTCTGCTTAAGTAGTAGAGGGCACATTTTTTACCCTTCTCACTTTCTTGTGCAAGCAATGCCCTGAGCGACCTTTCTTGCGCAGTAATGTAGAGTATCAACGGTTTTCCTGCTACAGGGGCGCCCAAGACGAGAGGGTTAAGCAAATATTGCTTTATGTTGTTAAAGGCATTTTGACATGCTTCATCCCACTCAAAGGTCGTGTCTTTCCTCATCAATCTCTGAAATGGTTGGCATCGGCCTGCTAGATTGGAGATGAACCTCCTGATATAAGCAAGTCGTCCTTAAAGACTTCTTAGTTCATGCAAGTTTCACGGCTCTGGCATTTTTTGAATGGCGTCGATCTTGGATTGATCAATCTCAATCCCTCGATGTTTTACGACGAAACCAAAGAATTTCCCCGAAGTTACACCGAATGCACATTTGAGAGGGTTAATCCTCAATTGGTATTTTCTCAAACGATCGAAAACCACCTTTAGATCTTTCAAGTGATCTTGTCGCTTTTTAGACTTGACTACGAGATCGTCGACGTAGCACTTGACATGTTTATGCAGCATATCATCGAAGATCTTTTGCATGGCACGTTGATAAGTTGCGTCGGCGTTCTTTAATCCAAAGGGCATTTACCTTGTAACAGTATATCTCTTCCGGAGTCCGGAACGCTGTCATTTCTTCACCTTTGAGGACCATTCGAATCTGGTTGTATCCTGATGACCCATCCATGAAAGACAAAGCTTCATGCCCTGTGGTAGCATCAACCATTAGTTCAGTGATGGGCAAAGAGAAGTCGTCTTTCAGACATGTGCTATTCAGATCGCGAAAGTCAACGCATACCCATAATTGTCCGTTCTTCTTTCTGACGGGGACAATGTTTGCTATCCACGTCGGGTAGTTTACTTCGCGAAATAACCCCGCTTCAATTAACTTGTTAACCTCATTTTCGATTTGGGGAATGAACTCTGGCCTGAAACGCCGTTGAGCTTGTTTGATTGGTCGATACCCATGTTCGATAGCGAGATGATGTACAACTACTTTTGGATAAAGTCCTGGCATCTCTATATACGACTGTTGCGTGCTCAATGTGTAAAGATAATTATGCAAAAGTGTAGAGAGAGCACTTAGAACATGCAAGCATACATGGTCTCACAGCAAGTAGTAAGTATATTTCATTCGTTTTTTCCACAGAGACTCATTTTTAGCTATTCGCGAAGTGGGTTTGTTAAGAAAGATGGGATGAATTTGATGGGGTAAAGTTGGTTTTTAATTATCTACTTTTTGCTGAATGTATAAAGGGATATAACATAAACAAATGCAAGTTAAAACTAGACTTAAAAGACAAGAGATGGAATTAATAAACGAGAAAGAAAACAGCTAAACAGAATGAAAATCTGGCAGAATTGCGAGGACCGCAATGTTTCCGCAATTAAACAGCAGCGAAAGTGTGTAAATGGGTGAATGAAGGGCTACTAATGACTATCCTATAGGCATTTTCTTACGATTCTCAAGCATTGGATCAACTCTCTATACATCAAACTCACTCTATCTCAAGTATCGTCCGATTCCATGCATTAGAGTCTTAAGTTTACTCGACTTCAAAGTAAGGACTTAAGCATCTTGTTTAAGCAGGAGTGTTTAGTTTGTACTAGGGGAACGCCTATTCCTAGGCCGTTTCCTGATTACCATGAAAGGCTAGCATGATTATATGACTCTGAACTCTTACTCCTTCCAGAGGTTAGGAGTTCTTTGGACAAAATGGATGGCCAATCGAAATTGCCCGTAGGATGAAGCTTACATACAATCAATGTTCGAGTGTTAATCTGCCTACTTGATTCACGTTTTTTAGCCTATAGTTCTGTCATTAGCATGCCCCTAAGTGACTTAGCTACTCATGGATATATAGAGAATAGAAATGGTAGATAAGATAGACATGCTTAGAAGGGAAATGTGCTAAAAACAGTAAGCAAAACCCGTAGCAGAAGATGGGAAATGAGAAATGCAGAAATGAACTTTGATTACTGGAATTGTTGTTGAACAGATAGAAGCTGTAACGTGAATAGCAACAAGACAGAAAGCAACGAAATAACTAATCTAGCTACTTAGGAAAAGAACAGTACGAAGCAGAATGTAAAACAGAAGAGAAAGACAGAAAACTTGTAAAATAGTGCTTGAAGCCTCGTCGCAATCGCGTCGAATGAAGGATCAAGAAGGACAGCCTTGCATGGATGAATCCAATCGGGAGAGAAGAAGAATCTACTCTCCTTCCTATCAGATTATCGACTCCAGCAGCTGAGCTTCGCAAAACCAACAGACGGCAAGGGAAAAACAGTGGAAATGATGGACTGCTAGACGACTTCACGCTTTCAGATGATGATCAAACCTCCGACTTTGGCCCCCTTTTATAGTAGTTTGCAGGTGCGTTTGGGCCAAGGAGAACCATCAATCTTCAACGTCGTATATCAGAATGGATGGAGGAGAAAGAACGAATCCCTGAAAATACGGAAATTAACAGAAAAAGATCAGTCAACTTACGGTTTTCACTTGAATAATTGCGGTCACCGCAATGATTTCGCAATTCATTCGCAATGTTTATTTTTTCATTCTTTTCCTTCGGTTTTCAACCCTTTTTCTACCTATTGTACATAAGTCCTAGATTAGCTACCTTCTTCTAATTCTCATATTAAAGCATAGGTTTAGGCTAAATGCTATCAAAAACACCTAAAAGTGTACATCTTCTTAAGCTAAATGGGTCCTAAATAAGTCACTTTCAGAGACTTAACACACCCCCAAACTTAAGGCTTTGCTTGTCCTCAAGCATACTAAGGACTTACCTAGGCTGTTATTTTATCTTCTTTAACTACTTACCGACTCCCCTATATCCCTATCTCTAGCAGTGCTGTCCTGTGACACACTTCTAAGTTTAGAATTAACCTCTTATCAAGCTTCTTCTGACTTCACCTGCCTACTATACCTGCTGTTTCTGTTAACCCCTTACTACTGATCTAACTACTTCTATGATATCATGCTACTATCCCTAAGGTTTCAAATTCTACCAAGCTTTACTCCAGACTCAGTACATGCTTCTAGCTTAACTTTTAATGTGCCTAGGATTCCTTAGAGTCATGCCAGTCTTAGTATTAACAGTGACAGTGGTACTTTTAGAGAACAACCTAAGCCCTGGCATCACTACATTGGATATACATTCATCTCCCTAGACAAACCTAAAAGCTACAACCTTGTGCTTAGCTCATTAAGGATCAGAGTTCTTTTTACATAGGACATCTAAGCCACAAGATTATAACTCCCAAGCATACATTCTTCTTCCCTATTTCTCCCTTTTTCCTTTTTTACTTCGGTGGAGTCTCTCCTTGGGTTGCCTTTTGATGCAATGCCACTTGTGGTTTACACCCTTGGCACTGATTATTCAGCAACTTGAGAGAGACTCCCCTCTTTATTCTATTTTTCACTTTTTCTATTTATCACAATTTTTTTTTTTTAGGAGAAAAAGAATGCTTATGTCCTAAGGAAGAGAGGAATGTTCCTAGGCCTAGGGTGGCCTCCCCCAAACTTCAACTACTCATTGTCCCCAATGAGTGTCTGAGGTGGCACACCCCCAAACTTGTCCTAGAAGCATCTAGTCTAAAGTAAAACAAAGAGAATCTAAAAATTCTAAAAGCAATTATTCCAACAGCAGAAAATTTGAACATAACAGACAGTTTTTAAGGACTTACGGTTTATGCATGCTGAGCACTATTCAGAGGCGAATTTAAACTATCTAAGCGTGTCCTATGACACTCATCCAGCATGCTTTAAGATCAGCTATATAAGGTAGTCATGCTCGCAGCAAAAGATAGAATATAACAGATCACAGCCTAACTAAACAGACAGGCCAAAACATGCAATCAGTCACAAAAATTGCGGGAACCGCAATTATTTCGCAATTCAATCCGGGCAGATTTAACATTGAGTCAGGCCCCTAGCATGCTTTTTCCTGTTACTCACGCATCCTAAAAATAAAGCTAAACTACCCTACCTATTCAACTAACATCAGACTAGACTAAGCAAAAGAAAAAACATAAAACTAAACATTAAAAACAGATCAAAAGTTGATCCCAAAACAGCATAATATACATGATCCTATCAGAAAGCAGAAAAATTGTCTTTTGTTTCTTAAGGGAACAGCAATACTCCCTTTTGTGCACTTCAAACCAGCACTCAATTCTCGTCATCCTCATCTGGTTGCCTTGGTCGTGGGGGCACCCATGGAGTTAGGAGATTGGTAGGGAAGTCCGGGAAGATGCACCCCAACTGGTCTGCAACTTCCTTGTCCCTTGCCTGCGCATAGTTGGCCCATTGAGCCATTCTCCTCTGCATGTCCATCAAGCAGGCCATGGATAGGGACTGTTCAGCAGCCAACCTATCCAATTCAAACTCCATATTCCCCTTTCTTCTCAGCCTCAGGTTAGCAGGCAGCTCCAAATGGCCTGTGTACGGCATCTGCTGCTCCAAACGCTCGGTGGGGACTCCTGCAAGCAAACACAATCTTGTTATAGTGTTGGGGAAAAATAATGGCCCCTTACCTTTTCTGGCGCATTCAGCAATGGCAGCTGACATGATCTCCCCTACATTGACCGTGAGACCGCGCATGATGGCATAAACCAGCAGTGATCTACTCTGGTTGATTGTTGTCTCGTGGGTCACAGGGGACAACTTCCTCCTCACAAAGGCAAACCAAACAGCTGCCTTTGCTGTCAGATTGGCACTCATTAAGGTGTGCCTCCCATTGCGTGAGACAGTCCACGCTGCTTCAGGCTGGCCAATTGTGCGAATGGCCTCTTCCAGCACGGCCTCAGTCGGCTCATCAACTATCCGTGCATAATCTGTGTGCGTTTGGCCCTTGAGACCAAAGGCTTCATTGATGGCCTTGGCTGAGAAATCAACTTCCACCCCTCTGACCACAGATAGGCCATCCTCAGGGCTGAGCACATTGGCGTAGAAATCGTACACCATGTTCGTGTAGGCTGGATTAGGCGGTCTGCAGAATTCCTCCCAGCCATGGTTGATCACTCCTGCGCGCAAGAACTGCGGCAGGTCAGCGAGTCGGTCGAGGAAACCTTTCTCGTGCAACAGGTCCCTCTTCCTTAGCTCAGCACCCCTAGATTCAGCGTCAGACGAGACATACCTCACTGACTGAGGTTCGTCTTCAGGGTAGAGTTTAGCCTTCCCCTTATCTGCTGGTTTGGATGATGCAGCAGCCTCCACCTTGAGGCGTTTGAGCGAAGGCTCAACACTCTCCTTGTCCGTCGATGGCACCTTCTTGGCCTTTTTCTTCAACTTCTTGGCCTTAACAATCTTGGCCTTCTTCTTCTTCTTGAGCCTGGCCTTGATATTGATCTGCTGGAGGCATGCCCCCAACGTTTCTTCCATAGAATCGTCCTGCTGTGCAGGCTCGGCAGGGCTATCTTCCCTCATAGGAGAGAAGACTTCGTCTTCCCCAGCATCTCCACTGCCTTGCGTGGATTCTTGATAATCTCCATAAGGAAATTCCGGATCAGGCCGTGGAGAATTATGCTCTGCTGATGGTGTCTGCGCAGAACTCAGTGGCAAAGATTGCAGCTCAGGGCTCTGCGCTGCTGCAGGTGTCGGATCAGAACTCTGAGGTGCTGGAGACAACTCAGGGCTCTGTGCAGGCGGTGACGACTCTGCGCTTAGCACTGGTTCAGCTGGGAGAGGGCTGCGCGCAGGTGATGCAGACGGCGACGAACCTTCTTTGGCTGACTCGTGGGATGCACGATCAGGTTCTTGACTCTCCACAGAGGGAGTCTTTGCTGTGCTTGGTTCGGCGGCCGTCTTAACACTCCACCGGCGTTTCTTGGGCGTGCCCATTGGCTCAGATGGCCCAGCAGGGATCTCAGTGACCACCCTCCACTTCTTCCGACGAATAGGAAGCTTGGGAAGAGGACCGGTGCGAACGGCACCATCGTCTGCAAGGGCGAGAAGCGCTTCCCTCGCAGCTGCTTCAGCTGCGTCATCAGCCTTCTTCTTGGCTGCGGATCTTTCAGCACGTGTGGCCACCATTGTCAAGTCTTGAAGATCTTGAGAGAAGAATCAAAGATGGAGAGAATCGCTGAATTCTTGGAGAGCAAAGAGAGAGATAATCGTAACATTCGAGCGCCTTCCAACGGATATAAAGGCAACGGATAAAATCCCAACGGCTCTTTTTGCGGATCCAGCAATTATAGCGCAATTCCAGGGATATTATTTCATTGAAATCTCCAACTTTGCCCGTCCGTATCTTTTATTTGGCTCAACCGTTTCTTGATTTTTAAAGTGGGATTTACTCTCCTTGATCCCCTCTTTCGAATCCTTGCAAAAACAAACAAAACAAACATTAAATACGCAATTAAAATTACACCACAAAACATACAAATGATAACCGGAAAAACAGAAAAAAATAAACTAAGGCATTGGCCTTGACTAAACGAGCACAGTAACCACTCGTTCTCTCTCGTCCTTTTTTCATGCTTCAGTTAAGAGGAAAGCCGAGAGAGTCTTCACATCTCCTTCCTCATAGTAGTGCTTCAACCTAGCACCATTGACCATAAATGGCTGACCTTGCTGCAAGTTCTTTATCTCTATTGCACCATGAACAAAGACATTAGTAATAACAAATGGACCCGACCATCTAGACTTTAGTTTGCCTGGAAATATCTTTAAACGTGAGTTAAATAATAGGACAAGTTGGCCTTTCCTAAAGTCTTTGATCCTAAGTCTACTGTCGTGCCATATTTTGGTCTTTTCTTTATACATTTTGGCATTCTCATAGGCCATATGCCTAAGCTCATCAAGTTCATGTAGCTGCAACGATCTCAATGTCCCTGCATCCTTTACACAGAAATTTAATTCCTTCATGGCCCAAAATGCTTTGTTTTCTAACTCAAGTGGCAAGTGGCAAGCCTTGCCATACACCAACCTATAGGGAGACATACCTAGAGGTGTCTTATATGCTGTTCTATAAGCCCAAAGTGCATCCTCAAGCTTAAATGACCAGTCTTTCCTATTAGGTTTGACTACCTTTTCTAGGATGTTCTTTATCTCCCTATTGGAAATTTCAGCTTGACCATTCGAGTGTGGGTGATAGGGAGTAGCTACCCTATGTCTAATGTTATATTTAGCCAATACTTTCTCCATAGCCTTATTAATGAAATGTGACCCCTCATCACTAATGATAGCACGAGGAGTCCCAAATCTAGTGAAAATGTGCCTATGCAAGAAGTTAGTGACTGTTTTAGCATCATTATTAGGACATGCTTTTGCTTCTACCCACTTGGACACGTAGTCCACTGCTACTAAAATGTACAGGTTACCTGATGATGGAGGGAATGGTCCCATGAAATCAATGCCCCATACATCAAAGAGCTCCAACTCTAAGATGTAGGTGAGGGGCATCTCATCCTTGCGACTGAGGTTACCTGTCCTTTGGCATTCGTCACAGCTGTGGGCATAGTTGTGGGCGTCCTTGAAGATTGTTGGCCAATAGTAGCCACTCTGAAATACCTTCGCAGCTGTTCTTTGACCACCAAAGTGTCCACCGTAAGGAGATGAGTGACAGTGCTGCAGCACAGACTTCGCCTCAGCAGCTGAAACACACTTCCTCAACAACCCATCAGCACAAGTTCTGTAAAGTGTGGGGTCATCCCAGATGAATTTCCTTGCTTCATGAAGGAACCTCTTCTTCTCTTGTCCTCCCTTGAACACTGGCAATACCTGTGATGCACGGAAGTTAGCAATGTCAGCAAACCAAGGTTCCTCATCGTTATCACGATGAGCCAAAGCAAAGACATGTTCATCTATAAAAGCATCAGAAATTGCGGTCTCCGCAATTTTTTCGCAATTGTGCTGCAATCGAGAAAGGTGATCTGCAACCACGTTTTCACATCCCTTCTTGTCCCGAATGTCCAAATCAAATTCCTGCAGCAATAACACCCATCTAATCAATCTAGGCTTAGCATCAGCCTTCCTCATAAGATATTTTAAAGCAGAATGGTCAGTATATACAATGGTCCTAGTGCCCACAATATAGTTTCTAAATTTTTCACAAGCAAATACTACAGCAAGCATCTCTTTCTCTGTAGTTGTATAATTACATTGAGCCTCATTCAAGGTCTTACTAGCATAATAGACAGGATGTGTGAGCTTGTCAATCTTCTGTCCTAACATGACTCCTACAGCATAGTCACTGGCGTCACATAGCATCTCAAATGGGAGATCCCAATTTGGTCCTACTATGATTGGTGCTGTGACCAGTGCTGCCTTAAGGGTTTTCCAAGCTACTACACATTCCTTAGAGAAGATGAATGGTCTATTTAGCTCTAGAAGCTCGCACAGAGGCTTGGCTATCTTAGAAAAGTCCTTAATGAACCTTCTGTAGAAGCCAGCGTGCCCTAAGAAGCTTCTAATAGCCTTGACATTCTGGGGCTCTACCAACTTCTCTATGATCTCTATTTTCGCCCTATCCACTTCTACACCCGCCCTTGACACTCTATGTCCTAAGACAATCCCTTCATCTACCATAAAATGGCACTTCTCCCAATTTAGGACTAGGTTGGTCTCTTCACACCTAGCCAGGACTTGTCCTAGGTTTTCTAGACAGGTTTTAAATGAATCCCCAAAGACTGAGAAGTCATCCATGAATATTTCTATCATGGACTCATCCAACTTAGAGAAGATTGCCATCATGCACCTTTGGAAAGTTGCCGGTGCATTGCATAAGCCAAAAGGCATTCTGCGGAAGGCAAACGTTCCAAAAGGGCAAGTGAAAGTGGTCTTCTCTTGATCCTTAGGGTCTATAGTAATTTGATTATAGCCTGAATAGCCATCTAAGAAACAATAGTAGGCTCTACCAGCTATTCTGTCTAGCATCTGGTCAATGAATGGTATAGGGAAATGGTCTTTTTTAGTTTCTTTATTTAGTTTTCTGTAATCCATACATACCCTCCACCCTGTGACAGTCCTTGTTGGAATCAGTTCGTTGTTCTCATTGACTACCACAGTTATTCCCCCCTTTTTAGGTACACATTGAATGGGGCTCACCCACTGGCTACTAGCTATGGGGAAAATTACTCCTGCATCTAACCACTTGATTATTTCCTTCTTCACTACCTCTTTCATAGAGGGGTTCAACCTACGCTGGTGATCTACCCTAGGTGTGTGCTCTTCCTCTAGTATAATTTTGTGCATGCAATAAGAAGGGCTAATGCCTCGAATATCAGCAATCGTCCATGCTATAGCCTTCCTATGTTGCTTAAGCAGTAAAATTAAATCAACCTCATGCTGTTCACTTAGTTTAGAAGAAATAATTACAGGCAGCGTATCATTATCTCCTAAATATGCATATTTGAGGTGAGTAGGTAGTGGTTTCAGTTCTAACACAGGTGGATGCTCAATGGAGGGCTTTAACGGATTTATAGTTCTATCAGTTAAATCTATATTCATACATACATGTTGAGGTTTATCTACAGGCATATTCATTATGTCAGATACATTTAAGTCAGCTACATCTACTTGTACATATTCACTAGCATGCTTGGTTAACAATACATGCTCTAATTGTTCTTCCATTAGTGAGTCAACAACATCCATGCTAGCACAGGATTCAAGGTCAGAGGGATACCTTAAAGCTTTATATACACTAAACTTTACCTCTTCATCATGAACTCTCATAGTTAACTCACCTTTCTGAACATCTATGAGTGCCCTACCTGTGGCTAGAAATGGTCTACCTAGCAGGATGGGGACCTCCTTGTCTGCCTCATAGTCCAGGACAATGAAATCTGCAAGGAAAATGAATTTGTCAACTTTAACTAGAATATCCTCGATCTTACCTTCTGGATATGCGATGGATCTGTCTGCTAGTTGTAAAGTGACAGTAGTTGGACGTGCTTCTCCCATTCCCAACTGGCGGAATAGGGACAGGGGCATGAGATTTATGCTGGCGCCCAGGTCACAAAGCGCTCTGCCCACGTGCTTGCCTCCAAGTTCTACAGGTAAGGTGAAGGAACCAGGATCCTTCTCCTTCTTGGGCAGCTTGTTCTGGAGGATGGCACTGCACTCCTCGGTTAGGTTTACTGTTTCAAACTCACCAATTATTTTTTTGTTAGTGATAATGTCCTTCAAAAACTTTACATATGAAGGCATAGACTGTAAAACCTCTACAAAAGGAATGTTCACATGCACTTGCTTAAGTATTTCTAAGAATTTATTAAAATGAACTTCCTGTTCCTGCTTCTTCTTGAGCCTTCGAGGATATGGAGGTGGTGGCACATATGCAGGCACGTCAGGACGCCTTAAGATAGGTGGAGGCCTTGGAATTTCTTCTACGTCCTCTACAATTGGCTCTAGCCTGGCTCCTGATGTGCTAGTTGGTGGTGGACCTTGGCTTGGCAGAGACTCCAGTGGAGCACTAAACTCAGTGTTCTCTACTCTCTTTGGTGTGTCCTTTGTGTTGCTCACCAACGGTCTTCCACTCCTAAGTTCAATTGCTTGAACTTGTTCCTTGCCATCTCTCCTTGGTACCTCGGTGTCAGCAGGGAGTCTACCTTGGGGCCTACTTTTGAGTTCATTGGCCAATTGGCCTATTTGGTTTTCCAGGCTCCTAAGAGTAGCTTGCTGGCTCTGAAGAGTAGCATCATTCTTAGCTATATATTCCTTGAGTAGGTTTTCTACAGAAGATCCTACAGGTTGATTGTAAGGTTTTTGGTACATTGACTGGTTGTGTTGGGGAGTGAAACCAGGTGTTCCACTCGGCCTTGGTTGGTTAGGATTTTGGTTAGTGTTCTGTTGGCCACCCCATGACAGGTTAGGGTGGTTTCTCCAACCAGGGTTATAGGTGTTGGAGTAGGGGTTATTCCTAGGCTGCTGCTGGCTTCCAACATAGCAGACTGAAGATGGATTCCCAGGGCAGTATTCATATGGGTGCCCTTCCCCACAGAATCCACAGATAGGTGCCTCGCCTTGATTTGGTTGGGTGCCCATTGACATAGCTGTGGCGGTATTGGCACTGGTTTGGAGATTGGCCTGAGCCATTTGCTTGACTAAGTTGGTCAGGGCATTTATTTGGGTGCTCATGGCGCTTAGAGCATCCTTGTCTTGAGCCCTAGTTGGCTCTACTGGATCGTCTGACCACCTACAATGAGATGTTGAGATCTTCTCCAAGATCTCATAAGCTTCGTTGTAACTCTTGGACAACATGGAACCTCCAGCAGATGAATTTAAAACTTGTCTGGTACTGGGGTTGCATCCTTTAAAGAAGACTTCTATTTGGATACACCATGGAATGCCATGGTGTGGACATTTAATGAGAAGGTCTTTGAATCTTGTCCAAGCTTCGTGAAGAGACTCACTCGGAGCTTGTTTGAATTTTATGATGTCATCACGAAAGGTCGAATTCCTATCTGGTGGGAAATATTTGACTAGGAATTTTTCTGCTAAATCTGTCCAATTGCGGACAGATCCTGAGGGTAAAGAATTTAACCATGTTTTGGCTTTGTCCCTCAAAGAGTAAGGGAAAAGATATAGCCTCAGGGCTTCTTGGGAAACTCCAGGGATTAGGAAGGTGTCACTAACTCCTAGGAAGTTCCTAAGGTGGTTATGGGGGTCCTCATTTTCTATTCCAAAGAATTGTCCCACAGTGGACAACATTTGGAACATCACTGGCTTTAACTCAAATGAGTTGGCAGTGATTTCAGGACGGATTATGCTGGGGTTCAGCTCCCCAGGCATAGGTACTAAATATGAGAGGATGGCGCTATCCTTGTCATTCGCTATTTCAATGGGATTGCGAGTGACAGGCACCAGGTTTTGATTTACTCCAGCCATTTCTTCTTGAGGTAATTGCGGAGGAATTGTAGTCTCTGCAATGATTGGAGGTAAAAGGGTTTGTTTAAAGAGACGTTTCTTGGCTCTATTCCTAGCTCTAAGTAATCTCTCGGGCTCAGGGTTGAACTCTAGATCACTACTTGGAGTCTCATTCATAAACTACCCTAAATGGTACCTGAAAAAGAAATGAAGATGGATCAAATTCAATGGAAAATAACTTGATGTTTCAAACTTAACAAACTTCGTTTTCACTTAAAATAAGTCCCCGGCAGCGGCGCCAAAAACTTGTTGCGTGCTCAATGTGTAAAGATAATTATGCAAAAGTGTAGAGAGAGCACTTAGAACATGCAAGCATACATGGTCTCACAGCAAGTAGTAAGTATATTTCATTCGTTTTTTCCACAGAGACTCATTTTTAGCTATTCGCGAAGTGGGTTTGTTAAGAAAGATGGGATGAATTTGATGGGGTAAAGTTGGTTTTTAATTATCTACTTTTTGCTGAATGTATAAAGGGATATAACATAAACAAATGCAAGTTAAAACTAGACTTAAAAGACAAGAGATGGAATTAATAAACGAGAAAGAAAACAGCTAAACAGAATGAAAATCTGGCAGAATTGCGAGGACCGCAATGTTTCCGCAATTAAACAGCAGCGAAAGTGTGTAAATGGGTGAATGAAGGGCTACTAATGACTATCCTATAGGCATTTTCTTACGATTCTCAAGCATTGGATCAACTCTCTATACATCAAACTCACTCTATCTCAAGTATCGTCCGATTCCATGCATTAGAGTCTTAAGTTTACTCGACTTCAAAGTAAGGACTTAAGCATCTTGTTTAAGCAGGAGTGTTTAGTTTGTACTAGGGGAACGCCTATTCCTAGGCCGTTTCCTGATTACCATGAAAGGCTAGCATGATTATATGACTCTGAACTCTTACTCCTTCCAGAGGTTAGGAGTTCTTTGGACAAAATGGATGGCCAATCGAAATTGCCCGTAGGATGAAGCTTACATACAATCAATGTTCGAGTGTTAATCTGCCTACTTGATTCACGTTTTTTAGCCTATAGTTCTGTCATTAGCATGCCCCTAAGTGACTTAGCTACTCATGGATATATAGAGAATAGAAATGGTAGATAAGATAGACATGCTTAGAAGGGAAATGTGCTAAAAACAGTAAGCAAAACCCGTAGCAGAAGATGGGAAATGAGAAATGCAGAAATGAACTTTGATTACTGGAATTGTTGTTGAACAGATAGAAGCTGTAACGTGAATAGCAACAAGACAGAAAGCAACGAAATAACTAATCTAGCTACTTAGGAAAAGAACAGTACGAAGCAGAATGTAAAACAGAAGAGAAAGACAGAAAACTTGTAAAATAGTGCTTGAAGCCTCGTCGCAATCGCGTCGAATGAAGGATCAAGAAGGACAGCCTTGCATGGATGAATCCAATCGGGAGAGAAGAAGAATCTACTCTCCTTCCTATCAGATTATCGACTCCAGCAGCTGAGCTTCGCAAAACCAACAGACGGCAAGGGAAAAACAGTGGAAATGATGGACTGCTAGACGACTTCACGCTTTCAGATGATGATCAAACCTCCGACTTTGGCCCCCTTTTATAGTAGTTTGCAGGTGCGTTTGGGCCAAGGAGAACCATCAATCTTCAACGTCGTATATCAGAATGGATGGAGGAGAAAGAACGAATCCCTGAAAATACGGAAATTAACAGAAAAAGATCAGTCAACTTACGGTTTTCACTTGAATAATTGCGGTCACCGCAATGATTTCGCAATTCATTCGCAATGTTTATTTTTTCATTCTTTTCCTTCGGTTTTCAACCCTTTTTCTACCTATTGTACATAAGTCCTAGATTAGCTACCTTCTTCTAATTCTCATATTAAAGCATAGGTTTAGGCTAAATGCTATCAAAAACACCTAAAAGTGTACATCTTCTTAAGCTAAATGGGTCCTAAATAAGTCACTTTCAGAGACTTAACACACCCCCAAACTTAAGGCTTTGCTTGTCCTCAAGCATACTAAGGACTTACCTAGGCTGTTATTTTATCTTCTTTAACTACTTACCGACTCCCCTATATCCCTATCTCTAGCAGTGCTGTCCTGTGACACACTTCTAAGTTTAGAATTAACCTCTTATCAAGCTTCTTCTGACTTCACCTGCCTACTATACCTGCTGTTTCTGTTAACCCCTTACTACTGATCTAACTACTTCTATGATATCATGCTACTATCCCTAAGGTTTCAAATTCTACCAAGCTTTACTCCAGACTCAGTACATGCTTCTAGCTTAACTTTTAATGTGCCTAGGATTCCTTAGAGTCATGCCAGTCTTAGTATTAACAGTGACAGTGGTACTTTTAGAGAACAACCTAAGCCCTGGCATCACTACATTGGATATACATTCATCTCCCTAGACAAACCTAAAAGCTACAACCTTGTGCTTAGCTCATTAAGGATCAGAGTTCTTTTTACATAGGACATCTAAGCCACAAGATTATAACTCCCAAGCATACATTCTTCTTCCCTATTTCTCCCTTTTTCCTTTTTTACTTCGGTGGAGTCTCTCCTTGGGTTGCCTTTTGATGCAATGCCACTTGTGGTTTACACCCTTGGCACTGATTATTCAGCAACTTGAGAGAGACTCCCCTCTTTATTCTATTTTTCACTTTTTCTATTTATCACAATTTTTTTTTTTTAGGAGAAAAAGAATGCTTATGTCCTAAGGAAGAGAGGAATGTTCCTAGGCCTAGGGTGGCCTCCCCCAAACTTCAACTACTCATTGTCCCCAATGAGTGTCTGAGGTGGCACACCCCCAAACTTGTCCTAGAAGCATCTAGTCTAAAGTAAAACAAAGAGAATCTAAAAATTCTAAAAGCAATTATTCCAACAGCAGAAAATTTGAACATAACAGACAGTTTTTAAGGACTTACGGTTTATGCATGCTGAGCACTATTCAGAGGCGAATTTAAACTATCTAAGCGTGTCCTATGACACTCATCCAGCATGCTTTAAGATCAGCTATATAAGGTAGTCATGCTCGCAGCAAAAGATAGAATATAACAGATCACAGCCTAACTAAACAGACAGGCCAAAACATGCAATCAGTCACAAAAATTGCGGGAACCGCAATTATTTCGCAATTCAATCCGGGCAGATTTAACATTGAGTCAGGCCCCTAGCATGCTTTTTCCTGTTACTCACGCATCCTAAAAATAAAGCTAAACTACCCTACCTATTCAACTAACATCAGACTAGACTAAGCAAAAGAAAAAACATAAAACTAAACATTAAAAACAGATCAAAAGTTGATCCCAAAACAGCATAATATACATGATCCTATCAGAAAGCAGAAAAATTGTCTTTTGTTTCTTAAGGGAACAGCAATACTCCCTTTTGTGCACTTCAAACCAGCACTCAATTCTCGTCATCCTCATCTGGTTGCCTTGGTCGTGGGGGCACCCATGGAGTTAGGAGATTGGTAGGGAAGTCCGGGAAGATGCACCCCAACTGGTCTGCAACTTCCTTGTCCCTTGCCTGCGCATAGTTGGCCCATTGAGCCATTCTCCTCTGCATGTCCATCAAGCAGGCCATGGATAGGGACTGTTCAGCAGCCAACCTATCCAATTCAAACTCCATATTCCCCTTTCTTCTCAGCCTCAGGTTAGCAGGCAGCTCCAAATGGCCTGTGTACGGCATCTGCTGCTCCAAACGCTCGGTGGGGACTCCTGCAAGCAAACACAATCTTGTTATAGTGTTGGGGAAAAATAATGGCCCCTTACCTTTTCTGGCGCATTCAGCAATGGCAGCTGACATGATCTCCCCTACATTGACCGTGAGACCGCGCATGATGGCATAAACCAGCAGTGATCTACTCTGGTTGATTGTTGTCTCGTGGGTCACAGGGGACAACTTCCTCCTCACAAAGGCAAACCAAACAGCTGCCTTTGCTGTCAGATTGGCACTCATTAAGGTGTGCCTCCCATTGCGTGAGACAGTCCACGCTGCTTCAGGCTGGCCAATTGTGCGAATGGCCTCTTCCAGCACGGCCTCAGTCGGCTCATCAACTATCCGTGCATAATCTGTGTGCGTTTGGCCCTTGAGACCAAAGGCTTCATTGATGGCCTTGGCTGAGAAATCAACTTCCACCCCTCTGACCACAGATAGGCCATCCTCAGGGCTGAGCACATTGGCGTAGAAATCGTACACCATGTTCGTGTAGGCTGGATTAGGCGGTCTGCAGAATTCCTCCCAGCCATGGTTGATCACTCCTGCGCGCAAGAACTGCGGCAGGTCAGCGAGTCGGTCGAGGAAACCTTTCTCGTGCAACAGGTCCCTCTTCCTTAGCTCAGCACCCCTAGATTCAGCGTCAGACGAGACATACCTCACTGACTGAGGTTCGTCTTCAGGGTAGAGTTTAGCCTTCCCCTTATCTGCTGGTTTGGATGATGCAGCAGCCTCCACCTTGAGGCGTTTGAGCGAAGGCTCAACACTCTCCTTGTCCGTCGATGGCACCTTCTTGGCCTTTTTCTTCAACTTCTTGGCCTTAACAATCTTGGCCTTCTTCTTCTTCTTGAGCCTGGCCTTGATATTGATCTGCTGGAGGCATGCCCCCAACGTTTCTTCCATAGAATCGTCCTGCTGTGCAGGCTCGGCAGGGCTATCTTCCCTCATAGGAGAGAAGACTTCGTCTTCCCCAGCATCTCCACTGCCTTGCGTGGATTCTTGATAATCTCCATAAGGAAATTCCGGATCAGGCCGTGGAGAATTATGCTCTGCTGATGGTGTCTGCGCAGAACTCAGTGGCAAAGATTGCAGCTCAGGGCTCTGCGCTGCTGCAGGTGTCGGATCAGAACTCTGAGGTGCTGGAGACAACTCAGGGCTCTGTGCAGGCGGTGACGACTCTGCGCTTAGCACTGGTTCAGCTGGGAGAGGGCTGCGCGCAGGTGATGCAGACGGCGACGAACCTTCTTTGGCTGACTCGTGGGATGCACGATCAGGTTCTTGACTCTCCACAGAGGGAGTCTTTGCTGTGCTTGGTTCGGCGGCCGTCTTAACACTCCACCGGCGTTTCTTGGGCGTGCCCATTGGCTCAGATGGCCCAGCAGGGATCTCAGTGACCACCCTCCACTTCTTCCGACGAATAGGAAGCTTGGGAAGAGGACCGGTGCGAACGGCACCATCGTCTGCAAGGGCGAGAAGCGCTTCCCTCGCAGCTGCTTCAGCTGCGTCATCAGCCTTCTTCTTGGCTGCGGATCTTTCAGCACGTGTGGCCACCATTGTCAAGTCTTGAAGATCTTGAGAGAAGAATCAAAGATGGAGAGAATCGCTGAATTCTTGGAGAGCAAAGAGAGAGATAATCGTAACATTCGAGCGCCTTCCAACGGATATAAAGGCAACGGATAAAATCCCAACGGCTCTTTTTGCGGATCCAGCAATTATAGCGCAATTCCAGGGATATTATTTCATTGAAATCTCCAACTTTGCCCGTCCGTATCTTTTATTTGGCTCAACCGTTTCTTGATTTTTAAAGTGGGATTTACTCTCCTTGATCCCCTCTTTCGAATCCTTGCAAAAACAAACAAAACAAACATTAAATACGCAATTAAAATTACACCACAAAACATACAAATGATAACCGGAAAAACAGAAAAAAATAAACTAAGGCATTGGCCTTGACTAAACGAGCACAGTAACCACTCGTTCTCTCTCGTCCTTTTTTCATGCTTCAGTTAAGAGGAAAGCCGAGAGAGTCTTCACATCTCCTTCCTCATAGTAGTGCTTCAACCTAGCACCATTGACCATAAATGGCTGACCTTGCTGCAAGTTCTTTATCTCTATTGCACCATGAACAAAGACATTAGTAATAACAAATGGACCCGACCATCTAGACTTTAGTTTGCCTGGAAATATCTTTAAACGTGAGTTAAATAATAGGACAAGTTGGCCTTTCCTAAAGTCTTTGATCCTAAGTCTACTGTCGTGCCATATTTTGGTCTTTTCTTTATACATTTTGGCATTCTCATAGGCCATATGCCTAAGCTCATCAAGTTCATGTAGCTGCAACGATCTCAATGTCCCTGCATCCTTTACACAGAAATTTAATTCCTTCATGGCCCAAAATGCTTTGTTTTCTAACTCAAGTGGCAAGTGGCAAGCCTTGCCATACACCAACCTATAGGGAGACATACCTAGAGGTGTCTTATATGCTGTTCTATAAGCCCAAAGTGCATCCTCAAGCTTAAATGACCAGTCTTTCCTATTAGGTTTGACTACCTTTTCTAGGATGTTCTTTATCTCCCTATTGGAAATTTCAGCTTGACCATTCGAGTGTGGGTGATAGGGAGTAGCTACCCTATGTCTAATGTTATATTTAGCCAATACTTTCTCCATAGCCTTATTAATGAAATGTGACCCCTCATCACTAATGATAGCACGAGGAGTCCCAAATCTAGTGAAAATGTGCCTATGCAAGAAGTTAGTGACTGTTTTAGCATCATTATTAGGACATGCTTTTGCTTCTACCCACTTGGACACGTAGTCCACTGCTACTAAAATGTACAGGTTACCTGATGATGGAGGGAATGGTCCCATGAAATCAATGCCCCATACATCAAAGAGCTCCAACTCTAAGATGTAGGTGAGGGGCATCTCATCCTTGCGACTGAGGTTACCTGTCCTTTGGCATTCGTCACAGCTGTGGGCATAGTTGTGGGCGTCCTTGAAGATTGTTGGCCAATAGTAGCCACTCTGAAATACCTTCGCAGCTGTTCTTTGACCACCAAAGTGTCCACCGTAAGGAGATGAGTGACAGTGCTGCAGCACAGACTTCGCCTCAGCAGCTGAAACACACTTCCTCAACAACCCATCAGCACAAGTTCTGTAAAGTGTGGGGTCATCCCAGATGAATTTCCTTGCTTCATGAAGGAACCTCTTCTTCTCTTGTCCTCCCTTGAACACTGGCAATACCTGTGATGCACGGAAGTTAGCAATGTCAGCAAACCAAGGTTCCTCATCGTTATCACGATGAGCCAAAGCAAAGACATGTTCATCTATAAAAGCATCAGAAATTGCGGTCTCCGCAATTTTTTCGCAATTGTGCTGCAATCGAGAAAGGTGATCTGCAACCACGTTTTCACATCCCTTCTTGTCCCGAATGTCCAAATCAAATTCCTGCAGCAATAACACCCATCTAATCAATCTAGGCTTAGCATCAGCCTTCCTCATAAGATATTTTAAAGCAGAATGGTCAGTATATACAATGGTCCTAGTGCCCACAATATAGTTTCTAAATTTTTCACAAGCAAATACTACAGCAAGCATCTCTTTCTCTGTAGTTGTATAATTACATTGAGCCTCATTCAAGGTCTTACTAGCATAATAGACAGGATGTGTGAGCTTGTCAATCTTCTGTCCTAACATGACTCCTACAGCATAGTCACTGGCGTCACATAGCATCTCAAATGGGAGATCCCAATTTGGTCCTACTATGATTGGTGCTGTGACCAGTGCTGCCTTAAGGGTTTTCCAAGCTACTACACATTCCTTAGAGAAGATGAATGGTCTATTTAGCTCTAGAAGCTCGCACAGAGGCTTGGCTATCTTAGAAAAGTCCTTAATGAACCTTCTGTAGAAGCCAGCGTGCCCTAAGAAGCTTCTAATAGCCTTGACATTCTGGGGCTCTACCAACTTCTCTATGATCTCTATTTTCGCCCTATCCACTTCTACACCCGCCCTTGACACTCTATGTCCTAAGACAATCCCTTCATCTACCATAAAATGGCACTTCTCCCAATTTAGGACTAGGTTGGTCTCTTCACACCTAGCCAGGACTTGTCCTAGGTTTTCTAGACAGGTTTTAAATGAATCCCCAAAGACTGAGAAGTCATCCATGAATATTTCTATCATGGACTCATCCAACTCAGAGAAGATTGCCATCATGCACCTTTGGAAAGTTGCCGGTGCATTGCATAAGCCAAAAGGCATTCTGCGGAAGGCAAACGTTCCAAAAGGGCAAGTGAAAGTGGTCTTCTCTTGATCCTTAGGGTCTATAGTAATTTGATTATAGCCTGAATAGCCATCTAAGAAACAATAGTAGGCTCTACCAGCTATTCTGTCTAGCATCTGGTCAATGAATGGTATAGGGAAATGGTCTTTTTTAGTTTCTTTATTTAGTTTTCTGTAATCCATACATACCCTCCACCCTGTGACAGTCCTTGTTGGAATCAGTTCGTTGTTCTCATTGACTACCACAGTTATTCCCCCCTTTTTAGGTACACATTGAATGGGGCTCACCCACTGGCTACTAGCTATGGGGAAAATTACTCCTGCATCTAACCACTTGATTATTTCCTTCTTCACTACCTCTTTCATAGAGGGGTTCAACCTACGCTGGTGATCTACCCTAGGTGTGTGCTCTTCCTCTAGTATAATTTTGTGCATGCAATAAGAAGGGCTAATGCCTCGAATATCAGCAATCGTCCATGCTATAGCCTTCCTATGTTGCTTAAGCAGTAAAATTAAATCAACCTCATGCTGTTCACTTAGTTTAGAAGAAATAATTACAGGCAGCGTATCATTATCTCCTAAATATGCATATTTGAGGTGAGTAGGTAGTGGTTTCAGTTCTAACACAGGTGGATGCTCAATGGAGGGCTTTAACGGATTTATAGTTCTATCAGTTAAATCTATATTCATACATACATGTTGAGGTTTATCTACAGGCATATTCATTATGTCAGATACATTTAAGTCAGCTACATCTACTTGTACATATTCACTAGCATGCTTGGTTAACAATACATGCTCTAATTGTTCTTCCATTAGTGAGTCAACAACATCCATGCTAGCACAGGATTCAAGGTCAGAGGGATACCTTAAAGCTTTATATACACTAAACTTTACCTCTTCATCATGAACTCTCATAGTTAACTCACCTTTCTGAACATCTATGAGTGCCCTACCTGTGGCTAGAAATGGTCTACCTAGCAGGATGGGGACCTCCTTGTCTGCCTCATAGTCCAGGACAATGAAATCTGCAAGGAAAATGAATTTGTCAACTTTAACTAGAATATCCTCGATCTTACCTTCTGGATATGCGATGGATCTGTCTGCTAGTTGTAAAGTGACAGTAGTTGGACGTGCTTCTCCCATTCCCAACTGGCGGAATAGGGACAGGGGCATGAGATTTATGCTGGCGCCCAGGTCACAAAGCGCTCTGCCCACGTGCTTGCCTCCAAGTTCTACAGGTAAGGTGAAGGAACCAGGATCCTTCTCCTTCTTGGGCAGCTTGTTCTGGAGGATGGCACTGCACTCCTCGGTGAGGTTTACTGTTTCAAACTCACCAATTATTTTTTTGTTAGTGATAATGTCCTTCAAAAACTTTACATATGAAGGCATAGACTGTAAAACCTCTACAAAAGGAATGTTCACATGCACTTGCTTAAGTATTTCTAAGAATTTATTAAAATGAACTTCCTGTTCCTGCTTCTTCTTGAGCCTTCGAGGATATGGAGGTGGTGGCACATATGCAGGCACGTCAGGACGCCTTAAGATAGGTGGAGGCCTTGGAATTTCTTCTACGTCCTCTACAATTGGCTCTAGCCTGGCTCCTGATGTGCTAGTTGGTGGTGGACCTTGGCTTGGCAGAGACTCCAGTGGAGCACTAAACTCAGTGTTCTCTACTCTCTTTGGTGTGTCCTTTGTGTTGCTCACCAACGGTCTTCCACTCCTAAGTTCAATTGCTTGAACTTGTTCCTTGCCATCTCTCCTTGGTACCTCGGTGTCAGCAGGGAGTCTACCTTGGGGCCTACTTTTGAGTTCATTGGCCAATTGGCCTATTTGGTTTTCCAGGCTCCTAAGAGTAGCTTGCTGGCTCTGAAGAGTAGCATCATTCTTAGCTATATATTCCTTGAGTAGGTTTTCTACAGAAGATCCTACAGGTTGATTGTAAGGTTTTTGGTACATTGACTGGTTGTGTTGGGGAGTGAAACCAGGTGTTCCACTCGGCCTTGGTTGGTTAGGATTTTGGTTAGTGTTCTGTTGGCCACCCCATGACAGGTTAGGGTGGTTTCTCCAACCAGGGTTATAGGTGTTGGAGTAGGGGTTATTCCTAGGCTGCTGCTGGCTTCCAACATAGCAGACTGAAGATGGATTCCCAGGGCAGTATTCATATGGGTGCCCTTCCCCACAGAATCCACAGATAGGTGCCTCGCCTTGATTTGGTTGGGTGCCCATTGACATAGCTGTGGCGGTATTGGCACTGGTTTGGAGATTGGCCTGAGCCATTTGCTTGACTAAGTTGGTCAGGGCATTTATTTGGGTGCTCATGGCGCTTAGAGCATCCTTGTCTTGAGCCCTAGTTGGCTCTACTGGATCGTCTGACCACCTACAATGAGATGTTGAGATCTTCTCCAAGATCTCATAAGCTTCGTTGTAACTCTTGGACAACATGGAACCTCCAGCAGATGAATTTAAAACTTGTCTGGTACTGGGGTTGCATCCTTTAAAGAAGACTTCTATTTGGATACACCATGGAATGCCATGGTGTGGACATTTAATGAGAAGGTCTTTGAATCTTGTCCAAGCTTCGTGAAGAGACTCACTCGGAGCTTGTTTGAATTTTATGATGTCATCACGAAAGGTCGAATTCCTATCTGGTGGGAAATATTTGACTAGGAATTTTTCTGCTAAATCTGTCCAATTGCGGACAGATCCTGAGGGTAAAGAATTTAACCATGTTTTGGCTTTGTCCCTCAAAGAGTAAGGGAAAAGATATAGCCTCAGGGCTTCTTGGGAAACTCCAGGGATTAGGAAGGTGTCACTAACTCCTAGGAAGTTCCTAAGGTGGTTATGGGGGTCCTCATTTTCTATTCCAAAGAATTGTCCCACAGTGGACAACATTTGGAACATCACTGGCTTTAACTCAAATGAGTTGGCAGTGATTTCAGGACGGATTATGCTGGGGTTCAGCTCCCCAGGCATAGGTACTAAATATGAGAGGATGGCGCTATCCTTGTCATTCGCTATTTCAATGGGATTGCGAGTGACAGGCACCAGGTTTTGATTTACTCCAGCCATTTCTTCTTGAGGTAATTGCGGAGGAATTGTAGTCTCTGCAATGATTGGAGGTAAAAGGGTTTGTTTAAAGAGACGTTTCTTGGCTCTATTCCTAGCTCTAAGTAATCTCTCGGGCTCAGGGTTGAACTCTAGATCACTACTTGGAGTCTCATTCATAAACTACCCTAAATGGTACCTGAAAAAGAAATGAAGATGGATCAAATTCAATGGAAAATAACTTGATGTTTCAAACTTAACAAACTTCGTTTTCACTTAAAATAAGTCCCCGGCAGCGGCGCCAAAAACTTGTTGCGTGCTCAATGTGTAAAGATAATTATGCAAAAGTGTAGAGAGAGCACTTAGAACATGCAAGCATACATGGTCTCACAGCAAGTAGTAAGTATATTTCATTCGTTTTTTCCACAGAGACTCATTTTTAGCTATTCGCGAAGTGGGTTTGTTAAGAAAGATGGGATGAATTTGATGGGGTAAAGTTGGTTTTTAATTATCTACTTTTTGCTGAATGTATAAAGGGATATAACATAAACAAATGCAAGTTAAAACTAGACTTAAAAGACAAGAGATGGAATTAATAAACGAGAAAGAAAACAGCTAAACAGAATGAAAATCTGGCAGAATTGCGAGGACCGCAATGTTTCCGCAATTAAACAGCAGCGAAAGTGTGTAAATGGGTGAATGAAGGGCTACTAATGACTATCCTATAGGCATTTTCTTACGATTCTCAAGCATTGGATCAACTCTCTATACATCAAACTCACTCTATCTCAAGTATCGTCCGATTCCATGCATTAGAGTCTTAAGTTTACTCGACTTCAAAGTAAGGACTTAAGCATCTTGTTTAAGCAGGAGTGTTTAGTTTGTACTAGGGGAACGCCTATTCCTAGGCCGTTTCCTGATTACCATGAAAGGCTAGCATGATTATATGACTCTGAACTCTTACTCCTTCCAGAGGTTAGGAGTTCTTTGGACAAAATGGATGGCCAATCGAAATTGCCCGTAGGATGAAGCTTACATACAATCAATGTTCGAGTGTTAATCTGCCTACTTGATTCACGTTTTTTAGCCTATAGTTCTGTCATTAGCATGCCCCTAAGTGACTTAGCTACTCATGGATATATAGAGAATAGAAATGGTAGATAAGATAGACATGCTTAGAAGGGAAATGTGCTAAAAACAGTAAGCAAAACCCGTAGCAGAAGATGGGAAATGAGAAATGCAGAAATGAACTTTGATTACTGGAATTGTTGTTGAACAGATAGAAGCTGTAACGTGAATAGCAACAAGACAGAAAGCAACGAAATAACTAATCTAGCTACTTAGGAAAAGAACAGTACGAAGCAGAATGTAAAACAGAAGAGAAAGACAGAAAACTTGTAAAATAGTGCTTGAAGCCTCGTCGCAATCGCGTCGAATGAAGGATCAAGAAGGACAGCCTTGCATGGATGAATCCAATCGGGAGAGAAGAAGAATCTACTCTCCTTCCTATCAGATTATCGACTCCAGCAGCTGAGCTTCGCAAAACCAACAGACGGCAAGGGAAAAACAGTGGAAATGATGGACTGCTAGACGACTTCACGCTTTCAGATGATGATCAAACCTCCGACTTTGGCCCCCTTTTATAGTAGTTTGCAGGTGCGTTTGGGCCAAGGAGAACCATCAATCTTCAACGTCGTATATCAGAATGGATGGAGGAGAAAGAACGAATCCCTGAAAATACGGAAATTAACAGAAAAAGATCAGTCAACTTACGGTTTTCACTTGAATAATTGCGGTCACCGCAATGATTTCGCAATTCATTCGCAATGTTTATTTTTTCATTCTTTTCCTTCGGTTTTCAACCCTTTTTCTACCTATTGTACATAAGTCCTAGATTAGCTACCTTCTTCTAATTCTCATATTAAAGCATAGGTTTAGGCTAAATGCTATCAAAAACACCTAAAAGTGTACATCTTCTTAAGCTAAATGGGTCCTAAATAAGTCACTTTCAAAGACTTAACAACGACCAAGCAAAGACATCCTTGTACGCAATGAGAAAACTCAAGTACTCGCACTCCTCTTCACCGGAAAGTGATGCGCTTATAAAGGTTGGACGTGGTTCTTCCGTCGTACCAAGATTGACTTCTTTTAGTTCATCAACTGTTGGTTGGCTTCCATCTTCGAGTGGCAGTGGTGCCTCTTCAACATCCTCTTCAGATATCTCGGCCTCCGTTTCTTCCTCGACGGTAATATGGTAACAAGAGGCTTCACCCTCTTCCTCCACTGCACATTTGCTTGCAGGGTTGGTGATGATGACATCGCGTCGTTTAACCTTCAATGCACCCTCTGTGTTCACAGTAACAAAAAATTTTCTTTTCATTCGTGAGGGAACGATACTGCGGATCTCTTCATCGCCTTTTATCTTGCTAGACTCTTTATCGTTCAAAGTCTCTCGAGCCTCTTCGTGTAGGAGGCGATCAAAAATGGAAGTGGATGGAAGTTTCTTATCTCTCTTTGTAGTCACGCTTAATCTTTGCAACGCTGACGTTCGTGAGAGAGGTTTATCGGGCAACGTATTTTCTTTCTCATCTGCCGGCTTACTCAATCTTTGAAATGTTGACTGTCGTGAGAGAGGTTTAGTGGACAACGTGTTTTCCTTCTTATCTGCTGGCTTACTCAACCTTTAAAATGTTGATTATCGTGAGAAAGGTTCAGTGGACAACGTATTTTCTTTTTTATCTGTCGGCTTGCTCAACGTTTGAAAGACGGAAGACCTGATGGGGTTAGATGTTGAGTGCGGACTGTCTTCTTCTGTTAGGCGGCTTGATGCGCTTAAAGATAGAGATTCTAGGTTTGACAACTTCCTCTTCTTTTGAGTTGTCTACCTCCTTGGTCGTTATGTTATCAGCGTTGACCACTTTCTCTTTCCCTTTTCGGGTTATACGGACCGGTTCAGGCGACTTGTATCCAAGCCCTTTTCTTGATGCTGGTAAGGGGTATCCCTCTTTTAGGAGCTTCTTTTGTGTCAAAGAAAGCTTTAGCCTGCCTTCCAAGATTTTCAGGCCCTTGAACTTGGTGTGAGTTGTGAAGTCATAACCTGCTTTTGCTAACAGTTTATATGCTTGAGGATCGTATCCTTCTTTCGTCCGTTTCTCAGGCAAGACCATCCCTTTCTGGGTATCTTTCGGCTTCTTGATCTCTTGTTTCGTTATCTTCGTAAGAGGGGTGACAAAGTTTTCTTTAAGGATCTTAATGTCACCAACTTTCAAACTTTTCGTACATTCTGCAAATGGTGATTCACCTTTCTTACGCCGGGACAAAGGAACGTAGCGCAAAACAGGAGGGTTCAACATTTTCTCATCTTTCAAGGCCTTAGCCTTTGTAGGGTTGACGGATGTCTTATTTTCGCAAAACTTGGGAAGATTTTCTTCTTTGATTGATTCTTTCCCTGCGTCAATTTTTTGCTTTCCGTCGGCCAAAGGGATTTCTACCGGCATTATTTCCTCTACGCTGCCGTTATTTATATAAAACTTGACATCTACGAAATGAGACTCGACCTCTGAAAATGGCTTAGTATCTACCTCAACCTTTTTGATGTCGTCTTGATAAAATTTGAAGCACTGATGCAAGGTGGAACTTATTACCCCATTTCCATGAATCCAAGGGCGACCCAACAATATTTTATAGGTAGTCATGAAATCTATGACATGAAATAAGGTATGTGCCTTTAAGTCTCCAATGATGAGTTCTAGGCGAATCATGTTGATCGCTCGCTGTCCTCCTTGATTGAAACCCTGGATTACCAGCTTGCTACTTGATAGCTCTTCCATCAGGATGCCAATCTCCTTCAATGAGGATTCGACCAACCCTCTGTTCTCGGATGTATCCTGAGACAAACAAAGGTCTATTGTGAGGTTTTGACCCCAACATCAAATCATCATCGGTGAAACTTATAGACATGCAACAAGATGTGCATGCATGTGCTGTAGAGGTTGAAGGATTCGAAACATTAGAGTCCTTTAACGTGTCGATAAGATCAATTTTGTCCATTTGAGGCAGACCTGCTATGTTGAGGGAAGATGTGTCCTCCAGCTTTGTTACCAACTCCGTTGAACTTGGAGTGGCGTTATCATCCTCAATTGCACCAACGACATGACACGTAGCAGTTTCAAATGTTTCTTCCTGCTTTTCATCAAAGAATCCTTTGGGGAAAAACTCTCGTAGGGTCATAGGTTGCTGGGGTCAAGGGAGGTCTTTGTTTTCCTCCACGACGAGCTTAGGCCTTCTTGTACTCTTTCTTCCTTTTCTCTTTGGGAGTTTGCTTTTTCGCCTATACTCTCGAAATAGGCGGGCTTCTTTCTAGAAAGGTCTCTGTCGCCGCATTTTCTGACGAGTTGCGATGGTCCATCCTTCATCCTCATCCTCGACGGGTTCGGGCTTCACCCGCGAAGTCTTCTTTAGGATTTCATGTTCGAATCGAACTATTATAGGTTCGCAAGTCCCAAACTAGATCAAGCTCTCCTATTGTGTCTTAGATGAGACAGGAGATAGCTGAACGTCGGAGTTCAATGTTACAGCGGCGTGATTTGCTTGAGCTACCTCGTCGAGAATCTAGCTCAATCTTCTTTTCACTAGTTAACTTCATGATTAGCTCTTTTAAGACAAAACACTTGTCTACTGGATGACTGACGACCTGATGGTACTTGCAGTAGTTAGGATCATTTACCTTTCCTAACTCTTCTGGTCATTTGCACTCTGGCAGTTGGATGAGTTGTGTCTCCAACAATTGTTCTAACATATCAGGGATGTCAGAATCTGGAAACGGGTAGACTTTTTCCTGTCTTTCTTTCAAAGTAAGGCGACGTCTTTCGCCTTTGTCGTTTCTGGTTTCCGTCTTGTTTTGGACGAAAAATTTAAAGGGATCGTGTTGACGACCATAGATTCTTTCACGACGTTCTTCGTGATCTTCCCAACGTCCTTCATTTCCTTTTTTATTTTCTTTACGTCGGGGATTAAAAGGTCTCTACTTCCTCTATTAGCAATACTCAGCTCCATATCTTGGGCGCAAGTTGCTAACTCATCAAATGTGTGAGGCTTTATCCCTTGTAAGATGTAGTGAAGTCCCCAGTGCACGCCGCTTATGCACATCTCGACAGCAGACACTTCGGTGAGTCGGTATTTGCAGTCAAGACTCAACGATCTCCAATGGTTAATGAAATCGATGATCGGCTCGCCCATCTTTTGTTTCGCGATCGAGAGTTCAGACATACTGACTGTTCGCCTCGTACTGTAGAAACGATTCAAGAAGTCTCTCTCGAATTGTTCCCAACTGTCAATCGTCTCGGGTTCCAAGTCGGTGTACCAGTCGAAGGCGTTTCCTTTCAGAGTCCGGACAAACTACCTAACCAACATGTCTCCGCGAGTTCCAGCGTTCTCGCATGTTTCGACGAAGTGGGCAATGTGTTGTTTAGGATTGCCCTTGCCGACAAATTGTTGAAGCTTTGGCGGCTTATACCCAGTGGGCATCCTCAAGTTGTCGATCCTCTTTGTATACGGTTTGGTATACAAGAGGGAGCTTTGGGTGGGTTCACCGTATTGAGCTCTGATAGTGTTTGTGATTATGTCCTGCAGTTGTTGGACAGAAAGAGAAGCGACCGACGTTGAGTGTTGCAGTTGGTCTTTTTGAATGACCATTTTTTCTTTGTCACTTTTTCTTGCTGCAGGAGTTAAACTTGACTCTGCAACTTCTCGACTTTGCATTTGATTCCTCAAATTGGAAATCTTGAGGTCTCTTTCCTCCACTACTTTCATTATGAGGTTTAGTTTCTTTTCCATTTCGGTCATCGCTTCATCGTTAGTGCATGCGTCCGCTATCATTACAGACATTACGTTGGAGTCAGAGACCTTCTCCAACTGATCAGAGGAGGGAAAAGATTCATCGTACAAAGGATTTTTCTTGATGATTATCCCCACCTGCGCGGACTCCGTCAGTCGTTTGTAAATTTTCTCACGATGGCAGGAGTGTGTTCGCCCGTCTACGAGGCTTCTTTGATGAAGCGACCGCGGGTGGCAGGTCCCTTGTAAGGGTTGTTGGAAATGACAGACCTGGATGTCGTTTTCTTTGATGTCATTGTTAACTTTAGCTGAAAGAGTGAGAGATGAGAGGTAGAGTTGTCCCACTGGGCGTGTCAATCTGTTCACACGAAGAATTCGACGAAGGAATTTAGAGACGTGTAAATGAAATTTGAATTTGTATTTGTATTGTATTTGTGCGTAGTGGATTACAATATCTAATGTTTATCCTCTGATTCTTTCTCTCTCAAATGTAACTGTACTCGAGGGCTTCGCAACTTGTTCTCGAGGTTGAATCTTCAACTTCGTGTAGCGGTGAAGTCTTCAGGTGTTTGATCTCCAAGCGGTGTTTAGTCTTAAGGATTCAAAGAGTCTTTCGTTGCTTAGGAATTCTCTCTGAGTTCTTTTGAGAAGAAATTTTCTGAACCTTGCAAATGAAGATTGAACTCTCTATTTATAGAGTTTCTCATGGGCCTAATGGGCTTGGGCCTGGATCCAATGAGTTTGGGTTTGGGCCCAATGGACTTTTGAGTTATGGGCCCAATGAGCTTGGGTTCAATGGGCTTTTGGGCTTTGGGCCAAATTGCCATTTAAATAGCTTTCTGGCTCGATTCGATTTCGAGCCCAATTGAGCTATGCCCGAATTTGCTCGGTTAAGTTTATTTGATCCGCCGGCCATAATGAAGACACGTGGCGACCGTTGATTGGCCGAAATTTCTCGGTCAACAACTGTATTTACAATTCTATTTTTATTTTTCCGATCGTTTCATTTATGTAATTTGCAAATTATGTATCAATTTGTAACTCCATTGTTTGAATTTTTGATGTATTTATCCAACTGTGAAAAGAGATTGTGATTTTTTTTTATTTTTCTTGTAAGTTTTATTTGTGGTTCTATCATTTTATCATCGTTTGATTTACCATGATTTGTAATTCTATATTTATTTTTAATTTGGTATCATCTGAACAATGGTCAAAGGGAAAGATGAGTGATTTTTTTTTTTCTATGGGGGAGATTACCCGTAAAATGGTGAAGATGGGAGAAAATCTTAGGGGAGAGGAGTTGTTTTTTTTTAATTACTAATTCTTATAAATTAAATAGGAAATTGCGATTTAGGAGGGTAAATAAAGAATGAAAAAAAATAGAGGAGAGATTAAACCAAAAAGGGACTTATATCAATTTTTTTAAAAATAAATATATATTGAATTTTGAAAATAAAAAATGGTCATCTATCTCTTTAACCAAAACGTTTTTGTTTGTTTTTTAAATTTGAAAAGTGTGAGGTTTCTTTAATTTATGCAATATTAATTATGGGGTTGATCTTCACAAATTTCTCAATTTTAACCATAACTCACTCATTATTATTAGTAATTTTTATCTCTCTTTATTTCTCTATACAAAACTGTTTATAGAGGAAGAAAAGTCAACGAGACCTTTCTTTAAGAAAACAATCACTCTCTTTTTCTAATTTATGTCTCTTATGTTAATCTTTGTTTGTAACAAGATTAGGAGTTCAAAAACCTTTTCTTTCGTTTCTTGATGTAGCATATTTTTTTTTATCTTCTACCGATAATGAACCTGAGTGATACCTCGAAATGCGCATGCCAGATTCCAACGAATGTCAATACTGCGAATTTTAATTGTCAATGCAATTTCAAAATTACAGCAGCAAATTTCAACCAATGTCGATACGAATTTCAATTGTCAAATTTCAGTTGTCGATGTTAGTGCAGATTCATGTGTTGGTGCAAATTCATATTAACGCAGATTCCCACACATTACAATATATTAGTGCAAATTTTAATTGCTAATAGTCAAACTTCAACCAGACTGAACAAATCAACAAATTCAGACCAAATATCAAATCAGACCACACAAAAACCCATACATGGGTTTTTGTTTATTTTTTAAAATTTGAAAAGTGTAGGGGTTTTTCAATTTATGCAATAATAATTATAAGGTGGTTCATCTGCACAAATTTCTCAATTTTAACCCTGACTCATTAGTATAAGTAATTTAAAATACAAACATTAGTAATTGTCTTCTCTTTATTTCTCTCTACAAAACTCTGTTTATAAAAAATAAATAAGTATAAAAGAAAGAAAAAAAGAAATGTCAACCAGTCCCTAGACAATGACCAGGGTGGTAAGAGGCGGAGAATGAGGACCCGTTTGATAACGTTCCCGTTTCTTGTTTCCTGTTTCTGTTTCTCATTTTTTAAGAAACAGACTTGTTTGATAACTATTCTCGTTTTTTGTTTCTAAATTTTGAGAAACACTAAAAAGTTGTTTCTTCTGTTCCGATCCCATTTATAAACTTCAGTTCCTATTTTAACTAAAAAAATGGGTTTGTTTGTTGGCAAGGCATGTGCTTATGTAAGCTTTTTACATTCAAGGTCTTGGGTTCAAATCCTAGAAGTAACATTTTTGTTTTTTTTTTAATCTATTATTCCTCTTAATTTTGCAGTATTTTTTTATATATTATTTTAATTTTGAATTTTGCCACTTTTTATTTTTGTTTTGCTTGAGAATATATTAATATTAATGTGAAACTAACATTAATAATAAGTCTTTTATCTTATCTAGCTGTTAAAATGTTTATTTATTAATTTAAGTAAAGTTTAATTTTCTTACTATTAAATATTAGATTCACAATAATTATATTTTAGTTATATAACGTCAATTTATCTAAAATATAATTGAAATGTCGATTCACCTCTCATGTCGATATTAAGTTCATTGACACATGAAAATGTCAATGAAGATGTATACATGTCGACGGAAATTTAAAACACGGTTCATAACAAATAATGACAAATTGGCAATGACTTCGAGATTTTAGAGAAAAGAGACCTCATCCATAAATGTTCAACTACCGACATTTCTCACTCCAGAATGTTATTGAATGTTGTTTTGGTGTGTACAAGACTCAATTCTCTATTCTTAAACAAATGTCTCCTTACCCGGTTAACACACAAAAACATATACCAAATCCAATTTGAGTAACATTTGAATATAAATACAATTTTATGGTTGTTTTTAATTTTGCATCGAGACTTATTTGTATTCGATTATATAAACTTTGGATAGTTTTTTTGTATATATATATATATATATATATATATATATATATTTTAATGCATGTTATATCTTTTTTATATTATGTATACTAAATTATATTTAAACTATAAAGAAAAGAAACAATTAACGAAAAAATAATTATCAATCTATTTTTTTTTTTTTTTAAGAAACAAGAAACGTTATCAAAAAAATTTATGTTTTTGTTTCTCTTTTTTCAAGAAACGTTTTTAGTCAAACCGAGCATAGCTCAATTGGCATAAGGTTGGGCCCGTGACTAAGAGGTCATGGGTTCAATCCTCGCTTTAATTAAAATACTGTTGTCAAACAGGCCCTGAGTTTCTTGCAAAATTGGACAGATTCCAACCAAGGCAATGCTGCGAATGAAATTACTGCAGATTTCAACCAATGGGGAATTGAACTATCATGCGATTCCAACCAAGGCAATGCTGCGAATGAAATTACTGCAGATTTCAACCATGAACTATCATGCGATTCCAACCAACTTCGATGTCAAAACCAATGGGGAATTGAACTATCGGTTGAGCTATGCTCTTATTGGCTAGATTTCAACCAACTTTAGATTTCAACCATCGAATTGTCAATCATGCGGTTGAGCTATGCTCTTATTGGCTAGATTTCAACTAACTTCGATGTCAATGCTACGAATTCGAATTGTCAACCCAATTGCAAAATTGGAAAGATTCAAACCGAAAAAACCAGCATACTCTATGGAAAAAAATATAACTTGTTATTGGCAATTACAACCAAATACAAACTACTTGAAAATTATGTATTAAAATAAAGTGTAAAATACGCTTATATGAAATGTGATGTATGAGTTTTATTTTCTCGATCTCTTGATATTCAACTACATGTATTCTCGAAGGAGACAATATCACAAATCTACCATCCTCGGAAGGACTTAGCTTAAACTAAAAACTTATATCTTAGAAAGAGATCAAAATGTCCATTTTTTACGACGAATTTTGACTACAATATTTTCTAAATGTTGTAGAAAAAAAATGATATTAAAATTGTATATCGTTGTATTTTTATTAATTTTATTTACTTTATTTGCTATTAATCATATACATTCATGAATATGAATGTTTATTTTTTCAAAAAAAAAAAAAATAATAATATTAATAATTCAACATGAAACGTAAATTACCAAAAGCAGATTCCAACCAACGACATGGTTGTGAATTCCAATTGTCAACGCCAATGCAAAAATTACTGCGAATTTCAAGATGTCAATGTTGGGACGTGTTACTGCAAATTCTCAAATTCCAGGATGTTAGTGCAAATCGAGAATCGGGATGTTCGTGCAAATTTTGATTGCTGCAAATTTCAATTGCAAGCACAAAGCCCAATTGTCAAATTTCAGCAGGAGAGAAAAGATCCCAAACCGAAAAAACCAGCGTACTTTATGAAAAAAAATATAATTTTTTATTGACAATTACAAACAAATACAAACTACTTGAAAATTATGTATTAAAATATAGCGTAAAATACCATTATATAAGATGTGATGTATGAGTTCTATTTGTCGATATTCAACTACATTTATTCTCGAAGGAGACAATATCCCACGATCCTACAAGGGACTTGGCTGAAATTGAGCAGTTATATCATGAAAAGAGATAAAAAAAAAATTATTTTTTTACAAGGAATTTTGACTACAATATTTTCTAAATGCTGTAAAAAAAAAAATAGTATTAAAATTGTATATCGTTGTATTTTTATTGACAATTACAAACAAATACAAACTACTTGAAAATTATGTATTAAAATATAGCGTAAAATACCATTATATAAGATGTGATGTATGAGTTCTATTTGTCGATATTCAACTACATTTATTCTCGAAGGAGACAATATCCCACGATCCTCCAAGGGACTTGGCTGAAATTGAGCAATTATATCATGAAAAGAGATAAAAAAAAATTATTTTTTTACAAGGAATTTTGACTACAATATTTTCTAAATGCTGTAAAAAAAAATAGTATTAAAATTGTATATGATATGAATTATTTTGACAATCAAATTCATATCCATGATGAAGCTCAAGGAGGTCAAACCATTGTTATAGAGCAATGGTTAAAGTCAACGATGAAGAGAAACACATGGATTTCAACTTGTCTCAAATCCAATTTATGGAAGACTAAAGTAATATAATTAAACTAAGTTTAATATGCACATTTTGTCACTTATTACACTAATTAAAAGTGTAACAAAGTATTAGGCAACCTTTCATATTTCTAGATGACTTTTACTTTTCCAAGATGCCTTTTAAAATATCAAGGCACCTTTTGGTATTTCAAGGTGACTCTTCATATTAGCATTTATGTTAGGGAGTTAAAGAGACTATTGACTGAATTCTTTGTCTATAAAAGGGATTGGTCTTGTCTTATGAAAAGAACAACTTCGATATTTGAATTGAAAACTCCATTGGAGCATTTCCATAGCCGAGAGCTATTGTTACCTTTGCATTTCTTGTTTGACTTGCATGTTTGAGAAGCATTCTATTAGACTTGATCAATCTAATAGTGGAGTGTTTCGGTTCAAGGTTAGGGACAAGTTCCTCATCCTTGGATATTCGATCTAAGGTATTTCTATTCTTCTCTTTATCTTGGGGTGAAACCGATCTGATTCAAGGGTTCGTATAACCAAGGGGTTCTTGATCCAATTCACTTGGGTTTCGTATCATTTGGCATCAGAGCTTAGGTTGTTCTAACCGAAAGCTCAAGATTAGAAAAAAAAATCTATCTTTCAATTTTGTCTTTTAAATTTCCAAGTTGCTTTTAATTCTGTAATTTTTTGTTCTTTTCAATTTTGAATTGTTAGGACAATACATTACATCTTATATCCTTTACATTCTGTTCCAATTCAAATTAAAAAAAAAAGTGTCAAAATTAGTTAGTTTCTTGTTTATGTGTTCTTGAATGTTCTTGTTGAAATCTGAAGTTTGGAGTATTTGATTCGAAATTTCGTCATCAAATTTGATTGTTTGTGTTTATTTGGGTTCCAAAAGAGAGAAGAATTAAAAATCTTAATGTTTTATTGTAAATTGCAATTCCAATGCAAACAATTAATGCATAAGTTGTAACTTGTGCTTATTGATTCCAACCACATTCTCACATAAAAAGTCAAATTGTGTCTTTTCATTTCATATTCTGATCTTTAACTTTGTTGTTGGAATATATCCACTAGTTTAGATTAATAGTTGTTTTTCTTACATGCTTGTTTATTACTTGATTGCAAAAACTTTCATAGCTCTCATTTTGTCCAACCAACTCGAGAAAAGTGAACTGTGGTATTATAATCGAGTGTAAACATGAGTGATCTTCATTATAAAGAAGAGTAAACACGTGGGGAATTGCTTGTGAGGTTTTTTTTATTTAGCAGCCATGTTGCACCAAAGAAGAAGACGTCGTGAGACGTACAATCGTGATGATCATTTTATGAAGGATTTTCTCGACAATATAGCTGAGATGCGTCAATGCATCAATGAGCTATTTGAAATAGATCAAGAGTTGAATTTGCGGGACCAAGCAAGGGAGAAAAGGGCCATACAATCTGTTGAAAGAGGGGAAGATTGCCGTAAGAAATCTACAAGGTACACTAAACCTAAACCAACTTCCAGTGTTACTTTATCTTTGGAAAAGGTTAGTTTACCTACTGAAATTCGGCCTATTGAAGAGGTAGAAAATGATAAAGTTCAAAATGACACACTTTGTGATTTGGTGTCAATGGATACTAATGGTGATATCATACTTAGTACGCAATTAGATTGCAAAGTCTTGTTTGGTTGTAACACTTCTATTGTTTTGCCTACACTTGAAGAAATGCATGTTGATGTGTGTGAGTTAGAGGAAAAGGCACAAAAGGCAAAGACAAAAGCATGCGATTGTATTGAAAAAGAATCACGTGAGAAAAATAGTGAGAAAGAAAAGCATGAGATTAGTTTATGGCCTACAATAAAAAATGAGAGAAAAGCCAAGAATGTGAGCTTGCGTGAAAGAAAATGTGTGGTTAAATCAATTTTGTTTTCAAAGCAAAATATTTATGATCTTTTATATAAAGGATCTTGTTTTCTAACGGGTGAGCTCAAACCATGTTTTGCTAGTATTTCTTTTGAGTTCTTACAGGAGGCCAAAACACTCATTGAGAAGTTTGATTCAAAGATCGCTTCTACCGTCAACAATTGCAAACAACACATGGACATCAATGCCAAAACATTTATTGAGAAACAAAACACCAAAGTTTCTTTTAGGACCATCCATGGCAGCAAGCATACGGTGTTCAAACCGGGTGATTGGGTTTGGAAATTATTTTGGAAAGATCATTGTTCTTTTTATAAGAAACCCAAGTGGAGTTCAAGAGGCAACTTAACTATGAAATCTCATGACTACAAGATTGCTCTACAAGGCGAGGGAGATATCAATTATATGTTCAATGTCGCTGATTTTCGTCCTTTTGATGTAGATGATGGTGATTCGAGGACGAATCATTTTGAAGAATGGGAGGATGATATGAATTATTTTGGCAATCAAATTCATATCCATGATGAAGCTCAAGGAGGTCAAACCATTGTTATGGAGCAATGGTTAAAGTCAACGATGAAGAGAAACACATGGATTTCAACTTGTCTCAAATCCAATTTATGGAAGACTAAAGTAATATAATTAAACTAAGTTTAATATGCACATTTTGTCACTTATTACACTAATTAAAAGTGTAACAAAGTATTAGGCAACCTTTCATATTTCTAGATGACTTTTACTTTTCCAAGATGCCTTTTAGAATATCAAGGCACCTTTTGGTATTTCAAGGTGACTCTTCATATTAGCATTTATGTTAGGGAGTTAAAGAGACTATTGGCTGAATTCCTTGTCTATAAAAGGGATTGGTCTTGTCTTATGAAAAGAACAACTTAGATATTTGAATTGAAAACTCCATTGGAGCATTTCCATAGCCGAGAGCTATTGTTACCTTTGCATTTCTTGTTTGACTTGCATGTTTGAGAAACATTCTATTAGACTTGATCAATCTAATAGTGGAGTGTTTCGGTTCAAGGTTAGGGACAAGTTCCTCATCCTTGGATATTCGATCTAAGGTATTTCTATTCTTCTCTTTATCTTGGGGTGAAACCGATCTGATTCAAGGGTTCGTATAACCAAGGGGTTCTTGATCCAATTCACTAGGGTTTCGTATCATTTGGCATCAGAGCTTAGGTTGTTCTAACCGAAAGCTCAAGATTAGAAAAAAAAATCTATCTTTCAATTTTGTCTTTTAAATTTCCAAGTTGCTTTTAATTCTGTAATTTTTTGTTCTTTTCAATTTTGAATTGTTAGGACAATACATTACATCTTATATCCTTTACATTCTGTTCCAATTCAAATTAAAAAAAAAAGTGTCAAAATTAGTTAGTTTCTTGTTTATGTGTTCTTGAATGTTCTTGTTGAAATCTGAAGTTTGGAGTATTTGATTCGAAATTTCGTCATCAAATTTGATTGTTTGTGTTTATTTGGGTTCCAAAAGAGAGAAGAATTAAAAATCTTAATGTTTTATTGTAAATTGCAATTCCAATGCAAACAATTAATGCATAAGTTGTAACTTGTGCTTATTGATTCCAACCACATTCTCACATAAAAAGTCAAATTGTGTCTTTTCATTTCATATTCTGATCTTTAACTTTGTTGTTGGAATATATCCACTAGTTTAGATTAATAGTTGTTTTTCTTACATGCTTGTTTATTACTTGATTGCAAAAACTTTCATAGCTCTCATTTTGTCCAACCAACTCGAGAAAAGTGAACTGTGGTATTATAATCGAGTGTAAACATGAATGATCTTCATTATAAAGAAGAGTAAACACGTGGGGAATTGCTTGTGAGGTTTTTTTTATTTAGCAGCCATGTTGCACCAAAGAAGAAGACGTCGTGAGACGTACAATCGTGATGATCATTTTATGAAGGATTTTCTCGACAATATAGCTGAGATGCGTCAATGCATCAATGAGCTATTTGAAATAGATCAAGAGTTGAATTTGCGGGACCAAGCAAGGGAGAAAAGGGCCATACAATCTGTTGAAAGAGGGGAAGATTGCCGTAAGAAATCTACAAGGTACACTAAACCTAAACCAACTTCCAGTGTTACTTTATCTTTGGAAAAGGTTAGTTTACCTACTGAAATTCGGCCTATTGAAGAGGTAGAAAATGATAAAGTTCAAAATGACACACTTTGTGATTTGGTGTCAATGGATACTAATGGTGATATCATACTTAGTACGCAATTAGATTGCAAAGTCTTGTTTGATTGTAACACTTCTATTGTTTTGCCTACACTTGAAGAAATGCATGTTGATGTGTGTGAGTTAGAGGAAAAGGCACAAAAGGCAAAGACAAAAGCATGCGATTGTATTGAAAAAGAATCACGTGAGAAAAATAGTGAGAAAGAAAAGCATGAGATTAGTTTATGGCCTACAATAAAAAATGAGAGAAAAGCCAAGAATGTGAGCTTGCGTGAAAGAAAATGTGTGGTTAAATCAATTTTGTTTTCAAAGCAAAATATTTATGATCTTTTATATAAAGGATCTTGTTTTCTAACGGGTGAGCTCAAACCATGTTTTGCTAGTATTTCTTTTGAGTTCTTACAGGAGGCCAAAACACTCATTGAGAAGTTTGATTCAAAGATCGCTTCTACCGTCAACAATTGCAAACAACACATGGACATCAATGCCAAAACATTTATTGAGAAACAAAACACCAAAGTTTCTTTTAGGACCATCCATGGCAGCAAGCATACGGTGTTCAAACCGGGTGATTGGGTTTGGAAATTATTTTGGAAAGATCATTGTTCTTTTTATAAGAAACCCAAGTGGAGTTCAAGAGGCAACTTAACTATGAAATCTCATGACTACAAGATTGCTCTACAAGGCGAGGGAGATATCAATTATATGTTCAATGTCGCTGATTTTCGTCCTTTTGATGTAGATGATGGTGATTCGAGGACGAATCCTTTTGAAGAATGGGAGGATGATATGAATTATTTTGGCAATCAAATTCATATCCATGATGAAGCTCAAGGAGGTCAAACCATTGTTATGGAGCAATGGTTAAAGTCAACGATGAAGAGAAACACATGGATTTCAACTTGTCTCAAATCCAATTTATGGAAGACTAAAGTAATATAATTAAACTAAGTTTAATATGCACATTTTGTCACTTATTACACTAATTAAAAGTGTAACAAAGTATTAGGCAACCTTTCATATTTCTAGATGACTTTTACTTTTCCAAGATGCCTTTTAGAATATCAAGGCACCTTTTGGTATTTCAAGGTGACTCTTCATATTAGCATTTATGTTAGGGAGTTAAAGAGACTATTGGCTGAATTCCTTGTCTATAAAAGGGATTGGTCTTGTCTTATGAAAAGAACAACTTAGATATTTGAATTGAAAACTCCATTGGAGCATTTCCATAGCCGAGAGCTATTGTTACCTTTGCATTTCTTGTTTGACTTGCATGTTTGAGAAGCATTCTATTAGACTTGATCAATCTAATAGTGGAGTGTTTCGGTTCAAGGTTAGGGACAAGTTCCTCATCCTTCGATATTCGATCTAAGGTATTTCTATTCTTCTCTTTATCTTGGGGTGAAACCGATCTGATTCAAGGGTTCGTATAACCAAGGGGTTCTTGATCCAATTCACTAGGGTTTCGTATCAGTATATCATTGTATTTTTATTTACTCTATTTGCTATTAATCATATACATTAATGAATATGAATGTTTATTTGTCCAAACAAAAAATAATAATATTAATAATTCAACGTGAAGTGTAAATTTCCAAACTCTAGGATTCCAACCCAGGACAATGTTGCAATTGTAAAATTATATTGTCATTTCAGCTACCAATGTTAGTGCAGATTAACAAATTACGAGATCCAAACTCCACATTGGGCATAACCTGGCTTTGCTTTTGGTCACCCCAAAAGGTCTCATACCAATGGAGAATGTTGTCCTTCCTTATGTACCCATGATCTTCTCCTCTCCTAACCGATGTGGGACTTTGGTCGCACTCCCAACAATTGCAAATTTCAATTGCAAGCACACAAACCAGCCTACTCTGCTAAAAAAAATATAATTTGTTATTGACAATTACAACCAAATAAAAAATATAATGAATATAAATGTTTATTTAAAAAAAAAATGATAATATTAATAATTCCACGTGAAATGTAAATTGGCAAAGGCAGATTCCAACCAAGGGCAATTCTCCGATTGTAAACGCTGTTGGACGACCAAAGTCCCACATCGGTTAAATTAAGGGGAAGATCATGGTATATAAGGAGGGACAATATTCTCCATTGATATTAGGCCTTTTGGGTGACCAAAAGCAAAGCCATGCGGGTTTCGGCCCAGAGTGGACAATATCATATCATTGTGGAGGTCCACTTTTCCTTAACAAGTGGTATCAGAGCCATGCCCTTAATCATGTTTGTAAAAATCCTCTCCTCGGGTGTCGAATAAAGGAATCTCCGGAATCTCCCAATAGTGATCCGTGGTTTGGGCTTTATCGGAAAGGCGGTGGTGCTCCAGTGGAAGGAGTTTGCCCTAGATAAAAGCGCTCTATCGGAAAGGCGGTGATGCTCCAGTGGAAGGAGTTTGCCCTACCTCCAGTGGAAGGAGTTTGCCCTACCTCCAGTGGAAGGAGTTTGCCCTACCTCCAGTGGAAGGAGTTTGCCCTACCTCCAGTGGAAGGAGTTTGCCCTACCTCCAGTGGAAGGAGTTTGCCCTACCTCCAGTGGAAGGAGTTTGCCCTACCTCCAGTGGAAGGAGTTTGCCCTACCTCCAGTGGAAGGAGTTTGCCCTAGATAAAAGCGCTCTATCGGAAAGGCGGTGATGCTCCAGTGGAAGGAGTTTGCCCTACCTCCAGTGGAAGGAGTTTGCCCTAGATAAAAGCGCTCTATCGGAAAGGCGGTGATGCTCCAGTGGAAGGAGTTTGCCCTAGATAAGAGCTAGACGCTCTATCGGAAAGGCGGTGATGCTCCAGTGGAAGGAGTTTGCCCTAGATAAGAGCTAGACGCTCTATCGGAAAGGCGGTGATGCTCCAGTGGAAGGAGTTTGCCCTAGATAAGAGCTAGACGCTCTATCGGAAAGGCGATGATGCTCCAGTGGAAGGAGTTTGCCCTAGATAAGAGCTAGACGCTCTATCGGAAAGGCGGTGATGCTCCAGTGGAAGGAGTTTGCCCTAGATAAGAGCTAGACGCTCTATCGGAAAGGCGGTGATGCTCCAGTGGAAGAAGTTTGCCCTAGATAAAAGCTAGACGCTCTATCGGAAAGGCGGTGATGCTCCAGTGGAAGGAGTTTGCCCTAGATAAGAGCTAGACGCTCTATCAGAAAGGCGGTGATGCTCCAGTGGAAGGAGTTTGCCCTAGATAAGAGCTAGACGGATAAATATGACGATTTGAGGGGAGGTTCTCAGTGGTACTTTGTTCGAGGGGAGGATTGTTGGAGTGCGACCAAAAGTCCCACATCGGTTAAAATTAGGGGAAGATCATGGTATATAAGGAGAGACAATAATCTCCATTGATATGAGGCCTTTTGGGTGACCAAAAGCAAAGCCATGCGGGTTTCGGCCCAAAGTGGACAATATCATATCATTGTGGAGGTCCGATTTTCTTTAACAAGTGGTATCAGAGCCATGCCCTTAATCATGTTTGTAAACAAACAAGTGGTATCAGAGCTAGACCTTGTCAAGGAAATTTCAACCCATGATGTCAATGTTGATTACAATTGTCAACCTAATTGAAAAATTACACCTGTCGTGGTTAGAGTTTTATTTTTCCGATCTCAGTTTATTCAACTAATCTATTTTTGAATGAGACAATATCCAAATCTGCGATCCTCCTAAGCGTTGGTTGAATGAACAAAAAAATCAGAATTTTGACTATAATATTTTCTAAATGTTGTAGAAAAAAATTGGTATTAAAATTGTATATCTTTGTATTTTTTTTTTTATTTACTCTACTTACTACTAATCATTCATGATTATGAATGTTTATTTTTCCAAAAAATTAAAATTAAAATTATAATATTAATAATTCAACGCTCAAATATAAATGAGTAGCTGACAACTTAGGGGGCGTTTGGCCCCCTGTTTTGGAATCAGAACCCTGGGGTTTGTCAGGGCGGGTTCTGAACCCTGGGAATCAAAAGACTGTGTTTGGGGTGCAGGGTTGGGAAGCCTCGGAATCAGAAACCAGTGTTTGGGGTGCAGTGTTCTGAACCCCGGGTTGAACAGTTTCCTTTTCTTTTTTTTTTCCCTTTGTTTTACACTTATTTTCTAGTGGTTGTCTTGTGAATTATAAAATCCGGCCTCATGTAACATGAGCAAACTTCTTTTGAGACTTAAAAAATGAAGCATTTAATTTATGTTATAGTCTAAGAATAAATAAATAAATTGAACAATTTTCATACTTTGTACTCATTAAAAAAAAAAAAAATTATGAAATAGAATGAAAAAATATACCTTTTAAAAATTAAGAAAAACAAAAAAATAAAATAAAGGAAGAAAAAGTTTTTCTTTTTACAACATAAAAATAAAAGTTACATTACTATTGATGAATTTTTTTTTTATAGAATAAGATGGAAAAAGATATATTTTAACAAAAACGTAAAAAAAAAACCTTTAACAAAACCAACAAAAAGAAAAAACAAGAAATAAAAGAACGAAAAAAAAAATACATCATTGATGGAATTTTTGTACATTTCAATTAAAAAAAAAATAATTATTATAATAGAAAAAAAAATTACAAACACAACATGAGCTTATAGAATACGGTTGAAAAAATACATAAAATAAACAAATAGTAGAGAGAAAAAACAATTACAAAAAACCTTAGTTCGGATATAACTTACATTCCAATAATTCACTGCTATTAATGAAAATTTTGTAATAATATTAAAATATATTCATATTTGAAAGTAGTAAAAAAAATTTAACAAAGAATACTATTTTTCATAATAGAAAAAGATATATTTTAACTTAAAAAAAAATTATATATATATATATAAAAAAAAATAGACATATAGCTAAAATTGATGACAAAATTGATAAAGAGATAAAATAGAAAATTGTTGGTGTCAAATTGATGGAGAGAAAGATAGAATTGTTGATGTCAAATTGAAAATTGATGAAGAGAGAAACAAAATTGGAGAAGTAAGAAGGGATGAAAATCCAAAACCATGGGTTTGGGTTCTAAACCCATGATTTTCAAACTCATCCCTCCAAACATGGGTTTGGCTTTGAAGCCAAACCCATCCAAACCCAAGACAGGGGGCCAAACGCCCCTTAAGTTTTTAAAAAAAAACACAAATAAAAAGTAATACTATTAATGAAATTTTACATTACAAAATTTAAGAATAGACTACCGCAATTTTCGAAGAAACTTTACCGCAATTTTCCTGTGCAAGATTTAAACTAACAATGTGAAAGGTCTTTAATGCCCTTACTTTTAGAGACATGAAATGTCTTAAATACCCTTCAAGTCATCCTTTTCATGTGCAAGAAACTTTACCGCAATTTTTTCCTTCTTCTTCATTCTTCATCTATTCAATTAGTGGGTAACTCATTATTCCCCTTCCTTTCGTTTCTTCAAATATTAGAGTTTCAACATTTAAATTTTTAATTTTCAATCGATAATTTTGTTAATCGCTAAAATTTTGAAAATTTTCGGCATGTTCGGTTTTTTTTTTTTTTTTAAATAAAGTTTTTTTACGATTTTTTTTTAAAACGGCTTTGGCGAGAACGAAGTCGAAGGAAGAAGATGAATTCACCGATAAAAAAAAATTCCCGATAAATTTACAGATGAGAAAATTTGTTTTCCCTATGTAAATTTACCGGTAGGAAAAAATCTACCACTAAATTTAATAGTAATTTCCACCAGTAAAACAAACAAGTGGTTTATTTTTAGGAGGAAGATTTAGGAAAAAAAAAATATGGAAAAGTGAATAAATTTATCGGTGTAATTTCCTTGACTTATTTTCAGCGAAGATTTAGGAAAAACAATAAGAAAATATGGAAAATTAATTTAAGAAGATGAATTCATCGATAAAAAAAAAATCCCGACGGATAAATTTACGAGGAAATTTGTTTTCCGTCGGAAAAAATCTACCACTAAGGCTCTGTTTGGGATTGCGGTGACTTCGAAAATAATTGCTTCTAGCTGTGCTTTTAGAAAAATTAGCTGTACTAAGAAGTAAATAAATGTTTGGTAAATTTCAATTTTAAACCTAAAAAAATAGGTGGTGATGTTTGGTAAACTAATACCGAATTTGGGAGATTTAACTATAATGACCAAAATAGACATATAATTTCAAAGAATTAAAAACAAAATTTAATATAATAATTAAAATTACAAAGAATAATTTTTTTTAATTAAATTTATTTTGATAAAATGATGTGAGAAATAATTTTTATTATTTCAAATTTAATTAAAAAAATATATAAGAAAAATAAATTAATGTTAATTTATTTTTAATTTTAATTTTATCCACCATTTTAAATTACTTGATATATTATTTCAATAAAATTATAGAACAAAAAGATAGAATTGTGTTTGGAAAAAGTTTCCAAAAAAATAGAGTTGAAAGTAGGAAAAAAAAATGGATGAATTTGTTTTTGACGAATGGATCGTGGGAGAAGATGGAAGTTATGGAGGGATAAAATAGGAATTATGAAAGTTAGTTGGAAGAGGCACTAGATTGTTTGAGAATCCAATTTCAAAAGCTCCTCTCTATCAGATTTTAGAAAAAGAAGGAATTAAAAAAGTGATTTGATTTAAATTAATATAAAATCAGATTTACCAAACAAAAAAACGGTTAAAATTATTTAAAAATCACTTTAATCACCTTCAAACGCAACCCCAAACCGGGCCTAAATTTACCATTAATTTCCACCAATAAAACAAACAAATGGCTTATTTTCAGAAGGAAGATTTAGGGAAAAAAAATATGGAAAAGTGAATAAATTTACCGGTGTGTAATTCCCAAAAACAGTCACGAAAAATATGGAAAAGTGAATAAATTTACCGGTGTAATTCCCTTGGCTTAATTTCAATATGAAAATGTGGAAAATTAATTTAAGAAGATGAATTCACCGATAAAAAAAATTTCCAACTGATAAATTTACAGATGCGGAAATTTGTTTTCCGTCGGAAAAAATCTACCACTAAATTTACCAGTAATTTCCACCAATAAAACAAACAAATGGCTTAATTTTCGGAGGAAGGTTTAGGGAAAAAAAAATATGGAAAAGTGAATAAATTTAGCGGTGTGTAATTCCCTAAAACAGACCGGAAAAATATGGAAAAGTGAATAAATTTACCGGTGTAATTCCTGGCTTATTTTCAGCGAAGATTTAGAAAAAACAATAAGAAAATATGGAAAATTAATTTAAAATTTTATGAAAATCTATCATTTTAATCTGAAAAATCTAAAAATAGGCCAAAATATCAATTGAAATCCAAATCTTAAATAACTATTTTAAGTTATAGAAAATCTTCATAACTGAAAATAGGTCAAAATATCAATTGAACTCCAAATCTTAAATAACTATTTTAAGTTATAGCAAATCTTTATAACTTAAAATAGAAAGTAGATTTTCAAATCCTATTATTTTTTTCTTCTAAATCTACGCTTCTATTAGATTTTTAAATCCTATTATTTTTTTTCTTCTAAATCCACGCTTTTGTTTTCTTTATCGATATGAATTTCAAATCGGGTTTTTTTCGACAAATAATTTTTTTTTTTTTTTTTTTTTTTTATCGGTATGAATTCAAGACTGATAAATTTTGTTCACACGAGATTTCGAACGAAGGAAATTTAAACATGTGTAAATGAAATTTGGGTTGTATTGATATATTTGTATGTATTAGTGCGTAATGGATTACAATCTCTAATGTTTGATCCTTTGATTCTCTCTCTTAAATGTAAATGTATCTCGAGGTTACAATCTCTAACCTCTGATTCTCTCTCTTAAATGTAAATGTATCTCGAGAGCTTCGCAACTTGTTCTCGATGTTGGATTTGTTGGATTTGTTTCGAGCTCTCGAGGGCTTCGCAGCGAAGCCTCTTAAATGTAAATGTATCTCGAGGTTACAATCTCTAACCTCTGATTCTCTCTCTTAAATGTAAATGTATCTCGAGGGCTTCGCAACTTGTTCTCGATGTTGGATTTGTTGGATTTGTTTCGTGCTCTCGAGGGCTTCGCAGCTCTCGAGGGCTTCGCAGCTTGTTCTCGATGTTGGATTTGTTTCGAGGGCTTCGCAGCTTGTTCTCGATGTTGGATTTGTTTCGAGGGCTTCGCAGCTTGTTCTCGATGTTGGATGATCGTTCAGTCTTCCAAGGATTCAGGAAGTCTTCGTTTCTTGGGAATTCTCTCTGAGCTCTTAGAAATTTTCTGAACCTTAAAAATGAAGAATGAACTCTCTATTTATAGAGTTCTCATGGGCCTGGATCCAATGGGTTTGGGCTTGGATCCAATGGGCTTGGTCCAATGAGCTTTTGAATTTTGAGCCCAATTGGCTTGGCCTTTGGGCCAAATTGTCTTTTGAATAGCTTTTCTAGACCGATCCGATTTTAAGCCCAATTGCGGTGTGACCAAATTTGCTCGATGAAGTCTATCTGATCCACCGGCCGTGATGAAGACACGTGGCGACCGCTGATAGACCGAAATTTCTCGGTCCATAAATGCCCAATTTTTCGAGAGTTATGCACAAGTATGTGTGGGTGAGTCTCGAAAAAGTTAAATAGAGAAATCGAAACGTAGGACACCCCTAATTTCGACTCCGCCTTGACATATCAATTTTATCGAAATATGAGATTTGATCCATAAATCAATTATTTTGATTGATACACTTTTTTTTATGCCAATTGACCAAAAATATGAATTTAGCTCACAATTTTGATCATTCTTATTTGACAGAAACTTGATTTGAACTTCGGTAATTTTTTTTTGGTTCTACCTTAGTTCTATTTTGGGATGTAGCGTATAGTTTTGCGTCTGCCCAATTGAATTTTGAATAGGATTTGACTTTGAACTTTACTCCAATTTAAATGTGGAATAAAATTTGAAGTATACCCAAATGCGCCAATTTTGATTTGAGACTCGGAATTAGATAACTTTTGACTCTAAATCTTGCTTGGAAATTAAATTTGGAATATGCCCAAAATTTTAATTCTAGGAAAAACTATGATATTTTCTTGAAGTTTGGCTTGAAATCGGAATAAGAGTGTTGAAAATTTTATTTTGGCCTAAATAATAAGTCGAATACAATATTAGAATGTGAAGACAAATAATACCAAAGAAGTTTGTTTGGTAGAGCGGAACTTGGATGATTTTTGTTTTATTTGGTCTTGAGCTCGAGTCCATCTTTGTACATTTTTTTGCAAAATTTGAAGGACATTTAAGTAAATTGACCTTCAAACCCTAATCGTCCACTTAGGTTTCATAGTATAAAAGGATTGAGAAGCCCTTTCTCATTCTTTGTTTGCCTTTTAATTTTGTGGTTGTGATTATGGACCGTGGACTGTGATTGACTTTTAATTTTGTGGTTGTGATTATTGATTGTGATTGACTTTTAATTTTGTGGTTGTGATGATGGACTGTGGCTTTTAAATTTGTGGTTGTGATTATGGACTGTGGCTTTTAATTTTGGGGTTTGGACTGTGATGACCTTTAATTTTGTGGTTGTGATTATGTACTGTGATGACTTTTAATTTTGTGGTTGTGATTATGGACTGTTATGACTTTTAATTTTGTGGTTGTGATTATGAATGTGTAGTTGAGAATTTTAATTTGTAGCCTATGGAAATATGAGAAGTTTAATTTGTGATTTCAAACCGTTGTAGCTTAGGAAGCAAGCTATGTTAGTTGGGAGTCGGTAATTTAGAAATTATATCTAATTTGTAACTTAGAAGGTTTGGAATTGAGATTTAGCATTAACATGAGACTTATGAACTTAGGAAATTGGAAGTTTAGACTCAAAATCTAGACCTAAGAATATTGAAAATCGCATGTAAATTATTTTGTAATTTTTTTTTATTTGGAAATTTGAAATTGGGAATTTAAAATTAAAATTTAGACTTAGAAATTTGGAGCCCGACATCTCATCTCCATGTATTTTTTTTATTTTATTATTTATTTATTTTCTTGGAATTGAATATAATTTGACAACAAAACAAACTCAACTTGAAACTCGTGTCGACGCCATCTTTTTTATGTGTATTTGAGCTTGTGGAAAACTTTTTATTTTTTATCCTTTTGCAAAGGAGTTAGAGATGTGACGCTGGGTAGTGGGACGCCCACTCACGCCTATGTGTTGCCCCTGTTACGAGTGTCCACTCGTCGGATGCGACTTGTAGGTCTATCTAGAAGCAGACATCTTTAACCTCTGTGAGATTGAAAATATTTTTTCTCTTTTTTTTTTCACGTGTATTTGAGCTTGTGGAAAAGTTTTTATTTATTTATTTATATAATTTTTTAAAAAAGATAAAAATAAATAAATAAACACAAAACAAAAGCTTCCTAAACCAAAACAAAATGTTTTTTTTTCAGTCTAAAGGAGTTAAGGATGTGACACTGGGTGGTGGGACGCCCACTCACGCCTAAGTGTTGCCCCTGTTACGGGTGTCCACTTCTCGGATGCGACTTGTAGGTCTATCTAGAAGCAGACATCTTTGAACCTTTCAAACTTAACTTCTTTTCCTTTTTCAAATGAGTTAGAGATGTGATGCTGGGTAGTGGGATGCCCACTCACGCCTAAGTGTTGCCCCTGTTACGGGTGTCCACTTGTCGGATGCGACTTGTAGGTCTATCTAGAAGCAGACATCTTTAACCTCTTTGGGACTGGAAAAACTTTTTCTTTTAAATCTTGGTCAACAGTCATGATGAGAACATTTCGTACAACTACCCTTTTTCGCCAACGTTGGATCATCGTCACCGTTGTAAACCCTTTTTTTTGTAAACGACGACATATCTTTGAATGAAATCTTTTTCTTATATCGTGACTGGACTTAAAGTATATTTTTTTTCTTTAAGTTGCCTACGTACCCTTGAATGGAAGGGATCAAGTCATAACGTAGTTCAGATGGAATGTAATCTCTTTTTTTATTGTGACTGAACTTAAAGTTTTTTTTTTTTTTTTTTTGTCTTTAAGTTGCCTACGTACCCTTAGATGGAAGGGATCAAGTCATAACGTAGTTCAGATGAATGGTTTTTTTTTCTTTGGGGCCGTTCACCTTTTAAGCTCATGCGGGCCAGGAGCAACATGAAGTTTATACTCTTACGTTAAGGAGTATTACATTTTATGCATAAAATTTCTTAAGAAATTTGTCGTTGATTGGGTCAATCTTTAATCCATCTTGATCCACAATTTTGTATGCCCCATTTGTATAGACTTCCTTAACAACATAGGGTTCATCCCACTTAGGGGTGAACTTGCTCCCCGTGTGTCTTGTCGTGATAATGGGTCTTCGAATCGCGAGTACTAGATCGCCAACTTGAAATGATCGAGGCTTCAAATTTTTGTTGAAGGCCTTGGTCATTCGCGCTTGGTAACATTCCAATGCTTGCTTAGCATCTAATCTTCTTTCATTGAGTGCTTCCAATTCTTCGAGACGCAATCTTGCATTGTTTTCGGTAGTTAACCCTTCTTGCACCGCCATTCTTAAGGAAGGGATTTCTCTTTCTAATGGGAGTACAACCTCGACCCCATAGACCAGGGAATAAGGTGTGACTCCCGTAGGGGTGCGGTGGGTAGTTCGGTAAGCCCATAATACTTCATCAACCTTTTCTTGCCAGTCTCTTTTTGACTTGGAGACTACTTTCTTCAACAAGTTGCACAATGTCTTGTTGAATGCCTCTGCCAATTTGTTTGTTGGAGCGTTGTACATGGACGACTTGCACTGTTTAAACTTGAATTTCTCACATAGTTTGTCCATAAGACTGTTAGAAAATTGTCTTCCATTATCGGTCGCGATGCGGTGAGGGATGTCGTAGCGATAAATGATGTGGGTTCGGATGAAGTCCACGACAGTTTCCTTTTTGGCTTCTTTTAAAGCAAGTGCCTCAGCCCACCTTGAAAAGTAATATGTCCCAGCGAGGATATACGAGTGTCCTGCTGAGGACTTAGGCGTTATTGGACCAACGAGATCGAGCCCCCAAGCTTCAAAAGGCCATGAAGCTATGATTGGGTGAAGGGGTTCTGGCGGTTGATGTATGAAGTTTGCATGAAACTGACAAGCCTCGCATTTTTTCGCATACTCCATTGAATCTTGAACCATCATCGACCAGTAATAACCCATTCTCTTTAATTGGAAGTGAAGTTTTGGTCCAGACTGGTGAGCACCACAAACACCCGAGTATGCTTCCGCTAGTGCTTTTACTGATTCCTCTTTACTTAGGCATCGAAGAAAAAGTCCATCATAAGAGCGCCGATAAAGGGTCTCTTTGTAGTAGATGAATCGTGCACCCCTTCTTCGTATTTTAGCTTTACGCCGGGCATCTTTAGGAAGCCTTCCGTGTTGGAGATAGTCTACAATTGGTTGTCTCCAATCCTCCTCTTCAATTACACAGACCGATATCACATTCGCTTCTTGCCTTTCTTCTTTAGTTGGTGGTACAGTCCATCTTTGACAGATCGAGACGTTCATTACTTAACTTTCTGAGACAGTTAGAATTGTGGCCAAGTTTGCTAATGCATCTGCCTTTGTATTTTCGGCTCTTGGAATGTGCTCCATTGTCATACTGTCGAAGTTTTCCAGTAGTCGTCTTGCATAATTGAAGTAAGGTATTAAATTTTAATGTTTCACCTCGTATTGGAGCAACAATTGATTAACTATCAACTTTGAATCTCCGTAGATCTCAATGTAGGTTACTCCAATCTCTATGGCTATTTGGAGACCCATAATGAGCGCTTGATACTCAGCAACATTATTCGAACATACCTCTCCGAATGTGAAACTATACGGCAACATGTGCTTTTCAGGGGTAATGAATATTATACCTGCCCCTGCGCCGTATCTTCGAGTTCCACCGTCAAAATACATGGTCCAAGGTTCAGCGATTTCAACATAGAAGATTTCTTCGTCAGGCAGGTCATCGGATAATTTCCAGTCTGACGGTACTGGGTGATCTGCCAAGAAATCAGCCAAGGCTTGCCCCTTCACCGCCTTTTGCGGAACGTAAACGATGTCGTACTGTTGCAGCAAGATTGCCCATTTAGCCAACCGCCCTGAGATAATCGGTCTTGACAGAACGTACTTGACTGGGTCGGCCTTAGCCACCAAATGCACTGTGAATGCCTGCATATAATGCCTCAATTTGTCGATGCCAAAGAAGAGCGAAAGACACATCTTTTTAATGGGTGAATAATTCAATTCTGCCCCATTGAGAGCTCCACTTAAGTAGTAGAGGGCACATTCTTTACCCTTCTCACTTTCTTGTGCAAGCAATGCCCCAAGTGACATTTCTTGCGCGGTGATGTAGAGTATTAGTGGTTTTCCTGCTATGGGGGCACCCAGAACAGGTGGATTAAGCAAATATTCCTTTATACTGTTAAAGGCAGTTCGACATGCTTCGTCCCATTCGAAGGCCGTGTCTTTCCTCATCAATCTCTGAAATGGTTGGCATCGACCCGCCAGATTGGAGATGAACCTCCTGATATAAGCTAGTCGTCCTTGGAGACTTCTTAGCTCATGTAAGTTTCGCGACTCTGGCATTTTTTGAATGGCGTTGATCTTAGATTGATCAATCTCGATCCCTCGATGCTTTACGACGAAACCAAGGAACTTCCCTGAAGTTACGCCGAATGCACATTTGAGAGGGTTCATCTTCAACTGATATTTCCTCAAACGCTCAAAAACCACCTTAAGATCTTTCAAGTGATCCTGTCGCTTTTTAGTCTTGACTACGAGATCGTCGACGTAGCACTCGACATGTTTATGCAGCATATCAACGAAGATATTTTGCATGGCACGTTGATAAGTTGCGCCGACGTTCTTTAATCCGAAGGGCATTACCTTGTAACAGTATATCCCTTTTGGAGTCCAGAACGCTGTCATTTCCTCATCATTGAGGTCCATTCGAATCTGGTTGTACCCTGATGATCCATCCATGAAAGACAAAGCTTCATGCCCGGTGGTAGCATCAACCATAAGTTCAATGATGGGCAATGGGAAGTCATCCTTCGGACATGCGTTATTCAGATCGCGAAAGTCAACGCATACCTGGAGTTGCCCGTTCTTCTTTTTGACGGGGACAATGTTTGAAATCCACGTCGGGTACTTCACATCGCGAATGAAGCCTGCTTCAATTAACTTATTGACTTCATTTTCAATTTGAGGAATGAGTTCTGGCCTGAAACGTCGTTGAGCCTGTTTGATTGGTCGATACCCATATTCAATAGCGAAATGATGTACAGCTACCTTTGGATCAAGTCCCGACATTTCCTTATACGACCAAGCAAAGACATCCTTGTATGCGATGGGCAAACTCAAGTACTCGCATTCCTCATCATCGGAAAGTGATGCACTTATAAAGATTGGACGTGGTTCCTCTGTCGTACCAGGTTAACTTCTTTAAGTTCATCCACAGTCGGTTGACTTCCATCTTCGAGTGGAAGTGGTGCCTCTTCAATATCCTCTTCAGATATTTCGACCTCTATTTCTTCCTCGACAGTAATGTGGTAGGAAGAGGTTTCACCCTCATCCTCCTCTGCACATTCACTTGCAGGGTTGATGATGATGATATTGCGTCGTTTAACCTTTAATGAGCCTTCTGTACTTACAGTAACAAAAGTTTTTCTTTCCATTCGTGAAGAAACGATACTGCGGATCTCTCCATCATCTCTTATCTTGCTGGGCTCTTCATCATTCAAAGTATTCCGAGCCTCCTCGTGCTGGAGGCGGTCAAAGATGGAGGTAGACGGCCTTTTTTTATCTGTCTTTGTGGTCACGCTCAACCTTTGAAGTGCTGACTACCGTGAAAGAGATTTGGTGGGCAGCGTGTTTTCTTTCTCCTCTGTCGGCTTACTCAACCTACGAAATGATGACCGTCGTGGGAGAGGTTCAGTGGGCAGCGTGTTTTCTTTCTCCTCTGTCGGCTTACTCAACCTCTGAAATGCTGACCATCGTGGGAGAGGTTCAGTGGGCAGCGTGCTTTCTTCTTTAACTGCCAACTTACTTAATCTTTGAAAGATGGAAGGCCTGATGAGGCTGGATGTCGAGTGCAAACTGTCTTTTTTTGTCGCAACTGCTTCCAATCGCTGGAAAATTGATGTATGCGTAGCCGACGGCTTGATGCGTTTATTGATGGGGACTCTTGGCTTAACAACTTCCTTTCCTTTTGAGTTATCTACCTCCTTGGTCGTTATGTTATTACTGTTGACCACTTTCTCCTTCCCTTTTCGGGTTATACGGACTGGTTCGGGCGACTTATATCCAAGCCTCTTTCTTGATGTCGGTATAGAATATCCCTCTTTTAGGAGCTTCTTTTGTGTCGAAGAAAGCCCTGACCTGCCTTCGAGGATTTTCAGGCCCTTGAACTCAGTGTGAGTTGTGAAGTCATAGCCTTCCTTTGCTAGCAGTTTATATGCCTTGGGATCGTATCCTTCTTTCGTTCGTTTCTCAGGCAAGACCATCCCTTTCTGAGTCTCTTTGGACTTCGTGACCTTTTGTTTTGTTATCTTCGTAAGAGGGGTGACAAAGTTTTCCTTAAGAATCTTAATGTCACCAACTTTCAAACTTTTCGCACATTCCGCAAACGGCGATTCACCCTTCTTACGCCGGGACAAAGGAACATAGCGCAAAACAGAAGGGTTCGAACTTTTCTCGACTTTCAAGTCCTTAGCCTTCGTAGGGTTGACGGATGTCTTGCTTTCGCAAAACTTGGGAACATTTTCTTCTTTGATTGATTCTTTCCCTGCTTAAGTCTTCTGCTCCCCGCTGATCAAAGGGATTTATTTCGACATTATTTCTTCTATGTTGCTGTTATTTATATAAAACTTGGCATCCGCAAAATGAGACTCGGCCTAAGAAAATGGCTTAATGTCTGCCTCAACCTTTTTGACGTCGTCTTAATAAAACTTGAAGCACTGATGCAAGGTGGAAGTTATTACCCCATTTCCATGAATCCAAGGGCGACCCAACAATATTTTATAGGTAGTCCTGGAGTCTATGACATGAAATAGGGTATGTGCTTTTAAGTCTCCGATGATGAGCTCTAGGCGAATCATGCCGATCGCTCGTTGTCCTCCTTGATTGAAACCCTGGATTACCAGCTTGCTACTTGATAGCTCTTCCATCAGGATGCCAATCTTCTTCATGACCGATTTCGGCATTATGTTGACGGTCGATCCATCATCAATGAGGATTCGACCGACCCTCTGTTCTCGAATGTATGCTGAGACAAACAAAGGTCTATTGTGAGCTTTTGACCCCAACATCAAATCATCATCGGTGAAGCTTATGGACATGCAATCGGACGCGCATGCATGTGCTGTAGAGGTTGAAGGCTCTGAAACATTAGAGTCCTTCAACGTGTCGACGTGAGCAATTTTGTCCATTTGAGGCAGATCTACTACATTGAGGGAAGGTGTATCCTCCAGCTTTGTTACCAACTCCGTTGAACTTGGAGTGGCGCTATCATCCTCGATTGCACCAACGACGTGGCACGTAGCAGCTTCAAATGTTTCTTCCTGCTTTTCATTAAATAATCCCTTGGGGAAAAATTCTCGTAGGGTCATAGGTTGCTGGGGTCGAGGGAGGTCTTTGTTTTCCTCCACGACAAGCTCAGGCCTTCTCATACCCTTTCTTCCTTTTCTCTTTGGAAGTTTGCTTTTTCACCTATACTCTCGAAGTAGGCGGGCTTCTTTCTGGACAGGTCTCTGTCGCCGCATTTTCCGACGAGTTACGACGGTTCAACCTTCATCCTCATCCCCAACAGGTTCGGGCTTCACCCGCGAAGTCTTCTGTAGGATTTCATGCTCGAATCAAACGATTATAGGTTCGTAAGTCCCAAACTGGATCAAGCTCTCCTATTGTGTCTTAGATGAGACAGGAGATAGCTGAACGTCGGAGTTCAATGTTACAGCGGCGTGATTTGCTTGAGCTACCTCGTCGAGATCTAGCTCAATCTTCTTTTCACTAGCTAACTTCATGATTAGCTCTTTTAAGACAAAACATTTGCCTACAAGATGACTGACGACTGTTACGTCTCCAAAAGTGACCTCTTGAGGGCTTAATTAGCTTAGAAAGATGTTCACTCTTAGGTGTTTTTGATAGCTTTTAGCCTAAACCTATGCTTAAATATGAGAATTAGAAGAAGGTGGCTAAATTAGGACTTATGCACAATAGGAAAGAAAAGGGTTGAAAACCGAAGGAAAAGAGTGAAAAACAAGCATTGCGAAAGCATTGCGGAAACATTGCGGTTCTCGCAATGTTTCAAGTGAAAACCGTAAGTTGACTGATCTTTTTCTGTTAAATTCCTTTATTTCAGGGATTCGTTCTTTCTCCTCCATCCATTCTGAAGTACGACGTTGAAGATTGATGGTTCTCCTTGGCCCAAATGCACCTGCAGATTACTATAAATAGGGGTCAAAGTCGAGGGTTCAAGCATCATCCGAAAGCGTAGAAGTCTTCTCGCAATCCATCTTTTCTCCTGTTTTCCTTTGCCGTCTGCTGGTTTGCGAAGCTCAGCTGTTGGAATCGATAATCTGATAGGAAGGGGAGGAGATTCTTCTTCTCTCCCGATTGGATTCATCCAAGCAAGGCTGACCTTTCTCATCCTTCATTCGGAGCGGCTGCAACGAGTCATTCGAGCTGTTTATTGCTTTCTGTTCTTCATTTCTATTTTTCCAACTCTGCCTTGTTGTTGTTTCTTTTCTAATAGCTAGATTAAGATAATTCGTTGTGTTCTGTCTCTCTGTCATTTGCTTTAAGCTTTCTTTTGTCTATTCAAACAATCAAGTAATCAAGTTTCAATTCTTCATTTCACAGTTTCGTTCCTTTACATTCTGCTGTTTCCCTTACTGTTTTAAGCACATTTCCCTTCTAAGCATGTCTATTTTATCCTTTAGTTCTGTTCTCCTTATATCCATGAGTAACTAAGTCACTTAGGGGCATGCTAATGACAACTCCATAGGCTAAAAAACGTGAATCAAGCATGTAGGATAGCTCTCGCACATTGATTATATGTAAGCTTCATCCCACGGGCAATTTCGATTGGCCATCCATTTTGTCCAAAGAACTCCTAACCTCTGGAAGGAGTAAGAGTTCAGAGTCATATTATCATGCTAGCCTTTCAAGGTAACCAGGAAACGGCCTAGGAATAGGCGTTTCCCTAGTACAAACCATATCTTTCTGCCTTAACAAGATGCTTCAGACCTTACTTTGAGTTGAGTAAACTAAAGAATCTAATGCATGGAATCGGACGATACATGAGATTAAGATAGTTTGATGTATAGAGAGTAGATCCAGTGCTTGAGGATCGTATAAAAATGCCTATAGGATAGTCATTAGTAGCCCTTAATTCACCCATTTACACACTTTCGCTGTTATTGTAATTGCGGTAGAATTGCGGTCTCCGCAATTCCGTCTAAGTTTCCATTCTGTTTAGCTGTCTTTGCCTTCATTTATTAATTTCGTTTCTTTTCATTTGGGCTTAGATTTCACTTGTCCTTGTTTATGTTACTACCCTTTACACATTCAGCAAGAATTAGACAATTAAAAACCAATTTTACCCCATCAAATCCACCCCTTCTTTCTTAACAAAACACTTCGCGAATAGCTAAAAATAAGTCTCTGTGGGAAAACGAATGAAATATACTTACTACTTGCTATAAGATCATGTATGCTTGCATGTTCTGAGTGCTCTATCTCTTTTATTGCCTAATTATTTCAACACATTGAGCACGCAACAAGTTTTTGGCGCCGCTGCCGGGGATTTATTTTAAGTGAAAACGAAGTTTGTTAAGTTTGAAAAACCAAGTTTATTGCTTATTGAAGCTGATCTGTTTCATCTCTTTTGCAGGTACTATTGGGTTAGTTTATGAGTGAGCCTTCAAGTAGATATCTAGAGTTCAATCCTGAGCCTGAGAGACTACTTAGAGCTAGAAACAAAGCAAAGAAACAACTCTTTAAACAACCTCCTATACCTCAAATCATACCTGAAATCGAAGAAATGGACGAGATAGTTCCAAATCAGGTACCTGTCATTCGCAACCCCATCGAAATAGCGAATGACAAGAATAGTGCCATTCTTTCATATTTAGTACCTATGCCTGGGGAGCTGAACCCCAGCATAATCCGTCCTGAAATCACTGCCAACTCATTCGAGTTAAAGCCAGTGATGTTCCAAATGTTGTCCACTGTGGGACAATTCTTTGGAATAGAAAATGAGGACCCCCACAATCATCTTAGGAACTTCTTAGGAGTTAGTGATACATTCATCATCCCTGGAGTGTCCCAAGAAGCTTTGAGGCTATACTTGTTCCCTTATTCTTTGAGGGACAAAGCCAAAACGTGGTTAAACTCATTACCCTCTGGATCTGTCCTTAATTGGACAGACTTAGCAGAGAAATTCCTAGTCAAATACTTCCCACCTGATAGGAATTCTACCTTTCGTGATGATATAGTTAAGTTCAAACAAGCTGATAATGAATCTCTTCACGAAGCTTGGACAAGGTTCAAGGACCTTCTTCTCAAATGTCCACATCATGGCATCCCATGGTGTATCCAAATTGAGGTCTTTTTCAAAGGATGCAACCCCAGCACTAGGCAAGTCTTAAATTCATCTGCTGGTGGTTCCATGTTGTCCAAGAGTTACAACGAGGCCTATGAGATCTTGGAGAAGATCTCAGCATCTCACTGTAGGTGGTCAGATGATCCAGTTGAGCCAACTAGAGCTCAAGACAAGGATGCTCTAAGTGCGATGAACAGCCAAATAAATGCCCTGACCAACCTAGTTAAGCAGATGGCTCAAGCCAATCTCCAAACAAGTGCCAACACCGCTACCGCCATGTCAATGGGCACCCAACCAAGTCAAGGTGAGACACTTGTATGTGGATTCTGTGGGGAAGGGCACCTGTATGAATATTGCCCTGGGAATCCAGCCTCAGTCTGCTACATTGGAAGCCAGCAGCAGCCTAGGAACAACCCCTATTCCAATACTTACAACACTGGTTGGAGGAACCACCCAAACCTGTCATGGGGTGGCCAACAAAAATGCTAACCAAAATTCTAACCAGCCTAGACCGAGTGGAACACCTGGTTTCACTCCCCAACATAACCAATCAATGTATCAAAAACCATACAACCAACCTGTAGGATCTTCTGTAGAAAACTTACTCAAGGAATACATAGCTAAGAATGATGCTACTCTTCAAAGCCAGCAAGCTACTCTTAGGAGCCTAGAGAACCAAATAGGCCAATTGGCCAATGAACTCAAGAGTAGGCCCCAAGGTAGACTCCCTGCTGACACCGAGGTGCCAAGGAGAGATGGTAAAACATAAGTTCAAGCAATTGAACTTAGAAGTGGTAGACCCTTGGTGAGCAACACAAAGGACACACCAAAGAGAGTAGAGAACACTGAGTCTAGTGCTCCACTGGAGTCTCTGCCAAACCAAGGTCCACCACCAACTCGCACATCAGGAGCCAGGCTAGAGCCAATTATTGAGGAGATAGAAGAAATTCCAAGGCCTCCACCTATCCTAAGGCGCCCTGACGTGCCTGCATATGTGCCACCACCTCCATATCCTCGAAGGCTTAAGAAGAAGCAGGAACAGGAAGTGCATTTTAATAAATTCTTAGAAATTCTTAAACAAGTGCATGTCAACATTCCTTTTGTAGAAGTTTTACAGTCTATTGTTAAGTCTCTGAAAGTGACTTATTTAGGACCCATTTAGCTTAAGAAGATGTACACTTTTAGGTGTTTTTAATAGCATTTAGCCTAAACCTATGCTTAAATATGAAAATAAGAAGAGGGTAGCTAATTTAGGACTTATGCACAATAGGTAGAAAAAGGGTTGAAAACCGAAGGAAAAGAATGAAAAAATCGCATTGCGACAGCATTGCGAAAACATTGCTGAGGCCGCAATTATTCAAGTGAAAACCGTAAGTTGACTGATCTTTTTCTGTTAATTTCCGTAATTTCAGGGATTCGTTCTTTCTCCTCCATCCATTCTGATATATGACGTTGAAGATTGATGGTTCTCCTTGGCCCAAACGCACCTGCAAACTACTATAAAAGGGGGCCAAAGTCGGAGGTTTGAGCATCATTCGAAGCGCAGAAGTCTTCTCGCAGTCCATCATTTCTCTCTGTTTTCCTTTGCCGTCTGTTGGAGTGAGAGTCTCAGCTGTTGGAATCGATAATCTGATAGGAAGGAGAGAAGATTCTTCTTCTCTCTCGATTGGATTCATCCAAGCAAGGCTGACCTTTCATCCCTTTCATTCGAGGCGACTGCAACGAAGCTTTTCAAGCACCTTTACTGCTTTTCTGTCGTTCTTCTTCTTATTACCAGTTTGATCATTGTTGTTCTTAGCCTAGTGCTTTAATTACTGCATTTCGTTGTTGTCTGTCTTTGAATCATTTCTTTTGAAGCTTTCCTTTGTCGTTCAAACATTCAAAGTAATCAAAGTAAAATTCTGCATTTCACAGTTTCCACCTTCTGCTGATACGTTTTGTCTTATTGTTTTAAGCACATTTCTCTTCTAAGCATGTCTGTTTTACCTACCCTTTCTGTTCTCCATATATCCATGAGTAGCTAAGCCACTTAGGGGCATGCTAATGACAGAACTATAGGCTAAAAAACGTGCATCACGTATGTAGGATAGCTCTCGAATCATTGATTGTATGTAAGCTTCATCCCACGGGCAATTTCGATTGGCCATCCATTTTGTCCAAAGAACTCCTAACCTCTGGAAGGAGTAAGAGTTCAGAGTCATATAACCATGCTAGCCTTTCATGGTAATCAGGAAACGGCCTAGGAATAGGCGTTTCCCTAGTACAAACTAAACACTCCTGTTTTAACAAGATGCTTAAGACCTTACTTTGAAGTCGAGTAAACTTAAGACTCTAATGCATGGAATCGGACGATACTTGAGATAGAGTGAGTTTGATGTATAGAGAGTTGGTCCAATGCTTGAGAATCGAAATAAAATGCCTATAGGATAGTCATTAGTAGCCCTTAATTCACCCATTTACTCAGTTTCGCTGTTATTTAATTGCGGTAACATTGCGGTCCTCGCAATTCTGCCAGATTTTCATTCTGTTTAGCTGTTTTCTTCCTCGTTTGTTAATTCCATCTCTTGTCTTTTAAGTCTAGTTTCAACTTGCATTTGTTTATGTTATATCCCTTTATACATTCAGCAAAAAGTAGATAATTAAAAACCAATTTTACCCCATCAAATTCATCCCATCTTTCTTAACAATCACACTTCGCAAATAGCTAAAAATGAGTCTCTGTGGAAAAAACGAATGAAATATACTTACTACTTGCTGTGAGACCATGTATGCTTGCATGTTCTAAGTGCTCTCTCTACCTTATTGCTTATTTATCTTTACACATTGAGCACGCAACAAGTTTTTGGCGCCGCTGCCGGGGACTTATTTTAAGTGAAAACGAAGTTTGTTAAGTCTGAAACATCAAAGTATTTTCTATTGAATTTGATCCATCTTCATTTCTTTTTCAGGTACCATTTAGGGTAGTTTATGAATGAGACTCCATCTAGTGATCCAGAGTTCAACCCTGAGCCCGAGAGATTACTTAGAGCTAGGAATAGAGCCAAGAAACGTCTCTTTAAACAAACCCTTTTACCTCCAATCATTGCAGAGACTACAATTCCTCCGCAATTACCTCAAGAAGAAATGGCTGGAGAAAATCAAAACCTGGTGCCTGTCACTCGCAATCCCATTGAAATAGCGAATGACAAGGATAGCGCCATTCTTTCATATTTAGTACCTATGCCTGGGGAGCTGAACCCCAGCATAATCCGTCCTGAAATCACTGCCAACTCATTCGAGTTAAAGCCAGTGATGTTCCAAATGTTGTCCACTGTGGGACAATTCTTTGGAATAGAAAATGAGGACCCCCATAACCACCTTAGGAACTTTCTAGGAGTTAGTGACACATTCCTAATCCCTGGAGTTTCCCAAGAAGCCCTGAGGCTATATCTTTTCCCTTACTCTTTGAGGGACAAAGCCAAAACATGGTTAAATTCTTTACCCTCAGGATCTGTCCTCAATTGGACAGATTTAGCAGAAAAATTCCTAGTCAAATATTTTCCACCAGATAGGAATTCAACCTTTCGTGATGATATCATAAAATTCAAACAAGCTCCAAGTGAGTCTCTTCACGAAGCTTGGACAAGATTCAAAGACCTTCTCATTAAATGTCCACACCATGGCATTCCATGGTGTATCCAAATAGAAGTCTTCTTTAAAGGATGCAACCCCAGCACCAGACAAGTTTTAAATTCATCTGCTGGAGGTTCCATGTTGTCCAAGAGTTACAACGAAGCTTATGAGATCTTGGAGAAGATCTCAACATCTCACTGTAGGTGGTCAGACGATCCAGTAGAGCCAACTAGGGCTCAAGACAAGGATGCTCTAAGCGCCATGAGCACCCAAATAAATGCCCTGACCAACTTAGTCAAGCAAATGGCTCAGGCCAATCTCCAAACCAGTGCCAATACCGCCACAGCCATGTCAATGGGCACCCAACCAAGCCAAGGCGAGGCACTAGTCTGTGGATTCTGTGGGGAAGGGCACCCTTATGAATACTGCCCTGGGAATCCATCCTCAGTCTGCTATGTAGGAAGCCAGCAGCAGCCTAGGAATAACCCCTACTCCAACACCTATAACCCTGGTTGGAGAAACCACCCTAACCTGTCATGGGGTGGCCAACAAAACACTAACCAAAATTCTAACCAACCTAGACCGAGTGGAACACCTGGTTTCACTCCCCAACATAACCAGTCAATGTACCAAAAACCTTACAATCAACCTGTAGGATCTTCTGTAGAAAACCTACTCAAGGAATATATAGCTAAGAATGATGCTACTCTTCAGAGCCAGCAAGCTACTCTTAGGAGCCTGGAAAACCAAATAGGCCAATTAGCCAATGAACTTAAAAGTAGGCCCCAAGGTAGACTCCCTGCTGACACCGAGGTACCAAGGAGAGATGGCAAGGAACAAGTTCAAGCAATTGAACTTAGGAGTGGAAGACCATTGGTGAGCAACACAAAGGACACACCAAAGAGAGTAGAGAACACTGAGTCTAGTGCTCCACTGGAATCTCTGCCACACCAAGGTCCACCACCAACTAGCACATCAGGAGCCAGGCTAGAGCCAATTGTTGAGGACATAGAAGAAATTCCAAGGCCTCCACCTATCCTAAAGCGCCCTGACGTACCTGCTTATGTGCCACCACCTCCATATCCTCGAAGGCTGAAGAAGAAGCAGGAACAGGAAGTTCATTTTAATAAATTCTTAGAAATACTTAAGCAAGTACATGTTAACATTCCTTTTGTAGAGGTTTTACAATCGATGCCTTCTTATGTAAAGTTTTTGAAGGACATTATTACTAACAAAAAAATAATTGGTGAGTTTGAAACAGTAAACCTCACCGAGGAGTGCAGTGCCATCCTCCAGAACAAGCTGCCCAAGAAGGAGAAGGATCCTGGTTCCTTCACCTTACCTGTAGAACTTGGAGGCAAGCACGTGGGCAGAGCGCTTTGTGACCTGGGCGCCAGCATCAATCTCATGCCCTTGTCCCTATTCCGCCAGTTGGGAATAGGAGAAGCACGTCCAACCACAGTCACTTTACAACTAGCAGACAGATCCATCGCATATCCAGAAGGTAAGATCGAGGATATTCTAGTTAAAGTTGACAAATTCATTTTCCTTGCAGATTTCATTGTCCTGGACTATGAGGCAGACAAGGAGGTCCCCATCCTGCTAGGTAGACCATTTCTAGCCACAGGTAGGGCACTAATAGATGTTCAAAAAGGTGAGTTACCTATGAGGGTTCATGATGAAGAGGTAAAATTTAGTGTTTATAAAGCTTTAAGGTATCCCTCTGACCTTGAATCCTGTGCTAGCATGGATGTTGTTGACTCACTAATGGAAGAACAATTAGAGCATGTACTGTTAACCAAGCATGTTAGTGAATATATACAAGTAGATGTAGCTGACTTGAATGTATCTGACATAATGGATATGCCTGTAGATAAACCACAGCATGTATGTTTGAATATAGATTTAACTGATAGAACTATAAATCCGTTAAAGCCCTCCATTGAGCATCCACCTGTTTTAGAACTGAAACCACTACCCACTCACCTCAAATACGCATATCTAGGAGATAATGATACGCTGCCTGTAATTATTTCTTCTAAGCTAAGTGAACAGCATGAGGTTGATTTAATTTTACTGCTTAAGCAACATAGGAAGGCTATAGCATGGACTATTGCTGATATTCGAGGCATTAGCCCTTCTTATTGCATGCACAAAATTATACTAGAGGAAGAGCACACACCTAGGGTAGATCATCAGCGTAGGCTAAACCCCTCTATGAAAGAGGTAGTGAAGAAAGAAATAATAAAGTGGTTAGATGCAGGAGTGATTTTCCCCATAGCTAGTAGCCAGTGGGTGAGCCCCATCCAATGTGTACCTAAAAAGGGGGGAATAACTGTGGTAGTCAATGAGAACAACGAACTGATTCCAACAAGGACTGTCACAGGGTGGAGAGTGTGTATGGATTACAGAAAGTTAAATAAAGAAACTAAAAAAGACCATTTCCCTATACCGTTTATTGACCAGATGCTAGACAGAATAGCTGGTAGAGCCTACTATTGTTTTTTAGATGGGTACTCTGGCTATAATCAAATAACTATAGACCCTAAGGATCAAGAGAAGACCACCTTCACTTGCCCTTTTGGAACGTTTGCCTTCCGCAGAATGCCTTTTGGCTTATGCAATGCACCGGCAACTTTCCAAAGGTGCATGATGGCAATCTTCTCTGAGTTGGATGAGTCCATGATAGAAATATTCATGGATGACTTCTCAGTCTTTGGGGATTCATTTAAAACCTGTCTAGAAAACCTAGGACAAGTCCTGGCTAGGTGTGAAGAGACCAATCTAGTCCTAAATTGGGAAAAATGCCATTTTATGGTAGATGAGGGGATTGTCTTAGGACATAGAGTGTCAAGGGCAGGTGTAGAAGTTGATCGGGCCAAGATAGAGATCATAGAGAAGTTGGTAGAGCCACAAAATGTCAAAGCCATTAGAAGCTTCTTAGGGCACGCTGGCTTCTACAGAAGGTTCATTAAGGACTTTTCTAAGATAGCCAAGCCTCTGTGCGAGCTTCTAGAGCTAAATAGACCATTTATCTTCTCTAAAGAATGTGTAGTAGCTTGGAAAACCCTTAAGGAAGCACTAGTCACAGCACCTATCATAGTCGGACCAAATTGGGATCTCCCATTTGAGATGCTATGCGATGCCAGTGACTATGCTGTAGGAGTCATGTTAGGACAGAAGATTGACAAGCTGACACACCCTGTCTATTATGCTAGCAAGACCTTGAATGAGGCTCAATGTAATTATACAACTACTGAGAAAGAGATGCTTGCTGTAGTATTTGCTTGTGAAAAATTCAGAAACTATATTGTAGGCACTAGGACAAGTGTATACACTGACCATTCTGCCTTAAAATATCTTATGAGGAAGGCTGACGCTAAGCCTAGATTGATTAGATGGGTGTTATTGCTGCAGGAATTTGATTTGGACATTCGGGACAAGAAAGGTTGTGAAAATGTGGTTGCAGATCACCTGTCTCGATTGCAGCACAATTGCGAAAAAATTGCGGAGACCGCAATTTCTGATGCTTTTATAGATGAACATGTCTTTGCTTTGGCTCATCGTGATAACGATGAGGAACCGTGGTTCGCTGACATTGCTAACTTCCGTGCATCACAGGTATTACCAGTGTTCAAGGGAGGACAAGAGAAGAAGAGGTTCCTTCATGAAGCAAGAAAATTCATCTGGGATGACCCCACACTTTACAGAACCTGTGCTGATGGGTTGTTAAGGAAGTGTGTTTCAGCTGCTGAAGCGAAGTCTGTGCTGCAGCACTGTCACTCATCTCCTTACGGTGGACACTTTGGTGGTCAAAGAACAGCTGCGAAGGTATTTCAGAGTGGCTACTATTGGCCAACAATCTTCAAGGACGCCCACAACTATGCCCACAGCTGTGACGAATGCCAAAGGACAGGTAACCTCAGTCGCAAGGATGAGATGCCCCTCACCTACATTTTAGAGTTGGAGCTCTTTGATGTGTGGGGCATTGACTTCATGGGACCATTCCCTCCATCATCAGGTAACCTTTACATTTTAGTAGCAGTAGACTACGTGTCCAAGTGGGTAGAAGCCAAAGCATGTCCTAATAATGATGCTAAAACAGTCACTAACTTCTTGCATAGGCACATTTTCACTAGATTTGGGACTCCTCGTGCTATCATTAGTGATGAGGGGTCACATTTCATTAATAAGGCTATGGAGAAGATATTGGCTAAATATAACATTAGACATAGGGTAGCTACTCCCTATCACCCACACTCGAATGGCCAAGCTGAAATTTCCAATAGGGAGATAAAGAACATCCTAGAAAAGGTGGTCAAACCTAATAGGAAAGACTGGTCATTTAAGCTTGAGGATGCACTTTGGGCTTATAGAACAGCATATAAGACACCCCTAGGCATGTCTCCCTATAGGTTGGTGTATGGCAAGGCTTGCCACTTGCCACTTGAGTTAGAAAACAAAGCATTTTGGGCCATGAAGGAATTGAATTTTTGTGTAAAGGATGCGGGGACATTGAGATCTTTGCAGCTACATGAACTTGATGAGTTTAGGCATATGGCCTACGAGAATGCCAAAATGTATAAAGAAAAGACCAAAATATGGCACGACAGTAGACTCAGGATCAAAGACTTTAGGAAAGGCCAACTTGTACTATTATTTAACTCACGATTAAAGTTATTTCCAGGCAAACTAAAGTCTAGATGGTCAGGTCCATTTGTTATTACTAATGTCTTTGTTCATGGTGCAATAGAGATAAAGAACTTGCAGCAAGGCCAGCCATTTATGGTCAATGGTGCTAGGTTGAAGCACTACTATGAGGAAGGAGATGTGAAGACTCTCTCGGCCTTCCTCTTGACTGAAGCATGACAAAGAGAACGAGAGAGAACGAGTGGTTACTGTGCTCGTTTAGTCAAGGCCAATGCCTTAGTTTATTTTTTCTGTTTTTCCGGTTATCGTTTGTATGTTTTGTGGTGTAATTTTAATTGCGTATTTAATATTTGTTTTATTTGTTTTTGCAAGGATTCGAAAGAGGGGATCAAGGAGAGTAAATCCAGCTTTAAAAATCAAGAAACGGTTGAGCCAAATAAAAGATACGGGCGATCAAAGATTGACATTTAGATAAAAAACAATCCCTGGAATTGCGCTGGAATTGCTGGATCCGCAAAAAAATAGTCGTTGGGATTTATCCGTTGCCTTTATATCCGTTGGGAAGCGCTCGATCGATACGATTCTCTCAGTTTCTGATTTCCAAGAACTCTGAGATTCTCTTCATCTTTGATTCTTCTCTCAAGATCTCCAAGACTCAACGATGGTGTTCACACGAGCGGAAAGATCTGCAGCCAAGAAGAAGGCTGATGACGCAGCTGAAGCGGCTGCGAGGGAAGCACTTCTTACCCTTGCAGACGATGGTGCCGTTCGCACCGGCCCTCTTCCCAAGCTTCCTATCCGTAGGAAGAAGTGGAGGGTGGTCACTGAGATCCCTGCTGGACCATCTGCGCCAGTGGGCACGCCCAAGAAACGCCGGTGGAGCGTCAAGACGGCCGCCGAACCAAGCACAGCAAAGACTCCCTCTGTGGAGAGTCAAGAAACTGATCGTGCATCCCACGAGTCAGCCAAAGAGGGTTCGTCGCCATCAGCATCACCTGCGCACAGCCCTTTACCATCTGAACCAGTGCCAAGCGCAGAGTCGTCACCACCTGCACAGAGCTCCGAGTTGTCTCCAGCACCTCAGAATTCTGACCCGACACCTGCAGCAGTGCAGAGTCCTGAACTGCCATCTTCGCCACTGAGTTCTGCGCAGACACCATCAGCAGAGCACAATTCTCCACGGCCTGATCCGGAATTCCCTTATGGGGATTATCAAGAGTCCACTCAGGGCAGTGGAGATGCTGGGGAAGACGAAGTCTTCTCTCCTATGAGGGAAGATAGCCCTGCCGAGCCTGCACAGCAGGACGATTCTATGGAAGAGACGTTGGGGGCATGCCTCCAGCAGATCAACATTAAGATCAAGAAGAAGAAGAAAGCCAAGATTGTCAAGGCTAAGCGATCCAAGAAGAAGAAGAAGGCCAAGAGGGTGCCTTCAGCAGACAAAGAGAGCACTGAGCCTTCGCTCAAACGACTCAAGGTCGAGGCTGCCGAGTCAGCCAAGCCATCAGATAAGGGGAAGGCTAAACTCTACCCTGAAAACGAACCTCAGTCAGTGAGGTATGTCTCATCTGATGCTGAATCCATGGGTGCTGAGCTAAGAAAGAGGGAGTTGCTGCACGAGAAAGGCTTCCTCGACCGACTCGCTGACCTGCCGCAGTTCTTGCGCGCAGGAGTGATCAACCACGGCTGGGAGGAATTTTGCAGACCGCTGTTGCGTGCTCAATGTGTAAAGATAAATATGCCAAAGGGTAGAGAGAGCACTTAGAACATGCAAGCATACATGGTCTCACAGCAAGTAGTAAGTATATTTCATTCGTTTTTTCCACAGAGACTCATTTTTAGCTATTCGCGAAGTGTGTTTGTTAAGAAAGATGGGATGAATTTGAGGGGATAAAATTGGTTTTTAATTACCTAAGTTTTGCTGAATGTGTAAAGGAATATACCATAAACAAGTTAAAGTTAAAATCAGGCTCAAAGAACAAGAGATGGAATCAATAAACGAAGAAGAAAACAGCTACACACAATGCAATTTAGCAGAATTGCGAGAACCGCAATTAATCCGCAATTAAATGGCAGCGAAACTGATTAAAAAGGGTGAATTAAGGGCTACTAATGACTATCCTATAGGCAGTTTATTACGATTATCAAGCTTCGGATCAACTCTCTATACATCAAACTCACTCTATCTCAAGTATCGTCCGATTCCATGCATGAGAGACTCAAGTTTACTCGACTTCAAAGTAAGGTCTTAAGCATCTTGTTAAAGCAGGAGTGTTCAGTTTGTACTAGGGAAACGCCTATTCCTAGGCCGTTTCCTGATTACCATGAAAGGCTAGCATGATTATATGACTCTGAACTCTTACTCCTTCCAGAGGTTAGGAGTTCTTTGGACAAAATGGATGGCCAATCGAAATTGCCCGTGGGATGAAGCTTACATACAATCAATGTTCGAGTGTTAATCTGCCTACTTGACTCACGTTTTTTAGCCTATAGTTCTGTCATTAGCATGCCCCTAAGTGATTTTAGTTACTCATGGATATGTGGAGAATAGAAAAGGTAGATAAAACAGACATGCTTAGAAGATAAATGTACTTAAAACAGCAAGCCAAAGCCGTAGCAGAACCAGATGGAAACTGTAAAATGCAGAAGTATACTTCGATTACTTTAAGTGTTTGAATGACAAGGGAAGCTCTAAAAGAAATGAATTCAAGACAGACAACAACGAAATGCAATAATTGAAATGCTACACTAAGAACAACAGTGATCAGAAATGGAATTGAGAAGAACAGAGCAGAAAACAGTAGAGGGCTGCTAGAAAACTCCGTGGCAGTCGCCTCGAATGATGGTGATGAGAAGTCAGCCCTGCTTGGATGAATCCAATCGAGAGAGAAGAAGAATCTCCTCTCCTTCCTATCAGATTATCGATTCCAAAAGCTTAGACTCTCACTCCAACAGACGGCAAAGGAAAACAGATGGAAATGGTGGACTGCAAGAAGACTTCTGCGCTTCGAATGATGACTGAACCTCCGACTTTGACCCCCTTTTATAGTAGTTTGCAGGTGCGTTTGGGCCAAGGAGAACCATCAGTCTTCAACGTCATATATCAGAATGGATGGAGGAGAAAGGACGAATCCCTGAAAAGTCGGATCTAAACAGAAAAAGATCAGCCAACTTACGGTTTTAACTTGAATAATTGCGGTCACCGCAATTATTCCGCAATTCATTTGCAATGGTTATTTTTTCATTCTTTTCTTCGGTTTTCAACCCTTTTTCTACCTATTGTACACAAGTCCTATATTAGCTACCTTCTTCTAATTCTCATATTAAAGCATAGGTTTAAGCTAAATGCTAACAATAACACCTAAATGTGTACATCTTCTTAAGCTAAATGGGTCCTAAATAAGTCACTTTCAGAGACTTAACACACCCCCAAACTTAAGGCTTTGCTTGTCCTCAAGCATACTAAGGACTTACCTAGGCTGTCGTTTTCTTCTTCTCTAACTACTCATCGACTCCCCTATATCCCTATCTCTAGCAGTGCTGTCCTGTGACACACTTCTAAGTTTAGAATTAACCTCTTTATCAAGCTTCTTCTGACTTCACCTGCCTATTATACCCACTGCTTTTGTTAACCCTCTACTACTGATCTAACTACTTTTATGATATCATGCTATTATCCCTAAGGTTTCAAATTCTACCAAGCTTTACTCTAGACTCAGTACATGCTTCTAGCTTATTTTTAATGTGTCTAGGATTCCTTAGAGTCATGCCAGTCTTAGTATTAACGGTGGCAGTGGTACTTTTAGAGAACAACCTAAACCCTGGCATCACTACATTGGATATACATTCATCTCCCTAGACAAACCTAGAAGTTACAACCTTGTGCTTAGCTCATTAAGGATCAGATTTCTTTTTACATAGGACATCTAAGCCACAAGATTATAATTCCCAAGCATACATTCTTCTTCCCCTATTTCTCCTCTTTCCCTTTTTTTACTTAGGTGGAGTCTCCCCTTGGTTTGCCTTTTGATGCAATGCCACTTGTGGTTTACACACTTGGCACTGATTACTCAGCAACTTGAGAAAGACTCCCCTCTTAATTCTATTTTTCACTTTTTTTTTTTTTTTTTTTTTTTTTTTTTTTTAGGAGAAGAAGAATGCTTATGTCCTAAGGAAGAGAGGAATGTTCCTAGGCCTAGGGTGGCCTCCCCCAAACTTCAACTACTCATTGTCCCCAATGAGTGTTTAAGGTGACACACCCCCAAACTTATCCTAGAAGCATCTAGTCTAAAGTAAAACAAAGAGAATCTAAAAATCCTAGGCATAGGCAAAACATTCTAAAAGCAACTATCCCAGCAGCAGAAAATTTGAACATAACAGAAAGTTTTAAGGACTTATGGTTTATGCATGCTGAGCACTATTCAGAGGCAAATTTAAACTATCAAAGGGTGTCCTATGACACTCATCCAGCATGCTTCAAGATCAGCTATATAAGGTAGTCATGCTAGCAGCAAAAGATAGAATTTAACAGATCACAGCCTAACTAAACAGACAGTCCAAAACATGCTATCAGTCACAAAAATTGCGGGAACCGCAATTATTTCGCAATCCAATCCGGGCAGATATAACATTAACTCAGGCCCCTAGCATGCTTTTTCCCGTTACTCATGCATCCTAAAAATAAAACTAAACTATCCTACCTAATCAGCTAACATCCGACTAGACTAAGCAAAAGAAAAACATAAAACTAAACATTAAAAACAGATCAAAAATTGAATACAAAACAGCATACTATACATGATTCTATCAAAAAGCAGAAAAATTGTCTTTTGTTTCTTAAGGGATCAGTAATACTCCCTCTAGTGCTCTTCAAACCAGCACTCAATTCTCATCATCCTCATCTGGTTGCCTTGGTCGTGGGGGCACCCATGGAGTTAGGAGGTTGGTGGGGAAGTCTGGGAAGATGCACCCCAACTGGTCTGCAACTTCTCTGTCCCTCGCCTGCGCATAGTTGGCCCATTGAGCCATTCTCCTCTGCATGTCCATCAAGCAGGCCATGGATAGGGACTGTTCAGCAGCCAGCCTATCCAACTCAAATTCCATGTTGCCCTTTCTTCTCAGCCTTAGGTGTGCAGGCAACTCCAGATGGCCTGTGTAAGGCAGCTGCTGCTCCAAGCGCTCGGTGGGAACCCCTGCAAGCAAACACAGATTTGTTATAGTGTTGGGGAAAAATAACGGCCCCTTACCCTTTTTAGCACACTCAGCTATGGCAGCAGCGATGACTTCTCCCACGTTGATCGTGAGACCTCTCATTATAGCATAAACCAGCAGCGAACGGCTCTGGTTAATTGTAGTCTCATGAGTCACTGGGGAGAGTCTTCTTCTGACGAATGAAAACCACACAGCTGCCTTAGCCGTGAGGTTGGCACTCATGAGAGTGTGCCGCCCATTGCGTGACACTGTCCAGGAGGCTTCAGGCTGGCCAATTGTGCGAATGGCTTCTTCTAGCACAGCCTCAGTCGGCTCATCAACTATCCGTGCATAATCTGTGTGAGGCTGGCCCCTGAGACTAAAGGCTTCGTTGATGGCCTTGGCTGAGAAATCGACTTCCACCCCTCTGACCACAGATAGGCCATCCTCAGGGCTGAGCACATTGGCGTAGAAATCGTACACCATGCTCGTGTAGGCTGGATTGGGAGGTCTGCAGAATTCCTCCCAGCCATGGTTGATCACCCCTGCGAGCAAGAACTGCGGCAGGTCAGCAAGTCGATCAAGGAACCCCTTCTCGTGCAATAGGTCCCTTTTTCTCAGCTCAACACCCCTGGATTCAGCATCAGATGAGACATACCTCACTGACTGAGGTTCATCTTCAGGGTAGAGTTTAGCCTTCCCCTTATCTGATGGCCTGGCTGACTCGGCAGCCTCAACTTTGAGCCTTTTCCGTGAGGGCTCCGAGCTTTCTTTCTCTGCTGAAGGCACTCTCTTGGCCTTCTTTTTCTTGGATTTCTTGGCCTTAACAATCTTGGCCTTCTTCTTCTTTTTGAGCCTTGCCTGGAGTTGTGGGAAACATGCCCCCAACGTCTCCTCCATAGAATCATCCTGCTGTGCAGGCTCGGCAGGGTTGTCTTCTCTCATGGGAGAAAAGACTTCTTCTTCTCCAGCATCTCCACTGCCTTGCGTGGACTCTTGATAATCCCCATAAGGGAATTCAGGATCAGGCCGTGGAGAATTGTGCTCTGCTGATGGTGTATGCGCAGAACTCAGCGGCGAAGATGGTGGTTCAGGGCTCTGCGCTGCTGCAGGTGGCGGATCAGAACTCTGAGGTGCTGGAGACAACTCGGAGCTCTGTGCAGGCGGTGACGACTCAGCGCTTGGCACTGGTTCAGACGAGAGGGGACTGCGCGCAGGTGACACAGACGGCGACGAACCTTCTTTGGCTGACTCGTGGGCTGCACGATCAGTTTCTTGACTCTCCACAGAGGGAGTCTTGGCGGTGCTCGGTTCGGCAGCAGTCTTGACAGTCCACCGGCGCTTCTTTGGCGTGCCCACTGGCTCAGATGGGCCAGCAGGGATCTCAGTGACCACCCTCCACTTCTTCCTACGAATAGGAAGCTTGGCAAGACGGCCAGTGCGTACAGCACCCTCATCAGCAAGGGTGAGAAGCGCTTCCCTCGCAGCCGCTTCAGCTGCGTCATCGGCCTTCTTCTTGGCGGCGGATCTCTCAGCCCTAGTGGAAACCATCGTCGAGTCTTGAAGATCTTGAGAGAAGAATCAAAGATGGAGAGAATCGCAGAAATCTTGGAGATCAAAGAATGAGAGAATCGTATCAACGAGCGCGTTCTAACGGCTATAAATAAAACGGAAAAAATCCCAACGGCTCTTTTTGCGGATCCAGCAATTTTTGCGCAATTGTAGGGATATCTTTTCATCCAAATCTCCAACTTTGCTCGTCCGTATCTTTTATTTGGCTCAACCGTTTCTCGAGTTTTAAAGCCTGATTTACTCTCCTTGATCCCCTCTTTCGATTCCTTGCAAAAGCAAACAAAACAAACATTAAACACGTAATTAAAAACACATCACAAAACGTACAAACGATAAGCGAAAAAACAGTAAAAATAAACTAAGGCATTGGCCTTGACTAAACGAGCACAGTAACCACTCGTTCTCTCTCGTTTCTAACTTCATGCTTCATGTAGGAGGAAGGCCGAGAGAGTCTTCACATCCCCCTCCTCATAGTAGTGCTTCAACCTAGCACCATTGACCATAAATGGCTGTCCTTGCTGCAAGTTTTTAATCTCTATGGCACCATGAACAAAGACATTAGTAATAATAAATGTACCTGACCATCTAGACTTTAATTTGCCTGGAAATAGCTTTAATCGTGAGTTAAATAACAGTACAAGTTGGCCCTTCTTAAAGTCTTTGATCCTGAGTCTACTGTCATGCCATATTTTTGTCTTTTCTTTGTACATCTTGGCATTCTCATAGGCCATGTGCCTAAGCTCGTCAAGTTCATGTAGCTGTAAAGATCTTAATGTCCCCGCATCCTTCACACAAAAATTTAATTCTTTCATGGCCCAAAATGCCTTGTTTTCCAACTCAAGTGGCAAGTGGCAAGCCTTGCCATACACCAACCTATAGGGAGACATTCCTAGAGGTGTCTTATATGCTGTTCTGTAAGCCCAAAGTGCATCCTCAAGCTTGAAAGACCAGTCTTTCCTATTAGGTTTGACTACCTTTTCTAGGATGTTCTTTATCTCCCTATTGGAAATCTCAGCTTGGCCATTTGAGTGTGGGTGGTAGGGAGTAGCTACCCTATGTCTAATGTTATATTTAGCCAATATCTTCTCCATAGCCTTATTAATGAAATGTGACCCCTCATCACTAATGATAGCACGAGGAGTCCCAAATCTAGTGAAAATGTGTCTATGCAAGAAGTGAGTGACTGTTTTAGCATCATTATTAGGGCATGCCTTAGCTTCTACCCACTTTGACACGTAGTCTACTGCTACTAAAATGTACAGGTTACCTGCTGATGGAGGGAATGGCCCCATGAAATCAATGCCCCACACATCAAAGAGCTCCAACTCTAAGATGTAGGTGAGAGGCATCTCATCCTTACGACTGAGGTTACCTGTCCTTTGGCATTCGTCACAGTTGTGGGCGTAATTGTGGGCGTCCTTGAAGATTGTTGGCCAGTAGTAGCCACTCTGAAATACCTTAGCAGCTGTTCTTTGACCACCAAAGTGCCCACCGTAAGGAGATGAGTGACAGTGCTGCAGCACAGACTTCGCTTCAGCAGCTGAAACACACTTCCTCAACAACCCATCAGCACAGGTCCTGTAAAGTATGGGGTCATCCCAGATGAATTTCCTTGCTTCATGGAGGAACCTCTTCTTCTCTTGTCCTCCCTTGAACACTGGTAATACCTGTGCTGCACGGAAGTTAGCAATGTCAGCGAACCAAGGTTCCTCATCGTTATCACGATGAGTTAAAGCAAAGATATGTTCATCTATAAAAGCATCAGAAATTGCGGGGTCCGCAATTTTTTCGCAATTGTGCTGCAATCGAGACAGGTGATCTGCAACCACGTTTTCACATCCCTTCTTGTCCCGAATGTCCAAATCGAATTCCTGCAGCAATAACACCCATCTAATCAATCTAGGCTTAGCATCAGCCTTCCTCATCAGATATTTTAAAGCAGAATGGTCAGTATATACAATGGTCCTAGTTCCTACAATATAGTTCCTAAATTTTTCACAAGCAAATACTACAGCAAGCATCTCTTTCTCTGTAGTTGTATAGTTACATTGAGCCTCATTCAAGGTCTTACTAGCATAATAGACAGGATGTGTGAGCTTGTCAATCTTCTGTCCTAACATGACTCCTACAGCATAGTCACTGGCATCACATAGCATCTCAAATGGGAGATCCCAATTTGGTCCTACTATGATTGGTGCTGTGACCAATGCTTCCTTAAGGGCTTTCCAAGCTACTACACATTCTTTAGAAAAGACGAATGGTCTACCTAGCTCTAGAAGCTCACATAGAGGCTTGACTATCTTAGAAAAGTCCTTGATGAACCTTCTATAGAAGCCAGCATGCCCTAAGAAACTCCTAATGGCCTTGACATTCTGGGGCTCTTCCAACTTCTCTATGAACTCTATTTTTGCCCTATCCACTTCTACACCTGCCCTTGACACTCTATGTCCTAAGACAATCCCTTCATCTACCATAAAATGGCACTTTTCCCAATTTAGGACTAGGTTGGTCTCTTCACACCTAGCCAGGACTTGTCCTAGGTTCTCTAGACAGGTTTTAAATGAGTCCCCAAAGACTGAGAAGTCATCCATGAATATTTCTATTATGGACTCATCCAACTCAGAGAAGATCGCCATCATGCACCTTTGGAAAGTTGCCGGTGCATTGCATAAGCCAAAAGGCATTCTGCGGAAGGCAAACGTTCCAAAAGGGCAAGTGAAGGTAGTCTTCTCTTGATCCTTAGGGTCTATAGTGATTTGATTATAGCCAGAGTACCCATCTAAAAAACAATAGTAGGCTCTACCAGCTATTCTGTCTAGCATCTGGTCAATGAATGGAAGAGGGAAATGGTCTTTTTTAGTTTCTTTATTTAACTTCCTGTAATCCATACATACTCTCCACCCTGTGACAGTCCTTGTTGGAATTAGTTCGTTGTTCTCATTGACTACCACAGTTATTCCCCCCTTTTTAGGTACACATTGGATGGGGCTCACCCACTGGCTACTAGCTATGGGGAAAATTACTCCAGCATCTAACCACTTTATTATTTCCTTCTTCACTACCTCTTTCATAGAGGGGTTTAACCTACGCTGGTGATCTACCTTAGGTGTGTGCTCTTCCTCTAGTATAATTTTATGCATGCAATAAGAAGGGCTAATGCCTCGAATATCAGCAATAGTCCATGCTATAGCCTTCCTATGTTGCTTAAGCAGTAAAATTAAATCAACCTCATGCTGTTCACTTAGCTTAGAAGAAATAATTACAGGCAGCGTATCATTTTCTCCTAGATATGCGTATTTGAGGTGAGTTGGTAGTGGTTTCAGTTCTAAAACAGGTGGATGTTCAATGGAGGGCTTTAACGGATTTACAGTTCTATCAGTTAAGTCCATAGTCATACATACATGCTGAGGTCTATCTACAGGCATATCCATTATGTCAGATACATTTAGATCATCTACATCTAATCCTACATATTCGTTAGCATGCTTGGTTAATAATACATGCTCTAATTGTTCTTCCATTAGTGAGTCAACAACATCAATGCTAGCACAAGACTCAGAATCAGAGGGATACCTTAAAGCTTTGTAAACACTAAATTTTACCTCTTCATCATGAACCCTCATAGTTAACTCACCTTTTTGCACGTCTATTAGTGCCCTACCTGTGGCTAGAAATGGTCTACCTAGCAGGATGGGAACCTCCTTGTCTGCCTCATAGTCCAGGACAATGAAATCTGCAAGGAAAATAAATTTGTCAACTTTAACTAGAATATCCTCGATCTTACCTTCCGGATATGCGATGGATCTGTCTGCTAGTTGTAAAGTGACAGTAGTTGGACGTGCTTCTCCCATTCCCAACTGGCGGAATAGGGACAGGGGCATGAGATTTATGCTGGCGCCCAGGTCACAAAGTGCTCTGCCCACATGCTTGCCTCCAAGTTCTACAGGTAGGGTGAAGGAACCAGGATCCTTCTCCTTCTTGGGCAGCTTGTTTTGGAGGATGGCACTGCACTCCTCGGTGAGGTTTACTGTTTCAAACTCACCAATTATTTTTTTGTTAGTAATAATGTCCTTCAAAAACTTTACATATGAAGGCATAGACTGTAAAACCTCTACAAAAGGAATATTCACATGCACTTGCTTAAGTATTTCTAAAAATTTATTAAAATGAACTTCCTGTTCCTGCTTCTTCTTAAGCCTTCGAGGATAAGGAGGTGGTGGCACATATGCAGGCACGTCAGGACGCCTTAAGATAGGTGGAGGCCGTGGAATTTCTTCTACGTCCTCTACAATTGGCTCTAGCCTGGCTCCTGATGTGCTAGTTGGTGGTGGACCTTGGCTTGGCAGAGACTCCAGTGGAGCACTAGACTCAGTGTTCTCTACTCTCTTTGGTGTGTCCTTTGTGTTGCTCACCAATGGTCTTCCACTCCTAAGTTCAATGGCTTGAACTTGTTCCTTGCCATCTCTCCTTGGTACCTCGGTATCAGCAGGGAGTCTACCTTGGGGCCTACTTTTAAGTTCATTGGCTAATTGGCCTATTTGGTTTTCCAGGCTCCTAAGAGTAGCTTGCTGGCTCTGAAGAGTAGCATCATTCTTAGCTATATATTCCTTGAGTAGGTTTTCTACAGAAGATCCTACAGGTGGATTGTAAGGTTTTTGGTACATTGACTGGTTATGTTGGGGAGTGAAACCAGGTGTTCCACTCGGTCTAGGTTGGTTAGGATTTTGGTTAGTGTTTTGTTGGCCACCCCATGACAGGTTAGGGTGGTTTCTCCAACCAGGGTTATAGGTGTTGGAGTAGGGGTTATTCCTAGGCTGCTGCTGGCTTCCTACATAGCAGACCGAGGATGGATTACCAGGGCAATATTCATAAGGGTGCCCTTCCCCACAGAATCCACAGATTGGTGCCTCGCCTTGACTTGGTTGAGTGCCCATTGACATGGCTGTGGCGGTATTGGCACTGGTTTGGAGATTGGCCTGAGCCATTTGCTTAACTAAGTTGGTCAGGGCATTTATTTGGGTGCTCATGGCGCTTAAAGCATCCTTGTCTTGAGCCCTAGTTGGCTCTACTGGATCGTCTGACCATCTACAGTGAGATGCTGAGATCTTCTCCAAGATCTCATAAGCTTCGTTGTAACTCTTGGACAACATGGAACCTCCAGCAGATGAATTTAAGACTTGTCTGGTGCTGGGGTTGCATCCTTTAAAGAAAACTTCTATTTGGATACACCATGGAATGCCATGGTGTGGACATTTAATGAGAAGGTCTTTGAATCTAGTCCAAGCTTCGTGAAGAGACTCATTATCCGCTTGTTTAAACTTTATGATATCATCACGAAAGGTTGAATTCCTATCAGGTGGGAAGTATTTGACTAGGAATTTTTCTGCTAAATCTGTCCAATTGCGGACAGATCCTGAGGGTAAAGAATTTAGCCATGTTTTGGCTTTGTCCCTCAAAGAGTAAGGGAAAAGATATAGCCTCAGGGCCTCTTGGGAAACTCCAGGGATTAGGAATGTGTCACTAACTCCTAGGAAGTTCCTAAGGTGGTTATGGGGGTCCTCATTTTCTATTCCAAAGAATTGTCCCACAGTGGACAACATTTGGAACATCACTGGTTTTAACTCGAATGAGTGGGCAGTGATTTCAGGACGGATTATGCTGGGGTTCAGCTCCCCAGGCATAGGTACTAGATATGACAGAATGGCACTATTCTTGTCATTCGCTATTTCGATGGGGTTGCGAATGGCTTGTGCCGGATTTGGAACTAGATCGCCCATTTCTTTAGTTTCAGGTGTGGTTTGAGGTATAGGAGGTTGTTTAAAGAGACGTTTCTTTGCCTTATTCCTAGCTCGAAGTGATCTTTCAGGTTCAGGATCGAACTCTAAATTACTATGTGAACGCTCACTCATAAACTACCTTAATAGCACCTGCAAAAGAAATGAAACAGATTAGTTTCACTCAATGATAAACTTGATTTTTCAAACTTAACAACTTCGTTTTCACTTAAAATAAGTCCCCGGCAGCGGCGCCAAAAACTTGTTGCGTGCTCAATGTGTAAAGATAAATATGCCAAAGGGTAGAGAGAGCACTTAGAACATGCAAGCATACATGGTCTCACAGCAAGTAGTAAGTATATTTCATTCGTTTTTTCCACAGAGACTCATTTTTAGCTATTCGCGAAGTGTGTTTGTTAAGAAAGATGGGATGAATTTGAGGGGATAAAATTGGTTTTTAATTACCTAAGTTTTGCTGAATGTGTAAAGGAATATACCATAAACAAGTTAAAGTTAAAATCAGGCTCAAAGAACAAGAGATGGAATCAATAAACGAAGAAGAAAACAGCTACACACAATGCAATTTAGCAGAATTGCGAGAACCGCAATTAATCCGCAATTAAATGGCAGCGAAACTGATTAAAAAGGGTGAATTAAGGGCTACTAATGACTATCCTATAGGCAGTTTATTACGATTATCAAGCTTCGGATCAACTCTCTATACATCAAACTCACTCTATCTCAAGTATCGTCCGATTCCATGCATGAGAGACTCAAGTTTACTCGACTTCAAAGTAAGGTCTTAAGCATCTTGTTAAAGCAGGAGTGTTCAGTTTGTACTAGGGAAACGCCTATTCCTAGGCCGTTTCCTGATTACCATGAAAGGCTAGCATGATTATATGACTCTGAACTCTTACTCCTTCCAGAGGTTAGGAGTTCTTTGGACAAAATGGATGGCCAATCGAAATTGCCCGTGGGATGAAGCTTACATACAATCAATGTTCGAGTGTTAATCTGCCTACTTGACTCACGTTTTTTAGCCTATAGTTCTGTCATTAGCATGCCCCTAAGTGATTTTAGTTACTCATGGATATGTGGAGAATAGAAAAGGTAGATAAAACAGACATGCTTAGAAGATAAATGTACTTAAAACAGCAAGCCAAAGCCGTAGCAGAACCAGATGGAAACTGTAAAATGCAGAAGTATACTTCGATTACTTTAAGTGTTTGAATGACAAGGGAAGCTCTAAAAGAAATGAATTCAAGACAGACAACAACGAAATGCAATAATTGAAATGCTACACTAAGAACAACAGTGATCAGAAATGGAATTGAGAAGAACAGAGCAGAAAACAGTAGAGGGCTGCTAGAAAACTCCGTGGCAGTCGCCTCGAATGATGGTGATGAGAAGTCAGCCCTGCTTGGATGAATCCAATCGAGAGAGAAGAAGAATCTCCTCTCCTTCCTATCAGATTATCGATTCCAAAAGCTTAGACTCTCACTCCAACAGACGGCAAAGGAAAACAGATGGAAATGGTGGACTGCAAGAAGACTTCTGCGCTTCGAATGATGACTGAACCTCCGACTTTGACCCCCTTTTATAGTAGTTTGCAGGTGCGTTTGGGCCAAGGAGAACCATCAGTCTTCAACGTCATATATCAGAATGGATGGAGGAGAAAGGACGAATCCCTGAAAAGTCGGATCTAAACAGAAAAAGATCAGCCAACTTACGGTTTTAACTTGAATAATTGCGGTCACCGCAATTATTCCGCAATTCATTTGCAATGGTTATTTTTTCATTCTTTTCTTCGGTTTTCAACCCTTTTTCTACCTATTGTACACAAGTCCTATATTAGCTACCTTCTTCTAATTCTCATATTAAAGCATAGGTTTAAGCTAAATGCTAACAATAACACCTAAATGTGTACATCTTCTTAAGCTAAATGGGTCCTAAATAAGTCACTTTCAGAGACTTAACAACCGCCTAATCCAGCCTACACGAGCATGGTGTACGATTTCTACGCCAATGTGCTCAGCCCTGAGGATGGCCTGTCTGTGGTCAGAGGGGTGGAAGTGGATTTCTCAGCCAAAGCCATCAATGAAGCCTTTGATCTCAAGGGCCAAACGCACACAGATTATGCGCGGATAGTTGATGAGCCGACTGAGGCAGTGCTGGAAGAGGCCATTCGCACAATTGGCCAGCCTGAAGCAGCGTGGACTGTCTCACGCAATGGGAGGCACACCTTAATGAGTGCCAATCTGACAGCAAAGGCAGCTGTTTGGTTTGCCTTTGTGAGGAGAAAGCTGTCCCCTGTGACCCACGAGACGACAATCAACCAGAGTAGATCGCTGCTGGTCTATGCCATCATGCGCGGTCTCACGGTCAATGTGGGGGAGATCATGTCAGCTGCCATTGCTGAGTGCGCAAAGAAAGGTAAGGGACCCTTGTTTTTCCCTAATACCATAACCAAGCTATGTTTGCTTGCAGGAGTCCCCACCGAGCGCCTGGAACAGCAGATGCCTTACACAGGCCATTTGGAGCTGCCTGCTAACCTGAGGCTGAGAAGAAAGGGGAATATGGAGTTTGAACTGGATAGGCTGGCTGCTGATCAGTCCCTTTCCATGGCCTGCTTAATGGATATGCAGAGGAGGATGGCTCAATGGGCCACGTATGCGCAGGCACGGGACAAAGAGGTTGCAGACCAGCTAGGCTGCATCTTCCCTGACTTCCCCACCAATCTCCTGACTCGATGGGTGCCTCCACGGCCGAGGCAACCAGATGAGGATGACGAGAATTGAGTGCTGGTTTGAAGTGCACTAAAGGGAGTATTGCTGTTCCCTTAGGAAAAAAAAAAAAAACAATTTTTCTGCTTTCTGATAGGATCATGTGCATTATGCTGTTTTGTGTTCAACTTTTGATCTGTTTTTAATGTTTAGTTTTATGTTTTTTCTTTTGCTTAGTCTAGTCTGATGTTAGCTGAATAGGTAGGATAGTTTAGCTTTATTTTTAGGATGCGTGAGTAACAGGAAAAAGCATGCTGAGGGGCCCTAATCAATGTTATATCTGCCCGGATTGAATTGCGAAATAATTGCGGTTCCCGCAAATTTTGTGACTGATTGCATGTTTTGGACTGTCTGTGTAGTTAGGCTGTGATCTGTTAAATTCTATCTTTTGCTGCTAGCATGACTACCTTATATAGCTGATCTTAACGCATGCTGGATGAGTGTCATAGGACACCCTTTGATAGTTTAAATTAGCCTCTGAATAGGGCTCAGCATGCATAAACCATCAGTCCTTAAACTGTCTGTTTTGTTCAAATTTTCTGCTGCTGGGGTAATTGCTTTTAAATGTTTTGCCTATGCCTAGGATTTTTAGATTCTCTTTGTTTTACTTTAGACTAGATGCTTCTAGGACAAGTTTGGGGGTGTGCCACCTCAGACACTCATTGGGGACAATGAGTAGTTGAAGTTTGGGGGAGGCCACCCTAGGCCTAGGAACATTCCTCTCTTCCTTAGGACATAAGCATTCTTCTTCTCCTTTAAGAAAATTTTTTGTGATAAATAGAAAAGTGAAAAATAAGAATAAAGAGGGGAGTCTCTCTCAAGTGCTGAGTAATCAGTGCCAAGTGTGTAAACCACAAGTGGCATTGCATCAAAAGGCAACCCAAGGAGAGACTCCACCTAAGTAAAAAAGGGAAAAGGAGAAATAGGGGAAGAAGGATGTATGCTTAGGAGTTATAATCTTGTGGCTTAGATGTCTTATTTAAAAAAGAACTCTGATCCTCAAAGAGCTAAGCACAAGGTTGTAGTTTCTAGGTTTGTCTAAGGAGATGAATGTATATCCAATGTAGTGATGCCAGGGTTTAGGTTGTTCTCTAAAAGTACCACTGTCACTGTTAATACTAAGACTGGCATGACTCTAAGGAATCCTAGACACATTAAAAATAAAGCTAGAAGCATGTACTGAGTCTGGAGTAAAGCTTGGTAGAATTTGAAACCTTAGGGATAGTGGCATGATGTCATAAAAGTAGCTAGATCAGTAGTAGGGGGTTAATAAAAACAGCAGGTATAGTAGGCAGGTGAAGTCAGAAGAAGCTTGATAAAGAGGTTAGTTCTAAACTTAGAAGTGTGTCACAGGACAGCACTGCTAGAGATAGGGATATAGGGGAGTCGGTAAGTAGTTAAAGAAGATAAAAAAACAAGCCTAAGTAAGTCCTTAGTATGCTTGAGGACAAGCAAAACCTTAAGTTTGGGGGTGTGTTAAGTCTCTGAAAGTGACTTATTTAGGACCCATTTAGCTTAAGAAGATGTACACTTTTAGGTGTTTTTAATAGCATTTAGCCTAAACCTATGCTTAAATATGAAAATAAGAAGAGGGTAGCTAATTTAGGACTTATGCACAATAGGTAGAAAAAGGGTTGAAAACCGAAGGAAAAGAATGAAAAAATCGCATTGCGAAAACATTGCTGAGGCCGCAATTATTCAAGTGAAAACCGTAAGTTGACTGATCTTTTTCTGTTAATTTCCGTAATTTCAGGGATTCGTTCTTTCTCCTCCATCCATTCTGATATATGACGTTGAAGATTGATGGTTCTCCTTGGCCCAAACGCACCTGCAAACTACTATAAAAGGGGGCCAAAGTCGGAGGTTTGAGCATCATTCGAAGCGCAGAAGTCTTCTCGCAGTCCATCATTTCTCTCTGTTTTCCTTTGCCGTCTGTTGGAGTGAGAGTCTCAGCTGTTGGAATCGATAATCTGATAGGAAGGAGAGAAGATTCTTCTTCTCTCTCGATTGGATTCATCCAAGCAAGGCTGACCTTTCATCCCTTTCATTCGAGGCGACTGCAACGAAGCTTTTCAAGCACCTTTACTGCTTTTCTGTCGTTCTTCTTCTTATTACCAGTTTGATCATTGTTGTTCTTAGCCTAGTGCTTTAATTACTGCATTTCGTTGTTGTCTGTCTTTGAATCATTTCTTTTGAAGCTTTCCTTTGTCGTTCAAACATTCAAAGTAATCAAAGTAAAATTCTGCATTTCACAGTTTCCACCTTCTGCTGATACGTTTTGTCTTATTGTTTTAAGCACATTTCTCTTCTAAGCATGTCTGTTTTACCTACCCTTTCTGTTCTCCATATATCCATGAGTAGCTAAGCCACTTAGGGGCATGCTAATGACAGAACTATAGGCTAAAAAACGTGCATCACGTATGTAGGATAGCTCTCGAATCATTGATTGTATGTAAGCTTCATCCCACGGGCAATTTCGATTGGCCATCCATTTTGTCCAAAGAACTCCTAACCTCTGGAAGGAGTAAGAGTTCAGAGTCATATAATCATGCTAGCCTTTCATGGTAATCAGGAAACGGCCTAGGAATAGGCGTTTCCCTAGTACAAACTAAACACTCCTGTTTTAACAAGATGCTTAAGACCTTACTTTGAAGTCGAGTAAACTTAAGACTCTAATGCATGGAATCGGACGATACTTGAGATAGAGTGAGTTTGATGTATAGAGAGTTGGTCCAATGCTTGAGAATCGAAATAAAATGCCTATAGGATAATCATTAGTAGCCCTTAATTCACCCATTTACTCAGTTTCGCTGTTATTTAATTGCGGTAACATTGCGGTCCTCGCAATTCTGCCAGATTTTCATTCTGTTTAGCTGTTTTCTTCCTCGTTTGTTAATTCCATCTCTTGTCTTTTAAGTCTAGTTTCAACTTGCATTTGTTTATGTTATATCCCTTTATACATTCAACAAAAAGTAGATAATTAAAAACCAATTTTACCCCATCAAATTCATCCCATCTTTCTTAACAATCACACTTCGCAAATAGCTAAAAATGAGTCTCTGTGGAAAAAACGAATGAAATATACTTACTACTTGCTGTGAGACCATGTATGCTTGCATGTTCTAAGTGCTCTCTCTACCTTATTGCTTATTTATCTTTACACATTGAGCACGCAACATCTATGCCTTCCTATGTGAAGTTTTTGAAGGACATTATTACTAACAAAAAAATAATTGGTGAGTTTGAAACAGTAAACCTCACTGAGGAGTGCAGTGCCATACTCCAAAACAAGCTGCCTAAGAAGGAGAAGGATCCTGGTTCCTTCACCTTACCTGTAGAACTTGGAGGCAAGCACGTGGGCAGAGCGCTTTGTGACCTGGGCGCCAGCATAAACCTCATGCCCCTATCACTATTCCGCCAGTTGGGAATAGGAGAAGCACGTCCAACCACTGTCACTTTACAATTAGCAGACAGATCCATTGCATATCCAGAAGGTAAAATTGAGGATATTTTAGTAAAGGTTGACAAGTTTATTTTCCTTGTAGATTTCATTATCCTGGATTATGAAGCAGACAAGGAGGTCCCCATCCTGTTAGGCAGACCATTTCTAGCCACAGGTAGGGCACTGATAGACGTCCAAAAAGGTGAGCTCACTATGAGGGTTCATGATGAGGAGGTGAAGTTTAGTGTATATAAAGCTTTAAGGTACCCCTCTGACCTTGAATCCTGTGCTAGCATGGACGTAGTAGACTCCTTAATGGAGGAACAATTGGAGCATGTATTATTAACCAAGCATGCCAATGAATATGTAGGTTTAGAATTAACTGACTTAAACATAGCTGAGATAATGGACATATCTGTAAATAACCCTCAGCATGTATGTATGAATGTAGAATTAACTGATAGATCCTTAAATCCTTTAAAGCCATCCATTGAGCATCCACCTGTATTAGAATTAAAGCCACTCCCCACTCACCTCAAGTATGCATATTTAGGGAATAATGAGACTTTGCCTGTCATTATTTCTTCTAAGCTAAGTGAACAGCATGAGGTTGATTTAATTTTACTCCTTAAGCAACATAGGAAGGCTATTGCATGGACTATTGCTGATATTAGAGGCATTAGCCCTTCTTATTGCATGCATAAGATTATACTAGAGGAAGAACACACACCTAGAGTAGATCATCAACGTAGGCTGAATCCCTCTATGAAAGAGGTAGTTAAGAAAGAAATCATTAAATGGTTAGATGCTGGTGTGATCTTTCCCATAGCTAGTAGTCAGTGGGTGAGCCCTATACAATGTGTACCTAAAAAGGGTGGGATGACTGTGGTAGTTGTTGCGTGCTCAATGAGTAAAGATAAATATGCAAAAGGGTAGAGAGAGCACTTAGAACATGCAAGCATACATGGTCTCACAGCAAGTAGTAAGTATATTTCATTCGTTTTTTCCACAGAGACTCATTTTTAGCTATTCGCGAAGTGTGAATGTTAAGAAAGATGGGATGAATTTGATGGGGTAAAATTGGTTTTTAATTAACTACTTTTTGCTGAATGTGTAGAGGGATATAACATAAACAAATTAAAGTTAAAACTAGACCTAAAGGACAAGAGATGGAATTAATAATCGAGGAAGAAAACAGCTAAACAAAATGATATAAAGGCAGAATTGCGAGGACCGCAATGTTTCCGCAATTAAATGGCAGCGAATCTGATTAAAACGGGGAATTAAGGGCTACTAATGACTGTCCTATAGGCATTTTATTACGATTATCAAGCTTTGGATCAACTCTCTATACATCAAACTCACTCTATCTCAAGTATCGTCCGATTCCATGCATTAGAGACTCAAGTTTACTCGACTTCAAAGTAAGGACTTAAGCATCTTGTTAAAACAGGAGTGTTCAGTTTGTACTAGGGAAACGCCTATTCCTAGGCCGTTTCCTGATTACCATGAAAGGCTAGCATGATTATATGACTCTGAACTCTTACTCCTTCCAGAGGTTAGGAGTTCTTTGGACAAAATGGATGGCCAATCGAAATTGCCCGTGGGATGAAGCTTACATACAATCAATGTTCGAGTGTTGAACTGACTACTTGACTCACGTTTTTTAGCCTATAGTTCTGTCATTAGCATGCCCCTAAATGATTTTAGTTACTCATGGATATGTAAAGAGCAGAAATGGTAGATAAGATAGACATGCTTAGAAGAGAAATGTGTGTAAAATAGTAAGCCAAAACCGTAGCAGAACAAGATGGGAACTGTAAGTTGCAGAATTGAACTTCGATTACTTTAAGTGTTTGAATGACAAAGGAAAGCTTTAAAAGAACTGAATCCAGGACAGACAACAACGAAATGCAATACTTGAAATGTTAAACTAAGAACAACAGTGAACAGAAATGGAATTGAGAAGAAAAGAACAGAAAACAGTAAAGGCTTGCTGAACACTTCGTGGCAGTCGCCTCGAATGATGGTGATGAGAATTCAGCTGTGCTTGGATGAATCCAATCGAGAGAGAAGAAGAATCTTCTCTCCTTCCTATCAGATTATCGACTCCAAAAGCTGAGAACCTCACTCCAACAGACGGCAAAGGAATTTAGAGAGAAATGGTGGACTGCGAGAAGACTTCTGCACTTCGAATCGATTACTGAACCTCCGACTTTGACCCCCTTTTATAGTAGTTTGCAGGTGCGTTTGGGCCAAGGAGAACCATCAACCTTCAACGTCATATATCAGAATGGATGGAGGAGAAAGAACGAATCCCTGAAAAGTCGGATCTAAACAGAAAATGATCAGCCAACTTACGGTTTTAACTTGAATAATTGCGGTCACCGCAATTATTCCGCAATTCATTTGCAATGGTTATTTTTTCATTCTTTTCTTCGGTTTTCAACCCTTTTTCTACCTATTGTACACAAGTCCTATATTAGCTACCTTCTTCTAATTCTCATATTAAAGCATAGGTTTAAGCTAATTGCTAACAAAAACACCTAAATGTGTACATCTTCTTAAGCTAAATGGGTCCTAAATAAGTCACTTTCAGAGACTTAACACACCCCCAAACTTAAGGCTTTGCTTGTCCTCAAGCATACTAAGGACTTACCTAGGCTGCTGTTTCTTCTTCTTTAACTACTCACTAACTCCCTTATATTCTTGTCTATAGCAATGCTGTCCTGTGACACACTTCCAAGTTTAGAACTAACCTCTTGTCTAGCTTCTTCTGACTTCACCTGCCTACTATACCCACTGCTTTTGTTAACCCCCTACTACTGATCTAACTACTTGTATGATATCATGCTATTATCCCTAAGGTTTCAAATTCTACCAAGCTTTACTCTAGACTCAGTACATGCTTCTAGCTTATTTTTAATGTGTCTAGGATTCCTTAGAGTCATGCCAGTCTTAGTTTTAACGGTGACAGTGGTACTTTTAAAGAACAACCTAAACCCTGGCATCACTACATTGGATATACATTCATCTCCCTAGACAAACCTAAAAGCTACAACCTTGTGCTTAGCTCATTAAGGATCAGAGTTCTTTTTTCATAGGACATCTAAGCCACAAGATTATAACTCCCAAGCATACATTCTTCTTCCCCTATTTCTCCTTTTTCTTTCTTTTTTTTTCTTAGGTGGAGTCTCCCCTTGGTTTGCCTTTTGATGCAATGCCACTTATGGTTTACACACTTGGCACTGATTACTCAGCAACTTGAGAAAGACTCCCCTCTTTATTCTATTTTTCACTTTTTCTATTTATCACAAAAAAATTTTTTTAGGAGAAGAAGAATGCTTATGTCCTAAGGAAGAGAGGAATGTTCCTAGGCCTAGGGTGGCCTCCCCCAAACTTCAACTACTCATTGTCCCCAATGAGTGTTTGAGGTGGCACACCCCCAAACTTATCCTAGAAGCATCTAATCTAAAGTAAAACAAAGAGAATCTAAACATCCTAGGCATAGGCAAAACATTCTAGAAGCAACTATCCCAGCAGCAGAAAATTTGAACATAACAGACAGGTTTCAGGACTTATGGTTTATGCATGCTGAGCACTATTCAGAGGCAAATTTAAACTATCAAAAGGTGTCCTATGACACTCATCCAGCATGCTTCAAGATCAGCTATATAAGGTAGTCATGCTAGCAGCAAAAGATAGAATTTAACAGATCACAGCCTAACTAAACAGACAGTCCAAAACATGCTATCAGTCACAAAAATTGCGGGAACCGCAATTATTTCGCAATCCAATCCGGGCAGATATAACATTAACTCAGGCCCCTAGCATGCTTTTTCCCGTTACTCATGCATCCTAAAAATAAAACTAAACTATCCTACCTATTCAGCTAACATCAAACTAGACTAAGCAAAAGAAAAAGCATAAAACTAAACATTAAAAACAGATCAAAAACTGAATCCAAAACAGCATATTATACATTATTCTATCAAAAAGCAGGAAAATTGTCTTTTGTTTCTGAAGGGATCAGTAATACTCCCTCTAGTGCTCTTCAAACCAGCACTCAATTCTCATCATCCTCATCTGGTCGCCTTGGTCTTGGGGGCACCCATGGAGTTAGGAGGTTGGTGGGGAAGTCCGGGAAGATGCACCCCAACTGGTCTGCAACTTCTTTGTCCCTCGCCTGCGCATAGTTGGCCCATTGAGCCATTCTCCTCTGCATGTCCATCAAGCAGGCCATGGATAGGGACTGTTCAGCCGCCAGCCTATCCAACTCAAATTCCATGTTGCCCTTTCTTCTCAGCCTTAGGTGTGCAGGCAACTCCAGATGGCCTGTGTAGGGCAGCTGCTGCTCCAAGCGCTCGGTGGGAACTCCTGCAAGCAAGCATAACTTTGTTATGATGTTGGGGAAAAATAACGGCCCCTTACCCTTTTTTGCACACTCAGCTATGGCAGCAGTGATGACTTCTCCCACGTTGATCGTGAGACCTCTCATTATAGCATAAACCAGCAGCGAACGGCTCTGGTTAATTGTAGTCTCATGAGTCACTGGGGAGAGTCTTCTTCTTACGAATGAAAACCACACAGCTGCCTTAGCCGTGAGGTTGGCACTCATGAGCGTGTGCCGCCCATTGCGTGAGACTGTCCAGGAGGCCTCAGGCTGGCCAATGGTGCGGATGGCTTCTTCCAGCACAGCCTCGGTCGGCTCATCAACTATCCGTGCATAATCTGTGTGAGGCTGGCCCCTTAGACCAAATGCTTCATTAATGGCTTTGGCCGAGAAATCAACCTCCACCCCTCTGACCACAGATAGGCCATCCTCAGGGCTGAGCACGTTAGCATAAAAGTCATACACCATGCTCGTGTATGCTGGATTGGGAGGTCGGCAGAATTCCTCCCAGCCATGGTTGATCACCCCTGCGCGCAAGAACTGCGGCAGGTCAGCAAGTCGATCAAGGAACCCCTTCTCGTGCAACAGGTCCCTTTTCCTCAGCTCCATGCCCCTGGATTCAGCATCAGACGAGACATACCTCACTGACGGAGGTTCATCTTCAGGGTAGAGTTTAGCCTTCCCCTTATCGGCTGGCTTGGAAGATTCAGCAGCCTCCACCTTGAGGCGTTTGAGCGAAGGCTCAGTACTGTCTTTGTCTGCTGAAGGCACTCGCTTGGCCTTCTTCTTCTTCAGTTTCTTGGCTTTCTTGGCCTCCTTCTTGGCCTTCTTCTTCTCTTTCTCCATGTTGATCTGTTGGAGGCAAGCCCCCAACGTTTCTTCCATAGAATCGTCCTGCTGTGCAGGAACATCAGGGCTGTCTTCCCTCATAGGAGAGAAGACTTCTTCTTCCCCAGCATCTCCACTGCCTTGCGTGGACTCCTGATAATCCCCATAAGGGAATTCAGGATCAGGCCGTGGAGAGTTGTGCTCTGCTGATGGTGTATGTGCAGAACTCCATGGCGAAGACGGCAGTTCAGGACTCTGCACAGCCGCAGGTGGTAGATCAGAACTCTGAAGCGCTGGAGATGACTCGGCGCGCTGCGCAGGCGGTGATGATTCTGTGCTTTGCACCGGTTCAGATGGGAGAGGGCTGCGCACAGGTGACACAGACGGCGACGAACCTTCCTTTGCTGACTCGTGAGATGCACGATCAGGTTCTTGACTCTCCACAGAGGGAGTCTTGGCGATGGTTCGTTCGGCGGCAGTCTTGACAGTCCACCGGCGCTTCTTTGGCGTGCCCACTGGCTCAGATGGCCCAGCAGGGATCTCAGTGACCACCCTCCACTTCTTCCTACGAATAGGAAGCTTGGAGAGACGGCCAGTGCGTACAGCACCCTCATCAGCAAGGGCGAGAAGCGCTTCCCTTGCAGCCGCTTCAGCTGCGTCGTCGGCCTTCTTCTTGGCGGCGGATCTCTCAGCCCTAGTGGAAACCATTGTCGAATCTTGGAGGTTTGGAGAGAGAGATCAAAGGTGGAGAGAATCGCAGAAATCTTGGAGAGCAAAGAATGAGAGGATCGTATCAATCGGGCGCCTTCTAACGGCTATAAAAGCAACGGAAAAATCCCAACGGCTCTTTTTGCGGATCCAGCAATTTTTGCGCAATTCTAGGGACAATATTTCATAACAAATCCAAACTTTGATCGCCCGTATCTTTCATTTGGCTCAACCGTTTCTTGATTTTTAAAGTGGGATTTACTCCCCTTGATCCCCTCTTTCGATTCCCTACAAAAACAAACAAAACAAACATTAACTACGCAATTAAAAATACCTCACAAAACATACAAACGATCATCGAAAAAACAGAAAAAATAAACTAAGGCATTGGCCTTGACTAAACGAGCACAGTAACCACTCGTTCTCTCTCGTTTCTAACTTCATGCTTCACGTAGGAGGAAGGCCGAGAGAGTCTTCACATCCCCCTCCTCATAGTAGTGCTTCAACCTAGCACCATTGACCATAAATGGCTGTCCTTGCTGCAAGTTTTTAATCTCTATGGCACCATGAACAAAGACATTAGTAATAATAAATGGACCTGACCATCTAGACTTTAATTTGCCTGGAAATAGCTTTAATCGTGAGTTAAATAATAATACAAGTTGGCCCTTTTTAAAGTCTTTGATCCTGAGTCTACTGTCATGCCATATTTTTGTCTTTTCTTTGTACATCTTGGCATTCTCATAGGCCATGTGCCTAAGCTCATCAAGTTCATGTAGCTGTAAAGATCTTAATGTCCCTGCATCCTTCACACAAAAATTTAATTCTTTCATGGCCCAAAATGCCTTGTTTTCCAACTCAAGTGGCAAGTGGCAAGCCTTGCCATACACCAACCTATAGGGAGACATTCCTAGAGGTGTCTTATATGCTGTTCTGTAAGCCCAAAGTGCATCCTCAAGCTTGAAAGACCAGTCTTTCCTATTAGGTTTGACTACCTTTTCTAGGATGTTCTTTATCTCCCTATTGGAAATCTCAGCTTGGCCATTTGAGTGTGGGTGGTAGGGAGTAGCTACCCTATGTCTAATGTTATATTTAGCCAATAATTTCTCCATAGCCTTATTAATGAAATGTGACCCCTCATCACTAATGATAGCACGAGGAGTCCCAAATCTAGTGAAAATGTGTCTATGCAAGAAGTTAGTGACTGTTTTAGCATCATTATTAGGACATGCCTTAGCTTCTACCCACTTTGACACGTAGTCTACTGCTACTAAAATGTACAGGTTACCTGATGATGGAGGGAATGGTCCCATGAAATCAATGCCCCACACATCAAAGAGCTCCAACTCTAAGATGTAGGTGAGGGGCATCTCATCCTTACGACTGAGGTTACCTGTCCTTTGGCATTCGTCACAGTTGTGGGCATAGTTGTGGGCATCCTTGAAGATTGTTGGCCAGTAGTAGCCACTCTGAAATACTTTAGCAGCTGTTCTTTGACCACCAAAGTGCCCACCGTAAGGAGATGAGTGACAGTGCTGCAGCACAGACTTCGCTTCAGCAGCTGTAACACACTTCCTCAACAACCCATCAGCACAGGTTCTGTAAAGTATGGGGTCATCCCAGATGAATTTCCTTGCTTCATGGAGGAACCTCTTCTTCTCTTGTCCTCCCTTGAACACTGGTAATACCTGTGCTGCACGGAAGTTAGCAATGTCAGCGAACCAAGGTTCCTCATCGTTATCACGATGAGTTAAAGCAAAGATATGTTCATCTATAAAAGCATCAGAAATTGCGGGGTCCGCAATTTTTCCGCAATTGTGCTGCAATCGAGACAGGTGATCTGCAACCACGTTTTCACATCCCTTCTTGTCCCGAATGTCCAAATCGAATTCCTGCAGCAATAACACCCATCTAATCAATCTAGGCTTAGCATCAGCCTTCCTCATCAGATATTTTAAAGCAGAATGGTCAGTATATACAATGGTCCTAGTTCCTACAATATAGTTCCTAAATTTTTCACAAGCAAATACTACAGCAAGCATCTCCTTCTCTGTAGTTGTATAGTTACATTGAGCCTCATTCAAGGTCTTACTAGCATAATAGACAGGATGTGTGAGCTTGTCAATCTTCTGTCCTAACATGACTCCTACAGCATAGTCACTGGCATCACATAGCATCTCAAATGGGAGATCCCAATTTGGTCCTACTATGATTGGTGCTGTGACCAATGCTTCCTTAAGGGCTTTCCAAGCTACTACACATTCTTTAGAAAAGATGAATGGCCTACCTAGCTCTAGAAGCTCACATAGAGGCTTGGCTATCTTAGAGAAGTCCTTGATGAACCTTCTATAGAAGCCAGCATGCCCTAAGAAACTCCTAATAGCCTTGACATTCTGGGGCTCTACCAACTTCTCTATGACCTCGATTTTTGCCCTATCCACTTCTACACCTGCCCTTGACACTCGATGTCCTAAGACAATCCCTTCATCTACCATGAAATGGCATTTTTCCCAATTTAGGACTAGGTTGGTCTCTTCACACCTAGCCAGGACTTGTCCTAGGTTCTCTAGACAGGTTTTAAATGAGTCCCCAAAGACTGAGAAGTCATCCATGAATATTTCTATTATGGACTCATCCAACTCAGAGAAGATTGCCATCATGCACCTTTGGAAAGTTGCCGGTGCATTGCATAAGCCAAAAGGCATTCTGCGGAAGGCAAACGTTCCAAAAGGGCAAGTGAAAGTAGTCTTCTCTTGATCCTTAGGGTCTATAGTGATTTGATTGTAGCCAGAGTACCCATCTAAAAAACAATAGTAGGCTCTACCAGCTATTCTGTCTAGCATCTGGTCAATAAATGGTAGGGGGAAATGGTCTTTTTTAGTTTCTTTATTCAGTTTTCTGTAATCCATACATACTCTCCACCCTGTGACAGTCCTAGTTGGAATCAGTTCGTTGTTCTCATTGACTACCACAGTTATTCCCCCCTTTTTAGGTACACATTGGATGGGGCTCACCCACTGGCTACTAGCTATGGGGAAAATTACTCCTGCATCTAACCACTTTATTATTTCCTTTTTCACTACCTCTTTCATAGAGGGGTTTAACCTACGCTGGTGATCTACCCTAGGTGTGTGCTCTTCCTCTAGAATAATTTTGTGCATACAATAAGAAGGGCTAATGCCTCGAATATCAGCAATAGTCCATGCTATAGCCTTCCTATGTTGCTTAAGCAGTAAAATTAAATCAACCTCATGCTGTTCACTAAGCTTAGAAGAAATAATTACAGGCAGTGTTTCATTCTCTCCTAGATATGCATATTTGAGGTGAGTTGGTAGTGGTTTCAGTTCTAAAATAGGTGGATGCTCAATGGAGGGCTTTAACGGATTTACAGTTCTATCAGTTAAGTCCATAGTCATACATACATGCTGAGGTCTATCTACAGGCATATTCATTATGTCAGATACATTCAGATCATCTACATCTAATCCTACATATTCGTTAGCATGCTTGGTTAATAATACATGCTCTAATTGTTCTTCCATTAGTGAGTCAACAACATCAATGCTAGCACAAGACTCAGAATCAGAGGGATACCTTAAAGCTTTGTAAACACTAAATTTTACCTCTTCATCATGAACCCTCATAGTTAACTCACCTTTTTGCACGTCTATTAGTGCCCTACCTGTGGCTAGAAATGGTCTACCTAGCAGGATGGGAACCTCCTTGTCTGCCTCATAGTCCATGACAATGAAATCTGCAAGGAAAATAAATTTGTCAACTTTAACTAGAATATCCTCAATCTTACCTTCTGGATATGCGATGGATCTGTCTGCTAGTTGTGAAGTGACAGTAGTTGGACGTGCTTCTCCCATTCCCAACTGGCGGAATAGGGATAGGGGCATGAGATTTATGCTGGCGCCCAGGTCACAAAGCGCTCTGCCCACGTGCTTGCCTCCAAGTTCTACAGGTAAGGTGAAGGAACCAGGATCCTTCTCCTTCTTGGGCAGCTTGTTTTGGAGGATGGCACTGCACTCCTCGGTGAGGTTTACTGTTTCAAACTCACCAATTATTCTTTTGTTAGTAATAATGTCCTTCAAAAACTTTACATATGAAGGCATAGACTGTAAAACCTCTACAAAAGGAATGTTCACATGCACTTGCTTAAGTATTTCTAAGAATTTATTAAAATGAACTTCCTGTTCCTGCTTCTTCTTAAGCCTTCGAGGATAAGGAGGTGGTGGCACATATGCAGGCACGTCAGGACGCCTTAAGATAGGTGGAGGCCGTGGAATTTCTTCTACGTCCTCAACAATTGGCTCTAGCCTGGCTCCTGATGTGCTAGTCGGTGGTGGACCTTGGCTTGGCAGAGACTCCAGTGGAGCACTAGACTCAGTGTTCTCTACTCTCTTTGGTGTGTCCTTTGTGTTGCTCACCAATGGTCTTCCACTCCTAAGTTCAATGGCTTGAACTTGTTCTTTGCCATCTCTCCTTGGTATCTCGGTATCAGCAGGGAGTCTACCTTGGGGCCTACTTTTAAGTTCATTGGCTAATTGGCCTATTTGGTTTTCCAGGCTCCTAAGAGTAGCTTGCTGGCTCTGAAGAGTAGCATCATTCTTAGCTATATATTCCTTGAGTAGGTTTTCTACAGAAGATCCTACAGGTTGATTATAAGGTTTTTGGTACATTGACTGGTTATGTTGGGGAGTGAAACCAGGTGTTCCACTCGGCCTTGGTTGGTTGGAATTTTGGTTAGTGTTTTGTTGGCCACCCCATGACAGGTTAGGGTGGTTTCTCCAACCAGGGTTATAGGTGTTGGAGTAGGGGTTATTCCTAGGCTGCTGCTGACTTCCTACATAGCAGACTGAGGATGGATTCCCAGGGCAGTATTCATAAGGGTGCCCTTCCCCACAGAATCCACAGATTGGTGCCTCGCCTTGACTTGGTTGGGTGCCCATTGACATGGCTGTGGCGGTATTGGCACTAGTTTGGAGATTGGCCTGAGCCATTTGCTTGACTAAGTTGGTCAGGGCATTTATTTGGGTGCTCATGGCGCTTAGAGCATCCTTGTCTTGAGCCCTAGTTGGCTCTACTGGATCGTCTGACCATCTACAGTGAGATGCTGAGATCTTCTCCAAGATCTCATAAGCTTCGTTGTAACTCTTGGACAACATGGAACCTCCAGCAGATGAATTTAAGACTTGTCTGGTGCTGGAGTTGCATCCTTTAAAGAAAACTTCTATTTGGATACACCATGGAATGCCATGGTGTGGGCATTTAATGAGAAGGTCTTTGAATCTAGTCCAAGCTTCGTGAAGAGACTCATTATCAGCTTGTTTAAACTTTATGATATCATCACGGAAGGTTGAATTCCTATCAGGTGGGAAGTATTTGACTAGGAATTTTTCTGCTAGATCTGTCCAATTGCGGACAGATCCTGAGGGTAACGAGTTCAACCATGTTTTGGCTTTGTCCCTCAAAGAGTAAGGGAAAAGATATAGCCTAAGGGCCTCTTGGGAAACTCCAGGGATTAGGAAGGTGTCACTAACTCCTAAAAAGTTCCTAAGATGGTTGTGGGGGTCCTCGTTTTCTATTCCAAAGAATTGTCCCACAGTGGACAACATTTGGAACATCACTGGCTTTAACTCGAATGAGTGGGCAGTGATTTCAGGACGGATTATGCTGGGGTTCAGCTCCCCAGGCATAGGTACTAGATATGACAGAATGGCACTATTCTTGTCATTCGCTATTTCGATGGGGTTGCGAATGGCTTGTGCCGGATTTGGAACTAGATCGCCCATTTCTTTAGTTTCAGGTGTGGTTTGAGGTATAGGAGGTTGTTTAAAGAGACGTTTCTTTGCCTTATTCCTAGCTCGAAGTGATCTTTCAGGTTCAGGATCGAACTCTAAATTACTATGTGAACGCTCACTCATAAACTACCTTAATGGCACCTGCAAAAGAAATGAAACAGATTAGTTTCACTCAATGATAAACTTGATTTTTCAAACTTAACAACTTCGTTTTCACTTAAAATAAGTCCCCGGCAGCGGCGCCAAAAACTTGTTGCGTGCTCAATGTGTAAAGATAAATATGCAAAAGGGTAGAGAGAGCACTTAGAACATGCAAGCATACATGGTCTCACAGCAAGTAGTAAGTATATTTCATTCGTTTTTTCCACAGAGACTCATTTTTAGCTATTCGCGAAGTGTGAATGTTAAGAAAGATGGGATGAATTTGATGGGGTAAAATTGGTTTTTAATTAACTACTTTTTGCTGAATGTGTAGAGGGATATAACATAAACAAATTAAAGTTAAAACTAGACCTAAAGGACAAGAGATGGAATTAATAATCGAGGAAGAAAACAGCTAAACAGAATGATATAAAGGCAGAATTGCGAGGACCGCAATGTTTCCGCAATTAAATGGCAGCGAATCTGATTAAAACGGGGAATTAAGGGCTACTAATGACTGTCCTATAGGCATTTTATTACGATTATCAAGCTTTGGATCAACTCTCTATACATCAAACTCACTCTATCTCAAGTATCGTCCGATTCCATGCATTAGAGACTCAAGTTTACTCGACTTCAAAGTAAGGACTTAAGCATCTTGTTAAAACAGGAGTGTTCAGTTTGTACTAGGGAAACGCCTATTCCTAGGCCGTTTCCTGATTACCATGAAAGGCTAGCATGATTATATGACTCTGAACTCTTACTCCTTCCAGAGGTTAGGAGTTCTTTGGACAAAATGGATGGCCAATCGAAATTGCCCGTGGGATGAAGCTTACATACAATCAATGTTCGAGTGTTGAACTGACTACTTGACTCACGTTTTTTAGCCTATAGTTCTGTCATTAGCATGCCCCTAAATGATTTTAGTTACTCATGGATATGTAAAGAGCAGAAATGGTAGATAAGATAGACATGCTTAGAAGAGAAATGTGTGTAAAATAGTAAGCCAAAACCGTAGCAGAACAAGATGGGAACTGTAAGTTGCAGAATTGAACTTCGATTACTTTAAGTGTTTGAATGACAAAGGAAAGCTTTAAAAGAACTGAATCCAGGACAGACAACAACGAAATGCAATACTTGAAATGTTAAACTAAGAACAACAGTGAACAGAAATGGAATTGAGAAGAAAAGAACAGAAAACAGTAAAGGCTTGCTGAACACTTCGTGGCAGTCGCCTCGAATGATGGTGATGAGAATTCAGCTGTGCTTGGATGAATCCAATCGAGAGAGAAGAAGAATCTTCTCTCCTTCCTATCAGATTATCGACTCCAAAAGCTGAGAACCTCACTCCAACAGACGGCAAAGGAATTTAGAGAGAAATGGTGGACTGCGAGAAGACTTCTGCACTTCGAATCGATTACTGAACCTCCGACTTTGACCCCCTTTTATAGTAGTTTGCAGGTGCGTTTGGGCCAAGGAGAACCATCAACCTTCAACGTCATATATCAGAATGGATGGAGGAGAAAGAACGAATCCCTGAAAAGTCGGATCTAAACAGAAAATGATCAGCCAACTTACGGTTTTAACTTGAATAATTGCGGTCACCGCAATTATTCCGCAATTCATTTGCAATGGTTATTTTTTCATTCTTTTCTTCGGTTTTCAACCCTTTTTCTACCTATTGTACACAAGTCCTATATTAGCTACCTTCTTCTAATTCTCATATTAAAGCATAGGTTTAAGCTAATTGCTAACAAAAACACCTAAATGTGTACATCTTCTTAAGCTAAATGGGTCCTAAATAAGTCACTTTCAGAGACTTAACAGTAGTCAATGAGAACAATGAACTGATTCCAACTAGGACTGTCACAGGATGGAGAGTATGTATGGATTATAGGAAACTAAATAAAGAAACTAAAAAAGACCACTTCCCTCTACCATTCATTGACCAAATGTTAGACAGAATAGCTGGTAGAGCCTATTACTGTTTCTTAGACGGTTATTCAGGGTATAACCAGATCACTATAGACCCCAAAGACCAAGAAAAGACTACCTTTACTTGCCCTTTTGGAACTTTTGCCTTTCGCAGAATGCCTTTTGGCTTATGCAATGCACCGGCAACTTTCCAAAGGTGCATGTTGGCTATCTTTTCTGACTTGGATGAGTCCATGATAGAAATATTCATGGATGACTTTTCAGTTTTTGGGGATTCCTTCACCAACTGTCTAGAGAACCTAGGACAAGTCTTGGCTAGGTGTGAGGAGACCAATCTAGTCCTAAATTGGGAAAAGTGTCACTTCATGGTAGATGAGGGGATTGTCTTAGGTCATAGAGTGTCAAGGGCAGGTGTAGAAGTTGATAGGGCAAAGATAGAAATCATAGAGAAGTTGGTAGAGCCTCAGAATGTCAAGGCCATTAGGAGTTTCTTAGGGCATGCTGGCTTCTATAGAAGGTTCATTAAGGACTTTTCTAAGATAGCCAAGCCTCTGTGTGAGCTACTAGAACTAAATAGGCCTTTCATCTTCTCTAAGGAATGTGTAGTAGCTTGGACCACCCTTAAGAAAGCACTAGTCACCGCACCTGTTATAGTAGGGCCAGATTGGGATCTCCCATTTGAGATGTTATGTGATGCTAGTGACTATGCTGTAGGGGTCATGTTAGGCCAGAAGATTGACAAGCTAACACACCCTGTCTATTATGCTAGTAAGACCTTGAATGAGGCTCAATGTAATTATACAACTACTGAGAAAGAGATGCTTGCTGTAGTGTTTGCTTGTGAGAAATTAAGGAATTATATTGTAGGCACTAGGACAATTGTATACACTGACCATTCTGCCTTGAAATATCTTATGAGGAAGGCTGATGCTAAGCCTAGGTTGATTAGGTGGGTGTTATTGCTGCAGGAATTTGATTTGGACATTCGAGACAAGAAAGGATGTGAAAATGTGGTTGCAGATCACCTTTCTCGATTGCAGCACAATTGCGAAAAAATTGCGGAGTCCGCAATTTCTGATGCTTTTATTGATGAACATGTCTTTGCTTTGACTCATCGTGATAACGATGAGGAACCTTGGTTTGCTGACATTGCTAACTTCCGTGCATCACAGGTATTACCAGTTTTCAAGGGAGGACAAGAGAAGAAGAGGTTCCTTCATGAAGCAAGGAAATTCATCTGGGATGACCCCACACTTTACAGAACCTGTGCTGACGGCTTGCTAAGGAAGTGTGTTTCAGCTGCTGAAGCGAAGTCTGTGATGCAGCACTGTCACACAGCTCCTTATGGTGGACACTTTGGTGGCCAAAGAACAGCTGCAAAGGTATTTCAGAGTGGCTACTATTGGCCAACGGTCTTCAAGGATGCCCACAACTATGCCCACAGCTGTGATGAATGCCAAAGAACAGGTAACCTCAGTCGAAAGGATGAGATGCCCCTCACCTACATCTTAGAGTTGGAGCTCTTTGATGTGTGGGGCATTGACTTCATGGGGCCATTCCCTCCATCATCAGGTAACCTTTACATATTAGTGGCAGTAGACTATGTGTCCAAGTGGGTAGAAGCCAAAGCATGTCCTAATAATGATGCTAAAACAGTCACCAAATTCTTGCATAGGCACATTTTTACTAGGTTTGGGACACCTCGTGCCATCATTAGTGATGAGGGATCACATTTCATTAACAAGGCTATGGAGAGAGTGTTGGCTAAGTATAACATTAGACATAGAGTAGCCACTCCCTATCACCCACACTCGAATGGACAAGCTGAAATTTCAAATAGGGAAATTAAGAACATCCTAGAAAAAGTGGTCAAACCTAATAGGAAAGACTGGTCCTTTAAGCTTGAGGATGCACTTTGGGCTTATAGGACAGCATATAAGACACCCCTAGGTATGTCTCCTTATAGGCTGGTATATGGCAAGACTTGTCACTTACCACTTGAGTTAGAAAACAAAGCATTTTGGGCCATGAAGGAATTGAATTTTTGTGTAAAGGATGCGGGCACATTGCGGTCTTTGCAATTACATGAGCTTGATGAGCTTAGACATATGGCCTATGAAAATGCTAAAATGTATAAGGAAAAGACCAAGATTTGGCACGATAGTAGACTTAGAGTTAAGGACTTTAAGAAGGGTCAACTTGTCTTGTTGTTTAACTCACGGTTGAAACTCTTTCCAGGGAAACTTAAGTCTAGATGGTCAGGTCCATTTGTGATTACTAATGTGTTTGTTCATGGTGCCATAGAGATAAAAAACTTGCAGCAAGGCCAACCGTTTATGGTTAATGGTGCAAGATTGAAGCACTACTATGAGGAAGGAGATGTGAAGACTCTCTCGGCCTTCCTCTTGACTGAAGCATGAAAACGAGAACGAGAGAGGACGAGTGATTGCTGTGCTCGTCAACATAAGGCTCATGCCTTAGTTTATTTTTTGCGATTTTCCGGTTATCGTTTGTGTGTTTTGTTGTATGATTTTAATTACGAATTTGATGTTGCTTTTATTTCTTTTTGTAGGGAATCGAAAGAGGGAATCAAGGAGAGTAATTCCAGCTTTAAAAATCAAGAAACGATTGAGCCAAATAAAAGATTGACATTTTGATGAAAAAAATCCCTAAAATTGCGCTGGATTTGCAGGATCCGCAAAATATAGCCGTTGGGATTTATCCGTTTCCTTTATAGCCGTTAGAAGGCGCTCGATCGATACGATTCTCCCACTCTCTGATTTCCAAGAAAGCTGCGATTCTTTTCATCTTTGATTCTTCTCTCCAAATCTGCAAGATCCAACAATGGTACTCACAAGAGCTGAAAGATCTGCGGCCAAGAAAAGGGCTGATGAAGCTGAAACAGCTGCGAGGGAAGCACTTCTTGCCCTCGCAGATGCTGGTGCTGCACGCACCGAACGTCTTCCCAAGCTTCCGATCCGTAGGAAGAAGTGGAGGGTTGTCACAGAAATCCCTGCTGGACCCTCTGAACCAGCGGGCACACCCAAGAAGCGCCGGTGGAGTGTCGAGACGGCCGCCGAACCAAGCAAAGCAAAGACTCCCTCTGTGGAGAGTCAAGAATCGGATCGTGCGTCCCACGAGTCGACCAAGAAGGGTTCGTCGCCATCTGCATCGCCTGCACACAGCCCTTCACCATCTGAACCAGTGCAGAGCCCAGAGCTCCCTTCATCGCCGCCTGTACAGAGCCCTGGGTTGTCTTCTTCACCACTGAGTTCTGCACAGACACCTACAGCAGAGCAAAGCACCACGCCGTCGCACACTACCCCACGGCCTGACCCTGAATTCCCATATGGGGAGTACCAAGAATCAACGCAGGGCAGTGGGGAAGGTGAGGACGAGGAGGTTTTCTCACATGTGAGGGAAGCTAGTCCAGCGAGTCCTGCACAGCAGGATGATTCCATGGAGGAGACATTGGGAGCCTGCCTCCAGCAGATCACCATCAAGGCTAAGCTCAAGAAGAAGAAAAAGGCCAAGATTCTCAAGGCCAAGCGATCCAAGAAGCTGAAAAAGAAGAAGGCCAAGAGGGCGCCTTCAGCAGACAAAGAGAGCACTGAGCCATCGCTCAAAAGACTCAAGGTTGAGGCTGCAGAATCATCCAAGCCAGTAGACAAAGGGAAAGCCAAGCTTTACCCTGAAGATGAGCCTCAATCAGTGAGGTATGTGTCCTCTGACGCTGAGTCCAGAGGCATTGAGTTGAGAAAAAGGGAGCTGCTGCACGAGAAGGGCTTCCTCGACAGACCTGCTGACCTGCCGCAGTTCTTGCGCGCAGGAATTATAAACCACAGCTGGGAGGAGTTGTGTAGGCCACACAATCCGGCTTACACAGCTATGGTATATGACTTCTACGCCAACCTGCAAAACTCTGAAGAGGGGCTGTCTGTGGTGAGGGGAGTAGAAGTGGACTACTCAGCAAAGGCCATCAACGAAGCCTATGGCCTCAAGGGCCAAAGACACACTGATTATGCGAGGATCGTTGATGAGCCTACTGAGGCAGTGCTGGAGGAGGCCATTCGAACCATTGGCCAGCCTGAAGCAGCGTGGACTGTATCACGCAATGGGAGGCACACCCTCATGAGTGCCAACCTGACAGCAAAGGCAGCTGTATGGTTTGCCTTTGTAAGGAGGAAGCTGTCCCCTGTGACCCATGAGACGACCATCAACCAGAGCAGATCGCTGCTGGTCTATGCCATTATGCGAGGTCTCACGGTCAATGTGGGTGAAATCATGTCGGCCGCCATTGCTGAGTGCGCCAAGAAAGGTAAGGGACCATTGTTTTTCCCTAACACCATAACCAAACTCTGTTTGCTTGCAGGAGTCCCCACTGAGCGACTGGAGCAGCAGATGGCTTACACAGGCCACTTGGAGCTGCCTGCTAGCTTGAGGCTGAAGAGGAAGGGGAATATGGAGTTTGAACTGGATAGGCTGGCTGCTGATCAGTCACTATCCATGGCTTGCCTGATGGATATGCAAAGGAGGATGGCTCAATGGGCCACTTATGCGCAGGCAAGGGACAAGGAAGTTGCAGACCAACTTGGGTGCATCTTCCCTGACTTCCCCACAAATCTCCTGACTCCATGGGTGCCTCCACGACCACGACAACCTGATGAGGATGAAGACGTTTGAGTGCTGGTTGCACTGAAGGGAGTATTGCTGTTCCCTTAGAAAAAAAGAAAGACAATTTTCTGCTTTCTGATAGACTATGTGAATTATGCTGTTTTTAGTACACTTTTGATCTGTTTTAGATGCTTAGTTTTATGTTTTTAATTTTGCTTAGTATAGTCTGATGATAGGTAACTAGGTAGGTTAGTTTTGTTTTATTTTTAGAAGAGCTTGAATGACTGGAAAGAGCATGCTTAGGGGCCTTAATCACTGTTATATCTGCCCTGACTTGATTGCGAAATAATTGCGGTCCCCGCAATTTTTATTACTGAAAGCATGTTTTGGACTGTCTGTTTAGCTAGGCTGTGATCTGTTTAAATTCTGTCTTTTGCTGCTAACATGACTACCTTATATAGCTTATCTAAATGCATGCTGGATGAGTGTCATAGGACACCCTTTGATAGTTTAAAGCAACCTCTAAAAAGCTCAGCATGCACAGCTTTAAGCCCTTAACTGTCTGTTTTTTTAAAATTACTGCTGCTGTGATATTTTCTTTTAAATGTTCTGTCTATGCCTAGGGTTTTTAGATTCTCTTTGTTTTACCTTAGACTAGATGCTTCTAGGATAGTTTGGGGGTGTGCCACCTCAGACACTCATTGGGGACAATGAGTAGTTGAAGTTTGGGGGAGGCCACCCTAGGCCTAGGAACATTCCTCTCTCCCTTAGAAACATAAGCATTCTTCTTCGCCTTTACAAAAAATGATGAACTGAAAAAAAAAAATGAAAAATAGAATAAAGAGGGGAGTCTCTCTTAGGTTGCTAAGTAATCAGTGTCAAGTGTGTGATCCACAAGTGGCATTGCATCAAAAGGCAACCAAAGGAGAGGCTCCACCTAAGTAAGAAAAAGGGAAAAGAATAGGGAAGAAGAATGTATACCTAGGAGTTATAACTTTGTGGCTTAGATGTCCTATGTAAAAAGAACTCTGATCCTCAAATTAGCTAGGCACAAAGTTGTAACTTGTAGGGTTGTTTAGGGAGATGAGTGCTTATCCAATGCAGTGATGCCAGGGTTTAGGTTGTTCTCTAAAAGTACTACTGTCACCGTTGATACTAAGACTGGCATGACTCTAAGGAATCCTAGACACATTAAAAATAAAGCTAGAAGCATGTACTGAGTCTGAGGTAAAGCTAGGCAGAATTTGAAACCTTAGGGATAATGGCATGATATGACAAAAGCAAATAGATCAGTTGTAGGATGAAAGCAGAAGGAGTGTTAGGCAGGCAAAGTCAGAAGAAGCTAGATAAGAGGGTAGTTTTAAGCTTAGAAGTGTGTCACAGGACAGCATAGCTATAGACAAGAATATAGGGGAGTTAGTAAGTAGTTAAAGAAGAAGAAACAGCAGCCTAAGAAAGTCCTTAGATTGCTTGAGGACAAGCAAAACCTTAAGTTTGGGGGTGTGTTACGTCTCCAAAAGTGACCTCTTGAGGGCTTAATTAGCTTAGAAAGATGTTCACTCTTAGGTGTTTTTGATAGCTTTTAGCCTAAACCTATGCTTAAATATGAGAATTAGAAGAAGGTGGCTAAATTAGGACTTATGCACAATAGGAAAGAAAAGGGTTGAAAACCGAAGGAAAAGAGTGAAAAACAAGCATTGCGAAAGCATTGCGGAAACATTGCGGTTCTCGCAATGTTTCAAGTGAAAACCGTAAGTTGACTGATCTTTTTCTGTTAAATTCCTTTATTTCAGGGATTCGTTCTTTCTCCTCCATCCATTCTGAAGTACGACGTTGAAGATTGATGGTTCTCCTTGGCCCAAATGCACCTGCAGATTACTATAAATAGGGGTCAAAGTCGAGGGTTCAAGCATCATCCGAAAGCGTAGAAGTCTTCTCGCAGTCCATCTTTTCTCCTGTTTTCCTTTGCCGTCTGCTGGTTTGCGAAGCTCAGCTGTTGGAATCGATAATCTGATAGGAAGGAGAGGAGATTCTTCTTCTCTCCCGATTGGATTCATCCAAGCAAGGCTGACCTTTCTCATCCTTCATTCGGAGCGGCTGCAACGAGTCATTCGAGCTGTTTATTGCTTTCTGTTCTTCATTTCTATTTTTCCAACTCTGCCTTGTTGTTGTTTCTTTTCTAATAGCTAGATTAAGATAATTCGTTGTGTTCTGTCTCTCTGTCATTTGCTTTAAGCTTTCTTTTGTCTATTCAAACAATCAAGTAATCAAGTTTCAATTCTTCATTTCACAGTTTCGTTCCTTTACATTCTGCTGTTTCCCTTACTGTTTTAAGCACATTTCCCTTCTAAGCATGTCTATTTTATCCTTTAGTTCTGTTCTCCTTATATCCATGAGTAACTAAGTCACTTAGGGGCATGCTAATGACAACTCCATAGGCTAAAAAACGTGAATCAAGCATGTAGGATAGCTCTCGCACATTGATTATATGTAAGCTTCATCCCACGGGCAATTTCGATTGGCCATCCATTTTGTCCAAAGAACTCCTAACCTCTGGAAGGAGTAAGAGTTCAGAGTCATATTATCATGCTAGCCTTTCAAGGTAACCAGGAAACGGCCTAGGAATAGGCGTTTCCCTAGTACAAACCATATCTTTCTGCCTTAACAAGATGCTTCAGACCTTACTTTGAGTTGAGTAAACTAAAGAATCTAATGCATGGAATCGGACGATACATGAGATTAAGATAGTTTGTTGTATAGAGAGTAGATCCAGTGCTTGAGGATCGTATAAAAATGCCTATAGGATAATCATTAGTAGCCCTTAATTCACCCATTTACACACTTTCGCTGTTATTGTAATTGCGGTAGAATTGCGGTCTCCGCAATTCCGTCTAAGTTTCCATTCTGTTTAGCTGTCTTTGCCTTCATTTATTAATATCGTTTCTTTTCATTTGGGCTTAGATTTCACTTTTCCTTGTTTATGTTACTACCCTTTACACATTCAGCAAGAATTAGACAATTAAAAACCAATTTTACCCCATCAAATCCACCCCTTCTTTCTTAACAAAACACTTCGCGAATAGCTAAAAATAAGTCTCTGTGGGAAAACGAATGAAATATACTTACTACTTGCTATAAGATCATGTATGCTTGCATGTTCTGAGTGCTCTATCTCTTTTATTGCCTAATTATTTCAACACATTGAGCACGCAACAACGACCCGGTGGTATTTGCAGTAGTTAGGATCATTTACCTTTCCTAACTCCTCCGGTCGTTTGCATTCTGGCAGTTGGATGAGTTGCGTTTCCAGCAATTGCTCTAACATATAGGGGATGTCAGAGTCTGGAAACGGGTAGACTTTTTCTTGTCTTTCTTTCAAAGTAAGGCGACGTTTTTAGCCTTTGTCATTTCTTGCTTCCATTTTATTTTCCTTTGCTTTGGAGGAAAACCTTAAAGAGGTCGTGTTGACGACCATAGATTCTTTCACGACATTCTTTGTGATCTTCCCAACGCCCTTCATTTCCGTCTTTATTTTCTTTACGTCGGGGATTAAGAGGTCTTTGTTTCCTCTATTGGCAATACTCAGCTTCATATCATGGGCGCGAGTTGCTAACTCCTCGAATGTTTGGGGCTTTATCCCTAGTAGGATGTAGTGAAGTCCCCAATGCATGTCGCCGATGCACATCTCGACAACAGACACTTCTGTGAGTCGGTCCTTGTAGTCAAGACTCAACGATTTCCAACGGTTAATGAAATCGACGACTGGCTCGCCCATTCTTTGGCTAGCGTGCGAGAGTTCAGACAGGCTGACTGTCCGCCTTGTGCTGTAGAAGCGATTTAAGAAGTCTCTCTCAAAATGTTCCCAACTGTCAATCGTCTCGGGTTCCAAGTCGATGTACCAGTCAAAGGTGTTTCCTTTCCAATTTCGGACGAATTGCCTAACCAGCAAGTCTCCGCGAGTTCCAGCGTTCTCGCACGTTTCGACGAAGTGGGCAATGTGCTGTTTAGGATTGCCCTTCCCATCGAATTGTTGAAACTTTGGTGCTTGATATCCACTAGGCATCTTCAGGTTGTCAATCCTCTTGGTATAAGGCTTCGAATAAAAGATGGAACTTTGATCAGGTTCACCATATTGAGCTCTGATGGAGTTCCTAATCATATCTTGGAGCTGCTGGACAGACAAGGAAGCGATTGAAGTAGAATGTTGCGACTGACCTTCTTGTGCAACGTTCTTTCCTTTATTTTTTACGACGGGGGTCTGACTTGATTCAACGGCGTCTCGACTTTCAATTTGAGTCTTGAGAGAAGCTATTTCATAGTCTTTTTCTTCTACCGCCTTCAGTAACATGCTAATCTTCTTTTCCACTTCAGCCATTCTTTCTTCACTAGTGCCTGCATCAGTCATCATGACGGACATCACATCCAAATTTGATGCTTCTTTTGGTTGAAGAGAAGGAAAAACAAGTTGGTCAAACACAAGGTTTTCTGCAAGGAGGATATCAGCTTGAGCAGATTCTGTCATGCGTCTCAACATTTTGTTCGCGATGACGGGTGTTTGAATTTCTTCATCCTGGATTCCTTTTAGAGCGTCTGCGCGTAACTGGCCCTCCATAGGAGTCATTTGAAGCAGCAGTATTTGAACGAGCTTTTTTGGATGCCATCACTTTTTGGAGAGAGAAAAAGATGAGAGGTAGAAACTGTCCCACTGGGCGTGCCAATTTGTTCACACGAGATTTCCTGCAGAAATTTAATTCGTGGAAAATAATTTGATTTTATTGATTTATGTAAGTGTTACAGTCTCTTATATTTATTCTCTGATGCTTTCTCTCGAGTATGTCAAATTTAATCTTTGGACTCGTTGATCTTCTTGGATGGCCAATCTTTGGGCTTTGGATGATCGACCTTTGGGCTTTTTGATCTTCTTGGATGATTGGCCTTTGCACTTTTTGATCTTCTTGGATGATCAGTCTCTAGCTTGTTGATCTTCGTAAAGTCTTCGACTTGTAGTTTCTTGAAGGTCTCCGGCTTGTAGATTATCGAAGATCTTCGACTTGTAAATTATTCGAGGTCTTCAATTTGTAGCTTCTTGAAGGTCTTCGACTTGTAGCTTATTGAAGATCTTCGACTTGTAGCTTCTTGAAGATCTTCGGCTTGTAGTTTCTTGGAGATCTCCGTTTGTAGCTTATTGAAGGTCTTCGACTTGTAGCTTCTTGAAGATCTTGAAGGTCTTCGGCTTGTAGCTTCTTGAAGGTCTTCGGCTTGTAGCTTATTGAAGATCTTCAGCTTGTAGTTTCTTGAAGTCTGTAGTCTTTGAATCTTCTGAACTTTGGGTCTTTGATGCCTTTGAATTCTGACTCTCTGATTGTTGGAGCTTCTGACTTCTCTGGATTCTGGCTCATGGCTGAATCTCCAGAATGAATGGTGGCCTCCTCTATTTATAGAGTTTGATGGACCTAGTATGGGCTTGGGCCTGATTGACTTTTGGCCCAACTTTCGAGCTTTTATTTATTTTGGCTTAATCCATTTATTTTCAATAATTTAGATTATTTAAATTTAGCCCAAAATCATTTTTATCGATCTACTAAATAGTTTCGGGTCCAACCGCCATGGCAATGTTTGATTGAACTAGCTCGGGTCGTCCGAGGGACATGTGGCATAATTTGATTTGCCAATTTTAGATGCTCTTTTAATTTAAATTGAGGACATGTGTAACTTTGTAATTGGTCCCAAATTTATAAATATATATTTTTATCATTAACTTGAATTAACTCAAATGATGTGTCTGTTCACACGAGATTTCGAATGAAGGATGAAAACTCGACACGTGTAAATGAAATTTGAATTTGTATTTGTATTGTATTTGTATGTATCCGTGCGTAGTGGATTACAATCTCTAATGTTTGATCCTCTGATTCTTTCTCTCTCAAATGTAAATGTGTTTCGAGGGCTTTGCAACTTGTTCTCGATGTTAGATTTGTTTCGAGGGCTTTGCAGCTTGTTCTCGATGTTGAATCTGTTCTGAGGGCTTTGCAGCTTGTTCTCGATGTTGAATTTGGATCGAGGGCTTCGTAGCTTGTTCTCGATGTTGGGTTTGTTTCGAGGGCTTTGCAGCTTGTTCTCGATGTTGGATTTGTTTCGAGGGCTTTGCAACTTGTTCTCAATGTTGAATCTTCAGCTTCGCGTAGCGGTGAAGTCTTCAGGTGTTTGATCTTCAAGTGACGTTCAGTCTTCAGGATTCAAAGAGTCTTTCGTTGTTTGGGAATTCTCTCTGAGTTCTTAGGAGAAGAAATTTTCTGAACCTTGAAAATGAAGAATGAGCTCTCTATTTATAGAGTTCTCATGGGCCTAATGGGCTTGGGCCTGGATCCAATGGGCTTGGGTCCAATGGCATTTTGGGTTCAATGGGCTTTTGGGCTTTGGCCCAAATTGCCATTTAAATAGCTTTCTGACCCGATTCGATTTCGAGCCCAATTGAGCTATGACCGAATTTGCTCGGCTAAGTTTATTCGATCCGCCGACCATGATGAAGACACGTGGCGACCGCTTATTGGCCGAAATTTCTCGGTCAACAAATGCCCCCTTTTTCGAGAGTTATGCACATGTACGTGTGGGTGAGTCTCGGAAAAGTTAAATTTTGAAATCGAAATGTAGGACACCCCTAATTTCGAATCCGCCTCGACATATCAATTTTATCGAAATATGAAATTTGGTTCATAAATCAATTATTTTGAATGATACATCTTTCTATGCCAATTGACCAAAAAATTGAATTGGGCTTACAATTTTGATCTTTCTTATTTGGCACAAGCTTGACTTGAACTTTAGTAGATTCTTGTGTTCTACTTTAATTCCATTTTGGATGTAGAGTAGAGTTTTGGAGTTGCCCAATTGAATTTTGAAAAAAGGTTTGACTTTGAATTTTTTTACTCAATTTCGAGGTGGGATAAAATTTGGAGTATACCCAAACACAAATTTCGAGTTGAGACTTGGATTTGGATTATTTATGAATCTACATCTTGCTCGAGAATAAATTTAGGAATATGCCCAAATTTTAATTCTAGGAAAATTTTGGATTTTGCTCGAAATTTAGCTTGAATGAAAAATTTGACTTGGTATAATTTTGGGATTTCAATCAATTTTGACATGAAGTTCGAAAATTTGAACTTAAGGTCATGATTATGGAAGGAAATTTAGAACCCACCTAAATTTCAAATTGAATGAAGTATTACAATCTGAAGATAAATGGTAACAACAAATCTTGTTTGGCAAAGTGGAGCATGTAGAACCTTTGTTTCCTTTGGTTTTGGGTTCAAGTCCACCTCTATACATATTTTTAGATAATTTTCTTAAACAAATGGTATTTTCATAGACGCGCAGCGCGACGGAACTTGGAGATGTGATCGACGCGCAGCGCGGCGGGGAACTTGGAGATGTGATCGACGCGCAGCGCGACGGGGAACTTGGAGATGTGATCGACGCGCAGCGCGGCGGGGAACTTGGAGATGTGATCGACGCGCAGCGCGGCGGGGAACTTGGAGATGTGATCGACGCGCAGCGCGGCGGGGAACTTGGAGATGTGATCGACGAAACTTGGAGATGTGATCGACGAAACTTGGAGATGTGATCGACGCGCAGCGCGACGGAACTGCGGAACTTGGAGATGTGATCGTCGATGGTAACAGAGCTGACTGTGGATACCTCGCCTATGGACTTTCTCTCGTCACCTGGCGTCCACATATTCACGTGCCTCGCTTTGGTGTCTAAGTTTCTGCACAACATGTCACCTCCCGACATGTGTTATGCAATGTGCTTCAGCATATCGCCTTTTCACATGCACCTGTGCGTTGCCATCTTGCTTCGCACAATCGTACCACTCCGCTTCTAGCATGCACCAATAGACTTCTATCACGCCGTGCACTTCGTATAAATGTATTGTTTGTGCTTGCTCATATCTACGAATGGTAGCCATGTCTGGTTCACATCCACATGGGACTGTTGCTCTCCGTGCGCCATTTCCTCGGCGTCGGTCCGCATCAGCAACGTCTGCATCCTTCTTTACATGCCCCTGGGTTGTTCATCCCCAACACCTGGTCTTTCAAGCACGTTGGAACACCATGCTTCCACCTTGTGTCAGTGTTACTATCCTGTACACTTCAACCACGCTATTGGCTAGTTTCAAGGCCAACTATGCCAAATCCACACCATGGTCTTGACCCACTCAAACGGCAGCTACACTTGAGCCTTCATAGGATAAACCTGTATCTGATTTTCCTATGGCCACAGAGTCCTGCTTTGGACCTTACATCGTCATGCCCAGTCAACCGAACATATCTTTCAATATCCGCCTTTGAGTTTTCCACGTTCAAAGTAAGCATCTCAAACTCTCCTTTTAACGACAAGAATCTTCACCTGTTCCGGTCGTACCCGCGCGCCCTCGCTAACGAGCCAACTCAATTGAGTTACCAATGACATTGCTGGCATTGGGTTGTGGTTACTTGCATCTCCACTGCTACCTCGGGTTCAGCCAGCATCAGGTATTGTGTTCTCTTCTGGAATGTCGACATCGAGCACACTGCCCTACCTGTGAGCTACATCGCTCAATCCCCCAAGACGCAACCACAGAACCACACATATGGTTCTAGTGGAGTCCCTCTTATCCGCTGCTTATAGGAACAATCTCCTATGTTGAGTCCATCGCCAAATGGTTTTGACTCCACCTGACGTGATTGGTCCTTACCACGAAACCAACCCTTGTGTTTGCTTCTGTGTATCCTCGAAGAAAGAATTCAAACGTTCCACCATTTGATTCTGGATACGTTATTTCGGAACCTTCAGTCGTCTTCTGATGAAATTGTTCACTTCATCGAAGAATCTCGTACTCAATGTCATACGCCTTCAACTTTGGATGCAACAATGACTTCATGTCATGAAGTTGATTTATGAATTCAATTCATGTAGGCTCCACGGTCTAACGCTCTAGGGTCACTACGAGCTTCCTTGACATTGCACGAGACACGAATCACGAGTCACGTACGAGTGATCTTACTAATCTCTTGAACCATCTTAATAATCAAGCAAGCCATCTTTTGCAAAGCACCCGTACCGCTTGATCTCAACACGATCCTGGTACCTGTTGGTCCTATCTCGCCAACATTAAGGTCGCTTGCCTCGTCACGAACTTGGCCTCAAAGCTTTGAGCACCTTGGTTATCCTCGCTAACCTGGTTCCTCTCGGGCCAACCTGCCTCTAATACCAACTCATGGTAATAAAGCGGGTTGTAAATCTCCAGGAACTCTTGTTAATCTGGCTCTTCTCTCGAGCTAACCTGGCTCCACGCCATCAAGGATTCTCGCTAACCTGGCTCTGGTACCACTTGTTGGTAACAGAGCTGGTTGTAATCTTCAAGGTCTCTTGCTAACTTGGCTCCACTCTCGAGCCAACTGGTTGTAATCTCCAGGGTCTCTCGTTAACCTGGCTCTAATACCACTTGTCACGGGGGTAAAAACCGACATATTCATTTTTGCCCCTGGAGACTACAAACCAGCTCTGTTACCAACAAGTGGTATACATGTGGATCAAGGGGTTGTTACCCACTCAAGCGGATGACGTTCATCAAGGGGTTGTCTTGATGAACGACTTCAACAATTACGTTGGAGTACAGCCAGAGACGAGCTTAACTATGTAAGGTTTTCATAAGACTGTTAGAGGTCTTCTTACATTGTTCCTGTATATGATTTGTATATAGAGGTAGGGAGCAGCGCGACGGAACTGCGGAACTTGGAGATGTGATCGACGCGCAGCGCGACGGAACTGCGGAACTTGGAGATGTGATCGACGCGCAGCGCGGCGGAACTGCGGAACTTGGAGATGTGATCGACGCGCAGCGCGGCGGAACTGCGGAACTTGGAGATGTGATCGACGCGCCGCGCGGCGGAACTGCGGAACTTGGAGATGTGATCGACGCGCCGCGCGGCGGAACTGCGGAACTTGGAGATGTGATCGACGCGCAGCGCGGCGGAACTGCGGAACTTGGAGATGTGATCGACGCGCCGCGCGGCGGAACTTGGAGAAGTGATCGACGCGCGGAACTGCGGAACTTGGAGATGTGATCGACGCGCAGCGCGGCGGAACTGCGGAACTTGGAGATGTGATCGATGCGCCGCGCGGCGGAACTTGGAGATGTAATCGCCGCGCGACGGAACTTGGAGATGTGATCGATGCGCAGCGCAGCGGAACTTGGAGATGTGATCGACGCGCAGCGCGACGGAACTGCGGAACTTGGAGATGTGATCGACGCGCAGCGCGACGGAACTGCGGAACTTGGAGATGTGATCGACGCGCAGCGCGGCGGAACTACGGAACTTGGAGATGTGATCGACGCGGAGCGCGGCGGAACTGCGGAACTTGGAGATGTGATCGACGCGCCGCGCGGCGGAACTGCGGAACTTGGAGATGTGATCGACGCGCCGCGCGGCGGAACTGCAGAACTTGGAGATGTGATCGACGCGCAGCGCGACGGAACTGCGGAACTTGGAGATGTGATCGACGCGCCGCGCGGCGGAACTTGGAGATGTGATCGACGCGCGGAACTGCAGAACTTGGAGATGTGATCGACGCGCGGAACTGCGGAACTTGGAGATGTGATCGACGCGCAGCACGGCGGAACTGCGGAACTTGGAGATGTGATCGATGCGCCGCGCGGCGGAACTTGGAGATGTAATCGCCGCGCGACGGAACTTGGAGATGTGATCGATGCGCAGCGCAGCGGAACTTGGAGATGTGATCGATGCGCAGCGCAGCGGAACTTGATGCAGAACTTGGAGATGTGATCGATGCGCAGCGGAACTTGGAATGCGCTGAACTTGGAACTTGGAGATGCCCAGTAGAACTTGGAGATGCGCAGAACTTGGAGAACAACTTGGAGATGCGCAGCTGTTGCGTGCTCAATGTTTAAAAGGAATATGCAATAAGAGAGCACTCAGAACATGCAAGCATACATGATCTTGTAGCAAGTAGTAAGTATTTTTTCATTCGTTTTCCCACAGAGATTTATTCTTAGTTACTCGCGAAGTTTATTGTTAAGCAAGAATGGGTGGATTTGATGGGGTAGATTTGGTTTTAAATTGCCTAATTACTAAGGAATAAGTAAAGGATAGCAACATAAACAAGTGCAAGTCAATGATAAACTCAAACGTAAAGAGAAGAGATTAATAAACGAAGAGGAAAATGGCTAAAACAGAATTTTTAACCAAAAGAATTGCGGGAACAACAATTATACCGCAATGTTACTAACAGCGAAAGTGTGTAAAATGTGGAAACAAGGGCTACTAATGACTCCTCTGTTGGCTTTTTCACACGATTCTCAAGCATTAGATCAACTCACTATGCATCAAACTAACTCATTCTCATGTATCTTCCGATTTCATGCATTAGATTCTTTAGTTTACTCATGTCCAAGTAAGGTCTTAAGCATCTTGTTAAAACAGTAAGTTGTGATTTGTACTAGGAAAACGCCTATTCCTAGGTCGTTTTCTGGCTACCTTGAGAGGCTAGCATGAGTGTATGACTCTGAAATCTTACTCCTTCCAGAGGTTAGGAGTTCTTTGGACAAAATGGATGGCCAATCGAAATTGCCCGTGGGATGAAGCTTACATACAATCAATGCATTCGAGAGCTATCCTACATGCTTGGTTCACGTGTTTTAACCTATAGCATTGTCATTAGCATGCCCTTATGTGACTTAGTTACTCATGGATGCAGATAGAATAGAAAGAGTAGATGAAGAAGACATGCGTAGAAGATTATTAAAGACAAACCAGAAGCTAAAGGAAGTAACAGAGAAGGTAAAGAAACTTGTGACTTGATGAAAATAGTACTTCGATTTATTAAGAATTGAACTAAACAAATGACAGCCTTAAAGAACTAAAGTAAAGCAGACAGCAACGAAATGAATTAAAGTAGCTATTGGAAAGGAAATAACAACAGACAGTAATGGAAATGGGAAACTAAAGCAGAAAGCAATGAAGTTGAGCGTGATCGCCTCGACGCAGATGCCTCGGCTGAAAATAGAGAAAGGCAAGCCTTGCTTGGATGAATCCAATCAGAAGAGAAGATGAATCTTCTCTCCTTCCTATCAGATTATCGACTCCAACAGCTAAACTTTTCAACCCAACAGACGGAAGAGAAAAACAGGAGAAGAACTGTGCTGCGAAGAGACTTCTACGCTTTCCGGATGTGTTTCAACTCTCCTCTTTGACCTCCTTTTATAGTATTCTGCAGGTGCGATTGGGCCAAGGAGAACCATCCATTCTCAACGTCGTACTTCTACGTGGCTGGAGGAGAAAGAACGAATCCCTGAAATATCGGATCACAACAGAAAAAGGTTAGCCAACTTACGGATTTCACTTAAAACATTGCGGTTTTAGCAATGTTTCCGCAATGCCTCCGCAATGCACAAGTTTCATTCCTTTAACTTCATTTTTAATTCCTTTTCTTTCCTTTTGCATATAAGTCCTAATTTAGCTTCCTTCTTCTAATTCTCATATATAAGCATAGGTTCAAGCTAAATCCTATCAAAAATACTTACAAATGCACAACTTCCTAACACAAATAAGTCCTAAAATAGTCACTTTTGGAGACGTAACACACCCCCAAACTTAAGGTTTTGCTCGTCCTCGAGCAATCTAAGGACTTACTTAGGCTGCTGTTTTATCCTCTCTAACCACTTGCTGACTCCCCTAAGCTCCTATCTAAGGCAGTGCTGTCTTGTGACACACTTCTAAGTTTACAACTACCCTCTTACTTTGCTTCTTCTGACTTCGCATGCCTAATGCTCCTACTGTCTCATTAACTCCCTACGACTGATCTACTTGCTTCTGTCATATCGTGCAACTATCCCTAAGGTTTCAAATTCTACCTAGCTTTACCCCAGACTCAGTACATGCTTCTAATTTTTACTTTTGAGCTACCTAGGATTCCTTAGAGTCATGCCAGTCTTAGTATTAAACAGTGACAGTAGTACTTTTAGAGAACAACCTAAACCCTGGCATCACTACATTGGACATACATTCATCTCCCTAAACAACCCTACAAGCTACAACTTTATGCTTAGCTAATTGAGGATCAGAGTTCTTTTTATTCAGGACACCCAAGCCACAAAGTTGCAACTCCTAGGTATACATTCTTCTTCCCTATTTCTTCCTTTTTTCTTTCTTACTTAGGTGGAGCCTCTCCTTTGGTTGCCTTTTGATGCAATGCCACTTGTGGGTTACACACTTGGCACTGATTACTCAGCAACTTTAAGAGAGACACCCCTCTTTATTCTATTTTTCATCATTTTTCCAGTTCATCATTTTTTTTTTTTTTTGTAAAGGAGAAGAAGAATGCTTATGCTTAAAGGGAGAGAGGAATGTTCCTAGGCCTAGGGTGGCCTCCCCCAAACTTAAACTACTCATTGTCCCCAATGAGTGTCTGAGGTGGCACACCCCCAAACTTGTCCTAGAAGCATCTAGTCTAGGGCAAAAGAACAAAATTAAGACACTCATCCAGCATGCTTATAGATAGGCTATATAAGGTAGTCAAGACAGCAGCAAAAGAACAAAATTAAAATAGAACCAGCCTAGCTAATCAGTCAGTCAAAAACATGCAATTACTAACAAAAATTGCGGATTCCGCAATAATTTCGCAATGGATAACAGGGCAGATATATCAGTGATCAAGGCCCCTATGCATGCTCTTTCCAGTCATTCCAGCTATACAAAAAAGGAAACTAAAACAACCTACCTATTCAGATACCATCAGACTATACTAAACAAATCTAAACAACAAAAATAAAGAACTAAAAACAGATCAAATATTAACTCAAAATAACAGAATTCTCACAGTTTAACGAAAAGCAAAGTATTTTTTTTTTGTAGGGAACAGAAATACTCCCTTGAGTGCTCTTCAGACTAGCACTCAGACGTCCTCATCATCATCTCTCCGTGCTCGTGGAGGTGCCCATGGCGTCAGCAAGTCAGTGGGGAACTCTGGAAAGATGCAGCCCAACTGATCCGCCACATCCTTATCCCTTGCTTGAGCGTACTCAGCCCATTGCGCCATCTTCTTCTGCAGGTCCATCAGGCAGGCCATCGATAGAGACTGAGCAGCAGCCAGGCCGTCTAACTCAAACTCCATGTTCCCCTTTCGTCGCATTCGCAGGCCTGTAGGCAGCTCCAGGTGCCCCGTGTAGGCCAGCTGCCTCTCCATCCTCTCAATTGGTACACCTGCACGTAAGCAAAGCTTAGTGATTGTGTTGGGGAAGAAAAGTGGACACTTACCTTTTTTGGCACAGTCTGCGATTGAGGCTGCAATGACCTCACCAACATTGATTGTGAGGCCCCTCATGATCGCATAAACCAGCAGCGACCTTCCTTGGTTGATGGTGGTCTCGTGAGTCACTAGGGACAACCTTCTGCGCACGAAAGAAAACCATACAGTTGCCTTTGCCGTCAGGGTTGCACTCATCAGAGTGTGCTTCCCATTGCGCGAAATCGTCCACGCTGCCTCAGGTTGGCCGATGATCCTCAGCGCTTCCTCCAGGACAGCCTCAGTTGGCGCATCAATGATCCTTGCATAATCAGTGTGCTTCTGCCCCTTGAGGCCATAGGCTTCATTGATCGCCTTAGCTGAGAAGTCCACCTCGATTCCCCTGACCACAGACAAGCCATCCTCAGGGTTCATCAGGTTGGCGTAGAAATCGTACACCATGCTGGAGTAGGCGGGGATGGGCGGTCTGCACAGCTCTTCCCAGCCATGATTGGTGATCCCTGCGCGCAAGAATTGCGGCAGGTCTGCCAACGCGTCAAGGAACCCCTTCTCATGGAGCAGGTCCCGTTTCCTCAATTCAGTGCTTCTTGACTCAGCATCAGAAGACACATACCTCACAGTTTGAGGTTCATCTTCGGGGTACAGCTTGGCTTTCCCTTTATCTTTCGCCTTGGCTGATTCAGCAGCCTCGATCTTTAGCTTCTTCAGAGAGGGCTCACTACTAGCCTTCTTCTTTTTGGATTTCTTTGAAGCTTTTGGCCGTTTGGCCTTGACAGCCTTAGGCACCTTCTTTCTCAATCGTGCCCTGGTGGTGATCTGTTGGAGGCAATCCCCCAACGTTTCATCCACTGAATCTTCCCCCTTTGCTGGGCTATCGGGGCAGACTTCCATCAAAGGAGAGAAGACCTCTTCTTCCTCAGCTGCTTCATCGCCCTGCGCCGATTCTTGATGTTCTTTGCTTGGAATTTCAGGCTCAGGCGTTCGCGATGATGGTGATGCCTCAGGGCTCTGCGGCGGTGGAGATTGGTCAGAGCTTAGTGGAGCTGGGGAAGGCTCGGGACTTCGTGCTGGTGGAGAGGGAGAGTGGCTTTGTCTGGCCGTCTCGTAGGATGGACGGCCACTTTCTTGACTCTCCACAGTGGGAGTCTTCTTCTTGATCGCTGCGTCGTCGACAGCCATACTCCACTTCCTCTTCTTGGGCGTTCCTGCTGGTTCAGATGGCCCAACAGGGATTTTCGTCACCACCTTCTACTTCTTCTTGCGGACAAGGAGTTTGGGAAGGCGTTCGGTTCGCGCGGCTTCGGCATCTGTCAAGGCAAGGAGTGCCTCTCTCGCAGCTACCTCTGCTTCAGCGGCCTTCTTCTTGGAAGCAGATCTCTCAGCCCTTGTTAGCACCATGGTGGAATCGTAGAAATCTGGAAAGAGGAGTTGCAGAGGAAGAAGGAGAGAGATTTCTTGAAGTTCAGTGAATGAAGGAAGCGTATGGGCCTCCGCTATTCCAACGGCTATTTGTAATGATGAAAATCCCAACGGCTATTTCTGTTGCGGATTCAGCAAATCCATCGCAATTAAGTGGCCGTTGGAGATTTCCTCGTTTCAAATGCCAATATTTCCTCAACGTAATCTTTGATTTGGCCCCATATCTTCCCCGATTTTTTATCCTGGATTCATCTCCTTGATTCCCTCTTTCGATCCCCTATTAAAAGAAATAAAATCAACATCAAATTCGTAATAAAAATTACACACAAACATACACAAATAATACCCGAAAGAATAACAAAAAATAAACTAAGGCTTAGCCTCGCATGGACGAGCACAGTGATCACTCGTCCTCTCTCGGTTTTATTTTCAAGTTTCAGCCAAGATGAAGGCCTAAAGAGTCTTCACATCTCCTTCCTCATAATAATGCTTCAATCGTGCACCATTAACCATGAATGGTTGCCCTTGCTGCAGGTTCCTAATCTCGATTGCACCATGAACAAACACGTTAGTTATCATAAAAGGACCTGACCATCTGGACTTAAGTTTGCCTGGAAATAACCTCAACCTTGAGTTAAATAACAAGACAAGCTGACCTTTCTTAAAGTCCTTAATCCTAAGTCTACTGTCATGCCAAATCTTGGTCTTTTCCTTATACATTTTAGCATTTTCATAAGACATATGTCTAAGCTCATCAAGCTCATGTAATTGCAGAGACCGTAATGTTCCCGCATCGGTCAAGCAATAATTCAGTTCTTTCAAGGCCCAAAATGCTTTAATTTCCAATTCGAATGGTAAGTGACATGCTTTGCCATACACAAGTCTATAAGGAGACATACCTAGGGGTGTCTTATATGCAGTCCTATATGCCCAAAGTGCATCCTCGAGTTTAAACGACCAATCTTTCCTATTGGGTTTGACCACTTTTTCGAGTATGTTTTTAATCTCCCTATTTGATATTTCAGCTTGGCCATTTGAATGTGGGTGATAAGGGGTGGCTACTCGATGTCTAACATTATATTTAGCCAACACTTTCTCCATAGGTTTATTAATGAAGTGTGTTCCTTCATCACTAATTATAGCACGAGGTGTACCAAACCTAGTAAAAATATGTCTATTGAGGAACTTAATGACTGTTTTGGCATCATTGTTTGGACATGCTATGGCTTCTACCCATTTAGATACATAGTCTACAGCTACAAGTATATAAAGGTTACCTGCTGATGGGGGAAATGGTCCCATGAAGTCAATGCCCCACACATCAAAGAGCTCCAACTCTAAGATGTAAGTGAGAGGCATCTCATCCTTCCGACTAAGGTTACCTGTTCTCTGGCATTCATCACAGCTGTGTGCGTATTCGTGGGCATCTTTGAAGATCGTGGGCCAATAGTAGCCACTCTGGAACACCTTTGCAGCTTTTCTTTGGCCACCAAAATGTCCACCATAGGGGGCTGTATGGCAGTGCTGCAGCACAGACTTCGCCTCAGCAGCTGACACACACTTCCTCAGTAAACCATCTGCACATGTCTTGTAGAGGGTAGGGTCGTCCCATATGAACTTCCTAGCTTCATGCAGGAACCTCTTCTTCTCTTGGCTTCCCTTAAAAGTTGGTAGTACCTGCGAAGCAAGGAAGTTAGCAATATCAGCAAACCAAGGTTCCTCGTCATTATCACGATGTGCTAACTCAAAGACATGCTCATCGATAAAGGCATCAGAAATTGCGGTTTCCGCAATTTTATCGCAATTATGTTGCAATCTAGAAAGATGATCCGCAACCACATTTTCGCATCCTTTCTTATCTCTAATGTCTAGATCAAACTCTTGCAGCAGCAATACCCATCTAATCAACCTAGGCTTAGCATCAGCCTTCCTCATAAGGTATTTTAGTGCAGAGTGATCTGTATACACGATTGTCCTAGTGCCTACAATGTAATTCCTAAACTTCTCACAGGCAAACACTACAGCTAGCATCTCCTTCTCAGTGGTTGTGTAATTACATTGTGCCTCATTAAGTGTCTTACTAGCATAATATACAGGGTGTGTTAGTTTGTCAATTTTTTGTCCTAGCATAACCCCTACTGCATAGTCACTTGCATCACATAACATCTCGAATGGAAGGTCCCAATTTGGTCCTACTATAATAGGTGCTTTGACTAATGCTTCCTTAAGGGTTGTCCAGGCTAAGAAACATTCTTTAGAGAAGATGAATGGTTTATTCAGCTCTAGAAGCCCACACAAAGGTTTGGAGATCTTAGAGAAGTTCTTAATGAACCTTCTATAGAAACCTGCGTGTCCTAAGAAACTTCTAATGGCTTTCACATTCTGAGGTTCCACAAACTTCTCTATTATTTCAATCTTGGCCCTATCGACCTCCACTCCTGCTCTAGACACTCTATGACCTTGGACTATCCCTTCTTCCACCATGAAGTGACATTTCTCCCAATTAAGGACTAGGTTGGTCTCCTCACACCTAGCCAGGACTTGTCCTAAGTTCTCAAAATAATTTGTAAATGAATCACCAAAGACTGAGAAGTCATCCATAAATATCTCTATCATGGATTCATCTAAGTCAGAGAAGATTGCCAACATGCACCTTTGGAACGTTGCTGGTGCATTGCATAAGCCAAAAGGCATTCTGCGAAAAGCAAATGTTTCAAAGGGACAGGTGAAGGTTGTCTTCTCCTGGTCCACAGGGTCTATGGTGATTTGGTTATATCCAGAATAACCATCTAAGAAGCAGTAATAAGCTCTACCAGCTATCCTATCTAACATTTGGTCAATAAATGGTAAAGGAAAGTGATCTTTTTTTGTTTCCTTATTTAATTTCCTATAGTCCATGCAAACTCTCCATCCTGTAATAGTTCTAGTTGGAATCAGTTCATTGCTCTCATTCACTACTACAATCATCCCCCCCTTCTTAGGTACACATTGTATTGGACTCACCCACTGACTACTAGCTATATGGAAGATTACACCTGCGTCTAACCACTTTATGATTTCTTTTTTAACTACCTCTTTCATCGAGGGGTTCAACCTACGTTGGTGATCTACTCGGGGTGTATGCTCTTCTTCCAATATTATCTTATGCATGCAGTAAGAAGGGCTAATGCCTCTAATGTCAGCAATTGTCCATGCAATAGCCTTTCTAGGTTGCTTGAGTAATAAGATCAACTCAATTTCATGCTTAGCACTCAATTTAGAGGAAATAATAACAGGCAGAGTATCATTACTTCCTAAATATGCATACTTAAGATGTTCAGGCAGTGGTTTTAATTCTAAGATAGGTGGATGCTCAATGGATGGTTTTAATGGATTCATGGATCTTTCAGTCAAATCAGTAGTCATACAAACATGTTGAGGATTATTCACAGGTATGTCCATTATTTCAGCTATGTTTAAGTCAGTTAAATCTAATTGCACATAATCATTGGCATGCTTAGTTGACAATTCATGCTCAAGCTGTTCTTCCATCAGTGAATCTACTATGTCCATGCTTGCACAAGATTCAGAGTCAGAAGGGTACCTTAGGGCTTTAAAAACACTAAACTTAACCTCCTCATCATGAACCCTCATGGTGAGCTCACCTTTCTGGACATCAATCAGGGCCCTACCTGTGGCTAGAAATGGTCTGCCTAATAGGATGGGGACCTTCTTGTCTGCTTCATAATCCAGGATGATGAAATCTGCAAGGAAAATAAACTTGTCAACCTTTACAAGAATGTCTTCTATCTTACCCTCAGGGTAGGCTATGGATCTGTCTGCAAGCTGTAAGGTGACAGTGGTAGGACGTGCTTCTCCTATTCCCAACTGGCGGAATAGTGATAGAGGCATGAGATTTATGCTGGCTCCCAGATCACAAAGAGCTCTGCCCACATGCTTGCCTCCTAACTCCACTGGTAGGGTGAAGGAACCAGGATCCTTCTCCTTCTTTGGTAGCTTGTTCTGGAGTATAGCACTGCACTCCTCAGTGAGATTCACTGTTTCAAATTCACCAATGATCTTCTTGTTAGTGATTATATCCTTCAGAAATTTAACATAAGAAGGCATAGACTGTAGAACTTCTACAAAAGGAATATTCACATGCACTTGTTTAAGAATTTCTAAAAATTTGTTAAAGTGCACTTCATGTTCTTGTTTTTTCTTTAGCCTTCGAGGGAATGGAGGTGGTGGCACATATGCAGGCACTTCAGGTCGCCTCAGGATAGGTGGAGGCCTTGGAATTTCTTCTATCTCTTCTATGATTGGTTCCAGCCTTGCCCTTGATGTGCTTGTTGGTGGTTGACCTTGGTTAGGCAGAGAATCCAGTGGAGCACTAGACTCTTCATTCTCTACTCTCTTTGGTGTTTCTTTAGTGTTGCTCACCAATGGTCTCCCACTTTTAAGTTCAATTGCTTGAACTTGTTCTTTTTCATCTCTCCTTGGCACCTCAGTGTCAGCAGGTAGTCTACCTTGGGGCCTACTTTTGAGTTCATTGGCTAGTTGCCCTATTTGGTTCTCTAGGCTCCTGAGGGTAGCTTGCTGACTTTGTAGAGTGGCATCATTCTTGGCAATGTACTCCTTAAGTAAATTTTCTACAGAAGATCCTATGGGTTGGTTGTATGGTTTTTGATACATGGATTGGTTATTTTGGGGAGTGAAACCAGGTGTTCCACTCGGTCTTGGTTGGTTAGGAGCTTGGTTAGTATTTTGTTGGCCACCCCATGAGAGGTTTGGGTGGTTCCTCCAACTAGGATTGTAAGTGTTAGAGTAAGGGTTGTTCCTAGGCTGCTGTTGGCTTCCAACATAGCAGACTCAGGCTGGATTCCCAAGGCAGTATTCATACAGGTGCCCTTCCCCACAGAATCCACAGATAAGTGTCTCACCTTGACTTGGTTGTGTGCCCATTGACATGGCTGTGGCGGTGTTGACACTAGTTTGGAGATTGGCTTGAGCCATTTGTTTAACTAGGTTGGTCAGGGCGCTTATTTGGCTACTCATGGCATTGAGTGCGTCCTTATTTTGAGCTCTACTTGGCTCGATTGGATCATCTGACCACCTACAGTGAGATGCTGAGATCTTCTCCAAGATCTCATAGGCTTCGTTATAACTCTTGGACAGCATGGAACCACCAGCTGATGAGTTTAACACTTGCCTGGTGCTGGGGTTGCATCCTTTGAAAAAGACCTCTATTTGGATACACCATGGAATGCCATGGTGTGGACATTTAAGCAGAAGGTCCTTGAACCTTGTCCATGCTTCGTGAAGCGACTCATTTTCAGCTTGTTTGAACTTGATTATGTCGTCACGAAAAGTAGAATTCCTATCAGGTGGGAAGTATTTTACTAGGAATTTCTCCGCCAAGTCTGTCCAATTGAGAACTGATCCGGAGGGTAATGAGTTTAACCACGTTTTTGCTTTATCCCTCAATGAGTAGGGGAAGAGGTAAAGCCTCAAAGCTTCTTGGGAAACTCCAGGGATGATAAAGGTATCACTAACTCCTAGGAAGTTTCTAAGATGGTTGTGGGGGTCCTCATTTTCCACTCCAAAGAATTCCCCACAGTGGACAACATTTGGAACATTACTGGCTTTAACTCGAATGAGTTGGCAGTAATTTCAGGGCGGATTATGCTTGGGTTTAGCTCCCCAGGCATAGGTACTAGGTAAGAGAGAATGGCACTATCCTTATCATTCGCTATTTCGATGGGATTGCGAGTGGTAGGTACCGGATTTGGGACTGGTCTGTTGGTAGACGTACTTTTGGGGTACTCCAAATTCAAGCTGTCGAGGCTTGCCAAAAAACAATTTATAAACCCGATGTACACCGAGCTATTTGAAGCTTAGTGGTAACGGGGTCGATCCACAGGGAAATAAGAAATTTAATCTAACTAAGTCTAATTTGCTAGAAATAAAAGAATGCACAAATTAAAGAATGGTAATTTGGTTTTGGGGGAAGGGAGCTCCTAATATGCTAACGGAAAATTAACAACAACGTGCAAAAATTAAACGGTTGTGTTTAACTTCGAGAAATGGAATTGCTCGTTATGGATGTTCGGATCATCGATACAATTTACGCGTTAGCCATGTTCATGCACACAATTCATTTAGTTATTTCTAACTCAAATGACCCAAGGATTTAATTAGACTCGTGCAATTCTAATTAAACTTGGCCAATAATCTATCTAAGGTAGCGACCCCTAAATCGATTACGTGCCAGTGACGGGAACATTGCGACGGCCTAATCCTAAGACTAAACCGGTTTCTCTCTTACCTTAAGCCTAACATGAAAACGTTAATTAATTCAGTTTACCAATGTCACTTTGGGCCGAACTAATTAGCCATGCTTAGACCCGTGCTACCTAGCGGTATAGGCAATTATACGTCCCAACCTTTAGCCCTCTATCATGCATAGGAACTAGGGCGTCAACCTAATTTAGCTACACATGCTAGATTGTATGAAGAACAAGCAAGAAATACATAAACAAGCTAAATGTCTCAACATTCACAAAGGGGAAAATCTCCCCAAACATCCATAATTTACAACCCAAAGCTCAAAATTAAGCACTTACCTTGGTTTAGCCTTCCATGGAGGATGAATTAATCCAATCCCCCATGGAAGAGCTCGGAATCATGCACAAGGAGGAGAAGAAGTACAAAAATGGTGGAAAATCGCCTTGGACCCGAGAGGAAAAGCTTGAGGAAGAAGAAGGGTGAAAAAGTTCGGCTGAAAATTGTGTTTTCACGCTTTTAAAGCTCGGAGCGTCGAGACGCTAGGCCAGCGTCTCGACGCTGTGCCCTAAGTTGGCTGCTGCGCGCGCGGGGTAGCGTCGAGACGCGCGCGCTCGACGCTTGCTCTCAGGTGGAACATCAAATGAGAGCTTCAGACTTCGGGGCGTCGAGACGCTAGGCCAGCGTCTCGACGCTGTCGGCGTTGAGTGAGCGTTGAGACGCGCGCTCGACGCTGATGCTCGTCTATCTTCGGGAATCGTCGGGGCAGCGTCGAGCTAGCGTCTAGACGCTTGGGCGCACGCGGATTTTCAATGACGGGCGCGCGCGGACATGGGCGAGGCGGAGCGGGCGAGGCGCGGGCGCGCGCGCGTCTGGCCGTCTGGGCGCGGGCGTGCGGTGCGGCGGCGCGCGCGGCCGCGCGCGCGTGCTGCGTTCGTTGGGCGCCTGGGCGCTGGGCGCCGGCGCCTGGGCGCTGCCCTCTCGGCTCTTAGCCCACTTTTGGGTCGTTTTGGCTCCCGGGATCCGTTTGGCCTATCGTTTTGACCCGAACACTTCCCGAAACCTCTTAAATGACCTTTTTAGCCCCGAAAATCATCAATGGACTTCCCGAGCTCTTCACCATGAAATCACCTACAAGAAAGCATTTTAATCAATATATGTCATGGTTTTAGCTAGAATTAGGGACATTAAGATAGCTCTATTTTGGAGCTATCAAAATACCCCCGACCTAAATCTTGCTAGTCCCCGAGCAAGGTATACTCTTAAATAATCTCCAAAGAATTAAATGCATGCTTGGACTCTAATCTCAATGCTTGTGAAACAAGGTACTTGTAATAAATTCAAAACCATCAAAAGCATGCAAACGTTGAAATCATTTCAAAATTTAAACTCCTATTCCCTTACGTGTGTGTGTGTTTAGCACCTCTCACCCTAGCTCATGCAAGCCCGGAACAACCTTATACAGTCTTATAACTCGTTTTCCCCCTACTTATGGCGATAAGAACAGTCTACGGCTTTTAGTGATAGGAAGAGCAACAAAACATAAGGCCTAAATTTTATTCTTTTTCCTTGAGTACTTTGTACCCATTTTTATTTTTGAACCACTTTTTTTTATTTTTCTCCAAGAGAGCCTAACACGTCAAACTAAATTTTAGCTTCACGTTTTTAAGGACAATTGCTCACTTCTATTAGTTCCCCTTTCATGCAGTGACAACCGTGGGTTACACGATCGCCCCTGGTTACACGGGCAACACAAGAAGGAGGAGCAACTCTGGAGGTTTTATTTTTCATGCATACTTTTTTTTTTTTTTATTTTAGGCAATAGCTTCGCTATACAACAAATGAGTCATTACTACTTCTACACATCAAGCCTCCCTAATGGTACCTTTCGGGGTGACAACAAGGTTTCAGACAAAATAAGATCAGTCTAGACCTACAGAACTGAGGATAAGAGTGTTATGTGCTCACTGAATGTAGGGAAATAACAGAAAAATTTTTAAAATAGGCTCAAAATGCGCATACATCGTCTAATTTTCGAATCATGCAACTACGGAGTGTTCACAAGCAAATCACAGACCGTCCTCATCGGACACATGCATTCAGATTCTAATCTAACAGCCAGAGTACACATATGCTCGACAACTACTAAGAAGTCTCATCTCTATCTATCAACAAACTCCACCCCCCACCTTAAGATATGCATTGTCCCCAATGCATTCAACTATAAAAACAATAAAATTCTAAGGGAACAGAAAACCTCCCCTGAATTTTATGGAGCTGACGGGTGGAGATGTGCACCAACGTCCTCCAATGCGCTCTCGAATTGTCGGCCATTCCTTCATTTCTCCTAGGAAAACAAGAAAACAAACAACAACTCAAAAGAAAATAAATACAAAAGCAAAGCGATAAACAACAGAAATACAGTTCTAACTCGGGTGCCTCCGAGAAGCGCAAATTTTTAGAGTCGATTGCTCGACTGTATTCTCTCGTCGACTCATCCATAGTCGAACTTGGAAGATGCCCCATCCATCTTCCTAATCACCTCTTTCCTGCGAGCATCCATGAACAATTCTTTCTCTCGTGCCTTCTGTGCACATACAACATCAATTTTAATTTTTTCAGGTTTAACAAAAGGTTGATCCCATAAAATTGATGCAAAAACATGGGAGAAATTTTCATGCATTCCTAAAGCATAAGGATCAGCAGGAAAGAACGGGTCATTAACTTTGCCCAAAACATCTTCCACCTTTTCCAAGGGGTGCACATAAGAATTATCAACCAATTGCAAAGTAGAACTAGATTCATGCGAGTCATTCATTTTAGGCTCATTAAAAACAGCATGCGACTCAACATTAACCGATGGTCCTAAATCTAGCATGGCTTGATTAGTCATTTTATTTCCAAAAGTGCAAGGTAAAGTGGAAGGAAGTAGATTAGCAGGGTTCTCAACAGTTGTCAAAGCAGAAACAGATGAATCACAAAATTCAGTCAAGGATGGCTCATGCAACTCATAATCATCAAAAAGTTCAGTTAAAAATAATGGGTCATCCCCATCCTCAACAGTCATGCATTCATTACGAGCTACAGATTCAAAAGTGTCTACTTGACAAAGAGAGAAGACATCATCAACATGCTCTTCTAAATCGGGCAAATGCATCTCAACAACCTCTCCGCCATACTCAACAGATAAAATGCCCTTATCCACATTTATTTTAGTTTTAGCAGTTTTCATAAAGGGCCTACCTAATAAGATCGAAGCATGCGAAGAGGAATAATTTTCATCCATTTTCAGAACATAAAAGTCAACAGGAAAAATTAATTCATTAACTTGATCTAACACATCTTCAATTATTCCTAAAGGATGCACAGAAGTTCTATCAGCAAGTTGAATAACTGTTCCTGTTTTAGTCATTCCTTTCAGTTTCAGTTTCTGATAAATGGAGTACGGCATAACGCTAATGGAGGCTCCTAGATCGAGCATTGCTCTTCTAATATGCATACCTCCAATCTTACAAGGGAGAGAGAACATACCTGGATCGCCGCATTTAACCGGTAAGCTTTTTGTGATCACAGCAGAGACGTTCTCACTTACCACGACGCGTTCACTCTCCTTTGTCTTCCTCTGGTTGGTGCAAATTTTCCTGAGGAACTTGGCGTACCTCGGAATTTCCTTCAGAGCATCCAACAGAGGGATGTTGATCTCTACTTTCTTGAATGTGTTTAAGAACTCCTCCTCGTAGTTTTCCTTGGGCGGTCTCGCTAACCTGCTAGGAAAAGGAGCCTTAGGCACATAAACTCTAGTGCACGTAGGATCGAAATTTACCCCATGCCACCGTGGTTCGGGATTTTCTGTCTGTGGCTCGACGTGGCCATAATCGACTTCCACCGGCGGGGTACTCGTGGGAAGATGCTTCCCACTTCTCAGGGCGATGGCACTAGCGTTCTCAGCTTCCTGCTTTTCCATCCTATTTATCTTCTCAGTCGCAAGGGACATTTCCTTAACCACATCTTGCATCTGAGTTCCAACGTTATCGAGCTTGTCCAAGGTATCTTGCTGTGATTTGGAAACTATCGCAATTACAGCTTTAAGCATGTCCTCAGCGGATCTACCTGAAACAGAAGATTGGAATTTTAGAAAATCATCCTGTAAAGCGAGAACAACTTTACTTACCTCAAAAAGCTGAGCCTTAAGCTCGTCCACGTCCTTTCTCAAGCGAGTATTCTCCTTGTCTCTATCTGCACTCCACTCCAAGCTTCTAGCTACGTTGGAAATTAAAGCTCTAGCTTCGGCGGGTGTCTTATCCATAATCGAACCTCCACTGGCGGCGTCTATCATCTGCTGGCCTTGGGGAAGCAAACCGTAGTAGAAACTCTGAATGAGGGAATGCTCGGTTATTTGATGATTGGGACAATCCTCGCATAACCGACCAAACCTCTCCCAGCACTCTAGGACGGTTTCTTCCTTTCCTTGCTCAATTTTGTGTCTCTCTCTTCTGAGGGCGACGGCCTTTGACGCAGGAAAATACCTTTCTAAAAACGCCCCATTCAAGTCCTTCCAAGTCGTGATGGATCCGGTCAGTAGGTAATACATCCAATCTCTCGCCTTCTCCTTCAAGGTGAAGGGAAAGGTCCTGAGATGGAGTTGATCTGCGGTGGTGTCATCGGTTTTGAATGACGAACACACCATCTGGAATGCCTTGAGGTGTCTGACGGGATCCTCATCTGTATTACCACAAAAAGAAGGTAATAAGTTAATCAGACCAGCTGTAAGTTCAAAATTACCTGCAGCTACCGGATACAAGATACTCGATGTGTTCCGGCCTAGCTCAGATGATGCAAGCTCCGTCATGGTTCTTTGATGCTCATAATTACCCACGACCTCCATCTTGGCGCTTCTTTTGGATTTTCAAAGAATGTTGCGCTCCAAAAACTCAAACAAAAACGCGTAAAATAATACAAAAGAATTAAACTGTACAAAAAGAAATAAAGAAATTTTTTAAAACTAACAAACCTAACCTAACTAAACTAAATTAATTAAGTCCCCGGCAACGGCGCCAATTTTGGTAGACGTACTTTTGGGGTACTCCAAATTCAAGCTGTCGAGGCTTGCCAAAAAACAATTTATAAACCCGATGTACACCGAGCTATTTGAAGCTTAGTGGTAACGGGGTCGATCCACAGGGAAATAAGAAATTTAATCTAACTAAGTCTAATTTGCTAGAAATAAAAGAATGCACAAATTAAAGAATGATAGTTTGGTTTTGGGGGAAGGGAGCTCCTAATATGCTAACGGAAAATTAACAACAACGTGCAAAAATTAAACGGTTGTGCTTTACTTCGAGAAATGGAATTGCTCGTTATGGATGTTCGGATCATCGATACAATTTACGCGTTAGCCATGTTCATGCACACAATTCATTTAGTTATTTCTAACTCAAATGACCCAAGGATTTAATTAGACTCGTGCAATTCTAATTAAACTTGGCCAATAATCTATCTAAGGTAGCGACCCCTAAATCGATTACGTGCCAGTGACGGGAACATTGCGACGGCCTAATCCTAAGACTAAACCGGTTTCTCTCTTACCTTAAGCCTAACATGAAAACGTTAATTAATTCAGTTTACCAATGTCACTTTGGGCCGAACTAATTAGCCATGCTTAGACCCGTGCTACCTAGCGGTATAGGCAATTATACGTCCCAACCTTTAGCCCTCTATCATGCATAGGAACTAGGGCGTCAACCTAATTTAGCTACACATGCTAGATTGTATGAAGAACAAGCAAAAAATACATAAACAAGCTAAATGTCTCAACATTCACAAAGGGGAAAATCTCCCCAAACATCCATAATTTACAACCCAAAGCTCAAAATTAAGCACTTACCTTGGTTTAGCCTTCCATGGAGGATGAATTAATCCAATCCCCCATGGAAGAGCTTGGAATCATGCACAAGGAGGAGAAGAAGAACAAAAATAGTGGAAAATCGCCTTGGACCCGAGAGGAAAAGCTTGAGGAAGAAGAAGGGTGAAAAAGTTCGGCTGAAAATTGCGTTTTCACGCTTTTAAAGCTCGGAGCGTCGAGACGCTAGGCCAGCGTCGAGACGCTGTGCCCTAAGTTGGCTGCTGTGCGCAGCGTCGAGACGCTTGCGCTCGACGCTTGCTCTTGGGTGAAACATCAAATGAGCGCTTCAGACTTCGGGGCGTCGAGACGCTAGGCCAGCGTCGAGACGCTAGGCCAGCGTCTCGACGCTGTCGGCGTTGAGTGAGCGTTGAGACGCGCGCTCGACGCTGATGCTCGTCTATCTTCGGGAATCGTCGGGGCAGCGTCGAGCTAGCGTCTAGACGCTTGGGCGCACGCGGATTTTCAATGACGGGCGCGCGGGCGCGCGCGGACATGGGCGAGACGGAGCGGGCGAGGCGCGCGGGCGCGAGGCGAGGCGGCGCGCGCGCGTCTGGCCGTCTGGGCGCGGGCGTGCGGTGCGGCGGCGCGCGCGCGTGCTGCGTTCGTTGGGCGCCTGGGCGCTGCCCTCTCGGCTCTTAGCCCACTTTTGGGTCGTTTTGGCTCCCGGGCTCCGTTTGGCCTATCGTTTTGACCCGAACACTTCCCGAAACCTCTTAAATGACCTTTTTAGCCCCGAAAATCATCAATGGACTTCCCGAGCTCTTCACCATGAAATCACCTACAAGAAAGCATTTTAATCAATATATGTCATGGTTTTAGCTAGAATTAGGGACATTAAGATAGCTCTATTTTGGAGCTATCATCTGTCCATTTCTTCTTGATAGAATTGCGGAGACTCTGCGGTTTCCGCAATTATTTGAGGTATAGAGGGTTGGTTAAAGAGACGTTTCTTAGCTCTATTTCTGGCCCTAAGTAATCTCTCAGGCTCAGGATTGAACTCTAGATCGCTACTTGAAGGCTCATTCATAAACTAACCCAATGGTACCTGCAAAAGAAATGAAAATAGATCAGCTCCAATAGATAGTAAGAATTTGTTTTCTAACTTAACAATTTTCGTTTTCACTAAACTAAATCCCCGGCAGCGGTGCCAAAAACTTGTTGCGTGCTCAATGTTTAAAAGGAATATGCAATAAGAGAGCACTCAGAACATGCAAGCATACATGATCTTGTAGCAAGTAGTAAGTATTTTTTCATTCGTTTTCCCATAGAGATTTATTCTTAGTTACTCGCGAAGTGTATTGTTAAGCAAGAATGGGTGGATTTGATGGGGTAGATTTGGTTTTAAATTGCCTAATTACTAAGGAATAAGTAAAGGATAGCAACATAAACAAGTGCAAGTCAATGATAAACTCAAACGTAAAGAGAAGAGATTAATAAACGAAGAGGAAAATGGCTAAAACATAATTTTTAACCAAAAGAATTGCGGGAACAACAATTATACCGCAATGTTACTAACAGCGAAAGTGTGTAAAATGTGGAAACAAGGGCTACTAATGACTCCTCTATTGGCTTTTTCACACGATTCTCAAGCATTAGATCAACTCACTATGCATCAAACTAACTCATTCTCATGTATCTTCCGATTTCATGCATTAGATTCTTTAGTTTACTCATGTCCAAGTAAGGTCTTAAGCATCTTGTTAAAACAATTAGTTGTGATTTGTACTAGGAAAACGCCTATTCCTAGGTCGTTTTCTGGCTACCTTGAGAGGGTAGCATGAGTGTATGACTCTGAACTCTTACTCCTTCCAGAGGTTAGGAGTTCTTTGGACAAAATGGATGGCCAATCGAAATTGCCCGTGGGATGAAGCTTACATACAATCAATGCATTCGAGAGCTATCCTACATGCTTGGTTCACGTGTTTTAACCTATAGCATTGTCATTAGCATGCCCTTATGTGACTTAGTTACTCATGGATGCAGATATAATAGAAAGAGTAGATGAAGAAGACATGCGTAGAAGATTATTAAAGACAAACCAGAAGCTAAAGGTAGTAACAGAGAAGGTAAAGAAACTTGTGACTTGATGAAAATAGTACTTCGATTTATTAAGAATTGAACTAAACAAATGACAGCCTTAAAGAACTAAAGTAAAGCAGACAGCAACGAAATGAATTAAAGTAGCTATTCGAAAGGAAATAACAACAGACAGTAATGGAAATGGGAAACTAAAGCAGAAAGCAATGAAGTTGAGCGTGATCGCCTCGACGCAGATGCCTCGGCTGAAGGGAGAGAAAGGCAAGCCTTGCTTGGATGAATCCAATCAGAAGAGAAGATGAATCTTTTCTCCTTCCTATCAGATTATCGACTCCAACAGCTAAACTTTTCAACCCAACAGACGGAAGAGAAAAACAGGAGAAGAACTGTGCTTCGAAGAGACTTCTACGCTTTCTGGATGTGTTTCAACCCTCCTCTTTGACCTCCTTTTATAGTATTCTGCAGGTGCAATTGGGCCAAGGAGAACCATCCATTCTCAACGTCGTACTTCTACGTGGCTGGAGGAGAAAGAACGAATCCCTGAAATATCGGATCACAACAGAAAAAGGTTAGCCAACTTACGAATTTCACTTAAAACATTGCGGTTTTAGCAATGTTTCCGCAATGCCTCCGCAATGCACAAGTTTCATTCCTTTAACTTCATTTTTAATTCCTTTTCTTTCCTTTTGCATATAAGTCCTAATTTAGCTTCCTTCTTCTAATTCTCATATATAAGCATAGGTTCAAGCTAAATCCTATCAAAAATACTTACAAATGCACAACTTCCTAACACAAATAAGTCCTAAAATAGTCACTTTTGGAGACGTAACAGCAGCTGAACTTGGAGAACAACTTGGAGATGCGCAGCTGAACTTGGAGAACAACTTGGAGATGCGCAGCTGAACTTGGAGAACTTGGATATGCGCAGCTAAACTTGGAGAACTTGGATATGCGCAACTGAACTTGGAGAACAACTTGGAGATGCGCAGCTGAACTTGGAGAACAACTTGGAGATGCGCAGCTGAACTTGGAGAACAACTTGGAGATGCGCAGCTGAACATGGAGAACAACTTGGAGATGCGCAGCTGAACTTGGAGAAGTTGGAGATGCGCAGCTGAACTTGGAGATGCGCAGTAGCTGAACTTGGAGATGATGCAACAGCAGAACTTGGAGATGATGCAGCAGCAGCGAACTTGGGGATGAAGCGAGGGAGCCTTCGAACTTGAAATCACAGCGAGGAATCCTTCGAACTTGAACATGAAGCGAGGAAGCCTTCAAACTTGAACATGAAGCGAGGAAGCCTTCAAACTTGAAGCGAGGAATCCTTCGATCTGGATGCGAGCGATGTTCGGTCTTAAACTTGAAGCGACCAACGCTCGGACTTGAACTTGAAGCGGGCAACACTTGAATTTGATCTTCAGGAACTTGAAGTAAACGAAGCTTGAACTTGGAGCGAACGAATACACACATTTGAAGTGTGTGAGGCCTCGAACTTGGACATGAAGCAAGCGACGCTCTATTTTGATCTTCTAATAGGCGAAACTCGAATTTGAACTTCAAGGGAACGACGCAGATGAAGCGCAAACTTTGGGCGGGCGAAACGTATCGCTTATAGTGGTTTACACATTAAGCTTGTAGTGTCACCGTCACAGTAGTGTGCGCGTTCGATTGGTGGCGCCTCCTCTATTGTGGTGTGCATCTGCAGGTTTAATATCATATTGTAACTTCAATTATGGTGTTACATTCGATAATGTTGAAAGCTCTCAATTTGTGTCGTGTCGTTTAGTGGGATTTGACGTATCGTCGTCATTCTGAGTAGGTTTGGACATCTTCAATTTGCGGCATCACTCTAAATATGGATGAAAACCTTTGATCTACAACGACAAACTTTAGTAGTCGTGACACTTATGTTTCTTTTTATTTGAAGAGACTGGACTTAAAACTTGTTTAAAGCTCTGCCTACGTACCCTTTGAACAATAGAGATCAAGTCGAGACGTAGTTCAATACATGATGATTTTTTTTTATTGTGACTGGACTTAAAGTATAAATATTTTTTCTTTAAGTTGCCTACGTACCCTTGGATGGAAGGGATCAAGTCATGACGTAGTTCAGATGAATGATTTTTTTTGTGGGTCGTTCACCTTTTAAGCTCGTGCGGGCCAGGAGCAACATGTAGTTTATACTCTTACGTTAAGGAGTATTACATTTTATGAGGTCTTATCTTCATCATGGTCTTGATCAAATCCTTTGCTTGTAGGATTGATTAGAATGATGAGATTTTTCTTCACCTTCAAGGAACCCTCTGTATTTATGTGGACAGAAAATTTCCTCTTCATGCGTGAAGGAACACGACTGTGAATCTTCTTGTCGCTACTTTCTTCATCGAAGAGTCTTGCCCCTACATTCTTCATCTTTCCTTCCTGTTGATCGCTTGTCACTTTGAGGCAATAAAAAACAGATGTTGAAGGTCGGTCTTTCTTTGATGTAGAGACACTTAACCTTTGGAAAGCTGAAGTTCGAGTGGAGGTAGAAGTTAGACATGAATTTTCTTCTTTTGTCGCGGCCATACTCATCCTTTGGAAGACCGAAGTTCGAGTAGTTGAAGGCTTGATGCGATTGAAGACAAAAGTTCTTTGGTCGACTTCTTTTGATTCGTCGACTTCTTCTGCGTTGATGTAGCATGAAGTTGCAAAGATTTCTTCCTCTTTTTTTATGGGAAGGAAACTTCTTGAGAAGAATTCTTTTAAGGTCACCCATTGTCGAGGTTGAGAAAAATATTTGTTTTCTCTTCTCTCGTGTTTAGGCTTCCTCGAATTGATTCTTCCTTTCTTCTTTGAAAGCTTATTGTTTCGTTTATCATCTCGAAACATGCAATCTTCTTTCTGGACGGGTCTTTGTCGTCGTATTTTCTGACGAGCCACGACGGTCCAACATTTATCCTCATTTTCGGCGACCTCATGTTTTACCTGAGAAATTTGTTTTGGGGTTTCATGTCCGAACCGAACAATTATTGGTTCGAAAGTCCCAAACTGGATCATACTTTCCTTTTGCTTCTCTTCTCTCGTGTTTAGGCTTCCTCGAATTGATTCTTCCTTTCTTCTGACCACCTACAGTGAGATGCTGAGATCTTCTCCAAGATCTCATAGGCTTCATTATAACTTTTGGACAACATGGAACCACCAGCAGATGAATTTAGCACTTGCCTGGTGCTGGGGTTGCATCCTTTGATAGTTTAGATTAGCCTCTTAAAACTGCTCAGCATGCGTAGCTTTAAGTCCTTACCTGCCTGTTTTTATAAATTGCTGCTGCTGAAATGTTTGCTTTTAGAATGTTCTGTCTATCCCTAGGACTTTTAGATTCTCTTTGTTTTACCCTAGACTAGATGCTTCTAGGACAAGTTTGGGGGTGTGCCACCTCAGACACTCATTGGGGACAATGAGTAGTTTAAGTTTGGGGGAGGCCACCCTAGGCCTAGGAACATTCCTCTCTCCCTTAAAGCATAAGCATTCTTCTTCTCCTTTACAAAAAAATGATGAACTGAAAAAAAATGAAAAATAGAACAAAGAGGGGTGTCTCTCTTAAAGTTGCTGAGTAATCAGTGCCAAGTGTGTAACCCACAAGTGACATTGCATCAAAAGGCAACCAAAGGAGAGGCTTCACCAAAGTGAGAAAGAAAAAAGGAAGAAATAGGGAAGAAGAATTTAGCTGCGAAGAGACTTCTACGCTTTCGGATGATGTTTCAACCCTCCTCTTTGACCTCCTTTTATAGTATTCTGCAGGTGCGATTAGGCCAAGGAGAACCATCCATTCTCAACGTCGTACTTCAACGTGGTTGGAGGAGAAAGAACAAATCCCTGAAATATCAGATCACAACAGAAAAAGGTTAGCCAACTTACGGATTTCACTTGAAACATTGCGGTTTTAGCAATGTTTCCGCAATGCTTCCGCAATGCACAGTTTTCATTCTTTTTTCTTCGTTTTTCATTTCTTTTCTTTCCTTTTGCACCCAAGTCCTAATTTAGCTTCCTTCATCTAATTCTCATATATAAGCATAAGTTTAAGCTAAATCCTATCAAAAACACCTAAGAGTGTACATCTTTCTAAGATAAATAAGTCCTTGCATAATCAGTGTGTTTTTGCCCCTTGAGGCCATAGGCTTCATTGATTGCCTTAGTTGAGAAATCCACCTCGATTCCTCTGACCACAGATAGGCCATCCTCAGGGTTCATCAAGTTGGCGTAGAAATCATACACCATGCTGGAGTAGGCGGGGACGGGTGGTCTGCACAGCTCTTCCCAGCCGTGATTGGTGATCCCTGCGCGCAAGAATTGCGGCAGGTCTGCTAGCGCGTCAAGGAACCCCTTCTCATGCAGCAGGTCCCTCTTCCTTAATTCAGTGCCTCTGGACTCAGCATCAGAGGACACATACCTCACAGAATGAGGCTCATCTTCGGGGTACAACTTGGCTTTCCCCTTATCTTTCGCTTTGGCTGATTCAGCAGCCTCGATCTTGAGCTTCTTCGGAGGGGCTCACTACTAACCTTCTTCGATGAAGGCTCACCCCTGGCTTTCTTTTTCTTGGACTTCTTCGAAGCTTTTGGCCGTTTGGCCTTGACAACCTTGGTGGCTTTCTTTCTCAATCTCGCCTTGGTTGTGATCTGTTGGAGGCAATCCCCCAATGTCTCATCCATCGAATCATCCCCCTGTGCTGAGCTCTCGGGGCTGACTTCTCTCAAAGGAGAGAAAACCTCTTCTTCCTCAGCTGCTTCATCGCCTTGTGCCGATTCTTGATGCTCTTCATCTGGAATTTCAGGTTCAGGCGTCTGGGAGATGGGTGATACTTCAAGGCTCTGCGGCGGTGGAGTTTGTGCAGAGCTCTGTGGAGATGGAGACGGTTCAGGGCTTCGCGCTGGTGGAGATGGCGAATGGCTTTGTCTGGCCGTCTCGTAGGATGGACGGCCACTCTCTTGACTCTCCACAGTGGGAGTCTTCTTCTTGATTGCTGCGTCGTCGACAACCATACTCCACTTCCTCTTCTTGGGCGTTCCTGCTGGTTCAGATGGCCCAGCAGGGATCTCCGTCACTACCTTCCACTTCTTCTTGCGAACAGGGAGCTTGGGAAGGCGTTCGGTTCGCGCGACTTCCACATCTGCCAAGGCAAGGAGTGCCTCTCTCGCAGCTATCTCAGCATCGGCGGCCTTCTTCTTGGACGCAGATCTTTCAGCTCTCGTTAGCACCATGGTGGAATCGTAGGAATCTAGAAAGAGGGATTGCAGAGGAAGAAGGAGAGAGCTTTCTTGGAGTTCTGTGAATGAAGGAAGCGTATGGGCCAACGCTATTCCAACGGCTATTTGTAATGATGAAAATCCCAACGGCTATTTCTGTTGCGGATTCAGCAAATCTTTCGCAATTAAATGGCCGTTGGAGATTTCTTCGTTTCAAATGCCCATATTTCCTCAACTCAATCTTTGATTTGGCCCAATATCTTCCCCGATTTTTAATCCAGGAGTCATCTCCTTGATTCCCTCTATTGATCCCCTATTAAAAGAAATAAAATCAACATCAAATTCGTAATAAAAATCACACAAAAAAATACACAAATCGTAACCGAAAGAATAGTAAAAAATAAACTAAGGCAGAGCCTCGCATGGACGAGCACAGTGATCACTCGTCCTCTCTCGCTCTTATTTTCACGTTTCAGTCAAGAGGAAGGCCGAGAGAGTCTTCACATCTCCTTCCTCATAGTAATGCTTCAATCGTGCACCATTAACCATGAACGGTTGCCCTTGCTGCAGGTTCCTAATCTCGATTGCACCATGAACAAACACGTTAGTTATTACAAAAGGACCTGACCATCTGGACTTAAGTTTGCCTGGAAATAATCTCAACCTTGAGTTAAATAACAAGACAAGTTGGCCTTTCTTAAAGTCCTTAATCCTAAGTCTACTATCATGCCAAATCTTAGTCTTTTCCTTATACATTTTAGCATTTTCATAGGACATATGTCTAAGCTCATCAAGCTCATGTAATTGCAGAGACCGCAATGTTCGCGCATCGGTCACGCAATAATTCAGTTCTTTCAAGGCCCAAAACGCTTTAATTTCCAATTCGAATGGTAAGTGACATGCTTTGCCATACACAAGTCTATAAGGAGACATACCTAGGGGTGTCTTATATGCAGTCCTATATGCCCAAAGTGCATCCTCGAGTTTAAACGACCAATCTTTTCTATTGGGTTTGACCACTTTTTCGAGTATGTTTTTAATCTCCCTATTTGATATTTCAGCTTGTCCATTCGAATGTGGGTGATAAGGAGTGGCTACTCTATGTCTAACATTATATTTAGCCAACACTTTTTCCATAGCTTTATTAATAAAGTGTGTCCCTTCATCACTAATTATAGCACGAGGTGTACCAAACCTAGTAAAGATATGCCTATTAAGGAACTTAATGACTGTTTTGGCATCATTGTTTGGACATGCTATGGCCTCTACCCACTTAGACACATAGTCTACAGCTACAAGTATGTAAAGGTTACCTGATGATGGAGGAAATGGTCCCATGAAGTCAATGCCCCACACATCAAAGAGCTCCAACTCTAAGATGTAAGTGAGAGGCATCTCATCCTTTCGACTAAGGTTACCTGTTCTCTGGCATTCATCACAGCTGTGTGCGTATTTGTGGGCATCCTTGAAGATCGTGGGCCAATAGTAGCCACTCTGGAACACCTTTGCAGCTGTCCTTTGGCCACCAAAATGTCCACCATAGGGGGCTGTATGGCAGTGCTGCAGCACAGACTTCGCCTCAGCAGCTGACACACACTTCCTTAGTAAACCGTCTGCACATGTCTTGTAAAGTGTAGGATCATCCCATATGAACTTCCTAGCTTCATGCAGGAACCTCTTCTTTTCTTGTCCTCCCTTGAAAGTTGGTAGTACCTGCGATGCAAGGAAGTTAGCAATGTCAGCAAACCAAGGTTCCTCATCGTTATCACGATGTGCTAATACAAAGACATGCTCATCGATAAAGGCATCAGAAATTGCGGTTTCCGCAATGTTATCGCAATTATGTTGCAATCTGGAAAGATGATCTGCAACCACATTTTCACAGCCTTTCTTATCTCTAATGTCCAGATCAAACTCTTGCAGTAACAATACCCACCTAATCAACCTAGGCTTCGCATCAGCCTTCCTCATAAGGTATTTTAGTGAAGAGTGATCTGTATACACGATTGTCCTAGTGCCTACAATGTAATTCCTAAACTTCTCACAGGCAAACACTACAGCTAGCATCTTCTTTTCCGTGGTTGTATAATTACATTGTGCCTCATTAAGTGTCTTACTAGCATAGTATACAGGGTGTGTTAGTTTGTCAATCTTTTGTCCTAGCATAACCCCTACAGCATAGTCACTTGCATCACATAACATCTCAAAGGGAAGGTCCGAATTTGGTTCTACTATAATAGGTGCTTTGACTAGTGCTTCCTTAAGGGTTTTCCAGGCTAGTAAACATTCTTTAGAGAAGATGAATGGTTTATTCAGCTCTAGAAGCTCACACAAAGGTTTGGAGATCTTAGAAAAGTTCTTAATGAACCTTCTATAGAAACCTGCGTGTCCTAAGAAACTTCTAATGGCTTTCACATTCTGAGGTTCCACCAACTTCTCTATTATTTCAATCTTGGCCCTATCGACCTCTACTCCTGCTCTAGACACTCTATGACCTAGGACTATCCCTTCTTCCACCATGAAGTGGCATTTCTCCCAATTAAGGACTAGGTTGGTCTCCTCACACCTAGCCAGGTCTTGTCCTAAGTTCTCTAAACAGTTTGTAAATGAATCACCAAAGACTGAGAAGTCTTCCATAAATATCTCTATCATGGATTCATCTAAGTCAGAAAAGATTGCCAACATGCACCTTTGGAACGTTGCTGGTGCATTGCATAAGCCAAAAGGCATTCTGCGAAAAGCAAATGTTCCAAAAGGGCAAGTGAAGGTGGTCTTCTCCTGGTCTTTGGGGTCTATAGTGATCTGGTTTTATCCTGAATAACCGTCTAGAAAGCAGTAATAAGCTCTACCAGCTATCCTATCTAACATCTGGTCAATAAATGGTAAAGGGAAGTGATCCTTTTTTGTTTCCTTATTCAATTTTCTATAGTCCATACAGACTCTCCATCCTGTAATAGTTCTAGTTGGAATCAGTTCATTGCTCTCATTTACTACTACAGTCATCCCCCCTTCTTAGGTACACATTGTATAGGACTCACCCACTGACTACTAGCTATAGGGAAGATTACACCTGCATCTAACCACTTTATAATCTCTTTCTTAACTACCTCTTTCATAGAGGGGTTCAACCTACGTTGGTGATCTACTCGGGGTGTATGCTCTTCCTCTAATATTATCTTATGCATGCAGTAAGAAGGGCTAATGCCTCTAATGTCAGCAATTGTCCATGCAATAGTCTTTCTATGTTGCTTAAGTAATAATATCAGCTCAACCTCATGCTTCTCACTCAATTTGGATGAAATAATAACATGCAGAGTATCATTACTTCCTAAGGATGCATACTTAAGATGAGTGGGTAAGGGTTTCAATTCTAAGACAGGTGGATGCTCAATGGATGGTTTTAATGGATTCAGGGATCTGTCAGTCAAGTCACTATTCATACAAACATGCTGTATTTTATCTACAGGTATATCCATTATCTCAGAAACATTCAAATCAGTTAAATCTAATTGTACATAATTATTAGCATGCTTAGTCAATAATTCATGCTCCAGTTGTTCTTCCATCAGTGAATCTACAATGTCCATGCTAGCACAAGATTCAGAGTCAGAGGGGTACCTTAAGGCTTTAAAAACACTAAATTTAACCTCCTCATCATGAACCCTCATGGTGAGCTCACCTTTCTGGACATCAATCAGGGCCCTACCTGTGGCTAGAAATGGTCTGCCTAATAGGATGGGGACCTCCTTGTCTGCTTCATAATCCAGGATGATGAAATCTGCAAGGAAAATAAACTTGTCAACCTTTACAAGAATATCCTCAATCTTACCCTCAGGGTAGGCTATGGATCTGTCTGCAAGTTGTAAAGTGACAGTGGTAGGGCGTGCTTCTCCTATTCCCAACTGGCGGAATAGTGATAGAGGCATGAGGTTTATGCTGGCTCCCAGGTCACAAAGAGCTCTGCCCACGTGCTTGCCTCCCAACTCCACTGGTAAGGTGAAGGAACCAGGATCCTTCTCCTTCTTGGGTAGCTTGTTCTGGAGTATAGCACTGCACTCCTCAGTGAGATTCACTGTTTCAAATTCACCAATGATCTTCTTGTTAGTGATTATTGTTGCGTGCTCAATGTGTTAAGAATAAATAAGCAAGAAGGTAGAGAGAGCACTCAGAACATGCAAGCATACATGGTCTTACAGCAAGTAGTAAGTATATTTCATTCGTTTTTTCCACAGAGACTTATTTTTAGCTATTCACGAAGTGTATTTGTTAAGAAAGAAGAGGTGGATTTGATGGGGTAAATTTGGTTTTTAATTGCCTACTTCCTACCGAACATATAAAGGAATGCATCATAAACAAATGAAAGTTGAAATTAGACTCAACGGACAAGAGATGGAATTACTAAACGAAGAAGAAAACAGCTAAACAGAATGGTAACTTAGCAGAATTGCGGACACCGCAATGTTATCGCAATTGTAAAAACAGCAAACGTGTGTAAAATGGAGAATTAAGGGCTACTAACGACTATCCTATAGGCATTTTAATACGATTCCCAAGCATTAGATCAACTCTCTATGCATCAAACTCACTCTATCTCATGTATCGTCCGATTTCATGCATTAGATTCTTTAGTTTACTCAACTCAAAGTAAGGTCTTAAGCATCTTGTTAAAACAGAAGTGTTTAGTTTGTACTAGGGAAACGCCTATTCCTAGGCCGTTTCCTGGTTACCATGAAAGGCTAGCATGATTATACGACTCTGAACTCTTACTCCTTCCAGAGGTTAGGAGTTCTTTGGACAAAATGGATGGCCAATCGAAATTGCCCGTGGAATGAAGCTTACATACAATCAATGCTTCGAAAGCTATCCTACATGCTTGGTTCACGTTTTTTAAGCCTATCGTTCTGTCATTAGCATGCCCCTAAGTGACTTAGCTACTCATGGATATATAGAGAACAGAAGTATAAGATAAAACAGACATGCTTATAAGGGAAATGTACTCAAAACAGTAAGACAAAACCGTAGCAGCAGAAGATGGAAACTGTGAAATGAAGACTTGTAATTTGATTACTTTGAATGTTTGAACGAACAAAGGGAAACTTAAAGTAAATAATCCAAAGACAGAAAGCAACGAAATGAAGTAGCCTAATCACTAAACCAGAAGCGATAACTAAACAATGCTGGAAATGAGAAAGGAAAGACAAAAAGCAGTAAATGGTGCTTGAAAGCCTCGTTGCAGTCGCCTCGAATGAAGGATCAAAAAGATCAGCCTTGCTTGGATGAATCCAATCAGGAGAGAAGAAGAATCTCCTCTCCTTCCTATCAGATTATCGATTCCAACAGCTGAGCTTCGCAACCCAGCAGACGGCAAAGGAAAACAGGAGAAAAGATGGACTGCGAGAAGACTTCTACGCTTTCGGATGATGCTTGAACCTCCGACTTTGACCCCCTTTTATAGTAGTTTGCAGGTGCGTTTGGGCCAAGGAGAACCATCAATCTTCAACGTCATATATCAGAATGGATGGAGGAGAAAGAACGAATCCCTGAAATCACGGAAATTAACAGAAAAAGATCAGTCAACTTACGGTTTTCACTTGAATAATTGCGGCTTCAGCAATGTTTCCGCAATGCTGTCGCAATGCAGTTTTTTTCATTCTTTTCCTTCGGTTTTCAACCCTTTTCTTTCCTATTGTGTATAAGTCCTAATTTAGCTACCTTCTTCTCATTCTCATATTTAAGCATAGGTTTAGGCTAAATGCTATCAAAAACACCTAAAAGTGTGTATCTTCCTAAGCTAAATGGGTCCTAAATAAGTCACTTTCAGAGCCTTAACACACCCCCAAACTTAAGGTTTTGCTTGTCCTCAAGCACACTAAGGACTTACCTAGGCTGCCGTTTCATCTTCTTTAACCACCTACTGACTTCCTTATACCCCTATCTATAGCAATGCTGTCCTGTGACACACTTCTACGCTTAAAACTACCCTCTTATCTAGCTTCTTCTGACTTTGCCCGCCTAACACTCCTTCTGCTTTCATTAACTTCCTACAGCTGATCTATTTACTTTTGTCATATCATGCCACTATCCCTAAGGTTTCAAATTCTGCCTAGCTTTACCTCAGACTCAGTACATGCTTCTAGCTTTATTTTTAATGTGTCTAGGTTTCCTTAGAGTCATGTCAGTCTTAGTATTAACGGTGACAGTAGTACTTTTAGAGAACAACCTAAACCCTGGCATCACTATATTGGATAAACACTCATCTCCCTAAACAACCCTACAAGTTACAACTTTGTGCTTAGCTAATTGAGGATCAGAGTTCTTTTTAAATAGGACACCTAAGCCACAAAGTTATAACTCCTAGGTATACATTCTTCTTCCCTATGCTTTTCCCTTTTTCTTACTTAGGTGGAGCCTTTCCTTTGGTTGCCTTTTGCTGCAATGCCACTTGTGGGTTACACACTTGGCACTGATTACTTAGCAACCTAAGAAAGACCCCCCTCTTTATTCTATTGTTCATTTTTTTTTTCAGTTCATCATTTTTTGTAAAGGAGAAGAAGAATGCTTATGTTTCTAAGGGAGAGAGGAATGTTCCTAGGCCTAGGGTGGCCTCCCCCAAACTTCAACTACTCATTGTCCCCAATGAGTGTCTGAGGTGGCACACCCCCAAACTTGTCCTAGAAGCATCTAGTTTAAGGTAAAACAAAGAGAATCTAAAAGACCTAGGCATAGACAGAACATTCTAAAAGAAAATATCATAGCAGCAGGAATTTGAAAAAAACAGACAGATAAGGTCTTAAAGCTGTGCATGCTGAGCTTTTTAGAGGTTAATTTAAACTATCAAAGGATGTCCTATGACACTCATCCAGCATGCTCTTAGATAAGCTATATAAGGTAGTCATGATAGCAGCAAAAGATGGAATTTAAACAGATCACAGCCTAGCTAAACAGATAGTCCCAAAACATGCTTTCAGTAATAAAAATTGCGGGGACCGCAATTATTTCGCAATTAAGTCAGGGCAGATATAACAGTGATTAAGGCCCCTAAGCAAGCTCTTTCCAGTCATTCAAGCTCTCCTAAAAATAAAACAAAACTACCCTACCTAGTCACCTATCATCAAGCTATACTAAGCAAAATTAAAAACACAAAACTAAGCATCTAAAACAGATCAAAAGTGTACTAAAAACAGCATAATTCACATAGGCTATCAGAAAGCAGAAAATTGTTTTTTTTTTTTCTAAGGGAACAGCAATACTCCCTTCAGTGCAATTCAAACCAGCACTCAAACGTCTTCATCCTCATCAGGTTGTCGCGGTCGTGGAGGCACCCATGGAGTCAAGAGATTTGTGGGGAAGTCAGGGAAGATGCACCCAAGTTGGTCTGCAACTTCCTTGTCCCTTGCCTGCGCGTAAGTGGCCCATTGAGCCATCCTCCTTTGCATATCCATCAGGCATGCCATGGATAGGGACTGATCAGCAGCCAGCCGATCCAGTTCAAACTCCATATTCCCCTTCCTCTTCAGCCTCAAGCTAGCAGGCAGCTCCAAGTGGCCTGTGTAAGCCATCTGCTGCTCCAGTCGCTCAGTGGGGACTCCTGCAAGCAAACATAGTTTGGTTATGGTGTTAGGGAAAAACAGTGGTCCCTTACCTTTCTTGGCGCACTCAGCAATGGCAGCTGACATAATCTCCCCCACATTGACCGTGAGACCTCGCATAATGGCGTAGACCAGCAGCGATCTGCTCTGGTTGATGGTCGTCTCATGGGTCACAGGGGCCAGCTTCCTCCGTACAAAGGCAAACCATACAGCTGCCTTTGCTGTCAGGTTGGCACTCATGAGAGTGTGCCTCCCATTGCGTGATACAGTCCACGCTGCTTCAGGTTGGCCAATGGTTCGAATGGCCTCCTCCAGCACTGCCTCAGTAGGCTCATCAACGATCCGTGCATAATCAGTGTGTCTTTGGCCCTTGAGGCCATAAGCTTCGTTGATAGCTTTTGCTGAGTAGTCCACCTCTACTCCCCTCACCACAGAGAGCCCCTCTTCAGAGTTGCGCAGGTTGGCGTAGAAGTCGTATACCATAGCTGTGTAAGCCGGATTGGGTGGCCTACACAACTCCTCCCAGCTGTGATTGATAATCCCTGCGTGCAAGAACTGCGGCAGGTCAGCAGGTCTGTCGAGGAAGCCCTTCTCATGTAGCAACTCCCTCTTCCTCAGCTCAACGCCTCTGGACTCAGCATCAGAGGAAACATACCTCACTGACTGAGGCTCATCTTCAGGGTAGAGCTTGGCCTTCCCTTTATCTGCTGGCTTGGCTGACTCGGCAGCCTCAACCTTGAGTCGTTTAAGCGAAGGCTCAGTGCTTTCGTTGTCTGCTGAAGGCGCCCTTTTGGCCTTCTTCTTTTTCAGCCTCTTGGATCGCTTGGCCTTGACAATCTTGGCCTTCTTCTTCTTCTTGAGCTTTGCCTTGATGTTGATCTGCTGGAGGCATGCCCCCAGCGTCTCTTCCATGGAATCATCCTGCTGCGCAGGGCTCTCGGCACTTGCTTCCCTCATAGGTGAGAAAACCTCCTCGTCCTCACCTTCCCCACTGCCCTGCGTTGATTCTTGATAATCCCCATATGGGAATTCAGGGTCAGGCCGTGGGGAAGTGTGTGACGGCGTGGTGTTTTGCTCTGCTGTAGGTGTCTGCGCAGAACTCAGTGGCGAAGATGGCAGTTCAGGACTCTGCGCTGGCGGTGATGACGGCAACTCTGGGCTCTGCACTCGTTCAGATGGTGAAGGGTTGTGCGCAGGTGATGCAGATGGCGACGAATCCTTCTTGGTCGGCTCGTGGGATGCGCGATCCGTTTCTTGACTCTCCACAGAGGGAGTCTTTGCTCTGCTTGGTTCGGCGGCCATCTCGACACTCCACCGGCGCTTCTTGGGCGTGTCCGCTGGTTCAGAAGGGCCAGCAGGGATTTCTGTGACAACCCTCCACTTCTTCCTACGGATCGGAAGTTTGGGAAGAGGTCCGGTGCGTACAGCACCAGCATCTGCAAGGGTAAGAAGTGCTTCCCTCGCAGCCGCTTCAGCTTCATCAGCCCTCTTCTTGGCTGCAGATCTTTCAGCCCGTGTGAACACCATTGTTGAGTCTTGGAGATTTTGAGAGAAGAATCAAAGATGAAGAGAATCGCAGAGTTCTTGGAAATCAGAGAATGGGAGAATCGTATCGATCGAGCGCCTTCTAACGGATATAAAGGAAACGGTTAAATCCCAACGGCTATATTTTGCGGATCCTGCAATTCCAGCGCAATTTTAGGGATTTTTTTTCATCTAAATGGCAAACTTTGCTCGTCCGTATCTTTTATTTGGCTCGATCGTTTCTTGATTTTTAAAGCTGGAATTACTCTCCTTGATTCCCTCTTTCGATTCCCTACAAAAAGAAATAAAAGCAACATCAAATTCGTAATTAAAATCATACAACAAAACACACAAATGATAACCGGAAAATCGCAAAAAATAAACTAAGGCATGAGCCTTATGTTGACGAGCACAGCAATCACTCGTCCTCTCTCGTTCTTGTTTTCACGTTTCAGACAAAAGGAAGGCCGAGAGAGTCTTCACATCTCCTTCCTCATAGTAGTGCTTCAACCTTGCACCATTAACCATAAATGGTTGGCCTTGCTGCAAGTTCTTTATCTCTATGGCACCATGAACAAACACATTAGTAATCACAAATGGACCTGACCATCTAGACTTAAGTTTCCCTGGAAATAATTTCAACCGAGAGTTAAACAACAAGACAAGTTGACCCTTCTTAAAATCCTTAACTCTAAGTCTACTATCGTGCCAAATCTTGGTCTTTTCTTTATACATTTTAGCATTTTCATAGGCCATATGTCTAAGCTCATCAAGCTCATGTAATTGCAAAGACCTCAGTGTTCCTGCATCCTTTACACAAAAATTCAATTCCTTCATGGCCCAAAATGCTTTGTTTTCTAACTCAAGTGGTAAGTGACAAGTCTTGCCATAAACCAGCCTATAAGGAGACATACCTAGGGGTGTCTTATATGCTGTCCTATAAGCCCAAAGTGCATCCTCAAGCTTGAAGGACCAGTCTTTCCTATTAGGTTTGACCACTTTTTCTAGGATGTTCTTAATTTCCCTATTTGAAATTTCAGCCTGTCCAATCGAGTGTGGGTGATAGGTGTTAAGTCTCTGAAAGTGACTTATTTAGGACCCATTTAGCTTAAGAAGATGTACACTTTTAGGTATTTTTGATAGCATTTAGCCTAAACCTATGCTTAAATATGAGAATAAGAAGAAGGTAGCTAAATTAGGACTTATGCACAATAAGAAAGAAAAGGGTTGAAAACCGAAGGAAAAGAATGAAAAAAACTGCATTGCGACAGCATTGCGAAAACATTGCTGAAGCCGCAATTATTCAAGTGAAAACCGTAAGTTGACTGATCTTTTTCTGTTAATTTCCGTGATTTCAGGGATTCGTTCTTTCTCCTCCATCCATTCTGATATACGACGTTGAAGATTGATGGTTCTCCTTGGCCCAAACGCACCTGCAAACTACTATAAAAGGGGGTCAAAGTCGGAGGTTCAGTCATCATCCGAAAGCGTAGAAGTCTTCTCGCAGTCCATCTTTTCTCCCTGTTTTCCTTTGCCGTCTGTTGGAGTGAGAGTCTCAGCTGTTAGAATCGATAATCTGATAGGAAGGAGAGGAGATTCTTCTTCTCTCTCGATTGGATTCATCCAAGCAAGGCTGACCTTTCATCCCCTTCATTCGAGGCGACTGCAACGAGGCTTTCAAGCTCCATTTACTGCTTTTTGTCTTTCCTTTCTCATTTCCAGCATTGTTTAGTTATCGCTTCTGGTTTAGTGATTAGTCTACTTCATTTCGTTGCTTTCTGTCTTTGGATTATTTACTTTAAGTTTCCCTTTGTTCGTTCAACACTCAAAGTAATCAAATTACAAGTCTTCATTTCACAGTTTCCATCTTCTGATGCTACGGTTTTGTCCTACTATTTTGAGTACATTTCCCTTCTAAGCATGTCTGTTTTATCTTATACTTCTGTTCTCTATATATCCATGAGTAGCTAAGTCACTTAGGGGCATGCTAATGACAGAACTATAGGCTAAAAAACGTGAACCAAGCATGTAGGATAGCTCTCGAACCATTGATTGTATGTAAGCTTCATCCCACGGGCAATTTCGATTGGCCATCCATTTTGTCCAAAGAACTCCTAACCTCTGGAAGGAGTAAGAGTTCAGAGTCGTATAATCATGCTAGCCTTTCATGGTAACCAGGAAACGGCCTAGGAATAGGCGTTTCTCTAGTACAAGCTAAACACTTCTGCTTTAACAAGATGCTTAAGACCTTACTTTGAGTTGAGTAAACTAAAGAATCTAATGCATGGAATCGGACGATACATGAGATAGAGTGAGTTTGATGCATAGAGAGTTGATCTAATGCTTGGGAATCGTATTAAAATGCCTATAGGATAGTCATTAGTAGCCCTTAATTCTCCATTTTACACACGTTTACTGTTTTTACAATTGCGATAACATTGCGGTGTCCGCAATTCTGCTAAGTTACCATTCTGTTTAGCTGTTTTCTTCCTCGTTTATTAATTCCATCTCTTGTCCTTTGAGTCTAATTTCAACTTGCATTTGTTTATGTTGCATTCCTTTACACATTCAGCAAAAATTAGATAATTAAAAACCAATTTTACCCCATCAAATCCACCCCTTCTTTCTTAACAAATACACTTCGTGAATAGCTAAAAATAAGTCTCTGTGGAAAAAACGAATGAAATATACTTACTACTTGCTGTGAGACCATGTATGCTTGCATGTCCTGAGTGCTCTCTCTACCTTCTTGCTTATTCTTATTAATACATTGAGCACGCAACAATAGGGAGTGGCTACTCTATGTCTAATGTTATATTTAGCCAACACTCTCTCCATAGCCTTGTTAATGAAATGTGACCCCTCATCACTAATGATGGCACGAGGTGTCCCAAACCTAGTAAAAATGTGCCTATGCAAGAAGTTGGTGACTGTTTTAGCATCATTATTAGGACATGCTTTGGCTTCTACCCACTTGGACACATAGTCTACTGCCACTAATATGTAAAGGTTACCTGATGATGGAGGGAATGGCCCCATGAAGTCAATGCCCCACACATCAAAGAGCTCCAACTCTAAGATGTAGGTGAGGGGCATCTCATCCTTTCGACTGAGGTTACCTGTTCTTTGGCATTCATCACAGCTGTGGGCATAGTTGTGGGCATCCTTGAAGATTGTTGGCCAATAGTAGCCACTCTGAAATACCTTTGCAGCTGTTCTTTGGCCACCAAAGTGTCCACCATAAGGAGCTGCGTGACAGTGCTGCAGCACAGATTTCGCTTCAGCAGCTGAAACACACTTCCTCAGCAAGCCATCAGCACAGGTTCTGTAAAGTGTGGGGTCATCCCAGATGAATTTCCTTGCTTCATGAAGGAACCTCTTCTTCTCTTGTCCTCCCTTGAAAACTGGTAATACCTGTGATGCACGGAAGATAGCAATGTCAGCAAACCAAGGTTCCTCATCGTTATCACGATGAGTCAAAACAAAGACATGTTCATCAATAAAAGCATCAGAAATTGCGGTGTCCGCAATTTTTTCGCAATTGTGCTGCAATCGAGAAAGGTGATCTGCAACCACATTTTCACAACCTTTCTTGTCTCGAATATCCAGATCAAATTCTTGCAGCAATAACACCCACCTAATCAACCTAGGCTTGGCATCAGCCTTCCTCATAAGATATTTCAAGGCAGAATGGTCAGTGTATACAATTGTCCTTGTGCCTACAATATAGTTCCTGAATTTCTCACAAGCAAACACTACAGCAAGCATCTCTTTCTCAGTAGTTGTATAATTACATTGAGCCTCATTCAAGGTCTTACTAGCATAATAGACAGGGTGTGTTAGTTTGTCAATCTTCTGGCCTAACATGACCCCTACAGCATAGTCACTAGCATCACATAACATCTCAAATGGGAGATCCCAATCTGGCCCTATAATAACAGGTGCTGTAACTAGTGCTTTCTTAAGGGTGGTCCAAGCTACTACACATTCCTTAGAGAAGATGAATGGCCTATTTAGTTCTAGCAGCTCACACAGAGGTTTGGCTATCTTAGAAAAGTCCTTAATGAACCTTCTAATGGCCTTGACATTCTGAGGCTCTACCAACTTCTCTATGATCTCTATTTTGGCCCTATCGACCTCTACACCTGCCCTTGACACTCTATGACCTAAGACAATCCCTTCATCCACCATGAAATGGCACTTTTCCCAATTTAGAACTAGGTTAGTCTCTTCACATCTAGCCAAGACTTGTCCTAGGTTTTCTAGACAGTTTGTAAATGAGTCCCCAAAGACTGAGAAGTCATCCATGAATATTTCTATCATGGACTCATCCAACTCAGAGAAGATTGCCATCATGCACCTTTGGAAAGTTGCCGGTGCATTGCATAAGCCAAAAGGCATTCTGCGAAAGGCAAAAGTTCCAAAAGGGCAAGTGAAGGTAGTCTTCTCTTGGTCTTTGGGGTCTATAGTAATCTGGTTATAGCCCGAATAACCATCTAAGAAACAATAGTAGGCTCTACCAGCTATTCTGTCTAACATCTGGTCAATGAACGGTAGAGGGAAGTGGTCTTTTTTAGTTTCTTTATTTAATTTCCTGTAATCCATGCACACTCTCCATCCTGTGACAGTCCTAGTTGGAATCAGTTCATTGTTCTCATTGACTACCACAGTCATCCCACCCTTTTTAGGTACACATTGGATAGGACTCACCCACTGGCTACTAGCTATGGGAAAGATCACACCAGCATCTAACCATTTTATTATTTCTTTCTTAACTACCTCTTTCATAGAGGGATTCAGCCTACGTTGATGATCTACTCTAGGTGTGTGCTCTTCCTCTAGTATAATCTTATGCATGCAATAAGAAGGGCTAATGCCTCTAATATCAGCAATAGTCCATGCAATAGCCTTCCTATGTTGCTTAAGCAGTAATATCAGTTCAACCTCATGCTTTTCACTTAGTTTAGAAGAAATGATAACAGACAGAGTTTCATTACTCCCTAAATATGCATACTTGAGGTGAGTGGGTAGTGGTTTCAGTTCTAAAACAGGTGGATGCTCAATGGATGGCTTTAAAGGATTCACAGATCTATCAGTTAGGTCTATATTCATACATACATGTTGTGGTTTATCTACAGGCATATCCATTATGTCAGATACATTCAAGTCAGCTACATCTAACTGTACATAATCATTAGCATGCTTGGTTAATAATACATGCTCCAATTGTTCTTCCATTAAAGAATCAACAACGTCCATACTAGCACAGGATTCAAGGTCAGAGGGGTACCTCAAAGCTTTATACACACTAAATTTCACCTCTTCATCATGAACCCTCATAGTGAGCTCACCTTTTTGGACGTCTATCAGTGCCCTACCTGTGGCTAGAAATGGTCTGCCTAGCAGGATGGGGACCTCCTTGTCTGCTTCATAATCCAGGATAATGAAATCTGCAAGGAAAATAAATTTGTCAACCTTTACTAAAATATCCTCAATTTTACCTTCTGGATATGCAATGGATCTGTCTGCTAATTGTAAGGTGACAGTGGTTGGACGTGCTTCTCCTATTCCCAACTGGCGGAATAGTGATAGGGGCATGAGGTTTATGCTGGCGCCCAGGTCACAAAGCGCTCTGCCCACGTGCTTGCCTCCAAGTTCTACAGGTAAGGTGAAGGAACCAGGATCCTTCTCCTTCTTAGGCAGCTTGTTTTGGAGTATGGCACTGCACTCCTCAGTGAGGTTTACTGTTTCAAACTCACCAATTATTTTTTTGTTAGTAATAATGTCCTTCAAAAACTTCACATAGGAAGGCATAGACTGTAAAACTTCTACAAAAGGAATGTTGACATGCACTTGCTTAAGAATTTCTAAGAATTTATTAAAATGAACTTCCTGTTCCTGCTTCTTCTTAAGCCTTCGAGGGTATGGAGGTGGTGGCACATATGTAGGCACGTCAGCGCGCCTTAGGATAGGTGGAGGCCTTGGAATTTCTTCTATCTCCTCAATCATTGGCTCTAGCCTGGCTCCTGATGTGCTAGTTGGTGGTGGACCTTGGGTTGGCAGAGACTCCAGTGGAGCACTAGACTCAGTGTTCTCTACTCTCTTTGGTGTGTCCTTTGTGTTGCTCACCAAGGGTCTGCCACTTCTAAGTTCAATTGCTTGAACTTGCTCTTTACCATCTCTCCTTGGCACCTCGGTGTCAGCAGGGAGTCTACCTTGGGGCCTACTCTTGAGTTCATTGGCCAATTGGCCTATTTGGTTCTCTAGGCTCCTAAGAGTAGCTTGCTGGCTTTGAAGAGTAGCATCATTCTTAGCTATGTATTCCTTGAGTAAGTTTTCTACAGAAGATCCTACAGGTTGGTTGTAAGGTTTTTGATACATAGATTGGTTATGTTGGGGAGTGAAACCAGGTGTTCCACTCGGTCTAGGCTGGTTAGGATTTTGGTTAGCATTTTGTTGGCCACCCCATGACAGGTTTGGGTGGTTCCTCCAACCAGGGTTGTAAGTATTGGAATAGGGGTTGTTCCTAGGCTGCTGCTGGCTTCCAATGTAGCAGACTGAGGCTGGATTCCCAGGGCAGTATTCATACAGGTGCCCTTCCCCACAGAATCCACATACAAGTGTCTCACCTTGACTTGTTTGGGTGCCCATTGACATGGCGGTAGCGGTGTTGGCACTTGTTTGGAGATTGGCTTGAGCCATTTGCTTAACTAAGTTGGTCAGGGCATTTATTTGGGTGCTCATTGCACTTAGAGCATCCTTGTCTTGAGCCCTAGTTGGCTCAACTGGATCATCTGACCACCTACAGTGAGATGCTGAGATCTTCTCCAAGATCTCATAGGCCTCGTTGTAACTCTTGGACAACATGGAACCACCAGCAGATGAATTTAAGACTTGCCTAGTGCTGGGGTTGCATCCTTTGAAAAAGACCTCTATTTGGATACACCATGGGATGCCATGATGTGGACATTTGAGAAGAAGATCTTTGAACCTTGTCCAAGCTTCGTGAAGAGATTCATTATCAGCTTGTTTGAACTTAACTATATCATCACGAAAGGTAGAATTCCTATCAGGTGGGAAGTATTTGACTAGGAATTTCTCTGCTAAGTCTGTCCAATTAAGGACAGATCCAGAGGGTAATGAGTTCAACCATGTTTTAGCTTTGTCCCTCAAAGAGTAAGGGAACAAGTATAGCCTCAAAGCTTCTTGGGACACTCCAGGGATGATGAAGGTATCACTAACTCCTAAGAAGTTCCTAAGATGGTTGTGGGGGTCCTCATTTTCTATTCCAAAGAATTGTCCCACAGTGGACAACATTTGGAACATCACTGGCTTTAACTCGAATGAGTTGGCAGTGATTTCAGGACGGATTATGCTGGGGTTCAGCTCCCCAGGCATAGGTACTAGGTATGAAAGAATGGCACTATTCTTGTCATTCGCTATTTCGATGGGGTTGCGAATGACAGGTACCGGATTTGGAACTATCTCGTCCATTTCTTCGATTTCAGGTATGATTTGAGGTATAGGAGGTTGTTTAAAGAGTTGTTTCTTTGCTTTGTTTCTAGCTTTAAGTAGTCTCTCAGGCTCAGGATTGAACTCTAGATATCTACTTGAAGGCTCACTCATAAACTAACCCAATAGTACCTGCAAAAGAAATGAAACAGATCAGCTTCAATAAGCAATAAACTTGGTTTTTCAAACTTAACAAACTTCGTTTTCACTTAAAATAAGTCCCCGGCAGCGGCGCCAAAAACTTGTTGCGTGCTCAATGTGTTAAGAATAAATAAGCAAGAAGGTAGAGAGAGCACTCAGAACATGCAAGCATACATGGTCTTACAGCAAGTAGTAAGTATATTTCATTCGTTTTTTCCACAGAGACTTATTTTTAGCTATTCACGAAGTGTATTTGTTAAGAAAGAAGGGGTGGATTTGATGGGGTAAATTTGGTTTTTAATTGCCTACTTCCTACCGAACATATAAAGGAATGCAACATAAACAAATGAAAGTTGAAATTAGACTCAACGGACAAGAGATGGAATTACTAAACGAAGAAGAAAACAGCTAAACAGAATGGTAACTTAGCAGAATTGCGGACACCGCAATGTTATCGCAATTGTAAAAACAGCAAACGTGTGTAAAATGGAGAATTAAGGGCTACTAACGACTATCCTATAGGCATTTTAATACGATTCCCAAGCATTAGATCAACTCTCTATGCATCAAACTCACTCTATCTCATGTATCGTCGGATTCCATGCATTAGATTCTTTAGTTTACTCAACTCAAAGTAAGGTCTTAAGCATCTTGTTAAAACAGAAGTGTTTAGTTTGTACTAGGGAAACGCCTATTCCTAGGCCGTTTCCTGGTTACCATGAAAGGCTAGCATGATTATACGACTCTGAACTCTTACTCCTTCCAGAGGTTAGGAGTTCTTTGGACAAAATGGATGGCCAATCGAAATTGCCCGTGGAATGAAGCTTACATACAATCAATGCTTCGAAAGCTATCCTACATGCTTGGTTCACGTTTTTTAAGCCTATAGTTCTGTCATTAGCATGCTTCTAAGTGACTTAGCTACTCATGGATATATAGAGAACAGAAGTATAAGATAAAACAGACATGCTTAGAAGGGAAATGTACTCAAAACAGTAAGACAAAACCGTAGCAGCAGAAGATGGAAACTGTGAAATGAAGACTTGTAATTTGATTACTTTGAATGTTTGAACGAACAAAGGGAAACTTAAAGTAAATAATCCAAAGACAGAAAGCAACGAAATGAAGTAGCCTAATCACTAAACCAGAAGCGATAACTAAACAATGCTGGAAATGAGAAAGGAAAGACAAAAAGCAGTAAATGGTGCTTGAAAGCCTCGTTGCAGTCGCCTCGAATGAAGGATCAAAAAGATCAGCCTTGCTTGGATGAATCCAATCAGGAGAGAAGAAGAATCTCCTCTCCTTCCTATCAGATTATCGATTCCAACAGCTGAGCTTCGCAACCCAGCAGACGGCAAAGGAAAACAGGAGAAAAGATGGACTGCGAGAAGACTTCTACGCTTTCGGATGATGCTTGAACCTCCGACTTTGACCCCCTTTTATAGTAGTTTGCAGGTGCGTTTGGGCCAAGGAGAACCATCAATCTTCAACGTCATATATCAGAATGGATGGAGGAGAAAGAACGAATCCCTGAAATCACAGAAATTAACAGAAAAAGATCAGTCAACTTACGATATTCACTTGAATAATTGCGGCTTCAGCAATGTTTCCGCAATGCTGTCGCAATGCAGTTTTTTTCATTCTTTTCCTTCGGTTTTCAACCCTTTTCTTTCCTATTGTGTATAAGTCCTAATTTAGCTACCTTCTTCTCATTCTCATATTTAAGCATAGGTTTAGGCTAAATGCTATCAAAAACACCTAAAAGTGTGCATCTTCCTAAGCTAAATGGGTCCTAAATAAGTCACTTTCAGAGACTTAACAATTATATCCTTCAAAAACTTAACATAGGAAGGCATAGACTATAAAACTTCTACAAAAGGAATATTAACATGCACTTGCTTAAGAATTTCTAAAAATTTATTAAAGTGCACTTCTTGTTCTTGTTTTTTCTTTAGCCTTCGAGGAAATGGAGGTGGTGGCACATATGCAGGCACTTCAGGTCGCCTCAGGATAGGTGGAGGCCTTGGAATTTCTTCTATCTCTTCTATGATTGGCTCCAGCCTTGCTCCTGATGTGCTTGGTGATGGTTGACCATGGTTTGGCAGAGATTCCAGTGGAGCATTAGACTCTTTGTTCTCTACTCTCTTTGGGGTTTCTTTTATGTTGCTCACCAAGGGTCTCCCACTTCTAAGTTCAATTGCTTGAACTTGTTCTTTTCCATCTCTCCTTGGCACCTCAGTGTCAGCAGGTAGTCTACCTTGGGGCCTACTTTTGAGTTCATTGGCTAGTTGCCCTATTTGGTTCTCTAGGCTCCTAAGGGTAGCTTGCTGACTTTGTAGAGTGGCATCATTCTTGGCAATGTACTCTTTGAGTAGATTTTCTACAGATGACCCTACTGGTTGGTTGTATGGTTTTTGATACATGGATTGGTTATGTTGGGGAGTGAAACCAGGTGTTCCACTCGGTCTTGGTTGGTTAGGAGCTTGGTTAGTATTTTGCTGGCCACCCCATGAAAGATTTGGGTGGTTCCTCCAACCAGGATTGTAGGTGTTGGAATAGGGGTTGTTCCTTGGCTGCTGTTGGCTTCCAACATAGCAGACTGAGGCTGGATTCCCAGGGCAGTATTCATGCAAGTGCCCTTCCCCACAGAATCCACAGACTAGTGTCTCACCTTGACTTGGTTGTGTGCCCATTGACATGGCTGTGGCGGTGTTGACACTAGTTTGGAGATTGGCTTGAGCCATTTGTTTGACTAGGTTGGTCAGGGCGCTTATTTGGCTACTCATGGCATTGAGTGCGTCCTTATTTTGAGCTCTACTTGGCTCGATTGGATCATCTGACCACCTACAGTGAGATGCTGAGATCTTCTCCAAGATCTCATAGGCTTCATTATAACTTTTGGACAACATGGAACCACCAGCAGATGAATTTAGCACTTGCCTGGTGCTGGGGTTGCATCCTTTGAAAAAGACCTCTATTTGGATACACCAAGGAATGCCATGGTGTGGACATTTAAGCAGAAGGTCCTTAAACCTTGTCCAAGCTTCGTGAAGAGACTCATTTTCAGCTTGTTTGAACTTTATTATGTCATCACGAAAGGTAGAATTCCTATCAGGTGGGAAGTATTTTACTAGGAATTTCTCCGCCAAGTCTGTCCAATTGAGGACTGATCCAGAGGGTAATGAGTTTAACCACGTCTTTGCTTTGTCCCTTAAAGAGTAAGGGAAGAGGTAGAGCCTCAAGGCTTCTTGGGAAACTCCAAGGATGATAAAGGTATCACTAACTCCTAGGAAGTTTCTAAGATGGTTGTGGGGGTCCTCATTTTCTACTCCAAAGAATTGTCCCACAGTGGACAACATTTGGAACATTACTGGCTTTAACTCGAAGGAGTTGGCAGTAATTTCAGGGCGGATTATGCTTGGGTTTAGCTCCCCAGGCATAGGTACTAGGTAGGAAAAAATGGCACTATTCTTATCATTCGCTATTTCGATGGGATTGCGAGTGGTAGGTACCGGATTTGGGACTGGTATATCCATTTCTGTGTGGAGGGATTGCGAAGACTCCGTAGAATCAGCAATTATTGGAGGTATAGAGGGTTGGTTAAAGAGACGTTTCTTAGCTTTGTTTCTGGCCCTAAGTAATCTCTCAGGCTCAGGATTGAACTCTAGATCGCTACTTGAATGTTCATTCATAAACTAACCCAATGGTACCTGCAAAAGAAATGAAAATAGATCAGCTCCAATAGATACTAAACTTTGTGTTTCTAACTTAACAATTTTCGTTTTCACTAAACTAAATCCCCGGCAGCGGCGCCAAAAACTTGTTGCGTGCTCAATGTTTAAAAGAAATATGCAAGGATAGAGCACTCAGAACATGCAAGCATACATGATCTTGTAGCAAGTAATAAGTATTTTTTCATTCGTTTTCCCACAGAGATTTATTATTAGTTACTCGCGAAGTGTATTGCTAAGTAAGAATGGGTGGATTTGATGGGGTAGATTTGGTTTTAAGTTGCCTAATTACTAAGGAATATGTAAAGGATAGATGCATAAACAAGTGCAAGTCAATGATAAACTCAAATGTAAAGAGAAGAGATTAACAAACGAAGAGAAAAATGACTAAGGCAGAATTTTAACTAAAAAGAATTGCGAGAACAGCAATTTTACCGCAATGTTACTAACAGCGAAAGTGTGTAAAATGTGGAAAAAAGGGCTACTAATGACTCCTCTATTGGCTTTTTCACACGATACTCAAGCAGTAGATCAACTCACTATGCATCAAACTAACTCATTCTCATGTATCTTCCGATTTCATGCATTAGATTCTTTAGTTTACTCATGTCCATGTAAGGTCTTAAGCATCTTGTTAAAACAGTAAGTTATGATTTGTACTAGGAAAACGCCTATTTCTAGGTCGTTTTCTGGCTACCTTGAGAGGCTAGCATGAGTGTATGACTCTGAACTCTTACTCCTTCCAGAGGTTAGGAGTTCTTTGGACAAAATGGATGGCCAATCGAAATTGCCCGTAGGATGAAGCTTACATACAATCAATGCATTCGAAAGCTATCCTACATGCTTGGTTCACGTGTTTTAGCCTATAGCCTTGTCATTAGCATGCCCCTATGTGACTTAGTTACTCATGGATGTAGAGAGAATAAGAAACGTAGATGAAGAAGGCATGCTTAGAAGAAATTTAAAGACAAAACAACAAGGAAAAACAGTAGGCAGAGAAGATAAAGAAATTGTGAAATGATGAATTGTGCTTTTGATTAATCAATCGTTTGAACGAAACAAATGGAGACTTAGAGTTACTAACATGAAGACAGAAAGCAACGAAATGGAATGGATTAACTAATGGAAAATAAATAACAACAAACGGTGCTGGAAATAAGAAATTAAAGACAGAAAGCAGTAAAGGTGCGCTTGATCGCCTCGTCGCAGATGCCTCGGCTGAAGGGAGGGAAAAGTAAGCCTTGCTTGGATGAATCCAATCAGAAGAGAAGATGAATCTTCTCTCCTTCCTATCAGATTGTCGACTCCAACAGCTAAGCTTTCCAACCCAACAGACGGAAGATAAAAACAGGAGAGAAATTGAGTTGCGAAGAGACTTCTACGCTTTCGGATGATGTTTCAACCCTCCTCTTTGACCTCCTTTTATAGTATTCTGCAGGTGCGATTAGGCCAAGGAGAACCATCCATTCTCAACGTCGTCTTCAACGTGGTTGGAGGAGAAAGAACAAATCCCTGAAATATCGGATCACAACAGAAAAAGGTTAGCCAACTTACGGATTTCACTTGAAACATTGCGGTTTTAGCAATGTTTCCGCAATGCTTCCGCAATGCACAATTTTCATTCTTTTTTCTTCGTTTTTCATTTCTTTTCTTTCCTTTTGCACACAAGTCCTAATTTAGCTTCCTTCTTCTAATTCTCATATATAAGCATAGGTTTAAGCTAAATCCTATCAAAAACACCTAAGAGTGTACATCTTTCTAAGATAAATAAGTCCTAAAATGGTCACTTTTGGAGACGTAACACACCCCCAAACTTAAGGTTTTGCTCGTCCTCGAGCAAACTAAGGACTTACTTAGGCTGCTGTTTTATCCTCTTTAACCACTTGCTGACTCCCCTAAATTCCTATCTAAGGCAGTGTTGTCCTGTGACATACTTCTAAGTTTACAACTACCCTCTTACTTTGCTTATTCTGACTTCGCATGCCTAATGCTCCTACTGTCTCATTAACTCCCTACGACTGATCTACTTGCTTCTGTCATATCGTGCAACTATCCCTAAGGTTTCAAATTCTACCTAGCTTTACCCTAGACTCAGTACATGCTTCTAGTTTTTACTTTTGAGCTACCTAGGATTCTTTAGAGTCATGTCAGTCTTAGTATAAACAGTGACAGTAGTACATTTAGAGAACAAACTAAACCCTGGCATCACTACATTGGACATACATTCATCTCCCTAAACAACCCTACAAGCTACAACTTTGTGCTCAGCTAATTGAGGATCAGAGTTCTTTTTTATTCAGGACATCTAAGCCACAAAGTTGCAACTCCTAGGTATACATTCTTCTTCCCTATTTCTTCCTTTTTTCTTTCTCACTTTGGTGGAGCCTCTCCTTTGGTTGCCTTTTGATGCAATGCCACTTGTGGGTTACACACTTGGCACTGATTACTCAGCAACTTTAAGAGAGACACCCCTCTTTATTCTATTTTTCATTTTTTTTCAGTTCATCATTTTTTTGTAAAGGAGAAGAAGAATGCTTATGCTTTAAGGGAGAGAGGAATGTTCCTAGGCCTAGGGTGGCCTCCCCCAAACTTAAACTACTCATTGTCCCCAATGAGTGTCTGAGGTGGCACACCCCCAAACTTATCCTAGAAGCATCTAGTCTAGGGTAAAGCAAAGAGAATCTAAAAGCCCTAGGGATAGACAGAATATTCTAAAAGCAAACATTTCAGCAGCAGCAATTTATAAAAACAGGCAGGTAAGGACTTAAAGCTACGCATGCTGAGCAGTTTTAAGAGGCTAATCTAAACTATCAAAGGTGCCTTATGACACTCATCCAGCATGCTTATAGAAAGGCTATATAAAGTAGTCAAGATAGCAGCAAAAGAACAAAATTAAACAGAACCAGCCTAGCTAAACAGTCAGTCAAAAACATGCAATTACTAACAAAAATTGCGGATTCCGCAATTATTTCGCAATGGATACAGAGCAGATAAATCAGTGATCAAGGCCCCTATGCATGCTCGTTCCAGTCATTTAAGCTATACAAAAAGGAAACTAACATAATCTACCTATTCAGCTACCATCAGACTATACTAAGCAATTCTAAACAGCAAAAATAAAGAACTAAAAACAGATCAAAATTGATTCCAAAATAGCAGCATTCACACAGTATACGAAAAAGCAGTTTGATTTTTTTTTTTTTTTTTTAGGGAACAGAAAATACACCCTTGAGTGCCAATCAGCCTAGCACTCAGATGTCCTCATCATCATCATCCCTCCGTGGTCCTGGAGGCGCCCATGGTGTCAGTAGGTCCGTGGGGAACTCAGGAAAGATGCAGCCCAATTGGTCAGCAACATCCTTATCCCTTGCCTGTGCATATGTAGCCCATTGAGCCATCTTCTTCTGCAGGTCCATCAGACAGGCCATTGACAGAGATTGAGCAGCAGCCAGGCCGTCTAACTCGAACTCCATGTTCCCCTTCCTGCGCATCCTCAGGCTTGTAGGCAGCTCCAGGTGCCCCGTGTAGGCCAGCTGCCTTTCCATCCTCTCGATTGGAACCCCTGCACGTAAGCAAAGCTTAGTAATTGTATTGGGAAAGAAAAGTGGACCCTTACCCTTTTTGGCGCAGTCTGCGATTGAGGCTGCAATGACCTCACCAACGTTGATTGTGAGGCCCCTCATGATCGCATAGACCAGCAGCGATCTGCCTTGGTTGATGGTGGTCTGGTGGTCGGATTTTTGAATATCCGCTTAATCTCAAGCTGTCGAGGCTTGCCAAAATATGATTTATAAAGCCTATGACCAAGGTTTTGCAGCCAGTGGTAACAGGGTCGATCCAAGGAATAGGAAGAATGAATTTACTTAGTGAAATTGGGATTTAATTGATTAATTGGTAACGGGGGGTTTTAATCATGCAAGAGAATTAATAAGAAAGCTACGAAGGAAAGAAGTAATATGAAGAGAGCGTGTGCACGGTTTGGGGAGTTTCGGGGTCAATTGTTAGACAACATTCAGCTTATCATTTAATTCTAACGACATGGAATACAGTTTATTTAGCACGCGGACGACTACCAGAGAAGCCCCAAAGTAGCCGACTCCATGGATTTTAATTAGACCACACAGTTCTAATTACACGTTATCTAAGCTCACATTAAGATGATCGGTCCTAAGATGAATTTAGACAGTCACTAGCTAACCGCGACGAACATTCGAGCGTGAATTCTAAATGCTAGTAGGTTGCCCGCAAACGCTGTATGCAACCAACATTTATCCTACCCGACCCGATACTTCGATTTAGTTCTATTTACCTGTGTTACTTAGTCGAGCAGTGAGAGGCACGGCATCGCTACTCTTTAACATACACAACATGCGAAACTACCCGAGTGTCAATCAACGTATTTTAGCATGCGCGTTGGATTAAGCAAGGTAAACAGATGCCAATAATCAGATTCTAATATGCAAAATTATACTCAGATTATCAAAGCCATAAATGTCTAACAAAATTCCCCTAAACAAATCCCAAACCGTCACCCTTACCTTAGCCGCTCATGGCGCGGTGCGTCAATCCCGCTCCACCAACGACCATGGAAGAGTTCATCTACCTATTACAATGGAGAGTGGAGCTCACAAGCATGCCAACAATGGCGGAGCTCCACGGAAAATAGAGAGAAAATGGGGAAGAAGGAGCCAAAAATCGCCGGAATCCGTTGAGAGATGAAGAAGATGAAGATGATGATATCCAAAAAAGTGCAGAAAAATCGTCTTTTAGCTACTGCCTTCGTCGTAGCGTCGAGACGCTAGGCCAGCGTCTCGACGCTGTGCCCTAAGTAATCCGCGCGCGCGCGCGATGGCGTCGCGACGCAAGGCCAGCGTCGCGACGCTGCCCCGATGAATTTCCTGCGAGCGCCTCCTCCGGAGCGTCTCGACGCCAAGCAGGGTCTCGACGCCAGGGCAGCGTCGAGCTAGCGTCTCGACGCTATCACTCGAAGCTTGCTCTCGGGTTTTTCCAGCGTCGAGCCAGCGTCTCGACGCTATAGCTCGACGCTGGCTCTCGGGTTTGGGGCTGATGCTTTGCCTCTCCAAGGCTGTTTTGGCCCGTTTCTTCACGGAACAAGTTCCCCTCTTCCCGATGCATTCCCGGGGCGCTAAAACTCCACTTTAAGCTCTCGAATATGCCCAACGGACGCACGAGCTCTTTGCCGCTTTTCTCCTACAAAAGAGATATATTTAATCAATTGAAAGCGGACTTTAGCCATAATTAGGATGTATTTAATAGCTCCAAAATGGACCCTTACCCTTTTTGGCGCAGTCTGCGATTGAGGCTGCAATGACCTCACCAACGTTGATTGTGAGGCCCCTCATGATCGCATAGACCAGCAGCGATCTGCCTTGGTTGATGGTGGTCTCGTGGGTCACTGGGGATAACCTCCTCCGCACGAATGAGAACCATACAGCTGCCTTGGCTGTGAGGGTAGCACTCATCAGCGTGTGCTTCCCATTGCGTGAAATCGTCCACGCTGCCTCAGGTTGGCCAATGATCCTCAGCGCTTCCTCCAGGACCGCCTCAGTTGGCGCATCAATGATCCTTGCATAATCAGTGTGTTTTTGCCCCTTGAGGCCATAGGCTTCATTGATTGCCTTAGCTGAGAAATCCACCTCCATTCCTCTGACCACAGATAGGCCATCCTCAGGGTTCATCAAGTTGGCGTAGAAATCATACACCATGTTGGAGTAGGCGGGGACGGGTGGTCTGCACAGCTCTTCCCAGCCGTGATTGGTGATCCCTGCGCGCAAGAATTGCGGCAGGTGTTCTAGCGCGTCAAGGAACCCCTTCTCATGCAGCAGGTCCCTCTTCCTTAATTCAGTGCCTCTGGACTCAGCATCAGAGGACACATACCTCACAGATTGAGGCTCATCTTTGGGGTACAGCTTGGCTTTCCCCTTATCTTTCGCTTTGGTTGATTCAGCAGCCTCGATCTTGAGCTTCTTCGGAGAGGGCTCACTACTAACCTTCTTCGATGAAGGCTCACCCCTGGCTTTCTTTTTCTTGGACTTCTTCGAAGCTTTTGGCCGTTTGGCCTTGACAACCTTGGTGACTTTCTTTCTCAATCTCGCCTTGGTTGTGATCTGTTGGAGGCAATCCCCCAATGTCTCATCCATCGAATCATCCCCCTGTGCTGGGCTCTCGGGGCTGACTTCTCTCAAAGGAGAGAAAACCTCTTCTTCCTCAGCTGCTTCATCGCCCTGCGCCGATTCTTGATGCTCTTCATCTGGAATTGCAGGTTCAGGCGTCTGGGAGATGGGTGATGCTTCAGGGCTCTGCGGCGGTGGAGTTTGTGCAGAGCTCTGTGGAGACGGAGACGGTTCAGGGCTTCGCGCTGGTGGAGATGGCGAATGGATTTGTCTGGCCGTCTCGTAGGATGGACGGCCACTCTCTTGACTCTCCACAGTGGGAGTCTTCTTCTTGATTGCTGCGTCGTCGACAGCCATACTTCACTTCCTCTTCTTGGGCGTTCCTGCTGGTTCAGATGGCCCAGCAGGGATCTCCGTCACTACCTTCTGTTAAGTCTCTGAAAGTGACTTATTTAGGACCCATTTAGCTTAAGAAGATGTACACATTTAGGTGTTTTTGTGAGCATTTAGCTTAAACCTATGCTTTAATATGAGAATTAGAAGAAGGTAGCTAATCTAGGACTTATGTACAATAGGTAGAAAAAGGGTTGAAAACCGAAGGAAAAGAATGAAAAAATCGCATTGCGACAGCATTGCGAAAACATTGCTGAGGCCGCAATTATTCAAGTGAAAACCGTAAGTTGACTGATCTTTTTCTGTTAATTTCTGTAATTTCAGGGATTCATTCTTTCTCCTCCATCCATTCTGATATACGACGTTGAAGATTGATGGTTCTCCTTGGCCCAAACGCACCTGCAAACTACTATAAAAGGGGGCCAAAGTCGGAGGTTTGATCATCATTCGAAGTGCAGAAGTCTTCTCGCAGTCCATCATTTCTCTCTGTTTTCCTTTGCCGTCTGTTGGAGTGAGAGTCTCAGCTGTTGGAATCGATAATCTGATAGGAAGGAGAGAAGATTCTTCTTCTCTCTCGATTGGATTCATCCAAGCAAGGCTAACCTCTCATCCCTTCCATTCGAGGCGACTGCACGAAGCTTTCAAAGCAACCTTTACTGCTTTTCTGTCTTCTTCTTCTTATTTCCAGTTTGATCATTGTTGTTCTTAGCCTAGTGTTTTAATTACTGCATTTCGTTGTTGTCTGTCTTTGAATCATTTCTTTTAAAGCTTTCCTTTGTCGTTCAACATTCAAAGTAATCAAAGTACAATTCTGCATTTCACAGTTTCCACCTTTTTCTGCTACGGGTCTGTCTTGCTGTTTTAAGCACATTTCTCTTCTAAGCATGGCTGTTTTATCTACCCTTTCTGTTCTCCATATATCCATGAGTAGCTAAATCACTTAGGGGCATGCTAATGACAGAACTATAGGCTAAAAAACGTGAACCAAGCATGTAGGATCGCCTTCGAAACATTGATTGTATGTAAGCTTCATCCCACGGGCAATTTCGATTGGCCATCCATTTTGTCCAAAGAACTCCTAACCTCTGGAAGGAGTAAGAGTTCAGAGTCATATAATCATGCTAGCCTTTCATGGTAATCAGGAAACGGCCTAGGAATAGGCGTTTCCCTAGTACAAACTAAACACTCCTGTTTTAACAAGATGCTTAAGACCTTACTTTGAAGTCGAGTAAACTTAAGACTCTAATGCATGGAATCGGACGATACTTGAGATAGAGTGAGTTTGATGTATAGAGAGTTGATCCAGTGCTTGAGAATCGTATAAAAATGCCTATAGGATAGTCATTAGTAGCCCTCAATTCACCTATTTACACACGTACACTGCTGTTTAATTGCGGAAACATTGCGGTCCTCGCAATTCTGTCATTTTATCATTCTGTTTAGTTGTGTTCTTCTGCGTTTATCCATTCCATCCCTTGTTCTTTGAGTCTGATTTTTACTTTAATTTGTTTATGTTATATTCCTTTACACATTCAGCAAAACTTAGATAATTAAAAACCAATTTCACCCCATCAAATCCACCCCATCTTTCTTAACAAAACACTTCGAGAATAGCTAAAAACAAGTCTCTGTGGGAAAACGAATGAAATATACTTACTACTTGCTATAAGATCATGTATGCTTGCATGTTCTGAGTGCTCTCTCTCTCTTATTTATCATTTTTATTAACACATTGAGCACGCAACAAGTTTTTGGCGCCGCTGCCGGGGACTTATTTTAAGTGAAAACGAAGTCTGTTAAGTTTGAAAAATCAAGTTTATTATTGAGTGAAACTAATCTGTTTCATTTCTTTTGCAGGTACTATTAGGGTAGTTTATGAGTGAGCGTTCACATAGTAATTTAGAGTTCGATCCTGAACCTGAAAGATCACTTCGAGCTAGAAACAAAGCGAAGAAACGTCTCTTTAAACAACCTCCTATACCTCAAATCATACCTGAAATCGAAGAAATGGGCGATATAGTTCCAAATCCGGTACCTGTCATTCGCAACCCCATCGAAATAGCGAATGACAAGAATAGTGCCATTCTTTCATATCTAGTACCTATGCCTGGGGAGCTGAACCCCAGCATAATCCGTCCTGAAATCACTGCCCACTCATTCGAGTTAAAGCCAGTGATGTTCCAAATGTTGTCCACTGTGGGACAATTCTTTGGGATAGAAAATGAGGACCCCCACAACCATCTTAGGAACTTTTTAGGAGTCAGTGATACCTTTATCATCCCTGGAGTGTCCCAAGAAGCTTTAAGGCTATACTTGTTCCCTTACTCTTTGAGGGACAAAGCCAAAACATGGTTGAACTCATTACCCTCTGGATCTGTCCGCAATTGGACAGATTTAGCAGAAAAATTCCTAGTCAAATACTTCCCACCTGATAGGAATTCTATCTTTCGTGATGACATAGTCAAGTTTAAACAAGCTGATAATGAGTCTCTTCACGAAGCTTGGACTAGATTCAAAGATCTTCTTCTTAAATGTCCACATCATGGCATCCCATGGTGTATCCAAATAGAGGTCTTTTTCAAAGGATGCAACCCCAGCACTAGGCAAGTCTTAAATTCATCTGCTGGTGGATCCATGTTGTCCAAGAGTTACAACGAGGCCTACGAGATCTTGGAGAAGATCTCAGCATCTCACTGTAGGTGGTCAGACGATCCAGTAGAGCCAACTAGGGCTCAAGACAAGGATGCTCTAAGCGCCATGAGCACCCAAATAAATGCCCTGACCAACCTAGTTAAGCAAATGGCTCAGGCCAATCTCCAAACCAGTGCCAATACCGCCACAGCCATGTCAATGGGCACCCAACCAAATCAAGGCGAGGCACCTATCTGTGGATTCTGTGGGGAAGGGCACCCATATGAATACTGCCCTGGGAATCCATCTTCAGTCTGCTATGTTGGAAGCCAGCAGCAGCCTAGGAACAACCCCTACTCCAATACCTATAACCCTGGTTGGAGAAACCACCCTAACCTGTCATGGGGTGGCCAACAGAACACTAACCAAAATCCTAACCAACCAAGGCCGAGTGGAACACCTGGTTTCACTCCCCAACATAACCAGTCAATGTACCAAAAACCATACAATCAACCTGTAGGATCTTCTGTAGAAAACCTACTCAAGGAATATATAGCTAAGAATGATGCTACTCTTCAGAGCCAGCAAGCTACTCTTAGGAGCCTAGAGAACCAAATAGGCCAATTGGCCAATGAACTTAAGAGTAGGCCCCAAGGTAGACTCCCTGCTGACACCGAGGTACCAAGGAGAGATGGCAAAGAACAAGTTCAAGCAATTGAACTTAGGAGTGGAAGACCATTGGTGAGCAACACAAAGGACACACCAAAGAGAGTAGAGAACACTGAGTCTAGTGCTCCACTGGAGTCTCTGCCAAGCCAAGGTCCACCACCAACTAACACATCAGGAGCCAGGCTAGAGCCAATTGTTGAGGACGTAGAAGAAATTCCAAGGCCTCCACCTATCCTAAGACGTCCTGACGTGCCTGCATATGTGCCACCACCTCCATACCCTCGAAGGCTTAAGAAGAAGCAGGAACAGGAAGTTCATTTTAATAAATTCTTAGAAATTCTTAAGCAAGTGCATGTTAACATTCCTTTTGTGGAGGTTTTACAGTCTATGCCTTCATATGTAAAGTTTTTGAAGGACATTATTACTAACAAAAAAATAATTGGTGAGTTTGAAACAGTAAACCTCACCGAGGAGTGCAGTGCCATCCTCCAGAACAAGCTGCCCAAGAAGGAGAAGGATCCTGGTTCCTTCACCTTACCTGTAGAACTTGGAGGCAAGCACGTGGGCAGAGCGCTTTGTGACCTGGGCGCCAGCATAAATCTCATGCCCCTGTCCCTATTCCGCCAGTTGGGAATGGGAGAAGCACGTCCAACCACAGTCACTTTACAACTAGCAGACAGATCCATCGCATATCCAGAAGGTAAGATCGAGGATATTCTAGTTAAAGTTGACAAATTCATTTTCCTTGCAGATTTCATTGTCCTGGACTATGAGGCAGACAAGGAAGTCCCCATCCTGCTAGGTAGACCATTTCTAGCCACAGGTAGGGCACTAATAGATGTTCAAAAAGGTGAGCTTACTATGAGGGTTCATGATGAAGAGGTAAAGTTTAGTGTATATAAAGCTTTAAGGTATCCCTCTGACCTTGAATCCTGTGCTAGCATGGATATTGTTGACTCACTGATGGAAGAACAATTAGAGCATGTACTGTTAACCAAGCATGCTAGTGAATATGTACAAGTAGATGTAGCTGACTTGAATGTATCTGACATAATGAATATGCTTGTAGATAAACCTCAACATGTATGTATGAATATTGATTTAACTGATAGAACTGTAAATCCGTTAAAACCCTCCATTGAGCATCCACCTGTTTTAGAACTGAAACCACTACCCACTCACCTCAAATATGCATATTTAGGAAATAATGATACACTGCCTGTAATTATTTCTTCTAAACTAAGTGAACAGCATGAGGGTGAATTAATTTTACTGCTTAAGCAACATAGGAAGGCTATAGCATGGACTATTGCTGATATTCGAGGCATTAGCCCTTCTTATTGCATGCACAAAATTATACTAGAGGAAGAGCACACACCTAGGGTAGATCACCAGCGTAGGCTAAATCCCTCTATGAAAGAGGTAGTAAAAAAGGAAATAATCAAATGGTTAGATGCAGGAGTGATTTTCCCCATAGCTAGTAGCCAGTGGGTGAGCCCCATCCAATGTGTACCTAAGAAGGGGGGAATAACTGTGGTAGTCAATGAGAATAATGAACTGATTCCAACAAGGACTGTCACAGGGTGGAGAGTGTGTATGGATTACAGAAAGTTAAATAAAGAAACTAAAAAAGACCATTTCCCTATACCATTTATTGACCAGATGCTAGACAGAATAGCTGGTAGAGCCTACTATTGTTTTTTAGATGGGTACTCTGGCTATAATCAAATTACTATAGACCCTAAGGATCAAGAGAAGACTACCTTCACTTGCCCTTTTGGAACGTTTGCCTTCCGCAGAATGCCTTTTGGCTTATGCAATGCACCGGCAACTTTCCAAAGGTGCATGATGGCAATCTTCTCTGAGTTGGATGAGTCCATGATAGAAATATTCATGGATGACTTCTCAGTCTTTGGGGACTCATTTAAAACCTGTCTAGAAAACCTAGGACACGTCCTGGCTAGGTGTGAGGAGACCAACCTAGTCCTAAATTGGGAAAAGTGCCATTTTATGGTAGATGAAGGGATTGTCTTAGGACATAGAGTGTCAAGGGCAGGTGTAGAAGTGGATAGGGCAAAAATAGAGATCATAGAGAAGTTGGTAGAGCCCCAGAATGTCAAAGCCATTAGAAGCTTCTTAGGGCACGCTGGCTTCTACAGAAGGTTCATTAAGGACTTTTCTAAGATAGCCAAGCCTCTGTGCGAGCTTCTAGAGCTAAATAGACCATTTATCTTCTCTAAAGAATGTGTAGTAGCTTGGAAAACCCTTAAGGAAGCACTGGTCACAGCACCAATCATAGTAGGACCAAATTGGGATCTCCCATTTGAGATGCTATGTGATGCCAGTGACTATGCTGTAGGAGTCATGTTAGGACAGAAGATCGACAAGCTCACACACCCTGTCTATTATGCTAGTAAGACCTTGAATGAGGCTCAATGTAATTATACAACTACTGAGAAAGAGATGCTTGCTGTAGTATTTGCTTGTGAAAAATTCAGAAACTATATTGTAGGCACTAGGACAATTGTATACACTGACCATTCTGCTTTAAAATATCTTATGAGGAAGGCTGATGCTAAGCCTAGATTGATTAGATGGGTGTTATTGCTGCAGGAATTTGATTTGGACATTCGGGACAAGAAGGGATGTGAGAATGTGGTTGCAGATCACCTGTCTCGATTGCAGCACAATTGCGAAAAAATTGCGGAGACCGCAATTTCTGATGCTTTTATAGATGAACATGTCTTTGCTTTGGCTCATCGTGATAACGATGAGGAACCGTGGTTCGCTGACATTGCTAACTTCCGTGCATCACAGGTATTACCAGTGTTCAAGGGAGGACAAGAGAAGAAGAGGTTCCTTCATGAAGCAAGGAAATTCATCTGGGATGACCCCACACTTTACAGAACCTGTGCTGATGGGTTGTTGAGGAAGTGTGTTTCAGCTGCTGAAGCGAAGTCTGTGCTGCAGCACTGTCACTCATCTCCTTACGGTGGACACTTTGGTGGTCAAAGAACAGCTGCGAAGGTATTTCAGAGTGGCTACTATTGGCCAACAATCTTCAAGGACGCCCACAACTATGCCCACAGCTGTGACGAATGCCAAAGGACAGGTAACCTCAGTCGCAAGGATGAGATGCCCCTCACCTACATCTTAGAGTTGGAGCTCTTTGATGTGTGGGGCATTGATTTCATGGGACCATTCCCTCCATCATCAGGTAACCTTTACATTTTAGTAGCAGTAGACTACGTGTCCAAGTGGGTAGAAGCCAAAGCATGTCCTAATAATGATGCTAAAACAGTCACTAACTTCTTGCATAGGCACATTTTCACTAGATTTGGGACTCCTCGTGCTATCATTAGTGATGAGGGGTCACATTTCATTAATAAGGCTATGGAGAAAGTATTGGCTAAATATAACATTAGACATAGGGTAGCTACTCCCTATCACCCACACTCGAATGGCCAAGCTGAAATTTCCAATAGGGAGATAAAGAACATCCTAGAAAAGGTAGTCAAACCTAATAGGAAAGACTGGTCCTTTAAGCTTGAGGATGCACTTTGGGCTTATAGAACAGCATATAAGACACCCCTAGGCATGTCTCCCTATAGGTTGGTGTATGGTAAGGCTTGCCACTTGCCACTTGAGTTAGAAAACAAAGCATTTTGGGCCATGAAGGAATTGAATTTTTGTGTAAAGGATGCGGGGACATTGAGATCTTTGCAGCTACATGAACTTGATGAGCTTAGGCATATGGCCTATGAGAATGCCAAAATGTATAAAGAAAAGACCAAAATATGGCACGACAGTAGACTTAGGATCAAAGACTTTAGGAAAGGCCAACTTGTCCTATTATTTAACTCACGTTTAAAGATATTTCCAGGCAAACTAAAGTCTAGATGGTCAGGTCCATTTGTTATTACTAATGTCTATGTTCATGGTGCAATAGAGATAAAGAATTTGCAGCAAGGCCAGCCATTTATGGTCAATGGTGCTAGGTTGAAGCACTACTATGAGGAAGGAGATGTGAAGACTCTCTCGGCCTTCCTCTTGACTGAAGCATGACAAAGAGAACGAGAGAAAACGAGTGGTTACTGTGCTCGTTTAGTCAAGGTCAATGCCTTAGTTTATTTTTTCTGTTTTTCCGATTATCGTTTGTATGTTTTGTGGTGTGATTTTAATTGCGTATTTAATGTTTGTTTTATTTGTTTTTGCAAGGATTCGAAAGAGGGGATCAAGGAGAGTAAATTCAGCTTTAAAACTCGAGAAACGGTTGAGCCAAATAAAAGATACGGACGAGCAAAGTTGGAGATTTTGATGAAATAATATCCCTAGAATTGCGCTGGAATTGCTGGATCCGCAAAAAGAGCCGTTGGGATTTTTTCCGTTGCCTTTATATCCGTTGAAAGCCACTCGATCGATACGATTATCTCTCTCTTTGCTCGCCAAGAATTCAGCGATTCTCTCCATCTTTGATTCTTCTCTCAAGATATTCAAGACTCAGCAATGGTGTTCACACGAGCGGAGAGATCTGCAGCCAAGAAGAAGGCTGATGACGCAGCTGAAGCGGCTGCGAGGGAAGCGCTTCTCTCCCTTGCAGACGATGGTGCCGTTCGCACCGGTCCTCTTCCCAAGCTTCCTATTCGTAGGAAGAAGTGGAGGGTGGTCACTGAGATCCCTGCTGGACCATCTGAGCCAGTGGGCACGCCCAAGAAACGCCGGTGGAGTGTCAAGACGGCCGCCGAACCAAGCACAGCAAAGACTCCCTCTGTGGAGAGTCAAGAAACTGATCGTGCATCCCACGAGTCAGCCAAAGACGGTTCGTCGCCGTCTGCATCACCTGCGCACAGCCCCTCACCATCTGAACTGGTGCCAAGCGCAGAATCGTCACCGCCTGCACAGAGCTCCGAGTTGTCTCCAGCACCTCAGAGTTCTGACCCGACACCTGCAGCAGCGCAGAGTCCTGAACCACCATCTTCGCCACTGAGTTCTGTGCAGACACCATCAGCAGAGCACAATCCTACGCCATCGCACAATTCTCCACAGCCTGATCCTGAATTCCCATATGGGGATTATCAAGAGTCCACGCCGGGCAGTGGGGATGCTGGGGAAGACGAAGTCTTCTCTCCTATGAGGGAAGATAGCCCTGCCGAGCCTGCACAGCAGGACGATTCTATGGAGGAGACGTTGGGGGCATGCTTCCCGCAACTCAACATCAAGGCCAGGCTCAAGAAGAAGAAGAAGGCCAGAATTGACAAGGCCAAGAAGTTGAAGAAAAAGAAGGCCAAGAAGGTGCCGTCGACGGACAAAGAGAGTACTGAGCCTTCGCTCAAACGCCTCAAGGTGGAGGCTGCTGAATCATCCAAACCAGCAGATAAGGGGAAGGCTAAACTCTACCCTGAAGAAGAACCTCCGTCAGTGAGGTATGTCTCATCTGATGCTGAATCCAGGGGTGCTGAGCTGAGGAAGCGGGACCTGTTGCACGAGAAAGGCTTCCTCGACCGACTTGCTGACCTGCCGCAGTTCTTGCGCGCAGGGGTGATCAACCACAGCTGGGAGGAATTCTGCAGACCGCCTAATCCAGCATACACGAGCATGGTGTATGATTTCTACGCTAATGTGCTCAGCCCTGAGGATGGCCTGTCTGTGGTCAGAGGGGTAGAAGTAGATTTCTCAGCCAAGGCCATCAATGAAGCATTTGGTCTCAAGGGCCAACCTCATACAGATTATGCGCGGATAGTTGATGAGCCGACTGAGGCAGTGCTGGAAGAGGCCATTCGCACAATTGGCCAGCCTGAAGCAGCGTGGACTGTCTCACGCAATGGGAGGCACACCTTAATGAGTGCCAATCTGACAGCAAAGGCAGCTGTTTGGTTTGCCTTTGTGAGGAGAAAGCTGTCCCCTGTGACCCACGAGACGACAATCAACCAGAGTAGATCACTGCTGGTCTATGCCATCATGCGCGGTCTCACGGTCAATGTGGGGGAGATCATGTCAGCTGCCATTGCTGAGTGCGCAAAGAAAGGTAAGGGACCCTTGTTCTTCCCTAATACCATAACCAAGCTATGTTTGCTTGCAGGAGTCCCCACCGAGCGCTTGGAGCAGCAGCTGCCTTACACAGGCCATTTGGAGCTGCCTGCTAACCTGAGGCTGAGAAGAAAGGGGAATATGGAGTTTGAATTGGATAGGCTGGCTGCTGAACAGTCCCTATCCATGGCCTGCTTGATGGACATGCAGAGGAGAATGGCTCAATGGGCCAACTATGCGCAGGCAAGGGATAAGGAAGTTGCAGACCAGCTGAGGTGCAGCTTCCCGGACTTCCCTACCAATCTCCTAACTCCATGGGTGCCCCCACGGCCGAGGCAACCAGATGAGGATGACGAGAATTGAGTGCTGGTTTGAAGTGCACTAAAGGGAGTATTGCTGTTCCCTTAGAAAAAAAAAAACAATTTTTCTGCTTTCTGATAGGATCATGTGCAGTATGCTGTTTTGTGTTCAACTTTTGATCTGTTTTTAATGTTTAGTTTTATGTTTTTTTCTTTTGCTTAGTTTAGTCTGATGTTAGCTGAATAGGTAGGATAGTTTAGCTTTATTTTTAGGATGCGTGAGTAACAGGAAAAAGCATGCTAGGGGCCTGAATTAATGTTAAATCTGCCCGGATTGAATTGCGAAATAATTGCGGTTCCCGCAATTTTTGTGACTGATTGCATGTTTTGGACTGTCTGTATAGTTAGGCTGTGATCTGTTATATTCTATCTTTTGCTGCTAGCATGACTACCTTATATAGCTGATCTTCAAGCATGCTGGATGAGTGTCATAGGACACCCTTTGATAGTTTAAATTAGCCTCTGAATAGTGCTCAGCATGCATAAACCATCAGTCCTTAAACTGTCTGTTTTGTCAAATTTTCTGCTGCTGGAATAATTGCTTTTAGAATGTTTTGCCTATGCCTAGGATTTTTAGATTCTCGTTGTTTTACTTTAGACTAGATGCTTCTAGGACAAGTTTGGGGGTGTGCCACCTCAAACACTCATTGGGGACAATGAGTAGTTGAAGTTTGGGGGAGGCCACCCTAGGCCTAGGAACATTCCTCTCTTCCTTAGGACATAAGCATTCTTCTTCTCCTTTAAGAAAAAATTTTGTGATAAATAGAAAAAAGTGAAAAATAGAATAAAGAGGGGAGTCTCTCTCAAGTGCTGAGTAATCAGTGCCAAGTGTGTAAACCACAAGTGGCATTGCATCAAAAGGCAACCCAAGGAGAGACTCCACCTAAGTAAAAAAGGAAAAAGGGAGAAATAGGGGAAGAAGAATGTATGCTTAGGAGTTATAATCTTGTGGCTTAGATGTCCTATTTAAAAAAAACAAAGAACTCTGATCCTTAATGAGCTAAGCACAAGGTTGTAGCTTTTAGGTTTGTCTAGGGAGATGAATGTATATCCAATGTAGTGATGCCAGGGCTTAGGTTGTTCTCTAAAAAGTACCACTGTCACTGTTAATACTAAGACTGGCATGACTCTAAGGAATCCTAGGCACATTAAAAGTTAAGCTAGAAGCATGTACTGAGTCTGGAGTAAAGCTTGGTAGAATTTGAAACCTTAGGGATAGTGGCATGATATCATAGAAGTAGTTAGATCAGTAGTAAGGGGTTAACAGAAACAGCAGGTATAGTAGGCAGGTGAAGTCAGAAGAAGCTTGATAAGAGGTTAATTCTAAACTTAGAAGTGTGTCACAGGACAGCACTGCTAGAGATAGGGATATAGGGGAGTCGGTAAGTAGTTAAAGAAGATAAAAAAACAAGCCTAAGTAATTCCTTAGTATGCTTGAGGACAAGCAAAACCTTAAGTTTGGGGGTGTGTTAAGTCTCTGAAAGTGACTTATTTAGGACCCATTTAGCTTAAGAAGATGTACACATTTAGGTGTTTTTGTGAGCATTTAGCTTAAACCTATGCTTTAATATGAGAATTAGAAGAAGGTAGCTAATCTAGGACTTATGTACAATAGGTAGAAAAAGGGTTGAAAACCGAAGGAAAAGAATGAAAAAATCGCATTGCGACAGCATTGCGAAAACATTGCTGAGGCCGCAATTATTCAAGTGAAAACCGTAAGTTGACTGATCTTTTTCTGTTAATTTCCGTAATTTCAGGGATTCATTCTTTCTCCTCCATCCATTCTGATATACGACGTTGAAGATTGATGGTTCTCCTTGGCCCAAACGCACCTGCAAACTACTATAAAAGGGGGCCAAAGTCGGAGGTTTGATCATCATTCGAAGTGCAGAAGTCTTCTCGCAGTCCATCATTTCTCTCTGTTTTCCTTTGCCGTCTGTTGGAGTGAGAGTCTCAGCTGTTGGAATCGATAATCTGATAGGAAGGAGAGAAGATTCTTCTTCTCTCTCGATTGGATTCATCCAAGCAAGGCTAACCTCTCATCCCTTCCATTCGAGGCGACTGCACGAAGCTTTCAAAGCAACCTTTACTGCTTTTCTGTCTTCTTCTTCTTATTTCCAGTTTGATCATTGTTGTTCTTAGCCTAGTGTTTTAATTACTGCATTTCGTTGTTGTCTGTCTTTGAATCATTTCTTTTAAAGCTTTCCTTTGTCGTTCAACATTCAAAGTAATCAAAGTACAATTCTGCATTTCACAGTTTCCACATTTTTCTGCTACGGGTCTGTCTTGCTGTTTTAAGCACATTTCTCTTCTAAGCATGGCTGTTTTATCTACCCTTTCTGTTCTCCATATATCCATGAGTAGCTAAATCACTTAGGGGCATGCTAATGACAGAACTATAGGCTAAAAAACGTGAACCAAGCATGTAGGATCGCCTTCGAAACATTGATTGTATGTAAGCTTCATCCAACGGGCAATTTCGATTGGCCATCCATTTTGTCCAAAGAACTCCTAACCTCTGGAAGGAGTAAGAGTTCAGAGTCATATAATCATGCTAGCCTTTCATGGTAATCAGGAAACGGCCTAGGAATAGGCGTTTCCCTAGTACAAACTAAACACTCCTGTTTTAACAAGATGCTTAAGACCTTACTTTGAAGTCGAGTAAACTTAAGACTCTAATGCATGGAATCGGACGATACTTGAGATAGAGTGAGTTTGATGTATAGAGAGTTGATCCAGTGCTTGAGAATCGTATAAAAATGCCTATAGGATAGTCATTAGTAGCCCTCAATTCACCTATTTACACACGTACACTGCTGTTTAATTGCGGAAACATTGCGGTCCTCGCAATTCTGCCATTTTATCATTCTGTTTAGCTGTGTTCTTCTGAGTTTATCCATTCCATCCCTTGTTCTTTGAGTCTGATTTTTACTTTAATTTGTTTATGTTATATTCCTTTACACATTCAGCAAAACTTAGATAATTAAAAACCAATTTCACCCCATCAAATCCACCCCATCTTTCTTAACAAAACACTTCGAGAATAGCTAAAAACAAGTCTCTGTGGGAAAACGAATGAAATATATTTACTACTTGCTATAAGATCATGTATGCTTGCATGTTCTGAGTGCTCTCTCTCTCTTATTTATCATTTTTATTAACACATTGAGCACGCAACACCTTCCACTTCTTCTTGCGGACAGGGAGCTTGGGAAGGCGTTCGGTTCGCGCGGCTTCCGCATCTGCCAAGGAAAGGAGTGCCTCTCTCGCAGCTATCTCAGCGTCGGCGGCCTTCTTCTTGGACGCAGATTTTTCAGCTCTCGTTAGCACCATGGTGGAATCGTAGGAATCTGGAAAGAGGGATTGCAGAGAAAGAAGGAAAGAGCTTTCTTGGAGTTCTGTGAATGAAGGAAGCGTATGGGCCAACGCTATTCCAATGGCTATTTGTAATGATGAAAATCCCAACGGCTATTTCTGTTGCGGATTCAGCAAATCTTTCGCAATTAAATGGCCGTTGGAGATTTCTTCGTTTCAAATGCCAATATTTCCTCAACGTAATCTTTGATTTGGCCCCATATCTTCCTTGATTTTTTATCCTGGATTCATCTCCTTGATTCCCTCTATCGATAACCTATTAGAAGAAATAAAATCGACATTAAATTCGTAATAAAAATCACACAAAAACATACACAAATAGTAACCGAAAGAATAGCAAAAAATAAACTAAGGCATAGCCTCGCATGGACGAGCACAGTGATCACTCGTCCTCTCTCGCTCTTATTTTCACGTTTCAGTCAAGAGGAAGGCCGAGAGAGTCTTCACATCTCCTTCCTCATAATAATGCTCCAATCGTGCACCATTAACCATGAACGGTTGCCCTTGCTGCAGGTTCCTAATCTCGATGGCACCATGAACAAACACGTTAGTTATTACAAAAGGACCTGACCATCTGGACTTAAGTTTGCCTGGAAATAATCTCAACCTTGAGTTAAATAACAAGACAAGTTGGCCTTTCTTAAAGTCCTTAATCCTAAGTCTACTATCATGCCAAATCTTAGTCTTTTCCTTATACATTTTAGCATTTTCATAGGACATATGTCTAAGCTCATCAAGCTCATGTAATTGCAGAGACCGCAATGTTCCCGCATCGGTCACGCAATAATTCAGTTCTTTTAAGGCCCAAAATGCTTTAATTTCCAATTCAAATGGTAAGTGACATGCTTTGCCATACACAAGTCTATAAGGAGACATACCTAGGGGTGTCTTATATGCAGTTCTATATGCCCAAAGTGCATCCTCGAGTTTAAACGACCAATCTTTTCTATTGGGTTTGACCACTTTTTCGAGTATGTTTTTAATCTCCCTATTTGAAATTTCAGCTTGACCATTCGAATGTTGTTTATAAGGGGTGGCTACCCTATGTCTAACATTGTATTTAGCCAACACTTTTTCCATAGCTTTATTAATAAAGTGTGTCCCTTCATCACTAATTATAGCACGAGATGTACCAAACATAGTAAAGATATGTCTATTAAGGAACTTAATGACTGTTTTGGCATCATTGTTTGGACATGCTATGGCCTCTACCCATTTAGACACATAGTCTACAGCTACAAGTATGTAAAGGTTACCTGATGATGGGGGAAATGGTCCCATGAAGTCAATGCCCCACACATCAAAGAGCTCCAACTCTAGAATGTAAGTGAGAGGCATCTCATCCTTTCGACTAAGGTTACCTGTTCTCTGGCATTCATCACAGCTGTGTGCGTATTCGTGGGCATCCTTGAAGATCGTGGGCCAATAGTAGCCACTCTGGAACACCTTTGAAGCTGTCCTTTGGCCACCAAAGTGTCCACCATAGGGGGCTGTATGGCAGTGCTGCAGCACAGACGTCGCCTCAGCAGCTGACACACACTTCCTCAGCAAACCATCTGCACATGTCTTGTAAAGTGTAGGATCATCCCATATGAACTTCCTAGCTTCATGCAGGAACCTCTTCTTTTCTTGTCCTCCCTTGAAAGTTGGTAGTACCTCCGATGCAAGGAAGTTAGCAATGTCAGCAAACCAAGGTTCCTCATCGTTATCACGATGTGCTAATACAAAGACATGCTCATCGATAAAGGCATCAGAAATTGCGGTTTCCGCATTGTTATCGCAATTATGTTGCAATCTGGAAAGATGATCCGCAACCACATTTTCACAGCCTTTCTTATCTCTAATGTCCAGATCAAACTCTTGCAGTAACAATACCCACCTAATCAACCTAGGCTTCGCATCAGCCTTCCTCATAAGGTATTTTAGTGCAGAGTGATCTGTATACACGATTGTCCTAGTGCCTACAATGTAATTCCTAAACTTCTCACAGGAAAACACTACAGCTAGCATCTCCGTGGTATGAAGCTTACATACAATCAATGCATGTGGTATGAAGCTTACATACAATCAATTTCCACTTCATCGAAATTTCCCGTGGTATGAAGCTTACATACAATCAATGCATTCGAGAGCTATCCTACATACTTGGTTCACGTGTTTTAGCCTATAGCCTTGTCATTAGCATGCCCCTATGTTACTTAGTTACTCATGGATGTAGGGAGAACAGAAATATTAGATGAAGTAGACATGCTTAGAAGAAAATTAAAGACAAAACAGAAAGGAAAAACAGTAGGCAGAAATGAAAAAGAGAAAGTGCGAAATGATGAATTGTGCTTTGATTAATCAATTGTTTGAATGAACAGATGAAGACTTAAAGTTACTAACATAAAGACAGAAAGCAACGAAATGGAATGGATTAACTAATGGAAAAGAAATAACAACAAACGGTGCTGGAAATAAGAAATTAAAGACAGAAAGCAGTAAAGGTGTGCTAGATCGCCTCGTCGCAGATGCCTCGGCTGAAGGGAGAGAAAGGTAAGCCTTGCTTGGATGAATCCAATCAGGAGATAAGAAATCTTCTCTCCTTCCTATCAGATTGTCGACTCCAACAGCTAAGCTTTCCAACCCAACAGACGGAAGAGAAAAATAGGAGAAAGAATTGAGCTGCGAAGAGACTTCTACGCTTTCGGATGATGTTTCAACCCTCATCTTTGACCTCCTTTTATAGTATTCTGCAGGTGCGATTAGGCCAAGGAGAACCATCCATTCTCAACGTCGTACTTCAACGTGGTTGGAGGAGAAAGAACAAATCCCTGAAATATCGGATCACAACAGAAAAAGGTTAGCCAACTTACGGATTTCACTTGAAACATTGCGGTTTTAGCAATGTTTCCGCAATGCTTCCGCAATGCTTCCGCAATGCACAGTTTTCATTCTTTTTTCTTCGTTTTTCATTTCTTTTCTTTCCTTTTGCACACAAGTCCTAATTTAGCTTCCTTCTTCTAATTCTCATATATAAGCATAGGTTTAAGCTAAATCCTATCAAAAACACCTAAGAGTGTACATCTTTCTAAGATAAATAAGTCCTAAAATGGTCACTTTTGGAGACGTAACAGTATATATATTTTTTCTTTAAGTTGCCTACGTACCCTTGGATGGAAGGGATCAAGTCATGACGTAGTTCAGATGAATGATTTTTTTTGTGGGCCGTTCACCTTTTAAGCTCGTGCGGGCCAGGAGCAACATGTAGTTTATACTCTTACGTTAAGGAGTATTACATTTTATGAGGTCTTATCTTCATCATGGTCTTGATCAAATCCTTTGCTTGTAGGATTGATTAGAATGATGAGATTTTTCTTCACCTTTAAGGAACCCTCTGTATTTATGTGGACAGAAAATTTCCTCTTCATGCGTGAAGGAACACGACTGTGAATCTTCTTGTCGCTACTTTCTTCATCGAAGAGTCTTGCCCCTACATTCTTCATCTTTCCTTCCTATTGATCGCTTGTCACTTTGAGGCAATAAAAAACAGATGTTGAAGGTCGGTCTTTCTTTGATGTAGAGACACTTAACCTTTGGAAAGCTGAAGTTCGAGTGGAGGTAGAAGTTAGACATGAATTTTCTTCTTTTGTCGCGGCCATACTCATCCTTTGGAAGACCGAAGTTCGAGTAGTTGAAGGCTTGATGCGATTGAAGACAAAAGTTCTTTGGTCGACTTCTTTTGATTCGTCGACTTCTTCTGCGTTGATGTAGCATGAAGTTGCAAAGATTTCTTCCTCTTTTTTTATGGGAAGGAAACTTCTTGAGAAGAATTCTTTTAAGGTCACCCGTTATCGAGGTTGAGAAAAATATTTGTTTTCTCTTCTCTCGTGTTTAGGCTTCCTCGAATTGATTCTTCCTTTCTTCTTTGAAAGCTTATTGTTTCGTTTATCATCTCGAAACATGCAATCTTCTTTCTGGACGGAACTTTGTCGTCGTATTTTCTGACGAGCCACGACGGTCCAACATTTATCCTCATTTTCGACGACCTCATGTTTTACCTGAGAAATTTGTTTTGGGGTTTCATGTCCGAACCGAACAATTATTGGTTCGAAAGTCCCAAACTGGATCATACTTTCCTTTTGCTTCTCAAATGGGACAGGAAATAATTGAGCGCCGAAGTTCATTGTTACCGCAGCGTGGTTTGATTGAGCTATTTCATCAAGGTCTAGCTCAATTTTTCACTCTTTAGCTAACTTTAGAATGAACTCTTTTAGGACAAAACATTTCTCCACTGGGTGGCTAATAACTCGATGATACTTACAATAGTTGGGATCATCGACTTTGTCCATTTCTTCCGGGCGCCCATTAGGAGAAGAAATTTTTTGAACCTTGAAAATGAAGAATGAGCTCTCTATTTATAGAGTTCTCGTGGGCCTAATGGGCTTGGACCTGGATCCAATGGGCTTGGGCTTGGATCCAATGGGCTTGGGTCCAATGACATTTTGGATTCAATGGGGTTTTGGGCTTTGGGCCAAATTGCCATTTAAATAGCTTTCTGGCCCGATTCGATTTCGAGCCCAATTGAGCTATGACCGAATTTGCTCGGCTAAATTTATTCGATCCACCGACCATGATGAAGACACGTGGCGACCGCTGATTGGCCGAAATTTCTCGATCAACAGTGTCAATTTGTGATTGACCGAAATTTATTATTCAACCAACAAAATCTTAAAGTCAATTGGTGATTGGTCGATCCACATTTGCAACTGACATAATATAAATCATGTCTATGATATATGATTTTGGGTAAATCAACAAATTACCTTAGAAATCGTGTTCATGGTATGATACACGATTTAGCATATTTGTATCTACGGCACAAGAGTTAGCAACCCTTTCTTTGCAAATTCTTTGGAAACCAACCTGTTTTTATAATTACTTTTTAAAATTATATTATTAAAAAACAAAAAAAACCTTTTTATTAAGAATAAAAGCTAGCACTCAATTTAGTCTCGAAATATACGTACCTACCACCAAAACAAAAATGAACTTTTGACTTTTTCCCAAAAAAAAAAAAAAAAAAATGTAAAAAACAATTAACGCAGAGACACAGAATCCAGCCGAAGAAACGCCGGAGGCATGTGAAGTTGGTATGATTGGTTGCAAGGATGAAGAAAAATGAGAAGAAGTAAAGAAAAAAGGAAAATTTATTATATGGTTGTTTGTAATTGTAGTTGTAGTTACTCTAATCTAGATAAAACAGCAGCTTTTAATGCTTCATCAGTGGAGAATCCATTCGGAAGTTTAATCAAAACATCTTGAAGCATAAAATCATTGACATTTGTAACGCTAGCGTGATGAATGTGAAACTCCAGATCCCTAAACGCTCCCATTACTATGGCCGACGGGAAGTTGACATTCTGAGACTCAACTCGAACCATGGCGTCGGGTCCGATGATTTTGACCTCCACATCGAACCGGGTACCCGACTCCCCTCCTCCTCCTTCATGTCTCCTGGGTCTCTTGGAGTGCCTGAGCTGCTGCAACTCCATCTCCTGGAGTTTGGTCTCGAGTGCTTTTATGTACGAAACGGCGTCGGATAGCAATGATGCCTTGTCCATCCTCGACACGTTGGGAACCACCGACCGAAGCGCGTAGAATCGGTTGTTCAGCTTTTCCCTCCTCTGCCTCTCCGCTTCTACGTGGTTCTGGCTCATCACATTCGGCTTCCGACCTCGTTTTTCTTTTTTCTTCTTCTTCGAGCCCTCATCTCCGCCGGATTTGGATAATGGATTGTTGGTGGATAGATGTAGATCCGACCCGAATAGAGATTTGACTTGTTGGAGCAGGTCCCAATTGTGGGGGATAATATGTTGGGAAGCGAGTTCGAGGAGGCCGTGAGGAGGGGTTGGGATGCAGAGGAAGGTTTGGATGCCGTGAGATTTGGCATCTTGGGCTCTGGGGCAGTCGTGGAGTTCGAGGTCGTGGGAGCCGGTGAGCCAGACGACGGAGCCGGAGCTGAAGGATTTACCTGGAACGCCGTCTGTGGCGGAGAAGGAGTGGGTTAAGGACATCATGTAGAACCATTCGAGGTCCATGGGGTGATACTCATGAGTGTCGTCGGGGAGGAGGGGAGAGTCCTGGAAATGGCCTTCGCGCCAGGATAAGAAGAAGGAGCCATTGTCGTCGGAGGTGGTGGTTTGACTTTGCCAGAAGATGGCGTAGGCCCAAGGGAGTTCCTGAGTGCTGAGAAGGAATTGGAGACGTTGGTGGAGAGAGGTGGAAGAAGAGGGGGAAATTACTAGCTCTTCCATTTCCATAGCCTCCCTGTTTCAGAGTGGGGAATGGGGAGTGAAGTGATTGGGAGGATTTATCATTTATGTACCACAGAGTGAGAGAAGAAAATAAATAAAGTGGGATTTTTTTTTATGGTTAATCGAGAGGGTTGGTAGGTTGGGGCTCGCATAATGTGTTGAGAACTACGGGAATCAAAACACTTGGTTTGTTTGGGAGCTTTCGGAACGTGTGTTAGGGGTGTAGTGTTGGAAACCTAAGAATCAGAAAACAGTGTTTAGGATGCAGTGTAGTGTTTGAAACCTAAGAATCAGAAAACAGTGTTTAGGATGCAGTGTAGTGTTGGAAACCTAAGAATCAGAAAACAGTGTTTAGGATGCAGTGGTGGGAAACTTGAGAATCAGACGTCAGTGTTTTGAAACCCGGGTTTAGACAATTCTTGCTTGCTGCCTGGGCTACAAGTATCTTTTGCAGCCCAGCCACTTGTGATGATTTGATTGGCTAATATTTAAACTATTTTTAAATAATAAAAAAAAAAATCAGGCCGTTTACTTGGTTTTTGTCGGTAACTTCCCTTTTCTTATTCCAGCAAATTAACAATTTCTCCTACTTTCTCTCTCTTCATTTCTCTGTACTTCAAACTTCAAAGCCATGAAATTTCAATTCGAGTTATTTGAAATTTGCACTGATTGTGTGTTATATAGACATAAATTTTCAAGTGAGTTTTTAGAGGAAGTGAAGAAAAGAGTGAGAAATTTCACTGTTGAATTCATCTGGTAAATGAAAATGTCGATTGATTTTTTTTTTTTTTTTAAATCTAAAAAAAATGGTAACAAAAAAGATTTCATTTGTCTAGATATATTCTTTAGAGTATTGCTAATTTTACTACGTTACAAAATAATTAACAAAAAAGAAAGGAAGAGAGAGTGAGAGATGAAATTGAAAAAAAATGTCATATGGTAGATGAAAGTGGAAGAAAGAGAGAGAAAATAGGGAAAGTTACGGAAGAAAAAAAAATCTAAGTAAACGTCGTCAAAGATTTTTTTTATTTAAAAAATAATATAAATAGTCAGTCAATCAAATCGTGACACGTGTTGGGCTGCAAAAGATAGTTGTAGCGCACACTATAAGCCAGTTTTACTCTTCTTTTTTTTCTTTTTTTACTTTTGCTATTTTTTTTTCTTTTTTTAGTGGATGTTTTGTGAATTGTAGAATTTTTTATGGAACATGTGACTTTTTTTCTAAACGTTTGAATGAAGCATTTAATTTATGTTATAGTCTAAGAATAAGAAAATTATTTTCAACAATCGAAACATTGCTTACAAGAATCAAATATATATTTGGATAAGGAATTAAAAAATTAAATGTTTCATTCAAACGTCTCAAAAAACAAAACATGTCATGTGTTAATCGGTTTGATTTTTTTATTTAAAAAAAAAATACATATTTAGATAAAGAATTAAAAAAAAAAAAAAAAAAAAAAAAACTGAAATGAAAAAATAAAGGGAAGAAAACAAGAATTAAAGAACAACGAACTATTATATTTGAATAATAGTCTCAAGTATATATCCCTAAAATACAAACTGAAATTTATAATTTCAAACATTTCATAAAGATAAGTTTCACATCAATTATAAAACGAAAAAAATATATATATAATTTTGTAATTAGAGAAAAATCACGTTCTATTTTAAAATCAATTGAATATTGTTAATAATTATTATTTTTTATTTTTTAATTTGTAACTTAAAAATTAAATATTATTTTTTAAAATATTAATGACTTCAAATATTTTATTTTACCTTACAACTAAAAAAAAATTAATATTTTGAGCTATTATTAATTAGATTAAATATAAATGAATTAAATTTTATTTAGATAAATATAATTAGAAAACTATATAATTATAATTAAAGAGGGTGAAATTTAAAGAAAGAATGGTGGGACCCACCATAATAATGAAAAAAATTGATTAAAAAATGTTGGGACACCATAATTATAAAAAATGTGGAGAGAGAAATGGTAGACCCATGTAATAATTTTAAGAAAAATCATTGGTTTAGGAAGGGTTTGGGAAATTAACCCATGAGTTTGGTTTCCCAAACCCGAGGTTCCCAACCCCTTGCTCCAAACATAATTTTAGATTCTACCACCACAACCCATTACGGGGCCAAATGCCCCTTTATATGGTTGTAACTAAAAAAGAAAAATTGTTAGAGTATTTCTTTTTTACTAAAACTTACTTGCATGTTGCTATCTTTTGTAGTCTAGTTACGTGGTAATATTTGATTGGTCAAATATTTATATTATTTTTAAAATTAAAAAAAAAATCATTCACATGATTAATGAATGATTAATTTAGTTTTTTTTTATCCTTCCACCATCGTCAAAATTCATTCGAAACCAAAAAAAACTCTATGAGAGTTAAAAGATTCTCATGGCCAATCACATATCCTTTAGATAACAAAAGAATTTCATAAATTACCTACAAAATTCGATAATTCAGCGGATGAATCGAAAGCACAATCATCCGAAAGAAAAAAGAAAAAAAATTTATTTATATGGGACTTACACAAAATTTATTTATATGGGACTTACACCTGTCCTAGGGCAAAATCAAACCCCCACTCTCTGCTATTTTAGGCAGAGCGCTCACCCACTGCACCAAGTGGTTGTTCGATACTTACACCTCACATTACGACATATACTACTTGTATGTAGTGCGTTGTATTTTTTATTGGTGGGGTAGCGGTATGATTGGTATTGATATATTTTTTTTTTTTTTTACAACATATTAGGTTGAGGGATTGAAATTAGGACCTCATCGTCATTGTGTCGTCTATGCTCTTGTTGTAGAATTATTATTACTTTTTTTTATAATAAAAGATGTGAATTAAAAAGAAGTGGGAAAATGTGGTCCATTCGTACTTGATGAGTTCACAATAATTAATAAAATACAAAAATGTGTCAGAGAATACCATGGATCTCCAAGCATTTTTATATGTCAAAGGAATCTGAAAAGTTGGAAAATGAAAAAGGAGTAAATATAAATACAATACAACCCCTATAAATTTATATTCGAAAAATTAATAAATTCTCTAAAGTAATAATTTCTTTTCATCCGGCCCAAAGTCTAAATTAATAATTTTAATAAATTAAAAAGATAATAATTTTTTTTTAAAACTCATATTTAAATTTATGGTCTATTCAATATTATAAATTAATAAATCTATAAATTTGTACAAGTATAACTCGGACAACTTAGTAAAATATAATTCTATTGTAGTTTATTTATTCTTAAAATTTAAATCTAGTTGTATTTTATCTCTAACTTTCCACATCTAAAAACTCTGGCTTTGCGTTCTCATACAACAACCAAAAACTGCGAAAAATTGTTGCAGCTACGAGTGCTTTCTTTCGCGTAATTTGTTGTAAAGGCATTGTATCATCTCCAGTTTCATTCTCAATAGGATCTTTAAGTATTCCAATAGGTAATTGACATCCATTTTGTTGTGGTACCCAAAACCATTAATCATCGTATCAAGTTCATGAATTCATTCTTCAATATTTCCTTCATTCAAATTCATTGAGGTCATTTCATCATGGGGACGAATTTTACAGTGTCGAAAACAATTTGCTATTGTCTTTAGCTGAACATTTATAACAAGGCATTTACAACAAAAGAGAACAGTCGATTGGTTGCACAAAATGAGAACACTTCAGAAATTAAACTGCTACTCCGTTACGTGCGTCTGTGCTTTGCCCAACCTATTCTAACTCTTATAGACCCGAAAAAACCTTATGCAACCCGACATCTCGTTGTCCCCCTACTTCTAGCAATAAGAACAGTCTATGACTTTTCAACATGAGAGAGAGCAACAAATCAAAAGGCCTAAATGTTTTTCTTTGGAGTACTTTGTACTCTTCAACTTTATTTTTGCATCACTTTTTTTTTTTTTTTTTTTACTTTGCTTCTCCAAGATAGCCTTAAATGCCAAGCTTGCTTTCGTTTCAGCTTACCCGCAGTTCCACTGCACAAGGTATCTGACCGTGGGCAAGCTTCACAAATTAATGACTAATACTCACTTCTTAGTGCGCACTTAAGAATGAGGAGTATCTCAGGAGTTTTTATTGACATGCTTTCACTTTTTTCTTTTCTTTAGGCTAATAGCTTTGCTATAACTCAAATGACTTGTTACAACCACTCATGCTTCAAGCCTTCCCTAAGGGTGCCTTTCGGGGTGACAACAAGATTTCGGGCTATATAAGACAATTCTAAGCCTACAGAGTCCAGAATAGGATGTTATGTGCTCGATGAATGCAGGGGAGCAACAATTTTTTTTAAAAAAATTCTGAAATAAGCTCAATCGGTACATACAATCTCATGCTTTTCTTAATATGCAACTACGAAGATTTTAAAAGCATTTCCTAGATTTTCCTCATCGACAACATGCAAACACATACCAAAATATATCAAATTCAGAGTATACACATGCTTGACAATTATAGAAAGTCCAACAATCAACACCACACCAACCTTAAAAGATGCATTGTCCTCAATGCATCAATCCATCAGATAAAACATTTAAACGATCAAAATAAGGGGAACACGAAAACTCCCCTGATCTTTGAGAGGTTGACGAAAAGAGAGGTGCGATATTTTTCTTCGATTTTTGGTCCACATGTCAAGCATTCCTCTTATTCTCTTAAAATAAACAAGAAAGCAAGCAAACAAACAAACTAACTTCAACAACTAAACAACTCAAACAACAAATAACTAGCAAGCAGAAATACAGTTCAAGCTCGGGTGCCTCCGAGAAGCGCAAATTTTTATAGTCGATTCCTCGACTGTGATGGAGTGCATATCACAAAAGCGGAAGCAATTTGGATCAAAAGTACTCTAATTTCATCAATTTAGCCATACAAAAAAACATGCTCAAAGCTGAAAAATTGCAAAGAAGTATGAACACATACCTTTGTTACTCAAATTCTCCAAACCCGTTGCTTGTTTCTCCTCACAAACGCTTCGTGGACCACCTCGAATGTCTTCCCTTCTATCCTCAGGCCTTGGAATGGGTTGTGGGACCCTTCAATGAGAGAGTTCTTAGGAGAGAGAGGAACGAAGACTGAGAAGAGAAAGTGTTGCGCACTCAATGTGTGTGCAAAATAATACTGGGGAGCGCTCAATTCATGCAAGCATACATGGTTTGCAGCAAGTAATAAGTATAGTTTATATCGTTTTCCCACAAAGATTTGAGTAAGCATGCACGGTTTTGTTTGCTAACTTAGAGAAAATGTAACCAGTGACAAAAGATGTAAGGGGGAATGCTATTTAAATGTAATGAGAGCAACAAAATGTAAAGAACTAAATGCAACTAACATAAGAATGCGGAGAAAATGTAAACTTCCAATGACTTGAATATCGCACAAGGATAGTACTCGAATAATGCTTAAATAGCGAAGTAACAACGAATACACAAACGAAGAAGAATCTACTCTAACAAACAGGGTAGGCTAGGAATCATACGGTACTCATGGATTAGGCAGTTCAACAACGATTTAGCAAAATACAATCCGCTTAGCATATAAGCACACAAGATCTTTCGATTTTGAGTATTAAGAATCAAGCTCCATTCATATCCATGCAGAACTATCATCCTATTCATATCAACATGCTATCAAGCATACTAGAAGGGTGACTATGCTTAGCCTTCTCTCTGGCTACCATTAAAGGCTAGTAAAAACACATGACTCGGACTTCGTACTCCTCTCGGAGGTTCAAAAATCAGTAATACAAAATGGATGGCCGATTGAAATTGCATTATTGAAATAAAAACACACATGCCTTGAGAATATCATGCTAATCTTACGCTGAAAACCCTGTTGGGTTTTATGTCCTAAAACTCGTGGTTTGTAAACTGTTATGTTTGTAAATATTCTATTTAGAATAAAGAGTTATTAGTTTTATTCAGTAAAAGAGTTTACTGGAATAAAGTGAAACGTGTTTAGGTCAACCTATACCAATGACCAACACCCTTGGCTGAATATGAGTACTTGAGCCTCATGTATGACATGATTGTGGACCTGGCTCAAGTAGTCAGTCAAAACGGTCTATAGTATACAGATAAGGTTGGGTACCTTATCCTGGTAACACTGTTGGATGGGGCAAACTTTGTATTGTACAAAACGATGTGGTCCGAATTGTTTCACCTGGAGATGTGCGAGTGAGGGTGGCCTGTGCAAAAAGTTTGCATAAGACCGAACCGCGAAATATGTCGCTCTCTCTCTTTATAACACCGTTTACTGATGAGACCGACATTTTCATTTGATGGCCTAGGTAACTCTATCTCAACCTTGAGCTCGCTATGAACTCATGTTTCTTATAAAGTATCCTATGACTTGCACAGGTGAGAGTGACCCATTAGCGCCGACTCAATAAGCCTACCATCTTGGGGATAAAGTCGAATAGGTAGTTGAGGACATAATACAGCAAGAAAGGAGTTCACTCCTAACCCGCTCTTCAAGGTTAGTAGATAGGTTGTTCCCTTAATAGCTGACTCCAGAGCTTACACAATTAGAGCTCACACTATCATGAGATGAGAGGGTTAATTAATTTGTTTGTTGGCCAAGATCTATTGTTCATTAGAGGTGTTAGTGGTACTTAAGGAACAAGACGTAATGCAGGGGTTAAACGGTATAAATGTCCCAGCTGTGATTACGAACAACCTGTGAAGGGTTGACTTTCCCATGACGGTTATATCAGAGGACATAATATAGCTACAGTGAGGAGAGTGCAATCCTCGGACTATAGTGGAGTCTCCGGGGGTTAACAAAAGTTGATTGATTCGGGTTAAAAGAGTTTTGACCGAATAATCTCGTATCGCTGAAGCTCATGATCTGTAGGTCCTTTAGGTTCTCTTGGCTAGCTCGGATAACGCCGTGCAACAGTGTAAAAGAAAAGAAAAAGAAAAAAAAATTGAATTGTTCAAATTCGATTTGTGGAAGAATGATGGACATATTTAAATGTGATTTAAATATGAAAATGGTTTAAAACGTGAATACGATTCATGTGCAAAAAAGTCGGTTTTCAGAAAACCGAGTTTAGCCATATTATTTAATTAATATTTTATATTGAATTAAATAATATTTATTAATTAAAAAGTTTAATTAATAATTATATATATATATATAAATATATATTTTTTATTTATTAAAAAGTTTAATAAATAAATTTTTTATTATTATTTTTAATAATAATAATAATTAAATATATATATATACATATGTGTATTAAATGCAAGACATATATATATATATATATATATAAATAAATGGTGATGGCTAAAGTTTTTTAAAAAGGAATTGGAACTTTGGGTTCTTATTGAAGCTGAAGAATTCGAAGAAGTTGGATTTAAAAAAAAAAAATTCTGTATTTTTTTTTTCTTCCATTTTGCTTCAGTTGAATTCCAAAGACCAACTTTCCTTCACTTTCTTCATTTCTTTTCTCTTGTTTTTGGAGTCCCACAACTCCGTTACGCGGCGCCGAGGATAACGGGACTACCTGGGGTGGTTCTCGGGGCGTTCGTGAGAAGAGGCCGGAAGAGTTCGTGACGAGGAACGTGCGACGGAGCTTGAAGAAATTGGAACTACAAGGGTATGTATTCTAATTTCTTAATTTCCATCGTTTGAGCATGTTTTCTTTTTGTGAAATTGATGAAATTAGAGTTTCAACGATCCAAAATCGCTTCCGCAGCGTGATACGCTCCATCAATTGGTATCAGAGCGTATTTTGATCAACTCAATTTGCATCAATTTAAGCTGGTGGGTATTTTAATTTTGAAATTGTTTCTGAATGGACGTCTAAAGTGAAATCGGTTTTGGCATAGTTTCTTTTTTAATTTCATTATTTGTAATTGCCCGAGAATATATGGGCTTTAATGTGTGCTGAAGAGTCTGTATTCTTTAGAGTCATTAGAGTCCATATAGGTTTCTTTGTGAAAGAAGCTCGAGTTTGGAACTCGCCGAAATGTTCGGTGCATGTTCAAACTCGTTCTAGGCGATACAAAGAGAAGCTCGAAGAGAAATTGGCCGAAGTGTTCGGGGGAGCAAGCTTGTGTGAGGCGACACGAAGAGTTCGAAGTCCGCTCAAGAATTAGCTTGATGTTCAAGCTTGTAATAAAATAATTATTGCTTGCTGAATGCCAAAACCGGTCCACTTTAGTGTGTTTAATAAATTATGCATAGCGTATGTATGTTTTAATTAAAATTCATGTTTGTATGTGCATAAAGTATGCCATATAGATTTAAAATCCCACCGTAGGAAGCATGCTCCATGCATTGGTAATATGTTATAAGTGTTATAATATATAGTATGCATATTTGAGAATTCATGACTATTAATTTAAGAGTTATATTAATTCATGAACTAGATGTTGTTAGTTTAATAGAATAATTGATATAAGTGTTATATTAATTATGAGATTAAACATACAACATAGGTTGCCCTAGTTTTATGCATATTATAGGTAATAAGTGTTATAATGTATAAGATGCATGTTTTATTCATGAGTATTAATATAAGAGTTATATTAATTCATGAATTAGATGTTGTTTGCTTAATAGAATAATTGATATAAGTGTTATATTAATTATGAAATTAAACATCCAACATCCAACATTAGATGCATTTTGTATATTATAAGTGTTATAATGTATAGGATGCATGCTTAATTCATGAGAATTGATATAAGTGTTATATTAATTTATGAATTAGGAGTTGTATGTTTAAGAGCATAATCGATATAAGCGTTATATTGATTATGAAGTTAAATATTCAACTTGTCATGCCTTAGTGAAGCATGTTTGAGAGAGCATGTTTGAGAGGCATGTAGAAGTTGTTGTAGAAAGTCAAGTTTTGCAAGTGTTGTAAAACTAACTTAGACTTTTTAAATCTATAACAAAGAAAAGCATGTTCATTTAGGTTAAATGGTTCGGTATGTTTTATTAGATAAAAATAGGTCGAAATCTCGTAAATGCTAAGGTTATGAGAAACTCACCCGGTAAAATCCTTTCTAAGGTTGGAGGATTTGAATTGACGGAACACCTCCTACCTGGGGACTATCCGACACTTGAGTAAAGTTAACTAGGTTTTATGAGCATGCGTGAGAGGTGTGAGGTTAGTAAAGTGTTAATAACCTAGACATCTCAGGTAAAAAGTTTGCCTAGACTTAAGGTTTTATTTACTTAGCCAGATAAAATCTGAGTATTTACCCTATTCACCGTCCACGATGCTTAGTAGAAGTGTTGAGAAGGAATATATGATATATCCCTCTCCTGCTACGCACTCTGTTGCATGCTCAGTGTGTATGTAAAATTTGTTGGGTTTATTGTCCTAAAACTCGTGGTTTGTAAACATTTATGTTTGTAAATTATCTATTTAGTAATAATGAGTTATTAAGTTTTATTCAGTAAAGGTGTTTGCTGGAATAAAGTGAAACGTGTTTGCATTAATCTATACCAATGACCAACACCCTTGACGATCATGGATACTTGAGTTTCATGTATGACATGAATGTGGGTCAAGCTCAAGTAGACAGTCAAAACGGTCTATAGTATATGGATAAGGCTGGGTACCTTATCCTGGTAACACTATTGGATGCGGCCCGTTTTGTATTGTACAAAACGATGTGATCCGAGTCGTTTCACATCGAGATGTGCGAGCAGGGGCGTCCTACGCGATGAGTTTGCGTAAGACTGAACCACGAAAAGTCGCTCTCTCTTTATAACACCGTTTACTGAAGAGACCGACTATTTCACCTGATGGCCTAGGTAACTCGATCCCAATCCTGAGCTTGCTATGAACTTCTGCTTATTAGACAGTATCCTTAGACTTGTATGGGTGAGAGTGGCAGAATGTCCGCTCAATAAGCCTACCATCTCAGGGATAACGTCCAATAGGTAGCTGGGGACATAGTGTAGTAAGATGGAGTTTACTCCTAACTCGCACTTCAGGGTTAGTAGATAAGTTGTTCCCTTAATAGCTGACTCCGGGGCTTGAACAATAGGCGCCTACCCTCTCCTCGTTAGAGAGGGTTCCTGATCTGTTGGTTGGACCACTGATCAATTGTTCATTAGAGGTGTCAGTGGTACTTAAGGAACAAAGACGTAACGCAGGGGTTAAACGGTTTAAATGACCCAGCTGTGATTACGAACAACCTGTGTAGGGTCGACTTGCCCATGACGGTTATATCAAGAGGATACAATATATCTACAGTGAGGAGAGTGTAACCCTCGGACTATAGTGGAGTCTCCGGGGGTTAACGAAAGTTGATTGATTCGGGTTAAAAGAGTTTTGACCGAATAATCTCGTATCGTTGGAGCTCATGATCTGTAGGTCCTTTAGGTTCTCCTGGCTAGCTCGGATAACGCCGTGCAACAATATAAGAGAAAATAAAAGAAAAAGAAAAAACAAAAGAATTTGAATTGTTCAAATTCGGTTTGTGGAAGAATGATGGACATATTTAAATATGATTTAAATATGGGAATGGTCAAAAACATGAATAAGATTCATGTGCAAAACGTCGGTTTTCGGAAAACCGGGTTTAGCCTTATTATTTAATTAATATTTGATATTGAATTAAATAATATTAATTAATTAAAATTTTTAATTAATTAATATATATATATATATTTTATTTTTTAAAATGTTTAATAAATAAAAATATTTATTATTATTAATTTTTTTTTTTAAATAATAATAATTATATATATATGTCTTACATGCATTGTGCATGTAAGACATATGTAATGTTATAATATATATATATATTTGGTTAACTGAATTTTGCAGCTCGGTGGAGATTGGGGTTCTTGAATTGAGTTGGAGTTTTTCATTTTACAAAGAGAAAAAAGGGTGTTGGCTTCTGCCTTCGGGTGTTTAAAGAAAAAAAACCCCTGACCTCCATAGAATTCCATTTTTCCTTCTTCTTCTTTAATTTCTTTTCTTTTCTCTTGTAACGGAGTCCCACAACTCCGTTGCGCGGCGCCGAGGATAGCGGGACTACCTGGGGTGGTCCTCGGGGCGTTCGTGAGAAGAGGTCGATAGAGTTCGGGACGAAGAACGACTGGCGGAACGCGAAGAAAAGTAGAACTTCAAGGGTATGTTTTCTATTTTTCTTTATTTCCGCTTTAAGAGCATGTTTTCTATTGGTTAAATTGATGAAATTAGAGTATCATCAGTCCGAAATCGCTTTCCGCTGCGCAAGTCGCTCCAGCAATTGGTATCAGAGCGATTTTGTGATTAACTCAATTTGCATCAATTTAAGTTGGTGGGTATTTTAATTTAGAAATTGTTTATGAATTGGCATCTAAAGTGAATATCGATTTTGGCATAGTTTCTTTTTTGAATTTCATTAATTTGTAATTGCCCGAGAATGTATGGACTTTAATGTGTGCTGAAGCGTCTGTATTTTTAGAGTCATTAGAGTCCATATAGGTTTCTTTGTGAAAGAAGTTTGAGTTTGGAACTCGCCGAAATGTTCGGTATAAGTTCAAACTTGTTCTAGGCGATACAAAGGAGAAATTCGAAGAGAATTTGGCCGAAGCGTTCGGAGGAAGCAAGTTGGTCAAAGGCGGTGCGAAGAGTTCGAAGTCCGCTCAAGACGTAGCTTGTTGATCAAGCTTGTAATAAAATAGTTATTGCTTGCTAAATGCCAAAATCGATCCACTTTAGTGTGTTTAATTAATTATGCATTGTGAATGTATGTTTTAATTGAAATCCATGTTTGTATGTGCATAACATATGCCAATAGATTTAAAATCTCACCGTAGGAAGCATGCTCCATGCATAGTAAATATGTTATAAGTGTTATAATATATAGTATGCATATTTAGGAATTCATAAGAATTAATATAAAAGTTATATTAATTCATGAATTGAATGTTGTTAATTTAATAGAGAAATTGATATAAGCGTTATATTAATTATGAAATTAAACGTACAACATTGGTTATCCTAGTTTTATGCTTATTGTATATTATAAGTGTTGTAATGTATATGCATGTTTAATTCATGAGTATTAATATAAGAGTTATATTAATTCATGAATTTGATGTTGTTTACTTAATAGAATAATTAATATAAGTGTTATATTAATTATGAAATTAAAACATCCAACATTAGTCTTATGCATATTGTATGTTATAATTGTTATAATGTATAGGATGCATGCTTAATTCATTAAAAATTGATATAAGTGTTATATTAATTTATGAATTAGGAGTTGTATGTTTAAAGAGCATAATCAATATAAGTGTTATATTGATTATGAAGTTAAATATTCAACTTGTCATGCCTTAGCGAATGTATGTTTGAGAAGCATATAGATGGTTGTTATAGAAAGTCTGCTTTTGCAAGCGTTGTAAAAATGACTTAGACTTTTAAAATCTATAACAAAGAAAAAAGTGGCATGCTCATTTAGGGTTAAATGGTTCGGTCTGTTTCATTAGATGAATAGGTCGTTATCTCGTAAATGCTAAGGTTATGAGAAACTCACCCGGTGAAATCCTGTTTGAGGTTGGAGGTATTTAAGCTGACGGTTTACGGAACACCTCCTACCTGGGGACGATCCGGTACTTGAGTAAAGTTAACCAGGCTTTATGAGCGTGCATGAGAGGTGTGAGGTTAATTAAATCTGTTAATAACCTAGACATCTCAGGTAAATAGTTTGCCTAGACTTTAGGTTTTATATTCTTAGCCGGATAAAACCTGGAGTATTTACCCTAAACACCGTCCACGATGCTTAGTAGAAGTGTTGAGAGAAATATATGATATATCCCTCTCCTGCTACGCACTCCCTAAAGTTCACAACGTGAGAATTTTGCTTGGCCTCATGATGCCATATGGGGCATCTCCAGACGGGTGGTGTTTGCAACTTTCAATAACAAGGTGAATGGAGTAAGTGTCTATAGTAAGTGGGAGAAGGAACTGCGTCGGTGCTTCCTGTGGTCTCCTCCGTTGGATTGAAACGTGAGATTCCCATGTTCCGCCTGCAGGCTGCCCTTGGGGCACCATCCAAACGGAGGGCTGGGCATGGGAGATCGAACACCTCAGTCACCATTTATTGATAAAGAAACATAGGTCCATTCCCAACACTGACATTCCATACGGTTGCTATGTTGGGGCCGTTCTGTGCGTTCTAAAAATGGAGGGTCACACTTACGGGATGTGCTAAGGAGTTAGTAAATTCAGACAAAAAACGATAACTAAGATGCTATAGGAATATGAGTTATTCTGGTGATAGCATTTAGTCAAGAATGACTTGATTTAGTAAAGGAGTGCTCACCTACCCTACGGTAGGGACCATTAAAACCGTTTCACTAATAGGTTTACATTCTTTTTCAGCATGGCGAGCTCTTTTGTACAATTATTAGCTAACGACAAACTTACCGGAGAAAATTACGGAACTTGGAAATCCAACCTGAATACGATTCTTGTGTTGGATGACTTGAGATTTGTCTTGACGAAGGACTGTCCTCCAACTCCTGGCTCAAACGCTTCACGAACTGTTCGTGAGGCGTACGATCGCTGGATTAGGGCTAATGATAAAGCCCGAGTCTATATCTTGGCAAGCATGCAGGATGTCTTGGCCAAGAGGCATGAGGTTATGGTTTCTGCTAAGGAAATCATGTCTTGATTGCAAGAGATGTTTGGACAACCGTCCTCGTCTCTTCGCCATGAAGCCCTCAAATTCGTTTATAATGCTAGAATGAATGAAGGAACCTCTGTTAGGGAACATGTCCTTAACATGATGGTCCACTTCATGACGGCAGAAGTGAACGGAGCTACGATTGACGAGAAGAGTCAAGTAAGTTTTATCTTGGAATCTCTCCCGCAGAGTTTCCTGAATTTCAGATCAAATATGGTCATGAATAAGATAGAATTCAACTTGACCACTCTTCTGCACGAGTTGCAGACTTACCAGACCCTTCATGCCTCTAAAGGAAAAGAGAAGGAGGCTAATGTAGTCACTTCGAAGAAGTTCCTGAAGGGGGCTGGGTCTGGGAGTAAGTCTGAAGCAACTGCTACGAGTAGTAGGACTATTCGTAAGAAGAAGAGTAACAGGAGAAAAGGCAAAGCTCCTATGCTTGTGGCCAAGGTAAAGTCTTTGGACAAAGGGAAGTGTTTCCATTGTAACGAAGAAGGGCATTGGAAGCGCAACTGCCCAAAATACCTTGCAGAGAAACATGCCGAGAAAGAACGACAAGGTAAATAAGATTTATTTGTCTAAACATGTATAGTGGATTTATGAATGTCATACCTGAATGTCTTTCAGGAACCACTAATCATGTTTGTTTTTCTTTCAGGAAACTAGTTCCTGATGGCCGATTTCTCCGTGTTGGATGACTTGAGAAGACGTCTATGCAGCTCTACAAGTGGGAGTTTTGTGTTTTTGATGTTGTTGTCTGTATGAACCTAAATCACATATGTGATATGTGTAATTAAGTTGTACATATTTCTGTAATTTTGAGCATATGTATATAAGTATCTTTTGGTGTATATAAATGAACAGTTCATTTTCACAAAAGATGTATACTTGCATGTTCTATTAATTCAGAAAACAACATGGATGTTAAGACTAGGCGTATTAGAGGAAAGCTATATCTAAATCAATAAGGGTTGTTGATAGTAGAGTTCGTTATTCTCAATAGTTGAGAAAACCCTAACTTATTGGTTTGTCTATAAAACTCAAGTTATCATACCAGATGATGACTTGAGGATTCGTTGTCTTTAATTAGATAATGAATTATTTAGACAAGGACCAATGGTTCGAAGCTGTAGATCTTCGAGGGGTTAAATGACCGAGCCTCTAAGGTGAAAACTTTTAAGGCTTGACTTTCTGGTAATTGGACTGTCCCAAAGTGAAGAGGTTGATTGTGTATCAACTTGTTTACTTGTTACCAGACGTAAGTTGTTAGACTACTCTCATCTATTTTTCTTGTTCTATACTAGATAGGATAAGATAAATAGAAATCAAGACTAGCTATCTTGATTAGAGTGTCTATAAGTCATAATCTCTCTGAGAGTCATATACAAGATTAAGAACAAAATTGTTTTGTTAGCTTATTCAATTCTTTTATGGATTGAAACTAGCAACTTAATCTTGAATGATTAAGGTTTGATGTTCTAATCAAATCTTATGGTTTAAACATGTTATTGATAAACTTTGCTGGCCAAATGTTTTATCAATACTATAGCTTTCACAATATGTTTCCGTAATTAATTCCTATTCATTGAGAATGTAATAGGATGTACTTTATGACACTCAAGCATAAACTAGCGACCCATTTCCAGATATGTGATCTGGGAGAGGCTTAGTTTATTCTAAGGATTCAGATTAATCTGAGTCGCAAGAACAAATCGCTAGTATAGTCTCCTAACATCTGATATTGACAAGAGTTGTTAATAATCGATGTTATGAGCTGCTGTCCCTACGCATTAACACTTATTGGGTTAAGATCTATCTCTTCTGCGATATATGACCCGTTATGTTTTATGCAGTGGGAGCTGTCAGTTATATCGGTTAATAATTTGTCATAGTATAAAGGAATGGAATACAAGAGTTGTATTGCTAATTCCTCTATAAAAGCTAAAATTTGTTGCAGCTTGTATAGCAACATAAAAAAAAGTGGTTTTTGAGCTCTTAAGTAGTGCGGATGAGGAGATGTGATGGTCACATGGAGAGCCTCATAGTACTTCATGCTGATATGTTTACTAAGTCTCTCACGGCTAAAGTGTTTGAGAGATACCTAAAGAGTTTAGGGCTCCGGGTTGCTAAATAGGATAGTGGGAGAAGACTATAGATATATGATATTATAGTTCTCCTCACCAACATGTACACCACGGACGTTTAAGTCCAAGTGGGAGTTTGTTGGGTTTATTGTCCTAAAACTCGTGGTTTGTAAACATTTATGTTTGTAAATTATCTATATAGTAATAATGAGTTATTAAGTTTTATTCAGTAAAGGTGTTTGCTGGAATAAAGTGAAACGTGTTTGCATTAATCTATACCAATGACCAACACCCTTGACGATCATGGATACTTGAGTTTCATGTATGACATGAATGTGGGTCAAGCTCAAGTAGACAGTCAAAACGATCTATAGTATATGGATAAGGCTGGGTACCTTATCCTGGTAACACTATTGGATGCGGCCCGTTTTGTATTGTACAAAACGATGTGATCCGAGTCGTTTCACATCGAGATGTGCGAGCGGGGGCGTCCTACGCGATGAGTTTGCGTAAGACTGAACCATGAAAAGTCGCTCTCTCTTTATAACACCGTTTACTGAAGAGACCGACTATTTCACCTGATGGCCTAGGGAACTCGATCTCAATCCTGAGCTTACTATGAACTTCTGCTTATTAGACAGTATCCTTAGACATGTATGGGTGAGAGTGGCAGAATGTCCGCTCAATAAGCCTACCATCTTAGGGATAACGTCCAATAGGTAGCTGGGGACATAGTGTAGTAAGATGGAGTTTACTCCTAACTCGCACTTCAGGGTTAGTAGATAGGTTGTTCCCTTAATAGTTGACTCTGGGGCTTGAACAATAGGCGCCTACCCTCTCCTCGTTAGAGAGGGTTCCTGATCTGTTTGTTGGACCACTGATCAGTTGTTCATTAGAGGTGTCTGTGGTACTTAAGGAACAAAGACGTAACGCAGGGGTTAAACGGTTTAAATGACCCAGCTGTGATTACGAACAACCTGTGAAGGGTCGACTTGCCCATTACGGTTATATCAAGAGGACACAATATATCTACAGTGAGGAGAGTGCAACCCTCAGACTATAGTGGAGTCTCCGGGGGTTAACGAAAGTTGATTGATTCGGGTTAAAAGAGTTTTGACCGAATAATCTCGTATCGTTGGAGCTCATGATCTGTAGGTCCTTTAGGTTCTCCTGGCTAGCTCGGATAACGCCGTGCAACAATATAAGAGAAAATAAAAGAAAAAGAAAAAGCAAAAGAATTTGAATTGTTCATATTCGGTTTGTGGAAGAATGATGGACATATTTAAATATGATTTAATTATGGGAATGGTCAAAAACATGAATAGGATTCATGTGGAAAAAGTCGGCTTTCGGAAAACCGGGTTTAGCCTTATTATTTAATTAATATTAATTAATTAAAATGTTTAATTAATTAATATATATATATATATTTTATTTATTAAAATGTTTAATAAATAAAAATATTTATTATTATTAAATTTTTTTTTAAATAATAATAATTATATATATATGTCTTACATGCATTGTGCATGTAAGACATATGTAATGTTATAATATATATATATATATATATATATATTTGGTTAATTGAATTTTGCAGCTCGGTGGAGATTGGGGTTCTTGAATTGAGTTGGAGTTTTTCATTTTACAAAGAGAAAAAAGGGTGTTGGCTTCTGCCTTCGGGTGTTTAAAAAAAAAAACCCCTGACCTCCATAGAATTCCATTTTTCCTTCTTCTTCTTTAATTTCTTTTCTTTTCTCTTGTAACGGAGTCCCACAACTCCGTTGCGTGGCGCCGAGGATAGCGGGACTACCTGGGGTGGTCCTCGGGGCGTTCGTGAGAAGAGGTCGGTAGAGTTCGTGACGAAGAACGACTGGCGGAACGCGAAGAAAAGTAGAACTTTAAGGGTATGTTTTCTATTTTTCTTTATTTCCGCTTTAAGAGCATGTTTTCTATTTGTTAAATTGATGAAATTAGAGTATCATCGGTCCGAAATCGCTTTCCGCTGCGCATGTCGCTCCATCGAAATTGAATGGGAGAGCACTCAGATCATGCAAGCATACATGGTCTGCAGTAAGTGATAAGTATTTTTTAATTCGTTTTCCCACAGAGATTGAGTTTAGTGACTAACGATTTGACGTGCTAAATTAGATAAGGTAACTTAAATTTTGTAGATTTGGGGTTGATGTACTGAAATAATAAAGAAGCAAGAAGGATGCGATCATAAACGAGCAGTAAGTAAAGAGATAAAGCTATAATGTGAAGAAGAATGATTGCGGGTCTCGCAATGTTTTCGTAATAAAACCGCAAAGATAAAAAGCTAATAAAAAGACTAAGGCAAAAAGAAGGAATGTTTTATTGCGGTTCTCGCAATAATCTAGCAGTAAATTAGCAACGATTTTAAATGTAAAGTAAGGCAGCAAGGTCGGCTTAAGACTCCTCTATAGGCACTTAACTACGATCATTCAGCAGTAGATTCACATATCATGCATCGTTTTAGCTAAATCTCATGCATCTCTCGATTACATGCATTAGATCTTTAGTTCACTCATATCCAAGTAAGACATAAAAACCTATTTATACAAGCAAGCTAACAAACGTTCTAGGAGAACGCCTATTCCTAGGTCATTTTATGATTACCATAAAAGGCTAGCATGAATGAATGACTCTGAACTCTTACTCCTTCCGGAGGTTAGGAATTCTTTAGACAAAATGGATGGCCAGTCGAAATTGCCCATGGGCTGAAGCTCACATACATTCAATGCAATCATGCTGCTCTACATGCTGGACTCTCGTATTTCTAGCCTATAGATTCATCTTTAGCAGACCTTTCTTAGATTAGTTACTCATGGTTTTTGAAGAACTAAAAGAGATGGATTGATTGATCATGATTTAAAGAATTCAGTAAAAGCAATTGAATAAGAAATAACAAAATGAAGAACTCAACAAAACTTAATTGATTACTCTCTAAAAATAAGGTTCAGAACACTTCATAAGAACGACGTGCAATGATATGAAAGCAGTAAAGATCAAGTGTATTGGAGAATGAATCAGAACAATGTCGCAAATGGAATTAGTAGAGAGAAAACAGTAAAGAAAGCTGTAAAGTGCTCGGATCCTCCACGTTGCTAAACGCCTCGGATGAAGGGGAAAATTAGCTGATCTTGGGGATGAATTCAATCAGAAGAGAAGAAGGATCTTCTCTTTTCCCTCTCGAATTATCGACGCCAAGGGCTGATTTCTTCGATCCAACAAACGGAGGAAGGAATGTCGTCTGCAGATTGCTTCGCAACTGGGATCTCCTCGCTTCTGAGTGTTGCTTTCCCTTCATCATCCGTCTCTTTTTATAGCTTCTGCAGGTACCTTCAGCCGATGATATCCATCCATTCTGAACAACAATCTTCCACATGGCAGCAATGGAAAGCTTAGGCGGCTGGAAAATCGCAACAATGACGACTGACGGCTGGAAAAGTTCAGCAGAAGAAGACTGGCATTGCGATTTCCTTGCGAGGGCCGCAATGCTCTGTTCAGTGAATTTCATTGCGGTTTCAACTGAAGGGAATGAACTCTTCATTCCCCGCAGCGGAAGAAATTAGATTCGATCTTTTGTTTTGTTTAGAATTAAACTAAAATACAGGTTAAGCATATAATACAATTACCTTTGAAGATCAATCATCTTTTTGTGTTCCTTTTTCCACGAGATCTTCCTCGCTATGACTCGAACACGGGATCAAGGCTTGTGGGAGCTCTTTGAAAGAATGAGAGAACACTTCTCTCTGTGCAGAGGGTGAGTAGTGTGTTTGGCCAACCTTTTGGCTAAACCTAAATATCTTATTTATAATAAGGCTTTTAGGAATTAATTTTATTTTATAAAATACATTTTAATATCTAATATATTAAAATATGTATTTTATATTTATTTGAATCTCATTCAAATATTATAAAATTAATCTTTTATAATATACTTTAAACCAATTTGAATCACATTCAAATAACATAAGTATATAGTTTTTAATATTAATGTATCATATACATAAACTATTTTCTCTAATATTTAATGTATCAAATACAATAAATATATTTTACTCTTCTACATTTAATATATCAAATATATTAAATATTAATTTGAATATTTCAAATTTTTCTTTCAACTAAATTGATCCTTTTAGTGTTACTATGAACTAGCAAGAGGACCTTATGGACCTACAGATTTATAAGCTCTAATGATACAAAATTAATTAATTAAACTCATTAATTAATTGACTTTCATTCATTAACTCTAGGTCACTCCACTATAGGCCTAGAGTTGCACTCTTATGCACTGTAGGACAAGTTGTGTCCATGGATATAACCATTACATGCAAGTCGATCCTTCACGAGTTTTTCGTAATTACAGCTGGGTCAAAAGTCCGTTTTACCCCTGTAATTACATCTTACACCTTAAGTACCACTGATTCTCTAATGAACAACCTGTTTATGATCCAATCATAAACGAAGTCCCTCTCGGGCCAGTGAGAGGGTGGGGCCCCATTGTTTAAGTCCCGAAATCAGCACTTAAGGGAACTACTCATCTACTTTCCCTATATGGGAAGGAGTGAATTCCATCTTGTGAAACTTATGTTCCCAACTCCCTATTTGGTCAAGTCCCCAAAATGGTAGGCTTATTGAATCGGCTATAAAGGCCATTCTCACCCATACAAATCAAAGGACGAGCCCTCACAGGCAGGAGTTCATAACTCACTCAGGATTAAGATCGAGTCACATATGATCATCCTGTGAAATATTAATCTTCTCAAATAACGGATTTATAAAGAGAGATTATATATTTCGTGGTCCAGTCTTATACAAACTCATTGTATAGGATACCCCCACTCACATGTCTCTACATGAATGATTTGGATCAAATCATTTGTAACAATTACAAAGTGGGCCATATCAATAGTGTTACCAGGATAAGGCACCCAACCTTATCCATATACTATAGACCCTTTAGGTTATTACTTGAACATGATCCTCCCGTATGTCAACTACATACAGTTCAAGATTACACTAATAACCTTGGATTTTATTTATAAAATGAATATTATAAATTGTAAATAATAATAATAAAATAATTATCAAATAATTATTAATTAATTACGAGGCTTTAGGGCATAAATCCCAACAATCTCCCACTTGCACTAAAGCCGGTGAGACATGTATCCTAGGGCATACTCTACATCCAACATGTTCTCCCACTTGCCCTAGTGAAGATGAGACATGTCTCATAATCCTAGACATTCTAGGTGGCTTTCAAACACTTTAGCCTGGAAAGTCTTTTTATATAGATCAAAATGACTGTCAATTAAAAGTCATATTGGTCCTACCACGATTCTTTCTCTCTCAGCAGGAAACCCTATATATTGATGTTATCTAAGTTCCTTAAGTTTAGCCATTACATAAAATGTTTTAGGCTTAACTATATCTGAAACATCTTTCAGACCAATAAGAAATTATTTGAGTTATGCAAGTTCTTTACTTCATAAGCAAGAACACTTAACTTGCATACCATGCTCCACCATCTAGGGTAAACATAGATTTCCATAAATCTTTGTTAAAACCAGTGCATCTCGTAAAGATCAAATCTTTAACCTCATACACAAAGATATAATTTCTCATTTTATCCATAGATATTTTGAGAAAAGTTTTTATTTTTCTGCGCAATGGTCATACCATTGGGTTAACTAATAAATGCTAACCAATTTTACTGTCAAATGTCATGTCTCAAGTGTACATTAGATTTTCTCCCACTCAAACGTAGATAGACAATCTTATGTTCTCAACATTTTGATATGTCTGAGGATACTCTTCCTTAGACAAGATAAACTTCACGTAAGAATGATACATTATCATTTTAGAAGTACTACATCATATACTTGACAACAATTTTGTCAATATAAGATATATGAGACATATATAACATTTTGTCCTCGAAATCTCTATTTATAGGACATACCCAGTAATTCAAATCATTCATTTGGAATTGGTTAGCTAGTCAACATTGTATGTAGGATTGAAATCTTACATCATTCACAATGAGTAATAAGTCATCCACATAAAATATGAGAAAACTCCCCTAATAATTAATGATCTTCTTGTCTATACAATATCATTAATATTTATTCAAAGTCATAGTTTTTGATACTTTTATCAAACCTTACATTCAAAAATCTAGTGATCAAATTCATTTCATAAATGAACCTTTACTGCTTGCAAACCTTTTGCTTTTGATTTTTGAAATTGAACTCATGTAATTTATTTGTAAATGCATTCTTTAAGACTTCTTTTCAAAAAAAGGATTTCTTAAACCTTCACTTGACATATCTCATATGCATCAATGAATTAGGAAATGCTTATATACTCTAATATGACAACAAATGAGAAAGTTTATCCATAGTTTACTTTCTCCATCTATATTTGTCATTAGTCTTATTTTAACTTTGAGGTCAAGAAGCCCTACATTTTGTAATCTAATTTGACAACTTAGGCTTCATATAAGCTCTTGTAACGGTCGGGTCATCTCATAACTCTCCCACTACGATGAGGCTTATCCAATTCATGACTAGGATCCATTTGACTATCAAATGTAATTAAATTGTTAACAACTTTTATTAACTATTTAGTGGCTTCACTTGGAACCAACTTTTCAACACTATTGAACATATTCAAGTTTCAGCATGTATGCTTAAAACTCTCAAAACTCGAAGGGTTGTAAACTAACTTTACTACTGTTCTATAATCTCAAAGTTGTCTCATGGACACCTTTTAGATATAATGATGTTCACTATACAATCTATATTGTATATCCTAACAAGAGTCTGATAATGACGTGTAATTCTTTATTGTTCTGACCATGTCTAACAAGGTCTTGTTTCTCCTCTTACAGCACAATTTCACACAATTGTACTTTGTGCTAGAGTTGAGATAAAATCTCACTTTCTATCAATTAGTCTTAGTACATAAGGTTCCTGTACTTTTCACTGTGATCTGATCATAGTGTCTTGATAGATTTAGCTAATTGACCTTCAACTTGAGTCTTATATTCCTTGAACTTTTCAAAATATTCAGACTTATGTTGCATTAGGTTACGATACTTATTTCTTGAATACTCATCAGCTAGAGTGATGAAATATTCATCAGTGTTCTTTGGCCTGTAGGCTTTTCCAAGAAAAACCTATTGGTTATCTTGCATGAAAGGCAAGATCTTAAGACATATAAAGTAATTAACTCTAACATTTAGAGAATCACTTCGTAGTAGTCTTCTTATTCAAATTGATCAGAATCAATCTTGAATGCCAAAGACAAGTATCATATTTTAGGAGAATATAAATTGTCTTTATCTTCTGGATTCTATAATCCTGAATATCTCAATGTGTAGTATTTTATATGTTAACAATTTAACATATACAAATTATTCTTATTTTTCAGCTGAACTTTTCAAACAATTTTGAAAATAAAAATTTAGTACTAAAATATTCATACTATATGAACATTTTATTAGTAATAAAGTTAGAGAAATTGAATTTCTCCTATGGTACTAAAAACACCATATTCAACATTAAATAACAATTATTTTTTATGGACATCTTAATGTCTCCCACTACATTAATTGAGATGGGTTTTCTGGTGCCAACAAGTAGAGATCATTCTACATCATTAAGTATTTTCCAATAATTATATAAAGTGTAATGAAGAACAAATCTAACTAGTTGATCTGAATCTACTATATAGGTGGTAATGATTATTTTCCACCAAAAATCTAGTAAATCAAATTTACTTTTTTCCATGTTCTTCTCACATAGGTATTTCATTAATTCCTCTCATTATGACTACTTTGCTAATTTAGAAACTATTTTCTTTTAGCTACAGTCATATGGTTTCTTTTCTTGAATTTTGGTAATACTTAATTTTTTTTTGAGATCATTTAGATAAATATCTAAATCTAGCTTTTATTGACTTCAACAATATCTTATATGTTGTTGTCATATTCTTTATCTTCTTAGCTTAACATCTAATATGTCAAATAGAAAATTTGTATAAGCCATCTCGTTATATTGATTTATTAATCATGTACTTCACGAACAATTCGATTAGCATTGGCAACAGGTTTTTGAGAACGTTTCTCAATAAAGACAAATTAAAGAAAAAATTTACACTGTCATTATATAGTGTTAACATTATTTTTCCAAGTGATATTATTTTCTAAATTTGACAAATTAGCAACGAAAAATAAAATTGAGAGAAATAGACATAATATTGAAATATATAAAAAAATATATTACTTAACAACATGCAATCAATATTCATTCAATTTCAGCATAGAAAACAAACAATTTGATAAATGAACCCTAAAACATTAATTTCTAATGCTATGATACTTTAGTGAGTTAGAACAGGTGCCGCTGTAGGGTAGGTCAAATGCTCCTTCACTAAACTGAGACAATCTCAACGAAATGTTATCCCAAAATAACTCTTATTTCTATAATATTTAGTTACCATTAGTTTGGTCAAGAAAATCATTAACAACCTTAATGAGATCTTTGTAAGTGTAACCCATCATTTTAGATTTTATAATTTTATCCCAACAAGTGCCGCCGTAGGGTAGGTCAAGTATTAGAAATAAAATTACAATCCTATCCTTCTCAGGAGATTCACCCTGATATTGACCCATGTAAACACCTTCCGTAGGGGGACGGTCCAAAAGCCGCCGCGAGGCCCCACATGAATCTCACGTTGTGAACCAATGATAGAGACCGTATGATATGTTGACACATTTCCTTCTCCCACTTACTATTTAAAAATACTTTCTCAAGAGATTCACCCTGATATTGACCCATGTAAACACCTTCCGTAGGGGGACGGTCCAAAGCCGCCTCGAGGCCTCACATGAATCTCACGTTGTGAATCTATGGTAGAGACCGTAGGGTGATTTTGACATATGTCTTTCTCCCACTAAGTATTTTGAAATAGGGTTTTCTATTACTTAGACAAATTAAGCTAATCTCATTTATCTAAATTTTTCAATCTACCCTTTCATAACCCTTATGTTGGTTAGATTGATTTTAATGTGAATTATCAAGTATATTGAACTATTTAAAACTAATCACATTATGAGTCTGCTTAATGAAATAAAATAAAATTTGACTAATTCAACCCCTAGGCCAGTTCTTAGGTAGAGGTGTTCCTTTTCAGTCAACTTAAGTACCTCACCCGAGTAACCTTTCTTAGACAGGGTTCCCTTATAGTCAATTTTTATTTAAAATTCATTAATATTTAATTACCTATTAATTACTAGATCAATGAACTTCAGTTGATTTTAAGCAATGTTTTTAATCCTATTAAAAACCAATTCACCTTATGGATAATCTTGAATTTTTAACAATTTTAAACCCTTTAAAATAAAATTAAAGATTATCATATATTCTAATCTTATTAGAATAAAAGATAAACTAAATTCAAATATTTAAACTATTGAAAGAATGAATTCAATTATCTTTTAAATAGGGAAAGAAAAAATATAATATCATAAGAAAATATCCTAACCTCATTTGGAAAATATCCTAACCTCATTTGGAAAATATCCCTAATACTTATTGGAAAAATATATCTCAATCTTATTGGGAAAATATATCTCAATCTTATTCGGAAAGGGAAAAGATATCTCAATCTTATTCGGAAAAGATATCTCAATCTTATTCGGAAAAGATATCTCAATCTTATTCGGAAAAGATTTATCAATCTTATTCGGAAAAGATATCTCAATCTTACTGGAAAAGATTTATCAAGATTTTTCAATCTTATTAGGAAAAGATTTCCCAATCTTATTAGGAAAATATTTTCCTGATATCACCCAATCTGATTAGGAAAAGATTTATCAAGATTTCCCAATCTTATTAGGAAAAGATTTCTCAATCTTATTAAGAAAAGATGATTTCCCAATCTTATTAGGAAAAGATTTATCAAGATTTCCCAATTTTATTAGGAAAAGATTTCCCAATCTTATTAGGAAAATTTTTTCCTGATATCACCCAATCGTATTAGGAAAAGATTTTCCAATCAATATTAGAAAAATATGGATTCCTATTATAAAAGGAAGTATCCTAATTTAAAATTTCCAAATATAACAATTATATTGTAAATATGGAAATATAAACCTATTAGGAAATCATCTAATCAAATTAGAAAGCATTTTAATCATAATATTCCAAATATAACACTTATATTAAAAATAATTAAAATGCATTGTTGACCGAGAAATTTCGGCCAATCAACGGTCGCCACGTGTCTCCATCACGACCGGGGATCAGATAGACTAGACCGAGCAAATTCGGTCAAACTGCAATTGGGCTCGAAATCGAATCGGGCCAGAGAGATATGCAAAAGACAATTTGGCCCAAAGATCAAACTCATTGGGTCCAAGATTCAAAAGCCCATTGGGTTCAAACCCAAGCCCATTGGGCCCAAAGCCCAAGCCCATTGGATCCAGGCCCAAGCCCACCAGGCCCATGAGAGCTCTATAAATAGAGAGCTCATTTTCATTTGCAAGGTTCAAAATTTTTTTACTCCTAAGAGCTCAGAGAGAATTCCCAAGCAACGAAGACTCCCTGAATCCTTGGAAGACTGAACGATCATCCAACATCGAGAACAAGCTGCGAAGCCCTCGAAACAAATCCAACATCGAGAACAAGCTGCGAAGCCCTCGAGATACATTTACATTTAAGAGAGAGAATCAGAGGATCAAACATTAGAGATTGTAATCCTACGCACTGATACAATACATCAATACAAATTCAAATTTCATTTACACGTGTCTAAAATTTCCTTCGTAGAAATCTCGTGTGAACAGATTGGCACGCCCAATGGGACCTCTCTACCTTTCATCTCTCTCTCTCAACAAAAAAAATAACAATTGCATCAAAGAAAACAACATTCAAGGCTGTCAGTTCCAACAGCCCTTACAGAGGACCTGCCACCCGCAGCCGCGTCATCAAAGAAGTCTCGCGGACGGACGAACACACTCCGGCCATAGTGCGCAAAATATACAAACGACTGACGGAGTCCGAGCAGGTTGGGATAATCATCAAGGACAATCCTTTGTTCGATGAGGTTGTTCCCTCCTCTGATCAGTCGGAGAAGGTGTCTGACTCCAACGTATCTGTAATGATGGCGGATGCGCGTACTAACGACGAAGCGATGGCTGAGATGGAAAAGAAAATTAGCTTCCTGATGAAAGCAGTCGAGGACAAAGACTTCGAGATTGCCCAACTGAGGAGTCAGATGCAGAGCCGTGAGGTCGCGGAGTCAAGCCTAACTCCTGCGGCCAGAAAGAATGACAAAGAAAAAATGGTCATCCAGGAAGACCAAGCGCAACACTCGACGTCAGTCGCTTCCTTATCTGTCCAACAACTGCAGGACATGATTACCAACACCATCCGAGTCCAGTACGGTGGACCAGCACAAAGCACCCTCTTGTATACCAAACCGTATTCCAAGAGGATCGACAGCTTAAGAATGCCCATTGGGTATCAGCCGCCAAAGTTTCAACAATTCGATGGGAAGGGCAATCCTAAACAACACATTGCCCACTTCGTCGAAACATGCGAGAATGCTGGAACTCGCGGAGACTTGCTGGTTAGGCAATTCGTCCGAACTTTGAAAGGAAACGCCTTTGACTGGTACACCGACTTGGAACCCGAGACGATCGACAGTTGGGAGCAGTTTGAAAGAGACTTCCTGAATCGCTTCTACAGCACGAGGCGAACAGTCAACATGTCTGAACTCTCGCATGCTAGCCAAAGAATGGGCGAGCCTGTCGTCGACTTCATTAACCACTAGAGATCGTTGAGTCTTGATTGCAAGGACCGACTCACGGAAGTGTCTGCTGTCGAGATGTGCATCGGCGGCATGCATTGGGGACTTCACTACATCCTGCAAGGGATAAAGCCCCAAACATTCGAGGAGTTGGCAACTCGCGCCCATGACATGGAGTTGAGTATTGCCAATAGAGGAAACAAAGACCTCTTAATCCCGGATGTAAAGAAAACAAAGACAGAAATGAAGAGTGTTGGGAAGATCACGAAGAATGTCGTGAAAGAATCCATGGTCGTCAACACGGCCCCTTTAAGGTTTTCCTCCAAAGCAAAGGAAAACAAAACGGAAGCAAGAAATGACAAAGGCGAAAGACGTCTCCTTACGTTGAAAGAAAGACAAGAAAAGATCTACCCGTTTCCAGACTCTGACATTCCTAATATGTTAGAGAAATTGCTGGAAACGCAACTCATCCAACTGCCAGAGTGCAAACGACCGGAGGAGTTAGGAAAGGTAAATGATCCTAACTACTGCAAATACCACCGGGTCGTCAGTCATCCTGTAGGCAAATGTTTCGTCTTGAAAGAGCTAATCATGAAGTTAGCTAGTGAAAAGAAGATTGAGCTGGATCTCGACGAGATAGCTCAAGCAAATCACGCCGCCGTAACATTGAACTCCGGCGTTCCATTATCTCCTGTCTCTCCTAAGAAGCAAGAGGAGAGTTTGATCCAGTTCGGGACTTGCGAACCTGTAATCGTTCGATACGAACATGAAATCCTACAGGAGACTTCGCGGGTGAAACCCGAACCCGTTGGGGATGAGGATGAAGGATGGACCATCGTAACTCGTCGGAAAATGCGGCGACAGAGACCTGTTCAGAAAGAAGCCCGCCTAGTTCGAGAGTATAGGCGAAAAAGCAAACTTTCAAAGAGAAAAGGAAGAAAGAGTATGAGAAGGCCAAAACTTGTCGTGGAGGAAAACAAAGACCTCCCTCGACCCCAGCAGCCTATGACCCTATGGGAATTTTTCCCCAAGGGATTCTTTAATGAGAAGCAGGAAGAAATAATTGAAGTTGCTACGTGCCATGTCGTTGTGGCAATCGAGGATGACAGCGCCACTCCAAGTTCAACGGAGTTGGTAATAAAGCTGGACGATACACCTTCCCTCAATGTAGTAGATTTGCCTCAAATGGACAAAACTGCTCACGTCAACACGTTGAAGGACTCTAATGTTTCAGAACCTTCAACCTCTACAGCACATGCATGCGCGTCTGATTGCATGTCCATAAGCTTCACCGATGATGATTTGATGTTGGGGTCAAAACCTCACAATAGACCTTTGTTTGTCTCAGGATACATTCGAGAATAGAGGGTCGGTCGAATCCTCATTGATGATGGATCGGCCGTCAACATAATGCCGAAATCAGTCATGAAGGAGATTGGCATCCTGATGGAAGAGCTATCAAGTAGCAAGCTGGTAATCCAGGGTTTCAATCAGGGAGGACAACGAGCGATCGACATGATTCGCCTACAGCTCATCATCGGAGACTTAAAAGCACATACCTTATTTCATGTCATAGACTCCAGGACTACCTATAAAATATTGTTGGGTCGCCCTTGGATTCATGGAAATGGGGTAATAACTTCCACCTTGCATCAGTGCTTCAAGTTTTATCAGAACGACGTCAAAAAGGTTGAGGCAGACACTAAGCCATTTTCAGAGGCCGAGTCTCATTTCGCGGATGCCAAGTTTTATATAAATAACAGCAACATAGAAGAAAAAATGCCAAACGAAATCCCTTTGATCAACGGGGAGCAGAAGACTTGCGCAAGGAAAGAATCAATCAAAGAAGAAAATGTTCCCAAGTTTTGCGAAAGTAAGACATCCGTCAGCCCTACGAAGGCTAAGGCCTTGAAAGACGAGAAAAGTTCGAACCCTTCTGTTCTGCGCTACGTTCCCTTGTCCTGGCGTAAGAAAGGTGAATCACCATTCGCAGAATGTACTAAAAGTTTGAAAGTTGGTGACATTAAGATCCTGAAAGAAAACTTTGTCACCCCTCTTACGAAGATAACGAAACAAGAGGTCACGAAGTCCAAAGAGACTCAGAAAGGGATGGTCCTACCTGAGAAACAAACGAAAGAAGGATACGATCCCAAGGCATATAAACTGCTAGCAAAGGCAAGATATGACTTCACAACTCACACTGAGTTCAAGGGCCTGAAAATCCTCGAGGGCAGGTCAGAGCTTTCTTCGACACAGAAGAAACTCCTAAAGGAGGGATATCCTATACCGGCATCAAGAAAGGGGCTTGGATATAAGTCGCCTGAACCAGTCCGGATAACCCGAAAAGGGAAAGAGAAAGTGGTCAACAGTAATAACATAACGACCAAAGAGGCACACAACTCAAAAGAAGAGAAAGTTGTCAAACCAAGGATCTCTATCTTTAAGCGCATCAAGTCGCCGGCTACGCGCGCTTCAGCCTTCCAGCGATTGAAAGCGGCTGTGACAGAAGAAGACAGTTCGCACTCAACACCTAATCCCATCAGATCTTCCGTCTTCCAAAGGTTGAGTAAGTCGGCAGATAAAAAAGAAAACACGCCGTCCACTGAACCTCTCTCACGGCAATCAGCATTTCAAAGGTTGAGTAAGCCATCAGATGAGAAGGAAAACACACCGTCCGCTAAACCCCTCTCACGGAAGTCAGCATTTCAAAGGTTGAGTAAGCCGACAGAGGAGAAAGAAAATACGTTGCCCGATAAATCTCTCTCCATTTTCGATCGCCTCCTACACGAAGAGGCTCGAGAGACTTTGAACAATAAAGAGTCTAGCAAAACAAAAAGCGATGAAGAAATCCGCAGTATTGTCCCCTCACGGATGAAAAGAAAAACTTTTGTTACCGTGAATACAGATGGTGCATTAAAGGTTAAACGACGCAATGTCATCATCACCAACCCTGCGAGCAAACGTGCAGAGAATGGGGATGAAGCCTCTTGTCATCATATTACTGCCGGGGAAGAAACGGAGGCCGAGATATCTGAAGAGGATGTTGAAGAGGCTCCACTACCACTCGAAGATGGAAGTCAACCAACAGTTGATGAATTAAAAGAAGTTAATCTGGGTACGACGGAAGAACCACGTCCAACCTTTATAAGCGCATCACTTTCCGGTGAAGAGGAGTGCGAGTACTTGAGTTTGCTCATTGCGTATAAAGATGTCTTTGCTTGGTCGTATAAAGAGATGCCTGGACTTGATCCAAAAGTCGCAGTACATCATCTCGCTATTGAACACGGGTATCGACCAGTCAAACAAGCTCAACGACGTTTCAGACCAGAGCTCATCCCCCAAATTGAAAATGAGGTTAACAAGTTAATTGAAGCAGGGTTCATTCGCGAAGTAAACTACCCGACATGGATAGCAAACATTGTCCCTGTCAGAAAGAAAAACGGACAATTACGGGTATGCGTTGACTTTCGGGATCTGAATAGTGCATGTCCGAAAGACGACTTCCCATTGCCCATCACTGAACTAATGGTCGATGCTACCACAGGGCATGAAGCTTTGTCTTTCATGGATGGGTCATCAGGATACAACCAGATTCGAATGGCCCTCAAAGATGATGAAATGACAGCGTTCCGGACTCCGAAAGGGATATACTGTTACAAGGTAATGCCATTTGGATTAAAGAACGCCGACGCAACTTATCAACGTGCCATGCAAAAGATCTTCGAAGATATGCTGCATAAGCATGTCGAATGCTACGTCGACGATCTTGTAGTCAAGTCCAAAAAGCGACAAGATCACTTGAAAGATCTAAAGGTGGTTTTCGATCGTTTGAGAAAGTACCAGTTGAGGATGAATCCTCTCAAATGTGCATTCGACGTAATTTCGGGGAAATTCCTTGGTTTCGTCGTAAAACATCGAGGGATCGAGATTGATCAATCCAAGATCAACGCCATTCAAAAAATGCCAGAGCCGCGAAACTTGCATGAACTAAGAAGTCTCCAAGGACGACTTGCTTATATCAGGAGGTTCATCTCCAATCTAGCAGGCCGATGCCAACCATTTCAGAGACTGATGAGGAAAAACACGACCTTTGAGTGGGATGAAGCATGTCAAAATGCCTTTGACAACATAAAGCAATATTTGCTTAACCCTCCTGTTTTGGGCGCACCCGTAGCAGGAAAGCCATTGATACTCTACATTACTGCGCAAGAAAGGTCGCTTGGGGCATTGCTTGCACAAGAAAGTGAGAAGGGTAAAGAATGCGCCCTCTACTACTTAAGTAGGACTCTCAATGGGGCAGAGCTGAATTATTCACCCATTGAGAAGATGTGTCTTTCGCTCTTCTTCGCCATCGATAAGTTGAGGCTTTATATGCAGGCGTTCACAGTGCATCTGGTGGTTAAGGCTGACCCAATCAAGTATGTTCTGTTTAGACCAATTATCTCAGGTCGGTTGGCAAAGTGGGCAATTTTACTACAACAGTATGATATTGATTATGTTCCGCAAAAGGCGGTGAAGGGGCAAGCCTTGGCTGATTTCTTGGCAGATCATCCGGTGCCGTCAGACTGGAAATTATCTGACGACCTGCCGGACGAAGAAATCTTCTACGTTGAAATGGTTGACCCATGGATTATGTATTTTGACGGTGCAGCTCGAAGATATGGCGCAGGAGCGGGTATAGTATTCATTACCCTTGAAAAACACATGCTGCCGTATAGCTTCGCATTTGAAGAGGTATGTTCGAATAATGTTGCTGAATAATAAGCACTCATTATGGGTCTTCAAATAGCAATAGAAATTGGAGTGACCTACATTGAGATTTATGGAGATTCAAAACTGATAATTAATCAATTGTCGCTTCAATACGAGGTGAAGCATCCAGATTTAATGCCCTACTTTAATTATGCAAGACGACTCTTAGAGAGCTTCGATAGTATGACGATAGAGCATATTCCAAGAGCTGAAAATGCAAAGGCAGATGCATTAGCAAACTTGGCCACAACCCTGACTGTATCAGAAAGTGAAATATTGAACGTTCCGATTTGTCAAAAATGGGTTATACCGCCAACTGAAGTTGAAAGTCAAGAAGCAAACGTAATATTGGTCTATGTGATTGAGGAAGAGGATTGGCGACAACCGATGGTAGATTATCTACAACATGGAAAACTTCCAACAGAGTCCCGACGTAAGGCCAATATACGAAGAAGAAGTGCTCGATTCATCTACTACAAGGAAACCCTTTATCGACGCTCCTATGACGGACTTTTTCTTCGATGCCTAGGAAAAGAAGAATCGGTAAAGGCATTAGAGGAAGCGCACTCAGGGGTCTGTGGTGCTCATCAATCGGGATCGAAACTTCATTTTCAGTTGAAGAGAATGGGTTATCACTGGCCAACGATGATTCAAGACTCGATGGAGTATGCTAAGAAATGTGAGGCTTGTCAGTTTCATGCAAACTTCATACATCAACCGCCAGAACCCCTTCACCCAACCATAGCTTCATGGCCCTTTGAAGCTTGGGGGCTTGATCTCGTTGGTCCAATAACACCTAAGTCCTCAGCAGGACATTCTTATATCCTCGTTGGGACAGATTATTTTTCAAGGTGGGCCGAGGCAATTGCGTTAAAGGAGGCAAAGAAGGAAACTGTTGTGAATTTCATCCGAACCCACATCATTTACCGTTACGGCATCCCTCACCGCATCGTGACCGATAACGGAAGACAATTCTCCAATAGTCTAATGGACAATTTATGTGAGAAATTCAAGTTCAAGCAATGCAAGTCATCCATGTACAACGCTCCGACAAATGGATTGGCAGAAGCATTCAACAAGACATTGTACAACTTGCTGAAAAAAGTAGTGTCCAAGTCAAAAAGAGACTGACAGGAAAAGATTGGTGAGGTATTATGGGCTTACCGAACTACCCACCGCACTCCTACAGGGGTCACACCTTATTCCCTAGTCTATGGGGTTGAAGTTGTGCTCCCTTTGGAAAGAGAAATCCCTTCCTTAAGAATGGCGGTGCAAGAAGGGTTAACTACCGAAGAGAATGCAAGATTGCGTCTCCAAGAATTGGAAGCACTCGATGAAAGAAGATTAGATGCTCAACAAGCCTTGGAATGCTACCAAGCACGAATGACTAAGGCCTTCAACAAAAATTTGAAGCCTCGATCATTTCAAGTTGGTGATCTAGTACTTGCAGTTCGAAGAGCCATTATCACAACGCGACACACGGGGAGCAAGTTCACCCCTAAATGGGACGGACCCTATGTTGTCAAAGAAGTCTACACAAATGGGGCATACAAGATCGTGGATCAGGACGGATTGAGAATTGGCCCAATCAACGGCAAGTTTCTAAAGAAATTTTATGCATAAAATGTACTACTCATTAACGTAAGAGTATAAACTACATGTTGCTCCTGGCCCGCATGAGCTTAAAAGGTGAACGGCCCAAAGTAAAAAAATCATTCATCATGTAATCTGAACTACGTTATTACTTGATCCCTTCTATCTAAGGGTACGTAGGCAACTTAAAGAAAAAAATATATACTTTGAGTTCAGTCACAAACTAAAATTCATTCAATTTTATGCAGTCATAAAAAAAAAGGAACTGTAAATTCAATCACAATGTGAATAAAATAAATGAACGACTAATAAAATAAAATAAAATAAAGTCAAAGTAGCCATCTGAAGTCCCTCAATTCTTCGCGCGCAGTTTCTAGAAAGCCACGTAGTACGTCTAGAGAAGCTATAACTTCGTCACCAATAGCGGGAGTATCTTCAATATTGCTAATTTCCGCGCATATCCTGTTTTCTTTAAGTTGCTCTTCATTGAAATGTCTTTCTTTCTCCAAAATAAGTACAGAAAGTGATTCATGGTCAGCGTCCATAGTCTTCAGTTTGGCCTTGATACTTTCAATCTCCGAGAGCATCTGCTTAGACCGGTCCTGAAGTACATTCTTTTCTTCGAGCAGAAAGTTTTTACCAGACGAGACACCCTTCAAGCTGCATCTCAACTTTGCCAGGTCCTGATCCTTGCCAGATGAGGTCAAGCACGGAGAGTAGCGAGATTGTAGCTCGTTGTACTGGTCCACGTTTCGAAAGTACTCATCCACAAGATTCTTCAGAGATGCCAAGCTCGTCGCATCAACTTCAGAGGCGGCATCGAATATTTTCTGAATCTCAGGTTCAAGGGAGGAAGCCTTCTCAAAAGGAGTACGACCAAGTTTTTGTTGTACAATCTTCCACATGGCTAAGGCAAAATCTCGACGTGCTTTGGAAATTATGTCGTCAGCAACAAAAGTGGAAGCCTCTGAAGTCGCAATATCCAAATCCTCAACCGCCTGTTTAGGAGGGCTAGAAGCCACGATCATCAATGACTGTCTGCTCGAAGACGCCTGCAAAATAAAAAAATAACAATAGGGAAATGAGGAAATAACGATGAATAAACGTACAAAAATGCTCGAACAAAACTAAAGGGATACATATATGCAAAGAAGAAAGGATGAGTGAGTCACTAACCAAAGGTGCAGCAAGTTCAGGGGACTGTGGGGCATCAATAATCTTTTTCGATCTCTTCCGAGATTTAGTCTTCTCAGATTTAGTCTGCTTCCAACAGCGGTCGCTGTTGCGTTCGCTGCTGCTACTCTGACTGCCAGCGTCTTCGTGAGGACTACTCACTTCGTGAATTGGCACCTCTTTCCTCGCGGCGCAAACCTTTTTACCGGTGTCTTTGGGAGGTTTTGTCTTAGTCACAGGAGGAGGAGTGAAACTGTTAACTAACAATTGTATGTTCACCCCGAAATAGCTCCCATGTTTTTTGTTCCACCACTTCTTGTAGGATGCAGTGACATGATCAGCAGGGTTTGGCATACACTGAGGGAGATGCACCCGGGACGAGGTTAGTGTCTCAGTGCAAATCCTCCAATGGTGGAATACATTCTCCAAGTTGATCGTAGGCGGATCTTCACGTAACTCGTTCGGTATATCTTGATAAAAGCCAAGTTGTCGACTAAACCGACAAGGGTGGTAGGCCTCGATAGTCATTTGTGTTCCGTGATGAGAGGATAAATAACACGAGCGAATGCTTATAAAGTATGAAGATGATGAGAATGATAAACCTTTAACATCATGTAAAATGCCACCCTGACTCTTGGGTTGGGGGTTTGCATGCCACGCTATGGACGTGCCTTCATGGATTACTTTGCGGGCTGCGAACGCATCATAGTATTTCACGCCACCTTCTCCTGAGTAGTCAACCATTAATGGGCCAGTTGTTGAGGATATTCTAAAGTGTGTACCAAAGTAAAGGGCAAGCCAACCGTAAACATAATGTACTGGGAAGCAAATGTCGGAGCGCCCGGACGAATGAGGGGTGTTGTAAAATTGGCTAAGTCCATGATAAATATTGGATAAAACCGGGACTGCAAGGTTGAAAAGGCTACCTTCAGCCATGAGGGATGCTACCTTAAACACACTAGGACGAAGAAAGTTCCCACTCTTATAGGGAAACACGAAAACACACAGCCAGCACGAGATAAATGCAGCCAGATATGTTTGGTCCTTCAAGTCTTCCTCTACCTCCAGTTCGTGGAATAGTTCTTGCTCTTCGTTAGACCAGCCACGGGGAGCAGGAATAGAGCCCGACGGGTTATGAGTTAGGCGAGGCCGGGAAGATTTTTTGGTTCTCCGACCAGGGGGTTTGGTATATTTTATGTCACCTTTAAACCAAAATTTGATCCACGAATGGGTGAAAATTCGTGTTTTCTCTACTTGCTGAGAAGCAATCCGGTAGTAAGCATAAAAAAGATAAGTACAGCTCTTGGGAAGATGCTCACCCCGGACACGCGGCCCCACGCGCGGACCCATCAGTTCCTCACTGCTTGGAATGATTTCATTATAGAATTTGCCTTTGATTGAAAGACCTCCGAGTTTCCACATGTCCCACAAAGAAATGGATGCTTCTCCAGATGAGGTGTGAATGGTGTTGATTGAAGGACTCCAGGCTTCGCAGAAAGCCCGCATCACGTCTAAGTTGCGATCATAGGTATACAGAGAGGCCAGCATGGGTGATAACATACCTGAGCCTTGCAATGAGTCCTTGTTTCGAGCAACGGTGAATTCAAGCCACTCCCAATAAAGTGGAGTGTAAAGGAATTCACCATTAAGTTTAAAGGTAGAACCCCAACAAATTCCGCTCGAAATAATACGACGCCCAAGTGTGGGACTCGGATTGGATTTGGCTTTCCCTCTATGTAAAGAGGATTGTAAAATCCACGCGGGGGAGTGTTGGTCGCGGGGTCGCTCCGTAGACCATTCGGCCAAAAAATGGTTTTTGTCCAATTCTGATTCTTTAGGCAGATCTTCCATGGGGAAAAGGATGCCACTTTTTAGTGGTTGATCTTCGTTGTCTAAAACAACCAAATTTACTCCTGCATCGTCTGAAAACTCGGTAAAAAAAAAACCATGACTTGACCTACAAAAAAAAAAAATGAATAATTAATTTTGACTTTTTACAATCGTGACTCCGAGCAAACGTTAAAAAAAATGAAATTCAACACCAATATATGTAAAATTATTAAAAAAAAAAGGGATTACAGCGATACTATGATCCAATGTTGGTGAAAAGGGTAGTTGTACGAAAGGTTTTCATCATGACCGTTGACCAAGATTTTGAAAAAAATATTTCCAATCCCAAAGAGTTTAAAGATGTCTGCTTCTAGATAGACCTACAAGTCGCATCCGACAAGTGGACACCCGTAACAGGGGCAACGCTTAGGCGTGAGTGGGCATCCCACAACCCAGCGTCACATCTCTAACTCATTTGCAAAAGGAAAAGATTTTAAGTCTGAAAGGTTTAAGGATGTCTGCTTCTAGATAGACCTACAAGTCGCATCCGACAAGTGGACACCCGTAACAGGGGCAACACGTAGGCGTGAGTGGGCGTCCCACAACCCAGTGCCACATCCTTAACTCTTTCAAACTGAAAAGCAAAAAAAAAAAAAAAAGGTCTTTTAACAAAAAAAAAATATTTCCAATCCCAAAGAGGTTAAAGATGTCTGCTTCTAGATAGACCTACAAGTCGCATCCCACAAGTGGACACCCGTAACAGGGGCAACGCTTAGGCGTGAGTGGACATCCCACAATCCAGCGTCACATCTCTAACTCCTTTGCAAAAGAAAAAGATTTTAAGTCTGAAAGGTTTAAGGATGTCTGCTTCTAGATAGACCTACAAGTCGCATCCGACAAGTGGACATCCTTAACAGGGGCAACACGTAGGCGTGAGTGGGCGTCCCACAACTCAGGGCCACATCCTTAACTCTTTCAAACTGAAAAGCAAAAAAAAAAAGAAGGTCTTTTAACAAAAAAAATATTTTCAATCCCAAAGAGGTTAAAGATGTCTGCTTCTAGATAGACCTACAAGTCGCATCCGACAAGTGGACACCCGTAACAGGGGCAACGCTTAGGCGTGAGTGGACATCCCACAACCCAGCGTCACATCTCTAACTCCTTTGCAAAAGAAAAAGATTTTAAGTCTGAAAGGTTTAAGGATGTCTGCTTCTAGATAGACCTACAAGTCGCATCCGACAAGTGGACATCCTTAACAGGGGCAACACGTAGGCGTGAGTGCCACAACCCAGTGTCACATCCTTAACTCCTTTAGACTGAAAACAAAAAAAAAAAACAACGTTTTGGTTTAGGAAGCTTTTGTTTTGTATTTAAAAAAAGTTTTTTTTTCTTTAAAATTTTCACAAACTCAAATACACATAAAAAGAAAAAAAATATTTCCAATCCCAAAGAGGTTAAAGATGTCTGCTTCTAGATAGACCTACAAGTCGCATCCGACAAGTGGACATCCTTAACAGGGGCAACACGTAGGCGTGAGTGGGCATCCCACAACCCAGCGTCACATCTCTAACTTCTTTGCAAAAGGAAAAGATTTTAAGTCTGAAAGGTTTAAGGATGTCTGCTTCTAGATAGACCTACAAGTCGCATCCGACAAGTGGACATCCTTAACAGGGGCAACACGTAGGCGTGAGTGGGCGTCCCACAACCCAGTGTCACATCCTTAACTCCTTTAGACTAGAGAAAAAAAAAAAAAAAAAAAAATTTGGTTTAGGAAGCTTTTTTTTTGTTTTTTTTTAAAGAAAATAATAAAAAGAAAGTCACAAGCTCAAATATATTTTGTATTTAAAAAAAAAAAGTAAAAAGAAAATATATCCACAAGCTCAAATTGAGTTTATTTTGAAGAAAATAAGAAAATACATGGCGATGAGATGTCAGGTTTCAAATTTCTAAGTCTAAATTTGAGTTTTAAATTCCCAATTTTAAATTTCCAAATAAAAATAATTACAAAAAAAATTACATAGGATTTTCAAAAAAGTCTAGATTTTAAATCTAAATTTACAAAATTTACTAAGTTCATAAGTGTTAATGCTACATCTCAATTCCAAATTTTCTAAATGTCAACTCCCAATTACATAATACAACAATTACATAATACAACGGTCTAAAATAACATATTAAACTTCTCATATTCCCATAGGCCACAAATTAAAATATAATGCAACCACAACCACAAAATTAAAATTACAACCACTAAATTAAAATTACAAACACAAAATTAAAATTACAAACATAAAATTAAAACCCACAGTCCATAATTGCAACCACAAAATTAAAAGCCAATCATAGTCCATAATACAAAAATTAAAATCCTAAAATTAAAACAACAGTCCCAGAATTGAAACATTGAAACAACAGTCCAAATACAACTTAAAATATACAAGTCAATATAGATAATAGAAAAAAAATTACTTGTAGCAATTCCTCAAATCGATCAACTTCAGTGATGGACCGCAATTCTGAACGCTGTAAAAAAAAAAACATATAATTTAGAGCGATTTGTATCCAAGAGCTTGAAAGAAAAAATATATATAAATAAAAAAAAATCAATCAAATTAAATCAGTAAGTTAAAGAAAAAAAATACTTACAGAGGCCGAAAGACCCGACGGTGGCTGCAAAAAAAATATACAAATGCAAAAAAATATACAAATTTAAGTGTGTAAAAAAAAAGAAGATCCATAAACAGAAAAGAAAAGAAAAAAAAAAAAAAAATCTGAACAAAACAAAAAAAAAGGAAACGCAGATCAGTATGTAAAAAAAACAAAAAAACAAAAAAAAGAAAGGCTGATCAGTATGTTAAAAAAAAAAAAGAAACACAGATCCGTACAGAAAAAAATATGTACAGAAAAGAAAAAAAGAGAGTAAAACACAAACTGACAGAGGCTTGCGCGCGGGGCTGAGACGGCGGTGCGGCGCTGGTGGAGCGGCACGGGCGGTGCGGCACGGAAGCGGCGGCGGCGTGCGTTGGTGCGTGCAGTAGGCTGAGCTGGCGGCGGTTGGAGCTCTCCCTTCTTCTCCAACTTTTCAACTTCCCTCAACTCTTCAACTTCTCAAACAAATGAGATGGAGGCCATCTTATTCTATTTATATGGATTAGAAAACCTAAAGGAGTTAGGTTTGGAGAGTGAAATTACTTAAATGTCCTTCATTTAAGTTAAGAAATTTTGCAAAATAATGTACAAAGCTCAGCTCAAACTCAAGACCAATGACAACTAAAGTCGTCCAAATTCCGCTCTACCAAACAACCTATTTTGTTATCAGTGGTCTTCACATTCTAGTATTGCATTCGGCCAATTATTTATGCCAAAATAAAAAAAATTCAACACTCCTATTCCGAACTCAAGCCAAACGTTAGAAGCTTACCATATTTTTTTTTTCTCGATGAAATTAAAATTTTGGCCATATTCCAAATTTTATTTCCAAACAAGATTTAGAGTCAAAAGTTATCTAAATCCAAGTCTCAAATCAAAATTGGCGGTTTGGGTATATTTTATCCACGTCGAAATTAGAGTAAAGTTCAAAGTCAAACCCTATTCAAAATTCAATTGGGCAGACACAAGTCCCTACTCTACATCCCAAGATAAACGAAGGTAGAACAAAAAAATCTACCAAAATTTAAATCAAATTTCTGTCAGATAAGAAAGATCAAAACTACGAGCCAAATTCATATTTTTGATCGATTGACATGGAAAGAGGCGTCAATTAAAATAATTGATTTATGAATCAAACCTCATATTTCGATAAAATTGATACGTCTAAGCGGAGTCAAAATTAGGGGTGTCCTACGTTTCGATTTATCTATTTAACTTTTCCGAGACTCACCCACACATACTTGTGCATAACTCTCGAAAAAGGGGGCATTTGTTGACCGAGAAATTTCGGCCAATCAGCGGTCGCCACGTGTCTCCATCACGACCGGGGATCAGATAGACTTGACCGAGCAAATTCGGTCAAACTGCAATTGGGCTCGAAATCGAATCGGGCCAGAGAGATATGCAAAAGACAATTTGGCCCAAAGATCAAACCCATTGGGCCCAAGATTCAAAAGCTCATTGGGTTCAAACCCAAGCCCATTGGATCCAGGCCCAAGCCCACCAGGCCGATGAGAGCTCTATAAATAGAGAGCTCATTTTCATTTGCAAGGTTCAGAAAATTTTTACTCCTAAGAGCTCAGAGAGAATTCCCAAGCAACGAAGACTCCCTGAATCCTTGGAAGACTGAACGATCATCCAACATCGAGAACAAGCTGCGAAGCCCTCGAAACAAATCCAACATCGAGAACAAGCTGCGAAGCCCTCGAGATACATTTACATTTAAGAGAGAGAATCAGAGGATCAAACATTAGAGATTGTAATCCTACGCACTGATACAATACATCAATACAAATTCAAATTTCATTTACACGTGTCTAAAATTTCCTTCGTAGAAATCTCGTGTGAACATGCATGATCATGCTTAACCTATGGTGGGATTTTAATCTAGATGTCATACTCTATGCAATCAATTAAAATTTAAAACATACATCAACATGCATAATTAAATTAAAAAAAACATGCATAATTAAATTAAAAACACAGCAAAATTGACCGGCATATTTGGCATATCCTAAGAAATAGAAACCAATTTTGAATTACATTAATTTAAATACAAGACATATCTTGGTCTTCAAAATCCTCCTTTTTTATTCTTCCACCTTTGAATCCAATTTCCATAACTCAATTTCGACATTCCAAATCAAATCAAATCCATAGACATTCCAAATCTGAATTTAAATTTTCATATTTTATTTTGGACATTCCAAATTCCAAATATGAATCTAAATCTCCAGAATTGATTTTGGACATTCCAAATCAAATCTATAGAAATTCCAAATTTGAATCTAAATTTCCAGATTTTATGTTGGACATTCCAAACATTCTAAATCTAAATCTAAATCTACAGAATTGATTTTGGACATTCCAAATCAAATCTATAGACATTCCAAATCTGAATTTAAATTTTCATATTTTATCTTGGACATCCCAAATATGAATCTAAATCTCCAGAATTGATTCTGGACATTCCAAATCAAATCTATAGAAATTCCAAATCTGAATCTAAATTTATAGATTTTATTTTGGACATTCCAAACATTCGGTAGGATTCACACAAATTGAATCTTCAAATTCGTAATGGCTTCATGGCTTCAATTTTACCATCGTTTTACACCATCTTCAATTTCGTAATGGCTTCAAAAAATGATACAGAGAATATAGAGAATTCTTATCTCTTTCGAGTTTCACATTTAATCTAATCAAAGTAATAAAACTAATGCCAAAATATGCCTAAACAATCAATTTGCAAACCACATATATCACATATATGAAAAATAAATTCAAATACCCACCATGAATTTTTAATTCTGAACAAAAACAAACCTGGCTCTGATACCAATTGAAGGGAATGAACTCTTCATTCCCCGCAGCGGAAGCAATTAGATTCGATCTTTTGTTTTGTTTAGAATTAAACTAAAATACAGGTTAAGCATATAATACAATTACCTTTGAAGATCAATCATCTTCTTGTGTGTCTTTTTCCACGAGATCTTCCTCGCTATGACTCGAACACGGGATCAAGGCTTGTGGGAGCTCTTTGAAAGAATGAGAGAACACTTCTCTCTGCAGAGGGTGAGTAGTGTGTTTGGCCAACCTTTTGGCTAAACCTAAATATCTTATTTATAATAAGGCTTTTAGGAATTAATTTTATTTTATAAAATATATTTTAATATCTAATATATTAAAATATGTATTTTATATTTATTTGAATCTCATTCAAATATTATAAAATTAATCTTTTATAATATACTTTAAACCAATTTGAATCACATTCAAATAACATAAGTATATAGTTTTTAATATTAATGTATCATATACATAAACTATTTCCTCTAATATTTAATGTATCAAATACAATAAATATATTTTACTCTTCTACATTTAATATATCAAATATATTAAATATTAATTTGAATCTTTCAAATTTTTCTTTCAACTAAATTGATCCTTTTAGTGTTACTATGAGCTAGCAAGGGGATCTTATGGACCTACAGATTTATAAGCTCCAATAATACAAAATTAATTAATTAAACTCATTAATTAATTGACTTTCATTCATTAACTCTAGGTCACTCCACTATAGGCCTAGAGTTGCACTCTTATGCACTGTAGGACAAGTTGTGTCCATGGATATAACCATTACATGCAAGTCGATCCTTCACGAGTTTTTATTAATTACAGCTGGGTCAAAAGTCCGTTTTACCCCTGTAATTATATCTTACACCTTAAGTACCACTGATTCTCTAATGAACAACCTGTTTATGATCCAATCATAAACGAAGTCCCTCTCGGGCCAGTGAGAGGGTGGGACCCCATTGTTCAAGTCCCGAAATTAGCAGTTAAGGGAACTACTCATCTACTTTCCCTATATGGGAAGGAGTGAATTCCATCTTGTGAAACTTATGTCCCCAACTCCCTATTTGGTCAAGTCCCCAAAATGGTAGGCTTATTGAATCGGCTATAAAGGCCATTCTCACCCATACAAATCAAAGGACGAGCCCTCACATGCAGGAGTTCATAACTCACTCAGGATTAAGATCGAGTCACATATGATCATCCTGTGAAATATTAATCTTCTCAAATAACGGATTTATAAAGAGAGATTATATATTTCGTGGTCTAGTCTTATACAAACTCATTGTATAGGATACCCCACTCACATGTCTCTACATGAATGATTTGGATCAAATCATTTGTAACAATTACAAACTGGGCCATATCAATAGTGTTACCAGGATAAGGCACCCAACCTTATCCATATACTATAGACCCTTTAGGTTATTACTTGAACATGATCCTCCCGTATGTCAACTACATACAGTTCAAGATTACACTAATAACCTTGGATTTTATTTATATAATGAATATTATAAATTGCAAATAATAATAATAAAATAATTATCAAATAATTATTAATTAATTACGAGGCTTTAGGGCATAAATCCCAACATCAGCAATGTTTCCGCAATTTTTCCTGCAATGTACATTTTAGCTCTTTTTACATCATTTTACATCCTTTTTCGTTCATTTTCCACATAAGTCCTATTTTAGCATCATTTCTCAAATTCTCATATTTAGGCACACATTAAGCTAACTTTTAACAAAAACACTCAAGAATGTACATGATTTAAAGGTAAATATAGCCCTAAATAATGCACTTTTGGAGAGGTAACACACCCCCAAACTTGAGTTATTGCTAGCCCTCGAGAAATATAAAGGCTTACTTTGGCTGCTAAATCTTGTCTTTCAAACTCTACCTAACTGACTTGCTGACTTCCCTAGGCTTACTATCAAAGACATTGTTGTCCTGTGACACTCTTCTAGGTTCAAACTAACTTCATATTCTGCCTATTTTGATTTCCCTTGCCTTTAAAACCTTCTGTGTTTACAAACTTCCTCACTACTGATTTATCTGCCTCTGTCATTGGGTTCATTGTGCAGTTATCCCTAAGCTTTCAAAACTCTCCCTAGTTTTAACTCAGACTTAGTACATGCTTCTAATGTCTTTATTTTTGAGCTACCTAGGAATCCTTAGAGTCATGTCAAGCTTAGCACACACGAGTATCAGAGTACAGACCATAGAACAAACTAAGCCCTGACATCACTGTGTTGGATAGACACTCATCTCCCTTGACATACCTTCAAGCTACAGCCCTGTGCTTAGCAAACTAAGGATCAAAGTTCAATTTCACAGGACATCTGAACACTTAGGCCGCAGCTCTTTGGCACACATTCTTCTTCCTTGGTTTTATTTTTCCCTTTTTTCTCTTTTGGCAAAGTCTTCTCTTTGAATTGCCTTTTGATGCAGTGCCACTTGTGGGTTACACAAATGGCCCTGATTACTCAGCATCCTTAGAGAGAGACAATACCCTTTACTTTTCTTTTGCTTTCTTATTCATTTTTTTTTTCAAGGAAGAACAATGTATATTTCTTTGTTCAAGGAAGAGCGGAGTGTTCCTAGGCCTAGAGGTTGCCTCCCCCAAACTTAAACTTCTCATTGTCCCCAATGACAGTCTGAGGTGGCACACCCCCAAACTTATCTTAGAAGCATCTAGTCTAAATAAAAACCAGACAGAGATTAAAACTCCTAGGGATAGAATGACCCTCATAGTTCAGATAACTTAACAGCAGAAATTTACTAAAACCAACATGGTAAGGTCTAACAGAGGTACATGCTCAGCAATTGATGAACCTAATTTAAAACTAACAAGAGTGTACTTGACACTCATACAACATGCTTAATAGACAGACTACCTATGGACATTAGTAATGCAGCCAAATAATGAGATTTAAAGAAAGACAACCCATCAGAAAGTCATACAACAACATGTTTAAGCAAACAAAATATTGCGGGGTCCGCAAAGAATTCTCCATGATTTCAACAGAGAAGATGTAACCGTGATCAAGGCTCCTAACATGCGATGTTCTATTCGTAAACAACTACAGGCAATAGAAAAACTATCTAAGCTAACAAATCATACGAAATTAAACTTAAGCTAAGCATGCTAATTAAGAAATTAAAACAGAACAAATAGTTGATTATTGGGGGGTAACTGGTCACAGAAAAGCAGATTTTTTTTTAAAGGGATCAGAAATACTCCCTCGAATGCCATCAGTCTGGCATTCATTCATCCTTATCTTCTCCATCATTCCTCTCACTCGGAGGTACCCAAGGACTCAACAATCCAGCAGGGAAGGTAGGGAATGTGCACCGCAGGTGCTCAGCCCGCTCTTGGTCCTTTGCCTGCGAATACTCAGCCCATTGGGCTAACTTCCGTTGTAAGTCCATCAAGCAGGCCATGGACAATGACTGTGCAACAGCAAGTCCATCCATCTCGAACTCCATGTTGCCTCTTCTCCTCATCCTCAGGTCACTAGGCAGGTCAAGGTGGCCAGCATAGGCCAATTGTTTCTCCTCCATCGTCACAGGCACCCCTGCGCGTAAGCATAATTTAGTGATGGTATTAGGGAAAAAACGTTGGCCCTTACCTTTCTTGGAGCATTCGACGATTGATGCTGCTATGACTTCACCCACATCAATGGTGAGTCCCTTCATTATCGCATAAATCAACAACGATCTCCCCTGATTGATGGTTGTCTCATGTGTGACAGGGGAGATTCGTCTTCGAATCAGGGAGAACCACACAGCCGCTTTGTCCCTGAGGGCTGCACTCATTAGTGTGTGCTTCCCATGCTTTGAGACTGCCCATGCTGCCTCAGGCTTCCCTATTATATTCAGCACTTCCTCCAAGACTCCCTCTGAGGGTGAAGCCATGATCCTTGCGTATTCAGAAACCTTATGCCCCTTGAGAGCATACACCTTGTTGATTGCTTCGGCTGAGAAGTCAATTTCTACTCCCCTCACCATTGAAGAACAGCCTTCGGGGCGAGTGAGGTTGGCGTAGAAGTCGTACACCATATCAGAGTAGGCCTGAATTGGAGGCCTACACAACTCTTCCCAGCCGTGGTTCATAATTCCTGCGCGCAGGAATTGCGGCAGGTCCGCAAGAGAATCAAGAAATCTTCTTTCGTAAAGGAGTTCTTTCTTCATCAATTACAAGCCTCTAGCCTCCGCATCCTTAGACACATACCTCGCAGCTCGAGGCTCATCCTCTTGGTACATCTTTCTCTTCCCCTTGTCCTTTGCCTTGGCTGCTTCAACAACCTCAGATTTTATTTTCTTGATAGAGGGTCCAGCTTCAACCCTCTTCTTTTTGGCTTTCTTGGAGGCTTTTGGCCGTTTGGCCCTTACAATTACAGGGGCCCTCTTTTTGAGCCTCGCCTTTGCAGCTATCTGCTGGAAGCATTCACCCAGCGTTTCCTCCATCGAATCCCTGCTTTCCCTCTCCACAGGGCTGTCAAGATTGACATACCTGAAGGGAGAGAATACCTCTTCTTCTTCATCCGCACCACCAATTGATGCCGATTCTGGTTGTCCTTCAGATGAAACTTCAGGTTCCGACTGTCGTTGAGGGGAATCAGGGCTTTGCATGGCCGTCTCAAACGATGGTCTACCACTGTTGAGGCTTCCCTCACTCGTGGAATTCCTACTTTTGGTCTTTGGGGCTTCCAGGGCAATCTTCCCCTTCTTTCTAGGGCACTGCGTTGGATCAGAGCTGGTTGCAGCCTCAGTTGTCGCCACCTTCCACTTCCTCTTCATAGGGAGCTTCGGAGGTCTCGAAGGTTTCACAGCTTCAACATTTGCCAAGGAGAGCAACGCATCCCTCACAAATTCAGCATCCTCTGTGATTGGGGATGTCTTTTTGGGCGTGGATCGTTCAGATCTTGTGGAAACCATGGTCGTTTCTTGAAAGTTAAGCTTGGGAATTTCTGAGGAAGAAGAGCTCTGAGTTGTGGAATTTCGAGGGTTTGAGACTTCGTAAATGGGAATGATCCCCAACTCGTCCTATTTATACTCGGTTGTTGCCCCAACGGCTATATGATTGCGGACTCCGCAATTTTTCCGCAATTTTTTCGCAATTTATTCAGCAAATCTTTGAAGATATAACCGTTTGGATTTCATCCTTGATTGTTATTTCTTGCAAGATTCTAGCAACTAAATCTTCGATTTTGCAAGATCTCTTCCTTTATCTTTCCTTGCCTCTTGGTTTACTCCCCTCACCGTCGTTTTAAGATCTCCAATTACCACGCTCCTAATCAATAAAAGCAAACTTTAATTAATACTAGAAATAATAGAAATACTCTAATCAATCTAAAAGAAACAATAACAAAAGACTATCTATTCCATAATCCTTTGATGGTTGAGCATAAAGATAATTCCATTAAATGCCCTTGCTCGTCCTTTCTTTCTTTGCTCTTAAGCTTCGGATAGGAGGAAGGCTGAGAGTGTCTTCACATCTCATTCCTCATAGTAGTGCTTCAATCTAGCACCATTTACCATGAACGGTTGACCTTGATTCAGATTTCGAATTTCAATTGCACCGTGAACAAACACATTAGTAATCACAAAAGGACCTGACCAACGAGACTTAAGTTTGCCAGGAAATAATCTCAATCGTGAATTGAATAGTAAAACATGCTGTCCCTTTTTGAAATCCTTAATCCTAAGTCTACTATCATGCCAAATTTTAGTTTTCTCTTTATACATTTTAGCATTTTCGTATGACATATGTCTTAGTTCATCTAACTCATGTAATTGCAGAGACCGCAATGTTCCCGCATCGATTACGCAATAGTTTAACTCTTTTAAGGCCCAAAAGGCTTTGATTTCTAATTCAAGGGGTAAGTGGCATGTTTTTCCATAAACTAACCTATAAGGAGACATCCCTAATAGCGTTTTATATGCAGTCCTATACGCCCACAGTGCATCATCTAACTTAAAAGACCAATCATTTCTATTCGGTTTCACAACTTTTTCAAGTATGTTCTTGATCTCTCTATTAGATATTTCAGCTTGTCCATTCGAGTGTGGATGATAAGGTGTTGCTACTCTCTGCCTAACATTATATTTAGCTAACACTTTTTCCATAGCTTTTTTTATAAAGTGCGTTCCTTCATCACTTATGATGGCACGTGGTGTGCCAAATCGTGTAAAAATATGCCTATTTAGAAATTTAACAACTGTTTTAGCATCATTTAAGGGACATGCAATTGCTTCTACCCATTTTGAGACATAATCTACAGCTACTAGAATGTAAAGATTACCAGCAGATGGGGGGAATGGTCCCATGAAGTCAATGCCCCACACATCAAAAAGTTCTAACTCTAAGATGTATGTTAGAGGCATCTCATCCTTCCTACGTAGGTTACCTGTTCGTTGACACTCATTGCAGTTGTGTGCATAGTCGTGTGCATCCTTGAAGATCGTGGGACAGCAGTAGCCACTTTGGAACACCTTTGTGATAGCTCCATTTTGGAGCTATAATTATGTCCTTAATTCACAATTATTACTTGCTTAATCTTGCTTTTATGTGTTAATTACAGGTGTTCTCGGTAATTCGCCCTCGGGAGCGTTTCGACGTCGTTCGAGGCTTAATATCGCATTTTAAAGGCCTAAGAACACTTTTGGGGAAGTACCATGCAAAAATATGAAGAATTGAAGTTTTGGGGAATTTGAAGGCAAAATACCATGCAAAAACCCGAGAGCTAGCGTCGAGCGACAGCGTCGCGACGCTAGCTCGACGCTGCCAGAGCGTCTCGACGCTCCGAAGTCTGAAGCGCTGATTTGAAAATCCACCCTAGAGCAAGCGTCGAGTGATAGCGTCTCGACACTCGCTCGACGCTACCCCGACTGCGCGCGCGGATTATTTAGGGCGCAGCGTCGAGACGCTGCCCTAGCGTCTCGACGCTCCGACGAATTACTTAAGTTTTGTCCGATTTTTAGCCGCCATCTTCATCTTCTAACTCGGGCTCCGCACCAGATTTGACGTTTCAGCAGCCATTTTCACCATGGGAGAGGCTAGGAAGCTTGGATTTGAGCCATCCTTCATCCCACACATCATGAGTGAGTAGTTATATCGTTTTTGGCTCGGGATTGTATAGGAATAATGTAGTTTGCACTCTTGGTGAGGTTGTAGAATTAAATTCTGAATTGGTTGAATGATTTATTGAATTGATTTCTATTTCTTTGCTTATTCCATGAACATGTTTGAATGATTTAGGACTAGGCACCCTTGATTTTGAGCATGCTTCATTTGTTAAAGGTTTTGATGCCGTGCCTCTCTAAACCGCCAAGTAACAAAGATTTACGACACCTTTGAGCGCATTGGCGTCCTTGCGTTCTTGGTGTTCGTTCTTCTCGAATTAGAATCCGAAATCAACACACTAATTTCGCGTCCAAATTAGATAGTCGTCGTAGTTAGCTCGTTGCTATCGATTGGTCTTGGGAGAGCGTTGACCGCCAATGTCCAATCGATATGCTTAATTAGCATGATTTATTGTGTCTAATTAATTTCCATGGAGCATGTCTGAGTTAATTTATTAATTTGAGACGAGCTGCGTATTCGTTAAATTGTTTAACCATTATACTCGTCAACCTATGATCCAAGAGGCATGCTAATTTTATTCCCGATCATCCCGAGTCGAACGCTCCGTTAGTTAAATCTTCCCAATTTGCATCGTTCCCTCTTAGTTAATTAAAAATCAACAAATCCCCCATATCACATTTATTATCATAAGTTTGCAAATTTAATTAATATTAAGTCAAATTAGCTTAATTCCCTGTGGATCGACCCCGTTACCACTCATCTACTATTAGTTCAGTGTATTCGGGTAATTATAAATTTATTTTGGCGGGTCTCGACAACCCGATGATTGGCGATAGTTCAAAAATATCGTTACCACTTTGCAGCAGTCCTTTGACCACCAAAGTGTCCACCATAAGAAGCTGTATGACAATGCTGCAAGACTGACCTTGATTCAGCAGCTGACACACACTTCCTTAGCAATCCATCCGCATAACTTTTGTAAACTGTTGGATCGTCCCAAATGTACTTCCTAGCCTCGTTCAAGAACCTCTTCTTGTCTTGCCCCCCTCTGAAAGTTGGTAACACCTGCGAGGCAAGAAAGTTTGCAATATCAGGAAACAATGGTTCATCATTATCATCACAATGTACTAAAACAAAAACATGTTCATCAACAAAGGAATCTGTCATTGTGGGCTCCGCAATAGATTCACAATGACTCTGCAATCTTGATAAGTGGTTAGCAACCACGTTGTCACATCCCTTTTTGTCTCGCCAGTATACTATGATTGGTGGCACATGATAAATATTTCATTCCCCAAAATAAACTACTCCTAACATACGAAATCTAAGCAAGCATGATAAAATCCTAATTTAAGAGTTTAGGGATCACAAATCTCCCTTGTCAATCTGCCTCATATGGATATCTTTCAATGTTTCGAGGCATCACTTCTGCTCTGTTAAGATACTTAAGTCTTGATTTACGGGGTCGGACATTCTGCCACACCTTGAAATTGTTGATTCTTTCAAAGAGACTGCGTGTTATAACATCCCAAGGTTTGTACTTTATGTGCGTTGGTACAACATAGGTTTGGTGTGATGGGACTTCTTTTTCTGGCACATCTCTTTCTAACTCCTTCAACTGGAGCATTTGTGGTGGTGGTGGCTCAACTCTTTCATTGGTAGAGAAGCTTGCATCAAACATTTCAAATTCTTGTTCCTCCAGCAGCGCATTAGTCTCTTTGGCCTCATCCAGCACAATTTCATTTTTCTTAACTTTCACCAACTCCACCATTTCATATGGAGATTCCATTGGATCATTCTTCTCAGAATCGAAGGTAACAAATGAGTCATCATCATAAAAATCAAACAGCTGAGGGCATGGTGGTGGTACATAGGTAGGCAAGTTAGGTTGCCTAATGACAGGGGGAGGCCTAGGAATCTCTTCTGGTTCCTCAATGATAGGTTCCAACCTCACCCTTGTTGTGCTTGGTTGTATTTGATCAAGATTAGGAAGAGAATCCAGTGGAGCACTAGACTCTTCATTCTCTACTCTCTTTGGTGCTTCTCTGCTGTTGATCACCAATGGCCTTCCACTTCGTAGTTCAATAACTTGAACTTGTTCCTTACCATCCCTTCTTGGAGTTTCTGTGTCTGCAGGCAGTCTGCCTTGGGGCCTATTCTTTAGCTTGTTTGCCAACTGCCCAATCTGATTCTCTAAGCTTCTCAAGGTTGCTTGCTGGCTCTGCAAAGTTGCATCATTCTTTGCTATGTATTCTTTCAGCAAGTTCTCCACTGATGTTCCCATTGGTTGGTTGTTGACATATTGTTTCTGATATAGGGGTTGATTACTTTGTTGATGTTGAGTGAACCCAGGTGGTCCACTTGGTCTTGGTTGATTTGGCACCTGGCTTGTGCTTTGTTGTCCACTCCAAGAGAGATTTGGGTGGTTTCTCCAGCCAGGGTTATATGTGTTTGAGTAGGGGTTGTTCCTTGGTTGTTGTTGACTCCCAACATAGCACACCGAGGCTGGATTAGCAGGGCAATAGTCATACATATGCCCTTCCCCACAACATCCACACACCAGTGCATCCACTTGGTTGGCTACTGATGTGCTTGTTGAAACAGCCGCCACTGTGTTGACACTTTGTTGAATGTTGGATTGAGCCATTTGCTTCACCAGGTTGGTCAGAGCATTGATCTGGCTGCTCATTGCACTAAGTGCATCCATGTCTTGAGCCTTCCTTCTGTTTGGCTCCACGGGATTGTTGCGTGCTCAATGTGTTAATAAAAATGATAAATAAGAGAGAGAGAGCACTCAGAACATGCAAGCATACATGATCTTATAGCAAGTAGTAAGTATATTTCATTCGTTTTCCCACAGAGACTTGTTTTTAGCTATTCTCGAAGTGTTTTTGTTAAGAAAGATGGGGTGGATTTGAGGGGGTAAAATTGGTTTTTAATTACCTAAGTTTTGCTGAATGTGTAAAGGAATATAACATAAACAAATGGAAGTTGAAATTAGACTCAAAGGACAAGAGATGGAATTGATAAACAAAGGAGAAAGCAGCTAACAGAATAAAAACTTAGCAGGAATTGCGGGGACCGCAATGTTTCCGCAATTAAACCGCAGCGAAAGTGTGTAGATGGGTGAATTAAGGGCTACTAATGACTATCCTATAGGCCTTTTTATACGATTCTCAAGCACTGGATCTACTCTCTATGCATCAAACTCACTCTAGCTCATGTATCGTCCGATTCCATGCATTAGACTCTTAAGTTTACTCGACTCAAAGTAAGGACTTAATCATCTTGTTAAAACAGGAGTGTTTAGCTTGTACTAGGGAAACGCCTATTCCTAGGCCGTTTCCTGATTACCATGAAAGGCTAGCATGATTATATGACTCTGAACTCTTACTCCTTCCAGAGGTTAGGAGTTCTTTGGACAAAATGGATGGCCAATCGAAATTGCCCGTGGGATGAAGCTTACATACAATCAATGATTCGAGAGCTATCCTACATACTTGATGCACGTTTTTTAGCCTATAGTTCTGTCATTAGCATGCCCCTAAGTGATTTAGCTACTCATGGATGCAAGGTGAACAGAAATGGACGATAAAACAGACATGCTTAGAAGAGGAATAAACTTAGAACAGGAAGTAAAAACCGTAGCAGGAAATGGGAAGTGAGAAATGCAGAAACGTACTTCGATTACTGAAATTGTTTGACGAACAGATGAAAGCTTTAAAGTAAATAGCAACAAGGCAGAAAGCAACGAAATAAACTAATCTAGCTACTTAAGAAAAGGACAGCACGAAGCAGAAATGTAAAACAGAAAAGAAAGACAGAAAGCTTGTAAGATGGTGCTTGAAGCCTCGTCGCAATCGCCTCGAATGAAGGATCAAAAAGACAGCCTTGCGTGGATGAATCCAATCGGGAGAGAAGAAGAATCTACTCTCCTTCCTATCAGATTATCGACTCCAGCAGCTGAGCTTCGCAAACCAACAGACGGCAAAGGAAAAACAGTGGGACAGATGGACTGCTAGACGACTTCACGCTTTCGGATGATGATCAAACCTCCGACTTTGGCCCCCTTTTATAGTAGTTTGCAGGTGCGTTTGGGCCAAGGAGAACCATCAATCTTCAACGTCGTATATCAGAATGGATGGAGGAGAAAGAACGAATCCCTGAAATAACGGAAATTAACAGAGAAAGATCAGTCAACTTACGGTTTTCACTTGAATAATTGCGGTCACCGCAATGTTTTCGCAATTCATTCGCAATGCTCATTTTTTCATTCTTTTCCTTCGGTTTTCAACCCTTTTTCTACCTATTGTACATAAGTCCTATCTTAGCTACCTTCTTCTAATTCTCATATTAAAGCATAGGTTTAGGCTAAATGCTATCAAAAACACCTAAAAGTGTACATCTTCCTAAGCTAAATGGGTTCTAAATAAGTCACTTTCAGAGACTTAACACACCCCCAAACTTAAGGCTTTGCTTGTCCTCAAGCATACTAAGGACTTACTTAGGCTGCTGTTTTATCTTCTTTAACTACTTACCGACTCCCCTATATCCCTATCTCTAGCAGTGCTGTCCTGTGACCCACTTCTAAGTTTAGAACTAACCTCTTTATCAAGCTTCTTCTGACTTCACCTGCCTACTATACCTGCTGTTTTTATTAACCCTCTACTACTGATCTAGCTACTTTTATGACATCATGCCACTATCCCTAAGGTTTCAAATTCTACCAAGCTTTACTCCAGACTCAGTACATGCTTCTAGCTTTATTTTTAATGTGTCTAGGATTCCTTAGAGTCATGCCAGTCTTAGTATTAACAGTGACAGTAGTACTTTTAGAGAACAACCTAAACCCTGGCATCACTTCATTGGATAAACACTCATCTCCCTAAACAACCCTACAAGTTACAACTTTGTGCTTAGCTAATTGAGGATCAGAGTTCTTTTTAAATAGGACATCTAAGCCACAAAGTTATAACTCCTAGGTATACATTCTTCTTCCCTATTTTTTTCTTTTTCTTACTTAGGTGGAGCCTCTCCTTTGGTTGCCTTTTGATGCAACACCACTTGTGGGTTACACACTTGGCACTGATTACTCAGCAACCTAAGAGAAACTCCCCCCCTTTATTCTTTTTTCATTGTTTTTCAGTTCATCATCATTTTTTTTTTTTTTTTTTTTTTTTTTTAAAGGAGAAGAAGAATGCTTATGTTTCTAAGGGAGAGAGGAATGTTCCTAGGCCTAGGGTGGCCTCCCCCAAACTTCAACTACTCATTGTCCCCAATGAGTGTTTGAGTTGGCACACCCCCAAACTTGTCCTAGAAGCATCTAGTCTAAAGTAAAACAAAGAGAATCTAAAAATCCTAGGCATAGGCAAAACATTCTAAAAGCAATTATTCCAGCAGCAGAAAATTTGACAAAACAGACAGTTGAAGGACTGATGGTTTATGCATGCTGAGCACTATTCAGAGGCTAATTTAAACTATCAAAGGGTGTCCTATGACACTCATCCAGCATGCTTGAAGATCAGCTATATAAGGTAGTCATGCTAGCAGCAAAAGATAGAATATAACAGATCACAGCCTAGCTAAACAGACAGTCCAAAACATGCAAACAGTCACAAAAATTGCGGGAACCGCAATTATTTCGCAATTCAATCTGGGCAGATTTAACATTGATTCAGGCCCCTAACATGCTTTTTCCTGTTACTCACGCATCCTAAAAATAAAACTAAACTATCCTACCTATTCAGCTAACATCCGACTAGACTAAGCAAAAGAAAAAACATAAAACTAAACATTAAAACAGATCAAAAGTTGAACACAAAACAGCATAATATACATGATCCTATCAGAAAGCAGAAAGATTGTTTTTTTTCCTAAGGGAACAGCAATACTCCCTTTAGTGCACTTCAAACCAGCACTCAATTCTCATCATCCTCATCTGGTTGCCTTGGTCGTGGGGGCACCCATGGAGTCAGGAGATTGGTAGGGAAGTCCGGGAAGATGCACCCCAGCTGGTCTGCAACTTCCTTATCCCTTGCCTGCGCATAGTTGGCCCATTGAGCCATTCTCCTCTGCATGTCCATCAAGCAGGCCATGGATAGGGACTGTTCAGCCGCCAGCCTATCCAATTCAAACTCCATATTCCCCTTTCTCCTCAGCCTCAGGTTAGCAGGCAGCTCCAAATGGCCTGTGTAAGGCAGCTGCTGCTCCAAGCGCTCGGTGGGGACTCCTGCAAGCAAACATAGCTTGGTTATGGTATTAGGGAAAAACAAGGGTCCCTTACCTTTCTTTGCGCATTCAGCAATGGCAGCTGACATGATTTCCCCCACATTGACCGTGAGACCGCGCATGATGGCATAAACCAGCAGTGATCTACTCTGGTTGATTGTCGTCTCATGGGTCACAGGGGACAGCTTTCTTCTCACAAAGGCAAACCAAACAGCTGCCTTTGCTGTCAGATTGGCACTCATTAAGGTGTGCCTCCCATTGCGTGAGACAGTCCACGCTGCTTCAGGCTGGCCAATTGTGCGAATGGCCTCTTCCAGCACTGCCTCAGTCGGCTCATCAACTATCCGTGCATAATCTGTATGAGGTTGGCCCTTGAGACCAAATGCTTCATTGATGGCCTTGGCGGAGAAATCTACTTCTACCCCTCTGACCACAGACATGCCATCCTCAGGGCTGAGCACATTAGCGTAGAAATCATACACCATGCTCGTGTATGCTGGATTAGGCGGTCTGCAGAATTCCTCCCAGCCGTGGTTGATCACCCCTGCGCGCAAGAACTGCGGCAAGTCAGCAAGTCGATCGAGGAATCCCTTCTCGTGCAACAGGTCCCTCTTCCTCAGCTCAGCACCCCTGGATTCAGCATCAGATGAGACATACCTCACTGACGGAGGTTCGTCTTCAGGGTAGAGTTTAGCCTTCCCCTTATCGGCTGGTTTGGATGATTCAGCAGCCTCCACCTTGAGGCGTTTGAGCGAAGGCTCAGTACTCTCTTTGTCCATCGACGACACCTTCTTGGCCTTCTTTCTCTTCAACTTCTTGGCCTTGTCAATTCTGGCCTTCTTCTTCTTCTTGAGCCTGGCCTTTTTGTTGAGTTGCGGGAAGCATGCCCCCAACGTCTCCTCCATAGAATCGTCCTGCTGTGCAGGCTCGGCAGGGCTATCTTCCCTCATAGGAGAGAAGACTTCGGCTTCCCCAGCATCTCCACTGCCCGGCGTGGATTCTTGATAATCCCCATATGGGAATTCGGGATCAGGCTGTGGAGAATTGTGCGATGGCGTGGGATTGTGCTCTGGAGATGGTGTCTGCGCAGAACTCAGTGGCGAAGATGGTGGTTCAGGACTCTGCGCTGCTGCAGGTGTCGGATCAGAACTCTGAGGTGCTGGAGACAACTCGGGGCTATGTGCAGGCGGCGATGATTCTGCGCTTGGCAATGGTTCAGATGGTGAAGGGCTGTGCGCAGGTGATGCAGACGGCGACGAACCTTCTTTGGCTGACTCGTGGGATGCACGATCAGTTTCTTGACTCTCCACAGAGGGAGTCTTGGCTGTGCTTGGTTCGGCGGCCGTCTTGACACTCCACCGGCGTTTCTTGGGCGTGCCCACTGGCTCAGATGGTCCAGCAGGGATCTCAGTGACCACCCTCCACTTCTTCCTACGAATAGGAAGCTTGGGAAGAGGACCGGTGCGAACGGCACCATCGTCTGCAAGGGCGAGAAGCGCTTCCCTCGCAGCCGCTTCAGCTGCGTCATCAGCCTTCTTTTTGGCTGCAGATCTCTCAGCACGTATGGCCACCATTGTCGAATCTTGGAGGTTTGGAGAGATGGATCAGAGATGGAGAGAATCGCAGATTTCCTGAAATCAGAAAATGAGAGAATCGTATCGAACAAGCGCGTTCTAACGGCTATAAATGCAACGGGAAAAAAAAAAATCCCAACGGCTCTTTTTTGCGGATCCAGCAATTTTAGCGCAATTGTAGGGATATTTTATCATCTAAATCTCAAACTTTGCTCGTCCGTATCTTTTATTTGGCTCGATCGTTTCTTGATTTTCAAAGCTTGATTTACTCTCCTTGATTCCCTCTTTCGATTCCCTACAAAAACAAATAAAACAAACATTAAATACGCAATTAAAAACACACCACAAAACATACAAACGATAATCGGAAAAACAGTAAAAATAAACTAAGGCATTGGCCTTGACTAAACGAGCACAGTAACCACTCGTTCTCTCTCGTTCTCTTTGTCATGCTTCAGTTAAGAGGAAGGCCGAGAGAGTCTTCACATCTCCTTCCTCATAGTAATGCTTCAACCTAGCACCATTGACCATAAATGGCTGGCCTTGCTGCAAGTTCTTTATCTCTATTGCACCATGAACAAAGACATTAGTAATAACAAATGGACCTGACCATCTAGACTTTAGTTTTCCTGGAAATATCTTTAAACGTGAGTTAAATAATAGTACAAGTTGGCCTTTCCTAAAGTCTTTGATCCTAAGTCTACTGTCGTGCCATATTTTGGTCTTTTCTTTATACATTTTGGCATTCTCATAGGCCATATGCCTAAGCTCATCAAGTTCATGTAGCTGCAAAGATCTCAATGTCCCCGCATCCTTTACACAGAAGTTCAATTCCTTCATGGCCCAAAATGCTTTGTTTTCTAACTCAAGTGGCAAGTGGCAAGCCTTGCCATACACCAACCTATAGGGAGACATGCCTAGGGGTGTCTTATATGCTGTTCTATAAGCCCAAAGTGCATCCTCAAGCTTAAATGACCAGTCTTTCCTATTAGGTTTGACTACCTTCTCTAGGATGTTCTTTATCTCCCTATTGGAAATTTCAGCTTGGCCATTCGAGTGTGGGTGATAGGGAGTAGCTACCCTATGTCTAATGTTATATTTAGCCAATACTTTCTCCATAGCCTTATTAATGAAATGTGACCCCTCATCACTAATGATAGCACGAGGAGTCCCAAATCTAGTGAAAATGTGCCTATGCAAGAAGTTAGTGACTGTTTTAGCATCATTATTAGGACATGCTTTGGCTTCTACCCACTTGGACACGTAGTCCACTGCCACTAATATAAATAGGTTACCTGATGATGGAGGGAATGGTCCCATGAAATCAATGCCCCACACATCAAAGAGCTCCAACTCTAAGATGTAGGTGAGGGGCATCTCATCCTTGCGACTGAGGTTACCTGTCCTTTGGCATTCGTCACAGCTGTGGGCATAGTTGTGGGCGTCCTTGAAGATTGTTGGCCAATAGTAGCCACTCTGAAATACCTTCGCAGCTGTTCTTTGACCACCAAAGTGTCCACCGTAAGGAGATGAGTGACAGTGCTGCAGCACAGACTTCGCTTCAGCAGCTGAAACACACTTCCTCAACAACCCATCAGCACAGGTTCTGTAAAGTGTGGGGTCATCCCAGATGAATTTTCTCGCTTCATGAAGGAACCTCTTCTTCTCTTGTCCTCCCTTGAACACTGGCAATACCTGTGATGCACGGAAGTTAGCAATGTCAGCAAACCAAGGTTCCTCATCGTTATCACGATGAGCCAAAGCAAAGACATGTTCATCTATAAAAGCATCAGAAATTGCGGTCTCCGCAATTTTTTCGCAATTGTGCTGCAGTCGAGACAGGTGATCTGCAACCACATTTTCACATCCCTTCTTGTCCCGAATGTCTAAATCAAATTCCTGCAGCAATAACACCCATCTAATCAATCTAGGCTTGGCATCAGCCTTCCTCATAAGATATTTTAAAGCAGAATGGTCAGTATATACAATGGTCCTAGTGCCTACAATATAGTTTCTAAATTTTTCACAAGCAAATACTACAGCAAGCATCTCTTTCTCTGTAGTTGTATAATTACATTGAGCCTCATTCAAGGTCTTACTAGCATAATAGACAGGGTGTGTGAGCTTGTCAATCTTCTGTCCTAACATGACTCCTACAACATAGTCACTGGCATCACATAGCATCTCAAATGGGAGATCCCAATTTGGTCCTACTATGATTGGTGCTGTGACCAGTGCTTCCTTAAGGGTTTTCCAAGCTACTACACATTCTTTAGAGAAGATGAATGGCCTACCTAGCTCCAGTAGCTCACATAGAGGCTTGGCTATCTTAGAAAAGTCCTTGATGAACCTTCTGTAGAAGCCAGCATGCCCTAAGAAACTCCTAATAGCCTTGACATTCTGGGGCTCTACCAACTTCTCTATGATCTCTATTTTTGCCCTATCCACTTCCACACCTGCCCTTGACACTCTATGTCCTAAGACAATCCCTTCATCTACCATAAAATGGCACTTTTCCCAATTTAGGACTAGGTTGGTCTCTTCACACCTAGCCAGGACTTGTCCTAGGTTTTCTAGACAGGTTTTAAATGAATCCCCAAAGACTGAGAAGTCATCCATGAATATTTCTATCATGGACTCATCCAACTCAGAGAAGATTGCCATCATGCACCTTTGGAAAGTTGCCGGTGCATTGCATAAGCCAAAAGGCATTCTGCGGAAGGCAAACGTTCCAAAAGGGCAAGTGAAGGTAGTCTTCTCTTGATCCTTAGGGTCTATAGTAATTTGATTATAGCCAGAGTACCCATCTAAAAAACAATAGTAGGCTCTACCAGCTATTCTGTCTAGCATCTGGTCAATAAACGGTATAGGGAAATGGTCCTTTTTAGTTTCTTTATTTAACTTTCTGTAATCCATAGACACTCTCCACCCTGTGACAGTCCTTGTTGGAATCAGTTCGTTATTCTCATTGACTACCACAGTTATTCCCCCCTTCTTAGGTACACATTGGATGGGGCTCACCCACTGGCTACTAGCTATGGGGAAAATCACTCCTGCATCTAACCATTTGATTATTTCCTTTTTCACTACCTCTTTCATAGAGGGGTTTAACCTACGCTGGTGATCTACCCTAGGTGTGTGCTCTTCCTCTAGTATAATTTTGTGCATGCAATAAGAAGGGCTAATGCCTCGAATATCAGCAATAGTCCATGCTATAGCCTTCCTATGTTGCTTAAGCAGTAAAATTAAATCAACCTCATGCTGTCTACTTAGCTTGAAAGAAATAATTACAGGCAGCGTATCATCATCTCCTAGATATGCATATTTGAGGTGAGTGGGTAGTGGTTTCAGTTCTAAAACAGGTGGATGCTCAATGGAGGGTTTCAAAGGATTTACAGTTCTATCAGTTAAATCTATATTCATACATACATGCTGTGGTTTATCTACAGGCATATTCATTATGTCAGATACATTTAAGTCAGCTACATCTACTTGTACATATTCACTAGCATGCTTGGTTAACAGTACATGCTCTAATTGTTCTTCCATCAGTGAGTCAACAATATCCATGCTAGCACAGGATTCAAGGTCAGAGGGATACCTTAAAGCTTTATAAACACTAAATTTTACCTCTTCATCATGAACCCTCATAGTTAACTCACCTTTTTGAACATCTATTAGTGCCCTACCTGTGGCTAGAAATGGTCTACCTAGCAGGATGGGAACCTCCTTGTCTGCCTCATAGTCCAGGACAATGAAATCTGCAAGGAAAATGAATTTGTCAACTTTAACTAGAATATCCTCGATCTTACCTTCTGGATATGCGATGGATCTGTCTGCTAGTTGTAAAGTGACTGTGGTTGGACGTGCTTCTCCCATTCCCAACTGGCGGAATAGGGACAGGGGCATGAGGTTTATGCTGGCGCCCAGGTCACAAAGCGCTCTGCCCACGTGCTTGCCTCCAAGTTCTACAGGTAAGGTGAAGGAACCAGGATCCTTCTCCTTCTTGGGCAGCTTGTTCTGGAGGATGGCACTGCACTCCTCGGTGAGGTTTACTGTTTCAAACTCACCAATTATTTTTTTGTTAGTAATAATGTCCTTCAAAAACTTTACATATGAAGGCATAGACTGTAAAACTTCTACAAAAGGAATGTTAACATGCACTTGCTTAAGTATTTCTAAAAATTTATTAAAATGAACTTCCTGTTCCTGCTTCTTCTTAAGCCTTCGAGGGTATGGAGGTGGTGGCACATATGCAGGCACGTCAGGACGCCTTAGGATAGGTGGAGGCCTTGGAATTTCTTCTACGTCCTCAACAATTGGCTCTAGCCTGGCTCCTGATGTGCTAGTTAGTGGTGGACCTTGGCTTGGTAGAGACTCCAGTGGAGCACTAGACTCAGTGTTCTCTACTCTCTTTGGTGTGTCCTTTGTGTTGCTCACCAATGGTCTTCCACTCCTAAGTTCAATTGCTTGAACTTGTTCTTTGCCATCTCTCCTTGGTACCTCGGTGTCAGCAGGGAGTCTACCTTGGGGCCTACTTTTAAGTTCATTGGCTAATTGGCCTATTTGGTTTTCCAGGCTCCTAAGAGTAGCTTGCTGGCTCTGAAGAGTAGCATCATTCTTAGCTATATATTCCTTGAGTAGGTTTTCTACAGAAGATCCTACAGGTTGATTGTATGGTTTTTGGTACATTGACTGGTTATGTTGGGGAGTGAAACCAGGTGTTCCACTCGGCCTTAGTTGGTTAGGATTTTGGTTAGTGTTCTGTTGGCCACCCCATGACAGGTTAGGGTGGTTTCTCCAACCAGGGTTGTAAGTTTGTGAGTAGGGGTTATTCCTAGGCTGCTGCTGGCTTCCAACATAGCAGACTGAGGATGGATTCCCAGGGCAGTATTCATAAGGGTGCCCTTCCCCACAGAATCCACAGATAGGTGCCTCGCCTTGATTTGGTTGAGTGCCCATTGACATGGCTGTGGCTGTATTGGCACTGGTTTGGAGATTGGCCTGAGCCATTTGCTTAACTAGGTTGGTCAGGGCATTTATTTGGGTGCTCATGGCGGTTAGAGCATCCTTGTCTTGAGCCCTAGTTGGCTCTACTGGATCGTCTGACCACCTACAGTGAGATGCTGAGATCTTCTCCAAGATCTCATAGGCCTCGTTGTAACTCTTGGACAACATGGAACCACCAGCAGATGAATTTAAGACTTGCCTAGTGCTGGGGTTGCATCCTTTGAAAAAGACCTCTATTTGGATACACCATGGGATGCCATGATGTGGACATTTAAGAAGAAGATCTTTGAATCTAGTCCAAGCTTCGTGAAGAGACTCATTATCAGCTTGTTTAAACTTGACTATGTCATCACGAAAAGTAGAATTCCTATCAGGTGGGAAGTATTTGACTAGGAATTTTTCTGCTAAATCTGTCCAATTGCGGACAGATCCAGAGGGTAATGAGTTCAACCATGTTTTGGCTTTGTCCCTCAAAGAGTAAGGGAACAAGTACAGCCTTAAAGCTTCTTGGGATACTCCAGGGATGATAAAGGTATCACTGACTCCTAAGAAGTTCCTAAGATGGTTGTGGGGGTCCTCATTTTCTATTCCAAAGAATTGTCCCACAGTGGACAACATTTGGAACATCACTGGCTTTAACTCGAATGAGTGGGCAGTGATTTCAGGACGGATTATGCTGGGGTTCAGCTCCCCAGGCATAGGTACTAGATATGAAAGAATGGCACTATTCTTGTCATTCGCTATTTCGATGGGGTTGCGAATGACAGGTACCGGATTTGGAACTATATCGCCCATTTCTTTGATTTCAGGTATGATTTGAGGTATAGGAGGTTGTTTAAAGAGACGTTTCTTCGCTTTATTTCTAGCTCGAAGTGATCTTTCAGGTTCAGGATCGAACTCTAAATTACTATGTGAACGCTCACTCATAAACTACCCTAATAGCACCTGCAAAAGAAATGAAACAGATTAGTTTCACTCAATGATAAACTTGATTTTTCAAACTTAACAAACTTCGTTTTCACTTAAAATAAGTCCCCGGCAGCGGCGCCAAAAACTTGTTGCGTGCTCAATGTGTTAATAAAAATGATAAATAAGAGAGAGAGAGCACTCAGAACATGCAAGCATACATGATCTTATAGCAAGTAGTAAGTATATTTCATTCGTTTTCCCACAGAGACTTGTTTTTAGCTATTCTCGAAGTGTTTTTGTTAAGAAAGATGGGGTGGATTTGAGGGGGTAAAATTGGTTTTTAATTACCTAAGTTTTGCTGAATGTGTAAAGGAATATAACATAAACAAATGGAAGTTGAAATTAGACTCAAAGGACAAGAGATGGAATTGATAAACAAAGGAGAAAGCAGCTAACAGAATAAAAACTTAGCAGGAATTGCGGGGACCGCAATGTTTCCGCAATTAAACCGCAGCGAAAGTGTGTAGATGGGTGAATTAAGGGCTACTAATGACTATCCTATAGGCCTTTTTATACGATTCTCAAGCACTGGATCTACTCTCTATGCATCAAACTCACTCTAGCTCATGTATCGTCCGATTCCATGCATTAGACTCTTAAGTTTACTCGACTCAAAGTAAGGACTTAATCATCTTGTTAAAACAGGAGTGTTTAGCTTGTACTAGGGAAACGCCTATTCCTAGGCCGTTTCCTGATTACCATGAAAGGCTAGCATGATTATATGACTCTGAACTCTTACTCCTTCCAGAGGTTAGGAGTTCTTTGGACAAAATGGATGGCCAATCGAAATTGCCCGTGGGATGAAGCTTACATACAATCAATGATTCGAGAGCTATCCTACATACTTGATGCACGTTTTTTAGCCTATAGTTCTGTCATTAGCATGCCCCTAAGTGATTTAGCTACTCATGGATGCAAGGTGAACAGAAATGGACGATAAAACAGACATGCTTAGAAGAGGAATAAACTTAGAACAGGAAGTAAAAACCGTAGCAGGAAATGGGAAGTGAGAAATGCAGAAACGTACTTCGATTACTGAAATTGTTTGACGAACAGATGAAAGCTTTAAAGTAAATAGCAACAAGGCAGAAAGCAACGAAATAAACTAATCTAGCTACTTAAGAAAAGGACAGCACGAAGCAGAAATGTAAAACAGAAAAGAAAGACAGAAAGCTTGTAAGATGGTGCTTGAAGCCTCGTCGCAATCGCCTCGAATGAAGGATCAAAAAGATAGCCTTGCGTGGATGAATCCAATCGGGAGAGAAGAAGAATCTACTCTCCTTCCTATCAGATTATCGACTCCAGCAGCTGAGCTTCGCAAACCAACAGACGGCAAAGGAAAAACAGTGGGACAGATGGACTGCTAGACGACTTCACGCTTTCGGATGATGATCAAACCTCCGACTTTGGCCCCCTTTTATAGTAGTTTGCAGGTGCGTTTGGGCCAAGGAGAACCATCAATCTTCAACGTCGTATATCAGAATGGATGGAGGAGAAAGAACGAATCCCTGAAATAACGGAAATTAACAGAAAAAGATCAGTCAACTTACGGTTTTCACTTGAATAATTGCGGTCACCGCAATGTTTTCGCAATTCATTCGCAATGCTCATTTTTTCATTCTTTTCCTTCGGTTTTCAACCCTTTTTCTACCTATTGTACATAAGTCCTATCTTAGCTACCTTCTTCTAATTCTCATATTAAAGCATAGGTTTAGGCTAAATGCTATCAAAAACACCTAAAAGTGTACATCTTCCTAAGCTAAATGGGTTCTAAATAAGTCACTTTCAGAGACTTAACAGGGATCATCTGACCATCTACAATTTGAGATTTTCTCCAAAATCTCATAGGCTTCATTATAACTTTTTGATAGCATAGAACCTTCAGCTGAAGAATTTAGGACTTGCCTCGTGCTAGGGTTGCATCCTTTGAAGAATACTTCAATTTGGATACACCATGGAATGCCATGGTGTGGACATTTGAGTAGCAGGTCTTTGAATCTGGTCCAAGCTTCATGTAGTGATTCATTCTCGGCTTGCTTGAACTTGAAGATATCATCACGGAAGTTAGAGTTCCTATCTTGAGGGAAGTATTTTACCAGGAACTTCTCAGCTAGGTCTGTCCAATTTAAAATTGAACCAAAGGGGAAGGAGTTCAGCCACGTCGTGGCCTTGTCTCTTAATGAATATGGAAAAAGGTAAAGTCTCAAGGCCTCTTGAGACACTCCTGGGATGACAAAGGTGTCACTCACTCCCAGGAAGTTTCTCAAGTGGTTGTGGGGGTCTTCATTCTCCTCTCCGAAGAATTGTCCAACCGTGGACAGCATCTGAAACATGACGGGTTTCAGTTCGAATGAGTGAGCTGTAATCTCTGGGCGTATGATGCTCGGATTAAGATCCTCAGGCATAGGTACAAGGTATGATAGAATAGCACTATCCTTATCATTCGCAATTTCAATGGGATTGCGAATGTTAGGTGCTCGATTTGGTGCTTCTTCTACTCTATCCATTTCAGCTTGTTGTGATTGTACTGACTCTACGTGGTCAGCAATGTGCTGAATTACAGGTTGTTTTGGTTGTTTAAAAAGGAGTTTCTTAATTTTGTTTATGGCCCTTAAAGTTCTTTCAGGTTCAGGATCAAATTCTAAGTTGTGATTGGGAAACTCATTCATAAACCAGCTTGTTGGTAACTGTAAAATAAATGCAAAAGATTAGCTCCACTAAATTAAGCTCTTCTAAAATAACACAAATCGTGTTTACTAAGCAGAATCCTCGGCAGCGGCGCCAAAAACTTGTTGCGTGCTCAGTGTGTATGTAAAATTGAATGGGAGAGCACTCAGATCATGCAAGCATACATGGTCTGCAGCAAGTGATAAGTATTTTTTAATTCGTTTTCCCACAGAGATTGAGTTTAGTGACTAACGATTTGACGTGCTAAATTAGATAAGGTAACTTAAATTTGGTAGATTTGGGGTTGATGTACTGAAATAATAAAGAAGCAAGAAGGATGCGATCATAAACGGGCAGTAAGTAAAGAGATAAAGCTATAATGTGAAGAAGAATGATTGCGGGTCTCACAATGTTTTCGCAATAAAATCGCAAAGATAAAAAACTAATAAAAAGACTAAGGCAAAAAGCAGGAATGTTTTAATGCGGTTCTCGCAATAATCTAGCAGTAAATTAGCAACGATTTTAAATGTAAAGTAAGGCAGCAAGGTCGGCTTAAGACTCCTCTATAGGCACTTAACTACGATCATTCAGCAGTAGATTCACATATCATGCATCGTTTTAGCTAAATCTCATGCATCTCTCGATTACATGCATTAGATCTTTAGTTCACTCATATCCAAGTAAGACATAAAAACCTATTTATACAAGCAAGCTAACAAACGTGCTAGGACAACGCTTATTCCTAGGTCATTTTCTGGTTACCATAAAAGGCTAGAATGAATGGATGACTCTGAACTCTTACTCCTTCCGGAGGTTAGGAATTCTTTAGACAAAATGGATGGCCAGTCGAAATTGCCCATGGGCTGAAGCTCACATACATTCAATACAATCATGCTGCTCTACATGCTGGACTCTCGTATTTCTAACCTATAGATTCATCTTTAGCAGACCTTTCTTAGATTAATTACTCATGGTTTTCGAAGAACTAAAAGAGATGGATTGATTGATCATGACTTAGAGAATTCAGTAAAAATAATTGAATAAGAAATAACAAAATGAAGAACTCAACAAAACTTAATTGATTACTCTCTAAAAATAAGGTTCAGAACACTTCATAAGAACAACGTGCAATGATATGAAAGCAGTAAAGATCAAGTGTATTGGAGAATGAATCAGAACAATGTCGCAAATGGATATAGTAGAGAGAAAATAGTAAAGAAAGCTGTAAAGTGCTCGGATCCTCCACGTTGCTAAACGCCTCAGATGAAGGGGAAGATTAGCTGATCTTGGGGATGAATTTAATCAGAAGAGAAGAAGGATCTTCTCTTCTTCCTCTCGAATTATCGACGCCAAGGGCTGATTTCTTCGATCCAACAAATGGAGGAAGGAATGTCGTCTGCAGATTGCTTCGCAACTGAGATCTCCTCGCTTCTAAGTGTTGCTTTCCCTTCATCACCCGTCTCTTTTTATAGCTTCTGCAGGTACCTTCAGCCACTGATATCCATCCATTCTGAACAACAATCTTCCACGTGGCAGCAGTGGAAAGCTTAGGCAGCTGGAAAATCGCAACAATGACGACTGACGGCTGGAAAAGTTCAGCAGAAGAAGACTGGCATTGCGATTTCCTTGCGAGGGCCGCAATGCTCTGTTCAGCGAATTTCATTGCGGTTTCAGCAATGTTTCCGCAATGTTTCCTGCAATGTACACATTTTAGCTCTTTTTACATCATTTTACATCCTTTTTCGTTAATTTTCCACATAAGTCCTATTTTAGCATCATTTCTCAAATTCTCACATTTAGGCACACATTAAGCTAACTTCTAACAAAAACACTCAAGAATGTACATGATTTAAAGGTAAATATAGCCCTAAATAATGCACTTTTGGAGAGGTAACACACTCCCTAAAGTTCACAGCGTGAGAATTATGCTCGGCCTCGTGATGTCAATAGGGCATCCCCCTTCGGATGGTGTTTGCAACTTTCAATAGCAAGGTGAATGGAGTAAGTATCTATAGTAAGTGGGAGAAGAAAGTACGTCAGTACATCCTACGGTCTCATCCATTGGATTGAACCGTGAGATTCCTATGTTCCGCCTGCTAGGTGCCCACAAGTGGTACCGATCCGTTCGGAGGGTCGTTTCATGGGAGTCGAACAAGCCAGCCACCATTTATGGATAAAGAAACACAGAGCTATTCCCAACACTGACATACCCTTTGGATGCACTGTTGAGGCCGTTCTGTGCATTCTAAAAATGGAGGGTCACACTTACGGGATTTGCTAAGGAGTTAGTAAATACAGACCGAAAACGATAACTAAGATGCAAGTGGAATATGAGTTATTCTGGAGCTAGCATTTAGTCAATAATGTCTTGATTTAGTAAATGGGTGCTCGACTACCCTTCAGTAGCGACCATTTTGACTTACTAAAGTATCGTTGCAAGTAAATAAAGAGTTTGGGTACTTTATTTACTGTTAAACTTCTTAATTGGTTTAAATAGGTTAAAACCGTTTCACTAATAGGTTTACATTCTTTTCAGCATGTCAAGCTCTTTTATACAGTTGTTAGCTCACGACAAATTAACCGGTGAAAATTACGGGACCTGGAAGTCGAACCTAAATACAATTCTAGTTCTCGACAATCTCAGGTTTGTCTTAACGGAGGAATATCCTCCAGCTTCTGGCTCGAGTGCTTCTCGAAGTGTTCGAGAGGCATACGATGGATGGATTAGGGCTAACGATAAAACCCGAATCTATATCTTGGCAAGCATATTTGATGTCTTGTGCAAGTAGTATGAGGTTATGGTTTCCGCAAAGGAAATGATGTCTTCATTACAAGCAATGTTTGGACAACCGTCCTCATCGCTTCGTAATAAAGCCCTCAAGTTCGTTTATAACTCTTGCATAGTGGAGGATACCTCTGTTAGGGAGATTGTCCTTAACATGATGGTCCACTTTAATGCGGCGGAAGTAAACAATGCCTCCATCAACGAGAAAAGCCAAGTTAGTTTTATCTTGAAATATCTTCCAAAGAGTTTCCTTAATTTCAGATCCAATATGGTGATGAATAAGATAGAATATAACTTGACTTCTCTTCTAAATTAGTTTCAGGCTTATCAGTCTCAGTACACTTCCAAAGGAACAGAGAATGAGGCAAATGTTGTCACTTCGAAGAAATTGCTTAAGAGGTTGGCGTCAGGGAGTAAGCCTGAGTCTGCTTCTATGAGTAATGAGATTATTCAGAAGAAGAAGAGAAACAGGAGGAAGGGCAAAGCCCCTGCTGTTCGCACGACACATTCTTCAAACATAGGAAAATGTTTCCATTGTATTGAAGATGGGTATTGGAAACGTAACTGTTCCAAATACCTTGCTGAGAAACAGGCTGAGAAAGAACGACGAGATAAATGTGATTTATTTGTCAAAACAATATTAGTGGAATATGAATGTCATACCTGGATGTCTTCAGGAACCACTAATCATGTTTGTTTTTCTTCAGGAAACTAGTTCCTGACAGCCCGTTTCTCGCCGTGAGATATGGAGATATCATTGCAGTTGAACTAGTGGGAGTCTTTGATATAGTTGTTGTATAGAGATAATATCATCTGATGTAATTATTGTCTATATTTCTAGTTTGAACCGAACACCTGTATATGTTATCTTTTGTTGTATATAAAGAACCGTTCTTTTCTCAAAAGATGTATACTGTGGTGTTCTATTAACCTCGAAAACAACTAAAAGGTTAAGACTTACAGTGTAAAAAGAAAGTTGTTTTTATTCAACAATGGTTGTTGATCAAACGTGAGGTTCTCAATCGTTGAGAAATCCTTAATGCAGTGAGAGGGTTGTGAGACAACCCGGTCCGCTGTATTGACTTGTCTTAAACTCGCTGTTGTCATATTCGATGATGACATTGAGGATTCGTTGTCTTTAATTAAACAATGGATCATGTAGACAAGGCCATATAATTCAAAGCCATGTATCTTTAAGTGGTTTAGAGACCGAGCCTCTAAGGTGAAAACATTTTGGGCTTGACTTTCTGGTAAAGGGACTGTCCCGAAGAGAAAGGGTTTATTGTGTATACTCACTTTCTCTTGTTACCAGACGTAAGTTAATAGATAGCTCTTATCCATTCTTATGTTCTATTTTGATAGGATAAGGCAAATGGATGTCAAGACTCGCGATCTTGATATGAGTATCTATTAAGTCTCAACCAGAAAGATTCATAGTTTAGGACAAAGAGCAAATAGTTTGCTGGCTTATTCGATTCATTTATGAATTGGAGAAAGCATCTTCGTCCTGAATTGTGAGTTTTGATATGGTGATCAAATCTTATGGCTTTGAACAATAGTTTGGTAAACGTTGTTTGACAAGTGTTTAGTCAATGTTGTAGCTTTCATAACTTGTTGCCGTAGTTCCTGTCCTAATCATGGAATATGATGTAGGATTCTCTTCTGACGATTAAGCATAAACTAGCGACCCACTCCCAAATAGTTGATCTGGAGGTAGGCTTAGTTTGTTCTAAGGATTCAGGTTGATCTGAGTCGTAAGAAAAAATCGCTAGTGTTGTTTCTAAAATCTTTTATTGACAAGTTGTTTTCAATATTCGATGGTCTATGGAAATGGTTTCCTAAGAAACCTCAAGGGTTGAGGATATGAGACGCATCCGTGTGCATTTACATATTGGAGGTCAGATATATCTTTGGAGATACATGACCCGATATGTGCTACGTAGTGGGGGCTGCCAGAAGTTATTAGTCCAATTAGATTGGAGTCTGGTTAAAGTTTGTCCTAGTGCAAACGAGGAATAGAATACAAGAGTTGTATTGCTGATTCCTTGGTGGTAGATAAGTTGTTGTTATAGCTTGTAAAAGCAGCAAAAGTTTATAAGTTGAGCTCTAGGTTAGTGTAGTGAGGAGATGTGATGGTCACATGGAAAGCCTCGCAAAACTTCGTGCTGATAAGTTTACTAAGTCTTTCATGGCTAAAGTGTTTGAGAGACACATATAAGAGTCTAGGGATCCGAGTTGCTAAATAGGACAGTGGGAGAAAACTTCTGATATATGATATATTAGTTTTCTTGACCAACATGTACACTGGTAGAGCACTTTATGTGGTACTCCAAATTCAAGCTGTCGAGGCTTGCCAAAATACAATTTATAAACCCGAGTACACCGAGCTATTTGTAGCTAAGTGGTAACGGGGTCGATCCACAGGGAAATAAGAAATTTAATCTAACTAAGCCTAGTTTGCTAATGATAAAAAGTATGCACAAATTAAAATGAAAGAATGGTAATTTGGTTTGGGGGGAAGGGAGCTCCTAATATGCAAGCTAACGGAAAATTAAATGACAACGTGCAAAAATTAAACGGTTGTGCTTAACTTCGAGAAATGGAGTTGCTCGTTATGGATGTTCGGATCATTGATACAATTAACGCGTTAGCCATGTTCATGCACACAATTCATTTAGTTATTCCTAACTCAAATGACCCAAGGAATTAATTAGAAGCGTGCAATTCTAATTAACTTAGCCAATAATCTATCCAAGGTAGCGACCCCTAAATTGATTACGTGCTAGTGACGGGAACATTGTGACGGCCTAATCCTAAGACTAAACCGATTTCTCTCTTGCCTTAAGCCTAACATGAAAACGTTAATTAACTCAGTTTACCAATGTCACTTTGGGCCGAACTAATTAGCCATGCTTAGACCCGTGCTACCTAGCGGTATAGGCAATTATACGTCCCAACCTTTAGCCCTCTATCATGCATAGGAATTAGATTGTCAAGCTAATTTAGCTACACATGCTAGATATGGATGAAGAACAAGCAAGAAGATGCATTAACAAGCTAAATGGCTTAACATTCACAAAGGGGAAAATCTCCCCAAACATCCATAATTTACAAATCCAAACCCAAAATTAAACACTAACCTCGGTTTAGCCTTCCATGGAGGTTGGATTAATCCAATCCCCCATGGAAGAGCTTGGAATCATGCACAAGAAGGAGAAGAAGTACAAAAATGGTGGAAAAATCGTCTTGGAACCGAGAGGAGAAGCTTGAGGAAGAAGAAGGTGAAAAAATGAGGCTGAAAAACGCGGTTTCACGCTTTTTAAGCTCGGAGCGTCGAGACGCTAGGCCAGCGTCTCGACGCTGTGCCCTAAGTTGGCAGGCGCGCGCGCGCGGGGCGGCGTCGAGACGCGCGCGCGGCGTCGAGCGAGCGTCGAGACGCTTGCGCTCGACGCTTGCTCTCGGGTGGAACTTCAGAATCACGCTTCAGACTTCGGGGCGTTGAGACGCTCGGCCAGCGTCTCGACGCTGTCGGCGTTGAGCGAGCGTTGAGACGCGCGCTCGACGCTGATGCACGTCTGTCTTGGGGAATCGTCGGGGCAGCATCGAGCTGGCGTCGAGCTAGCGTCTAGACGCTGGGCCGCACGCATATTTTAAATGACGGGCGCGCGGGCGAGGCGGACACGGGCGAGGGCGCGCGGACATGGGCGAGGCGAGGCGGCGCGCGCGGGCGCGCGCGCGTCTGGCCGTCTGGGCGCGGGCGTGCGGTGCTTGCGAGCGGCGCGCGCGGGGGCGCGCGCGTGCTGCGTTCGTTGGGCGCCTGGGCGCTGCCTTCTCGGCTCTTAGCCCACTTTTGGGTCGTTTTGGCTCCCGAGCTCCGTTTTGCCTATCGTTTTGACCCGAACACTTCCCAAAACATGTTAAATGACCTTTTTAGCCCCGAAAATCATCAATGGACTTCCCGAGCTCTTCACCATGAAATCACCTACAAGGAAGCATTTTAATCAATATATATCATGGTTTTAGCTAGAATTAGGGACATTAAGATAGCTCTATTTTGGAGCTATCAAAATACCCCCGACCTAAATCTTGCTAGTCCTCGAGCAAGGTATACTCTAAATAATCTCCAAAGAATCAAATGCATGCTTGGACTCTAATCTCAATGCTTGTGAAACAAGGTACTTGTAGTAAATTCAAAACCATCAAAAGCATGCAAACGTTGAAATCATTTCAAAATTTAAACTCCTATTCCCTTACGTGTGTGTGTGCTTAGCACCTCTCAACCTAGCTCACGCAAGCCCGGAACAACCTTATACAGTCCTATGACTCGTTTTCCCCCTACTTATGGCGATAAGAACAGTCTAACGGCTTTTAGTAATAGGAATAGCAACAAAACAAAAGGCCTAAATTTTATTCTTTTTCCTTGAGTACTTGTACCCATTTTTTTTTCTTTTTGAACTATTTTTTTTTTTTTTCTCCAAGAGAGCCTAACACGTCAAACCAAATTTTAGCTTCACGTTTTTAAGGACCATTGCTCACTTCCATTAGTTCCCCTTTCATGCAGTGACAACCGTGGGTTACACGATCGCCCCTGGTTACACGGGCAACACAAGAAGGAGGAGCAACTCTAGAGGTTTTATTTTTTTCATGCAAACACTTTCTTTTTTTTAGGCAATAGCTTCGCTATACACAAATGAGTTATTACTACTTCTACACATCAAGCCTCCCTAATGGTACCTTTCGGGGTGACAACAAGGTTTTAGACAAAATAAGATCAGTCTAGACCTACAGAACTGAGGATAAGAGTGCTATGTGCTCAGTGAATGTAGGGAAATAACAGAAATTTTTTTTAAAATAGGCTCAAAATGTGCATACATCGTCAAATTTTCGAATCATACAAATACGGAGTGTTCACAAGCAAATCACAGACCGTCCTCATCGGACACATGCATTCAGATTCTAATCTAACAGCCAGAGTACACGTATGCTCGACAACTACTAAGAAGTCTCATCTCTATTTATCAACAAACTCCACCCCCCACCTTAAGATATGCATTGTCCCCAATGCATTCAACTATAAAAACAATAAAATCCTAAGGGAACAGAAAACCTCCCCTGAATTTTATGGAGCTGACGGGTGGAGATGTGCACCATCGTCCTCCAATGCGCTCTCGAGTCGTCGACCGTTCCACCTTTTCTCCTAGGAAAACAAGAAAACAAACAACAACTCAAAAGCAAAAATAAACAAAAGCAAAGCAATAAAGAACAGAATTACAGTCCAAACTCGGGTGCCTCCGAGAAGCGCAAATTTTTAAAGTCGATTGCTCGACTGTATTCTCTTGTCAACTCATCCATAGTCAAACTTGGAAGATGCCCCATCCATCTTCCTAAGCACCTCTTTCCTGCGAAAATCCATGAACAATTCTTTCTCTCGTGCCTTATGTGCACATACAACATCAAATTTAAATTTTGAAGGTTTAACAAAAGGTTGATCCCATAAAATTGATGCAAAAACATGAGAGAAATTTTCATGCATTCCAGAAGCATAAGGATCAGCAGGAAAGAACGGGTCATTAACTTTGCCCAAAACATTTTCCACCTTTTTCAAGGGGTGCACATAGGATTTATCAACCATTTGCACAATAGAACCAGATTCATGCAAGTCATTCAGTTTAAGCTCATTAAAAGCAGCATGCGACTCAACATTAACCGATGGCTCTAAATCTAGCATGGCTTGATTAGTCATTTCATTTCCAAAAGTGCAAGGTAAAATGGAAGGAAGTAGATTAGCAGAGTTCTCAACAATTGTCAAAGCAGAAACAGATGAATCACAAAATTCAGTCAAGGATGGTTCATGCAACTCATGATCATCAAAAAGTTCAGTTAAAAATAATGGGTCATCCCCATCCTCAACAGTCATGCATTCATTATGAGCTACAGATTCAAATGTGTCTACTTGACAAAGAGAGAATACATCATCAACATGCTCTTCTACATCGGGCAAATGCATCTCAACAACCTCTCCGCCATACTCAACAGATAATATGCCCTTATCCACATTAATTTTAGTTTTAGCAGTTTTCATAAAGGGCCTACCTAATAAGATTGAAGCATGCGAAGAGGAATAATTTTCATCCATTTTCAGAACATAAAAGTCAACAGGAAAAATTAATTCATTAACTTGCACTAACACATCTTCAATAATTCCTAAAGGATGCACAGAAGTTCTATCAGCAAGTTGTATAATTGTTCCTGTTTTATTCATTCCTTTCAGTTTCAGTTTCTGATAAATGGAGTACGGCATAACGCTAATGGAGGCTCCTAGATCGAGCATTGCTCTTCTAATATGCATACCTCCAATCTTACAAGGGAGAGAGAACATACCTGGATCGCCGCATTTAACCGGTAAGCTTTTTGTGATCACAGCAGAGACGTTCTCACTTACCACGACGCGTTCACTCTCCTTTGTCTTCCTCTGGTTGGTGCAAATTTTCCTGAGGAACTTGGCGTACCTCGGAATTTCCTTCAGAGCGTCCAACAGAGGGATGTTGATCTCTACCTTCTTGAATGTGTCCAGGAACTCCTTCTCGTAGTCCTCCTTAGACGGTCTCGCTAACCTGCTAGGAAAAGGAGCCTTAGGCACATAAACTCTAGTGCATGTAGGATCGAAATTTACCCCATGCCACCGTGGTTCGGGATTTTCTGTCTGTGGCTCGACGTGGCCATAATCGACTTCCACCGGCGGGGTACTCGTGGGAAGATGCTTCCCACTTCTCAGGGCGATGGCACTAGCATTCTCAGCTTCCTGCTTTTCCATCCTATTTATCTTCTCGGTCGCAAGGGACATTTCCTTAACCACATCTTGCATCTGAGTTCCAACGTTATCGAGCTTGTCCAAGGTGTCTTGCTGTGATTTGGAAACTGCCGCAATTATAGCTTTAAGCATGTCCTCAGCGGGTCTACCTGAAACAGAAGATTGGGATTTAAGAAAGTCATCCTGTAAAGCGAGAACAGCTTTACTTACCTCAAAAAGCTGAGCCTTAAGCTCGTCCACGTCCTTTCTCAAGCGAGCTTGCTCCTCGCTTCCGTCTCCACTCCGCTCCAAACTTCTAGCCAAGTTGGAAATTAAAACTCTAGCTTCAGCGGGTGTCTTATCCATGAGCGAACCGCCACTGGCGACATCAACTAACTGTCAGTTTGGCGGCAAGAGACCTTCGTAGAAATTCAGAATTAGGCGTTGGTCAGACACTTGGTGGTTGGGACAGTCCTCACACAACCGACCAAATCTCTCCCAACACTCAAGAACGGTCTCTTTTTCTCCTTGCTCAATTCTATTAATCATTCTTCTAAGGGCGGCGACTTTGGGAGGTGGAAAATATTTCGCATAAAACGCTCCCTGCAGCTCAGCCCAAGAAGTGATGGACCCGGTCGGTAGGTAAAGTATCCAATCTCTCGCCTTCTCCTTCAAGGTGAAGGGAAAGGTCCTGAGATGGAGTTGATCTGCAGTGATGTCATCGGTTCTGAATGACGCACACACCATCTGGAATGCCTTGAGGTGTCTGACGGGATCCTCATCTGTATTACCACAAAAAGAAGGTAATAAGTTAATCAGACCAACTGTAAGTTCAAAATTACCAGTAGCTACCGGATGCGAGATACTCGATGTGTTCCGGCCTAGCTCAGATGATGCAAGCTCCCTCATGGTTCTTTGATGCTCAAGATTACCCACGACCTCCATCTTGGCGCTTCTTTTGAATTTTCAAAGAATGACTGCGCTCCAAGAACTCAAACAAAACGCGTAAAATAATACAAAAGAATTAAACTGTACAAAAAGTAAAGAAAATTTTTAAAACCAACAAACTAAACTAAATTAATTAATTCCTCGGCAACGGCGCCAATTTTGGTAGAGCACTTTATGTGGTACTCCAAATTCAAGCTGTCGAGGCTTGCCAAAATACAATTTATAAACCCGAGTACACCGAGCTATTTGTAGCTAAGTGGTAACGGGGTCGATCCACAGGGAAATAAGAAATTTAATCTAACTAAGCCTAGTTTGCTAATGATAAAAAGTATGCCCAAATTAAAATGAAAGAATGGTAATTTGGTTTTGGGGGAAGGGAGCTCCTAATATGCAAGCTAACGGAAAATTAAATGACAACGTACAAAAATTAAACGGTTGTGCTTAACTTCGAGAAATGGAGTTGCTCGTTATGGATGTTCGGATCATTGATACAATTAACGCGTTAGCCATGTTCATGCACACAATTCATTTAGTTATTCCTAACTCAAATGACCCAAGGAATTAATTAGAAGCGTGCAATTCTAATTAACTTAGCCAATAATCTATCCAAGGTAGCGACCCCTAAATTGATTACGTGCTAGTGACGGGAACATTGTGACGGCCTAATCCTAAGACTAAACCGATTTCTCTCTTGCCTTAAGCCTAACATGAAAACGTTAATTAACTCAGTTTACCAATGTCACTTTGGGCCGAACTAATTAGCCATGCTTAGACCCGTGCTACCTAGCAGTATAGGCAATTATACGTCCCAACCTTTAGCCCTCTATCATGCATAGGAATTAGATTGTCAAGCTAATTTAGCTACACATGCTAGATATGGATGAAGAACAAGCAAGAAGATGCATTAACAAGCTAAATGGCTTAACATTCACAAAGGGGAAAATCTCCCCAAACATCCATAATTTACAAATCCAAACCCAAAATTAAACACTAACCTCGGTTTAGCCTTCCATGGAGGTTGGATTAATCCAATCCCCCATGGAAGAGCTTGGAATCATGCACAAGAAGGAGAAGAAGTACAAAAATGGTGGAAAAATCGTCTTGGAACCGAGAGGAGAAGCTTGAGGAAGAAGAAGGTGAAAGAATGAGGCTGAAAAACGCGGTTTCACGCTTTTTAAGCTCGGAGCGTCTCGACGCTAGGCCAGCGTCTCGACGCTGTGCCCTAAGTTGGCAGGCGCGCGCGCAGCGTCGAGACGCTTGCGCTCGACGCTTGCTCTCGGGTGGAACTTCAGAATCACGCTTCAGACTTCGGGGCGTCGAGACGCTCGGCCAGCGTCTCGACGCTGTCGGCGTTGAGCGAGCGTTGAGACGCGCGCTCGACGCTGATGCACGTTTGTCTTGGGGAATCGTCGGGGCAGCGTCGAGCTGGCGTCGAGCTAGCGTCTAGACGCTGGGCCGCACGCATATTTTCAATGACGGGCGCGCGGGCGCGCGCGGACATGGGCGAGGCGGAGCGGGGTTGCGCGCGGGCGCGCGCGCGTCTGGCCGTCTGGGCGCGGGCGTGCGGTGCTTGCGAGCGGCGCGCGCGGGGGCGCGCGCGTGCTGCGTTCGTTGGGCGCCTGGGCGCTGGGCGCCGGCGCTTGGGCGCTGCCCTCTCGGCTCTTAGCCCACTTTTGGGTCGTTTTGGCTCCTGAGCTCCGTTTTGCCTATCGTTTTGACCCAAACACTTCCCGAAACATGTTAAATGACCTTTTTAGCCCCGAAAATCATCAATGGACTTCCCGAGCTCTTCACCATGAAATCACCTACAAGGAAGCATTTTAATCAATATATATCATGGTTTTAGCTAGAATTAGGGACATTAAGATAGCTCTATTTTGGAGCTATTGTTACGTGCTCAATGTGTTAAAATAAATACGCAATCAGATAGAAAGAGCACTCAGAACATGCAAGCATACATGATCTTATAGCAAGTAGTAAGTATTTTTTCATTCGTTTTCCCATAGAGATTTATTATAAGCTATTCATGAAGTGTAAAGTTAAGAAAGAAGGGGTGGATTTGATGGGGTAGAATTGGTTTTAAATTGTCTATTTCCTACTGAATATGTAGAGGGTAGCAACATAAACAAGAACAAGTCAAAGCTAAACTCAAATGAAAGGTGACGAGATTAATAAATGAAGGCAAAGACAGCTAGACAGAATTGTAACTTAAGCAGAATTGCGGAGACAGCAATTCTACCGCAATTTAAATAACAGCGAAAGTGTGTAAAGTGATGAATTAAGGGCTACTAACGACTATCCTATAGGCTTTTTCATACGATTCTCAAACACTGGACCAACTCACTATGCATCAAACTATCTCATTCTCATGTATCTTCCGATTTCATGCATTAGATTCTTTAGTTTACTCATGTCCAAGTAAGGTCTTAAGCATCTTGTTAAGGCCGAAGGATATGGTTTGTACTAGGGAAACGTCTATTCCTAGGCCGTTTCCTGGCTACCTTGAAAGGCTAGCATGATAGTATGACTCTGAACTCTTACTCCTTCCAGAGGTTAGGAGTTCTTTGGACAAAATGGATGGCCAATCGAAATTGCCCGTGGGATGAAGCTTACATACAATCAATGCTTCGAGAGCTATCCTACATGCTTGGTTCACGTTTTTTAGCCTATAGTGTTGTCATTAGCATGCCCCTAAGTGACTTAGTTACTCATGGATATAAGGTAAACAGAAATAAGAGATGAAACAGACATGCTTAGGAGGAATTTAAAGACAAAACAGTAAGGAAAAGCAGTAGATTGCAAAGGCAAGAAACTGTGAAATGAAGAATTGAGATTTGATTACTTGATTGTTTGACTGAACAAAGGAAAGCTTTAAAGTAAATAACAGCAAGACAGAACACAACGAAATAGTCTAATCTAGCTACTAGAGAAGGAACAACAACAAGACAAGGCTGGAAAATGGAAATGAAGAGCAGAAAGCAGTAAAACAAGCTTGAATGTCTCGTCGCAACCGCCTCGAATGAAGGATGAGAAAGGTCAGCCTTGCTTGGATGAATCCAATCGGGAGAGAAGAAGAATCTCCTCTCCTTCCTATCAGATTATCGATTCCAACAGCTGAGCTTCGCAAACCAGCAGACGGCAAAGGAAAACAGGAGAAAAGATGGACTGCGAGAAGACTTCTACGCTTTCGGATGATGTTTGAACCCTCGACTTTGACCCCTTTTTATAGCAATCTGCAGCTGCATTTGGGCCAAGGAGAACCATCAATCTTCAACGTCGTACTTCAAAATGGATGGAGGAGAAAGACCGAATCCCTGAAATAACGGAAATTAACAGAAAAAGATCAGTCAACTTACGGTTTTCACTTGAAACATTGCGGTGTCCGCAATGTTTTCGCAATGCTGTCTCAATGCAGTTTTTTCATTCTTTTCCTTCGGTTTTCAACCCTTTTCTTTCCTATTGTACATAAGTCCTAATTTAGCTACCTTCTTCTAATTCTCATATTTAAGCATAGGTTTAGGTTAAATGCTATCAAAAACACCTAAGAGTGAACATCTTTCTAAGATAATTAAGTCCTAAAAAGGTCACTTTTGGAGACGTAACACACCCCCAAACTTAAGGTTTTGCTTGTCCTCGAGCAAACTAAGGACTTTCCTAGGCTGCTGTTTCTTTTTTTTTTTAACTACTTACTAACTCCCTTACATTCTTATCTATAGCAGTGCTGTCCTGTGACACACTTCTAAGCTTAAAACTACCCTCTCATCTAGCTTCTTCTGATTTCGCATGCCTAATACTCCTACTGTTTTTATTAACTCCCTACAACTGATCTACCTGCTTTTATCATATCATGCCACTATCCCTAAGGTTTCAAATTCTACCTAGCTTTACCCCAGACTCAGTACATGCTTCTAGTTTATACTTATGAGCTACCTAGGATTCCTTAGAGTCATGCCAGTCTTAGTATGAACAGTGACAGTAGTGCTTTAAGAAAACAACCTAAACCCTGGCATCACTACATTGGATATACACTCATCTCCCTAAACAACCCTACAAGCTACAACTTTGCTCTTAGCTCATTAAGGATCAGAGTTCTTTTTAAACAGGACATCTAAGCCACAAAGTTGCAACTCCTAGGTATACATTCTTCTTCCCTACTCTTTTCCTTTTTTCTTTCTTAGGTGGAGCCTTTCCTTTGGTTGCCTTTTGATGCAATGCCACTTGTGGGTTCCACACTTGGCACTGATTACTCAGCAACCTAAGAGAGACTCCCCCCTTTATTCTTTTTTCATCATTTTTTTTCAGCTCATTTTTTTATAAAGGGGAAGAAGAATGCTTATGCTTAAAGGGAGAGAGGAATGTTCCTAGGCCTAGGGTGGCCTCCCCCAAACTAAAACTACTCATTGTCCTCAATGAGTGTTTGAGGTGGCACACCTCCAAACTATCCTAGAAGCATCTAGTCTAAGGTAAAACAAAGAGAATTTAAAAGTCCTAGGCATAGGCAGATCATTCTAAAAGAAAATATCACAGCAGCAAAAATTTGAAAAAAACAGACAGGCAAGGACTTACAGCTATGCATGCTGAGCTTTTTAGAGGTTAATTTAAACTATCAAAAGGTGTCCTATGACACTCATCCAGCATGCATTTAGATAAGCTATATAAGGTAGTCATGAAAGCAGCAAAAGATAGAATTTAAACAGATCACAGCCTAGCTAAACAGACAGTCCAAAACATGCATTCAGTAATAAAAATTGCGGGTACCGCAATTATTTCGCAATCAAGTTAGGGCAGATATATCAGTCACTAAGGCCCCTAAGCATGCTTTATCCAGTCATTCAAGCTCGATAAAAATAAACCTAAACTATCCTACCTAATCAGCTAGCAGTAGGCTATACTAGGCAATTTAAAAAACGTAAAACTAAGCAACTAAAACAGATCAAAATTTTACTAAAAACAGCATAATTCACATGGTCTATCAGACAGCAGAATTTTTTTTTCTTATTCTAAGGGAACAGCAATACTCCCTCGAGTGCAATTCAAACCAGCACTCAGATGTCTTCATCCTCATCAGGCCGTCGTGGTCGTGGAGGCACCCATGGAGTCAGGAGATTTGTGGGGAAGTCAGGGAAGATGCACCCAAGTTGGTCAGCAACCTCCCTGTCCCGTGCCTGCGCGTATGTGGCCCATTGAGCCATCCTCTTCTGCATATCCATCAGGCAAGCCATGGACAGCGACTGGTCAGCAGCCAACCTATCCAGCTCGAATTCCATATTCCCCTTCCGTTTCAGCCTCAAGCCAGCAGGCAGCTCCAAGTGGCCTGTGTAAGCCATTTGCTGCTCCATTCGCTCAATGGGAACTCCTGCAAGCAAACAGAGTTTAGTTATGGTATTAGGGAAAAACAATGGTCCCTTACCTTTCTTCGCGCACTCAGCAATGGCGGCTGACATGATTTCACCCACGTTGACCGTGAGACCTCGCATGATGGCATAGACCAGCAGCGATCTGCTCTGGTTGATGGTGGTCTCATGAGTCACGGGGGACAGCTTCCTTCTTACAAAGGCAAACCATACAGCCGCCTTAGCTGTGAGGTTGGCACTCATGAGAGTGTGCCTCCCATTGCGTGACACGGTCCAGGATGCTTCAGGCTGGCCAATGGTTCGAATGGCCTCCTCCAGGACTGCCTCAGTAGGCTCATCAACGATCCTCGCATAGTCAGTATGTTTTTGGCCCTTGAGGCCATAGGCTTCGTTGATGGCTTTTGCTGAGTAGTCCACTTCTACTCCCCTAACCACAGACAGCCCCTCCTCAGAGTTTCGCAGGTTGGCGTAGAAGTCATATACCATACTCGTGTAAGCCGGATTGGGTGGCCTGCACAACTCCTCCCAGCTGTGATTCACAATGCCTGTGCGCAAGAATTGCGGCAGGTCAGCAGGTCTGTCGAGGAAGCCCTTCTCATGCAGCAACTCCCTCTTTCTCAGCTCAATACCCCTGGACTCAGCGTCAGAGGACACATACCTCACTGACTGAGGCTCATCTTCAGGGTAAAGCTTGGCCTTCCCTTTGTCCTTTGGTTTGGCTGACTCCGCAGCCTCAAGCTTGAGCTTCTTGAACGACGGCTCAGCACTCTCTCCCTCTGATGCCAGCGCCCTCTTGGCTTTCTTTTTCTTTAATTTTTTGGACCGTTTGGCTTTGATATTCTTGGCAGCCTTCTTCTTCTTCAGCTTTGCCTTGGTTGCGATCGCATGGAGGCAAGCCCCCAATGTCTCCTCCATGGAATCATCCTTCTGCGCAGGACTCTCAGGATTGGCTTCCCTCAACGGAGAGAAAACCTCTTCTTCCTCACCTTCCCCACTGCCCTGCGTCGATTCTTGGAACTCCCCATATGGAAATTCAGGGTCATGTTGTGGGGCAGTGGCCGACGGAGTAGTGCTTTGTGCGGCTGTGGGGGTCTGTGCAGAGCTCTGTGGTGATGAAGGCAGTTCAGGACTCTGCACTGGTGGTGATGAGGAAAGCTCAGGGCTTTGAACTGGCGGAGATGGCGGCGGGCTGCGTTCGGCTGTCTCGTGGGATGGCTGGCTTTGTTCTGGACTCTCCACAGAGGGAGTCTTGTTCTTGATTTCTTCCTCGGCCACAGCCATACTCCACTTGCGCTTCTTGGGTGTGCCTGCTGGCTCAGAGGGTCCAGCAGGTATCTCTGTGACGACCTTCCACTTCTTCTTGCGAATCGGAAGTTTGGGAAGGCGTTCGGTGCGCGCAGCATCAGCCTCAGCCAAGGCAAGCAGTGCATCTCTCGCAGCCGTTTCAGCTTCGTCAGCCTTCTTCTTGGCCGCAGATCTTTCAGCCCTCGTGAGTACCATTTTTGAATCGTGGAGGTTTGGAGAGAAGAATCACAGATGAAGAGAATCGCAGCTTTCTTGGAGATCAGATAATGGGAGAATCGTACAGATCAACGCGCCTTCTAACGGATATAAAGAAAACGGAAAAATCCCAACGGCTATATTTTTGCGGATCCTGCAAATCCAGCGCAATTTTAGTGACCGTTGGAGATTTTTTTCATCTAAATGTCAATCTTTGCTCATCCGTATCTTTTATTTGGCCCAATATTTTCTTGATTTTTAAAAGCTGGATTTACTCTCCTTGATTCCCTCTATCGATTCCCTACAAAAAGAAATAAAATGAACATCAAATTCGCAATTAAAATCATACAAACTTATACACAAATGATAACCGGAAAATCGTAAAAAATAAACCAAGGCATGAGCCTCATGTTGACGAGCACAGCAATCACTCGTCCTCTCTCGTTCTTAATTTCATGCTTCAGTCAAGAGGAGGGCCGAGAGAGTTTTCACATCTCCTTCCTCATAGTAGTGCTTCAACCTTGCACCATTAACCATGAATGGTTGACCTTGCTGCAGGTTCTTTATCTCGATGGCACCATGAACAAACACATTAGTAATCATGAAAGGACCTGACCATCTGGACTTTAGTTTGCCTGGAAACAACCTCAATCGTGAGTTAAATAATAAAACAAGTTGGCCTTTCTTAAAGTCCTTGATCCTAAGTCTACTATCGTGCCAAATCTTGGTCTTTTCCTTATACATTTTGGCATTTTCATAAGACATTTGTCTAAGCTCATCAAGCTCGTGTAATTGCAGAGACCGCAACGTTCCCGCATCGGTCACGCAATAATTCAACTCTTTTAGTGCCCAAAATGCCTTAATTTCTAACTCAAATGGAAGATGACAAGCTTTACCATATACAAGTCTGTAATGAGACATACCTAGGGGTGTCTTATATGCAGTCCTATATGCCCAAAGTGCATCCTCGAGTTTAAAGGACCAGTCTTTCCTATTGGGTTTAACCACTTTTTCTAGGATGTTCTTAATCTCCTTATTTGAAATTTCAGCCTGACCATTCGAGTGTGGGTGATAGGGAGTGGCTACTCTATGTCTAATGTTATACTTAGCCAACACTCTCTCCATAGCCTTATTAATGAAGTGTGTCCCCTCATCACTAATGACAGCACGAGGTGTCCCAAACCTAGTAAAAATGTGCCTATGCAAGAATTTTATGACTGTTTTAGCATCATTATTAGGACATGCTATGGCCTCTACCCACTTGGATACATAGTCTACTGCCACCAAGATGTAAAGGTTACCTGAGGATGGGGGAAATGGTCCCATGAAGTCAATGCCCCATACATCAAAGAGCTCCAACTCTAAGATGTAGGTGAGAGGCATTTCGTCCTTGCGACTGAGGTTACCTGTTCTTTGGCATTCATCACAGCTGTGGGCATAGTTGTGGGCATCCTTGAAGATCGTTGGCCAATAGTAGCCACTCTGAAATACCTTTGCAGCTGTTCTTTGGCCACCAAAGTGTCCACCATAAGGAGCTGTGTGACAGTGCTGCAGCACAGACTTTGCCTCAGCAGCTAAAACACACTTCCTTAGCAAGCCATCAGCACATGTTTTGTAAAGTGTGGGGTCATCCCAGATGAATTTCCTTGCTTCATGAAGGAACCTCTTCTTCTCTTGTCCTCCCTTGAAAACTGGTAATACCTGTGATGCAAGGAAGTTAGCAATGTCAGCAAACCAAGGTTCCTCATCGTTATCACGATGAGTCAATACAAAGACATGTTCATCAATAAAAGCATCAGAAATTGCGGGTTCCGCAATTTTTTCGCAATTGTGCTGCAATCGAGAAAGGTGATCCGCAACCACATTTTCACATCCTTTCTTGTCTCGAATGTCCAAATCAAATTCCTGTAGCAATAACACCCACCTAATCAACCTAGGCTTAGCATCAGCCTTCCTCATGAGATACTTTAAGGCAGAATGGTCAGTGTACACAATTGTCCTAGTGCCTACAATATAGTTTCTAAATTTCTCACAAGCAAACACTACAGCAAGTATCTCTTTCTCAGTAGTTGTATAATTACATTGAGCCTCATTCAGGGTTTTACTAGCATAGTATACAGGGTGTGTTAGCTTGTCAATCTTCTGTCCTAACATAACCCCTACAGCATAGTCACTAGCATCACATAACATCTCAAATGGGAGATCCCAATCTGGCCCTACTATAATAGGTGCTGTGCCCAGTGCTTTCTTAAGGGTTTGCCAAGCTACTAAACATTCCTTAGAGAAGATGAATGGCCTATTTAGCTCCAAAAGCTCACACAGAGGTTTGGCTATCTTAGAAAAGTCCTTAATGAACCTTCTGTAGAAGCCAACATGCCCTAAGAAACTTCTAATGGCCTTGACATTCTGAGGCTCTACCAACTTCTCTATGATTTCTATTTTTGCCCTGTCAACTTCTACACCTGCCCTTGACACTCTATGACCTAAGACAATCCCTTCATCCACCATGAAATGGCACTTTTCCCAATTTAGGACTAGGTTGGTCTCTGTTAAGTCTCTGAAAGTGACTTATTTAGGACCCATTTAGCTTAAGAAGATGTACACATTTAGGTGTTTTTGTTAGCATTTAGCTTAAACCTATGCTTTAATATGAGAATTAGAAGAAGGTAGCTAATATAGGACTTGTGTACAATAGGTAGAAAAAGGGTTGAAAACCGAGGAAAAGAATGAAAAAATAACCATTGCAAATGAATTGCGGAATAATTGCGGTGACCGCAATTATTCAAGTTAAAACCGTAAGTTGGCTGATCTTTTTCTGTTTAGATCCGACTTTTCAGGGATTCGTCCTTTCTCCTCCATCCATTCTGATATATGACGTTGAAGATTGATGGTTCTCCTTGGCCCAAACGCACCTGCAAACTACTATAAAAGGGGGTCAAAGTCGGAGGTTCAGTCATCATTCGAAGCACAGAAGTCTTCTTGCAGTCCACCATTTCCATCTGTTTTCCTTTGCCGTCTGTTGGAGTGAGAGTCTAAGCTTTTGGAATCGATAATCTGATAGGAAGGAGAGGAGATTCTTCTTCTCTCTCGATTGGATTCATCCAAGCAGGGCTGACTTCTCATCACCATCATTCGAGGCGACTGCCACGGAGTTTTCTAGCAAACCTCTACTGTTTTCTGCTCTGTTCTTCTCAATTCCATTTCTGATCACTGTTGTTCTTAGTGTAGCATTTCAATTACTGCATTTCGTTGTTGTCTGTCTTGAATTCATCTCTTTTAGAGCTTCCCTTTGTCATTCAAACACTTAAAGTAATCGAAGTATACTTCTGCATTTTACAGTTTCCATCTGGTTCTGCTACGGCTTTGGCTTGCTGTTTTAAGTACATTTATCTTCTAAGCATGTCTGTTTTATCTACCTTTTCTATTCTCCACATATCCATGAGTAACTAAAATCACTTAGGGGCATGCTAATGACAGAACTATAGGCTAAAAAACGTGAGTCAAGTAGGCAGATTAACACTCGAACATTGATTGTATGTAAGCTTCATCCCACGGGCAATTTCGATTGGCCATCCATTTTGTCCAAAGAACTCCTAACCTCTGGAAGGAGTAAGAGTTCAGAGTCATATAATCATGCTAGCCTTTCATGGTAATCAGGAAACGGCCTAGGAGTAGGCGTTTCCCTAGTACAAACTGAACACTCCTGCTTTAACAAGATGCTTAAGACCTTACTTTGAAGTCGAGTAAACTTGAGTCTCTCATGCATGGAATCGGACGATACTTGAGATAGAGTGAGTTTGATGTATAGAGAGTTGATCCGAAGCTTGATAATCGTAATAAACTGCCTATAGGATAGTCATTAGTAGCCCTTAATTCACCCTTTTAATCAGTTTCGCTGCCATTTAATTGCGGATTAATTGCGGTTCTCGCAATTCTGCTAAATTGCATTGTGTGTAGCTGTTTTCTTCTTCGCTTATTGATTCCATCTCTTGTTCTTTGAGCCTGATTTTAACTTTAACTTGTTTATGGTATATTCCTTTACGCATTCAGCAAAACTTAGGTAATTAAAAACCAATTTTATCCCCTCAAATTCATCCCATCTTTCTTAACAAACACACTTCGCGAATAGCTAAAAATGAGTCTCTGTGGAAAAAACGAATGAAATATACTTACTACTTGCTGTGAGACCATGTATGCTTGCATGTTCTAAGTGCTCTCTCTACCCTTTTGCATATTTATCTTTACACATTGAGCACGCAACAAGTTTTTGGCGCCGCTGCCGGGGACTTATTTTAAGTGAAAACGAAGTTGTTAAGTTTGAAAAATCAAGTTTATCATTGAGTGAAACTAATCTGTTTCATTTCTTTTGCAGGTGCTATTAAGGTAGTTTATGAGTGAGCGTTCACATAGTAATTTAGAGTTCGATCCTGAACCTGAAAGATCACTTCGAGCTAGGAATAAGGCAAAGAAACGTCTCTTTAAACAACCTCCTATACCTCAAACCACACCTGAAACTAAAGAAATGGGCGATCTAGTTCCAAATCCGGCACAAGCCATTCGCAACCCCATCGAAATAGCGAATGACAAGAATAGTGCCATTCTGTCATATCTAGTACCTATGCCTGGGGAGCTGAACCCCAGCATAATCCGTCCTGAAATCACTGCCCACTCATTCGAGTTAAAACCAGTGATGTTCCAGATGTTGTCCACTGTGGGACAATTCTTTGGAATATAAAATGAGGACCCCCATAACCACCTTAGGAACTTCCTAGGAGTTAGTGACACATTCCTAATCCCTGGAGTTTCCCAAGAGGCCCTGAGGCTATATCTTTTCCCTTACTCTTTGAGGGACAAAGCCAAAACATGGCTAAATTCTTTACCCTCAGGATCTGTCCGCAATTGGACAGATTTAGCAGAAAAATTCCTAGTCAAATACTTCCCACCTGATAGGAATTCAACCTTTCGTGATGATATCATAAAGTTTAAACAAGCTGATAATGAGTCTCTTCACGAAGCTTGGACTAGATTCAAAGACCTTCTCATTAAATGTCCACACCATGGCATTCCATGGTGTATCCAAATAGAAGTTTTCTTTAAAGGATGCAACCCCAGCACCAGACAAGTCTTAAATTCATCTGCTGGAGGTTCCATGTTGTCCAAGAGTTACAACGAAGCTTATGAGATCTTGGAGAAGATCTCAGCATCTCACTGTAGATGGTCAGACGATCCAGTAGAGCCAACTAGGGCTCAAGACAAGGATGCTCTAAGCGCCATGAGCACCCAAATAAATGCCCTGACCAACTTAGTCAAGCAAATGGCTCAGGCCAATCTCCAAACCAGTGCCAATACCGCCACAGCCATGTCAATGGGCACTCAACCAAATCAAGGCGAGGCACCTATCTGTGGATTCTGTGGGGAAGGGCACCCTTATGAATACTGCCCTGGGAATCCATCCTCAGTCTGCTATGTAGGTAGTCAGCAGCAGCCTAGGAATAACCCCTACTCCAACACCTATAACCCTGGTTGGAGAAACCACCCTAACCTGTCATGGGGTGGCCAACAAAACACTAACCAAAATTCTAACCAACCAAGGCCGAGTGGAACACCTGGTTTCACTCCCCAACATAACCAGTCAATGTACCAAAAACCTTATAATCAACCTGTAGGATCTTCTGTAGAAAACCTACTCAAGGAGTATATCGCTAAGAATGATGCTACTCTTCAAAGCCAGCAAGCTACGCTTAGGAGCCTGGAAAACCAAATAGGCCAATTAGCCAATGAAATTAAAAGTAGGCCCCAAGGTAGACTCCCTGCTGATACCGAGGTACCAAGGAGAGACGGCAAAGAACAAGTTCAAGCCATTGAACTTAGGAGTGGAAGACCATTGGTGAGCAACACAAAGGACACACCAAAGAGAGTAGAGAACACTGAGTCTAGTGCTCCACTGGAGTCTCTGCCAAGCCAAGGTCCACCACCGACTAGCACATCAGGAGCTAGGCTAGAGCCAATTGTTGAGGACGTAGAAGAAATTCCAAGGCCTCCACCTATCTTAAGGCGTCCTGACGTGCCTGCATATGTGCCACCACCTCCATATCCTCGAAGGCTTAAGAAGAAGCAGGAACAGGAAGTTCATTTTAATAAATTCTTAGAAATACTTAAGCAAGTGCATGTTAACATTCCTTTTGTAGAGGTTTTACAGTCTATGCCTTCATATGTAAAGTTTTTGAAGGACATTATTACTAACAAAAAAATAATTGGTGAGTTTGAAACAGTAAACCTCACCGAGGAGTGCAGTGCCATCCTCCAAAACAAGCTGCCCAAGAAGGAGAAGGATCCTGGTTCCTTCACCCTACCTGTAGAACTTGGAGGCAAGCATGTGGGCAGAGCGCTTTGTGACCTGGGCGCCAGCATAAATCTCATGCCCCTGTCCCTATTCCGCCAGTTAGGAATGGGAGAAGCACGTCCGACTACTGTCACTTTACAACTAGCAGACAGATCCATCGCATATCCGGAAGGTAAGATTGAGGATATTCTAGTTAAAGTTGACAAATTTATTTTCCTTGCAGATTTCATTGTCCTGGACTATGAGGCAGACAAGGAGGTTCCCATCCTGCTAGGTAGACCATTTCTAGCCACAGGTAGGGCACTAATAGACGTGCAAAAAGGTGAGTTAACTATGAGGGTTCATGATGAAGAGGTAAAATTTAGTGTTTACAAAGCTTTAAGGTATCCCTCTGATTCTGAGTCTTGTGCTAGCATTGATGTTGTTGACTCACTGATGGAAGAACAATTAGAGCATGTACTATTAACCAAGCATGCTAACGAATATGTAGGATTAGATGTAGATGATCTAAATGTATCTGACATAATGGATATGCCTGTAGATAGACCTCAGCATGTATGTATGACTATGGACTTAACTGATAGAACTGTAAATCCGTTAAAGCCCTCCATTGAGCATCCACCTGTTTTAGAACTGAAACCACTACCAACTCACCTCAAATATGCATATCTAGGAGATAATGATACGCTGCCTGTAATTATTTCTTCTAAGCTTAGTGAACAGCATGAGGTTGATTTAATTTTACTGCTTAAGCAACATAGGAAGGCTATAGCATGGACTATTGCTGATATTCGAGGCATTAGCCCTTCTTATTGCATGCACAAAATTATTCTAGAGGAAGAGCACACACCTAGGGTAGATCACCAGCGTAGGTTAAACCCCTCTATGAAAGAGGTAGTAAAGAAAGAAATAATAAAGTGGTTAGATGCGGGAGTAATTTTCCCCATAGCTAGTAGCCAGTGGGTGAGCCCCATCCAATGTGTACCTAAAAAGGGGGGAATAACTGTGGTAGTCAATGAGAACAACGAACTGATTCCAACAAGGACTGTCACAGGGTGGAGAGTGTGTATGGATTACAGGAAGTTAAATAAAGAAACTAAAAAAGACCATTTCCCTCTACCATTCATTGACCAGATGTTAGACAGAATAGCTGGTAGAGCCTACTATTGTTTTTTAGATGGGTACTCTGGCTATAATCAAATCACTATAGACCCTAAGGATCAAGAGAAGACTACCTTCACTTGCCCCTTTGGAACGTTTGCCTTCCGCAGAATGCCTTTTGGCTTATGCAATGCACCGGCAACTTTCCAAAGGTGCATGATGGCGATCTTCTCTGAGTTGGATGAGTCCATAATAGAAATATTCATGGATGACTTCTCAGTCTTTGGGGACTCATTTAAAACCTGTCTAGAGAACCTAGGACAAGTCCTGGCTAGGTGTGAAGAGACCAACCTAGTCCTAAATTGGGAAAAGTGCCATTTTATGGTAGATGAAGGGATTGTCTTAGGACATAGAGTGTCAAGGGCAGGTGTAGAAGTGGATAGGGCAAAAATAGAGGTCATAGAGAAGTTGGTAGAGCCCCAGAATGTCAAAGCTATTAGGAGTTTCCTAGGACATGCTGGCTTCTATAGAAGGTTCATCAAGGACTTTTCTAAGATAGCCAAGCCTCTATGTGAGCTTCTAGAGCTAGGTAGACCATTCATCTTTTCTAAAGAATGTGTAGTAGCTTGGAAAGCCCTTAAGGAAGCACTGGTCACAGCACCAATCATAGTAGGACCAAATTGGGATCTCCCATTTGAGATGCTATGTGATGCCAGTGACTATGCTGTAGGAGTCATGTTAGGACAGAAGATTGACAAGCTCACACATCCTGTCTATTATGCTAGTAAGACCTTGAATGAGGCTCAATGTAACTATACAACTACAGAGAAGGAGATGCTTGCTGTAGTATTTGCTTGTGAAAAATTTAGAAACTATATTGTAGGAACTAGGACCATTGTATATACTGACCATTCTGCTTTGAAATATCTTATGAGGAAGGCTGATGCTAAGCCTAGATTGATTAGATGGGTGTTATTGCTGCAGGAATTCGATTTGGACATTCGGGACAAGAAGGGATGTGAAAACGTGGTTGCAGATCACCTGTCTCGATTGCAGCACAATTGCGAAAAAATTGCGGACCCCGCAATTTCTGATGCTTTTATAGATGAACATATCTTTGCTTTGACTCATCGTGATAACGATGAGGAACCTTGGTTCGCTGACATTGCTAACTTCCGTGCAGCACAGGTAATACCAGTGTTCAAGGGAGGACAAGAGAAGAAGAGGTTCCTCCATGAAGCAAGGAAATTCATCTGGGATGACCCCATACTTTACAGGACCTGTGCTGATGGGTTGTTGAGGAAGTGTGTTACAGCTGCTGAAGCGAAGTCTGTGCTGCAGCACTGTCACTCATCTCCTTACGGTGGGCACTTTGGTGGTCAAAGAACAGCTGCTAAGGTATTTCAGAGTGGCTACTACTGGCCAACAATCTTCAAGGACGCCCACAATTATGCCCACAACTGTGACGAATGCCAAAGGACAGGTAACCTCAGTCGTAAGGATGAGATGCCTCTCACCTACATCTTAGAGTTGGAGCTCTTTGATGTGTGGGGCATTGATTTCATGGGACCATTCCCTCCATCATCAGGTAACCTGTACATTTTAGTAGCAGTAGACTACGTGTCAAAGTGGGTAGAAGCTAAGGCATGCCCTAATAATGATGCTAAAACAGTCACTCACTTCTTGCATAGACACATTTTCACTAGATTTGGGACTCCTCGTGCTATCATTAGTGATGAGGGGTCACATTTCATTAATAAGGCTATGGAGAAAATATTGGCTAAGTATAACATCAGACATAGGGTAGCTACTCCCTACCACCCACACTCAAATGGCCAAGCTGAGATTTCCAATAGGGAGATAAAGAACATCCTAGAAAAGGTAGTCAAACCTAATAGGAAAGACTGGTCTTTCAAGCTTGAGGATGCACTTTGGGCTTACAGAACAGCATATAAGACACCTCTAGGAATGTCTCCCTATAGGTTGGTGTATGGCAAGGCTTGCCACTTGCCACTTGAGTTGGAAAACAAGGCATTTTGGGCCATGAAAGAATTAAATTTTTGTGTGAAGGATGCGGGGACATTAAGATCTTTACAGCTACATGAACTTGACGAGCTTAGGCACATGGCCTATGAGAATGCCAAGATGTACAAAGAAAAGACAAAAATATGGCATGACAGTAGACTCAGGATCAAAGACTTTAAGAAGGGCCAACTTGTACTGTTATTTAACTCACGATTAAAGCTATTTCCAGGCAAATTAAAGTCTAGATGGTCAGGTCCATTTATTATTACTAATGTCTTTGTTCATGGTGCCATAGAGATTAAAAACTTGCAGCAAGGACAGCCATTTATGGTCAATGGTGCTAGGTTGAAGCACTACTATGAGGAGGGGGATGTGAAGACTCTCTCGGCCTTCCTCCTACATGAAGCATGAAGTTAGAAAGTGAAGACTCTCTCGGTCAATGGTGCTAGGTTGAAGCACTACTTAAAGTAATCGAAGTATACTTCTGCATTTTACAGTTTCCATCTGGTTCTGCTACGGCTTTGGCTTGCTGTTTTAAGTACATTTATCTTCTAAGCATGTCTGTTTTATCTACCTTTTCTATTCTCCACATATCCATGAGTAACTAAAATCACTTAAGGGCATGCTAATGACAGAACTATAGGCTAAAAAACGTGAGTCAAGTAGGCAGATTAACACTCGAACATTGATTGTATGTAAGCTTCATCCCACGGGCAATTTCGATTGGCCATCCATTTTGTCCAAAGAACTCCTAACCTCTGGAAGGAGTAAGAGTTCAGAGTCATATAATCATGCTAGCCTTTCATGGTAATCAGGAAACGGCCTAGGAATAGGCGTTTCCCTAGTACAAACTGAACACTCCTGCTTTAACAAGATGCTTAAGACCTTACTTTGAAGTCGAGTAAACTTGAGTCTCTCATGCATGGAATCGGACGATACTTGAGATAGAGTGAGTTTGATGTATAGAGAGTTGATCCGAAGCTTGATAATCGTAATAAACTGCCTATAGGATAGTCATTAGTAGCCCTTAATTCACCCTTTTAATCAGTTTCGCTGCCATTTAATTGCGGATTAATTGCGGTTCTCGCAATTCTGCTAAATTGCATTGTGTGTAGCTGTTTTCTTCTTCGCTTATTGATTCCATCTCTTGTTCTTTGAGCCTGATTTTAACTTTAACTTGTTTATGGTATATTCCTTTACGCATTCAGCAAAACTTAGGTAATTAAAAACCAATTTTATCCCCTCAAATTCATCCCATCTTTCTTAACAAACACACTTCGCGAATAGCTAAAAATGAGTCTCTGTGGAAAAAACGAATGAAATATACTTACTACTTGCTGTGAGACCATGTATGCTTGCATGTTCTAAGTGCTCTCTCTACCCTTTTGCATATTTATCTTTACACATTGAGCACGCAACAGTCTCCTCACACCTAGCCAAGACCTGTCCTAAATTCTCTAGACAGTTTGTAAATGAATCCCCAAAGACTGAGAAATCATCCATGAATATTTCTATCATGGACTCATCTAAATCAGAAAAGATTGCCAACATGCACCTTTGGAAAGTTGCCGGTGCATTGCATAAGCCAAAAGGCATTCTGCGAAAGGCAAAAGTTCCAAAAGGGCAAGTGAAGGTGGTCTTCTCTTGATCCTTAGGGTCTATAGTGATCTGGTTATAACCTGAATAACCGTCTAAGAAACAGTAGTAGGCTCTACCAGCTATTCTGTCTAGCATTTGGTCAATAAATGGTAGAGGGAAATGGTCTTTCTTGGTCTCTTTATTTAGCTTCCTATAATCCATGCAAACTCTCCATCCTGTGACAGTCCTAGTTGGAATCAGTTCATTGTTCTCATTGACTACCACAGTCATCCCACCCTTTTTAGGTACACACTGTATAGGGCTCACCCACTGACTACTAGCTATAGGAAAGATCACACCAGCATCTAACCATTTAATTATTTCTTTCTTAACTACCTCTTTCATAGAGGGATTCAGCCTACGTTGATGATCTACTCTAGGTGTGTGCTCTTCCTCTAGTATAATCTTATGCATGCAATAAGAAGGGCTAATGCCTCTAATATCAGCAATAGTCCATGCAATAGCCTTCCTATGTTGCTTAAGTAGTAATATTAATTCAACCTCATGCTGTTCACTTAGCTTAGAAGAAATAATTACAGGCAAAGTCTCATTATTCCCTAAATATGCATACTTGAGGTGAGTGGGGAGAGGTTTTAATTCTAATACAGGTGGATGCTCAATGGATGGCTTTAAAGGATTCAAGGCTCTGTCAGTTAAGTCAATATTCATACAAACATGCTGAGGGTTATTTACAGATATGTCCATTATCTCAGCTATGTTTAAATCAGTTAATTCTAATCCTACATAATCATTAGCATGCTTGGTTAATAATACATGCTCCAATTGTTCTTCCATTAAAGAATCTATAACGTCCATGCTAGCACAGGATTCAAGGTCAGAGGGATACCTTAAAGCTTTATACACACTAAATTTCACCTCTTCATCATGAACCCTCATAGTGAGCTCACCTTTTTGGACGTCGATCAGGGCCCTACCTGTGGCAAGAAAAGGTCTGCCTAATAGGATGGGGACCTCCTTGTCTGCTTCATAATCCAGGATAATGAAATCTGCAAGGAAAATAAACTTGTCAACCTTTACTAAAATATCCTCAATCTTACCTTCTGGGTATGCAATGGATCTGTCTGCTAGTTGTAAAGTGACAGTGGTTGGACGTGCTTCTCCTATTCCCAACTGGCGGAATAGTGATAGGGGCATGAGGTTTATGCTGGGGCCCAGGTCACAAAGCGCTCTGCCCACGTGCTTGCCTCCCAGTTCTACAGGTAAGGTGAAGGAACCAGGATCCTTCTCCTTCTTGGGCAGCTTGTTCTGGAGTATGGCACTGCACTCCTCAGTGAGGTTTACTGTTTCAAACTCACCAATTATTTTTTTGTTAGTAATAATATCTTTCAAAAACTTTACATAGGAAGGCATAGACTGTAGAACTTCTACAAAAGGAATGTTGACATGCACTTGCTTAAGAATTTCTAAGAATTTATTAAAATGCACTTCCTGTTCCTGCTTCTTCTTAAGCCTTCGAGGATATGGAGGTGGTGGCACATATGCAGGCACTTCAGGTCGCCTTAGGATAGGTGGAGGCCTTGGAATTTCTTCTATCTCCTCGATAATTGGTTCTAGCCTTGTTCCTGATGTGCTTGTTGGTGGTGGACCTTGGGTTGGCAGAGACTCCAGTGGAGCACTAGACTCAGTGTTCTCTACTCTCTTTGGTGTGTCCTTGGTGTTGCTTACCAATGGTCTACCACTTCTAAGTTCAATTGCTTGAACTTGTTCTTTACCATCTCTCCTTGGCACTTCAGTGTCAGCAGGGAGTCTACCTTGGGGCCTACTTTTGATTTCATTGGCTAGTTGCCCTATTTGGTTCTCTAGGCTCCTAAGAGTGGCTTGCTGACTCTGTAGTGTGGCATCATTCTTGGCTATGTATTCCTTGAGTAAGTTTTCTACAGAAGATCCTACAGGTTGGTTGTATGGTTTTTGATACATGGATTGGTTATGTTGGGGAGTGAAACCAGGTGTTCCACTCGGTCTAGGTTGGTTAGGAGCTTGGTTAGCATTTTGTTGGCCACCCCATGACAGGTTTGGGTGGTTCCTCCAACCAGGGTTGTAAGTATTGGAATAGGGGTTGTTCCTAGGCTGCTGTTGGCTTCCAACATAGCAGACTGAGGCTGGATTCCGAGGGCAGTATTCATACGGGTGCCCTTTGTTGCGTGCTCAATGTGTTAATAAAAATGATAAATAAGAGAGAGAGAGCACTCAGAACATGCAAGCATACATGATCTTATAGCAAGTAGTAAGTATATTTCATTCGTTTTCCCACAGAGACTTGTTTTTAGCTATTCTCGAAGTGTTTTTGTTAAGAAAGATGGGGTGGATTTGAGGGGGTAAAATTGGTTTTTAATTACCTAAGTTTTGCTGAATGTGTAAAGGAATATAACATAAACAAATGGAAGTTGAAATTAGACTCAAAGGACAAGAGATGGAATTGATAAACAAAGGAGAAAGCAGCTAACAGAATAAAAACTTAGCAGGAATTGCGGGGACCGCAATGTTTCCGCAATTAAACCGCAGCGAAAGTGTGTAGATGGGTGAATTAAGGGCTACTAATGACTATCCTATAGGCCTTTTTATACGATTCTCAAGCACTGGATCTACTCTCTATGCATCAAACTCACTCTAGCTCATGTATCGTCCGATTCCATGCATTAGACTCTTAAGTTTACTCGACTCAAAGTAAGGACTTAATCATCTTGTTAAAACAGGAGTGTTTAGCTTGTACTAGGGAAACGCCTATTCCTAGGCCGTTTCCTGATTACCATGAAAGGCTAGCATGATTATATGACTCTGAACTCTTACTCCTTCCAGAGGTTAGGAGTTCTTTGGACAAAATGGATGGCCAATCGAAATTGCCCGTGAGATGAAGCTTACATACAATCAATGATTCGAGAGCTATCCTACATACTTGATGCACGTTTTTTAGCCTATAGTTCTGTCATTAGCATGCCCCTAAGTGATTTAGCTACTCATGGATGCAAGGTGAACAGAAATGGACGATAAAACAGACATGCTTAGAAGAGGAATAAACTTAGAACAGGAAGTAAAAACCGTAGCAGGAAATGGGAAGTGAGAAATGCAGAAACGTACTTCGATTACTGAAATTGTTTGACGAACAGATGAAAGCTTTAAAGTAAATAGCAACAAGGCAGAAAGCAACGAAATAAACTAATCTAGCTACTTAAGAAAAGGACAGCACGAAGCAGAAATGTAAAACAGAAAAGAAAGACAGAAAGCTTGTAAGATGGTGCTTGAAGCCTCGTCGCAATCGCCTCGAATGAAGGATCAAAAAGACAGCCTTGCGTGGATGAATCCAATCGGGAGAGAAGAAGAATCTACTCTCCTTCCTATCAGATTATCGACTCCAGCAGCTGAGCTTCGCAAACCAACAGACGGCAAAGGAAAAACAGTGGGACAGATGGACTGCTAGACGACTTCACGCTTTCGGATGATGATCAAACCTCCGACTTTGGCCCCCTTTTATAGTAGTTTGCAGGTGCGTTTGGGCCAAGGAGAACCATCAATCTTCAACGTCGTATATCAGAATGGATGGAGGAGAAAGAACGAATCCCTGAAATAACGGAAATTAACAGAAAAAGATCAGTCAACTTACGGTTTTCACTTGAATAATTGCGGTCACCGCAATGTTTTCGCAATTCATTCGCAATGCTCATTTTTTCATTCTTTTCCTTCGGTTTTCAACCCTTTTTCTACCTATTGTACATAAGTCCTATCTTAGCTACCTTCTTCTAATTCTCATATTAAAGCATAGGTTTAGGCTAAATGCTATCAAAAACACCTAAAAGTGTACATCTTCCTAAGCTAAATGGGTTCTAAATAAGTCACTTTCAGAGACTTAACACACCCCCAAACTTAAGGCTTTGCTTGTCCTCAAGCATACTAAGGACTTACTTAGGCTGCTGTTTTATCTTCTTTAACTACTTACCGACTCCCCTATATCCCTATCTCTAGCAGTGCTGTCCTGTGACACACTTCTAAGTTTAGAACTAACCTCTTTATCAAGCTTCTTCTGACTTCACCTGCCTACTATACCTGCTGTTTTTATTAACCCTCTACTACTGATCTAGCTACTTTTATGACATCATGCCACTATCCCTAAGGTTTCAAATTCTACCAAGCTTTACTCCAGACTCAGTACATGCTTCTAGCTTTATTTTTAATGTGTCTAGGATTCCTTAGAGTCATGCCAGTCTTAGTATTAACAGTGACAGTAGTACTTTTAGAGAACAACCTAAACCCTGGCATCACTTCATTGGATAAACACTCATCTCCCTAAACAACCCTACAAGTTACAACTTTGTGCTTAGCTAATTGAGGATCAGAGTTCTTTTTAAATAGGACATCTAAGCCACAAAGTTATAACTCCTAGGTATACATTCTTCTTCCCTATTTTTTTCTTTTTCTTACTTAGGTGGAGCCTCTCCTTTGGTTGCCTTTTGATGCAACACCACTTGTGGGTTACACACTTGGCACTGATTACTCAGCAACCTAAGAGAAACTCCCCCCCTTTATTCTTTTTTCATTGTTTTTCAGTTCATCATCATTTTTTTTTTTTTTTTTTTTTTTTTTTAAAGGAGAAGAAGAATGCTTATGTTTCTAAGGGAGAGAGGAATGTTCCTAGGCCTAGGGTGGCCTCCCCCAAACTTCAACTACTCATTGTCCCCAATGAGTGTTTGAGTTGGCACACCCCCAAACTTGTCCTAGAAGCATCTAGTCTAAAGTAAAACAAAGAGAATCTAAAAATCCTAGGCATAGGCAAAACATTCTAAAAGCAATTATTCCAGCAGCAGAAAATTTGACAAAACAGACAGTTGAAGGACTGATGGTTTATGCATGCTGAGCACTATTCAGAGGCTAATTTAAACTATCAAAGGGTGTCCTATGACACTCATCCAACATGCTTGAAGATCAGCTATATAAGGTAGTCATGCTAGCAGCAAAAGATAGAATATAACAGATCACAGCCTAGCTAAACAGACAGTCCAAAACATGCAAACAGTCACAAAAATTGCGGGAACCGCAATTATTTCGCAATTCAATCTGGGCAGATTTAACATTGATTCAGGCCCCTAACATGCTTTTTCCTGTTACTCACGCATCCTAAAAATAAAACTAAACTATCCTACCTATTCAGCTAACATCCGACTAGACTAAGCAAAAGAAAAAACATAAAACTAAACATTAAAACAGATCAAAAGTTGAACACAAAACAGCATAATATACATGATCCTATCAGAAAGCAGAAAGATTGTTTTTTTTCCTAAGGGAACAGCAATACTCCCTTTAGTGCACTTCAAACCAGCACTCAATTCTCATCATCCTCATCTGGTTGCCTTGGTCGTGGGGGCACCCATGGAGTCAGGAGATTGGTAGGGAAGTCCGGGAAGATGCACCCCAGCTGGTCTGCAACTTCCTTATCCCTTGCCTGCGCATAGTTGGCCCATTGAGCCATTCTCCTCTGCATGTCCATCAAGCAGGCCATGGATAGGGACTGTTCAGCCGCCAGCCTATCCAATTCAAACTCCATATTCCCCTTTCTCCTCAGCCTCAGGTTAGCAGGCAGCTCCAAATGGCCTGTGTAAGGCAGCTGCTGCTCCAAGCGCTCGGTGGGGACTCCTGCAAGCAAACATAGCTTGGTTATGGTATTAGGGAAAAACAAGGGTCCCTTACCTTTCTTTGCGCATTCAGCAATGGCAGCTGACATGATTTCCCCCACATTGACCGTGAGACCGCGCATGATGGCATAAACCAGCAGTGATCTACTCTGGTTGATTGTCGTCTCATGGGTCACAGGGGACAGCTTTCTTCTCACAAAGGCAAACCAAACAGCTGCCTTTGCTGTCAGATTGGCACTCATTAAGGTGTGCCTCCCATTGCGTGAGACAGTCCACGCTGCTTCAGGCTGGCCAATTGTGCGAATGGCCTCTTCCAGCACTGCCTCAGTCGGCTCATCAACTATCCGTGCATAATCTGTATGAGGTTGGCCCTTGAGACCAAATGCTTCATTGATGGCCTTGGCGGAGAAATCTACTTCTACCCCTCTGACCACAGACATGCCATCCTCAGGGCTGAGCACATTAGCGTAGAAATCATACACCATGCTCGTGTATGCTGGATTAGGCGGTCTGCAGAATTCCTCCCAGCCGTGGTTGATCACCCCTGCGCGCAAGAACTGCGGCAAGTCAGCAAGTCGATCGAGGAATCCCTTCTCGTGCAACAGGTCCCTCTTCCTCAGCTCAGCACCCCTGGATTCAGCATCAGATGAGACATACCTCACTGACGGAGGTTCGTCTTCAGGGTAGAGTTTAGCCTTCCCCTTATCGGCTGGTTTGGATGATTCAGCAGCCTCCACCTTGAGGCGTTTGAGCGAAGGCTCAGTACTCTCTTTGTCCATCGACGACACCTTCTTGGCCTTCTTTCTCTTCAACTTCTTGGCCTTGTCAATTCTGGCCTTCTTCTTCTTCTTGAGCCTGGCCTTTTTGTTGAGTTGCGGGAAGCATGCCCCCAACGTCTCCTCCACAGAATCGTCCTGCTGTGCAGGCTCGGCAGGGCTATCTTCCCTCATAGGAGAGAAGACTTCGGCTTCCCCAGCATCTCCACTGCCCGGCGTGGATTCTTGATAATCCCCATATGGGAATTCGGGATCAGGCTGTGGAGAATTGTGCGATGGCGTGGGATTGTGCTCTGGAGATGGTGTCTGCGCAGAACTCAGTGGCGAAGATGGTGGTTCAGGACTCTGCGCTGCTGCAGGTGTCGGATCAGAACTCTGAGGTGCTGGAGACAACTCGGAGCTCTGTGCAGGCGGTGACGATTCTGCGCTTGGCACTGGTTCAGATGGTGAGGGGTTGTGCGCAGGTGATGCAGACGGCGACGATCCTTCTTTGGCTGACTCGTGGGATGCACGATCAGGTTCTTGACTCTCCACAGAGGGAGTCTTTGCTGTGCTTGGTGCGGCGGCCGTCTTGACACTCCACCGGCGTTTCTTGGGCGTGCCCATTGGCTCAGATGGCCCAGCAGGGATCTCAGTGACCACCCTCCACTTCTTCCTACGAATAGGAAGCTTGGGAAGAGGACCGGTGCGAACGGCACCATCGTCTGCAAGGGAGAGAAGCGCTTCCCTCGCAGCCGCTTCAGCTGCGTCATCAGCCTTCTTCTTGGCTGCGGATCTTTCAGCACGTGTGGCCACCATTGTCGAATCTTGGAGGTTTGGAGAGATGGATCAGAGATGGAGAGAATCGCAGATTTCTTGAAAATCAGAGAATGAGAGAATCGTATCGAACGAGCGCGTTCTAACGGCTATAAATGCAACGGAAAAATCCCAACGGCTCTTTTTTGCGGATCCAGCAATTTTAGCGCAATTGTAGGGATATTTTATCATCAAAATCTCAAACTTTGCTCGTCCGTATCTTTTATTTGGCTCGATCGTTTCTTGATTTTCAAAGCTTGATTTACTCTCCTTGATTCCCTCTTTCGATTCCCTACAAAAACAAATAAAACAAACATTAAATACGCAATTAAAAACACACCACAAAACATACAAACGATAATCGGAAAAACAGTAAAAATAAACTAAGGCATTGGCCTTGACTAAACGAGCACAGTAACCACTCGTTCTCTCTCGTTCTCTTTGTCATGCTTCAGTCAAGAGGAAGGCCGAGAGAGTCTTCACATCTCCTTCCTCATAGTAGTGCTTCAACCTAGCACCATTGACCATAAATGGCTGGCCTTGCTGCAAGTTCTTTATCTCTATTGCACCATGAACAAAGACATTAGTAATAACAAATGGACCTGACCATCTAGACTTTAGTTTGCCTGGAAATATCTTTAAACGTGAGTTAAATAATAGTACAAGTTGGCCTTTCCTAAAGTCTTTGATCCTAAGTCTACTGTCGTGCCATATTTTGGTCTTTTCTTTATACATTTTGGCATTCTCATAGGCCATATGCCTAAGCTCATCAAGTTCATGTAGCTGCAAAGATCTCAATGTCCCCGCATCCTTTACACAGAAGTTCAATTCCTTCATGGCCCAAAATGCTTTGTTTTCTAACTCAAGTGGCAAGTGGCAAGCCTTGCCATACACCAACCTATAGGGAGACATGCCTAGGGGTGTCTTATATGCTGTTCTATAAGCCCAAAGTGCATCCTCAAGCTTAAATGACCAGTCTTTCCTATTAGGTTTGACTACCTTCTCTAGGATGTTCTTTATCTCCCTATTGGAAATTTCAGCTTGGCCATTCGAGTGTGGGTGATAGGGAGTAGCTACCCTATGTCTAATGTTATATTTAGCCAATACTTTCTCCATAGCCTTATTAATGAAATGTGACCCCTCATCACTAATGATAGCACGAGGAGTCCCAAATCTAGTGAAAATGTGCCTATGCAAGAAGTTAGTGACTGTTTTAGCATCATTATTAGGACATGCTTTGGCTTCTACCCACTTGGACACGTAGTCCACTGCCACTAATATAAATAGGTTACCTGATGATGGAGGGAATGGTCCCATGAAATCAATGCCCCACACATCAAAGAGCTCCAACTCTAAGATGTAGGTGAGGGGCATCTCATCCTTGCGACTGAGGTTACCTGTCCTTTGGCATTCGTCACAGCTGTGGGCATAGTTGTGGGCGTCCTTGAAGATTGTTGGCCAATAGTAGCCACTCTGAAATACCTTCGCAGCTGTTCTTTGACCACCAAAGTGTCCACCGTAAGGAGATGAGTGACAGTGCTGCAGCACAGACTTCGCTTCAGCAGCTGAAACACACTTCCTCAACAACCCATCAGCACAGGTTCTGTAAAGTGTGGGGTCATCCCAGATGAATTTTCTCGCTTCATGAAGGAACCTCTTCTTCTCTTGTCCTCCCTTGAACACTGGCAATACCTGTGATGCACGGAAGTTAGCAATGTCAGCAAACCAAGGTTCCTCATCGTTATCACGATGAGCCAAAGCAAAGACATGTTCATCTATAAAAGCATCAGAAATTGCGGTCTCCGCAATTTTTTCGCAATTGTGCTGCAGTCGAGACAGGTGATCTGCAACCACATTTTCACATCCCTTCTTGTCCCGAATGTCTAAATCAAATTCCTGCAGCAATAACACCCATCTAATCAATCTAGGCTTGGCATCAGCCTTCCTCATAAGATATTTTAAAGCAGAATGGTCAGTATATACAATGGTCCTAGTGCCTACAATATAGTTTCTAAATTTTTCACAAGCAAATACTACAGCAAGCATCTCTTTCTCTGTAGTTGTATAATTACATTGAGCCTCATTCAAGGTCTTACTAGCATAATAGACAGGGTGTGTGAGCTTGTCAATCTTCTGTCCTAACATGACTCCTACAGCATAGTCACTGGCATCACATAGCATCTCAAATGGGAGATCCCAATTTGGTCCTACTATGATTGGTGCTGTGACCAGTGCTTCCTTAAGGGTTTTCCAAGCTACTACACATTCTTTAGAGAAGATGAATGGCCTACCTAGCTCCAGTAGCTCACATAGAGGCTTGGCTATCTTAGAAAAGTCCTTGATGAACCTTCTGTAGAAGCCAGCATGCCCTAAGAAACTCCTAATAGCCTTGACATTCTGGGGCTCTACCAACTTCTCTATGATCTCTATTTTTGCCCTATCCACTTCCACACCTGCCCTTGACACTCTATGTCCTAAGACAATCCCTTCATCTACCATAAAATGGCACTTTTCCCAATTTAGGACTAGGTTGGTCTCTTCACACCTAGCCAGGACTTGTCCTAGGTTTTCTAGACAGGTTTTAAATGAATCCCCAAAGACTGAGAAGTCATCCATGAATATTTCTATCATGGACTCATCCAACTCAGAGAAGATTGCCATCATGCACCTTTGGAAAGTTGCCGGTGCATTGCATAAGCCAAAAGGCATTCTGCGGAAGGCAAACGTTCCAAAAGGGCAAGTGAAGGTAGTCTTCTCTTGATCCTTAGGGTCTATAGTAATTTGATTATAGCCAGAGTACCCATCTAAAAAACAATAGTAGGCTCTACCAGCTATTCTGTCTAGCATCTGGTCAATAAACGGTATAGGGAAATGGTCCTTTTTAGTTTCTTTATTTAACTTTCTGTAATCCATACACACTCTCCACCCTGTGACAGTCCTTGTTGGAATCAGTTCGTTATTCTCATTGACTACCACAGTTATTCCCCCTTCTTAGGTACACATTGGATGGGGCTCACCCACTGGCTACTAGCTATGGGGAAAATCACTCCTGCATCTAACCATTTGATTATTTCCTTTTTCACTACCTCTTTCATAGAGGGGTTTAACCTACGCTGGTGATCTACCCTAGGTGTGTGCTCTTCCTCTAGTATAATTTTGTGCATGCAATAAGAAGGGCTAATGCCTCGAATATCAGCAATAGTCCATGCTATAGCCTTCCTATGTTGCTTAAGCAGTAAAATTAAATCAACCTCATGCTGTCTACTTAGCTTAGAAGAAATAATTACAGGCAGCGTATCATCATCTCCTAGATATGCATATTTGAGGTGAGTGGGTAGTGGTTTCAGTTCTAAAACAGGTGGATGCTCAATGGAGGGTTTCAAAGGATTTACAGTTCTATCAGTTAAATCTATATTCATACATACATGCTGTGGTTTATCCACAGGCATATTCATTATGTCAGATACATTTAAGTTAGCTACATCTACTTGTACATATTCACTAGCATGCTTGGTTAACAGTACATGCTCTAATTGTTCTTCCATCAGTGAGTCAACAATATCCATGCTAGCACAGGATTCAAGGTCAGAGGGATACCTTAAAGCTTTATAAACACTAAATTTTACCTCTTCATCATGAACCCTCATAGTTAACTCACCTTTTTGAACATCTATTAGTGCCCTACCTGTGGCTAGAAATGGTCTACCTAGCAGGATGGGAACCTCCTTGTCTGCCTCATAGTCCAGGACAATGAAATCTGCAAGGAAAATGAATTTGTCAACTTTAACTAGAATATCCTCGATCTTACCTTCTGGATATGCGATGGATCTGTCTGCTAGTTGTAAAGTGACTGTGGTTGGACGTGCTTCTCCCATTCCCAACTGGCGGAATAGGGACAGGGGCATGAGGTTTATGCTGGCGCCCAGGTCACAAAGCGCTCTGCCCACGTGCTTGCCTCCAAGTTCTACAGGTAAGGTGAAGGAACCAGGATCCTTCTCCTTCTTGGGCAGCTTGTTCTGGAGGATGGCACTGCACTCCTCGGTGAGGTTTACTGTTTCAAACTCACCAATTATTTTTTTGTTAGTAATAATGTCCTTCAAAAACTTTACATATGAAGGCATAGACTGTAAAACTTCTACAAAAGGAATGTTAACATGCACTTGCTTAAGTATTTCTAAAAATTTATTAAAATGAACTTCCTGTTCCTGCTTCTTCTTAAGCCTTCGAGGGTATGGAGGTGGTGGCACATATGCAGGCACGTCAGGACGCCTTAGGATAGGTGGAGGCCTTGGAATTTCTTCTACGTCCTCAACAATTGGCTCTAGCCTGGCTCCTGATGTGCTAGTTAGTGGTGGACCTTGGCTTGGTAGAGACTCCAGTGGAGCACTAGACTCAGTGTTCTCTACTCTCTTTGGTGTGTCCTTTGTGTTGCTCACCAATGGTCTTCCACTCCTAAGTTCAATTGCTTGAACTTGTTCTTTGCCATCTCTCCTTGGTACCTCGGTGTCAGCAGGGAGTCTACCTTGGGGCCTACTTTTAAGTTCATTGGCTAATTGGCCTATTTGGTTTTCCAGGCTCCTAAGAGTAGCTTGCTGGCTCTGAAGAGTAGCATCATTCTTAGCTATATATTCCTTGAGTAGGTTTTCTACAGAAGATCCTACAGGTTGATTGTATGGTTTTTGGTACATTGACTGGTTATGTTGGGGAGTGAAACCAGGTGTTCCACTCGGCCTTAGTTGGTTAGGATTTTGGTTAGTGTTCTGTTGGCCACCCCATGACACGTTAGGGTGGTTTCTCCAACCAGGGTTATAGGTGTTGGAGTAGGGGTTATTCCTAGGCTGCTGCTGGCTTCCAACATAGCAGACTGAAGATGGATTCCCAGGGCAGTATTCATATGGGTGCCCTTCCCCACAGAATCCACAGATAGGTGCCTCGCCTTGATTTGGTTGGGTGCCCATTGACATGGCTGTGGCGGTATTGGCACTGGTTTGGAGATTGGCCTGAGCCATTTGCTTAACTAGGTTGGTCAGGGCATTTATTTGGGTGCTCATGGCGCTTAGAGCATCCTTGTCTTGAGCCCTAGTTGGCTCTACTGGATCGTCTGACCACCTACAGTGAGATGCTGAGATCTTCTCCAAGATCTCATAGGCCTCGTTGTAACTCTTGGACAACATAGAACCACTAGCAGATGAATTTAAGACTTGCCTAGTGCTGGGGTTGCATCCTTTGAAAAAGACCTCTATTTGGATACACCATGGGATGCCATGATGTGGACATTTAAGAAGAAGATCTTTGAATCTAGTCCAAGCTTCGTGAAGAGACTCATTATCAGCTTGTTTAAACTTGACTATGTCATCACGAAAAGTAGAATTCCTATCAGGTGGGAAGTATTTGACTAGGAATTTTTCTGCTAAATCTGTCCAATTGCGGACAGATCCAGAGGGTAATGAGTTCAACCATGTTTTGGCTTTGTCCCTCAAAGAGTAAGGGAACAAGTACAGCCTTAAAGCTTCTTGGGATACTCCAGGGATGATAAAGGTATCACTGACTCCTAAGAAGTTCCTAAGATGGTTGTGGGGGTCCTCATTTTCTATTCCAAAGAATTGTCCCACAGTGGACAACATTTGGAACATCACTGGCTTTAACTCGAATGAGTGGGCAGTGATTTCAGGACGGATTATGCTGGGGTTCAGCTCCCCAGGCATAGGTACTAGATATGAAAGAATGGCACTATTCTTGTCATTCGCTATTTCGATGGGGTTGCGAATGACAGGTACCGGATTTGGAACTATATCGCCCATTTCTTTGATTTCAGGTATGATTTGAGGTATAGGAGGTTGTTTAAAGAGACGTTTCTTCGCTTTATTTCTAGCTCGAAGTGATCTTTCAGGTTCAGGATCGAACTCTAAATTACTATGTGAACGCTCACTCATAAACTACCCTAATAGCACCTGCAAAAGAAATGAAACAGATTAGTTTCACTCAATGATAAACTTGATTTTTCAAACTTAACAAACTTCGTTTTCACTTAAAATAAGTCCCCGGCAGCGGCGCCAAAAACTTGTTGCGTGCTCAATGTGTTAATAAAAATGATAAATAAGAGAGAGAGAGCACTCAGAACATGCAAGCATACATGATCTTATAGCATGTAGTAAGTATATTTCATTCGTTTTCCCACAGAGACTTGTTTTTAGCTATTCTCGAAGTGTTTTTGTTAAGAAAGATGGGGTGGATTTGAGGGGGTAAAATTGGTTTTTAATTACCTAAGTTTTGCTGAATGTGTAAAGGAATATAACATAAACAAATGGAAGTTGAAATTAGACTCAAAGGACAAGAGATGGAATTGATAAACAAAGGAGAAAGCAGCTAACAGAATAAAAACTTAGCAGGAATTGCGGGGACCGCAATGTTTCCGCAATTAAACCGCAGCGAAAGTGTGTAGATGGGTGAATTAAGGGCTACTAATGACTATCCTATAGGCCTTTTTATACGATTCTCAAGCACTGGATCTACTCTCTATGCATCAAACTCACTCTAGCTCATGTATCGTCCGATTCCATGCATTAGACTCTTAAGTTTACTCGACTCAAAGTAAGGACTTAATCATCTTGTTAAAACAGGAGTGTTTAGCTTGTACTAGGGAAACGCCTATTCCTAGGCCGTTTCCTGATTACCATGAAAGGCTAGCATGATTATATGACTCTGAACTCTTACTCCTTCCAGAGGTTAGGAGTTCTTTGGACAAAATGGATGGCCAATCGAAATTGCCCGTGGGATGAAGCTTACATACAATCAATGATTCGAGAGCTATCCTACATACTTGATGCACGTTTTTTAGCCTATAGTTCTGTCATTAGCATGCCCCTAAGTGATTTAGCTACTCATGGATGCAAGGTGAACATAAATGGACGATAAAACAGACATGCTTAGAAGAGGAATAAACTTAGAACAGGAAGTAAAAACCGTAGCAGGAAATGGGAAGTGAGAAATGCAGAAACGTACTTCGATTACTGAAATTGTTTGACGAACAGATGAAAGCTTTAAAGTAAATAGCAACAAGGCAGAAAGCAACGAAATAAACTAATCTAGCTACTTAAGAAAAGGACAGCACGAAGCAGAAATGTAAAACAGAAAAGAAAGACAGAAAGCTTGTAAGATGGTGCTTGAAGCCTCGTCGCAATCGCCTCGAATGAAGGATCAAAAAGACAGCCTTGCGTGGATGAATCCAATCGGGAGAGAAGAAGAATCTACTCTCCTTCCTATCAGATTATCGACTCCAGCAGCTGAGCTTCGCAAACCAACAGACGGCAAAGGAAAAACAGTGGGACAGATGGACTGCTAGACGACTTCACGCTTTCGGATGATGATCAAACCTCCGACTTTGGCCCCCTTTTATAGTAGTTTGCAGGTGCGTTTGGGCCAAGGAGAACCATCAATCTTCAACGTCGTATATCAGAATGGATGGAGGAGAAAGAACGAATCCCTGAAATAACGGAAATTAACAGAAAAAGATCAGTCAACTTACGGTTTTCACTTGAATAATTGCGGTCACCGCAATGTTTTCGCAATTCATTCGCAATGCTCATTTTTTCATTCTTTTCCTTCGGTTTTCAACCCTTTTTCTACCTATTGTACATAAGTCCTATCTTAGCTACCTTCTTCTAATTCTCATATTAAAGCATAGGTTTAGGCTAAATGCTATCAAAAACACCTAAAAGTGTACATCTTCCTAAGCTAAATGGGTTCTAAATAAGTCACTTTCAGAGACTTAACACCCTTCCCCACAGAATCCACAGATAAGTGTCTCACCTTGACTTGGCTGAGTGCCCATTGACATGGCTGTGGCGGTGTTGACACTTGTTTGGAGATTGGCTTGAGCCATTTGCTTAACTAGGTTGGTCAGGGCATTTATTTGGCTGCTCATTGCACTTAGAGCATCCTTGTCTTGAGCTCTAGTTGGCTCAACAGGATCATCTGACCACCTACAGTGAGATGCTGAGATCTTCTCCAAGATCTCATAGGCCTCGTTGTAACTCTTGGACAACATGGAACCTCCAGCAGATGAGTTTAAGACTTGTCTAGTGTTGGGGTTGCATCCTTTGAAAAAGACCTCTATTTGGATACACCATGGGATGCCATGATGTGGACATTTAAGAAGGAGATCTTTAAACCTTGTCCAAGCTTCGTGAAGAGACTCAGTGTCAGCTTGTTTGAACTTGATTATGTCATCACGAAAGGTAGAATTCCTATCAGGTGGGAAGTATTTGACTAGGAATTTCTCTGCTAAGTCTGTCCAATTAAGGACTGATCCTGAGGGTAATGAGTTCAACCATGTTTTGGCTTTGTCCCTCAAAGAGTAAGGGAAAAGGTATAGCCTCAAGGCTTCTTGGGAAACTCCAGGGATGATGAATGTATCACTAACTCCTAAGAAGTTTCTAAGATGGTTGTGGGGGTCCTCATTTTCCACTCCAAAGAATTGTCCCACAGTGGACAACATTTGGAACATCACTGGCTTTAACTCGAATGAGTTGGCAGTGATTTCAGGACGGATTATGCTGGGGTTCAGCTCCCCAGGCATAAGTACTAGGTACGAAAGTATGGCGCTATCCTTGTCATTCGCTATTTCGATGGGATTGCGAGTGACAGGCACCGGATTTGGAACTATTCCATTCATTTCTTCTTGAGACAATTGCGGAGGAATTGCGGTTCCCGCAATTACTTGAGGTAAAGGGAGTTGTTTAAAGAGACGTTTCTTGGCTCTATTTCTGGCCCTAAGTAATCTCTCAGGCTCAGGATTGAACTCTAGATCACTACTTGAAGGCTCACTCATAAACTAACCCAATAGTACCTGCAAAAGAAATGAAACAGATCAGCTTCAATAGGCAATAAACTTGGTGTTTCAAACTTAACAAACTTCGTTTTCACTTAAATAAATCCCCGGCAGCGGCGCCAAAAACTTGTTACGTGCTCAATGTGTTAAAATAAATACGCAATCAGATAGAAAGAGCACTCAGAACATGCAAGCATACATGATCTTATAGCAAGTAGTAAGTAGTTTTTCATTCGTTTTCCCACAGAGATTTATTATAAGCTATTCATGAAGTGTAAAGTTAAGAAAGAAGGGGTGGATTTGATGGGGTAGAATTGGTTTTAAATTGTCTATTTCCTACTGAATATGTAGAGGGTAGCAACATAAACAAGAACAAGTCAAAGCTAAACTCAAATGAAAGGAGACGAGATTAATAAATGAAGGCAAAGACAGCTAGACAGAATTGTAACTTAAGCAGAATTGCGGAGACAGCAATTCTACCGCAATTTAAATAACAGCGAAAGTGTGTAAAGTGATGAATTAAGGGCTACTAACGACTATCCTATAGGCTTTTTCATACGATTCTCAAACACTGGACCAACTCACTATGCATCAAACTATCTCATTCTCATGTATCTTCCGATTTCATGCATTAGATTCTTTAGTTTACTCATGTCCAAGTAAGGTCTTAAGCATCTTGTTAAGGCCGAAGGATATGGTTTGTACTAGGGAAACGTCTATTCCTAGGCCGTTTCCTGGCTACCTTGAAAGGCTAGCATGATAGTATGACTCTGAACTCTTACTCCTTCCAGAGGTTAGGAGTTCTTTGGACAAAATGGATGGCCAATCGAAATTGCCCGTGGGATGAAGCTTACATACAATCAATGCTTCGAGAGCTATCCTACATGCTTGGTTCACGTTTTTTAGCCTATAGTGTTGTCATTAGCATGCCCCTAAGTGACTTAGTTACTCATGGATATAAGGTAAACAGAAATAAGAGATGAAACAGACATGCTTAGGAGGAATTTAAAGACAAAACAGTAAGGAAAAGCAGTAGATTGCAAAGGCAAGAAACTGTGAAATGAAGAATTGATATTTGATTACTTGATTGTTTGACTGAACAAAGGAAAGCTTTAAAGTAAATAACAGCAAGACAGAAGACAACGAAATAGTCTAATCTAGCTACTAGAGAAGGAACAACAACAAGACAAGGCTGGAAAATGGAAATGAAGAGCAGAAAGCAGTAAAACAAGCTTGAATGTCTCGTCGCAACCGCCTCGAATGAAGGATGAGAAAGGTCAGCCTTGCTTGGATGAATCCAATCGGGAGAGAAGAAGAATCTCCTCTCCTTCCTATCAGATTATCGATTCCAACAGCTGAGCTTCGCAAACCAGCAGACGGCAAAGGAAAACAGGAGAAAAGATGGACTGCGAGAAGACTTCTACGCTTTCGGATGATGTTTGAACCCTCGACTTTGACCCCTTTTTATAGCAATCTGCATCTGCATTTGGGCCAAGGAGAACCATCAATCTTCAACGTCGTACTTCAAAATGGATGGAGGAGAAAGACCGAATCCCTGAAATAACGGAAATTAACAGAAAAAGATCAGTCAACTTACGGTTTTCACTTGAAACATTGCGGTGTCCGCAATGTTTTCGCAATGCTGTCTCAATGCAGTTTTTTCATTCTTTTCCTTCGGTTTTCAACCCTTTTCTTTCCTATTGTACATAAGTCCTAATTTAGCTACCTTCTTCTAATTCTCATATTTAAGCATAGGTTTAGGTTAAATGCTATCAAAAACACCTAAGAGTGAACATCTTTCTAAGATAATTAAGTCCTAAAAAGGTCACTTTTGGAGACGTAACACACCCCCAAACTTAAGGATCATACGTTAGAGATTGTAATCCACTACGCACTGATACATACAATACAAATACAAATTCAAATTTCAATTACACGTGTCGAATTTCCATCCTTCGTTCGAATTCTCGTGTGAACAGATTGGCACGCCCAGTGGGACCACTCTACCTCTCATCTCTCCCTCTCTCAACTAAAAGTTAACAATGACATCGAAGAAAACAACATCCAGGTCTCTCATTTCCAACAACCCTTACAAGGGACCTGTCACCCGCAGCCGCTTCATCAAAGAAGTCTCGCAGACGGACGAACACACTCCTGTCATCGTGAGCAAAATTTACAAACGACTGACGAAGTCTGCGCAGGGTGGGATAATCATCAAGGAAAATCCCTTGTACGATGAATATGTTCCTTCCTCTGATCAGTCGGAGAAGGTGTCTGATTCCAACGTAATGTCTGTAATGATTGCAGACGCACGCACTAACGATGAAGCAATGGCGGAAATGGAAAAGAAATTAAATTTTATGATGAAAGCAGTTGAAGAACGAGATCTCGAGATTGCAAACTTGAGAAATATAATGCAAAGTCGAGAGGCTGCAGAGTCAAGTTTAACTCCTGCAACAAGGAGGAATGACAAAGAAAAAAATGTCATCCAAGAAGACCAACCGCATCACTCAACGTCGGTCGCTTCGTTGTCTGTCCAACAACTGCAGGACATGATCACGAACACTATCAGAGCTCAATACGGTGGACCCACCCAAAGCTCCCTCTTGTATACTAAACCGTATACCAAGAGGATCGACAAGTTGAGAATGCCCATTGGGTACCAGCCGCCAAAATTTCAACAATTCGATGGGAAGGGCAATCCTAAACACACATCGCCCACTTCATCGAAACGGGCGAGAATGCTGGAACTCGCGGAGACTTGCTGGTTAGGCAATTTGTCCGGACTCTGAAAGGAAATGCCTTTGATTTGTACACTGATTTGGAGCCCGAGACAATTGATAGTTGGGAAAAGTTCGAAAGAGACTTCTTGAATCGCTTCTACAGTACGAGGCGAACAGTTAGTATGTCCGAACTCTCGCACGCTAACCAAAGGATGGGCGAGCCAGTCATCGATTTCATCAACCGTTGGAGATCGTTCAGTCTCGACTGCAAGGATCGACTCACCGAGGTGTCCGCTGTCAAAATGTGCTTCAACGGCATGCATTGGGGACTTCATTACATCCTACAAGGGATAAAGCCCCAAACATTTGAAGAGTTAGCGACTCGCGCCCACGATATGGAGTTGAGTATCGCAAACAGAGGGACCAGGGACCTCTTAATCCCAGATATAAAGAAAATAAAGAAAGAAGTAAACGACATTGAAAAAAATTACGAAGAGTGTCGTGGAAGAATCCATGGTCGTCAGCACGAACCCTTTCAGGTTTTCCACAAAAGGAAAGGAAAACAAGACAGAAAGAAGAAATAACGGAGGCGAGAAACGTCGCCTTACTTTAAAAGAAAAACAAGAAAAAGTCTACCCGTTTCAAAACTCTGACATTCCTGACATGTTAGAGCAACTACTGGAAACAAGACTGATTGAGTTTCCCAAGTGTAGGCGCCCGGAAGAAATGGACAAAGTCGATGATCCCAACTATTGTAAGTATCATCGAGTTATCAGTCATCCAGTGGAGAAATATTTTGTCATAAAAGAGTTCATTCTAAAGTTAGCTAAGGAGGGAAAAATTGAGCTAGACCTTGATGAAATAGCTGAATCAAACCACGCTGCGGTAACAATGAACTTCGGCGCTCAATTATCTCCGGCCTCATTTGAGAAGCAAAAGGAAAGTCTGATCCAGTTTGGGACCTTCGAACAATTAATTGTTCGGTTCGGACATGAAACCACAAAGCAAATTTCTCAGGTAAAACCCGAGGTCATCGTAAATGAGGATAAATGTTGGACCGTCGTAGCTCGTCAGAAAATATGACGACAAAGACTCGTCCAGAAACAAGATTGCATGTTTCGAGATGATAAACGAAGCAATAAGCTTTCGAAGAAGAAATGAAGAATCAATTCGAGGAAATCTACACATGAGAGAGGAGAAAATAAATATCGTCCTCAACCTCGACAACCAGTGACTTTAAAAGAATTCTTCTCAAGAAATTTCCTTATCATCAAGAAAGAGGAAGAAAACTTTGCAACTTCATGCTACATCAACGCAGAAGAAGTCGACGACTCAAAAGAAGTCGACCAAAGAACTTCTGTCTTCAATCGCATCAAACCTTCAACTACTCGAACTTCGGTCTTCCAAAGGATGAGTATGGCCACGATAAAAGAAGAAAATCCATGTCTAACTTCTACCTCCACTCGAACTTCAATTTTCCAAAGGTTAAGTGTTTCTACATCAAAGAAAGACAGACCTTCAACATCTGTTTTTGATCGCCTCAAAGTGACAAGTGATCAACAACAAGGAAAGATGAAGACTGTAGGGGCAAGACTCTTCGATGAAGAAGGTAGCGACAAGAAGATTCACAGTCGTGTTCCTTCACGCATGAGGAGAAAATTTTCTGTCCACATAAACACAGAGGGTTCCTTGAAGGTGAAGAAAAATCTCATCATTCTAACCAATCCTATAAGCGAAGGCTTTGATCAAGACCTTGATGAAGATAAAAGCTTTTAAAATGTAATACTCCTTAACGTAAGAGTATAAACTACATGTTGCTCCTGGCCTGCACGAGCATAAAAGGTGAACGACCCCAAAAAAAAAAATCAAAATTTTGAACTACGTTATGACTTGATCCCTTCCATTCAAGGGTACGTAGGCAACTTAAAGAAAAAAAAACACTTTAAGTTCAGTCACAACAATAAAAAATCATCATGTATTGAACCAAAAAAAAAGGAGTAATCGATGTTCCCTTCGCTGCATTTCTATGAAGTTGAATTTAATTTTTTTTTTTTTTTTTTTTGCAAAATATGTATGAAGTTGGATTTTGCCAAACAAGCTTCATTGTTACTATTTGACTTCAGATTGTAATATTTCATTCGGCTTGTTATTAGGCCAAATCAAATTTCCATCACTGCGCTGCTCATCTCCAAGTTCGCTGCTCTTCTCATCTCCAAGTTCTGCGCTTCTCATCTCAAAGTTTCGCGCAGCGCATCTCATCTCCAAGTTCTGCACTGCACATCTCCAAGTTTTGTGCATCTCATCTCTAAGCATCTCATTTCGAAGCTCTGCGTAGCACATCTCATCTTCAAGTTCTGCGCTGCGCATCTCATTTCCAAGCTCTGCGTTGCGCATCTCATCACCAAGTTCTGCGTTGCGCATCTCATCTCCAAGTTCTGCGCTGCGCATCTCATCTCCAAGTTCTGCGCTGCGCATCTCATCTCCAAGTTCTGCGCTGCGCATCTCATCTCCAAGTTCTGCGCTGCGCATCTCATGTGTAAGTTCATCGCTGCGCATCGCATTTCCAAGTTCGCGGCTGCGCATCGCATCTCCAAGTTCGCCGCTCCGCATCGCATCTCCAAGTTCGCCGCTGCGCATCGCATCTCCAAGTTCGCCGATGCGCATCGCATCTCCAAGTTCAGATGCGCATCTCTAAGTTTTTCGCTGCGCATCTCATCTTGCTGCGCGTCTCTAAGTTTACCTGCGCGCCTCTAAGTTCAGCTGCGCGTCTCCAAGTTCAGTTGCGCGTCTCCAAGTCCAGCTGCGCGTCTCCAAGTTCAGCGCTACGCATCTCATCTCCAAGTTCTGCACTGCGCATCTCATCTCCAAGTTCTGCGCTGCGCATCTTGATAGCTCCAAAATAGATCTATTATTTACTTCCTAATTATAGCTAAAACCATGCTCAATATTGATTAAAATGCCTTTTTGTAGGTAAACTCATGGTAGAGAGCTCGAGGAGTCCGAGGATGTGTTTCGGGGCTAAAAGCGGCGTTTTAGAGCTTCATGGACGCATCGGGAGTGAAGGGGCTTGAAGAATTGAAGAAATGGCAAAAATTGCCATGGAAAGGCAATTTTTGGCCACCAAACCCGAGAGCAAGCGTTGAGCGGCAGCGTCGAGACGCTGAGTCAACGTTGCCCCGACGATATTTGAAGATTGACGAGTGTCAGCGTCGAGCGCGCGCGTCTCAATGCTCACTCAACGCTGACAGGGTCGAGACGCTGGCCGAGCGTCTCGACGCTACTGTTACCTCTCCAAATGAGAGTTATTTAGGTCTATATTTGCTTTATATTCATGAAGTCTTTTGAGCATTTTAGCTAGAAGTGAGCATAATATGTGTTTAATAGTGACATTTTGTGAAATGGTGTTAATTTAAGGCTTATGTGAAAAAGTTGTGCATAAGTGTGTAAATTGGTGAAAAAAGGTCTAATTAATGCCTTGCAGATGTATTGCTGAAGTTTTGCGAGGAACGCAATGGGATCAGAAGAAGGGCAACTGGAAACAGAGCATTGCGATCGCAACGCAATCGCAATACTGGTCTTTGCTGCTGCGTTTTTCCACGTCGGCCTTCCTATAGCTGCCACGTGTGAGGTTGTTACCTTAATTTGGATGGAGATCCGTGATTAAGGAGCCAACTATGGAACCACTAAAGGCTATAAAAAGAGATCAAGATGAAGCAAGAAAAGGAAATCCTTCACGGTGAAGAGTTTCGAAAAACCGAAAACCCCAAGAGAGATCTTCTCGATCATCAGATCCGAGAAGAAACCTCGTTGGCGTTCTGGAATTTGGCGGAAGAAGGAAAGATTCCTGACAAAACGTTCTTCTCCTTCAACCGAGGCGGATCGTGGACGATCGGACCTTCACTCATCTACTGCTTTCTTTAATTTCTGTTTCGAATTAGCTACTGCTTTTATTTTAGTTTCTGTTCTCAGATTATCTACTGCTTTACTTTAATTATTGTTTTCAGAACGAATGGTGCCTTGCTGTTTGAATTGTTATTGGATCTGCTTTATTATTTAATCAATTAGTTTTGTTGAGTTCTTCTGTTTATCATAATTAATCAATTAGTTTTGTTGAGTTCTATTCATGAATAATCAATTAGTTTTGTTAAGTTTTTCTAAAGCCATGAGTAGCTAGGTTTATAAAGGTTTGTTAAGATGAATTTGTAGGACACATCTATATGAATTCAGCATGTAAATGAGCATGAATGCATTGAATGAATGTGAACTTCACCCCATGGGCAATTTCGACCGGCCATCCCTTTTGTTCTAACGAATTCCTAACCTCTGGAAGGAGTAAGAATTCAGAGTCATTCATTCATGTTAGCCTTTCTTGGTAACCAGAGAGTGATCTAGGAATAGGTGCTTTCCTAACACGTTGAATAGCATGCAATCATAAATAGGTTCTTAGCCTTACTTGGATATGAGTAACTTATGAATCTAATGCATATAATCGGAAGATGTATGAGATCTAGCTAAATACGATGCATGTAATGTTGGTTCACTGTTGAATGATCATGGTTTCTGCCTATGGAGGATTATTAGCCAACCTTGCTGTCTTTATCTTAGATTTTACTTATTTGTTAATCTGTTGCAACTTTATTGCGAAAGTGTTGCGAGACCCGCAATACTATTTTCTATTCTGTGAGTTAGTTAGCCTATTTTCGTGAACTGTTGTTTCCTTAGTTTATTTGCATTGTTGTAACTTAGCAGTTTCTTTGCGTCCTTTACAATCTTGTGCCTCGAATCAAAATCCATTTCATTCCTGGTTACCTTATCTAATTTAACACGCATCAAATCGTTAATGCAGCAACCCAACCAACAACATTTTGTCACCGGTTAGATAGCCCAGAGTGGGGGTTGATTGATCCTGCACCGTGCAAACGGGGCATGAATGATTTAAAATATTTAATCGCATTATATACCGCCTATAAAGGCATATTTTTATCGAACTACCACTTGGTGCAGTGGGTGAGCGCTCTGCCTAAGATAGCAGAGAGTGGGGGTTCGATTCTGCCCTAGGGCAGATTTTCATAAAAATTATCAAACAACTACTTGGTGCAACGGGTGAATGAGCGCATCACCTAGATAGTCCAAATTGGGGGTTGATTGATCTTGCACCGTGCAAACAGGGCATGATGATTTAAAATATTTAACTGCATTATATACCGCCCATAAAGGCAAATTTTTAAATCGAACAACCACTTGGTGCAGTGGGTGAGCGCTCCGCCTAAGGTAGCAGAGAGTGGGGGTTCGATTTTGCCCCAGGGCAGATTTTCTTAAAAATTATCAAACAACCACTTGATGCAACGGGTGAGTGAGCGCATCACCTAGATAGCCCAGAGTGGGGGTTGATTGATCCTGCACCGTGCAAACGGGGCATGGATGATTTAAAATATTTAACTGCATTATATACCGCCTATAAAGGCAAAAATTTTTTTGCCAAACCGAGCATAGCTCAATTGGCATAAGGTTGTACCCGTTACTATGAGGTCATGGGTTCAATCCTCGCATTAATTAAAATACCGTTGCAAAAAAAAACATTTTGTCACCGGTTACATTTTCCTTCAATCAATCTGTACTTAGCATAAACTTAATAAAATCTCTGTGGGAAATCGATATAAAATATACTTATCACTTGCTGCAGACCATGTATACTTGCATGATCTGAGTGCTCGTCCCATTTAATTTACATACACATTGAGCACGCAACAAGTTTTTGGCGCCGCTGCCGGGGATTTGCATTACTTTTTTGTTAAGTTGATTGATTGTAAGATCTGTGCTGAATACGTGAGCTTAATTTGTTTACTATCATTTTCAGGCACAGAGCGGAACTATGCAGGTGAACAACGTATGTGTACGACGAAGTAAATGAATACGCTGCAGAACTTAATTGGAGGAAGAGTTTGCCCACAACAGTTTGAAGAATTTTATCAGTCATGTGCTTATTGTGGGGATAATCATAACTTGGAGAATTGCCCAACATTGAATTATCAAGAGAGGCAATATCAACAAAGCTATGACAACCATTATTTGTACCTGTGTGGACATGATCAGTGGCAACTCTCAAATAATTCTTCGGAAGAGCATGGGCAAGCTGCTCATTATGAAGAGTTCCACCAACATGAAGACTATCAACATTATGCGCCAACTGAAAATGAAGAATTATCACCCGCTTTGGAGGCGCTATGGATAGAATTCATGGAAAGGAATGATGCATCCATGAGGAGAATTGATGTGCAATTAGCCCAGCTCACAAATGACTTACAAAATCTACTTGCTATAGCAAAATCACCACCACCATGCCCTCAGATGTTTTATTTTTATGATTATGACTCCTTTGTTACCTTCGATTCTGAGAAGAGTGATCCAATGGAATATCCATATAAAATGGTGGAGTTGGTGAAAGTTGAGAAAAAATAAATTGTGCTGGATGTGGCCAAAGAGACTAATGCGCTGGTTGAGGAACTAGAATTTGAAATGTTTGATGTTGCAGCAAGCTTCTCCACCAATGAAAGAGCTGAGCCACCACTACCACAAATGCTCCAGTTGAAGGAGTTAGAAAGAGATGTGCCAGAAAAAGAAGTCTCATCGCATCAAATCTATGTTGTACCAACGCCCAGAAAGTACAAACCTTGGGATGTTATAACATGCAGTCTCTTTGAAAGAATCAACAATTTCAAGGTGTGGCAGAATGTCCGACCCCGTAAATCAATATTTCAGTATCTTAAAAGAGCAGAAGTGATGCCTCGAAACATTGAAGAATATCCATATGAGGCAGATTGACAAGGGAGATTTCTGATCCCTAAACTCTTAAATTAGGCTTTTATCATGCTTTGCTTAGATTTTGTATGTTAGGAGTGGTTTATTTTGGGAATGAAATATTTATTATGTGCCAACAATCATAGTGTACTGGGAGACAATTCAGAAAATAGTTTGATGCTTCTGCTATCATGCTTGAAAGAATTGCTGGAAAAATGCGTTTTCACGCCTTTTAAAGTCGGAGCGTCGAGACGCTATGCCCTAAGTTGGCTGCCGCGCGCGCGCGCGCGGGCACCGAGACGCTCGGGCAGCGTCTCGACGCTGTCGCGCGTCCATCCTCGGGCGGCGTCTCGACGCTGGGGACGCGCGCGTGCGTCGGATGGTGTTGGGGCGGCGTCGAGACCCTCGGGCTGCGTCTCGACGCTGTCGCGCGCTTCGTCTGCGTTTGGCAATCGGGGCGGCGTCGAGACCCTCGGGCAGCGTCTCGACGCTGTCGCGCGCGCGTGCTTCGGATGATGTCTGGGCGGCGTCGAGACGCTCGGCCAGCGTCTCGATGCTGGCAGCGTCGAGCTAGCGTCTCGACGGTGCCGCCCATGCAAGGGTGCTCTCGGGTTGGTGATGCCAAATTTGTCTTTTCAAGGCCATTTTTGCCATCTCTTGGATTCTTCAAGGCCTTTCACTCCCGATGCATCTATGAAGCTCTAAAACGGCACTTTAAGCCCCGAAATGTGTCTAAGGACTTCCCGAGCTCTCTACCATGAAATCACCTACAAGGAAGCATTTTAATCAATATATGTCATGGTTTTAGCTAGAATTAGGGACATAAAGATAGCTCTATTTTGGAGCTATCAGAACACATTTTTGCTTAGGCACAGGTGATTCCTCTTCTTGGTCCTCTTCTTCAATGATCTTGGGACTCAGCTGTTTTCTTGGATTGGGAGGCTTGGGCGCATACTTTGGAACAACTGAAGGTTTTTTCTTCTTTTCGCTCTCCAACTCGGCTGGAGGATCCATCAATCTACTTGGGAAGGGGGCTTTAGGCACATACACTCTAGTACAGGTGGGATCAAAATTTACCCCTTTCCATCTTGGTTCAGGAGTCTCTTCCACTAGTGTAGAATTTGGAGAGATTTCCTTCCCGCTTCTCAAGGTTATGGCGCACACTTGTTCACAAGTGTTTGCCATCGGTTGTTGCGGCGGTATTCGTGAGCACTGATCCTCCACCTTACTAAGCCTTTCGTCGAGCCTCTTCATTGTATCAGCCAGACCTCGCACTTGAACTCCACTACTTTCAAACATGGCCGAAAACTTCATCAGGTAAGAACTCACCATCTCCTCGACATTTCGATCTGCAACATAAGATTGCGATTTTTGTAAGCTTTGAGCTACTATGAGAAGTGAGTTACTTACCTCGAGTACTTGGGCTTTGAGCTCATTCAGATCCTTTGAGAGACGGGCATTCTCTACTCCTCCACCACCATACTGCTGAAGGTTCCCGGCCATATTAGAGATCAGAATTCTAGCCTCCACGGGAGTCTTATCAAGGAGAGATCCTCCACTAGCAGCATCAATCATCTGGCGGTCTCGTGGAAGCATACCATCGTAAAAATACTGAATGAGGAGATGCTCAGCTATCTGGTGATTGGGATGGCTCCCGCACAGCCGGTTGTACCGCTCCCAACATTCGAATAAATTCTCCTCAGCTCCCTACGTGATCCTACAGATTTGCTTCCGGATTTCAGTGGCTTTTGAGGCAGGGAAGTACTTCTCCAAAAATAAGCCCTTCAGTCTGTTCCATGTCGTGACATACCCAGATGGAAGACAATACAGCCAATCTTTTTCCCTTTCCTTCAAAGTGAAAGGAAAGGCCCGCAAGCACAGTTGGTCTTCAGTCACTCCTTGGGGCATCATCCCCGAACATACCAGATGGAATTCCTTAAGATGCTTCTGAGGATCCTCACCTGCATTACCACAAAAATAAGGTAGTTGGTAAATTAATCCAGATTTTAATTGGAAATTACCTGGAACTACTGGATACACTATACACAGTGGTTGGCGGTCTACGTCCGGTAATGCCAACTGCCTCATGGTCCTTTGATCCTCAAAATTAGCCTCAGCCTCCATCTCTTCCACTCTCCTCAAAATTAAAATAAAACTGTACACAAAAACTTAAAAGAAACGAGTCATACTGTACAAGAAGAATAAAAATAAACAGAACCCAAGAAAATAAAAATAAAAATAAATAAAATAAAATTATTTACAAAAGAAAAATAAAATAAAATAAAAACACAAAAGAAATAAAATTCAATCAAGTAAGATTATATTTTTACTCCCCGGCAACGCCGCCAATTTTGGTAGTGAACTTTTGTACGTTCACAAATTTCGGGTTGTCGAGACACGCCAAAATGAAATTTATAAACCCGAATGAACCGAGCAATTTGCAGCTAAGTGGTAACGGGGTCGATCCACAGGGAGCGATCAATAATCCTAATTTAATTGAATTAAATTTGCAATGATAAAAATAGGGGGATTTTGTTTGGGAAAAACAATGGCGAAAACTAAATTTACGCTAACAGAAAATTAAAACGGGAAGTATGAAATTGACGAATACGATTGATTAGCAAGTGTCGGGATTGATCTAATATACTTTGGTTCATTGATTAACATGTGAATTAGCCAAGACGTTTCATGCACACAAAATGCTATGTCCCTATCGGGTCTGAACATCCCAATGAATTAATTAGGGAAGTGCAATCCTAATTAAACATGCCCACTAATTAATCTAAGTTCATGACTCTTAAATTAATTAACAAACAGTAATGGGTATCATTGAGACGAATTAATCCTAGAACTAATTCGATTTATCTCTTAGTCTTAAGCCCGCCGTGAGAACGTTAATCAATTCCTACCCTCAACCGTCACTTGGGCTCGAATTGATTAGCCACGAGCTAGACTTTCGCTACTAAGTATTGAAGTTTGTCAAAAATCAATAATAGCGAACTAAACATGCGTAACTAATTATGGACGTCACTCCTAATCGGAAAGGCAAGTTATCCGTTCTTAATACAGACCAAGAGATGCAAGAAAATCATTCATTCATGCTAAACATTCAATTAAACTCTAATCTCACCTAATACAAAAGATAATCAATCCCTAAACTTAACTAACCAACCACTAACCTCTAGCTATCCATGGAGATGAAGTCTTGCCAAGCACACATGGAGATTGTCTTCTTCATACAACCCAAAAATGGGTAAAAACCAGAATTTAATGGAAGAAAACGGCAATCCCGAGGGGAAAAGGGGAGAGAGTCCGTCTAAAAACTGGAAATGATGAATTTATATCCGTCGGAGCGTCGAGACGCTAGGGCAGCGTCTCGACGTTGCGCCCTAAGTTGGCCGCGCGCGCGCTCGGGGTAGCCTCGAGACGCTAGGCCAGCGTTGCGACGCTGTCGGCGTTGAGCGAGCGTTTAGACGCGTGCGCTCGCCAATCTTCGGAAATCGTCGGGGCGGCGTCGAGACGCTGCGCAGCGTTGAGCCAGCGTCTCGACGCTGTTGCTCAACGCTTGCTCTCGGGTTTGGTGGCCAAAAATTGCCTTTCAATGGCAATTTTTGCCATTTCTTCAATTCTTCAAGCCCCTTCTCTTCCGATGCATCCATGAAGCTCTAAAACGCCGCTTTTAGCACCGAAACGCGTCCTCGGACCCCTCGAGCTCTCTACCATGAGTTTACCTACAAAAAGGCATTTTAATCAATATTGAGCATGGTTTTAGCTATAATTAGGGAGTAAATAATAGCTCTATTTTGGAGCTATCATCTGACCTGGAAATGGGTATAAAAACCCATTTTATGAATTTAGGTCAGACACTATTCATTCCCCCCTCGGGACTGCCATTTTTCCCTCTCTTTTTCTGGTTTTCCCCATTTTTGGGGTGTATGAAGGAGACAACCTCCATGGATGCTTGGGGAAACTTCTTCTCCATAGATAGCTAGAGGTTTGTGATTGATTAGTTAAGTTTAGGGATTGTTTATCTTTTGTATTAGGTGAGATTAATGCTTAATTGAAATGTTTAGCATGCTTGAATGAGTTTTATGCATCTCTTAGTCTGTATTATGAACGAATGATTTGCCTTTCCGATTAGGAGTGACGTCTTAATTTGCTACGCATGTTAGTCGGCTAGTGTTAATTCCTGACAAGCATTAATACATAGTAGCGATGGTTTAGCTCGTGGCTAATCAATTCGAGCCCAAGTGACAGTTGGGGGTAGGAATTGATTAACGTTCTCATGGCGAGCTTAAGATTAAGAGACAAATCGAATTAATTTTAGGATTAGTTCGTCTCAATGGTACCCGTTACTATTTGTTAATTAATTTAGGACTCATGAACTTAGATTAATTAGCATGCATGTTTATTTAGAGATGTATGTTTCTAATTAAGTCTTTGGGATGTTTTGGACCCGAGAGGGAAAAGGCATTTTTTGTGCATGAAGCGTCTTGGCTATTTTCCTTGTTAATCGATGAACCAAATTACATTAGATCAATCCCGACACTTACTAATCAAGCACACTTGTCAATTTTATACTTCCCATTTTTACTTTCCGTTAGCGTAATTTTGTTCTTGTTTGTGTTTTTCCCAAAGCAAACCCCCCCTGTTTTTATCACTACAAATTCAATTTATTTAAGTTTGGATTATAGATCGCTCCCTGTGGATCGACTCGGTTATCACTAACTACAAGTTAGGTCGGTGTAATCGGCTTATAAATATTATTTTGGCGGGCTTCGACAACCCGAAATTTGTAGGACATTCAAAAGTCCTACTACCAGTGTTATAAAGAGAGAGCGACTTGTTTCGCGGTTCAGTCTTATGCAAAATCATTCCACCGGAAGCCCTCGCTCGCACATCTCAATGTGAAACGATTCGGATCACATCGTTTTGTACAATACAAAGCGAGCTGCATCCATTAGTGTTACCAGGATAAGGTACCCAGCCTTATCCATATACTATAGACCGTTTTGATTATCTACTTGAGTATGATCCACAATCTTGTCATACATAAAGCTCAAGTACTCATGAATCGTCATAGGTGTTGGTCATTGGTATAGGTTATTCTAAACACATTTCACTTTATTCTAGTAAACTCTTTTACTGAATAAAAATTAATAACTCTTTATTACTAAATAGAGTATTTCCAAACACAGTTGTTTACAAACCATGTGTTTTAGGACATAAAACCCAACAAATGCAGGCTCCCGTAGACACCGACCCTTGTCTCCATCGACAAGTGAGGCTTGTGGCTTCATCGATCTGCAACATTTTGATTCCCGGCTAACTTTAGTTGAAGAAGGTTTGGCTTTGGTGAAGGACGAGATGTGAGGCTTGAATGATGAATTACTGAAGATGATGACACTCCTACCGACGTTAGCCAATGTATGTATTATTATATATTATTTGCATGCTCGCAATGTATATCTAACAAACAATTGTGTCAACATTATGCAGGGAGCTAGTGTTGGGGGTTTTCTCCATTTAGGACAATTCTAAGCCATGGGTGTTGGTCATTGGTATAAGTTAACCTAAACACGTTTCACTGTATTCCAATAAACTCTTTTACCGAATAAAACTAATAACTATTTATTCGGTAAAAGAGTTTACTGGAATAAAGTGAAACGTGTTTAGGTTAACCTATACCAATGACCAACACCCATGGCTGAATATGAGTACTTGAGCCCCATGTATGACATGATTTTGGATCAGGCTCAAGTAGTCAGTCAAAACGGTCTATAGTATACAGATAAGGCTTGGTACCTTATCCTGGTAAAACTATTGGATGCAGCTGTTAAGTCTCTGAAAGTGACTTATTTAGGACCCATTTAGCTTAAGAAGATGTACACATTTAGGTGTTTTTGTTAGCATTTAGCCTAAACCTATGCTTTAATATGAGAATTAGAAGAAGGTAGCTAAGTTAGGACTTATGCACAATAGGTAGAAAAAGGGTTGAAAACCGAAGGAAAAGAATGAAAAATGAGCATTGCGAATGAATTGCGAAATCATTGCGGTGACCGCAATTATTCAAGTGAAAACCGTAAGTTGACTGATCTTTTTCTGTTAATTTCCGTATTTTCAGGGATTCGTTCTTTCTCCTCCATCCATTCTGATATATGACGTTGAAGATTGATGGTTCTCCTTGGCCCAAACGCACCTGCAAACTACTATAAAAGGGGGCCAAAGTCGGAGGTTTGATCATCATTCGAAGCGCAGAAGTCTTCTCGCAGTCCATCATTTCCATCTGTTTTCCTTTGCCGTCTGTTGGAGTGAGAGTCTCAGCTGTTGGAATCGATAATCTGATAGGAAGGAGAGAAGATTCTTCTTCTCTCTCGATTGGATTCATCCAAGCAAGGCTGATCTTTCATCCCCTTCATTCGAGGCGACTGCCACGAAGCTTTCCAGCATCTCTTTATTGTTTTCCTGTCTTCCTCTTCTGTTTTACATTCTGCTTCGTGCTGTTCTTTTCCTAAGTAGCTAGATTAGTTTATTTCGTTGCTTTCTGTCTTGTGGCTATTTACTTTACAACTTTCATCTGTTCAACAAACAATTCCAGTAATCGAAGTTCATTTCTGCATTTCTCATTTCCTATTTTCTGCTACGGGTTTTGCTTTCTGTTTTAAGCACATTTCCTTTCTAAGCATGTCTATCTTATCTGCCATGTCTGTTCTCTATATATCCATGAGTAGCTAAGTCACTTAGGGGCATGCTAATGACAGAACTATAGGCTAAAAAACGTGAATCAAGTAGGCAGTTTAACACTCGAACATTGATTGTATGTAAGCTTCATCCCACGGGCAATTTCGATTGGCCATCCATTTTGTCCAAAGAACTCCTAACCTCTGGAAGGAGTAAGAGTTCAGAGTCATATAATCATGCTAGCCTTTCATGGTAATCAGGAAACGGCCTAGGAATAGGCGTTTCCCTAGTACAAACTAAACACTCCTGCTTAAATAAGATGCTTGAGACCTTACTTTGAAGTCGAGTAAACTTAAGACTCTAATGCATGGAATCGGACGATACTTGAGATAGAGTGAGTTTGATGTATAGAGAGTTGATCCAAAGCTTGATAATCGTAATAAACTGCCTATAGGATAGTCATTAGTAGCCCTTAATTCGCCCATTTACACACTTTTGCTGTTGAGTTAATTGCGGATTAATTGCGGTTCTCGCAATTCTGCTAAGTTGCATTCTGTTTAGCTGTTTTCTTCCTCGTTTATTAATTCCATCTCTTGTCCTTTGCATCTAATTTCAACTTGCATTTGTTTATGTTATATCCCTTTATACATTCAGCAAAAATTAGATAATTAAAAACCAATCTTACCCCATCAAATTCATCCCATCTTTCTTAACAATCACACTTCGCGAATAGCTAAAAATGAGTCTCTGTGGAAAAAACGAATGAAATATACTTACTACTTGCTGTGAGACCATGTATGCTTGCATGTTCTAAGTGCTCTCTCTACCCTCTTGCATATTTATCTTTACACATTGAGCACGCAACAAGTTTTTGGCGCCGCTGCCGGGGACTTATTTTAAGTGAAAACGAAGTCTGTTAAGTCTGAAACATCAAGTTATTTTCCATTGAATTTGATCCATTTTTCATTTCTTTTTCAGGTACCATTTAGGGTAGTTTATGAATGAGACTCCATCTAGTGATCTAGAGTTCAACCCTGAGCCCGAGAGATTACTTAGAGCTAGGAATAGAGCCAAGAAACGTCTCTTTAAACAAACCCTTTTACCTCCAATCATTGCAGAGACTACAATTCCTCCGCAATTACCTCAAGAAGAAATGGCTGGAGTAAATCAAAACCTGGTGCCTGTCACTCGCAATCCCATTGAAATAGCGAATGACAAGGATAGCGCCATCCTTTCATATTTAGTACCTATGCCTGGGGAGCTGAACCCCAGCATAATCCGTCCTGAAATCACTGCCAACTCATTCGAGTTAAAGCCAGTGATGTTCCAAATGTTGTCCACTGTGGGACAATTCTTTGGAATAGAAAATGAGGACCCCCATAACCACCTTAGGAACTTCTTAGGAGTTAGTGACACATTCCTAATCCCTGGAGTTTCCCAAGAAGCCCTGAGGCTATATCTTTTCCCTTACTCTTTAAGGGACAAAGCCAAAACATGGTTAAATTCTTTACCCTCAGGATCTGTCCTCAATTGGACAGATTTAGCAGAAAAATTCCTAGTCAAATATTTCCCACGAGATAGGAATTCGACCTTTCGTGATGATATCATAAAATTCAAACAAGCTCCAAGTGAGTCTCTTCACGAAGCTTGGACAAGATTCAAAGACCTTCTCATTAAATGTCCACACCATGGCATTCCATGGTGTATCCAAATAGAAGTCTTCTTTAAAGGATGCAACCCCAGCACCAGACAAGTTTTAAATTCATCTGCTGGAGGTTCCATGTTGTCCAAGAGTTACAACGAAGCTTATGAGATCTTGGAGAAGATCTCAACATCTCATTGTAGGTGGTCAGACGATCCTGTAGAGCCAACTAGAGCTCAAGACAAGGATGCTCTAAGCGCCATGAGCACCCAAATAAATGCCCTGACCAACTTAGTCAAGCAAATGGCTCAGGCCAATCTCCAAACCAGTGCCAATACCGCCACAGCCATGTCAATGGGCACCCAACCAAGTCAAGGCGAGGCACCAATCTGTGGATTCTGTGGGGAAGGGCACCCTTATGAATACTGCCCTGGGAATCCATCCTCGGTCTGCTATGTAGGAAGCCAGCAGCAGCCAAGGAACAACCCATACTCACAAACTTACAATCCTGGCTGGAGAAATGATAACTCCATTTTGGAGCTATTAAATACGTCCTAATCATAGCTAAAGTCCGCTTTCAATTGATTAAATGTATCTCTTTTGTAGGAGAAAAGCGGCAAAGAGCTCGTGCGTCCATTGGGCATGTTCGAGCGCTTAAAGCAGAGTTTTAGCGCCCCGGGAATGCATCGGGAAGAGGGGAATTTGTTCCGTGAAGAAACGGGCCAAAACAGCCGTGGAGAGGCAAAGCATCAGCCCCAAACCCGAGAGCCAGCGTCGAGCTACAGCGTCGAGACGCTGGCTCGACGCTGGAAAAACCCGAGAGCAAGCGTCGAGTGATAGCGTCGAGACGCTAGCTCGACGCTGCCCTGGCGTCGAGACCCTGCTTGGCGTCGAGACGCTCCGGAGGAGGCGCGCGCAGGAAATTCATCGGGGCAGCGTCGCGACGCTGGCCTTGCGTCGCGACGCCAGCGCGCGCGCGCGCGGATTACTTAGGGCACAGCGTCGAGACGCTGGCCTAGCGTCTCGACGCTACGACGAAGGCAGTAGCTTAAGGACGATTTTTCTGCACATTTTTCATAATCTTCTCCAAGCTTTTTCTTCTTCTTCTTCCAACCGATTTGGACGATTCTTCTTCCCTTCTTCCCCATTTTCTCTCTACTTTCCGTGGAGCTCCGCCATTGTTGGCATGCGAGTGAGCTCCACTTCCCTTTTGTAATAGATAGATGAACTCCTCCATGGTCGTTGTTGGAGCGGGATTGACAAACCGCGCCATGAGCGGCTAAGGTAAGGGTGAACGGTTTGGGAATGGTTTAGGAGGATTTTGTTAGATGATTTGGTTCTGATAATCTGAGTTTTGAATTATGCATATTGGGTTCTGTTTAGTTGCATTTGTCTACTTTGCTTAATCCAGCGCGCATGTTTAATTTCGACGATTGACACTCGAGTAATTATGCATGTTGTGTATGTTAAAGAGTAGCGATGCCGTGCCTCTCACTGCTCGACTAAGTAACACAGGTAGATGAAATTAAATCGAAGTATTAAGCCGTGTAGGATAGTTGTTGATTGCATACAGCGTTTGCGGGCAATCTACTAGCAATTAGAATTCACGCTTAAATGTTCGTCGCGGTTAGCTAGTGACTGTCTAGATTTACCTTAGGGCTGATCACCTTGATGTAAGCTTAGATAACGTGTAATTAGAACTGTGTGGTCTAATTAAAATCCATGGAGTCGGCTACTTTGGGGCTTCTCTGGTAGTCGTCCGCGTGTATAATGAACTGAATACCATGATTTTAGCATTAAAGGATGAACCGAATTTGTCTAACAATTGATCCCGAAACTCCCCAAACCGTGCACACGTTCTCTACATATTATTTCTTTTTTTTTCGTTAGCTTCCTTATTATTTTCCCTCTGCATGATTAAAACCCCCCGTTACCAATTAATCAATTAAATCCCAACTTTACTAGTAAATTCATTCTCCTATTCCTTGGATCGACCCTGTTACCACTGGCTGCAAAGCCTTGGCAATAGGCATTATAAATTTATTTTGGCAAGCCTCGACAGCTTGAGTTTATAGCGATAATTCAAAAATATCGTTACCAAAATTGGCGCCGTTGCCGGGGAATAGGCAATTGTTTGAATTTATGATTGGAGTTTGAATTTGATTTATTGATGGTTGACTGAAAATTTTTTCTGTTTGTATGTTGTATGTTTAGATTTTTGTTTGTGTATGACCCGTTCCTCTGAGGGTAGTTTGCAGTATATTCCTGAGATTGACAGAGAGGAGCGGCGGTTACGTAGAGAAGCCCGGGAGGGGCAAGGAACGTTTGAAAGAGAAGAAGGCAATCCCTTCTTGTTTGACGAGATGGCGCAAGGTGAAGCGCCACGGACACTGAAGCAACTGGCAGCGCCAGACCTGAACCTGCAGCCTTTGTGCATTAACTACCCCGTGGTAGCAGGTAACTTTGAGCTTAAATCTGGTTTAATTCACCAGTTACCTTCTTTCCATGGAAATGCAGGTGAGGACGCGAACAAGCATTTGATGGAGTTCCATTGCGTCTGCGCGGGGATGAAGCCCGCAGGGGTCACGGAAGAGCAGCTGAATATGAGGGCATTCCCCTTCACGCTCAAGGACAAAGCCAAGGATTGGCTGTATTATTTGCCTTCCGGATCCATCACCACGTGGCAGGATATGAAGCGGGTGTTTTTGGAGAAATACTTTCCCGCATCCCTAGCCACCACCCTGCGGAAGAGGATTTATGGGATCACCCAGGATGTAGGTGAGTCCCTGCATGAGTATTGGGAACGATTTGGGCGCCTGTGCGCGAGTTTCCCACACCACCAGATCGCCGATCAGCTGCTCATACAGTATTTTTATGAGGGGATGACGCCCCACGACAGGCAGATGATCGATGCAGCGAGTGGAGGGGCACTGATTGACAAGACCCCAGTTGAGGCCAAGCAGCTCATTGCAAATATGGCTACCAACTCGCAGCAGTTTGGGATCAGGGGGCAAGGACAAGTGCACAGCGTGGCTCAGAGCCATGAGATGTCTGAAATGAGGGCCCAGGTGGCCGAGATAGGAAGTATGTTGAAGAAAATTGTTGGAGGACAATGCGAAGAGGCGGAGGTCAATGCAATCGGGGGGTATGCTTCCAACCCAAGGAAGTATGATCCATATGCTAACACTTACAACCCCGGTTGGCGTGACCATCCTAACTTCAGCTATGGGAACAGGGAAGGACAAACTCGCTTCCAAGGCCAGTCCCAGGATAGGCCTAACTCTTCCACCCAAGCTCAAGCTTCGAGCTCCTCCAGCTCACTTGAAGAGATGGTCAGGACCATCGTGACTAGCACCAGCCAGTTCCAGAAAGAGGCTCGCGAGGAGCTTAATTCTCATAAGGCAGAGCTGCAGAATTTGAACAAGCAGCTGACACAAATGGCGGTGTCTATTAGTAAGATCGAGAGCAAGAGCTCGGGGAAGCTTCCTTCCCAAACTACAGTAAACTCATGTGAAAACGTGAGTGCCATTCAGCTGCGCAGTGGGAAGTCACTTTCCACCAGAGCTGCGAAGGAAGCCACGGACAGCCTGAACGAGTCCGCCCCGACTGCTCTTGAGACTCAGAATGAGAAAAGAAATGAGAAGGTCAGTGTACCTGTGGATGTTGCCAAAGCACCATTCCCGAGTAGGCTTGCGAAGCCTACTTTGGAATCCGATGACGAGGAGGTCCTTCGAACCTTCCAGAAGGTGATGGTGAATATCCCGCTCCTAGAGGCAGTCAGTCAAGTGCCCAAATATGCAAAATTCTTAAGGAGCTGGTGCACTACGAAGAGGAAGTCCAGAGGGACTGAGAAAAAGAAAGAGAACGTCTCTGCCTTACTCCCAGGTACGTTGCCTGCAAAGTGCAACGATCCAGGTACCTTTACTATCCCTTGCACTATAGGTAGTAAGGTTGTTCATAATGCCATGTTAGACCTAGGAGCCTCTGTTAATGTTATGTCTTATGCATTATATCGTGAACTGAATTTGAATGAAATGCATGAATGTAATGTTTCTGTTCAGTTGGCTAATGGGTCGAGCATCTGTCCTAGGGGGAAGGTAGAGGATGTTTTAGTTAGAGTTGGGAATATGACGTTTCCCGCTGATTTCCTTATTTTAGATATGAAAGAAAATTCATTGCATGCTTCGTCCTCCATGTTGTTAGGACGTCCCTTTCTTAAGACCGCTAGGGTCAAAATCGATGTGTATAAGGGCGTTGTTTCTCTGGAGTTTGATGATACTTTGCATGAATTCTCTTTATTTGGAAAGTCTGCTGGAAATGTATCTGTTTGTGAGCATGATGAGAATGGGAGTCTACCCTCGCGCTTGAGGGATGGTTCCCATGTCTCTGTTAAAATTTCTGATTTGAATTTTTTGGATGATACTGCTGGCTTTTGCACTAACATGTCTGATATTCACGTGCCCGAGGCACGAAGAGTGCAAAACAATTTTCAGGTGGATGGTGGAAAAGGTGTGGCCTTGGACAAGTATGGATCGTCCCCCGCACCTACAGACTATGGATGAGTCTGTTGAGAGAATACAGTCGAGCAACCGACTTTAAAAATTCTGCGCTTCTCGGAGGCACCCGAGTGTTGAACTGTTTTTTGTGCTTTAGTTTAGTTTTATCGCTTTTTAGTATTAATTTAGCTTGCTGTTTTTTTTTAGGGAATCAAGGAAGAGAGGGCAATTTTGGGCTCTGATGCGTTCGTGCGCCGCTTCCTCGCCCTCGCCAGTTTCACAAAGAGTCAGGGAAGTGTATTTCTTCTTCCCTTTTACTTCTTGTATCTGACTGATTGGCATTGAGGACAATGCCAAATTTTGAAGTTGGGGGTGGAGTAGCCCGTTGGATGTGCATGTGTAGTTTGTTGAGAAGTGTTATAAAGATATTGAAGTGCTTGGGACTCTGTTTACTGTTTTCTGACTGTGATAGCCTAGGAAATGCATGTTGGAATTCTGAGCATGTTCATAATCGAGTTTTTGCATGAGTTTTGTGTTTATTAGGTTCATGTCAAAAATTTTAAAATTTTTTCTGTTGCTCCCTTGCACTCATCGCGCACTTAGCAACTTCTCCTTAGATTCCGTAAGCTTTGTTTATCGCATGCTTAGCTAATTCTCGTTGTCACCCCGAAAGGCACCCTTAGGTAGCTTGTTGCATGAGAGTTAGTAGCCAATTAATTGAGGAAGCATGTGCTTAGCCTAATGTAAAAAAAAAAAATAGAAAAGCATGTTTAGTAGAAAAGTTCCTCTCGAGGCGCTCCTCCTTCTTATTTGCGCTTAAAAGAAGTGAGCGTTAGTCCTTAAAAACGTGAAGTTTTATGCATGAATTTGACGTGTTAGGCAACTCGAGTAGGAAAGAAAAAGAAATGAAGGGTGGTTCAAAGAACCCAAATAAAAAGAGTACAAAGTACTTTTAAAAAGAAAAAGAATGAGAAAATAATTAGGTCTCTTAATTTGTTTCTCTCTCTCGTGTAAGTCAAGTGTAGCTGTTCTTAAACGCTAGAAGTAGGGGGAAAACGGGATGTGCGTTGCATGTTGGTTTTTCGGGTTTACGTGAGTTTAGGAGTAGTTGTCTAGCACACACACACGTTAGGGGACAAGAGTTAATTTTTGATATGTCCTAGTTAATACATGAACAAAATGCTTCCATGATTATGCTCGTGTTTAAATTTCAATATGCATGGAGGTTTGAGTTAGAATGCATGTAATCGCGTCCTTAGAGTCAATGTCTTTGTAGTGCTTGCTCGAGGACTAGCAATGTTTAAGTTGGGGGTGTTTGATAACTCCATTTTGGAGCTATTAAATACGTCCTAATCATAGCTAAAGTCCGCTTTCAATTGATTAAATGTATCTCTTTTGTAGGAGAAAAGCGGCAAAGAGCTCGTGCGTCCATTGGGCATGTTCGAGCGCTTAAAGCAGAGTTTTAGCGCCCCGGGAATGCATCGGGAAGAGGGGAATTTGTTCCGTGAAGAAACGGGCCAAAACAGCCGTGGAGAGGCAAAGCATCAGCCCCAAACCCGAGAGCCAGCGTCGAGCTACAGCGTCGAGACGCTGGCTCGACGCTGGAAAAACCCGAGAGCAAGCGTCGAGTGATAGCGTCGAGACGCTAGCTCGACGCTGCCCTGGCGTCGAGACCCTGCTTGGCGTCGAGACGCTCCGGAGGAGGCGCGCGCAGGAAATTCATCGGGGCAGCGTCGCGACGCTGGCCTTGCGTCGCGACGCCAGCGCGCGCGCGCGCGGATTACTTAGGGCACAGCGTCGAGACGCTGGCCTAGCGTCTCGACGCTACGACGAAGGCAGTAGCTTAAGGACGATTTTTCTGCACATTTTTCATAATCTTCTCCAAGCTTTTTCTTCTTCTTCTTCCAACCGATTTGGACGATTCTTCTTCCCTTCTTCCCCATTTTCTCTCTACTTTCCGTGGAGCTCCGCCATTGTTGGCATGCGAGTGAGCTCCACTTCCCTTTTGTAATAGATAGATGAACTCCTCCATGGTCGTTGTTGGAGCGGGATTGACAAACCGCGCCATGAGCGGCTAAGGTAAGGGTGAACGGTTTGGGAATGGTTTAGGAGGATTTTGTTAGATGATTTGGTTCTGATAATCTGAGTTTTGAATTATGCATATTGGGTTCTGTTTAGTTGCATTTGTCTACTTTGCTTAATCCAGCGCGCATGTTTAATTTCGACGATTGACACTCGAGTAATTATGCATGTTGTGTATGTTAAAGAGTAGCGATGCCGTGCCTCTCACTGCTCGACTAAGTAACACAGGTAGATGAAATTAAATCGAAGTATTAAGCCGTGTAGGATAGTTGTTGATTGCATACAGCGTTTGCGGGCAATCTACTAGCAATTAGAATTCACGCTTAAATGTTCGTCGCGGTTAGCTAGTGACTGTCTAGATTTACCTTAGGGCTGATCACCTTGATGTAAGCTTAGATAACGTGTAATTAGAACTGTGTGGTCTAATTAAAATCCATGGAGTCGGCTACTTTGGGGCTTCTCTGGTAGTCGTCCGCGTGTATAATGAACTGAATACCATGATTTTAGCATTAAAGGATGAACCGAATTTGTCTAACAATTGATCCCGAAACTCCCCAAACCGTGCACACGTTCTCTACATATTATTTCTTTTTTTTTCCGTTAGCTTCCTTATTATTTTCCCTCTGCATGATTAAAACCCCCCGTTACCAATTAATCAATTAAATCCCAACTTTACTAGTAAATTCATTCTCCTATTCCTTGGATCGACCCTGTTACCACTGGCTGCAAAGCCTTGGCAATAGGCATTATAAATTTATTTTGGCAAGCCTCGACAGCTTGAGTTTATAGCGATAGTTCAAAAATATCGTTACCAAGAAACCACCCTAACCTATCATGGGGTGGCCAACAAAGCACTAACCAAAATTCTAACCAACCTAGACCGAGTGGAACACCTGGTTTCACTCCCCAACATAACCAGTCAATGTACCAAAAACCTTACAATCAACCTGTAGGATCTTCTGTAGAAAACCTACTCAAGGAATATATAGCTAAGAATGATGCTACTCTTCAGAGCCAGCAAGCTACTCTTAGGAGCCTGGAAAACCAAATAGGCCAATTAGCCAATGAACTTAAAAGTAGGCCCCAAGGTAGACTCCCTGCTGACACCGAGGTACCAAGGAGAGATGGCAAGGAACAAGTTCAAGCAATTGAACTTAGGAGTGGAAGACCGTTGGTGAGCAACACAAAGGACACACCAAAGAGAGTAGAGAACACTGAGTCTAGTGCTCCATTGGAGTCTCTGCCAAACCAAGGTCCACCACCGACTAGCACATCAGGAGCCAGGCTAGAGCCAATTGTTGAGGACATAGAAGAAATTCCAAGGCCTCCACCTATCCTAAGGCGCCCTGACGTGCCTGCTTATGTGCCACCACCTCCATACCCTCGAAGACTTAAGAAGAAGCAGGAACAGGAAGTTCATTTTAATAAATTCTTAGAAATACTTAAGCAAGTGCATGTTAACATTCCTTTTGTAGAGGTTTTACAATCGATGCCTTCTTATGTAAAGTTCTTGAAGGATATTATTACTAACAAAAAAATAATTGGTGAGTTTGAAACAGTAAACCTCACCGAGGAGTGCAGTGCCATCCTCCAGAACAAGCTGCCCAAGAAGGAGAAGGATCCTGGTTCCTTCACCTTACCTGTAGAACTTGGAGGCAAGCACGTGGGCAGAGCGCTTTGTGACCTGGGCGCCAGCATAAATCTCATGCCCCTGTCCCTATTCCGCCAGTTGGGAATAGGAGAAGCACGTCCAACTACTGTCACTTTACAACTAGCAGACAGATCCATCGCATATCCAGAAGGTAAGATTGAGGATATTCTAGTTAAAGTTGACAAATTCATTTTCCTTGCAGATTTCATTGTCCTGGACTATGAGGCAGACAAGGAGGTACCCATCCTGCTAGGTAGACCATTTCTAGCCACAGGTAGGGCACTAATAGATGTTCAAAAAGGTGAGTTAACTATGAGGGTTCATGATGAAGAGGTAAAATTTAGTGTTTACAAAGCTTTAAGGTATCCCTCTGATTCTGAGTCTTGTGCTAGCATGGATGTTGTTGACTCACTAATGGAAGAACAATTAGAGCATGTACTGTTGACCAAGCATGCTAGTGAATATGTACAAGTAGATGTAGCTGACTTAAATGTATCTGACATAATGAATATGCCTGTAGATAAACCTCAACATGTATGTATGAATGTAGATTTAACTGATAGAACTGTAACTCCTTTAAAGCCCTCCATTGAGCATCCACCTCTTTTAGAACTGAAACCACTACCTACTCACCTCAAATATGCATATTTAGGAGATAATGACACGCTGCCTGTAATTATTTCTTCTAAGCTAAGTGAACAGCATGAGGTTGATTTAATTTTACTGCTTAAGCAACATAGGAAGGCTATAGCGTGGACTATTGCTGATATTCGAGGCATTAGCCCTTCTTATTGCATGCACAAAATTATATTAGAGGAAGAGCACACACCTAGGGTAGATCACCAGCGTAGGTTAAACCCCTCTATGAAAGAGGTAGTGAAAAAAGAAATAATAAAGTGGTTAGATGCAGGAGTGATTTTCCCCATAGCTAGTAGCCAGTGGGTGAGCCCCATCCAATGTGTACCTAAGAAGGGGGGAATAACTGTGGTAGTCAATGAGAACAACGAACTGATTCCAACAAGGACTGTCACAGGGTGGAGAGTATGTATGGATTACAGAAAATTAAATAAAGAAACTAAAAAAGACCATTTCCCTATACCGTTTATTGACCAGATGCTAGACAGAATAGCTGGTAGAGCCTACTATTGTTTTTTAGATGGGTATTCGGGCTATAATCAAATTACTATAGACCCTAAGGATCAAGAGAAGACTACCTTCACTTGCCCTTTTGGAACGTTTGCCTTCCGCAGAATGCCTTTTGGCTTATGCAATGCACCGGCGACTTTCCAAAGGTGCATGATGGCAATCTTCTCTGAGTTGGATGAGTCCATGATAGAAATATTCATGGATGACTTCTCAGTCTTTGGGGACTCATTTAAAACCTGTCTAGAAAACTTAGGACAAGTCCTGACTAGGTGTGAGGAGACCAACCTAGTCCTAAATTGGGAAAAGTGCCATTTTATGGTAGATGAAGGGATTGTCTTAGGACATAGAGTGTCAAGGGCAGGTGTAGAAGTGGATAGGGCAAAAATAGAGATCATAGAGAAGTTGGTAGAGCCCCAGAATGTCAAGGCTATTAGGAGTTTCTTAGGGCATGCTGGCTTCTACAGAAGGTTCATTAAGGACTTCTCTAAGATAGCCAAGCCTCTGTGCGAGCTTCTAGAGCTAAATGGACCATTTATTTTCTCTAAGGAATGTGTAGTAGCTTGGAAAACCCTTAAGGAAGCACTGGTCACAGCACCAATCATAGTAGGACCAAATTGGGATCTCCCATTTGAGATGCTATGTGATGCCAGTGACTATGCTGTAGGAGTCATGTTAGGACAGAAGATTGACAAGCTCACACACCCTGTCTATTATGCTAGTAAGACCTTGAATGAGGCTCAATGTAATTATACAACTACTGAGAAAGAGATGCTTGCTGTAGTATTTGCTTGTGAAAAATTTAGAAATTACATTGTAGGCACTAGGACCATTGTATATACTGACCATTCTGCTTTAAAATATCTTATGAGAAAGGCTGATGCTAAGCCTAGACTGATTAGATGGGTGTTATTGCTGCAGGAATTTGATTTGGACATTCGGGACAAGAAAGGTTGTGAAAATGTGGTTGCAGATCACCTGTCTCGATTGCAGCACAATTGCGAAAAAATTGCGGAGACCGCAATTTCTGATGCTTTCATAGATGAACATATTTTTGCTTTGGCTCATCGTGATAACGATGAGGAACCGTGGTTCGCTGACATTGCTAACTTCCGTGCATCACAGGTACTACCAGTGTTCAAGGGAGGACAAGAGAAGAAGCGGTTCCTGCATGAAGCAAGGAAATTCATCTGGGATGACCCCACACTTTACAGAACCTGTGCTGATGGCTTGCTGAGGAAATGTGTTTCAGCTGCTGAAGCAAAGTCTGTGCTGCAGCACTGTCATTCATCTCCTTATGGTGGACACTTTGGTGGCCAAAGGACAGCTGCGAAGGTATTTCAGAGTGGCTACTACTGGCCAACAATCTTCAAGGACGCCAACAACTATGCCCACAACTGTGACGAGTGCCAAAGGACAGGTAACCTCAGTCGCAAGGATGAGATGCCCCTCACCTACATCTTAGAGTTGGAGCTCTTTGATGTGTGGGGCATTGATTTCATGGGACCATTCCCTCCATCATCAGGTAACCTGTACATTTTAGTAGCAGTAGACTACGTGTCCAAGTGGGTAGAAGCTAAAGCATGTCCTAATAATGATGCTAAAACAGTCACTAACTTCTTGCATAGGCACATTTTCACTAGATTTGGGACTCCTCGTGCTATCATTAGTGATGAGGGGTCACATTTCATTAATAAGGCTATGGAGAAGATATTGGCTAAGTATAACATTAGACATAGGGTAGCTACTCCCTATCACCCACACTCGAATGGTCAAGCTGAAATTTCCAATAGGGAGATAAAGAACATCCTAGAAAAGGTAGTTAAACCTAATAGAAAAGACTGGTCATTTAAGCTTGAGGATGCACTTTGGGCTTATAGAACAGCATATAAGACACCCTAGGCATGTCTCCCTATAGGTTGGTGTATGGCAAGGCTTGCCACTTGCCACTTGAGTTGGAAAACAAGGCATTTTGGGCCATGAAAGAATTGAATTTTTGTGTAAAGGATGCGGGGACATTGAGATCTTTGCAGCTACATGAGCTTGATGAGCTTAGGCATATGGCCTATGAGAATGCCAAAATGTATAAAGAAAAGACCAAAATATGGCACGACAGTAGACTCAGGATCAGAGACTTTAGGAAAGGCCAACTTGTACTCTTATTTAACTCACGATTAAAGTTATTTCCAGGCAAACTAAAGTCTAGATGGTCGGGTCCATTTGTTGTTACTAATGTCTTTGTTCATGGTGCAATAGAGATAAAAAACTTGCAGCAAGGTCAGCCATTTATGGTCAATGGTGCTAGGTTGAAGCACTACTATGAGGAAGGAGATGTGAAGACTCTCTCGGCCTTCCTCTTGACTGAAGCATGACAAAAAGAACGAGAGAGAACGAGTGGTTACTGTGCTCGTTTAGTCAAGGCCAATGCCTTAGTTTATTTTTTCTGTTTTTCCGGTTATCGTTTATATGTTTTGTGGTGTAATTTTAATTGCGTATTTAATGTTTGTTTTGTTTGTTTTTACAAGGATTCGAAAGAGGGGATCAAGGAGAGTAAATCCCACTTTAAAAATCAAGAAACGGTTGAGCCAAATAAAAGATACGGGCGATCAAAGATTGAGATTTTGATGAAATAATATCCCTAGAATTGCGCTAAAATTGCTGGATCCGCAAAAAAGAGCCGTTGGGATTTTATCCGTTGCCTTTATATCCGTTGGAAGCCGCTCGATCGTTACGATTATCTCTCTCTTTGCTCTCCAAGAATTCAGCGATTCTCTCCATCTTTGATTCTTCTCCCAAGATCTTCAAGAATCAGCAATGGTGTTCACACGAGCGGAAAGATCTGCAGCGAAGAAGAAGGCTGATGACGCAGCTGAGGCGGCTGCGAGGGAAGCGCTTCTCACCCTTGCAGACGATGGTGCCGTTCGCACCGGTCCCCTTCCCAAGCTTCCTATTCGTAGGAAGAAGTGGAGGGTGGTCACTGAGATCCCTGCTGGACCATCTGAGCCAGTGGGCACGCCCAAGAAACGCCGGTGGAGTGTCACGACGGCCGCCGAACCAAGCACAGCAAAGACTCCCTCTGTGGAGAGTCAAGAAACTGATCGTGCTTCCCACGAGTCAGCCAAAGAAGGTTCGTCGCCGTCTGCATCACCTGCGCGCAGCCCTCTCCCATCTGAACCAGTGCCAAGCGCAGAGTCGTCACCGCCTGCACAGAGCGCCGAGTTGTCTCCAGCACCTCAAAGTTCTGATCCGACGCCTGCAGCAGCGCAGAGCCCTGAGCTGCCATCTTCGCCACTAAGTTCTGCGCAGACACCATCAGCAGAGCACAATTCTCCACGGCCTGATCCTGAATTCCCTTATGGGGATTATCAGGAGTCTACGCAAGGCAGTGGAGATGCTGGGGAAGAAGAAGTCTTCTCTCCTATGAGGGAAGACAGCCCTGCCGAGCCTGCACAGCAGGACGATTCTATGGAAGAAACGTTGGGGGCATGCCTCCAGCAGATCAATATCAAGGCCAGGCTCAAAAAGAAGAAGAAGGCCACGATTGGCAAGGCCAAGAAGTTGAAGAAAAAGAAGGCCAAGAAGGTGCCCTCGGCGGACAAAGAGAGTACTGAGCCTTCGCTCAAACGCCTCAAGGTGGAGGCTGCCGAATCATCCAAACCAGCAGACAAGGGGAAGGCTAAACTCTACCCTGAAGACGAACCTCAGTCAGTGAGGTATGTCTCGTCTGACGCTGAATCCAGGGGTGCTGAGTTGAGGAAGAGAGACCTGTTGCACGAGAAAGGTTTCCTCGACCGACTCGCTGACCTGCCGCAGTTCTTGCGCGCAGGAGTGATCAACCATGGCTGGGAAGAATTCTGCAGACCGCCTAATCCAGCCTACACGAGCATGGTGTACGATTTCTACGCCAATGTGCTCAGCCCTGAGGATGGCCTATCTGTGGTCAGAGGGGTGGAAGTTGATTTCTCAGCCAAGGCCATCAATGAAGCCTTTGGTCTCAAGGGCCAAGCGCACACAGATTATGCACGGATAGTTGATGAGCCGACTGAGGCCGTGCTGGAAGAGGCCATTCGCACAATTGGCCAGCCTGAAGCAGCGTGGACTGTCTCACGCAATGGGAGGCACACCTTAATGAGTGCCAATCTGACAGCAAAGGCAGCTGTTTGGTTTGCCTTTGTGAGGAGAAAGCTGTCCCCTGTGACTCACGAGACAACAATCAACCAGAGTAGATCACTGCTGGTTTATGCCATCATGCGCGGTCTCACGGTCAATGTGGGGGAGATCATGTCAGCTGCCATTGCTGAATGCGCCAGAAAAGGTAAGGGGCCATTATTTTTCCCCAACACTATAACAAAATTGTGTTTGCTTGCAGGAGTTCCCACCGAGCGCTTGGAGCAGCAGATGCCGTACACAGGCCATTTGGAGCTGCCTGCGAACCTGAGGCTGAGAAGAAAGGGGAATATGGAGTTTGAGTTGGATAGGCTGGCTGCTGAACAGTCCCTATCCATGGCCTGCTTAATGGACATGCAGAGGAGAATGGCTCAATGGGCCAATTATGCGCAGGCGAGGGACAAAGAAGTTGCAGACCAGTTGGGGTGCATCTTCCCGGACTTCCCCACCAACCTCCTAACTCCATGGGTGCCCCCACGACCAAGGCAACCAGATGAGGATGATGAGAATTGAGTGCTGGTTTGAAGTGCACTAAAGGGAGTATTGCTGTTCCCTTAGGAAAAAAAGACAATTTTCTGCTTTCTGATAGGATATTGTGAATTATGCTGTTTTGTGTTCAATTTTTGATCTGTTTTTAATGTTTAGTTTTATGCTTTTTCTTTTGCTTAGTCTAGTCTGATGTTAGCTGAATAGGTAGGATAGTTTAGTTTTATTTTTAGGATGCATGAGTAACAGGAAAAAGCATGCTAGGGGCCTGAATCAATGTTATATCTGCCCGGATTGAATTGTGAAATAATTGCGGTTCCCGCAATTTTTGTGACTGATTGCATGTTTTGGACTGTCTGTTTAGTTAGGCTGTGATCTGTTAAATTCTATCTTTTGCTGCTAGCATGACTACCTTATATAGCTGATCTTGAAGCATGCTGGATGAGTGTCATAGGACACCCTTTGATAGTTTAAATTTGCCTCTGAATAGTGCTCAGCATGCATAAACCATAAGTCCTTAAAACTTTCTGTTATGTTCAAATTTTCTGCTGCTGGGATAGTTGCTTTTAGAATGTTTTGCCTATGCCTAGGATTTTTAAATTCTCTTTGTTTTACTTTGGACTAGATGCTTCTAGGATAGTTTGGGGGTATGCCACCTCAGACACTCATTGGGGACAATGAGTAGTTGAAGTTTGGGGGAGGCCACCCTAGGCCTAGGAACATTCCTCTCTTCCTTAGGACATAAGCATTCTTCTTCTCCTAAAAAAAAAAATTTTTGTGATAAATAGAAAAAGTGAAAAATAGAATAAAGAGGGGAGTCTTTCTCAAGTTGCTGAGTAATCAGTGCCAAGTGTGTAAACCACAAGTGGCATTGCATCAAAAGGCAAACCAAGGGGAGACTCCACCTAAGTAAAAAAAAGGGAAAAAGGAGAAATAGGGGAAGAAGAATGTATGCTTGGGAGTTATAATCTTGTGGCTTAGATGTCCTATGTAAAAAGAACTTTGATCCTTAATGAGCTAAGCACAAGGTTGTAGCTTTTAGGTTTGTCTAGGGAGATGAATGTATATCCAATGTAGTGATGCCAGGGTTTAGGTTGTTCTCTAAAAGTACCACTGTCACCGTTAATACTAAGACTGGCATGACTCTAAGGAATCCTAGACACATTAAAAATAAGCTAGAAGCATGTACTGAGTCTGGAGTAAAGCTTGGTAGAATTTGAAACCTTAGGGATAATAGCATGATATCATAAAAGTAGTTAGATCAGTAGTAGGGGGTTAACAAAAGCAGCGGGTATAGTAGGCAGGTGAAGTCAGAAGAAGCTGGATAAGAGGTTAGTTCTAAACTTAGAAGTGTGTCACAGGACAGCACTGCTAGAGATAGGGCTATAGGGGAGTCGGTAAGTAGTTAAAGAAGATAAAATAACAGCCTAGGTAAGTCCTTAGTATGCTTGAGGACAAGCAAAGCCTTAAGTTTGGGGGTGTGTTAAGTCTCTGAAAGTGACTTATTTAGGACCCATTTAGCTTAAGAAGATGTACACATTTAGGTGTTTTTGTTAGCATTTAGCCTAAACCTATGCTTTAATATGAGAATTAGAAGAAGGTAGCTAAGTTAGGACTTATGCACAATAGGTAGAAAAAGGGTTGAAAACCGAAGGAAAAGAATGAAAAATGAGCATTGCGAATGAATTGCGAAATCATTGCGGTGACCGCAATTATTCAAGTGAAAACCGTAAGTTGACTGATCTTTTTCTGTTAATTTCCGTATTTTCAGGGATTCGTTCTTTCTCCTCCATCCATTCTGATATATGACGTTGAAGATTGATGGTTCTCCTTGGCCCAAACGCACCTGCAAACTACTATAAAAGGGGGCCAAAGTCATTCGAAGCGCAGAAGTCTTCTCGCAGTCCATCATTTCCATCTGTTTTCCTTTGCCGTCTGTTGGAGTGAGAGTCTCAGCTGTTGGAATCGATAATCTGATAGGAAGGAGAGAAGATTCTTCTTCTCTCTCGATTGGATTCATCCAAGCAAGGCTGATCTTTCATCCCCTTCATTCGAGGCGACTGCCACGAAGCTTTCCAGCATCTCTTTATTGTTTTTCTGTCTTCCTCTTCTGTTTTACATTCTGCTTCGTGCTGTTCTTTTCCTAAGTAGCTAGATTAGTTTATTTCGTTGCTTTCTGTCTTGTGGCTATTTACTTTACAACTTTCATCTGTTCAACAAACAATTCCAGTAATCGAAGTTCATTTCTGCATTTCTCATTTCCTATTTTCTGCTACGGGTTTTGCTTTCTGTTTTAAGCACATTTCCTTTCTAAGCATGTTTATCTTATCTGCCATGTCTGTTCTCTATATATCCATGAGTAGCTAAGTCACTTAGGGGCATGCTAATGACAGAACTATAGGCTAAAAAACGTGAATCAAGTAGGCAGTTTAACACTCGAACATTGATTGTATGTAAGCTTCATCCCACGGGCAATTTCGATTGGCCATCCATTTTGTCCAAAGAACTCCTAACCTCTGGAAGGAGTAAGAGTTCAGAGTCATATAATCATGCTAGCCTTTCATGGTAATCAGGAAACGGCCTAGGAATAGGCGTTTCCCTAGTACAAACTAAACACTCCTGCTTAAATAAGATGCTTGAGACCTTACTTTGAAGTCGAGTAAACTTAAGACTCTAATGCATGGAATCGGACGATACTTGAGATAGAGTGAGTTTGATGTATAGAGAGTTGATCCAAAGCTTGATAATCGTAATAAACTGCCTATAGGATAGTCATTAGTAGCCCTTAATTCGCCCATTTACACACTTTTGCTGTTGAGTTAATTGCGGATTAATTGCGGTTCTCGCAATTCTGCTAAGTTGCATTCTGTTTAGCTGTTTTCTTCCTCGTTTATTAATTCCATCTCTTGTCCTTTGCATCTAATTTCAACTTGCATTTGTTTATGTTATATCCCTTTATACATTCAGCAAAAATTAGATAATTAAAAACCAATCTTACCCCATCAAATTCATCCCATCTTTCTTAACAATCACACTTCGCGAATAGCTAAAAATGAGTCTCTGTGGAAAAAACGAATGAAATATACTTACTACTTGCTGTGAGACCATGTATGCTTGCATGTTCTAAGTGCTCTCTCTACCCTCTTGCATATTTATCTTTACACATTGAGCACGCAACAGCAGCTCACTTTGTATTGTACAAAACGATGTGATCTGGATCGTTTCACATGGAGATGTGCGAGTGAGGGCGTCATGTGCAAAGAGTTTGCATAAGACCGAACCGCGAAATATGTCGCTCTCTCTTTATAACACCGTTTACTTATGAGACCGACATTTTCATATGATGGCCTAGGTAACTCGACCTTAATCCTGATCTCGCTATGAACTCTTGCTTATTCGAAAGTATCCTTTGACTTGCACGGGTGAGAGTGACCCATAAGCGTCGACTCAATAAGTCTATCATCTTGGAGATAAATTCGAATAGATAGTTGCGGACATAGAAAAGCAAGATTGGAGTTCACTCCTAACCCGCTCTTCAGGGTTAGTAGATAGGTTGTTCCCTTAATAGCTGACTCCGGGGCTTGAACAATGAGCGTTCACACTCTCATGAGATGAGAGGGTTAATTGATCTGTTGGTTGGACCACAGATCTATTGTTCATTAGAGGTGTCAGTGGTACTTAAGGAACAAGACGTAATGCAGGGGTTAAACGGTTTAAAATGACCTAGCTGTGATTACAAACAACCTGTGAAGGGTCGACTTTCCCATGACGGTTATATCAAAAGGACATAATATATCTACAGTGAGGAGAGTGCAACCTTCGGACTATAGTGGAGTCTCCGGGGGTTAACGAATGTTGATTAGTTCGGTTAAAAGAGTTTTGACCGGAAAATCTCGTATCGATGGAGCACATGATCTGTAGGTCATCTAGGTTCTCCTGGCTAGCTTGGATAACGTCGTGCAACAATATAACAAAAAAGAAAAAGAAAAAGAATTTGAATTGTTCAAATTCGGTTTATGGAAGGATGATAGACATATTTAAATATGATTTAAATATGGGAATGGTCCATGAATAGGATTCATGTGCACAAGATCGGTTTTTGAAAAACCGGGATTACCCATATTAATTAAAAATATATATATATATATACTTATTATGTGTCCTAAATGCACAATGCATGTAAGACATATATATATATATATATATATATATATATATATATATATGTGTGTGTGTGTGGCTTAGTGCAAACGGTTTATGAATTGTAAAAAGAAGAAGAATTTGAACTTTTGAAGTTCTGTCTTCTTCAACTTCAAAGAAGTTTTTTTTTTTGAAGTTCAGACCCTTCCAAAGACCTCTCTTTTTCCTCTTCCTTCAGTTTTTTTTCTTCTTTTCTCTTTGTAACGGAGTCCCACAACTCCGTTGCACGACGTCGAGGATAGCGAAACTACCGGAGGTGGTCCTCGAGGTGTTCGTGCGAAGAGTTCGTGACGAGGAACGAGCGGCGGATCTTGAAGAGATTAGAACTACAAGGGTATGTATTCGTAATTTCTTAATTCCGTCGTTTAAGCATATTTTATATTTGTTAAATTTATGTAATTAGAGTATCATCGATCCAAAATCGCTTCCGCATCGTAAAACGCTCCATCAGCTAAGACACACGGAGAGATGACAGTGGCCGATTAGGCCACGTTTACATCTGAATATTCCTTAGACCAACCCGGACATCATGCAACTGAACCAAACGGTGCAGGTAATGGTCAAGACATGACGATGGCAGATGATACCGTCGTCACATCAAAAGACCAATGAATGTCGCCCTCACATTCCAAAACCCCATCTAAGTGTTCGTGCCAATATTGTTGTTGAAGCTCTGAAGCAACCCGAAGAACCATTTGTAAATGTTGCTGCCAATGATGCTGTTGAAACTGTGAAGCTCCCCGAAGAACCAACTGTAAATGTTGCTGCTAATGATGATGTGTAAACTCTTAACCTCCCCGAAGAACCATCTAAAAATGTTGTTGGCAATGATGTTGTTGAAACTATGAAGCTAGCAAAGGTGATTATGTCATGTTAGCACCTTTGCCTCCTCAATGAAGAAAGTTAATACATTATATTTTAATGAGACACAATATATTGCTTACTCCAAAATGTAATATATTAGAAGTGTAGCCAAACCGAGCATAGTTCAGTTAACATAAAATTGTGCTTATATTAGAAGTTTATTATAATCAGTATATTGCTTACTAATAAGTTGGTCTGGTAATAAAATAGAAATAAAAACTTAAATTTCTAACACAAAAGCTATTTTGTCCGAGAGGTTAGGGGAAGACTTAAGATCTTCTGCACATGCGCATGAGTTCGAACTCCATAGCCACTTTGTGAACAAGAGAGTGAGTCTTTGTCACATGTGTTAGCACCTTTGCCTCCTCAATGAAGAAAGTTAATTCATTATATTTAAATGAGACACAATGTATTGCTTACTCCAAAGATGTAATTGATGGAGCGTTTTATGCTACGAAAGCGATTTTGGATCGATGATACTCTAATTTCATCAATTTAACAAATAGAAAACATGCTCAAACAACGAAAATAAGAAAAAAAATAGAAAACATACCTTTGAAGTTATAATTTTTCTTCAAGATCCGCCGCTCCTTCCTCGTCACGAACTCTTCTGTCCTCTTCTCACGAACACCTCGAGGACCACCTCCGGTAGTCCCGCTATCCTCGGCGCCATGCAACGGATTTGTAGGACTCCGTTAAAAGAGAAAAGAAAAGAAAATGAAAAAGGAAAGAAAGCAGAAGGGAGGAATGGTTGAGCTTCAACAAAACCAGAAGCTTTAAAAACTCATCTCTCATTGAGTTTTTCAATAACGTGAAGAAGGTCAATAATGTACCCCAAAAGGCACTTCCGAAGATTATATATCTATATCTATATATATATATATATATATTATTAATAAAAATTAATTCACAATTAATTTTAAATAATAATAAATATTTCATTTATTAAACTTTTTAATAAATAAAAAAATATATATACATAGATATATTAATTAATTAAACTTTTTAATTTAATTAATATTATTTAATTTAATATCAAATATTAATTAAAGAATATGGCTAAACCCGATTTTCCGAAAACCGACTTTTTGCACATGGATCCTATTCATGTTGTAGACCATCTCCATATTTAAATCATATTTAAATATGTCCATCATCCTTCCAATAACCGAATTTGAACAATTCAAATTATGTTTCCTTTTTCTTTTTCGTTTCTCTTATATTGTTGCACGGCGTTATCCAAGCTAACTAGGAGAACCTAAAGGACCTACAGATCATGAGCTCCAACGATACGAGATTATCCGGTCAAAACTCTTTCAACCGAACTAATCAACATTCGTTAACCCCCAGAGACTCCACTATAGTCCGAGGGTTGCACTCTCGTCACTATAGATATATTATGTCATCTTGATATAACCATCACTCGTGAGTCGATCTTTCACAGGTCGTTCGTAATCACAGCTGAGTCATTTATATCATTTAACCCCTGCATTACATCTTGTTCCTTAAGTACCACTAACACCTCTAATGAACAATTGATCTGTGGTCCAACCAACAGATCAGGTCCCTCTCTTGCCTGGGAGAGGGTGGGTGCCCATTGTTCAAGCCCCTGAGTAAGCTATTAAGGGAACAACCTATCTAGTAACTCTGAAGAGCGGGTTAGGAGTGAATTCCATCTTGATGTACTATGTCCCCAGTCACCTATTCGAGTTTATCCCCAAGATGGTAGGAATATTGAGTCACTGGGTCACTCTCACCCGTACAAGTCAAAGGATACTATTGAATAAATAGGAACTCATAGCGAACTCAGGATTAAGTTCGACTTACCTAGGCCATCATATGAAAAAGTTGGTCTCTTCAGTAAACGGTGTTATAAAGAGAGAGCGACTTGAATTCGCGGTTCGGTCTTATGCAAACTCATTGCACAGGAAGCCCTCGCTCGCACATCTCAATGTGAAACGATTCGGATCACATCGTTTTGTACAATACAAAGCGAGCCGCATCCAATAGTGTTACCAGGATAAGGTACCCAGCCTTATTCGTATACTATAGACCGTTTTAACTGTCTACTTGAGCCTGATCCACATTCATGTCATACATGAAGCTTAAGTACTCATCCTTCGCCATGGGTGTTGGTCATTGGTATAGGATAAACTAAACACGTTTCACTTTATTCCAGTAAACTCTTTTAGTGAATAAAACTAATAACTCTTTATTCTAAATAGATTACTTACAAACATAACAGTTTACAAACCACGAGTTTTAAGACATAAAACCCAACATTAATAGATTAGAAGTGTAGCATAACCGAGCATAGTTCAATTAACATAAAATTGTGCTTATATTGGAAGTTTATTATAATCAATATATTGCTTACTAACAAGTTGATATGATAATCAAATAGAAATAAAAACTTAAATTTCTAACACAAAAAGCTATTTTGTCTGAGAGGTTAAGGGGGAAAACTTAAGATCTTCTGCACATGCGAATGGGTTCAAGTGGCCTAATGGCACCTTTGCCTCCTCAATGAAGAAAGTTAATTCATTATATTTTAATGAGACACAATAACTCCAAAGATGTAATATATTCGAAGTGTAGCCAAACCGAGCATAGTTCAATTGACATAAAATTGTGCTTATATTAGAAGTTTATTATAATAAATATATTGCTTACTAATAAGTTGGTCTGATAATCAAATAGAAATAAAAACTTAAATTTCTAACACAAAAAGCTAGTTTGCCCGAGAGGTTAAGGGGAAGACTTAAGATCTTCTGCACAAAAGTGCGCATGGGTTTGAACCCCATAGCCAGCAAAGTGTTATATTTTAATGAGACACAATATATTGTTTACTCCAAAGATCTAATATATTAGAAGTGTAGCCAAACCGAGCATAGTTCAATTGACATAAAATTGTTCTTATATTATAAGTTTATTATAATCAATATATTGCTTACTGTTAAGTTGGTCTGGTAATAAAATAGCCATAACAACTTAAATTTCTAACATAAAAAGCTGGTTTGCCCGAGAGGTTAAGGGGGAAGACTTAAGATCTTCTGCACATAAGTGCGCATGGGTTCGAACCCCATAGCCAGCAAAGTGTTTTTTTTTTTTTTTTTAGTACAAAAAGTAGATAACTTTTTGAACAAGAGAGTGAGTCAACCCATTGTGGCCTAATGGAAGGTGATTTTGTCACATGTGTTAGCCCCTTTGCTTCCTCAATGGAGAAAGTTAATTCATTCTATTTTAATGAGACACAATATATTGCTTATTCCAAAAATTTAATATATTAGAAGTGTAGTCAAACCGGACATAGTTCAATCGAGATAAAATTGTGCTTATATTAGAATTTTATTATAATCAATATATTGTTTACTGATAAGTTGGACTCTATAAGTGCGCATGGGTTCGAACCCCAAAGCCAGCAAAGTTTTTTTTTTTTTGTTTTAGTACAAAAAGTAGATAACTTTGTGACAACAGAGTGAGTCAACCCATTATGGCCTAATAGAAGGTGATTTTGTCACATGTGTTACCACCTTTGCCTCCTCAGTGAAGAAAGTTAGTAAGATCAGTGGTGGCATCTAGTGGTGGTTTTTTATGCTAAAATTTAGAAACGGCCTAGAGCTTCTCTAATTTATAGATAGTGGTAGTCAATCCACAGGAAACCTTGAATTAGTATCCTAATTAATTTCTATTTGCCTTTAATTAAAACAATAAGTAAAATAGGAGAATGGTTAAAGAAAACTAAAAATAAAACATGCAGAAAATTAACTAACGGAAAATTAAATGCGGGGAAATTAAAATGTAACATGTGCTTCTAATTTAAGGGATCGAGATTTACTTTTATGTGACTTAGATTATAGGGATTTAAATATATTTAGCCAGAACAATTCAAACACATAAATTGCCTACTCGTAACTGTTGTAGAGAGCCAGCCTAATTAATTAATTAATTAATGAGTAGCCTAGCCACATGTCACGATTTGAATGACCGAATATTTATATCATTTTTTAAATAAAAAAACCCTTTCCGCCGTTTACTTAGATTTTTTTTTCATTAACTTCCCTTTCATCTTCGTCCAATAAACAACTTCTCGTATTTTCTCTCTCTTTCCTCCACTCCCATCCGTCATGACCTTTGTTTTCAATTTCATCTCCCACTCTCTTTTTCTTTCTCTACCATAAGTATCTTTTTTCTTTTTTTTGGTTAACTATTTTTTAATGCACATCAAGTTCCTCAAATTAAAAATGATTATCATTCAACCAAGAATTGAGGAATTGGACCATAAAGTTTTTTCCTATAAAAAACAATCAAATTCAAAGACTTGGAGAATTGGAGTCAATCCAATTAAGACTTTGCATTTTCTCCTCTCTCAAGCTTCACACTCACAAGCTCTCTCTCTCTCGTTGGGTGATTTCCTCAAGTGTTGAAGGTTTTCTCCATTGATGAAGTTTGAAGCTTGAAGGTAGGTTGTTTGGTTCATGTATTGAGGTAAGTTCTTTGGAAGAAGTTGAAGAAAAGATAAAGGTGTTTGTCTTTCTTCCCTCAATATTTGAAATTCAAGTTGTTGAATTTCATGAGGTTTGTTGAATTGTGTTCTTGAAGTTCTTGATGAATTGTTCATCAAGCTCTTGCTAAACTCAATTCCAAACTCAAGCAATTTTATCTTCTTCTTCCTCCATCCTCTCAACAAACCCCCTTAGCTTAAGGAGTCCCACAACTCCGCTATTAAGCCCGAGAATAACTGGGACTTCTCTAAGGGTGGTCCTCGTTTGTTCGTGTTGAGTTCGTGACCAGAGGAGAGGTAGAGTTCGAGGGGGCAGTAGAGGTGTTGAGGTAGACGAGAAGGCGAACGTCGAAACAAGGTATTTTGTTATAATATATACCGGTGTATATATGATATATCCCGGTGGTATATACCGGTCAGGAATTCCACGGTATAATATTTACCAGTGTATATATGATATATACCGGTGGTATATACCGGTCAGGAATTCCTCGGTATAATATTTACCGGTGTATATATGATATATACCGGTGGTATATACCGGTCAGGAATTCCTCAATATAATATTTACCGGTGTATATATGATATATACCGGTGGGTGTATATATGATATATACCGGTGTATATATACAATATATACCGGTCATGAATTCCTCGGTATAAAATATACTGGTGTATATATGATATTTACTGTTGTGCAAATAAAACATAAAATAAAATATGGAGAACAATGAGGAGAGATATGTCCTAGGAAATTGACTTGAGCAATGACTTCATCGTTATCTCATCCTATTCTTCATTCATTAAAAGATGGAATTAATAAATTTCTAGATTGTTGACAAGTTCTACCCTATAGACTTGTTATTCTCTCTGGAGCAATAACAATATTCTTTGAAAAGTAAATTACCTATATTTCTATGGCAATTCAGACAATCCAAATAAGAAGAACGTAAAACTATTGTTGTCACAAAATCTACAAGGATATATCTATCTCATGTATAAATCAGGAAAAACAATTCAGGATCATCAACAATAATCGTCTCTCGACCTCAAATTATTGATATAAAAATCATGCAAAGAATGGCCAAATCCTAACATGCATTAAACTTAGAAAAATTCTCACAACCAATATGAAATTGAAATACCAACTATTAATTAAAAAGAATAAGTTTCAATAACGATTACATCAAGGCTCTAAGTCAAAAGAGTTTAGTTAATCATGTTCAATAGTTCAAAATATAAACTCAATAATAAACCCATAAAAAACTACAAATTAAAAGGGAAAGAAGAAATAAAACTCGTGTCGATTCCACGTTTCTGCTGCAATCTCCACGATCCCGAGCATGTAAATCTGTACTTTGTGCTCCCACAATCTCTTCAAACTCTAAAAAGTATGTAATTTGGAAATTGGGATTTACTCTCTAAATCGGCTCCTCTTTGAATGAAGATAATATGCCTATTTATAATAGACTATGCTTCCCAATCTAATAAGGAATCCATATTTTAATTAGATTAGGAATCTAATCAATTTAGGAATTCAAAATTAAATTAGGAATATCTTTTCTATTCAAATGGTGCCCAAAATAAGATCGGGATAAAATCAGATAAAATTTATGATAGGATAAAATCGGATAAGATATGATAAAATCCATATTTAATCCTTGGATTTTTAACTTGATTCTCTTTTTCTCTTTACTTTGAGACTTCAAATCCAGAGAGCTTTTTTTTCATCATAAATCTTCTAAATTATCCATTTTGCTCCAAATTCTCGATATCTATAAAATAATCAAATATAATCGTGAAAGTACACATTTAATCCTCTAAACTAGCATAAAATAAGTCATAAAGATAGCTCATTTTGTGTGCTATCATTTACCGGTATGTTTACACCGTTTTTACCGGTCTGGTTCTCTTTGGTAGAAAATATACCGGTGTATATGTGATATATACTGGTGCATTTTCTTGAGTTATACCGATCAGTTTATCGGTCAACCATTTATTGGTTGACCTTTACCGATCGGTTTACTGATCGATAAATGTGTTTATCGATCGGTATTTCGGGCAGAGACAAATTTTCAAAGTGTTTGATATTTTCACTCCCGGTTTGTTGCTCATTGATTGCTAAAGATCCTCAGCCAGTTTTAGGTTATTTCCGCTGCGCTTCTGGTTGTGTTGGGATCCTTCGGTTCCATCAATTGGTATCAGAGCATGCTTTAAGCTCTCAATTTCGCACAAATTGAGTTCTAGATGGGTTGCATTTGTTTTCTCTGCTTGGGTGGCTGAAGTGAGATTGGTTTATGGCATCTCCTTTATTTCTGTTCTTTAGTTTCAGTTTGTAATAGTCGTTTGTTATTAAAGCTTAATGTTTGGCTGAGAGTCTGTAATTCGTTTAGTCTTAGAGTCCTAGGTTGTTGTGGAGCCGTGAAGGAGCAGAGGAGCCATAAGCAAGGAGTCTCGGTGGAGTTCGATGTGTTCGAAAAGCTTTGAGAGCCTAGCTTGGGGTTGGAGAACAAGCTTGTAATAATTAGTATTGCTTGCTTGATACCAAAAACCGAATCACTTTAGTGTGTTTAATTTAGTTCTGATGCATGAGATGTATGGTTTAAATTAATGCCCTTGTTTGTGCATATAGTATGTCATGTAGATTTAAAATCCCACCATAGGAAGCATGTTGCATGCATATTGTATGTTATAAGTATTATAATGTATAGGATGCATGCTTAATTCATGAGATTCAATATAAGTGTTATATTGATTATGAATTAGGGAATTGTATGTTTAAGAGCATAATTGATATAAGTGTTGTATTAATTATGAAGTTAAATATTCAATTTTCATGCCTTAGCAATGCATGTTTGAGAAGCATGTAGAGTTGTTGTAGAAAGTCTAGTTTTTGCAAGGGTTGTAAAATCTATAACAAAGACAAAGAGCATGTTCATTTGGGGTTAAATGAGTTGATCCGTTCATTAGATGAATAGGTCGATATCTCGTAAATGCTAAGATTATGAGAAACTCTCTCGATGAAATCCTGTCTAGGTTGGAGGATTATGAATTGACGGGTCACCTCCTACCTGGAGACTAATCGGTACTTGAGTAAAGTTAACCCGGCTTTATGAGCATGCATTAGATGTGTTAGGTTAATAAAACTTGTTTATAACCTAGACATCTTAGGTAAAATTGTTTGCCTAGACTTAAGGTTTTATTTTCTTAGCCGGATAAAACCTGAGTAGTTTACCCTAAAAATACCGTCTATGATGCTTAGTAGAAGTGCTGAGAAGGAATATATAATATATCCCTCTCCTGCTACCCACTCCTATATAGTTTACAACGTGAGAATTTTGTTCGGTCGTGTATTGTTAATAGGGCAATCCCAGTCGGGTGGTGTTTGCAACTTCCAATAGCAAGGTGAATGGAGTAAGTATCTATAGTAAGTGGGAGAAGGAAGTGCGTCAGTACTTCCTGTGGTCTCCTCCATTGGATTGAACCGTAAGATTCCCATGATCCGCCTACAAGGTGGCCCTAGGAGGCACCAATCCATTTAGAGGGTCGTTCATGGGAGATCGAACATATCAGTCACCATTTATGGATAGTGAAACACAGGGCCATTCCCAACATTGACATTCCATTCGGTTGGTATGTTGGGGTCGTTCTGTGCATTCTAAAAATTGAGGGTCACACTTACGAGATTTGCTAAGGAGTTAGTAAATCCAGACCAAAAACGATAACTAAGATGCTATAGGAATATGAGTTATTCTAGAGATAGCATTTAGTCAAGAATGTCTTGATTTAGTAATGGAGTGCTCACCTACCCTTCTGTAGGGACCATTCTGATTTACTAAACTATCGTTGTTAGTAAATAAAGGGTTTGGGTCCTTTATTTGCTTCTAAATTTCTTAATTGGTTTAAGTAGGTTGAAACTGTTTCACTAATAGATTTACATTCCTTTACAGCATGTCGAGTTCATTTATTTAGCTGTTGTCACACGACAAATTAACCGGTGACAATTTTGGGACATGGAAGTCGAACCTTAATGCTGTTTTGGTTCTGGACAACCTGAGATTTGTCTTGACGGAGAAGTGTCCTCTTCTTCCTGGTTCAAATGCCTCACGAATTGTTCGTGAACCATACGACGGTTGGATTCGGGCTAACGAAAAAGCTCGAGTGTATATCTTGGCGAGTATATCTGATGTTCTGTCGAGGAAGCATGAGGCGATGGTTTCTGCAAAGGAAATCATGACATCACTACAAGGGATGTTTGGACAACCATTCTCATCTCTTAGGTATGAAGCCCTCAAGCAGATTTATAATTGTCGTATGGTTGAAGGAACCTCTGTTAGGGAACACGTCCTTGTTGGGTTTTATGTCCTAAAACTCGTAGTTTGTAAACTGTTTGAATGTATATATTTTATTTCAATAAAGTTGTTATTGAATTTTAGTGAATTGTGTTTCTATTAACCTATACCAATAACTAACACCCATGGCGATAGTGTGAGTACTTGAACTTCATGTGTGACATGAATGTGAATCAAGTTCAAGTAGACAGCCAAAATGGTCTATAGTATAGGGATAAGGCTGGGTACCTTATCCTGGGGACACTATTGGACGCGGCTCACTTTGTATAGTACAAAACGATGTAATTCGAATCGTTTCATGTAGAGACATGTGAGTGAGGGCGTCCTGTGCAATGAGTTTGCACAAGACCGAACCAAGAAATAAAATCGCTCTTTCTTTATAACACCGTTTACTGTAAAGACCGGTTTTTTCATTTGATGACTTAGGTAACTCGATCTCAATCCTGAGCTTACTATGAACTCCTGTTTATTCGACCTTATCCTTTGACTTGTACGAGTGAGAGTGGCCAGATTGCTGACTCAATAAGCCTACCATCTTGGGGATAAGATCGAATAAGTGGCTGGGGACATAGTTGTGCGAGATAGAATTCACTCCTACCCGCTTTAAGGGTTAGTAGAGAGGTTGTTCCCTTAAGTGCTGACTCCAGGTCTTGAACAATGGGCCCATCCTCTCCTGATCAGGGAGGAATCTAATTTGATGGTTGGACCACAAATCAATTGTTCATTAGAGGTGTCAGTGGTACTTAAGGAACCAGATATAATACAAGGGTTAAACGGTATAAATGACCCGTTGTGATTATGAACGACCGGTGAAGGATCGACTTACTGATGATAGTTATATCAACAGGACATAATATATCTACAGTGAGGAGAGTGCATCCCTTGGACTTTAGTGGAGTCTCCGGGGGTTAACGAATGTTGGTTAGTTCGGTTGAAAGAGTTTTGACCGGATAATCTCGTATCGTTGGAGCTCATGATCTGTAGGTCCTTACGGTTCTCCTGGCTAGCTCGGATAAAGCCGTGAAACAATATAAAAGAAAAGAAAAGAATTTGAATCGTTCAAATTCGGGTTTGTGGAAGAATATGGACATATTTAAATATGATTTAAATATGAGATTGGTCTACAATATGAATTGGATTCATATGTGAAAAGTCGGTTTTCGGAAAACCGGGATTAATTAAATTATTTAATTAATATTTGATATTGAATTAAATAATATTAATTAATTTATATATATATATATATATTTTTTATTAATTAAAAAGTTTAATTAATAAAATAATTATTATTATTTTTATTAATAATAATAATAATATATAAATATATATATATATATATATATATATTTACATGTGTCTTACATGCAATATGTAAGACACATGTAAGATATATACTCAGTATATATATGTGATTCATCAGATGAATTTAAAAAAAAAATAAAATAAAATAAAAAAAAAATATCAATTTCTCAGTGCACTTTGGGGTTCATGTTGAATTTTGAATTCAATTTGAAAAGTGTACGCCTTCTTCCTCGCTGCTCTCTGTGAAGAAAATTTGTTTTCTTCGGTGAAGCTTCTTCCTTCTTTTCTTTTGTAAAAGGAGTCTCACTACTCCGTTTCTCGGCCTGAGGATAGCGGGACTACCGTGGGTGGTCCACGAAGATTTCGTGAGAAGGCTCGTTGAGTTCGTGAGGAGCTTCTGGCGGTGAAAATTGGAGAAATACGAACGACAAGGGTATGTGTTCTAATTTCTCTTTTTCATTGCTTTTGCATGTTTCCGTTTGTTTAAATTGATGAAATTAGAGTGTCTATGATCCAAATCGCTTCCGCTGCGTACCAAGCGCTCCATCAGTCCTTAACATGATGGTATACTTCAATACAACAGATGTAAATGGAGCAACCGTTGATGAACAAGGTCAGGTTGGATTTATCTTGGAATCTCTTCCGAAGAGTTTCTTGCATTTCAGGACCAATATGGTCATGAATAAGATAGAATTTAATCCGACGTCTCTTCTGAACGAGCTACAGATTTACCAATCCCTGCATACCTCGAAAGGAAAGGAGAATGAGGTAAATGTTACCACTTCTGTGAAATTTCAGAAAGGGTCTGGGTCTGGGACTAAATTTGAACCTCTTACTGTGAGTAATAAGATTATTCACAAGAAAAAGAGAAGTGTCAGGAAGGGCAAAACCCCAGCTGTAGGCAAGGTTAAAGCTTCACACAGTGGAAACTGTTTTTATTGTGGTGAGAAAGGGCACTGGAACTGTAACTGCCCTAAATACCTTGCGGAGAAAAAAGCAAAGAATGAACGACAAGGTAAATGTGATTTATTGATTGTCTTAACATGTGAAGTGGATTATGATTGTCATACCTGGATGTTGATTCAAGAACCACTAATCATGTTTGTTATTCTTTTTCAGGAAACTATTTCCTATCTACCTGTTTCTTGACGAAGATGACTTATGAAGACGTCTTCGCAGCATCTACAGTGGGAGCTTGCTGTTTGTTTAGTTGTCTGTACAGAAATAATTTTCAACTGTTGTAATTATTGTCTATAAACTCAAGTTTGTTGTGAATGCTTTCGATGTATATAGTATCTTTTGTTTTTAATGAAGAGTTCATTTTGCAAAAGATGTATACTAGTAGTGTTCTATTAAACTTGGTAACAACTAAAGAGTTAAGACTTATCTTGTTTTATATTGAAAGCTAAAATTTAAATTAACAATAGTTGTTAGTTTAGCTGGTTCTTCTCAACTGTTAAGAAAGCCTATATACACTGGGAGGTTTATGAGATAACCCGGACCACTATATTGGCTTGTGTTATGACTCTAGTTATCATACTTGATGTTGATGGTGAGTTCATAAACAAGAACCAGTAGCTCAAAACCATGAATCTTCAAGAGGTTTAAAGACCTAGTCTATGAGGTGAAAACCTCTAAGGCTTGACTTTCTAACAAAGGGACTGTCCCGAAGAGAAGAGGTTAATTTTCTATTAACTTCGTCTCTTGTTGTCAGATGTAAGTTATATAGAATACTCATATCCATTGTCCTGTTCTATTTGATAGGATAAGGTAAAAGGATATCAAGACTAGCTATCTTTGTAGGATCGGTTCGCAACACTAGAGGGGGGTGAATAGGGTTGCTTAACAATTTTAAAACTTTTTCGAGAAATTAAGCTAAATTACTTCAAAGCAAACTAATAGAATTAACACCCTAAAATTGCTAAAAATATGTAACAATATTTCTAAGCATGCAACCTACTCAAATAAGTAAAAAGGCAACGAAAAATAAAAGAGTAGAGAGTAAGAGATGACACCGGGAATTTTTATAGTGGTTCGGAAATTCCTACTCCACTCCCCAAGCTCCTCTTGGGTATTTTACTGTTGTGATTCTCTTACGGTTGAGAATCAAACCGAACGATCACTCTTTTTGCGGGTTCAAGAGGAAACCACTATGAATCCTTTTGCAGGTTTAGGACCCAACCTATACCGATCTTTTTCGCGGGTTCAAGATCAAACCACAATGGTCCTTTTCACGGGTTCAGGATCAAACCACTCCAAATCCTTTTTCGGGTTCAGGATTAAACCGCTCACTCAATTCCCAAGGTGCACCCACACCTTATTACAAATCTCAATTGAAGTAATGATATAAAGTTCTCACAAAAATAAAACTCTCACACAAATCTCTCACAATATAGAATAAAATTGAGCTTAGAAGAGTTCAACAATGGTGGCTTAGGAGAGAAAAATTTAGCAAAATGATTGGATAATCTGGAGGAGGAAGGTGGCTAAATTTATAAGAAATTTTGGCCTAAAATGATATTAAAGTCGATTTAAAATTGGCCATTAGATCTAGATTAAAAGATCCAAAGGTGGGGGTTTAATGGTAAAATAAAATATCATCAATGATGATTTTTCAAAGGTTAATGGTAAAAAGAAGAGGGTTGATGTGTTGGGTGTTGTGCACGTGCCATGTGTCGCCTTCCCAATCGTCCACGTCATTGGTCGTGTTGAGTAAATATTTTTCATCTTCTTTTGGTCCTAACTTCTTTGATTGATGTCCGATTTATGCAATTGAAAATGTGTTGGAATCGTCTTTCCGAGCTCTACGTTACGAATACAATGAGAGCCACGTTAGCTATCACGTCATATTCCACATCAGCAAAGTGCCACGTGTCAACGCCACATTGGATTTTGCCTTCCATCTTCTTTTGTCACTATCTTTCTTGTCTGAACTTGGATTCGAATGATTCAAGATGCATTCGAATCTTCTTTATAAGAACTAGGCTATGGACAATTTGAAACACTAAAATCATTAGAAAGTTAGAGGTTTGTTATCATCAAAACAAATAGTATGATTGAAGCTCATAAAGCTAACAATCTTGATAGAGTATCTATTAGTCTCAACCAGGAAGATTCATTTTTTAAGATTAAGAGCAAATCGTTTGCAGGCTTATTTAATTTATTTATGAATTGGATCTAGTATTTAAATCTTGAATTATAAGGATTGATTTTCGAATTAAATCTTATGCTTTTGAACATTGCATTGATAAATTTTTTTGGACAAGTATTTGATCAATGTAAGAGCTTTCTTAATAAATTCTCATAGTTCTACTCTTAATCATTGTGAATGATGAATGAGTAATTTCTTTCATAAGCTTGCATTAGCTCTGTTGGTTCTAAAGATTCAGGTTGATATGAATCGCAAGAACAAATTGCTAGTGGGAGCTGTCAAATAAAATGTGGTTAAAGTTTTGTCAAGTGCAAAAGGAGGAATAAAATACAAGAGTTGTATTGCTTATTTCTCATTTGATAGTCAAGCTTTGTTGCAGTTTATGAAGCAGCGAAAAGATTATGAATTGAACTCAAAGTATAGTGCTCTGAGAGGATGTGATAGTCACATGGTTTCTTCGCAGCACTTCATGTTGTTTTGTTTACTATGTTTCTCGTGGCTAAAGTGTTTGAGAAATACCTAAAGTGTTTAGGGCTCCGAGTTGTTCAGTAAGGATAGTGGGAGTAAACTAGAAATATGAGATATTTCGTTTTCTCCACCAACATGTACACCACATACGTTTTAGTCCAAGAGGGAGTTTGTTGGGTTTTATGTCCTAAAACTCGTGGTTTGTAAACTGTTATGTTTATAAAGACTTTATTCAGTAATAAAGAGTTATTAAGTTTTAATTCAGTAAAGGAGTTTACTGGACTAAAGTGAAACTTGTTTTATCCTATACCAAATAACTAACACCCTTGGCATTGTCCGAGTATTTGAACCTCATGTATGACATGATTGCGGATTAGGTTCAAGTACACTGCGAAAACGATCTATAGTATATGGATAAGGCTGGGTACCTTATCCTGGTAACATTAATGGATGCGGCTCACTTTGTATTGTACAGAACGGTGTGATCCGAATCGTTCCACATGGAGATGTGAGAAGTGAGGGCGTCCTGTGTAATGAGTTTACACAAGATCGAACCGCGTATTAAGTCACTCTCTCTTTATAACTCCGTTTACTGACCGAGACCGACTTATACACATTGATGGCCTAGGTAACTCGAGCTTAATCCTGAGCTCGCTATGAACTACTGCTTATTCGAAAGTATCCTTTGACTTGTACGGGTGAGAGTGACCCATTAGCGTCGACTCAATAACCTACCATCTTGGGGATAAAACCGAATAGGTAGCTGGGAACATAGTATAACAAGATGGAATTCACTCCTAACCCGCTCTTCAGGGTTAGTAGATAGGTTGTTCCCTAAATAGCTAACTCCAGGGCTTGAACAATGTGCACATATCCACTCTTGTGAAGAGAGGATTTCATCTGTTGGTAGGACCACTAATCAATTGTTCATTAGAGGTGTCAGTGGTACTTAAGGAACAAGATGTAATGCAAGGGTTAAACGGTTTAAATGACCCAGCTGTGATTACGGACAACCTGTGAAGGATCGACTTACCGATGACGATTATATCAAAATGACACAATAAACCGGTATCTGCGAGTACAAGAGGTATCGGTAAGATACCAGCTGATAAATGATACATCGGTAAAGCCTTGTTATACTGATAAATGATACATCGGTAAAACATTGTTATACCGGTAAATGATAGAACCACCGGGTAATTCAGTTGTTTATCAATATCGGTAAGATATGTGTCACCGGGTTATGACATCGGTATAAACAGATATACCGATATCGGTAAATAACTAAAACACCGTTATATTGATTTACCGGTGGATATCGTAATACGCCCCCCTCAAGATGAACGATGGAGATAAAAAATGTTCATCTTGACCAAGATCGTCCGCAAAGCAAGGCCAGATAAAGCCTTTGTGAACATATCAACAAGTTGATGAGCAGAACGAATTGGCAGGACTTTGAGAAAACCTTGGGAAATCATGTCACAAAGAAAATGACAATCAATTTCAATGTGCTTCGTGCGCTCATGAAATGTAGGATTATTAGCAATGGCAATAACAACAACATTATCACAATAAACAACATTAGGAGACGGCGAAGAAACATACAAATCTGTGAGGAGATGGGAGAGCCAAGTTAACTCACTGGAAGCCGCAGCAAGGGCTCGATACTTTGCCTCAACCGAAGAACGAGAAACAATGGCTTATTTCTTAGATTTCCAAGAGATAAGAGAATCACCAAAGAAAATGCAAAACCGAGTGACAGAATGCCTAGTGTCCGGACAAGAACCCCAATCGGAATCATAATAAGCCTTTAATTGAAAAGACTGAGTAGCAGATAGGAAAACACCTTGGCCAGCAGTGCCTTTGATATAACGCATCAAATAATGCACAGCAGAAAGGTGTTATGAATGTGGCTTGTACATGTGCTGACTGAGCTTGTGGACAGGAAAAGAGATATTTGTAGGTAAAGAAGCCGACCAATAAGACGACGATAAGATACAACATTACCAGGTCGTAAGGGATGGCCAGATGTGGCTGTGAGTCGTAAATTTGGAGCCATTGGATATGAAGTTGGCTTAGCAGCAAGAAAACCACTATCCTTCAAGATCTGTAGACAATACTTGCGCTGTTAAAGATAAATTCCTTTAGCTGTGCGAGACAATTCTAAGCCAAGGAAGTATTTTGCATCACGAAGATCTTTCAACATGAAAGCAGAACGAAGAATGTCTTTCGTGGACTCAATAGCAGTAGAGGAAGGGCCAATAATACGTATGTCATCAACATAAACAAGGAGTGCGACAAATGAAAGACCAGTGCCCTTAGTAAACAAAGAGTAATCGACCTTAGATTGAGCAAAGCCACTAGCAAGCAGAACAAAAGAAAATTTCAAAAACCACTGTCTGGAAGCCTGCTTTAGTCCATAGATGGATTTATGAAATTTACACATAGAGGGCGAGTTGCAAGAGGATGAAGACGAAGAATAATATGCCATACGAAGAGCCATGTCAACTTCCTCAAACAAATCTCCATTAGGAAAGGCCTTATTAATGTCAATCTGAGCAAGAGACCAACCAAATGAAGCAGTGAGAGAAAAAAGCAACTCGACAGTGACAACTTTAGCAGCTGGGGAGAACGTATCAAAAAAATCCACACCTTTTTGTTGGTTGTAACATTTAGCCACGAGTCAAGCTTTATAACGATCAATAGTCCCATCAGCCTTTTGCTTAACACGATAAACCCATTTGCACCCAATAGCCTTGTGTCTAGGAGGAAGGGTAACAATACACCAAGTTGAAGTACGTTCCATAACAGAGATTTCTTCATCCATAGCATGTTGCCAAGATGCATCTTTCACAGCCTGGTGATAATAAAAGGGTTCAAAAGCAGTGGAGACATCAAGGATAAATTGTCTGTGATTGGATGAGAAAGCAGCGTAATTGACATAATGATGGAGTGGATATGAAGCAGTAGTCTCCATAGAAGTGGAATTCTGAAGAAGATTACAATGGTAATCTTGTAAGAATCCTGCTCGCTGATGCATGCGAGTGGACCTTCGAAGACCAAGACCAAGGTATGCAATAGGGTGGGCAGTGTCAGTAGATGTCGATGTAGGAGTGATTGAATCAGTAACAATGGGAGTGCCTATATGATCAGTCAAGGGCTGATGACTGTAGGAAGGAACATCGAGGATTGGTGTAGGCAAAACCACCTCAGGAGAGACAACATCCACTGGAAATTCTTCGTCAAGACAGACATTGTGAATGGAAATGAGTTTTCACAAAAAAACTACATCTCGATAGACAAAAATATGTCGATTAACAATGTCATACAGGCGATAACCTTTCATTCCAGGAGGATATCCAATGAAAATGCAAGGAGTTGCACAAGGATCAAACTTAGAACGATTCATTGTTAAAGTAGAGGCATAACAAAGACATCCAAAAGTGCGTAACTGGAGTAATCAACAACCACTTGATAAAGAACTATGTATGGGGTTTGATTCTTCAACAAATTCATTAGAGTTCTATTGATGAGGTATGATGCAGTGAGAATACAATCACCCCAAAAACGAAGAGGAACTCTGGACTGAAAAAATAAAGATCGTGCGACATTGAGAAGATGCTGATGTTTACGTTCAACCACTGAATTCTGTTGGGGCCTTTCTACACAAGAGAATTGATGAAATGCACCCTTGGCAGCAAAGAAATCACGAAATTGAAGCTCAGGAGCGTTGTCCGAGCGAAATATTTTGATATGTTTGGAGAATTGTTTTTCAACAAGAGTGAAAAATTGAGGGATAATAGTCCATTCATCAGATTTAAAACGCAACAAGTATATCCATGTAAATCAAGAGCAATCATCAACCAATGTGAGAAAGTATTTATAACCAGCATAAGTTGGGGTTTTAAAAGAGCCCCAAATATCACAATGAACTATATCGATGATGCTAGAAGTAACATGATTATTCAAAGGTGATAGCTCTAAAATAGAGCTATAATTATAGCCTTAATTCTAGCTAAATGCCATGCTTAATTCAATTAAATCTACTTATTTTAGGTATTTCGTGGCAAAGAGCTCGGGAAGTCAAATTATGAATTTCAGGGTTCAAACGGTCATTTAAGAGGTTTCGGGAAGTGTTCGGGTCAAGAAGATAGGCAAAACGGAGCTCGGGAGCCAAAATGAGCCAAAAATGGGCCAAGACCCGAGAGGTCAGCGCCTAGGCGCCGGCGCCCAGCGCCCAGGCGCCCAACCGCGCCGCACGCCCAGACCGCCCACGCACAGACGCCCGCGCACAGACGCCCGCGCACGCCCGTGTCCGCGCGCGCAGTCGGGTGCCCGTCATCGTAAGCCCCGCGCGCGCGTCCGCGCGCTCGCCCCGGTCCTTGCCCCGCGCGTCCCGCCATCGCGCGCCCCAGCGCCCGAGTCCGCGCGCGCGCCGCACGCCAACACCCGCGCAGCGCCCAGGCGCCCGCTCGCCCGCTCGACCGCCCACACCCGTGTCCGCGCGCACCGCTCGCCTCGCCTGTCCCGCGCGCGCCCCACGCCCACGTCCGCGCGCGCCGCTCGCCTCGCCTCGCCTCGTCCGCGCGCTGACCCTAGCCATGACACAGATTACCCGTCATTAAAAGTCCTGAAAAAGTCCGACATAAAAAGTTATAAAAAAATCCCAGATTTTGGAAATTTTCCAGAAGGCTCAGCGCCTAGGCGCTGACTTATAGCGCCTAGGCGCTGACTTATAGCGCCTAGGCGCTGACTTATAGCGCCTAGGCGCTGACTTATAGCGCCTAGGCGCTGTCTCGATTCTGTGCGCGCGCCCCCGCGGCGCCTAGGCGCTGACTTATGGCGCCTAGGCGCTATTCTGACGCAGAAATGGGTATTTAAGCGCGTTTTTCTGATTTTAGGTCATTCTCTTCTCCCCCTTCTCTTCTAAACACGATTCTCCACCCATTTTTGGGTATTGTAACTCCATTAATGGAGCTTGGAAGGCCACCCATGTATTTCTTTCTTCCCATTTGCATCCATGGCTAACTAAGAGGTAAGTACTTAATCTTTAGAAGATGGGTTAGATGTTGTAAATGTGATTGGGTGAGACTTGGGTTTATTGTGTATGTTTAGCATGTTTAGCATTCAACTCTTCTCTAATCTAAGCATTAATTTCCATCATCAATTTCTTCTTGGTTTGACTCCCAATTTGTTTATTGATTGTTGGGTTGGTTAAAAACCCATTATGCGTTTGCCTCTTGTGGGTTGAGTGACAGCAGTCTTAGAGTATTTAAATTGGTGCTGCAGCATTTAATTTAGCTACCCATTAGGCTCTAGATGAAGAGTAAATCGAGCCCGTTATTAGAGATCTCAGTAACGTACTCGTCGCTTGGTTACCCGTCGCTCGTAGTTAACTCTATTTGGGAGAGCGTTCGCCCTCAATTGAATTAACATCGAAGCTTGATGAAGAGCTGTCAACTCTTCATCAACTACTCGGGATTGCTAGTTTCTTCTTAGAAATATGTAATTTGCGTGAGTGTTAGTCAAAAGCATGCTAAGTCTTGGGCGTCTATGATCCGAATCACATCACAATTAATAACCCGGAACCTTTAGATTGAGTATTTCCGTTACAATTTCCATTTCTCCCGTTATTCCAAATTGTCATTTAATTTTTCCCGTTATTTTCTCTTTTCTTATTTTAATTCTCAAAAACCCCCATCAACATTTTCTCTCATTAAGCAATTAAAATTCTGAATTTAGATTAAGCTATTAAATTCCCTGTGGTACGATCCTGACTACCGCTTTCTACAAGTTTTGAAGAAGCCTTAGGCAGTGTTTATAAATTTTAATTTGGCGGGTCTCGACAACCCGAAACACACGGAATATTCACAAAATTCCGCTACCAAATTTGGCGCCGTTGCCGGGGAATTTAAATTAGTTTGTCTTGATTTAAATTTTAATTGTTTAGTTTTAAAAATTTCTGTTTTGTTTGTTTTTCTTCCTTTTATTGTTTTAAGCGTTTCCCTAGTGTTTGTTAAGAGCAGGGTATGATGGAAGCCTTGGAAAGGAATGATGGGTATCAAAAGACTCTTAAGGAGTTGGCGATGCCAGATTTAAACCGGCAACCATTATGTATATCGTATCCTGCGGTAACAGGTAATTTCGAACTTAAGGCTAGCTTCATCAACTTACTTCCTTCATTTTCTGGTAATGCAGGTGAAAGCCCGCATATTCATCTCAAGGAATTTCAGTTGGTGAGAGCGGGGTTAATGACAGTCGAAGCCACAGAAGATCAAGTGAGCTTGAGAGCTTTCCCTTTTACCTTAAAGGGAAAAGCTCGAGAATGGCTTCATTACCTACCGCCGGGCTCCATTTCCACTTGGAGCGATATGCAGAGGCTTTATTTAGAAAAATTCTTTCCTGCTTCTGAAGTTACTGCCGCTAAGAGAAGAATCCGTGCCGTTGAACAGGAAGAAGGCGAAAATCTACATGAATATTGGGAGAGGTTTCTTAGATTGTGCGAAGAATGCCCGAATCACAAGATCTCCGAACAAAATCTCATTGGGTTTGTGTATGAAGGTTTGCTCCCATATGATCAGAGGATGATTGATGCAGCTAGCGGTGGAGCTCTCATGGACAAAACCCCAAATGAAGCAAGACTCTTAATCTCAAGCATGGCTGGAAATATTCAACAATATGGTTGTGGAAGAAGTGACCAAATTCGCCTCAAAAGAGAAATGAACGAGCTGAAGGACCGCATGGCTGAGGTAAGTAGCGTTGTATATGAACTGAAAGAAAGCTTACCACAAATTTGTTCCTCTGTTTCAGGCAAATCACTTGGGGAAATAATGAAATCTCTAGTGGAGTCAAATTTAGTTTTTCAAAAACAAAGCCAGGAGCTTCAAAAACAAAGTCAGGAGATTCAAAAACAAAGCCAGGAACAATTTCAAAATCTTAGCGATGCGATAACCCAAGTGGGTGGGAGGATAGTCAAGTTGGAAACTCGTAAAGCAGAGAGTATTAATGCTATCACTCTCATAAGTGGGGAGGAAATTTCGCCAAGCTCTGTTTCCATTGACTGCGAGAAAAAGGTAGAAAAGCCCATGGTAAGAAAGGAGGCAACATCTTCAAGAAGTCCGGTATGTTCCAATCCTCCTTCATATATGAAATCTTATGTTCCTAAGGCTCCCTTCCCTAGTAGGTTGATGAGACCCCCTGAGGAGATTAAAGACGAGGAGATGTTGGGTGCGATCAAGAAGGTTGGACACAGTCTTTCACGTTCTGCACCTGTAGAGCTCAGCGGAAACCCTTGGATGATACCTCCACACTTGACCGTTAATCCCTGCGAGCAGGTATTTGCAATAAATTTATGTGATGGTAATGAAGTTGTCTCAAGTCGTTTGTTGAGTCTTGATTCAGAGAAGAATAGCGAACCGGATGCACCTTCCACGAGCCATCTTTTGAATGAAGAGTTTGAAGAAAAGAAAGAGTTGCACGAAATTGTTCCAGCAAGTATCCCCATGGCACCACTCCTCAGTAGGCTTGCAAAGCCCAAGGATGTGAACGAAGATGAGGTGGTTTTGAAGACCTTCCAAAAGGAAATGGTAAACGTTCCACTTTTGGAGGCCGTGAGGAAAATCCCAAAATATGCTAAATTTTTGAAGGATTGGGTTACTTGCAAGATGAATGCAAGAATGAATAATGAGAAGAAGAAAGAGAATGTCTTAGCGATCCTTCCAGGTACTCTACCTACTAAATGCGGAGATCCAGGTATGTTCACACTTCCTTGCATGATAGGTAGTAGAGTCATTAAAAATGCTATGATAGATCTCGGAGCCTCTATTAATGTTATGTCCCATGCCATGTTTAAAGAACTTAACTTGAGTGAAATGCATGAGACGAGCGTAGTAGTACAGCTAGCCGATCGATCCTACATCCATTCATTAGGGAAGGTAGAAGACGTTCTTGTTAGAGTTAATGATATGGTTTTTCCTGCCGACTTTTATGTTCTGGATATGAATGGAAATTCTTCGACTGTTTCATCTTCTATTTTGTTGGGTCGCCCTTTTATGAAGACCGCGAGGGTCAAAATTGATGTTGATAGGGGTGCTCTCTCTGTGGAATTTGACGAGACTAAGAATGAATTTCTTATGCATGATTTAAAGTCTTCTTGTGATAAGAATGGGAATCTGAATTTGAATGAGATTAATCCTAAATCTGTTTGTTTTCTGTATGCCTTTGACGATGATCCAAATTTTATTGTGAATGGTGATGGATCTGTTTGCTTGTTATTTGATAATGATGATGTTGACGTGCATGAGGCACGAAAAGAAAAATTTTGTTTAATGGATGTTTGTAGGTCCGACGCGGACGAAGGGATGATTGGAGTACCCCCCGCGCCATTGGACTATGGATGAATTTGAAAGGGAGAATTCAGTCGAGCAATCGACTTTAAAAATTTGCGCTTCTCGGAGGCACCCGAGCATTGAACTGTATTTTTGATTAGTTGTTGTTTTTTATAGTTTTTGCTTGTTCAATTTTAGTTGTTTAAGTTTGTTATTTTGCTTTCTTAGGTAATAAGGGAGAGATGACCGATATTTCAGAACTACATTGAACTTGAAGTTGTGCGTACCCTCTCACCGATCCCACAAAAATTCAGGGGAGGTTTCTGTTCCCTTTAATTTTTGTTGTTATCATTGATCATATGGTGGATTAGATGCATTGAGGACAATGCAGTCTTTTAGGTGGGGGGTGGACTTTATATTTGAACTTCGCTGTAGTTCTTGAGCATGTCGTACTCTGATTTTGAGATGTTTAGGAATCTGAATGCATGTTGTCCGATGAGGACTTTCTGTGATTTGTTTGTGAATACTCCATAGTTGTGCATTTCGAGAAAATTATGAGAATGTATGCATATTTTGAGCATATTTTAAAAAAAATTCGATTATTCCCCTACATTCACCGAGCACGTAGACCTCTTACTCTTAGTTCTGTAGGCTTAGGATTATTTTATTTTATCTGAAAGCTCGTTGTCACCTCGAAAGGTCCATTTAGGGAGGCTTGATATGTTAGAAGTCATAACGAATCATTTGATTTAGCAAAGCTATGTGCCTATAAAAAAAATTATTGAGAGTAAAAGCATGTTTGAAATATATTATGAGGTGTTCTTCCTTCTTGTGTTGCCCGTGTAACCAGGGGTGATCGTGTAACCCACGGTTGCCACTGCATGAAAGGGCAACTAACAGAAGTGAGCACTAGTCCTTAAAAACGTGAAGCGAAACAAATGCTTGACGTGTTAGGCTCTCAAGAAAAGAAAAGAAGAAAAATAGTTAGGCCTTTTGTTTTGTTATTCTTTCCGACATTGAAAAGCCGATAGTCTGTTCTTATTGCCAGAAGTAGGGGGAAGATGAGTATTAGGATCGATTAAAGTGGTTCCGGGTCTATGGAAGCTAAGATAGGAGGTGCTAATAATCACACACACACGTTAGGGAATGAGAGCTAATCTTTTGAAATATTCACAAAGTATGCATACGCTTGATTGTTTTCCGTTAGCAAGATTATCTTGTTTTTGCAAGCATTGAGATTCGAGTCGTCAGCATGCATGTCTATTCTTATAAGATAAATCAAAGTATTCCTTGCTCGAGGACTAGCAAGATTCAGGTCGGGGGTATTTTGATAGCTCTAAAATAGAGCTATAATTATAGCCTTAATTCTAGCTAAATGCCATGCTTAATTCAATTAAATCTACTTATTTTAGGTATTTCGTGGCAAAGAGCTCGGGAAGTCAAATTATGAATTTCAGGGTTCAAACGGTCATTTAAGAGGTTTCGGGAAGTGTTCGGGTCAAGAAGATAGGCAAAACGGAGCTCGGGAGCCAAAATGAGCCAAAAATGGGCCAAGACCCGAGAGGTCAGCGCCTAGGCGCCGGCGCCCAGCGCCCAGGCGCCCAACCGCGCCGCACGCCCAGACCGCCCACGCACAGACGCCCGCGCACAGACGCCCGCGCACGCCCGTGTCCGCGCGCGCAGTCGGGTGCCCGTCATCGTAAGCCCCGCGCGCGCGTCCGCGCGCTCGCCCCGGTCCTTGCCCCGCGCGTCCCGCCATCGCGCGCCCCAGCGCCCGAGTCCGCGCGCGCGCCGCACGCCAACACCCGCGCAGCGCCCAGGCGCCCGCTCGCCCGCTCGACCGCCCACACCCGTGTCCGCGCGCGCCCGCGCGCACCGCTCGCCTCGCCTGTCCCGCGCGCGCCCCACGCCCACGTCCGCGCGCGCCCGCGCGCGCCGCTCGCCTCGCCTCGCCTCGTCCGCGCGCTGACCCTAGCCATGACACAGATTACCCGTCATTAAAAGTCCTGAAAAAGTCCGACATAAAAAGTTATAAAAAAATCCCAGATTTTGGAAATTTTCCAGAAGGCTCAGCGCCTAGGCGCTGACTTATAGCGCCTAGGCGCTGTCTCGATTCTGTGCGCGCGCCCCCGCGGCGCCTAGGCGCTGACTTATGGCGCCTAGGCGCTATTCTGACGCAGAAATGGGTATTTAAGCGCGTTTTTCTGATTTTAGGTCATTCTCTTCTCCCCCTTCTCTTCTAAACACGATTCTCCACCCATTTTTGGGTATTGTAACTCCATTAATGGAGCTTGGAAGGCCACCCATGTATTTCTTTCTTCCCATTTGCATCCATGGCTAACTAAGAGGTAAGTACTTAATCTTTAGAAGATGGGTTAGATGTTGTAAATGTGATTGGGTGAGACTTGGGTTTATTGTGTATGTTTAGCATGTTTAGCATTCAACTCTTCTCTAATCTAAGCATTAATTTCCATCATCAATTTCTTCTTGGTTTGACTCCCAATTTGTTTATTGATTGTTGGGTTGGTTAAAAACCCATTATGCGTTTGCCTCTTGTGGGTTGAGTGACAGCAGTCTTAGAGTATTTAAATTGGTGCTGCAGCATTTAATTTAGCTACCCATTAGGCTCTAGATGAAGAGTAAATCGAGCCCGTTATTAGAGATCTCAGTAACGTACTCGTCGCTTGGTTACCCGTCGCTCGTAGTTAACTCTATTTGGGAGAGCGTTCGCCCTCAATTGAATTAACATCGAAGCTTGATGAAGAGCTGTCAACTCTTCATCAACTACTCGGGATTGCTAGTTTCTTCTTAGAAATATGTAATTTGCGTGAGTGTTAGTCAAAAGCATGCTAAGTCTTGGGCGTCTATGATCCGAATCACATCACAATTAATAACCCGGAACCTTTAGATTGAGTATTTCCGTTACAATTTCCATTTCTCCCGTTATTCCAAATTGTCATTTAATTTTTCCCGTTATTTTCTCTTTTCTTATTTTAATTCTCAAAAACCCCCATCAACATTTTCTCTCATTAAGCAATTAAAATTCTGAATTTAGATTAAGCTATTAAATTCCCTGTGGTACGATCCTGACTACCGCTTTCTACAAGTTTTGAAGAAGCCTTAGGCAGTGTTTATAAATTTTAATTTGGCGGGTCTCGACAACCCGAAACACACGGAATATTCACAAAATTCCGCTACCAAAAGGAAAATAAAATTTTCTTTGCTTTGCAAGAGGACAAACAGGACAGTGAGTTTTATCAACTCCTTTAGGTAAATCTAAAGCATCATGAAGTAAGGCAAGTCGTTGAGGAGACAGATGCCCCAATCGGTGATGCCATGAACGAGGCAATCGTGAAGCAGAGCGTAAAATGTGATCAGTCAGATTAAACAAGTAGAGACCATGATGACATTTAGACTTGTCAATCATCTTCGAATGGAACCTATCCTGTATTATGCAAGATTCACTTGAAAAATTAAGTGAAATATCTTCATGTTGTAACAAACAACTAACCGAGATCAGCTTGTAAGCAAAATTCGGTACAAACAGAACATCTTGAAGCAAAATGTCCTTAGAAAGCCATACATCACCAATGAAATTAACCTTGACTTGAGAACCAGTTGGAAGAATAACAACAACATCAAGAACACGACGCCAATTATGAAAAGATTTATGGAAATTACAAATGTGTCTTGATGCTCCAAAATCAATGATCCAAGCAACAACATGACAATCAACTTGTGAAGAGGCTAAAGAGAAAATACCTGCAGTGTGAGTAACGGTTGCAGTGATAGGTTCTGTGGAGGCTGTCTTGAGATCAGTATTCATCATCTTCATAAGCTGTGAATATTGAATGGATGTAAGGCTGTCGAAGAAGGTTGGCTGAGTAACAGCATTGGTAGTAGGCTGATATGATGCAGGAGGAACAGTGGAAGAAGATGCTACAGCAGATGAGTTGCGAGTCTTGTAACCAGGTGGATAGCCAATTATTTGATAGCATCTTTCAACCGGATGGCCTTTTCCACAGTGTGTACAAGTCTGTCTCTGTGAATCTTTCTTGCGAGAGCGTTCATGATTAGTTGGAAATTTCTTGGAGCTTGCAGCATTAGTGAGCAGAGCAATTTGATCAATGTGAGGGGAAGAATGACCAACATATCGTTGATGTTCCTCTTGAATAACAAGGGATAAAACTTTTGCTATATCAGGAAGAGGATCCATAACCAGAATTTGTTCACGGACAGTGGCAAAAACTTCATTCAATCCCATTAGAAAAATCATGACAAATTCAGAGTCAAGATGAGTAAGAAATGGTTGAAGGCCACCACATGTACACTTACTTTCTGGACGAAAATCCACCAATGCTTGTCAGATGGTGATGAGTTTGATGTAGTAGGTTTCAATGCTCATATTTCCCTGGCTGGTGGTGACCAATTCTTTTCGCAATTGATAAATCTGAGGTACATTGGCCTGTTTGAAACGTTTCAGGAGTTCATCCCAAATGCCTTGGTAGATCCAGTGTAAACTATGCTTGCTGCAATTTCCTTTGAAATGGAATTCAAGATCCAAGACGCAACGATATCATTGTTCCATTTCCATGCTTTCAGCAGAGTGCCCTGAGGCTTTGTGATAGTGCCATCAATGAATCCATCTTTGTTCTTGCCAGAAAGTGCCATAGTCATGGCACGACTCCATGATCTGAAGTTCGAAGCGCCAAATAAAGGTTGAGTAATTAGGATATTGGTTGGAGCGAAAGAATGGTGCAAAGAATATGGATTCAACTGTGCGTCCATGGATGGTGAGTTATCACTAATGTTAACTCATGATGTTGCCATGTTAATAGTAAGTTTGAAGAAGATGAAGGAATTAAGAAGAGGAAGAGCGTGATCAATGCTCTGATACCATATTACGAACGGAAGAAATATAATATTCAGCACACTTTATTGATTGATTGAAGCATGTATTTATACAGGTACAAGTGTGGAAGATAACTGTTTACAACGGAATATTAAATATTTTTACACGGTTAGAAACTAACTGATCAGGGTATTTACATTGGTTTACTGACCGGTAAGTTGTTATATGTACACCGGTAAACTGATATGAACCGATATTTGTGAGTACAAGAGGTATCGGTAAGATATCGGTTGATAAATGATACATCGGTAAAGCCTTGTTATACCTATAAATGATACATCAGTAAAACCTTGTTATACTGGTAAATGATAAAACCACCGGGTAATTCATTTGTATATCGATATCGGTAAAATCTGTGTAACCGGGTTATGACATCGGTATGAACAGATATACCGATATCGGTAAATAACTAAAACACTGGTATATTGATTTACCGGTGGATATCGTAATAGTAAATGTAGACATAAATCTTGTAAATTTATAATTTCAACGACTAACAAACGAAAGAAACTATTGATGGGTTCTGTTGAGATTGTATTCAGGAATGTGAGCTAATTCAAAGAACAGACAGAAAGATCATGAATCGATTTTCATTTAAGAGTTTTTTTTCTCATAAAACGAAAAAATATGGACAATTCGAATATGGTAAAGATATCAACATAATATTTGAATTGCAAGAAATATTATATCGAGTGCTAAGAGTTGGAATTACCGGGAGCGATGTATCCATATGATCCAACGTGACATTGATTTAGACTGAGGCATGCCCATCACTTTCGCCAAACCGAAATCACCAACATGTTCCTCGAAGTTATAATCGAGGAGAATGTTATTCGATTTGATATCACGAGTACGATCCTTAGTTTGTAGCCATGGTGTAGATAAACAAGTCCCTCTGCAACTCCAACGGACGGAAATTGTAAATCAAGATTGTCATTCCAAATTACATGCAGTCTCGTGAAGCACCTCACTCGGACTACCCATTTCCATTTAGGAGTAGAAACAATATCCCACATTGGCTAGATAAGGAAAAGATCATGGATATATAAGGAAGGAAAATGATCTCGAATGGTATGAAACCATTTGAGTGAAACAAAAAACATAGTTGTTTTGGGCTTTACCGTGAACCATGGTGATAGCAAAAGTGTTATGTCTCCAAAAGTGACTTATTTAGGACTTATTTAGCTTAGAAAGATGCACACTCTTAGGTGTTTTTGATAGGATTTTGCTTAAACCTATGCTTATTTGTGAGAATTAAAAGAAGGTAGCTAAATTAGGACTTGTGTGCAAAAGGAAAGAAAAGGATTGAAAACCGAAGTAAAAGAATGAAAAAACTACATTGCGACAGCATTGCGGAAACATTGCTGAAACCGCAATGTTTCAAGTGAAAACCGTAAGTTGACTGATCTTTTTCTGTTAATTTCCGTTATTTCAGGGATTCGTTCTTTCTCCTCCATCCATTTTGAAGTACGACGTTGAAGATTGATGGTTCTCCTTGGCCCAAACGCACCTGCAGATTACTATAAAAGGGGGTCAAAGTCGAGGGTTCAAGCATCATCCGAAAGCGTAGAAGTCTTCTCGCAGCTCCATCTTTTCTCCTGTCATTCTTCTTCGTCTGTTGGTGTGAGAGTCTCAGCTGTTGGAATCGACAATCTGATAGGAAGGAGAGAAGATTCATCTTCTCTCCCGATTGGATTCATCCAAGCAAGGCTATTCTTTCTCCCCATTCAGCCGAAGCAATCGCAACAAGGTGTTCACGCTCAATTTCAGCTTTCTGCTCTTTATTTCCATTTTCCAGCTTTGTATTGTTGTTGTTCCTTTTCTAGTAGCTAGATCAGTCCATTTCGTTGTGTTCTGTCTTTCTGTTATTCACTTTAAGTTTCTCTTTTGTTCATTCAAACAATCAAGTAATTAAAGCATAATTCTTCATTTCTCAATTTCCTATCTTTGCAACTCACTGTCTTACCTTGCTGTTTTCAGTTTATTTATCTTCTAAGCATGTCTCTTTCATCTTTTATTTCTGTTCTCCCCACATCCATGAGTAACTAAGTCACCTAGGGGCATGCTAATGACAATACTGTAGGCTAAAAAACGTGAATCAAGCATGCAGGATAGCTCTCGAAGCATCGATTGTATGTAAGCTTCATCCCACGGGCAATTTCGATTGGCCATCCATTTTGTCCAAAGAACTCCTAACCTCTGGAAGGAGTAAGAGTTCAGAGTCATACACTCATGCTAGCCTTTCAAGGTAGCCAGAAAACGACCTAGGAATAGGCGTTTTCCTAGTACAAACCATAACTTTCTGCTTTAACAAGATGCTTAAGACCTTACTTGGACATGAGTAAACTAAAGAATCTAATGCATGGAATCGGACGATACATGAGATTGAGTGAGTTTGATGCATAGAGAGTTGATCCAATGCTTGAGAATCGTGAGAAAATGCCTATAGAGGAGTCGTTAGTAGCCCTTGTTTCTCCATTTTACACACTTTCGCTGTTAGGAAAATTGCGGTAGAATTGCTGTTTCCGCAATTCTGCTAAGTTCACAATTCTGTTTAGCTGTTTTCTTCTTCATTTATTAATCTCGTTTCTTTTCATTTGAGTTTAGCTTTGACTTGCACTTGTTTATGTTGCTACCCTCTACGTATTCAGTAGGAAATAGACAATTTAAAACCAATTTGACCCCATCAAATCCACCCATTCTTTCTTAACTTTACACTTCTCTAGTAGCTTATAATAAATCTCTGTGGGAAAACGAATGAAAAATACTTACTACTTGCTATAGGACCATGTATGCTTGCATGTTCTGAGTGCTCTCTCTATCTTATTGCTTATTTATTTTAACATATTGAGCACGCAACAAGTTTTTGGCGCCGCTGCCGGGGATTTATTTAAGTGAAAACGAAGTTTGTTAAGTTTGAAACACCAAGTTTATTGCCTATTGAAGCTGATCTGTTTCATTTCTTTTGCAGGTACTATTGGGTTAGTTTATGAGTGAGCCTTCAAGTAGTGATCTAGAGTTCAATCCTGAGCCTGAGAGATTACTTAGGGCCAGAAATAGAGCCAAGAAACGTCTCTTTAACCAACCCTCTAGACCTCCAATAATTGCGGGAACCGCAATTCCTCCGCAATTGTCTCAAGAAGAAATGGATGGAATAGTTCCAAATCCGGTGCCTGTCACTCGCAACCCCATCGAAATAGCGAATGATAAGGATAGCGCCATACTCTCTTACCTAGTACCTATGCCTGGGGAGCTGAACCCCAGCATAATCCGTCCTGAAATCACTGCCAACTCATTCGAGTTAAAGCCAGTGATGTTCCAAATGTTGTCCACTGTGGGACAATTCTTTGGAGTGGAAAATGAGGACCCCCACAACCATCTTAGAAACTTCCTAGGAGTCAGTGATACATTCATCATCCCTGGAGTTTCCCAAGAAGCCTTGAGGCTCTATCTGTTCCCTTACTCTTTGAGGGACAAAGCCAAAACGTGGTTGAACTCATTACCCTCTGGATCAGTCCGTAATTGGACAGACTTAGCAGAGAAATTCCTAGTCAAATACTTTCCACCTGATAGGAATTCTACCTTTCGTGACGACATAATCAAGTTCAAACAAGCTGACACTGAGTCTCTTCACGAAGCTTGGACAAGGTTTAAAGATCTACTTCTTAAATGTCCACACCATGGCATCCCATGGTGTATCCAAATAGAGGTCTTTTTCAAAGGATGCAACCCCAGCACTAGACAAGTCTTAAATTCATCTGCTGGAGGTTCCATGTTGTCCAAGAGTTACAACGAGGCCTATGAGATCTTGGAGAAGATCTCAGCATCTCACTGTAGGTGGTCAGATGATCCAGTTGAGCCAACTAGAGCTCAAGACAAGGATGCTCTAAGTGCAATGAGCAGCCAAATAAATGCCCTGACCAACCTAGTTAAGCAAATGGCTCAAGCCAATCTCCAAACAAGTGTCAACACCGCCACAGCCATGTCAATGGGCACCCAACCAAGTCAAGGTGAGACACTTATCTGTGGATTCTGTGGGGAAGGGCACTTGTATGAATACTGCCCTGGGAATCCAGCCTCAGTCTGCTATATTGGAAGCCAACAGCAGCCTAGGAACAACCCCTATTCCAACACTTACAACCCTGGTTGGAGGAACCACCCAAACATGTCGTGGGGTGGCCAACAAAATGTTAATCAAAATCCTAACCAACCAAGACCGAGTGGAACACCTGGTTTCACTCCCCAACATAACCAATCCATGTACCAAAAGCCATACAACCAACCTGTAGGATCTTCTGTAGAAAACTTACTCAAGGAATACATAGCCAAGAATGATGCCACTCTACAGAGTCATCAAGCTACTCTTAGGAGCCTAGAGAACCAAATAGGGCAACTAGCCAATGAAATCAAAAGTAGGCCCCAAGGTAGACTTCCTGCTGACACTGAAGTGCCAAGGAGAGATGGTAAAGAGCAAGTTCAAGCAATTGAACTTAGAAGTGGTAGACCATTGGTGAGCAACACCAAAGAAACACCAAAGAGAGTAGAGAACACTGAGTCTAGTGCTCCACTGGAGTCTCTGCCAAACCAAGGTCCGCCACCAACGAGCACATCAGGAACAAGGCTGGAGCCAATCATAGAGGAGATAGAAGAAATTCCAAGGCCTCCATCTATCCTGAGGCGACCTGAAGTGCCTGCATATGTGCCACCACCTCCATTTCCTAGAAGGCTAAAGAAAAAACAAGAACAGGAAGTGCACTTTAATAAATTTCTAGAAATTCTTAAGCAAGTGCATGTTAATATTCCTTTTGTAGAAGTTTTACAATCTATGCCTTCTTATGTAAAATTTTTGAAGGATATTATAACTAACAAGAGAATAATTGGTGAGTTTGAAACAGTCAATCTCACTGAGGAGTGCAGTGCCATACTCCAGAACAAGCTACCCAAGAAGGAGAAGGATCCTGGTTTCTTCACCTTACCTGTAGAGCTGGGAGGCAAGCACGTGGGCAGAGCTCTTTGTGACCTGGGAGCCAGCATAAACCTCATGCCCCTATCACTATTCCGCCAGCTAGGAATAGGAGAAGCACGTCCAACCACTGTCACCTTACAACTAGCAGACAGATCCATTGCATACCCTGAAGGTAAGATTGAGGATATTCTTGTAAAGGTTGACAAGTTTATTTTCCTTGCAGATTTCATTATCCTGGATTATGAAGCAGACAAGGAGGTCCCCATCCTGTTAGGTAGACCATTTCTGGCCACAGGTAGGGCGCTGATAGATGTCCAAAAAGGTGAGCTCACTATGAGGGTTCATGATGAAGAGGTGAAATTTAGTGTTTATAAAGCCTTAAGGTACCCCTCTGACTCTGAATCTTGTGCTAGCATGGACATTGTAGATTCATTAATGGAAGAACAATTGGAGCATGAATTGTTGACTAAGCATGCTAATAACTATGTAGGATTAGAAATAACTGACTTAAACATAGCTGAGATAATGGATATACCTGTAAATAACCCTCAGCATGTTTGTATGAATATTGATTTAACTGAAAAATCTTTGAATCCATTAAAACCATCCATTGAGCATCCACCTGTTTTAGAATTGAAACCTCTTCCCACTCACCTCAAGTATGCATATCTAGGAAGTAATGATACTTTGCCTGTGATTATTTCTTCTAAACTAAGTGAAAAGCATGAGGTTGAACTGATTTTACTACTTAAGCAACATAGGAAGGCTATTGCATGGACTATTGCTGATATCAGAGGCATTAGCCCTTCTTATTGCATGCATAAGATTATATTAGAGGAAGAGCATACACCTAGAGTAGATCACCAACGTAGGCTGAACCCCTCTATGAAAGAGGTAGTTAAAAAGGAAATAATAAAATGGTTAGATGCTGGTGTGATCTTCCCCATAGCTAGTAGCCAGTGGGTGAGCCCTATACAATGTGTACCTAAGAAGGGGGGGATGACTGTGGTAGTCAATGAGAACAATGAACTGATTCCAACAAGGACTATCACAGGATGGAGAGTTTGCATGGATTATAGGAAACTAAACAAAGAAACCAAAAAAGACCATTTCCCTCTACCATTCATTGACCAGATGCTAGATAGAATAGCTGGTAGAGCCTACTACTGCTTCTTAGACGGTTATTCAGGATATAACCAGATTACTATAGACCCTAAGGACCAAGAGAAGACTACCTTCACTTGCCCTTTTGGAACTTTTGCCTTTCGCAGAATGCCTTTTGGCTTATGCAATGCACCGGCAACTTTCCAAAGGTGCATGTTGGCAATCTTCTCTGATTTGGATGAGTCCATGATAGAGATATTCATGGATGATTTCTCAGTCTTTGGGGATTCATTTACAAACTGTCTAGAGAACCTAGGACAAGTCCTGGCTAGGTGTGAGGAGACCAACCTAGTCCTAAATTGGGAAAAATGCCACTTCATGGTGGATGAAGGGATTGTCTTAGGTCATAGAGTGTCAAGGGCAGGGGTAGAAGTTGACAGGGCAAAAATTGAAGTAATAGAGAAATTGGTAGAACCCCAAAATGTCAAGGCCATTAGAAGTTTCTTAGGGCATGCTGGTTTCTATAGAAGGTTCATTAAGGACTTTTCTAAGATCTCCAAGCCTTTATGTGAACTTCTAGAGCTAAACAAACCATTCATTTTCTCTAAAGAGTGTGTCCTAGCTTGGAAGACCCTTAAGGAAGCACTAGTCACAGCACCTATTATAGTAGGGCCTAATTGGGATCTTCCCTTTGAGATGTTATGTGATGCCAGTGACTATGCTGTAGGGGTCATGTTAGGACAGAAGATTGACAAGTTAACACACCCTGTATACTATGCTAGTAAGACACTTAATGAGGCACAATGCAACTACACAACCACTGAGAAGGAGATGCTAGCTGTAGTGTTTGCTTGTGAGAAATTTAGGAACTATATTGTAGGCACCAGAACGATTGTGTACACTGACCATTCTGCTTTAAAGTACCTTATGAGGAAGGCTGATGCTAAGCCTAGGTTGATTAGGTGGGTACTGCTGCTGCAAGAGTTTGATCTAGACATTAGAGAAAAGAAAGGATGTGAAAATGTGGTTGCGGATCATCTTTCTAGATTGCAGCATAATTGCGAAAAAATTGCGGAAACCGCAATTTCTGATGCTTTTATTGATGAACATGTCTTTGTATTGACTCATCGTGATAACGATGAGGAACCTTGGTTTGCTGACATTGCTAACTTCCTTGCATCGCAGGTACTACCAACTTTCAAGGGAGGACAAGAGAAGAAGAGGTTCCTTCATGAAGCAAGGAAATTCATATGGGATGACCCCACACTTTACAAAACATGTGCTGACGGCTTGCTAAGGAAGTGTGTTTCAGCTGCTGAGGCGAAGTCTGTGCTGCAGCACTGCCACACAGCTCCTTATGGTGGACACTTTGGTGGCCAAAGAACAGCTGCAAAGGTATTTCAGAGTGGCTACTATTGGCCAACAATCTTCAAGGATGCCCACAACTATGCTCACAGCTGTGATGAATGCCAAAGAACAGGTAACCTTAGTCGCAAGGATGAAATGCCTCTCACTTACATCTTAGAGTTGGAGCTCTTTGATGTGTGGGGCATTGACTTCATGGGACCATTTCCCCCATCATCAGGTAACCTTTACATATTAGTGGCAGTAGACTATGTATCCAAGTGGGTAGAGGCCATAGCATGTCCCAATAATGATGCCAAAACAGTCATAAAATTCTTGCATAGGCACATTTTTTCTAGGTTTGGAACACCACGTGCTATCATTAGCGATGAAGGGACACATTTCATTAATAAGGCTATGGAGAGAGTGTTGGCTAAGTATAACATTAGACATAGAGTAGCCACTCCCTATCACCCACACTCGAATGGACAGGCTGAAATTTCAAATAGGGAGATTAAGAATATCCTAGAAAAAGTGGTCAAACCCAACAGAAAGGATTGGGCGTTTAAACTCGAGGATGCACTTTGGGCGTATAGGACTGCCTATAAGACACCCCTAGGTATGTCTCCTTACAGACTTGTGTATGGTAAAGCTTGTCATCTTCCATTCGAGTTAGAAATTAAGGCATTTTGGGCACTAAAAGAGTTGAATTATTGCGTGACCGATGCGGGAACGTTGCGGTCTTTGCAATTACATGAGCTTGATGAGCTTAGGCATATGTCTTATGAAAATGCCAAAATGTATAAGGAAAAGACCAAGATTTGGCACGATAGTAGACTTAGGATTAAGGACTTCAAGAAAGGCCAGCTTGTCTTATTATTTAACTCACGATTGAAATTATTTCCAGGCAAACTTAAGTCTAGATGGTCAGGTCCATTTGTAATTACTAATGTGTTTGTTCATGGTGCCATCGAGATAAAGAACCTGCAGCAAGGACAACCATTCATGGTTAATGGTGCAAGGTTGAAGCACTACTATGAGGAAGGGGATGTGAAGACTCTCTCGGCCTTCCTCTTGACTGAAGCGTGAAATTAAGAACGAGAGAGGACGAGTGATTACTGTGCTCGTCCAGACGGGGCTCATGCCTTAGTTTATTTTTTCCATTTTTTCCGGTTATCGTTTGTGTATATGTTTGTATGTTTTTAATTACGAATTTGATGTTGATTTTATTTCTTTTTCTAGGGAATCAATAGAGGGAATCAAGGAGATTAAATCCAGCTAAAAAGATCAAGGAGATATTGGGCCAAATCAAAGATACGGTTGAGCAAAGATTGACATTTAAATGCAGAAAATCTCCAACGGTCACTAGAATTTCGCTGGATTTGCAGAATCCGCAAAAATATAGCCGTTGGGATTTTTTGGGTTTCTTTATATCCGTTAGAAGGCGCGTTGATCCGCACAATTCCCCCATTATCTGAACTCCAAGAAAGCTGCTTTTCTCTTCATCTGTGATTCCTCTCTCCAAATCTCCACAATTCGACAATGGTGCTAACAAGAGCCGAACGATCTGCGTCCAAGAAACGGGCTGATGAGGCTGAAACGGCTGCGAGGGAAGCACTTCTTGCCCTTGCAGACGCTGATGCTGCGCGAACTGAACGACTTCCCAAACTTCCAATCCGCAAGAAGAAGTGGAAGGTCGTCACAGAGATACCTGCTGGACCCTCTGAACCAGCAGGCACACCCAAGAAGCGCAAATGGAGTATGGCTGTGGCCGAAGAAGAAATCAAGAAAAAGACTCCCTCTGTGGAGAGTCAAGAACTAGGCCAGCCATCCCACGAGACAGCCGAGCGCAGCCCTTCACCATCTCCACCGGTTCAAAGCCCTGAGCTCTCCTCATCGCCACCAGCGCAGAGCCCTGAGCTGCCTTCATCACCGCAGAGTTCTGCACAGACCCCTACAGCAGCACAAAGCACCACTCCTTCGCACACTTCTCCACGGCCTGACCCTGAATTCCCATATGGGGAGTACCAAGAATCGACGCAGGGCAGTGGGGAAGCGGAGGAAGACGAGGTCTTCTCTCCTTTGAGGGAAGCCAGCCCTGAGAGCCCTGCACAGAAGGATGACTCGATGGACGAGACACTGGGGGATTGCCTCCAGCAGATGACAACAAAGGCACGATTGAGGAAGAAGGAAGCCAGGGTTGTCAAGGCCAAACGGCCAAGAACAAAAAAGAAGTCCAAGAAGAAGAAGAAGTCCACGGCTGCGCCTTCATCCAAGAAGGGGAGTGACGAGCCTTCCCTAAAGAAGCTCAAGATTGAGGCTGCTGAGTCAGCCAAACTGAAAGACAAGGGGAAGGCCAAGCTGTACCCTGAAGATGAGCCTCAATCAGTGAGGTATGTGTCTTCTGACGCTGAGTCCAGAGGCATTGAGTTAAGGAAAAGGGAGCTGCTGCACGAGAAGGGCTTCCTCGACAGACCTGCTGACCTGCCGCAATTCTTGCGCACAGGAATTATGAATCACGGCTGGGAGGAGTTGTGCAGACCACCCAATCCGGCTTACACAAGCATGGTGTATGACTTCTACGCCAATTTGAGGAATTCTGAGGAGGGCCTATCTGTGGTCAGAGGGGTTGAAGTGGACTTCTCAGCAAGGGCAATCAACGAAGCCTATGGCCTCAAGGGCCAAAAACATACTGACTATGCGAGGATTGTTGATGAGCCTACTGAAGCCGTCCTGGAAGAGGCCATTCGGACCATTGGCCAGCCTGAAGCATCCTGGACCGTGTCACGCAATGGGAGGCACACTCTCATGAGTGCCAACCTCACAGCTAAGGCGGCTGTCTGGTTTTCCTTCGTGAGAAGGAAACTGTCCCCAGTGACTCATGAGACCACCATCAACCAGAGCAGATCGCTGCTGGTCTATGCAATCATGCGAGGTCTCACGATGAACGTGGGTGAAGTCATGTCAGCCGCCATTGCTAACTGCGCCAAGAAGGGTAAGGGTCCATTGTTCTTCCCTAATACTATTACTAAACTATGCTTGCGTGCAGGGGTCCCCATTGAGCGGATGGAACAGCAGATGGCTTACACAGGCCACTTGGAGCTGCCTACAGGCTTGAGGCTGAGGAGAAAGGGGAACATGGAGTTCGAGCTGGACAGATTGGCTGCTGCTCAGTCACTGTCCATGGCGTGCCTGATGGATCTACAGAAGAGGATGGCTCAAAGGGCCACATACGCACAGGCAAGGGACAAGGAAGTTGATGACCAACTGGGATGCATCTTCCCTGACTTTCCCACGAACCTACTGTCTCCATGGGTGCCTCCACGACCACGAGGGACTGATGATGAGGATGAAGACATCTGAGTGCTAGTTTGAATTGCACTTAAGGGAGTATTGCTGTTCCCTTACAATAGTAAAAAAAAAAAAAAAAATCAAACTACTTTTTGTGAACCGTGTGAATTATGCTGTTTTTAGTTAATATTTTGATCTAATTTAGTTGCTTGGTTTTAAGTTTTTAAGTTGTTTAGTATAGCCTGCTGCTAGCTGATTAGGTAGATTAGTGTAGTTTCATTTTTAGAGAGCTTGATTGACTGGAGAAAGCATGCGTAGGGGCCTTAAACACTGATATATCTGCCCTGACTTTATTGCGAAATAATTGCGGAACCCGCAATTTTTATTACTGAATGCATGTTTTGGACTGTCTGTTTAGCTAGGCTGTGATCTGTTTAAATTCTATCTTTTGCGGCTACCATGACTACCTTATATAGCTTATCTTCAAGCATGCTGGATGAGTGTCATAGGACACCCTTTGATAGTTTAAATTAATCTCTAAAAAGCTCAGCATGCATAGCTTTAAGTCCTTATCTATCTGTTTTTTCAAATTTCTGCTGCTATGATATTTACTTTTAGAATGATCTGTCTATGCCTAGGGCTTTTAGATTCTCTTTGTTTTACTTTAGACTAGATGCTTCTAGGACAAGTTTGGGGGTGTGCCACCTCAGACACTCATTGGGGACAATGAGTAGTTTAAGTTTGGGGGAGGCCACCCTAGGCCTAGGAACATTCCTCTCTCCCTTAAAAGCATAAGCATTCTTCTTCTCCTATTACAAAAAAAAATGATGAACTGAAAAAAAAAATGAAAAATAGAATAAAGAGGGGTGTCTTTCTTAGGTTGCTGAGTAATCAGTGCCAAGTGTGTAACCCACAAGTGGCATTGCATCAAAAGGCAACCAAAGGAAAGGCTCCACCTAAGAAAGAAAAAAGGAAAAAGTAGGGAAGAAGAATGTATACCTAGGAGTTGCAACTTTGTGGCTTAGATGTCCTATTTAAAAAGAACTCTGATCCTCAAGTAGCTGAGCACAAAGTTGTAGCTTGTAGGGTTGTTTAGGGAGATGAATGTATGTCCAATGTAGTGATGTCAGGGTTTAGATTGTTCTCTTCAAGTACTACTGTCACTGTTAATACTAAGACTGGCATGACTCTAAGGAATCCTAGGTAGCTCAAAAGTAAAAACTAGAAGCATGTACTGAGTCTGGGGTAAAGCTAGGTAGAATTTGAAACCTTAGGGATAGTGGCATGATATGACAAAAGCAAGTAGATCAGTTGTAGGGAGTTAATGAAAACAGCAGGAGTATTAGGCATGCGAAGTCAGAAGAAGCTAGATAAGGGGATAGTTTTAAACTTAGGAGTGTGTCACAGGACAGCACTGCTATAGATAGGGATATAGGGGAGTCAGTAAGTGGTTAAAGAAAATGAAACAGCAGCCTAAGTAAGTCCTTAGTTTGCTCGAGGACGAGCAAAACCTTATGTTTGGGGGTGTGTTATGTCTCCAAAAGTGACTTATTTAGGACTTATTTAGCTTAGAAAGATGCACACTCTTAGGTGTTTTTGATAGGATTTAGCTTAAACCTATGCTTATTTGTGAGAATTAAAAGAAGGTAGCTAAATTAGGACTTGTGTGCAAAAGGAAAGAAAAGGATTGAAAACCGAAGTAAAAGAATGAAAAAACTACATTGCGACAGCATTGCGGAAACATTGCTGAAACCGCAATGTTTCAAGTGAAAACCGTAAGTTGACTGATCTTTTTCTGTTAATTTCCGTTATTTCAGGGATTCGTTCTTTCTCCTCCATCCATTTTGAAGTACGACGTTGAAGATTGATGGTTCTCCTTGGCCCAAACGCACCTGCAGATTACTATAAAAGGGGGTCAAAGTCGAGGGTTCAAGCATCATCCGAAAGCGTAGAAGTCTTCTCGCAGCTCCATCTTTTCTCCTGTCATTCTTCTTCGTCTGTTGGTGTGAGAGTCTCAGCTGTTGGAATCGACAATCTGAGAGGAAGGAGAGAAGATTCATCTTCTCTCCCGATTGGATTCATCCAAACAAGGCTATTCTTTCTCCCCATTCAGCCGAAGCAATCGCAACAAGGCGTTCACGCTCAATTTCAGCTTTCTGCTCTTTATTTCCATTTTCCAGCTTTGTATTGTTGTTGTTCCTTTTCTAGTAGCTAGATCAGTCCATTTCGTTGTGTTCTGTCTTTCTGTTATTCACTTTAAGTTTCTCTTTTGTTCATTCAAACAATCAAGTAATTAAAGCATAATTCTTCATTTCTCAATTTCCTATCTTTGCAACTCACTGTCTTACCTTGCTGTTTTCAGTTTATTTATCTTCTAAGCATGTCTCTTTCATCTTTTATTTATGTTCTCCCCACATCCATGAGTAACTAAGTCACCTAGGGGCATGCTAATGACAATACTGTAGGCTAAAAAACGTGAATCAAGCATGTAGGATAGCTCTCGAAGCATTGATTGTATGTAAGCTTCATCCCACGGGCAATTTCGATTGGCCATCCATTTTGTCCAAAGAACTCCTAACCTCTGGAAGGAGTAAGAGTTCAGAGTCATACACTCATGCTAGCCTTTCAAGGTAGCCAGAAAACGACCTAGGAATAGGCGTTTTCCTAGTACAAACCATAACTTTCTGCTTTAACAAGATGCTTAAGACCTTACTTGGACATGAGTAAACTAAAGAATCTAATGCATGGAATCGGACGATACATGAGATTGAGTGAGTTTGATGCATAGAGAGTTGATCCAATGCTTGAGAATCGTGAGAAAATGCCTATAGAGGAGTCGTTAGTAGCCCTTGTTTCTCCATTTTACACACTTTCGCTGTTAGGAAAATTGCGGTAGAATTGCTGTTTCCGCAATTCTGCTAAGTTCACAATTCTGTTTAGCTGTTTTCTTCTTCATTTATTAATCTCGTTTCTTTTCATTTGAGTTTAGCTTTGACTTGCACTTGTTTATGTTGCTACCCTCTACGTATTCAGTAGGAAATAGACAATTTAAAACCAATTTGACCCCATCAAATCCACCCATTCTTTCTTAACTTTACACTTCTCTAGTAGCTTATAATAAATCTCTGTGGGAAAACGAATGAAAAATACTTACTACTTGCTATAGGACCATGTATGCTTGCATGTTCTGAGTGCTCTCTCTATCTTATTGCTTATTTATTTTAACACATTGAGCACGCAACAAAAAGCCATATAGTTTAGAGTAAAACTTGCTTGTAGGGCTGGGCTACAAGCATCTTTTGCAACCCATGTGGCACACTGTGAGTGATAAATATTATCCTCCTTAATTTTCTAACGTCGTTATCTCGATTTTTTGTGCACATTCAGTGAGCAATATTTATATCATTTTGTTCGATTGGGTTCCCGACGGCGTGAGATTTGTGATGTGTGTGGATTGTAATGGAAGCTGTAAAGTTTTGGATTAGAGGAGAACAATGTGGGTTGATATAAATTTCAATTTGAGGCTTTTTTTAGAGAGTAAAAAAACAGATTTTCCTTTTTTATTTTTTAAATTTAATTTTAGTGTTGGACATAGATCCGTGGGAAGAATGAAGGAGAAGAAAGATGGAAATCGATTTCCATGTTACGAGGAGGGGGATGAAGGACGGGAGAGGAAGGGCCTTCAAAAGAAGAAGGAGTAGGTGAGAGGAGAGAGAAAATGGAACTAAAAAATTCAAGTAAAGTAACAACGTTTGAAATTAGGGAGAATTATTTTTATAAAAAATATATAAATATTTAGCCAATTACAATGTGCCACATGACTGGGCTGCAAAAGATGGTTGTCTCGGAGCATGCAAACAAGTTTTACTCTATAGTTTAACTGCATTATGATGTCTGATTTTTCCTCTCAGCCCGAAAGCTCTTCTCGATCTTGCTCCATTCCTGGTTTGAGGCTAACTTAATGAAGATAATTGTCTGTTCCTAATGCATCACTACAAAGGAATGCTACCAGAGAATGAATTGTCACCCATTTGAAATTTTGTCGAATGGGAGAGGCTTCTCAATTCACCAGGTATATTTTCCGAAACTCGAAGAATTTCCAACGGTAAAAGAGATCCAATCTCCTTTGGCAAAGTATTTTCAAAATTATTGTGGCTGAGATCAAGACGTTGGAGAGTCTTTGCAGTTGACAATTTTGGGTGGAATCGACCCAGTAAAGTAAAGGTGCACGGGGTTTCCTATCTACTTCGAAAAATTATATGTAAAATAATTGTTTACAATATGTTACCTTTGCAACTTTTGGCAATTCCTAATTTCTGGGGGGAGCAAACCACTGAAAATCTATTATGGTTAAAGTCAATGACAATCACGTTACACATCTCTAATGGAAAGCCTCCACTGACCCTGTTTCCGACCAGACGATTTTGCAACAATGATTTGCAGATCACATCTATGATGGAAAGTCGCCACTGAACATGTTTTCTACCAGACGATTTTGCAACAATGATTTGCAGTTGAAGATCTTTATAGGTATATTTCCATAAAAGGTTATTTGACTCCAACTTACAGATGATCATCTTCGAATGACGACATAGATGGGGAGTTGATAGCTCTAAAATAGAGTTATTATTATGTCCTTAATATCTTCTAATTACCGTGCTTAATATTAGTTAATTGGCCTTATTACAGGTGATTTGCGGTAGGGAGCTCGAGAAGTCCATTTACGAGTTTCGGAGCTATTTCAGGTGATTTAGAAGCTTCGGGGAATGTTCGGGTCGAGAAGAGATGCCAAGGGGAGCTTAGAGGTGTAAAAGTTGGAAAATAAATGCACAAACCCGAGAGCAAGCGTCGAGACACATGTAATTTGCGTGAATGCGATTAAATTAGCTAAGTCTTTTGTGTCTATGATCCGAATCACATCGCAATTAATAATCCTGTCCCTTTAGATTGAGTGTGCTCGTTATATTTTTTGATTCTCCCGCTTTTCAAAAATCCTATTTAAATATTTTCTTAATTTGCATGTTTCTTGTTTTTAACTCTCAAAACCCCCCGTTAGCATATTTTATACAAATTGACAATTAAAAATAGAATTTAGATTAAACTAATTAAATTCCCTCTGGTTCGATCCTGGCTACCGCTTTCTACAAATTTTGGAGAAGATTTAGACAGTGTTATAAATATTAATTTGGCGTGATTCGACACCCCGATATTTAGTAGGATATTCGAAAATCCTACTACCAAATTTGGCGTCGTTGCTGGGGAGTTTAAATTACTTAATCTTGATTAGAATTTTATTTGTTGTTTTTCTTCTAAAATTTGGTTCTGGTCGATGTAGCTTCCTTTTGTTGTTGACTCATTCCTCTGAGGTTAGTGGTTTGCAGTATATACCTGAAATTGACAGAGAGGAGCGGCGACTCAGGAGGGAAGCTAAGGAAGGAAGACTACTATTCGAAGGAGACGGTTCAGGAACGCATGAACGTGCTGAAATGGCGAACAACGAATCCCCGCGAACTTTGAAGCAGCTGGCAGCGCCAGACTTGGATCAACAGCCCCTGTGAATAACTTACCGAGTTGTCGCAGGTAATTTTGAACTTAAATCTAGGTTAATTCACCATCTTCCATCTTTTTATGGCAATGCAGGTGATGACGCCCATAAACATTTGATGGAGTTCCACTGCATGTGTGCTGGGATGAAGCCACCAGGATTCACGGAGGAGCAGTTGAACCTGAGATCCTTTCCCTTCTCTCTGAAGGATAAGGCTAAGGACTGGCTCTATTACCTACCGTCAGGGTCGATCAGGACGTGGAATGAGATGAAAAGACTTTTCCTGGAAAATTACTTCCCTGCTTCACTGGCAACCACGTTGAGGAAGCGCATTTATGGAATCACGCAGGACCATGGAGAGACCCTCCATGAATATTGGGAGAGATTTGGGAGGATGTGTGCCAGTTTCCCACACCATCAGATTGTAGATCAGCTCTTGATCCAATATTTCTATGAGGGGATGGTGCCTCACGATAGACAGATGATCGATGCCGCTAGTGGAGGAGCCCTCATTGACAAGACACCTGCTGAGGCAAGGCAGTTGATTTCAAACATTGCTGGAAATTCCTAGCAGTTCGGAGTGCGCAGAGGCTAGGTACATCAGGTACAACAAACTCAAAACTTTAGTGACAATCAGATGACTGAGCTTCGAAGTATGTTTCAGCAGATGATGGGTAACCGTGGGCAGAGCATGAAGGAGGTAAATGCCTTGGAGGTTAGCCTCCAATCAGAGGAGATATGATCCCTATTCTAACACGTACAATCCAGGATGGAAGGATCATCCCAACCTGAGCTATGGGAACCGTGAGGGTCAGCGGAGGTTCTAGAATCAGTCATATGAAAAACCTCAAGCTTCTACTCAGGCACAAACTTCATCTTCCATGAGCTCTATTGACGACCTGGTGCACACTCTTGTCACAAACACCTCTCAGTTCCAGAAGGATGTCCGAGCTGAATTGAATAAGCACTCAGGAGACATTCAGAGTTTGGGGAAGCAGTTGTCTCAGATAGCTGTGTCAGTTAGCAGGTTGGAGAACCAAGGCTCAGGGAAGCTTCCCGCTCAGACCACTGTAAACTCATGTGAAAACGTGAGCGCAATTACCTTGAGAAGTGGGAAGGAGATTCCTCCCAGCACTGCAGTTGTGAAGGAAAATCAGAGGCAAGCAAACCCAACAGCGGAGAGCCATGTGACGACATTTGGAGGTTCGATACGTTGTGATCCCCCTTTATCTTTTAAAACTAATATTCCAAAGGCTTCTTTTCCAAACAGGTTAGCGAGGCCTTCGATAGGAAATCGAGATGAGGGAATCTTGGACACGTTCCAAAGGTGGAGATCAACATTTCTTTATTAGAGGCAATCAAACAAATTCCAAAATATGCGAAATTTATGAAGAACTGGTGCAACTCTAAGAGGAAGCAGAAAATTTGTGATGGGGAATCTAAGAGCGAGAATGTCTCAGCCATATTCCCAGGTACTTTACCTAAGAAGCACGGAGATCCAGGTATGTTTATATTGCCCTGCGCCATAGGAGAGACATCGATTAAGCATGCAATGCTAGACTTAGGTGCTTCACTTAACGTTATGTCACTTACCATGTTTAGGGAACTTAAGTTGAATATTTTGCATGAGACTAGCGTTGTTGTGCAACTGGCCGATAGATCTCGCATGCATCCTTTGGGAATTGTTGAGGACGTTTTTGTGCAAGTTAATGATTTATTTTTTCCTGTCGATTTCTATGTACTGCCTATGATTGAGAATGCATCCGATATTCCTTCTTCCATACTGTTAGGACGCCCTTTTATGAAGACCTCTATGGTTAAAATCGATGTTGATAAGGGAATCTTCTCTGTGGAATTTGACGGAGTAGTGAATGAATTTTCAATAAATTCTGAAAAATTTGACTTGTCTGCTGAGAATCTGGATAATAAGCTTAATGCTGTCTGTTCTGAGAATTTGAAATTAATTGCGAATGATGATCCTGTTTCTGTTTGCTGTTTATCTATATATGATGATGTTTTTGTGCGCCGCAAAAGAAAAGTTTTTCTGTTGTCTTTGATAGGTTTGAGAAAAATGGGAAGATGGATGGTGCATCTCCCAAGTTGATGGACAATGGGTGACTTGGTGTTGTTGAATACAGTCAAGCAATCGACTTTAAAAAATTGTGCTTCTCGGAGGCACCCGAGTTTGGATTGTATTTATGTTAGTTGTTGTTTTGTTATTTCTGTCATTTTAGTTGTTTAAGTTTGTTGTTATGTTTTTCTTAGGAGGAAGCAAGGGATAACCTATACTTCGGATCTATTTTGAAGATGAGGATGCGTATCCCTCTCCACCGATCCCGCAATAATTCAAAGGAGGTTTCTGTTCCCTTAGAATTATGTCGTATTCATTGTTTTATCTGATGGATTATTGCATTGGGGACAATGCAATGTTTTAGGTGGGGGTGGAGTTGTTATTGGACTTCTTTGTAGTCATGTAGCATGTTTATACTCTGATTTTGAGATATTTTGAGAATCTGAATGCATGTTGTCCGATGAGGACTGTCTGTGATATACTCGTGAATACACCATATTTGTGCATTTCGAATAAACCATGAGAATGTATGCATATTTTGAGCCTATTTTTTTAAAAAAAAAATCGACTACTCCCCTAAATTCACTAAGCACGTAGACCTCTTACTCTTAAGTTCTGTAGGCTTAGAGTTATTTTAATTGGCCTGAAACCTTGTTGTCACCTCGAAAGGTACATTTAGGAAGGCTTGATGTGTTAGAATTAGTAATGATTCACTTTTTGTATAGCAAAGCTATATGCCTAAAAAAAAAATGAAAGCATGTTTTTAATACATTCTGAGGTGCTCCTCCTTCTTTTGTTGCCCGTGTAACCAGGCGTGGTCGTGTAACCCACGGTTGCCACTGCATGAAAGGGCAACTAACAGAAGTGAGCACTAGTTCTTAAAAACGTGAAGCGAAATCAAGCTTGACGTGTTAGGCTCTCGAGAAAACAAAAGAATTAGAAATAAAATGAAAGAGTATAAAGTACTCAGAGAAAAGAAGAAAAAAATAAGTAGGCCTTTTGTTTTTTTCTCTTTTCGTCTCTGAAAAGCCGTTAGACTGTTCTCATTGCCAGAAGTTGGGGAAAAATGGGTCTTAGGGTCGAATAAAGGGATTCCGGGTCTATAGGAGTTAGGATAAGAGGAGCTGAGCACACACACATGAGGGAGTAGGAGTTAAACTTTTGAAATGTTCACAATTTATGCATACACTTGATTGTTTTCCGTTAGCATGATTCATCTTGTTTTCACGAGTATTGAGATATGAGTTGTCAGCATGTAAGTTAATTCTTATGAGATAAATCTGAGTATACCTTGCTCGAGGACTAACAAGATTCAGGTCGGGGGTATTTTGATAGCTCTAAAATAGAGTTATTATTATGTCCCTAATATTTACTAATTACCGTGCTTAATATTAGTTAATTGGGCTTATTATAGGTGATTCGCGGTAGGGAGCTCGAGAAGTCCATTTACGAGTTTCAGAGCTATTTTCGGGTGATTTAGAAGCTTCGGAGAATGTTCGGGTCAAGAAGAGATGTCAAGGGGAGCTTAGAGGTGCAAAAGTTGAAAAATAAATGCACAAAACCGAGAGCAAGCGTCGAGCTCTAGCGTCGAGACGCTGTCCCGAAGTGTCTCGACGCTCCGTCTGCTCGCGCGCTGAGATTTCTGCTTTTTAGGGTCTCGACGTTGCATCAGCGTCTCGACGCTACGGAAAGTATAAATAAGAAATTTCCGATTTTAGGTCGTCATCTTCCTTTCTCTTTCGAATTTTTACCAAATTTCTTACCTCTTTGGGCTGCTGTAACCTCCATTAATGGAGTTTGTGAAGGTTTTCTTGGATTTCTTGATTCCTCTTGCATCTATGGCTAGCTAAAAGGTAACATTCGATCTTTAGGTGATGGATTAAACATTGTAGATGTGATTAGGTGAGATTTGGACTGTTTTATGTATGTTTAGCTTGTTTTAGCATTCAACTTTTCTCTTGAGCTCAATTTCCAGCATCAAATTCTCCATGGATTGACTCCCATTTAGTTTCTTGTATGTTGGATTGGTTAAAAATCATGATGTGATCGCGTCTCGTGGTTTAAGTAACGTTAGTTTAATTTTGCCCAAATGAGTATGGTCATATTTATTTTGGTTTCGCGATAGGCTATAGGGAAGAGTATAATCAAGTCCGTTGTTAGAGATTTCCGCAATTTACTCGTAGCATCGCTACCCGTCGCTCGTAATTAATTCACTATGGAGTGATCGCCCCCAATTGAGTTAATTGCGAAGCCTAATCTAGAGTTGTCAACTCTTTATTAATTACTTGGGTTACTTGTTTATGATTAAAGCATGTAATTTGCGTGAATGCGATTCAATTAGCTAAGTGTTTTGTGTCTACGATCCGAATCACATCGCAATTAATAATTCTGACCCTTTAGATTGAGTGTGCTCGTTATATTTTCTGATTCTCCCGTTTTTCCAAAATCCTATTTCAATCTTTCCTTAATTTGCATGTTTCTTGATTTTAACTCTCAAAACCCCCCGTTAGCATATTTTATACAAATTGACAATTAAAATTAGAATTTAGATTAAGCTAATTAAATTCTCTGTGGTTCGATCCTGACTACCGCTTTCTACAAATTTTGGAGAAGCTTTAGACAGTGTTATAAATATTAATTTGGCAGGATTTGACCCCCCGATATTTTGTAGGATATTCGAAAATCCTACTACCAGGAGTCAAGAGGTTGTCTGAAAAGTCAACCACCCACAAGGGCTATTACGTCCAAGTCCCATGGGAATGTTGTCCATTATTAGGTGTTTAATTTTTGAACAAAAGTCATTTTAGATTAAATTAAGGTGTCAAAATGAATTTTTGGAGAATGAATTTTTGAAATAAGGAAAGAAACATCCTAATCTCATCGGAAAAAAATTATAATCTTTATTTTGAAAAGATGAATTTCTATTAGAAAGTAAATATCCTAATCTCATTAGGAAAAATTCATAATCTTTATTATGAAAATATGAATTCCTATTAAGAAAGAAAGTATCCTAATTTAAAATTTCCAAATATAACAATTATATTGAAATATATGAAAATATAAACATATTAAGAAATCATCTAATCAAATTAGAAGAGCATTTTAATCATAATATTCCAAATATAACAATAATATTAAAAATAGTTAAAATGCATGATCATGTTTAACCTATGGAGGGATTTTAATCTAGATGACATACTTTATGCAATCAATCACAAATTAAAACATAGATCAACATGCATAATTAAATTGAAAAACACAGCAAAATTGACCGACATATTTGACATATCCTAAACAATTGACAACTATTTGTTGGGTTTTATGTCCTAAAACTCGTGGTTTGTAAACAGGTGTGTTTGTAATTACTCTATTTAGTAATAAATAGTTATTAAGTTTTATTCAGTAAAAGAGTTTGCTGGAATAAAGTGAAACGTGTTTAGAATAACCTATACCAATGACCAACACCCATGGTGATGCATGAGTACTTGAGCTGCATGTATGACATGATTGTGGATCAAACTCAAGTAGATAGTCAAAACGGTCTATTGTATATAGATAAGGCTGGGTACCTTATCTTGGTAACACTATTGGATGCAGCTCGCTTTGTATTGTACAAAACGATGTGATCCGAATCGTTTCACATCGAGATGTGAGAAGCGAGGGCGTCCTGTGCAAAGAGTTTGCATAAGACTGAACCGCGAAATCAAGTCGCTCTCTCTCTTTATAACACTGTTTACTGAAGAGACTGTCTTTTTCATATGATAGCCTAGGTAACTCGATCTTAATCTTGAGCTCGCTATAAACTCTTATTTATTCGAGAGTATCATTTGACTTGCACGGGTGAGAGTGGCCAGATCGCCGACTCAATAAGCCTACCATTTTGGGGATAAACTCGAATACGTAGCTGGGGACATAGTACAACAAGATGAAATTTACTCCTAACCCGCTCTTCAGGGTTAGTAGATAAGTTGTTCCCTTAATAGCTGACTCTAGGGCTTGAACAATGGGCGCCCACCCTCTCCTTGGCAAGAGAGGGACCTGATCTACTGGTTGGACCACATATCAATTGTTCATTAGAGGTGTCAGTGGTACTTAAGGAACAAGATGTATTGCATGGGTTAAACAGTTTAAATGACCCAGTTGTGATTACGAACGACTTGCGAAGGATCGACCCACCAGTGATGGTTATATCAAGAGGACATAATATATCTACAGTGAGAAGAGTGCAGCCCTCAGACTATAGTGGAGTCTCCGGGGGTTAACGAATGTTGATTAGTTCGGTTAAAAGAGTTTTGACCGGATAATCTCGTATCGTTGGAGCTCATGATCTGTAGGTCCTTTAGGTTCTCCTGGCTAGCTCGGATAACGCCGTGCAACAATATAAGAGAAAAGAAAAAAAAAAATTGAATTTGTTCAAATTCGGTTTGTAGAAAAATGATGGACATATTTAAATATGATTTAAATATGAGAATGGTCTTTAACATAAATACGATTCATTTGCAAAAAGTTGTTTTTCGAAAAAACGGGTTTAGCCATATTATTTAATTAATTTTTGATATTGATATATATATATATTTTATTAATTAAAATGTTTATTTAATAAAATATTTATTATTATTTAAATATATATATATATATATATATATATATATATTATATATATGGTTAGACAAAAATGAGGACTTGATGGGATTTGGGGTACACGATTTAGAAAAACTAAATTTTGAACATATGATGTTCTGAGTTCATTTTTCTTTCTGTGATGAAGTTTTTTTTTAAAACTTTCAGCCCGTTTTCCCATCTCCATATTTCCCTTCTCCTATTCTTTCTTCTTTTCTTTTTTTTACGGAGTCCTACCACTCTGTTGTACGACGTCAAGGATAGCGGGATTACCAGAGGTGGTCCTCGAGGCGTTCGTGAGAAGAGCTTCGAAGAGTTCGTGACGAGGGGAACTTGAAGAAATTAGAACTACAAGGGTATTTATTTCTAATTTCTCTTATTTCCGTTGTTTGAGCATGTTTCTAGTTTGTTAAATTGATGGTATTAGAGTATCAACGATCCAAAATCGCTTCCCCAACGTAAACCATCACTATTTAAATTACAAAAAAAAAGAAAATCCAAGACAAATCTTGGTTTTCAAATATCTTTACTTTTTGGACATTCCAAATCTGAATCAAATTTTCAGAACTCAATTAGGACATTTCAAATCCAATCCATGGACATTCCAAATCTGAATCCAAATTTCCAAAACTGAATTTTGACATTCTAAATCTGAATCCAAATTTCTAGAATTGTATTTGGACATTCCAAATTCAATCCAAATTTGAATTCAATTTCCAAAACTTATGGCTTCACTTCAATTTCGCATCCACGCAAAACTGATTGCTTCAATCGTCAAACTTCACAAATTCATCTTCAATTCCACTTCCACGCATGACTTCATCTTCAACCATGCAGGACTCCATCTTCAATTCCACTCATGAAATCCAATTTCACAATTCCAGCACGACTTCACAACGTACGAAATCGCATACTTTGATTTGAATAATTTTGAAGTTGTACCAATACATATACTTATGAATACCGAGCAACATACGGAAGTTACAAGAAAAAAAAACTTAAACCCACAAGTGTTTTACAATTTGATCTAATCAAAAGCGATAAATCTAATGCCAATCAAATATGCCTAAACAATCAATTTGCAAACCACATATATCACATATATGCAAAATGTAAAATACCCACGATTCATGAACTTTAATTCAAAATAAAATCAAAGATTGCTCTGATACCAATTGAAGGGATTGAACTCTTCAAACCAACGCAGCGGAAGCGTTGGAATCGTTTCTTTGGTTTATTTAGAATTAAAGAATATTACAAGTTAAACAACTATATTACCTTTGACGACAATAATCTTCTTGGGTTCCTTTTTCTACGAGATCTTCCTCACTATGACTCGAACACAGGATCAAGGCTTGTGGAGCCTCCTTGAAAGTTTGAGAGAACAATTCTCAAAAGAGAAGGTTGGTATGTTTTTGGCCAGCCTTTGGCTAAACCTAAATGTCTTCTTTATAGGGCCTTTAGAAATTAATTTTATTTAATAAAATATCATTTAATATCCATTATATTAAAATGTGTATTTTATATTTATTTGAATCTGATTCAAATATCATAAAATTAATCCTTTATAATATACATTTAACCAATTTGAATCTCATTCAAAAATTATATATATATATAGTTTTCAATATTAATGTATCTAAATACATAAAGTATTTCCTCTAATGTTTAATATATCAAATACAATAAATATATTTTTATCTTTTATATTAAATATATCAAATATATTAAATGTTAATTTGAACATTTCAAATTTTTCTTTCAACTAAATTGATCATTTTAATGTTAGTATGAGTTGGCAAAGGGATCTTATGGACCTACAAATTTATAAGCTCCAATGATACAAAATTAATTAATTAATTAGCCTTCATTCATTACCTATAGGTCACTCCACTATAGGCCTAGAGTTGCCTTCTTATGCACTGTAGGACAAGTTATGTCCATGGATATAACCATTACATGCAAGTCGATCATTTACGAGTTGTTCGTAATTACAATTGGGTCAAAAATTCGTTTTACCCCTGTAATTACATCTTACACCTTAAGTACCATTGATTCTCTAATGAACAATATGTTTATGATCCAACCATAAACCAAGTCCCTTTCGGGCCAGTGAGAGGGTGAGACCCCATTGTTGAAGTCCCAAAATTAGCAGTTAAGGGAACTACTCATCTACTTTCCCCATATGACAAGGAGGGAATTCCATCTTGTGAAACTTATGTTCCCAGCTCTCTGTTTGGTCAAGTCCCCAAAATGGTAGGCTTATTGAATCGACTATAAAGATCATTCTCACTCATACAAATCAAAGGACGAGCCCTCACAGGCAAGAGTTCATGACTCACTCAGGAGGATTAAGATCGAGTCACATATGATCATCCTGTGATATATTAATCTTCTCAAATAACGGATTTATAAAGATAAATTATATATTTTCTGGTCCAGTCTTATTCAAACTCATTGTATAGGATACCTCACTCACATGTCTCTACATGAATGATTTGGATCAAATCATTTGTAACAATTACAAAGTTGATCGTATCAATAATGTTACCAGCATAAGGCACTCAACCTTATCCATATACTATAGACTATTTGGGTTATTCCTTGAACATGATCCTCCCGTATGTCAACTACATACGGTTCAAGATTACACTAATAACTTTAGATTTTTATAAATAATGAATATAATAAATTGCAAAAATTAATAATAAAATAATTATCAAATAATTATTAATTAATTACGAGGCTTTAGGGCATAAATCCCAACACAAAGTACTCAAAGGAAAATATATTAGGCCTTTTGATTTGTTGCTCTTTCCGACGGTGAAAAGTCATTAGACTGTTCTTATTGCCAGAAGTAGGGGAGAACGAGCTATAGGGCTTTATAAGGTTATCCTGAGCTTATAAGAGCTAGGTTAGGAAGAGCTAAGCACACACACGTAAGGGAGTAGGAGTTAATTTTTGGAAATGTTCTCAACTTATGCATGTGTTTGATTATTTTCCGTTGGTACAAATATCTTGTTTTCACGAGCATTGAGGTTAGAGTTGTCAGCGTGCAAGTTCATTCTTTTGAGATAATTCAAAGTATACCTTGCTCGAGGACTAGCAAGATTCCGGTCGAGAGTATTTTGATAGCTCTAAAATAAAGCTATTATTTACTCCTTAATACCGGCTAGAACCGTGATTAATGTTGATTAAACTGCTTTGTTATAGATAAATTCACGGTCAGGAGCTAGAGAAGTCCAAAGACATGTTTCGGTGCTAAGGCGAGGATTTTAGATGCTTCGGGAAGGAACTGGACCAAGAAGAGAAGAAAGAAAGTCAAGTTGCACTTTTGGTCCACCGTCGAGACGCTGTCCAATTGAAATTTCTATCAAAAAACCGAGAGCAAGCGTCGAGACGCTTCTCGACGCTGTCCAAGAGCGTCTTGACGCTCCGAGACCGCGCGCGCTTAAGTTTCGTCTGTAGCGTCTCGACGCTACGACGACTATAAAAGGGAAATTTGTCCGATTTTAGGTCATTTTCTACGAAATTCTCTGGGATTGCTGCATTTTCTACCCAAATTTGGGTCTTCTTTCTCCATTGTTGTATGAACTCAAGCTTTTCTATGGAGTTTTGGATTAATTCAACCTCCATGGAAGGCTAAGCTAGGTTAGTGTTTAATTTTGAGTTTGGGATCGTTAAACTATTGATTGAAGCGGAGATTTGTCGGTTAATGTATGTTTAGCTTACTTTCAGCTCTTTGCATCTTCTTCCTTTGGTTGTCTTCAAATTAGCATGTGTAACTGATTAGGAGTGACGCCCGAGTCTTTATGCATGTTAGACCGTTAAAGACTAGGAAGTATAATTGTCTCATTCGCCAAGTAACAAGAGTCTAAGCTTGACTAATTAACTCGAGCCTAATTGACAGTTGGGGTAGGAGTTGGTTATTGTTTTCATGATAGGTTTTGGGTAAGCGGTAAATCGAATTAATCCACGGTTTAATTCGTCGCTTTAATTAATTTGGGATTGATCACCTCGAATTAATTATTGACCAAGTATAATTAGAATTGCACTTATCTAATTATGTCATCTGGTTGTTTGAGCCAGAGTATGGCCATTCAAATTGCGTGTTTGAGTATCGTGGCTAATTACTATGTTGTCGATGATCTGAATATCAATGATGATCAATCCCATTACTCATAATTAAGCATGTTCGTTTAATTTGTTAAATTCCCGTTAATTTTCCGTTAGCACTGTTGCATGTTTAATTCCCAATTTACCAACCAAATTCCCCATTTTTCTTCATCACAAATCTAATTTAATTAAATTAGAATTAACGTCAGTTCCTTCTGGATCGACCTGGTTACCACTAGCTACAAGTTAGCTTAGTGAGATCAGATTATAAATTTTATTTTGGTGGGATTCGACAACCCGAATGGTGAACGTTTAAAAGTTCACTACCACTAACTCTGCAGTTGATGGTTCAGTAGGATGCTTGTTCTTTATGCAGTTGGCTTTTCTTCCCTTACTTTGTCCTTGCACTCTGTTTGTCCCCTAATTGGGACTTGAAGGTTTAGATTAGGGTTATCAGGCCTGATTGCTTGTTGTCACCCCGAAAGACTCTTTTGTCCGGATGGTGTGTAGGCTTGTTAAAGTGTCCATGGATCGTGGATTGTCGAGGGAAGCATTGCTTGCCTGGTCTTTGTGGCTCGCTTGCTTGGTTTAATGCCTAAAGGTTGTTACTTCCGCCAGATTAGTTGGGGGGGGGGGGGGGGGGGGGGGTGCACACACGCAAGGGTCAGATGGTCAACTTGGCCACTGGTTATTCTTAGCATCTGAATGATTTGTCTTCTGCCTAGTTTGGTTTCCTTCGGCTTTGAGACTTGAGTCATCCTTATGCTTTGGCCTGATGGAAGACTGAAGCTTTCCTTCCCGAGTTGTGGTGTGTTGCTTAGGGAGTTTGGATCGTGGTTGCAGCCTATGAGATGCGCTTCTTGCTTCAAATTTAGCTTTTGCGTTTTTTCTTCGCTAGTGTTCGTTTCTGAGCAGTTGAGTTTTTGTTGTTGTCTTTGTTGTTTTGATCCCAAGCCCACCTGTTGGTTTGGTGCGCCATGTTTTATGTTTTGGTTCTCTGTCTTCCCTCGGGCTGTGAGGGCCCCTTTTAGGGTTTACGATTTTTGGTTTGGCTCCCCTGGTTTGCCCGTGGGTCTTGTTTTCTTGTTACTTTGGTGTCCTTTGACCTCGGGCTTTGAGGTCTCCTTTTGCTAGTAGTATATGTACCTTTGCAAAAAAAAAAAAAAATTAAAATTATAGCTATTCCTCACAATTTTCCCTATTTTTACCTTTCCTTTGTTTGCCAATTTTAGGCCCAATTGCCATATTTGCAACCAAAATTCTTATATGGTATAATAGGACATGGATTGCTTTATTTTTGTTGTTCAAGAATTACCTTGATGTTGGCTTTGGAGAAATCAAAATCTCTCTTCTCATCCAAATTTTCAATGTCATATTTTGCCACAAGAAGAATTTTTTATTCTTGATTCTTGAAATTTCAATAACTTTTCTTCTTAGTTGGAAGATAGTTTTGATACCAATTGTAAGTGCAAAACCACGTGCCAATAATAAGTGCTCACACTTATTTACACGTTGCAGAAATTATACATGCAACAAAATTAATTTGTTGAATGAAAGAAACAAGACAAAATAGAGAGAGAAAATAAATCAAATTGCAGAAGAAGCGAAGCTTGAGCGCATAAGAAGGAGAAAGAGCCAAAGCGAGCATAGCTCAGCTGGCATATGTATGAGTTGACGACCACGAGGTCTGTGGTTCGAATCCTCCATCCCCAATGTACTCAAAAAAAATAAGAAGGAGAAAGAAAAATAAAGTAGAATACACAAACAATTAAATGGTTGAGTCGAATCCTACATTCACTATTAAAGAAGGGGATCCAAAATTTTATTAATCCAAAACAAAGGTGAGTGAATACACAAATCTCTCAAAATGCAACTCTCTTAAAATTACCTCACTTCTAGAATGCTTGGAAGTATATTTATACTATATATGTTTGCACATATTTTCTATTGAACTCTTCAAGTGAGACAATGTTCATCGAGGTCCTCACAACGTGACTGCATCCTAATAACCTGTGAATGAATTTTTTTTCCTTCTCGAGAGTACTAAAATGCAAGAATAAAATCGAATGGTGGACCATCACAAATTTAGGAACTCCCAGCCCCATAAAAGAAGTAATCTCATTTCCCTCTTAAATCTTTGTCAATTTCATTCTCATTCTTTCATTCTTTATTTGTTTGTGGGCCCACAATCCTTTTATTAAGGTCCCATTCATTTATCCGTAGACAGGCGAACGAAATCAATCAATCAAAATGAGAATGTTATTCTTTACTAGAACTTATTTTGAGATTATTATTCTATTAAAATATTTTCATTTTCTATTAAAATATTTTTCTGACCACTAATATCCTTTATATAAACTTACCAAACGCATTAACTTCATATGACAACTGATAGGTAAATATACCGTCTGCGTAGTTTTTCAAATCTGCCCTAGGGCAGAATCGAATTTCACTCTCTGTTATCTTAGGTAGAGCACTCACCTACTGCACCAAGTGGTTATTCGATTACCATTCTCATTTCTTGATACTACTTCTTGATACTACTTCTCTTGGAGTAAACCGAGCCTAATTAATTTATTTTAAATTTTCTCTTTTATTTACATTACTTTTTTAATAAAAAAAACATATTAATCTATTCTTTTATCACATCTATGTTTTCTATAAAATTATTTTTTTATTTAATTTGTTAAGTATTTAATTATTAATTATCAATTTGTTAAAATAAAATATTGATTTAAATCTACAAATAAAATTATTCAATAAAAAAATAGTTTAATCATTTTTTAGTTGATAACATTTTATTTTAACTAATTAATTATTTTTAATGCTAAATAAATTGTTGAAAAAAACATTACCATCAAATCAAATTTATTATTCCTTATTATTATTTTAATTAAAAAATATATCCGCATATCATTCAGTAATGCCTTTAGTTAGTTAAAAATTATATGAAAAAGATATCTTATACATTATGCCTTTTTTTTTCTTTGTTTTTGACAAGGATTATACATTATGCCTTATTCCTATTTTAACTTCCAACTATATCTATTAAATAACATCAAAGAGGTTTTGATTCCGATTTTTGACAACTCTTAGTAAAAAAATAACAAAATAAAAATAACATTTTCATTTCGATTCTATCCGGTTCTGATTCTTGATAAATAAATTAGGCATAAAATCAATTCGAATGAATCTATTCATGAGAGAGTGAGTCCTTTAGACGCGAGTCCAGGAGCGGATCTACAGTAGGCCTAAGGGGGCTCGAGCCCCCCTGAACTTTATAATATACTCTATTAGTATTTAAAAATTCGCTCTATATATTAAATTTTCCTTCTGTTTTAGTGGTAATCAAATGGTACATGATTCCTTCTTTTTATCCCTTTTATTTTGTGTTAAATTTACCTCAATTTTTTCTTTTGGGATTCGAACCAGTTAGAAATATTTGTGTGAAATTTGCATCAAATTTAATACAAAATTGAGAAATTGAAATACCGTTTTTTTATAATCTTTTGTTTATATATATATATATATATATTCTATTTTCTCAAATAAATTTGTCATTTTTTATATCATATGAGTGAAAATAAATAAAAATATTTGTAAAAGTTACTAAATTATTTTTTAATAATTAATTTATAGCTATTATAAAAAATTATTGTCAGTTTTAAAATATTTGTATAAAAATAGGTTAAAATATCATTTTGATTTTTATATTTTTTATTGTTTTATTTTAGTCTTGTGTTTTTTTTTTATAATGTTTTAATTTCTTTACCATATTATAATTATAGAACATTTTTTTTTTTTTTTTTTGTTAAGAATACCATGCTTTTTCTATACATATGTAGTAAAGCCAAAGCCAAAGATTATAGGTATGCAATGAAACTATTTATAATCCAAAGTTCACTTGTATGTTTACAAGTTAAACTCTTCTTATATTCTTCAACTAACCCTTTTATATAGACTAACCAATAAGTTGGGAATAAACCATTCTTTTAAGAGAAAGAAGAAAAGGCACTGAAAAATTAAGATTAAATTATGAGAGGTTAATAAGAACACAATTGAGTAAGCTCCCTATAAAAATTAAAGTGTAAACCCCTCTTAGACGTTTAATTTGATGGTTACTTTTGAGGATACCCTTCGCTTTGGAAGCCCCCCTTTCTTTCCCTTTATTAGCTGTATGGTGCTTTCTGAATCTGATGCTTTTCTTCCCCATTCCCTTCTCGTCCGTTCGCTTCAACATCCCTCCATTCCCTCCCCCTTTTTTAACTTACATTTCAACTATACTCCTTAAAATTTCCCCATTTATAATCATTTTTTGTTTGTTGCTTCAACATTTAAATGTTTCCAATACATTGAAAAAAGAAAAGATCTTTGCGGCTCCAAATAACTCTAAGTTTACGCAACTTTCATTGGGTTTAATTGTATTGTTTAACAATGTGGAGAAGATTCAAACTTATAACCTTTTGATAAAAAAAAAAATAATGTCTTAACTAGTTGAGTTATGTTTTTTTTTTAATTTTCTTAATTCAATAATGTTGGAATACCTTGAATCTGTTATGAGACCCTCTACGACTGGTTGGTACGGGGTCTCGCTGTTTTGTGCTCTGGCCCATTTTGTATTAGGTCATTAGAAGGGTGTCATATATAAATCTTCTAATGACTTCAGTCGCCCATTATCTGTTCATTTGTAATTCTCTCTTACTTCGTAATAATACTCCTCTCCCTTCTGCCTGTGGACGTAACTAACACGACATTAGTGAACCACGTAAATTTGTGTCGTTGTTTTTCTAAAGCTTTCTTATTCTTTGTTATTGATTTATCGTAACAAATAACATGGATAGAAATTCAAACTTGTAACATTTTGGTTGAAGAAATAATGTCTTAACCCATTGAACTATATTTCGTATTTTTACTTTAATATTAGGTTAGAGATTTAAATTTCAATCCTTCAATCCTTTAATCATATTCTTTTAGGATAAGATTCAAATTTCAATAAAAAAAAATATAATGTCTTAACTAGTTATGTTATACTCAACTTGAGTGTAAACAAAGGAAGTTAACACCATGGAAGGTTTGGAATACTTATTACAAACATCTTAAGGCTAAATAAAGAAAGCGCACTAAAATTGAAAGAATTTAAGTGTTTATTCTTTTCTATTTTTTACTCATTGTCAACTTTGTGCAGTTCAATTGTTTCAACTATAAATAACTCCACACGCCTTGTTTCTCAAATATTGTCCCGATAGATATATTATCATTTAATTATATATCCAACTCCATTTTTTTGTTAATGGCTGGTCCACTCCCACGACCATGGTTCCGGTTGGGCTCTATGACCCGACCAACAACGTCCACAACCCCCGCTCCTGCGACGGAGCAACCGCGCCCAATTCCAGCCCTGATTCGACCGCCAATACTCCGGCCCACCCCTGTGACGGAGCCGCCTGCAGAGCCCACCAGCCCAAAGCAATCTGTCAAATCGCCACGGCAGTTGTCTCGCCCAACCTCACTCACTCCTCCGCTGAAAAAGCCAGCATCACCTCCGGCCCCGGCTGTTCCAAGACCTGTTCTTCCGTCGCCGTCGAATGCACCGAGAGTCGCGACCCCAGCGGCGACCCCTGTGTCAAAACATAGTGAGTCCTTCGAAAAAAATAATAGCAAACTGCCGAGTCCGGTTCCATCTCCTTCACTTCCTAAGACCATTCCGGCGGTTCCATCGCCTTATCAGTCTCCCAAACCAAAGGCCACTGCATCGCCGCCGTCGCCACTTCCATCTCCGCAGCCGAAATCCATCGCTTCCCCGCCATCACCACTGGTTCTACCGCCGTCGCAGTTGCAGGTCGTTGCTGAGTCTAAACAGGAGACTATACCTCAAGAGGTACTGCTAAATTTCACTACTAAATTTATTCAAAGGCGCTTTAATTTTAGTTCACTGTTTAGGTTATTTTCAACATTGGTACACTTTTCAAAGGTTTATTTTTGTCCACCAATTTGTTTATTTCATTTCTTTTATCTCAATTTTTTAAATGTTTGTTCTATTTAAAAAAATCAACTGTTGTAGTCGGTGCTGACATGGACATAGAGTGGCATTGGTCAGTTTAGGCAAGTATGAAAAGAGCAAATATTGAGTCATAAAATAATAGAAAAACTAAAATAATTATTACTTCAAAGACTATTTTTTTTTTCTTTTATTTTAATAAAAACAAAGGTTGAAAGAAATTATAAAACTAAGACCAACATGCAATTAACAAAAGAGTAATATTTGGAGCAAGACTGTCACCGATTTGATTGACTGAATATTTATATTATTTTTTAAATAAAGAAAATCCGTTTCTACTTAGATTTTTTTCTTCCGTAACTTTTCATTTCTTCTTTGTCAGATAAACAACTTCTCCTATTTTCTCTTTCATTCTTCCATTTCTATCTGTCATGACATTTGTTTTCAATTTCATCTCTCACTCTCTCTTCCTTACTCTACAATCAGTATTTGGTCGGTGCTGACATGTACAAAGTGACATTGGTCAGATTAGGCAAGTATGAAAAGAGCAAATATTGACTCATAAAATAATTGAAAAACCAAAATAATTATTAGGGAACATATGCAAATTTAGAATAAGATAATTAAAAATATAATATGTTTTTAAAATTTTTGCGAATATGACAATTTATATCGTTGATATCTTATGACTGATAGAAGTCTATCGCTGATGACCTAAGTTTTTTATAGATTTTTGTCAGTGATAATAGTCTATCACTTATCACTGATAGAACTATGATAAAGTCTATGAGTGATAGAAATAGATTTTTTTGTCATATTTGCAAAACATTTTAAAGTTTGCTAAATTTGCAATTAGTTTGGGCCTGATTGCTATTTGTGCAACCAGTCCTAATTATTAGACTATTTATTTTTTTATTTTTTTATTTTTTTTTTAATAAAAACAAAGGTTGAAAGAAATTATAAAACTAAGACCCAACATGCAATTAACAAAATTAGATGCTTAAGAGAGAATTAAAAATTCAAAGTTTAAACTAAATATTATAATGTAGACAAAATTTGAACTTTGGATCAAATAACTATTACCCACAGCCACATCAAATAAAATTTCAAACATATAAGGTAGTAGGAATTCGAAATACGAGACGTACCATATTTTATGATGCCATATTAAACTACTAATAAACCTAAAAGTTTTAAATCTTGTCAATACTTTTAGTTATTTAATTAATTTATTTTCTTTAATAGGTAGAACGAAAGACAGTTGTTTTCCAAAAAGTTATGGACAAGCCTTCACAACCCGAGCATCATTTCACTAACTACAATAACCCTGGATTTGTCCAAAACGGCAAGGAAAAACAACACAAACATGACGAAGATCAAGGCAAAGATAAAGGAATTCGAGCGAAAAAAGCACTATTCGGATCGTCTGATGATAAAGATACAGACACGAGAGTGATAACAATGGCAGGAGAAAACAAAGGAGCTTTCATGGAAGTTGTCTTGTCAGACAAAAATAACAACCGTCATCAAATACGTCAAAACAACAACGAGAGCCAAAACGAAGAGACGACCAACAATGTGAATCCTAAAGATAATAAAAGTAAAAAGAATTCAATGGGGAGTCGTAACGCATTCCCTATGAAAGCTTTTTTTAACAGCAATGTTCAAGGGATAAATAATTCGATTATGATGGACTCGAAATTCACCCACCACGACCCTGGGATTCACCTTGTTTTTTCGAGGATGCCGCCATCTGCCGACGAGGAAGATGAGGGACAACAATGAAGTTGTTTGGTTTGGTCTGATTTGTGTCTCTAAGTTTATTGATCTGTGTTTTCTTTTTCATTTTTTTTTTTAATTTTATATATTTGTTGCTTTGAGAGAATAAGATATGGGAGTTAATTGGGTGTAATAAATCATAATTTAGCCTTGTTAAAATTTAACATATAATAAAATTGATGACTTTTCTGTATAATTAGTTCCATGTCTATTTACTCAATTGGGTAAGATTTCATCTCAAGATATGGACATTTTCACAAATCAGTGTTGCTATATGTAGTAGGAAGAAAGAAAGAAGAAATATGAAAAAGATATATTAACTAAACAAAAATAGTAATGAAAATGATATTGTAAAGCTAAGGTAGTTGGTGACTTTGGAGTGGTCCATTTGTACAATTAATTGTCTTCTAGCCAAGTGGAGGAATAGTTGAATTTTTATAGTTGCAAGTTGAACAATAGCTAACTCAATTCGTTTGTTGAAAAATAGTTAATTTCGATATTTAAAACAATTTTTATAATACGTTGGGACGAAACTACCCACTGATATTTAACTATTGAACTCCTACAAAAAAAAAATTTAATCACATAGAATTATAGGGGAAAATAATAAAAATTAGTGTATTCTTAGACCAATTCTAATTACCAAAGCAAAAATGGTGCTACACATTGAAAATGAGAATTTAAAATAACAAGCTAAGACAGACGCGTTGATCTAAAGTCAAACGTCATCTTTGAAAAATGTGAGAGCAGAGATTGACTAGCTGTCCAACGAGTTCAAAGGAAAAAAAGTATTATAACATCGTGCAATGCTACTAGTGGAAGCACATACACTAAGGATGAGCAATGTCAAGCCATATCCATCCAGAAAATCGACCATGTGGAAGATGATGAAGAACTCAAACCACCGCCTCCTTCTCCCCAGCGACTCAAGAAAAGATGGACCAAAAAATAATTGAACGGGTTCGAAGTGATAGAACTTACACTGGAGTGTACCACAACGCTACAAATCCCATTGCCAGATAAATTACAAGATCTAGGGAGTTTTTCTATACCATTGTCAATTGAAAACTTTGATTTAGGAGAAACATTATGTGATCTAGGATTATGAATTAATCTAATGCCTTTATCAATTTTCAAAAAACTAGGAATAGAAAGAATGCGCCAGACCTCTGTAAGACTACAAGTAGCTGATAAATATAAGTAATACCCTGAAGGCGAAATATGGAATATTTTAATCAAGATTGGGATATTTACTTTACCAGCTGCTTTCTTCATTTTAGATTTTGAACCAGATCCTAACGCGCCTATTATTCTAGGGCGTCCGCTCCTTGCAACGGGACAAAAAATCATTGATGTAGAGCTTGGTGAGCTGAGAATACATGTGTTTGACAAAGCGCAAATGTTTATAGTGTCAAGAGAGTCACCACGTGCTAAAAAATCGGATTGTTTCACGAAACTAAATGATGAAGAGAGAAAACCTCTACCCCACTGTTTTTAGAATTATCGACGCATTAGAAAAGTTCACAGGAAGTCATTCTGAAAACCCTAATCATCATTTGCATTTATTTTCTGATTTTTGTACAATTCTTGTAGTGCCAAACATCTCCTTAGAGCAGTTGAAAAGAATATAAATTCCAATTACACTGAGGGGAGCTACAAGAGATTGGCATGATGAAGATTTTGTAGCATGTCTCACTACGTGGACAAATTGGGAGAAGAAATTCCTAACGAAGTTTTAGAAATCCTCGAACTTAAAAAATGGATGTGCCAAGATCGATCAGAATCGTGTAAAGGCAAGAATCATCCTAGGAGGAGAATTTGAGGACAAGACAAAATTTGAAGAATGATGATAACCCAATAGTGCACGAGATTAACTGCATTATTCGCTTAGAACCGCCGAAGCGATGCAAGGAAAATCCTACTGCGTGGAAGCAAAGAAAGAGGACGAAATGTCATAAGAAAGAGTGGCGACACAAGAAGGAAAGATCACCCGCACCATGCACCAGAGCTCCTAAATACGAGATCAACACAGGAAACATCCTCTAGTGCCCTAACAATCTCCGAGGTTTCAACGAAGAGGAGTGGCTAGCACGTAGTAGAAGATCTTGCAGCCACCAAACATAGGCCAGTGATGTTTTCTTATCTCTCCTCTACTGTGTACATAGTTAATTAGTAGAGTAGATTTTTATGCTTTAGTTACTGTTTTCCAAAAGATTGTGCATGCTAGCTTAGGAAGAGCTTTGGTTGTTAACTGAGTTTTAGCTTAAACGGGCCAGAATGCAAGTCTTCAGCTAGCACGTCTCATTTTGAAAAACGAATTATAGGCCATGTGACCGTATCTCTCGATATTATCAAGAAATCATTCCAGCCTAGGGTTTCAGAACGTCGAAGCTCATAATGGTTAGAAGAAGCTAATGCAACCCTCCCACACGCCTGAAAATCTCTACAGTGCAAATGTATAAGCTGCACTCCGAGGTTTGGTGGACGTTTGTTAGAGAGACACATGCGAGGGCAAAGTGTTGTGCTTGTTCGGTAGGGGGTCATACTTCTTACGCATGCCTGAGGCGCAACAAATCGGTCTCCTTGATGCCTACCCCGCACAAAAGCGTCCCGAGTTAGAAAATCAATGCTCCCTGTCTCGTTATTTAGCGTTTGAAGATATGGAGGAGCAGATTGATTTTATGCTCGAGGAACTACACCCCAGCCCGAAAATAGAAGTCATGATTGCTCCGCCATATGACAATGAGATTTTATGGAAAAAGAAGAGAGCCGAGCCTACTATCTTGAAGGAATTTCAGGTGATAGAGTTCGAGGCTGACGAGTCTCTTTCTATTTTATTTCCTGAACTCCCCTCTATCGATGCATGCTTTCTTCCCTTTTCCCCTGTTGAGTCTTTATTTTCAGTTGAGTCTTGTTTTGTTTTATTTCATTCTGTTGAGTCTTTATTTTTCCCATATATAAAAATACCAAAAAAATAACAACTCTGTCCGGCTGCCTAGAAAAGTCGAAGAGCTTGCTTCTCTTAGCAGGCTTCGTTGATTCAAGGAAGAAGGGGCCGAAGAAGTACGAAAATTTTTACGTACCCTGACAGAGAGGAAGACACGTCGAGCATAACGACGTTAAAAATTTGCGCTTCTTGGGAGGCAACCCATGAGTATTTTAATTTCATGTCTTTACTTTTAGTTTTTATTTTCCTAGCTTAGTTTTTTCTTGCTTTCTTTTGTAGGAGTTTTGTGGCTTAAGGATCGGATCAGTAGGCGAAGAGTGCACTGCTCCAGCCAACAACCTAACAAAATTCAGGGGAGGTTTTCTGTTCCCTTTTATTTTGTGCATTTTAACTGCTTAGTCTGAAATGTTGATACATAAAGGACTATGTATAATTTTAGGTTGGGGGTGGAGTTGTATGTTGGATGGATTCCATGTGCAGTTTGTTGAGTAGTGCTAATTTAAAATTTAAAGTGCTTGGGACTCTGTTTATATGCTTTCTTATTATGACGATCTAGGAAGTGTCTTTTTGGAATCTGAGCATTTGCATAATCTAGTTTTTGCATGATGTAGCTTTGCATTTATTAGGTTCATGTCAAAAATTTTAAAATTTTTCCTGTTGCTCCCTTGCATCTATCGAGCACTTAGCGACCTCATCTTAGACTCCGTAGGCTTAGTTGATTGCATGTAGCATTAATTCTTGTTGTCACCCCGAAAGGCACCCCTAGGTAGCTTGTTGCATGAGAGTTAGTGGTCAATTAATCGAGTAGCTTGCGCTAAGCCTAAATAAAAAAAATATAGAAAAGCATGTTAGCAAGAAAATTCTCTCGAGGCGCTCCTCCTTCTTATTAGCGCTTAAGAAGTGAGCGTTAGTCCTTAAAAATGTGAAGCTTAGGCCTAAGTTTGACATGTTAGGCAACTCGGGATCGGAAAGAAAAAGAAAATAAAAAGTTGGGTTCAAAGAACCATAAAGAAGAGTACAAAGTACTCAAAGAAAAGAAAAGGAATTAGAAAATTTTAGGTCTCTTAATTTATTACTCTCTCTCGTGTAAGTCAAGTTTAGACTGTTCTTAATCGCTAGAAGTAGGGGGAAAACGGGATGACATGTTGCATGCAGTTTTTCCGAGCTTACGTTGGTTTAGGATAGGTTGGCTAGCACACACACACGTTAGGGAGCGACAGTTAATTTTTGATGTGATCTTGATTAAACGCATGCGCCGATTGCTTTCATGATTATGTCCTGTTTAGATTTGTAAAAAGCATCGAGGTTTGAATTAGAAGCATGTATGCATGGTCCCTTAGAGTCAAATTCTTTATTAGCCTTGCTCGAGGACTAGCAAGATTTAGGTTGGGGGTATTTTGATAGCTCCAAAATAGAGCTATTATTTACTCCCTAATTTTAGCTAAAACCATGATCGATATTGATTAAAATCCCTCTTTGTAGGTAAATTCATGATAGAGAGCTCGAGGAGTCCGAGGGCGTGTTTCGGGGCTAAAAGTAACGCTTTAGAGCTTCATGGACGCATCGGGAGCCAAGGGGCTTGAAGAATTGAAGAAATGGCAAAATTTGCCATTGAAAGGCAAAAGTTGGCCATCAAACCCGAGAGCAACATTGCATGGGCGGCAGCGTCGAGACGCTAGCTCGACGCTGCCAGCGTCGAGACGCCGCCCAAACATCATCCGACGCACGCGTGCGCGCCCCCAGCGTCGAGACGCCACCCGAGGGTCTCGACGCCGCCCGAGGGTCTCGACGCTTGCCCGACATTTTTTCGAAGATTGACGAACGCCCCAGCGTCGAGCGCGCGCGCTCAACGCTCGCTCAACGCCGACGGCGTCGAGACGCTGTCCTAGCGTCTCGACGCTACCCCGTGCGCGCGCGCTGCCAACTTAGGGCACAGCGTCGAGACGCTGCCCTAGCGTCTCGACGCTCCGACGGCTTTAAAAGCCTTCTTCTCCGTTTTTTGCCGCACTTCTTCTTGGATTTTAGTTTTTCCACCATTGTTAGGCTCGGGTGGGAGCTCAAAACTTGATTATCTTCCATTATACCTTCAATAAAGCTCCAACATTGGTGATTTTGCTTGATTTGCACAACGGGGAGCTAAGGTAAGTGCTCTAATTTGAGGTTAGGGGTGAATTTTGATGCGATTTATGAGGGTTCGTTCTTAATTCCGTGACTTGGCATGACTGATTGGGCGAATTTATTTCTTCTAAGCATATCACATGAATGTGTTTGAATTATTTAGGCCTAGACACCCTTGATTTCAAGCATGTTTGATTGTTAAAGATTATGATGCCGTGCCTCTCTTAATCGTCAAGTAACACGATAAGTTGAGCCATAGATAACATAGGTTTCCAGTTGATCTTGGTTGCAATTTGTCTTGATGAAATAGACAAATCGGAATATTAGCTCAAGCGTCCTAGTTAAACATCCGTCGTAATGCTCCCGTTACTGTCAATTAGTCAATATGGGTGGCGTTTGCCCCCTATTAATTCATTGCCACGTTTAATTAGAATCGAACATTCGTCTCTGTTCTTTATTTAATTTAGGATTGATCCCCTTAGATTAATAAAAGAACAGTCCGCTTTGCACTCCACGTTTCTAATTAATTATTTGGGTTACTTGTATTAGTAGTTTCGTGCAAGTAAATTACTTGTTCAATTATGCTCTTGCTAAGTATGTTTGAATCCCAATGAATCGAGTCGCATCAAAGTAAACCCCGACCTTTAAAATTAGGAGCACGTGTTCCGTTTAATTTTCCGCGCTTTACTTTTGCATTTATTTTCCCGTTAGTTTAGATTTAATCAAAATCCCCGTTTTATTTGCTTTTGAGTCTTAGTTTTAAAAACAAATAGAAATTAGTTAAGAGGAAATAATTTTTGTTCCCTGTGGTTCGACACCCGACTACCACTAGCTGCAAAGCTCAGTTGTAGCGGAATTATAAATGTTATTTTGGCAAGCCTCGACAGCTTGAAATTGGAGTACCCCAAAAGTACCTCTACCATGAACCCTATCATGAAAGAAGTGGTAAAAAAAGAGATAATCAAGTGGCTTGATGCAAGTATTATTTACGCCAATTCTGACAGTGCTTGGGTTAGCCCAGTTCAGTGTGTACCAAAGAAAGGTCGGATTACAGTTGTGAAAAACATGAGTAATGAATTGATCCCGACGAGAACAGTTACTGGGTGGAGAGTGTGCATGGATTATCGGCAATTTAATAAGGCGACGAGGAAAGATCATTTCCCATTACCCTTCATTGACCAGATGCTCGACAGGCTAGCAGGCAAGGAATATTATTGCTTCTTAGATGGGTATTCAGGGTATAACCAGATCACCATCGCGCTAGAAGATCAGGAGAAGACCACTTTTACCTGTCCTTATGGCACATTTGCCTTTCGTCGGATGCCTTTCGGGTTATGTAATGCACCAGCTACTTTTCAACGATGCATAATGGCCATTTTCAGCGATATGGTGGAGAAAACATTAGAGGTATTTATGGATGACTTCTTTACATTTGGTGAAACTTTTGATGTGTGCTTGTTTAATTTGCAGGATATTCTTAAACGATGCGAGGAGACCAATCTTGTCTTAAATTGGGAGAAGTGTCACTTCATGGTTTGTAAAGGGATTGTTTTGGGGCATAAAATTTCAAAGGTTCGAATAGAGGTGGACAAAGCAAAGATTGAGGTAATTGAAAAGATGTTACCACCTACCACAGTCAAGGGGATCAGAAGTTTCCTAGGACATGCTGGATTCTACAGGAGGTTCATTAAGAACTTCTCAAAAATTTCTAAACCTCTATGCATGCTTCTTGAGCAATCTAGACCTTTTGTATTTGATGAAGAGTGTAACAAAGCATTCTTGAGACTTAAAGAAGTGTTGGTCACAACACTAGTAATTGTTGCTCCAGATTGGTCTTTATCATTTGAACTGATGTGTGATGCGAGCGACTTTGCAGTAGGTGCAGTGTTGGGTCAGAGAATTGGTAAAGTATTTCACTCCATCTATTATACTAGTAGGACATTGAATGACGCTCAGATTAACTACACTACCACTGAGAAAGAATTGTTAGCAGTGGTATTTGCATTTGACAAGTTTAGGGCGTTGTTGTCCGAAATCGCAAGTGTACGAATCGTTCCAAGTAATATAGTAATGTAAGTATGATTATCGTTCTCCACAGGGAATGAAAGTTACTAATTACCAGAATTCTAAACCTTAGTTTTATCTGAGCAATCAATTATCAGAGTTGTACTAAAATTAAATATGCTATTGACTTGAGTAATTAAAATGATGCAGAAAACTAAACGAAACAATTATGTTTTGCGTAGATGATAGAGGTTCTAGAGTAAAGATTTCATCGTTGTCTCATCCTATTCCTTATTATTCTCTAGTTAAAAACGCTTGACCCTATGATTGTTGACAAGTTCTACTCGTAAGACTTGGTACTCTCTCTCGAGTAATAACAATATTCATTAAAATGACAATTGCCTATATCTCTATGGCAATCAGAACACTTCAACTATTAAGACTGTAGAACTAATTCATGCCACAAAACCTACAAGGATATGTCTATCACTCATATAAGTTAGGGAAAATAATTAAGGTTCGTCAACGAGAATTGTCTATCGACTTCAACGCATTGATAAAATCTCACACTAAGACTGGCCAAATCCTAACATGTACTTAGTAAGCATATAAGAATTTTCACAATCGAACAAGGAATCAAGCTCTTAACTATTGATCAATAAGAAATAGAATTCAACAACGACTACATCAATACTCTAGACAGAAAAGTTAGTTCATGGAGGAAATCTCAACAAAGTTCATGTTCGGAAGCATAATCGTTACAGAAGAAATAATGGAAGAAAGTAGATGAAAAGAAACGAGCCAAGATGAATCCTCGATCTCCCTAGCGTAGCTCTCGCTTCGTTTGGATACTCGGATCTCAAGATCTGCTCTTTCCGCTCTCTTTCGTCACTTCGTTACTCGTCCACGCTCTCCCTTTTCTTTTCTATAGTCACCGACCCTCTTATAAATTTAGGTCACTTTCCGTCGCAGCGCCTAGGCGCTCAGTTACAGCGCCTCGGCGCTAGGAAGGATCACCGCTTCGGACTTCGTAGCGCCTAGGCGCTGAAAGGCAGCGCCTCGGCGCCAGGGGGATAGCAGCATCAGACTTCGTAGCGCCTAGGCGCTGAGAGGCAGCGCCTCGGCGCTATACCTTCTGCCCAATTTTTACGTTTGGGCGCCTAGGCGCTGAAAGGTAGCGCCTCGGCGCTATCGCTTCTGCATTCTTCATCTGATCAGCGCCTCGGCGCCGCAAGACAGCGCCTTGGCGCTAACGCTTCTGTCCAATTCTTCTCATCAGCGCCTAGGCGCCGAAAGGCAGCGCCTAGGCGCTAGGCTATTACCCTCAATTTCCAATTGCTTTGCCCCTCTTTTCGCTCTTATTTCCGATCTTCATCCAACTTCCTTCTTTCTTCACCTACACGCAAAATAAGCAACAATTAGATAGAAACAAGAGATAAAACGTCTTCTTGCTCAATTAAAACTCTAGAAACACCTTGCTTTAATACGTCAAAATATCACTTAACAAACTACCCCCAACTTATCATTTTGCTCGCCCTCGAGCAAAGAGCAACAGGATTCTAAAGAAAGACACAACTACATTCAAATGACTCAAATCAACCAGTGGGACTTCTAGATTCCTTACAATTCCAAGTGTTCTTTTCAAATTTCTTAATATCTAAGAATACTGGTAAGCTAAGTACACATCAATTACTTCGGTTATACAAACAGTCAAGAGAATAAGCATTCATCGAGTACAATTTTAAATAAAAACTCAAGTATCTCATCAAACTATCAAAATTGAATGCACAAGGTCTACTACCCTCACAGGAATTCACTCATAACGCTCAACTGTTTAAGGCATATTTCATTGACTCTCACACCAATACATACAAAACTTTTGTCATAAACTTGCTCATATATCACATCTAAGCCATCGATGAACATAATGAATGTATAAAAATTAAGGGTTTCGTTTTGGTTGTAATTTGGCTTAGGACGGGTGGATGGAAACGGAAATTTTTAAGCTCATTTATTGAAAGAATTTTACACAGCTTATCCACATGAAGCTAACACTTCTACTTTCAAGGAATTTAAATTTTTATTTATTTATTTATTTATTTATTTATTTATTTATTTTTATTTATTTTTTTATTTTTTTTTTTTTTCAGCTTGGTTGAAGAATAGACTTCTTTTCATCCACACCATTTTATTTGTTTTTTTTTTTTTTCTTTTCTAATCACGCTTCCATTTAGGAATCCCTTAATTCACATTTGCAACTTTCCCAACAAATTTAAAAACTTCATGTGGTAAGCAAATGTAATCTTTCAATCTAGGATTCACAGAAAAGGTTTACAACAAATGGTATTTTGGGCTTTTAGTGCGGTAATCTTCCAATGAAAAAGGTCTAAGGCTCAATAATTGGCTTAACTAAGGACTCAATGTTAAGGTAGGCTATTTTAGAAAGCTAAACATTGGCTTCACCTAAATTACCCTTAAAATTTAAGCATTCAAAACTATTCAGAGGCTACAGACATGCATAACAAAGCAAATCCTACAAAAAATCTAAATATGCATGGCAATCACACACTTTAAGAATTGAAAGCACCATGTAATGAATGTGCTTAAAGGCTCAAAAACTCACATGAAAACAGGTTGTTTTGGCAATAGATCTTGCGCATTCGTTATTTAATAATTCAACAAACACTATCATGCATTCCTTTTAAGTAAAAACATGAATCAAGCTCATCTTTCTTATGCAATATAACCTAACAACCAGTGTGTCCCTAACTTACATAGTTTTCCAAAATATCTCGAAAAATTGAAGAGACACACTTCTTAGAATGTAGAAATCATATAGAATGTCACACCTATCCTCAAAAACATACTCAACAGAATCTAATCCCACCCCCAACTTAAAATGCAACATTGTCCTCAATGCGAAAAGAAACGAACGACTCAAAGGAAAAACACAACAAATAAGAAGAAAATGAATAAGGAAAACGAAAACTTCCCTGAGTGAGCGCCGCTCACATATTCTCTTCTTCATCAGATGATCGGGGGGGTGTTGGACAAAGAATGGGATCATCTCCTTGATTGAACCCAGGACGTGCCAACACCTGAAAAAGCCTGTCAAAGCATTGAGTATTGTGCTCCATTTGGCGTTGCATTCGTCTTTCCATTCTTCTTCGTCCTTGCTCTTGTCTTTCCTCCATCCTGTCCAACCGCTGTGTTTGACGAAGCTCCATTCGCTCTAATCTTTCCTCCAAGGATAGCTGTTCTTCAGGTGGATCATGAGATGATTGCTCTGGAGGAGGTTGGGACGAACTGCCAATTAAAAATTGTTGGCTATGGGCCGGGTCTTCAACCAATGTCGGGCCTTTTAATCCTAAGATGTGTTTTTTGTCCATCACACATTTAGGATGCCTTAACTCTTCATCTTAGCCCCAAGTCACTCCGGCGGCTTTGCATAAGGATGTAATCAATGAAGGGTGAGCGAGGCCACCGGTTGTGGAAGCCTTCTTGGTGTGTTTGATTGATTGCTGAATAATGCGACCCACATCAATAGATTTTCCAGTTACAATGGCGTACAAAAGGACGGCCCTGTCCTTGGTCACATCGCTCACATGTGTTACAGGCAAAAGCTTAGCACAAATAAAATTGTGCCAAACTTTATTCATAACACTAAGATGAGCTGCCTTAAAATTCAGCTTTTCTCCTTGTCTGGTTGCCCATTGAGTGCCCGGCTGACACAATGTCGCTATGATCTCATCATAATCAACTTCATTGGCGGCATAAGTTGCATAACCATCCCTATCAATGCTTGGAAGATTATAAAATCTGTTTATGGATGCAAAATCAAACGGTACCAACTTGCCCCGCACAAAGACCTTTGTTCTATCTTCTTGCATATTCGCATAAAATTCCCGAACAAGCGGGACAACAGCAGACTCAGGTTGCTTCGTGAATGCTTCCCAACCTTTGTTCCTAATATTATGATAAATACATGGCTGCTCGCCAATACAAGGGAGTAAACCTCGCTCCGGAATTACATTCCGCTTAATAACCAACTCAGAATATAATTTCGATGCCTCTTCGTCCCGGAATCGATATCTATCAAAGGATTCAGAAGACCCTTCGCCCATTTTCGCACGCTTAGAAGTCTTGGGAGCCATAACTACTTCGCACGCTCACTGCCGGTATCTCCCAACTTTTGTATCAACACTCAATAATCCAACACGTCCAACCACCCAAATTAACAAAACAGAACTCCCAGCACTTCCAACAAAACTTACCCAATCTTCCACAAACTCTAAATTTCAGCCCCAATAAAACACTTTACAAAATAAATGCTTACTTGGAGAAGAAATACAGAGGGTTGAAGCGAAGAGGCAACCTTGAAGAAGAACCGTCACTGTGGAGAACTTCACCCTTTTGCAAACTTAAAACTCCTACAAAATCAAATGTTAGTGGTAAAGCAAGGGTTTGGTTGGTGAAACAAAAGGGGAGAAATTTGTGGGTAAAGGAGAAGATTTGGAAAAGAAGAGAGATGAAGAGACAAATTTGGAAGAGAAGAGAAGAAGGATGAAGACAAAGATTTGGAGGAGAAGAGAAGACTTGAGAGCAAAAAGGGAGAGAAAAGTTGAGGAATTTGAAGATCTAGGGTTTTTAGAAAGGAAGAAAACGAATTTAAAGACCCAACCCCGTTTTTTTTATTTTTTTTTTTCGTCAGAATCGCGTCAGCGCCTAGGCGCTGAGACATCAGCGCCGCGGCGCTGAGCGTTCTGTCTTTTGAAGAGGGAAAAAAAATCGCGACAGCGCCTAGGCGCCGAAAGGCAGCGCCTAGGCGCTGAGTGTTCTGTCCTAAACCCAGATTTTTCTTTCCGACAGCGCCTCGGCGCTGAGCATTCTGTCTTTCTTCTCTTTTTTTTTCTTTTTCGACAGCGCCTAGGCGCTAAAGGGCAGCGCCTAGGCGCTGAGCATTCTGTCTTTCAATCAGTTTTTTTTTTTTTTTTTTTTTATTTTTTTTTTTTACGGGTTGCCTCCCAATTAGCGCTTGGTTTAAAGTCCTCAGCCCGACATTTTCGTACTAAAGTGAGCACAACCTTATCGTGGTGTTCATAGCTTTCACCATGTCGTGCACATAAGGCTTCAAACGTTGCCCATTCACCTTGAACGTATCTCCAACCTCGTTTTTCACTTCGACCGCACCATGAGGATAGACTTGGACCACCGTAAACGGACCCGACCATCTTGATTTCAATTTTCCAGGAAACAACCTAAGTCGCGAATTGTATAACAAGACCTTTTGGCCCGTCTCGAAGCTCCTTCTTCTAATATGCTTGTCATGCCATGCCTTAGTTCTTTCTTTGTAGATGCGTGCATTCTCATATGCTTCATTTCTGAATTCCTCCATCTCAGTCAATTGTAACATGCGTTTCTCTCCCGCTGGTTGCAAATCCATATTGAGCAATTTCATTGCCCAATAAGCCCTATGTTCCAATTCAACTGGCAGGTGACATGCTTTCCCGAATACTAACCTGTATGGAGACATCCCAAGAGGAGTCTTGAACGCAGTTCGATATGCCCACAACGCATCTTCTAACTTCTTTGCCCAATCCTTGCGTGAATGATGCACTGTTTTCTCAAGTATCCTTTTCACCTCTCTGTTGCATACTTCCGCTTGTCCATTTGTTTGAGGGTGGTATGCTAGGGCCATTCGATGTTTTACCCCATATTTTGCTAGAAGTGCGGCAAATTGTTTGTTGTAGAAGTGTGAACCTCTATCACTGATTATCGCTCTCGGTGTCCCAAATCTTGTAAAGATATTCTTTTTTAGGAAGCTCAGGACTACCTTTCCCTCATTCGTTGGAGTAGCAATAGCCTCGACCCATCTGGACACATAGTCAACTGCCAGAAGAATATACTTGTTGTTGTAGGACGATGGAAAAGGACCCATGAAATCCATACCCCACACATCAAACAATTCCACCTCCAAAATGTTCTGCAGCGGCATTTCATCCCTTCTCGAAATATTCCCCGTTCGTTGACATCGGTCGCAACTCATCACAAAGTTATGGGCATCTTTATACAACGACGGCCAGTAAAAACCGCTTTGCAACACCTTTGCAGCTGTTCGTCCTCCCCCATGATGACCCCCACACTCTAAGCTATGGCAGTGACGCAGAATATCGTCCATTTCTTCCTCAGGAATGCATCTTCTCAACATTTGATCAGCACAGTGCTTGTACAGAATGGGCTCATCCCACAAATAGTGCTTCACCTCTGAGAAAAACTTCTTCCTCTGTTGATAGGATGCTTCCTGTGGCACTATTTTTGCTGCTAGATAGTTCACAAAATCAGCAAACCATGGCGTTTCCTGCTTTCCTGTTACTGCAAAAACATGCTCATCTGGAAAATCATCATCAATAGGAGCTTTCAGAGATTCAACCTCAATTGGCAGTTCAAGTCTAGATAAATGATCTGCTACTAAGTTTTCTGTCCCTTTTTTATCCTTTATCTCGAGATCAAATTCTTGAAGGAGTAGAACCCACCTAATCAGTCTAGGTTTCGCATCTTTTTTAGTCATCAAATACTTGATAGCAGAATGATCAGTGAAAACAATGACTTTACTACCAATTAAATAAGACCTAAATTTGTCAAAGGCAAATACGATGGCAAGTAATTCTTTTTCTGTTGTAGCATAATTCAATTGGGCATCATTAAGAGTTTTACTCGCATAGTAAATGGCATGAAATACTTTTGCACTTCTTTGTCCTAACACTGCCCCAACAGCGTAATCACTGGCATCACACATTAATTCAAAAGGGCAATCCCATTGTGGGGTTACAACTATGGGAGCAGATATTAATTTCTCTTTTAATAATTGGAAGGCTTGTAAACATGCATCATCAAATTCAAATTGTGTACCTTGCACCAATAGAGAAGATAGAGGTTTTGTGATTTTTGAAAAATCCTTTATAAACCTCCTGTAGAACCCAGCATGTCCCAAAAAACTTCTGATTCCTTTCACTGAAATCGGCGGCGGTAATTTCTCAATTGTTTCCACCTTCGCCCTATCTACCTCAATCCCTCGGGAGGAGATCTTATGCCCTAAAACAATACCTTCTCGAACAATAAAATGACATTTCTCCCAATTCAAGACAAGGTTAGTTTGCTCACATCTTTTAAGAGTCATTTCCAAATTTATGAGACAATTATCAAATGAAATTCCAAAAACTGAAAAATCATCCATAAATACCTCAATACATTTTTCAACCATGTCGGAGAAAATTGACATCATACATCTCTGAAATGTGGCGGGTGCGTTGCATAGACCGAAGGGCATTCTTCGAAACGCAAAGGTACCATAGGGACAAGTGAATGTGGTCTTCTCTTGATCCTCTGGTGCAATTGCAATTTGCTGATATCCCGAGTAGCCATCCAGAAAGCAGTAATACTCATGCCCTGCCAATCGATCCAACATCTGGTCAATGAAGGGCAAAGGAAAGTGATCCTTTCTGGTTGCCTTATTTAACTTTCGATAATCTATGCAAATCCGCCATCCCGTTACGGTTCTTGTAGGAATCAACTCATTGTTCTCATTTTTCACCACTGTCATTCCTCCTTTTTTAGGCACTACATGAACTGGGCTTACCCAAGCACTATCTGAAATTGGGTAAATTATTCCTGCATCAAGCCATTTCAAAATTTCACCTCTGACTACCTCTTTCATGTTTGGATTGAGCCTCCTCTTTGCTTCTATTGTCGGTGACATTCCTTCTTCCAATAAGATCTTATGCATACACAGTGAAGGGCTCAGACCTCTGATGTCTGACAAAGTCCATCCTATTGCTGGTTTGTGCTTTCGGAGCACACGTAACAGCTTATCTTCTTCCTCACTAGATAATTCTGCTGAGATGATCACAGGAAGAGAGGACTCTTCTCCCAAATAAGCATATCTGAGATGAGAGGGAAGCACCTTTAACTCTAAAATGGGTGCTTTTTCTGTCGATGGCACAAACTTAGCTGTAGTGGTTCCTAAGGATTCATAACTTTTTCCTTCATAACGAACCGCAGAATTCAACCAATGTACACATTCAGTCACATCTAAGTCTTCCAGCCCTTCAGGGTCTGGATGAGTAAGGCATACCTCTAATGGTTGCTGGGAAGTGGTCAGCTCATTGGATACCAAGGAATCCAACACATCAATTCGAAAGCAGCTGTCACTTTCTCCTGGGTATTTGATTGCATCAAACACATTGAAAGTGACTTCATCATCTTGCACCCTTAAACTTAGCACACCTTTCTGAACATCAATGAGTGCTCGCCCTGTCGCCAAAAATGGCCTACCCAATATGATTGGTACTTCCCTATCTTCTTCCATGTCAAGAACAATGAAATCAGCTGGGAAAAAGAATTTGTCTACTTTTACCAATACATCTTCAATGACTCCCTTTGGATGTTTGATTGAGCGGTCTGCTAGTTGCAGTGTCACCGTTGTTGGGCTTGCTTCTCCCAATCCAAGCTTCCTGAAAATGGACAAAGGCATCAAATTAATACTTGCACCTAAATCACACAATGCTTTATCAAAAGTAAGTTTTCCAATAGAGCATGGAATTGTAAAACTCCCTGGATCTTTCAGTTTTTGTGGTAGTTTTTGTTGCAGGATGGCACTACATTCCTCAGTGAGTGCCACTGTCTCGTACTCTTCAAGCTTCCTCTTATTTGACAGAATTTCCTTCATAAACTTGACATAGCTGGGCATCTGTTCAAGAGCATCTGCAAAAGGAATGTTAATATGCAATCTCTTAAAAACATCTAAAAATTTAGAGAATTGCTTATCCAGTTTATTCTTTCGCAGTCGCTGGGGATATGGCACGTTCTGCTCCACTTCTTGTTGTGGCTGAGGCTTTTTACTAGACATCTCTTTTTCCTCATTGTTTTGAACTACTGGCGGTTCTGTAGGGCTCACTGACTCATCAATCTTCCCTTCTTTAGTCTGGACTTCAACTGTTTTACCACTTCTTAACATGATGGCCTTACATTGCTCTTTAGGATTTACCTCAGTTGTACTTGGTAAATTCCCTTGTTGTCTATCAGATAACATGTTTGCAATTTGACCAACTTGTACCTCCAAATTTCGAATGGCTGATGCTTGATTTTTAAAATTTGTTTTAGTCTCAACCATAAATTGGTTTGTGTTGGTTGCCATTTGCAACATTGCTTCTTCGAGACTGCTCTTCTTCTCCGCTGGTTGTTGAAATCCTGGAGGAGGTGGATTTTGTGTCTGATTCTGCTTCCATGCAAAATTAGGATGATTTCGCCATCCTGGATTAAAGGTGTTGGAGTACGGGTTGTTTTGTTGGCGATTGTAATTCCCAACAAATTGAGCTTGCTCAACTTGGCCTTGCATAAACGGATTCCCCACCTGACAATCCTCACTCCTATGACTTCCATTGCAATTTTCACAGAATAAAGTAGGAGCTTGAATCGAGTTTACCGCAAATTGGTTTGACTGAAGTTGCCTAGTAAGTGAGGCAACCTGTGCAGTCAACGCGGCTATTGAATCCACTTCATTAACTTCCATTACACTCCTCTGAGTCGTTCTCACACTAGGAAGTTCATAATGATTCACAGTCATTTCCTCCAATAATTCAAAGGCTTCACTCTCAGTTTTCTTCATAAATGATCCTCCTGCAGCTGCATCTATTGTTGTCCTAGTACCACCTCCTAGTCCATTATAGAAGTTGTGCACTTGCATCCATCTAGGAAATCCATGGTGAGGACATCTCCTCAAAAGCTCCTTAAACCTTTCCCATGCATCATAAAGAGATTCTCCATCTTCTTGAAGAAAATTTCCAATCTCACTCCGAATCTTTGCTGTTTTTGCTGGTGGGAAGAACTTGGCGAGAAACTTTTGGGCAAGATCATTCCAAGTCTCTATTGACCCTGCTGGTAACGAACTCAACCATTGTTTAGCTTGTCCCCTAAGAGTAAAGGGAAACAACCTAAGTCTAATGGCATCATCTGTCACTCCATTCATCTTGAATGTATCGCAGAGTTCCAGGAAATCTGAAATATGAGAGTTTGGATCCTCATTCCTCAAACCACTGTAGTTCACTGAGGTTTGGATCATTTGAATTGTGGCCGGTTTAATCTCAAAGTTGTTCGCCTGAATTGCGGGTCTCTGGATTGCAGAATGTAACCCCGTTACATTTGGCAATACATAATCCCTCAAAGTCCTGGTTTCGACCTCTTGGTTATCCGCCATTTTCAACTTTTCTTGTGCAACACGCTCTCTCTTTTCTTTTCTGTTCTTTCGACAGGTACGTTCGATTTCGAGATTAATCGGAAGTAGGCTGCTACTTCCAAATTTTCGCATGCACTCTCTCTAACTCCTGCGACCAAAAACAAAAGAACAAAATCAATAAAAGTAAAACAAAACTCAGATTAAGACTAACGCTCTTGATTTTGATATTAGTAAAATAAAACAATCATTCCCCGGCAACGGCGCCAAAAACTTGTTGTCCGAAATCGCAAGTGTACGAATCGTTCCAAGTAATATAGTAATGTAAGTATGATTATCGTTCTCCACAGGGAATGAAAGTTACTAATTACCAGAATTCTAAACCTTAGTTTTATCTGAGCAATCAATTATCAGAGTTGTACTAAAATTAAATATGCTATTGACTTGAGTAATTAAAATGATGCAGAAAACTAAACGAAACAATTATGTTTTGCGTAGATGATAGAGGTTCTAGAGTAAAGATTTCATCGTTGTCTCATCCTATTCCTTATTATTCTCTAGTTAAAAACGCTTGACCCTATGATTGTTGACAAGTTCTACTCGTAAGACTTGGTACTCTCTCTCGAGTAATAACAATATTCATTAAAATGACAATTGCCTATATCTCTATGGCAATCAGAACACTTCAACTATTAAGACTGTAGAACTAATTCATGCCACAAAACCTACAAGGATATGTCTATCACTCATATAAGTTAGGGAAAATAATTAAGGTTCGTCAACGAGAATTGTCTATCGACTTCAACGCATTGATAAAATCTCACACTAAGACTGGCCAAATCCTAACATGTACTTAGTAAGCATATAAGAATTTTCACAATCGAACAAGGAATCAAGCTCTTAACTATTGATCAATAAGAAATAGAATTCAACAACGACTACATCAATACTCTAGACAGAAAAGTTAGTTCATGGAGGAAATCTCAACAAAGTTCATGTTCGGAAGCATAATCGTTACAGAAGAAATAATGGAAGAAAGTAGATGAAAAGAAACGAGCCAAGATGAATCCTCGATCTCCCTAGCGTAGCTCTCGCTTCGTTTGGATACTCGGATCTCAAGATCTGCTCTTTCCGCTCTCTTTCGTCACTTCGTTACTCGTCCACGCTCTCCCTTTTCTTTTCTATAGTCACCGACCCTCTTATAAATTTAGGTCACTTTCCGTCGCAGCGCCTAGGCGCTCAGTTACAGCGCCTCGGCGCTAGGAAGGATCACCGCTTCGGACTTCGTAGCGCCTAGGCGCTGAAAGGCAGCGCCTCGGCGCCAGGGGGATAGCAGCATCAGACTTCGTAGCGCCTAGGCGCTGAGAGGCAGCGCCTCGGCGCTATACCTTCTGCCCAATTTTTACGTTTGGGCGCCTAGGCGCTGAAAGGTAGCGCCTCGGCGCTATCGCTTCTGCATTCTTCATCTGATCAGCGCCTCGGCGCCGCAAGGCAGCGCCTTGGCGCTAACGCTTCTGTCCAATTCTTCTCATCAGCGCCTAGGCGCCGAAAGGCAGCGCCTAGGCGCTAGGCTATTACCCTCAATTTCCAATTGCTTTGCCCCTCTTTTCGCTCTTATTTCCGATCTTCATCCAACTTCCTTCTTTCTTCACCTACACGCAAAATAAGCAACAATTAGATAGAAACAAGAGATAAAACGTCTTCTTGCTCAATTAAAACTCTAGAAACACCTTGCTTTAATACGTCAAAATATCACTTAACAGGCGTATTTGGTGGGTACAAAGGTCATTGTGTTCACTGATCACTCGGCTATTAGATACTTAATCTCTAAGAAAGAATCTAAGCCTAGATTGATTCGTTGGATATTGTTGCTTCAGGAGTTCGATTTGCAAATTAGAGATAAGAGTGGAACACAAAATCAGGTAGCAGATCATCTATCCCGACTCTATGCAGAGACTGAGAAGCAACAACAAAGCCCCATTAAAGAGACTTTTCCAGATGAACAGCTTCTCAGTATTGATGAACACCTACCATGGTATGCTGATTTAGTAAATTATTTGGTGAGTGGAGTTTTACCCTCGGAATTGAGTAGGCACCAATTGAAGAAGTTCATGCATGATGTAAGATACTTTTTCTGGGATGAACCTTACCTATATAAGAAATGTGCTGATCAAATTTTGAGAAGATGTGTTCCAGAAGATGAAGTTCAGAGTATTCTCAACCATTGTCACTCAGCACCCTATGGTGGCCACTTCGGTGGGGATAAAACAGCAGCGAAAGTGTTACAGTCTGGATACTTCTGGCCCTCACTTTTTAAAGATGCCTATAAGTTTGCAAAAAGTTGTGATCGTTGTCAGAGAGTAGGGAATATCTCTCAAAGACATGAAATGCCTTTGAACAACATATTAGAGGTTGAGCTCTTCGATCTATGGGGGATAGATTTTATGGGTCCATTTCCACAATCTTATGGCAACCTCTACATTCTTTTAGCAGTGGATTATGTATCCAAGTGGGTTGAAGCAATCGCCTCTCCGTCTAATGATTCCAAGGTAGTGGGCAAACTTCTCAAGAAAAATATTTTTACACGTTTTGGCACACCGAGAGCACTTATAAGCGATGGTGGAACTCATTTTGGAAGCAGAATGTTAGAATCCATGTTAGCCAAATATGGAATCAAAAACAAGGTTGCAACTGCGTATCATCCTCAAACGAGTGGGCAGGCTGAAGTGTCTAATCGAGAGATTAAAAGAATTTTGGAAAAGATGGTGAGTTCATCACGTAAGGATTGGTCACAGAAACTTGATGATGCTTTATGGGCCTACAGAACTGCCTTTAAAACACCTATAGGTAAGTCTCCATATAGGCTTGTATTTGGCAAGGCATGTCATTTGCCTTTGGAACTTGAACATAAGGCATATTGGGCCATCAAAGAGTTGAATATGGACATTCAACCAGCGGGAGAGGAAAGAAAATTGCAGCTTGTTGCACTTGAAGAATTGAGATGGTTCTCATATGAGAATGCTAAGATTTATAAAGAAAAGACCAAAGCATGGTGGTGCTAGGATTTTTGAATATCCTTTAATTCACAGGCCGTCGAAGCCTGACCAAAATGAATTTATAAGCCTATTAACCTTAGCTTTGCAGCTAGTGGCAACAGGGTCGATCCACAGAGAAGGAATAATCAAATTGAAACTAAAGTTTGGAATGGAAATTAATTGATCAATTGGGTTTTTGTAAGAAATGGGGGGATTTAAGCATGCAACGAGAGAAATTAATTGCTAACGGAAGAATTAAAGAGAAAGAGATTGAAGAGTGACCGATTCGGGGGATGTCGGGATTTTTGCTAGGCATTCTAACATTTATCATTTCATTCAAATCTAAGGCTAATACCTTGACATACACGCGGTCGGTTACCTGGGAACCCCTTGTGTAACCGGCTTCATATTAATTAATTAGAACTAAGGTCCTAATTAAACATTATTTAAAGCCTCATTAGAGTGATCAGCCCCAAATTGACCCTAAACAGTTACTAGCTAACCGCGACGAACATTCGACCATGCAATCTTAATGCTAACTGGCTACCCGCCAACGCTGAAGTATCCAACATTTATCATGCATAAATCAATACTTCGATTTGTTTTGTTATTTTGTGTTACTATGGCGAAAAGGAGAGGCAAGGCATCGCTATTCTATAACAATAACATTCGCTAGAAAACTCGATTGTCCGTCGTCGAAATCTAACTCATGCATGGGTTTAAGCAAGAATAACAAATGCAATCAATGATTAAAGCCTATTCAGAACCATAAGCATAGATTATCAAAATGTAAAAGCCTAACAAATAATCCCTAAATCATCCCGAACCGTTCACAGTACCTTAGCCGACCATGGAGAGGATCGTCACAAACGCTCCAACGGAGGCAATGGCCATCATCTCTAACGTTATTACAAAGAAAAGCTCCCAAACTAGGCCACAAATGGCGGATCCAAGCTAAAAAGAAGAAGAAAACCCGAGAGGAAGAAGATGAAAAACAACTTGGCTGCTGAAAAATCGTCCTTCAGCTTTTTAAATCCGTCGGAGCGTCGAGACGCTGAGACAGCGTTGCGATGATGCGACGTAATGAATCCGCGCGCGCCTCGCGATGGCGTCGAGACGCTAGGCGAGCGTCTCGACGCTGGCCCGATAATTTCCTGCGCGCGCGCCCCTCGGAGCGTCTCGACGCCAGGCAGCGTTGAGCAAGCGTCTCGGCGCTTGCTCTCGGGTTTGGGCTAGAAAATTGCCTCTCCTAGGCAATTTTGGCCCGGTTCTTCTTGGATCAACTTGTCCTTTTCCCGATGCACTCCCGGGGCGATAAATCACCGCTTTAAGCAAAAAAACGAGTCCAATGGACGCATGAGCTCTTCACCGCAAATCTCCTATAAATGAGACATATTAACTAATTAAATGCGGAATTTAGCTAGAATTAGGGAATGAATAATAGGTCCAAAATGGAGTTATCAAACACCCCCAACTTAAATCTTGCTAGTCCTCGAGCAAGGCTAATAAAGAAATTGACTCTAAGGACATGCTTACATGCTACTAATTCAAACCTCGATGCATTTTGCAAATTTAAGCACAACATAATCACGAAAGCAATCAACGCATGCATTTACTACGAACATATCAAAAATTAACTATCGCTCCCAAACGTGTGTGTGTGCTAGACAACCTATCCTCAACTCACATAAGCCCGGAAAAACCACATGCAACATATCATCCCGCTTTCCCCCTACTTCTAGCGATTAAGAACAGTCTACACTTGACTTACACAAGAGAGAGTAATAAATTAAGAGACCTAAAATTTTCTCATTCTTTTTCTTTTCTTTTCATGAGTACTTTGTACCCTTTTATTGAGGTTCTTTGAACCCAACTTTTTATTCTCTTTTTCTTTCCAACCTCGAGTTGCCTAACACGTCAAATCCATGCATTAAACTTCACGTTTTTAAGGACTAACACTCACTTCTTAGGTGCACCAATAAGAAGGAGGAGCGCCTCGAGAGATTTTTCTAGCTAACATGCTTTTCTATTTTTTTTTTTTACTTTAGGCTTAGCGTAAGCTAACTCGATTAATTTGACCACTAACTCTCATGCAACAAGCTACCTAAGGGTGCCTTTCGGGGTGACAACAATAATTAATGCTACATGCAATCAGCTAAGCCTACGGAGATTAAGACGAGGTCGCTAAGTGCTCGATAGATGCAAGGGAGCAACAAATTTTTTTTTTAAAATTTTCGACATGAACCTAATAAATGCAAAACTCATCATGCAAAAACTAGATTATGTACATGCTCAGATTTCCAAAATGCATTTCCTAGATTATCATCACTAGCAAGCAGTAAACAGAGTCCCAAGCACTTCAATTTTTCAAAACTAAAACTGGTCAACCAACTACACATGCTAATCCACGACATCCACCCCCAACTTCAAAAGTTAGCATTGTCCTCAATGCTAGTTAATCAGATACACAAAGTTAAAGGGAAAGAGAAACTACACTTCCCTGATTCTTTGTGAAGTTGGTGAAGGAAAGAACGCGGCGCGTTCATCATCGAAGCCCAAAATTTCCTCAACTTCCTCATTTCCTAAAAAAAAACAGCAAGCTATATTAGCTAAATTGAACTAAACTAAAAACAAAAACAACAATGAAACTAAAGACAGAAAAGACAGTTCAACACTCGGGTGCCTCCGAGAAGCGCAGAATTTTTAAAGTCGTTTGCTCGACTGAATTCGTCCCAAAAACTCATCCATATTCCGATAGTGCGGGGGACGTTCCAGTCATGTCCTCTTCCACACTGCACCTCCAAACACCATTCAAAACTTTCTTTTCTCTTCGTGCTTCAAGCACGTGAACATCATCGTGGTTAGTACAAAAAACAAGACTCACATTTAACAAATTCAAATCATATTTTTTTAAAGAGACATAAGAGTCATCCCTCAAGCACGAGGTCAAACCCTTAGTCTCGACAGACTCCACACAAACAACATTCTCAACATGCACAAAAGATTTCGATGCATTCATAAAAAACTCATTCACAATTCCATCAAATTCTACAGACAAAGCACCTCTATCAACATCAATCTTGACCTTAGCGGTCTTCATAAATGGGCGTCCTAGTAAGATAGAAGAGGAAACATGCGAAGAGTTTTTGTTCATATTCAGCACATAGAAATCGCATGGAAACAGCGAATTTTTCACTTTGACTAAAATGTCCTCAATTTTCCCTAACGGATGCACATAAGATCGATCGGCTAGTTGGACAACTATATTAGACTCAATTAAATTTCACAATTCAAGTTCTTTAAACACATCAAAAGACATGACATTAATTGAGGCACTGAGATCTAACATGGCATTTTCAATAAGTTTAGTACCGATAGTGCATGAGATAGTAAACATACCAGGATCGATGCACTTTGGTGGAAGCGTACCTTGGAAAATTGCAGAGACAATTTCTTTCTTCTTCTCATCACTCTTTCTCGACATTCTCTTGCTCGTGCACCAATTCTTGAGGAACTTTGCATATTTCGGCACTTGACTCACCGCCTCAAGAAGCGGTATGTTCACCATCACCTTCTGGAAGGTTCTCAGGACCTTCTCGTCTTCGGTCACCAGGGTAGGCTTCGCAAGCCTACTGAGGAAGGGTGCTTTGGGAACATTTTCTTGCACATTCTTTTCTTCTTTCTCATCATTCAGCTCATCAAGAACAACTGGGGAGGACTCATTCAAACTGTCCTCTGCTTCCTTCACGGCTCTGGAGGAAACTGATTTCCCACTCCTTAGCTGGATCGAGCTCATGTTCTCACATGAGTTCACAGTGGTTTGGGAAGGAAGCTTCCCAGAGCTCTTGCTCTCTATTCTGCTTATCGACACCGCCATTTGCGTCAGCTGCTTGTTCAGATTTTGCAGCTCAGCTTTGTGCGAGTTTAGCTCTTCTCGAGCTTCCTTCTGAAACTGGCTTGTCGACGTCACGATGGTACGAACCATCTCTTCTATTGAGCTGGAGGAACTCGAGGCTTGAGCTTGGGTAGAATTGCTAGGCCTATCATAGGACTGGCCTTGGAAGCGTTGTTGTCCTTCTCTATTCCCGTAGCTCAAATTGGGATGGTCACGCCAACCGGAGTTGTATGTGCTCGAGTAAGGATCATACTTCCTGGGGTTGGAAGCATATCCCCCGATTGCGTTGACCTCTTCCGCCTCGCGGTTTCCTCCGACAAATTTCTTCAGTGAATTCCCAATCTCGGCCACCTGGGCCCTCATTTCAGTCATCTCATTACTCTGGGTCACACTGTGAACTTGCCCCTACCAACGAATACCGAATTGCTGCGAGTTGGCCGCCATGTTTGCAATTAACTGTTTGGCCTCAACTGGGGTCTTGTCAATCAACGCCCCACCACCCGCGGCATCGATCATCAGCCGATCATGAGGTGTCATACCCTCATAGAAATATTGAATTAGAAGCTTGTCGACTATCTGATGATGCGGAAAGCTCGCGCACAGGCGCCCGAAGCGTTCCCAATACTCATGCAGGGACTCACCCACGTCTTGGGTGATCCCATAATCCTCTTCCTCAGCGTCGTGGCAAGGGACGTAGGGAAATATTTTTCTAAGAAGACCCTCTTCATGTCCTGCCACGTTGTAATCGAGCCGGAGGGCAAATAGTAAAGCCAGTCCTTGGCTTTGTCTTTTAGTGTGAAGGGGAATGCCCTTAGATTCAACTGCTCCTCTGTTACACCTGGGATAGATTCAACCGCACAAACGCAATGAAACTCCATCAAATGCTTGTTCGCATCCTCGCCTGCATTGCCATGGAAAGAAGGCAATTGGTGAATTAAACCAGACTTTAATTCAAAATTACCTGCTACCACGGGGTAGTTGATGCACAGGGGTTGCAAATTCAGATCTGGCGCTGCCAGCTGCTTCAACGTCCTTGGCACTTCTCCTTGTGCCATCTCGTCACCAAAGAAGGGATCGCCTTCTTCGTCAAACAACCTTTGCCCCTCGCGGGCTTCTCTTCTCAACCGCCGCTCTTCTGTTTCGATTTCAGGTATAAACTGTAATCCACTAATCTCAAAGAACGGGTCATACAACAACAAAAATTTCAACCATACAAAAACAAACAGAAAAAAATTTCAGCACACAATTAATCAACCAAAATCAAAACCAAACATAATTTCAACCAATTTTTGCCTTCCCCGACAACGGCGCCAATTTTGGTGCTAGGATTTTTTAATATCCTTTAATTCACAGGCCGTCGAAGCCTGACCAAAATGAATTTATAAGCCTATTAACCTTAGCTTTGCAGCTAGCGGCAACAGGGTCGATCCACAGAGAAGGAATAATCAAATTGAAACTAAAGTTTGGAATGGAAATTAATTGATCAATTGAGTTTTTGTAACAAATGGGGGGATTTAAGCATGCAACGAGAGAAATTAATTGCTAACGGAAGAATTAAAGAGAAAGAGATTGAAGAGTGACCGATTCAGAGGATGTCGGGATTTTTGCTAGGCATTCTAACATTTATCATTTAATTCAAATCTAAGGCTAATATCTTGACATGCACGCGGTCGGTTACCTGGGAACCCCTTGTGTAACCGGCTTCATATTAATTAATTAGAACTAAGGTCCTAATTAAACATTATTTAAAGCCTCATTAGAGTGATCAGCCCCAAATTGACCCTAAATAGTTACTAGCTAACCGCGACGAACATTCGACCATGCAATCTTATTGCTAACTGGCTACCCGCCAACGCTGAAGTACCCAACATTTATCATGCATAAATCAATACTTCGATTTGTTTTGTTATTCTGTGTTACTATGGCGAAAAGGAGAGGCAAGGCATCGCTATTCTATAACAATAACATTCGCTAGAAAACTCGATTGTCCGTCGTCGAAATCTAACTCATGCATGGGTTTAAGCAAGAATAACAAATGCAATCAATGATTAAAGCCTATTCAGAACCATAAGCATAGATTATCAAAATGTAAAAGCCTAACAAATAATCCCTAAATCATCCCGAACCGTTCACAGTACCTCAGCCGACCATGGAGAGGATCGTCACAAACGCTCCAACGGAGGCAATGGCCATCATCTCTAACGTTATTACAAAGAAAAGCTCCCAAACTAGGCCACAAATGGCTGAGCCAAGCTAAAAAGAAGAAGAAAACCCGAGAGGAAGAAGATGAAAAACAACTTGGCTGCTGAAAAATCGTCCTTCAGCTTTTTAAATCCGTCGGAGCGTCGAGACGCTGGGACAGCGTCGCGACGCTGCGACCTAATGAATCCGCGCGCGCCTCTCGATGGCGTCGAGACGCTAGGCGAGCGTCTCGACACTGGCCCGATAATTTCCTGCGCGCGCGCCCCTCAGAGCGTCTCGACGCCGCGGCAGGGTCTCGACGCCAGGCAGCGTTGAGCAAGCGTCTCGACGTTGTTTGCTCGACGCTTGCTCTTGGGTTTGGGCTGGAAAATTGCCTCTCCTAGGCAATTTTGGTCCGGTTCTTCTTGGATCAGCTTGCCCTTTTCCCGATGCACTCCCGGGGCGTTAAAACACCGCTTTAAGCAACAAAACGAGTCCAATGGACGCATGAGCTCTTCACCGCAAATCTCCTATAAATGAGACATATTAACTAATTAAATGCGGAATTTAGCTAGAATTAGGGAATGAATAATAGCTCCAAAATGGACTTATCACATGGCATGACCGTCACATTCATTCAAGAGAATTTCTACCGGGGCAACATGTCCTTCTCTTTAACTATCGATTGAAGTTATTTCCGGGTAAGCTCAAATCCCGATGGTCGGGACCATTTACGATCGTGACCGTGTTCCCTCATGGAGCTGTTGAGCTCATGGATGAAAAATCAGGGGTTACCTTCAAAGTGAACGGATAACGAGTCAAACATTACTGGGGTAGTACCATGGATCGGGAGAAGGTTTGTGTGTTGTTGAGCGAAGAATGATAAGAAATAGAAGAGTCGGGCTGATGACGTTAAACCAAGCGCTTTATGGGAGGCAACCCATTCAAGGGAGAATTTCTTAGTTTTGAGTTGTTGATTTCTTTCTTTTAGTTTGTTTTCTTTTGGACTTTGAAAATGAAAAATTGATATTGCTTATGCATCGATATTGATGTCGAGAAGAAGCAATGAGGGGAGTTTCTTTCCTTTACCTTTTTATACCCTATTGTATCATTGTTATTATTTTTTAATGTCGGTACTAGCTTTATGCTTCTTTTGTCGGGCTATCTGTGGTGCTATATTTGAACTGAATTTTGGATGCTTGGCCTTGTTGAGTTGTGAGGACACAACTTATCCTAAAGTTTGGGGGTGGGTTTTGTGTTTTTACCGCTTTTCTTTGTCAAGTTTTTCTATATTGGGTTTTCTTGTATGTTTGTTGTGTCTCTTTGTTTAGTTATCTGTGGGTGTTTTTGGTGGTTTATTTTGGTGACCATGACTTAGACTATTTCCTCTTAATTTACATGTGACACATTGGAAATGACAAATGAGTGAGTAAGTTAAAGTAATCCTTCACACTTAAGTCTTAATTGTCTAGCTTGTTGATTCTAAGAAGCTTTTTGGTCTTGATGAGATCTTAGGGGCTAGAGTGAGATAATTTGGTGTCTTGAAGTAAGCTTAAAGGTAGTGAGAATGGGTTGTGAGCAAACTCTTGTTATAAGTGTTAAGTTTGGAGGAGGTCACATCTTTAAAAAAAAAAAAAAAATTAAAAGAAAAAAAAAGAAAAAAAAAAGAAAAGAAAATGGATACTCCTCTTTCTAAAGTTTGCTTAATAACCAGAGGCATTCATGAGCCCCATGTTTTCCTTTGCGTCAAACGGTTACTTAAGATATGAGTATGCAAAAGCAACCCATCTTAGTGATAGTGCTCGTAGTTAGGCGATCTTCATCACCAATGTTGCCGTTTAAATTGAAGGTACAAATGACTAGATGGGGTCCCTTAAAAAAAAAAAAAAAAAAAAGTTGTGTTCATACCTCCCCATTCCTTTGTTATTTTATTGGGTTTGAGAATGTTAGAAAGGGAAAAGAAGAATATAAAGAGAATGAAATAAGTATGTTCTCGAAGAAAAATAAAGAAAGTTTTTTTTTTTTCACTTAAGTTTCATATCTTGAGCTTCATTTGTAAACTTTTAATCTCATGGATAGGCACCTTTTTAAGTCACTTCATGTCCACTAACTAATTTCTATGACTTAAGCTTTTAAGTGACTTAAGTGATGGAAGTTGGGTTAATTAAGGCTTTGCACCCACACACCCAAGGGGTTACTTTGGCTTACAAACAACTTTGTCATATCTTGTTTGTGTCTTTGTTAAATCAGAAGGTGGGAGTCTACCTAAAGGCCGAACAATCTAAACTTTCATTGCCCTCACATTTAACTTTTGTTTGTTGTCTTCTTTTATTTTTGGTGCATCACTCGAAGGCGAGTAATGAGCTAAGTTTGGGGGTGTGATAATCCCGTGAAATGTGATTAAATTTAGCATCTTTTGTCACTTTTTATCGGTCAAAGTTGAGTGAAATGCATGTTTTTATCTTGAATTTAGTGAGTCTCTTGTTAAATTAAATTAGGAATCATTTTTTTTAGTATTGTTTTGCATTTTGATTAATTGTAGTTTTATTTGTCTTGGTTTTTGAAGCGTATGATTTGAAGAGGACCAATTCTCCTTTGTGTGAAAGAGAGAAAATTGTGTCAACTATCTGCCCATTATGATGGGCCATAAATGGAATAGAAGAAAAGCCCATGGTATGGCTATGACGGAAAGAACCAAATTCAAAGAAAGAGAAAAAAAAAAGAATTGAGCAAAAAATGAAATGAAATTAAATTTTTGGCATGACAAGTGGGGGTTGAAGAAAGCAGCTTGAGAAAAGACAGAAAAGAGGGGAAGTGAAGATCAAGATTGCGAAAAACGACGGAACGAAAAAGAAAGAAGAAAAAGAAGAAAATAAATGATGAAATTGAGCAGCAGCATGGGATTGGTCTGAAGAAAGTTTGATGCCTGGAAAGAAATTGTAAAAAGTCATTCTCCTCTTCCTACTTTCTAATTTATATTTCATACAGTAACTCTTAATTCCTTTAATATTGTAACATTGTTTAGTTATTTCTTTTAGTGATAAATTTTTATGATTTCTTTAGTTTGAATTAAATATGTTTATGATGAATTATTTGTTTCTATTTGTTTCATTATCAAGATTGCGAAAAACGACGAAACAAAAAAGAAAGAAGAAAAAGAAGAAAAGAAATGATGAAATTGAGCAGCAGCATGGGATTGGTCTGAAGAAAGTTTGATGCCTGGAACGAAATTTGAAAAAGTCATTCTCCTTCTCCTCTTCCTACTTTCTAATTTATATTTCATACAGTAACTCTTAAATCCTTTAATATTGTAACACTGTTTAGTTATTTCTTTTAGTGATAAATTTTTATGATTTCTTTAGTTTGAATTAAATATGTTTATGATAAATTATTTGTTTCTATTTGTTTCATTGTTAAAAATTATGAATTAAAACTTTTTAGGGCTGGAATTTGTGGTGTTTTAATGCCCATTTTACCCTTTTTGTTATACTGATGGCATATGTTGAGTAGTTTACTTGTGGGTGTTGAATGTCTATTTTCTATTTGAGATTGATCACCTTAAATAGATTACAAATTGATTTTTAATACTGAAAGGGTTAAGAATTAGTGGAAAAAGCACAAGTGATGCAAGTATATTTATACTTGTTTAAGTAGTAAATTCAAGGGTGTAGATATATATTTTTTGCTTGCAAAATTAGGGAAATAGAGCGTATTGGTGTTCTTGATGCTAGGTTTTCATAGACATATGATTAACTTAGTTCAAGGGTCTGTGTTCAAGGATTTGAAATTGTTTTTGGACTTATAAAATAAAATTCTCATTTACTGCTTGACTGTGTTCTTGAATTGGTGTAGCATTGTTATAACAAATGGGTGAAAATAACCATAAAAATAGGCCATAAATTCCAGCACCTTAGTCAATTGATTCTTAAGAGAAATTTTAATCAAATTTTAATTTTATATGCCTTTAAGATAGGTAGAATTTAATTTTCTCATGTCAAACTTGCTTTTAGTTAATTTTATATCACTTAGTTGTTTTAGAATTACTTGGTTTTAAGTCTCAATTTTATAGAAATTGCGTTCATTAGTCTCTGTGGGATCGACCTTGTCTACCAATTACTACCTACGATTGCGTATGCTTGCGTAGCGAGTTTTTGCACAACACTTTAATGCAGTGGGAGAATTATGAGATAATTCGGCATGCTGTATTAGTATGTTGTATGACTCCGGTTATCATGCTTGATGATGACATTGAGTACATAGACAGGAACTAGTGGCTCAAAACCATGAATCTTCAAGAGGTTTACGGACCAAGTCTATGAGATGAAAACCTCTAAGGCTTGACTTTCTGGCAAACATGGTTAGTGACTCCTGAATCAAGTATCCAGCCTGAACAATCTTGCTATTTATTTATGCTAACACCATCTGCATGGGGATGCCCTATTGACATCACGAGGCCGAGAATAAATCTCACGGTGTGAACTTCGCAGAGAACGTAGGAGGAGATTGATATATCATACATACCTTCTCAACACTACTACTAAGTATTTTAGGCGGTTTGGGTATATCTTACTTAGGCATTATCCGACTAAGACAATAAAACCTAAGTCTAGGTAAAACAGATTTTTACCTATGATGTCCAGGTGATAAACACTTTAAAAACTTACACCACTCACGTGCATGCCCATAAAGTCGGGTTAACTTAACTCAAGTACCGGATCGATCCCCAAGTAGAAGGTGTTCGGTAAAACGTTAGCTTAAATACCCCTAACCTTCGACAGGATTTCACCGGGTGCGTTCTCTTGTAACCATAGCTTTACAAGATATCGACCTATTTTAACTATTAAAACGGACGATACTAAAATCCTAATTGCATTGGATTTTCTTTAACCCTTAATGAACATGCATTTATCTTTGATATAGATTTTAAATGTCTATCTCGTTTTACAACACTTATAAAACAGACATTCTATAACAAGCTTCATGCTTCCTAAACATGCATATAACGATTATATAAACTAAGGCAAACTATGTTGGATGTTTAATTTCATAATTAATATAACATTTATATCAATTATTCTATTAAACTAGCAACATCTAATTCATGAATTAATATAACTCTTATATCAATTCTCATGAATTCCTAAACATGCATACTATATATTATAACATTTATAACATACTTTCAATGCATGGAGCATGCATCCTATGGTGGGATTTTGAATCTATATGGCATACTTTATGCAGATACAATTAGGGATTTTAATTAAAACATATATTCACAATGCATAATTAATTAAACACACTAAACTGGACCGGTTTTGGCATCACGGGAAAGCAAGCAACTAAATTATTACAAGAATAATTCATAAACTCGATTTATATGCTTCTGAATCCTTCGAATCGCCCCGAACCAGCTTCAATTTGCTTGAACCGGCCAAAAAGCAGCACCAAAAGCTTCAACAAAAACTGAACCGGTTCAAAACAGCAAACTCGTCTTCAACAGCTCGAAACCGACACGAACTGGACAAAACGAGCGCTGAACTGAACCGTCAAAGCGTGAAGAACCCAGAACCGGTCTGAATTTCAGTGAACCGGACCGCCCGAGGACCGAACCGGACTGTTTCTTCTACCTTGCGTTGAACCGGTTTTGTGCTATTTTTCCGGACACCCGAGCTTTTCTATTCGAATTGAAAGCCTATATGGACTCTAATGACTCCGAATTTTTTACAGACTCTTCTGCACACATTAAAGCCCATACATGCTCGGACAATTACAAAAAAAAGTACAAATCGAAGCTTAAATAATTATGCCAAAACCGAAAAAACACTTTAGACTCTCAGAAAAATTAATTTCTAAATGATACCCACCAAGATCAAATTGATGCAAATTGCGTGACCAAAAAACGCTCTGATACCAATTGATGGAGCGCATGTAGCGCAGCTGAAGCAAGTCGGATCATTGACACTCTAATTTCTCCAATTTAGCTAAACTAGAAACATGCTCAAAACTTGGAAATAAAAGAAATTAAGAACACATACTTCTTGTAGTTCGTATTTCTGCAATTTCACTGCTCGTTTCTTCTCACAAACTCTTCTAATCTTCTCTCGAACTCTTCGACGATCACCTCCGGTAGTCTCGCTATCCTCGGGTCGAGTAACGAAGTGGAAGGACTTCTTCACAAGAGGAAAAATTGGGAGGGTGATAGAAGATAAATGGTCTATGTGCAATGAAGGAGAGATGGAGAGAGTAAGAATGACATTTATTCTTCAAAAATCTTCACAAGCAACTCACCGAGAGCATCATCCTTCAAAAAAAAAAAATGAAAACTCAACTTTTGAGTTTCTTAAAATATTTGTAACCTTTTGCAAAACTTAAAAGTTAAGTTTTGTAAAATAAATAGATTAGTCATAAACACATGTCAAACATGCAATAACTTCCCCATTTTTGTTTAAAATATAATATATATTATTTTATTATTTATTTAAAAATTAATTCATAATTAATTTTAAATAAATATAATATATATTTTAATTAATTAAACTTTTTAATTATTTAATATTATCTAATTCAATATCAAATATTAATTAAATAATATTACTAATCCAGATTTTTCGAAAACTGACTTTTCGCACATAAATCCCTATTCATGTTTTAGACAGTTCTCATATTTAAATAATATTTAAATATGTCCATCATTCTTCCAAATACCGAATTTGAATAATTCAAATTCTTTTTCTCTTATATTGTTACACGGCTTAATCCGAGCTAGCAAGGAGAACCTAAAGGACCTACAAATCAGAGCTCCAACGATATGAGTTTAACTGGCCAAACTCTTTAGCCAAACTAACCAACATTCGTTAACCCCCGGAGACTCCACTAAAGTCCAAGGGTTGCACTCTCGTCACCGTAGATATATTTATGTCCTCTTGATATATGATAGCTCACAAAATGAGCTATCTTTAGGACCTATTTTATGCTAGTTTAAAGATTTACACGGGTAATTTCACGTTTATATTTGATTATTTTATAGATATCGAGCATTTGGAGCAAACCGGAGCTTTTAGAAGATTTATGATGAAAAATGAGCTAATTGGATGCAAATATGAGGTCCCAAGTGAAGAAGAGGGATGAATCAAGCCTAAATTCTCGAGGGGACAGCGTCTAGACCCTGTTAATAGCGTCTAGACGCTATAAATCGAAAAGAAAAAAAAAACTTGTTTCAACGCAAGCTCGAACTCAGGACCGCCCAAATGAAGATCAGTTTTCCTCCAGCGATTAACCAACTCGCACAGACTGCAGACTTATTAATTTTGGCACGCTGTAATATATATATATTCAATAACTGCGCGTGATTTTGAGCTTGCACCTGCACCAACATTCCATACATGCGCGCCACACAGGATTTCGCCCCCATCAGATTTGCTTAATTTGATTTATACACGATTTTTGCACTATTTTACCATATATTACATCTTTTTGGAGAATGTTCGGGGGGCCAATTTGGAGAGTTATTCCCAATTTCGAAAATACATAATTTTAAGAGTTAGAGGAGATTTTTGGGAGCAAAAAGAAGACAATTACATGCTCGGGATCGTGACGATTACAACGGGAACGTGGAATCGACACTAGTTTTATTTCTTCTTCCCTTTTAATTTGTAGTTTCGTTATGAGTTTAATTTTGAGTTTAGATTTTATAATATTGAATATGTTTGGCTAAACTCATTTATCTTGGGGATTGATGTAGTCTTTTAGTTTTGATGTTTTAATTAATTGAATGCTTAGATTGATTGTTTATTACCCATTCATGCTTTTACTTTCTTAATGCTTATAATCTTTTGGCCAAGGGTTGTATGTCGTCATGGTTTAAATTATGCTTGGAAGAGAATGATTTAGATTAGATCTTAATTGCATGACTAAGAATAGTTCTAACATGGGAATGATTAGGCTATCTTAGAAGTTGTTTTAAAGAAGAGTTCTTAATGCCTTGCATGTCTTTAAAAACTAGATTGAAAAATTAGTTTTATTACATTGCATGAGACCAATTGCGCTCGGAAGAGGCAATTGTTATTTGTGTCCTTCTAGACTTATGAAAATTTGCATGAATAATCTAGGTATTTGATTGATTGAAGCGTCAATCTAATTGGCGAAATCAACTCCCTAAGATATCTCTCTCCTTGTTGTTCTCCCTCTTTTATTTTATGTTTTTATTTTGTTTTAATCCTATCTTTTATCGCTTTCTTTCTCTAAATAAAATTGGGTGACTGTATTTGCGGTACTTAAGTGAACTAGAAAACCAATCCTGAGGACGATACTCGTATTTACATACACTTTATTACTTGACCCGTACACTTGCGGTTTTGCACCTGCATTAAAAGTGCGCAACAAGTTTTTGGCGCCGTTGCCGGGGATTGACAATTATTTAGTTCACTTAATATTGTGGAGAACTCACTTGATTTTACTTTAGAGTCTTATTTTATTTTATTTTATTTTTTTTTGTTATTTTATTGCTTTTCTTTTTTTAGTCTATCTCAAGTTTGTGAGATAAATAAAGAAATTGAGCCAATAATGGAAAAAGAAATCGAGGTGATAGAATATGAGGCTGAAAATCCTCATCTTATTCTATTTTCAGAATTTCCTTTTAAAGTTGATATGTCTTTTCCTTATTCTCACGAGTCTTTTAATTTTGATTTTGATTTTATGTCTTTTTCTTCTTTTATTTCTATAAACAAAAATTACAAAAATATTTCTCTTTCAGGTACCCATGAGAAGAACGTGATCCTACTAGACTTAGTAGGATACATTGATTCAAGCAAGAAGGGACCGAAGAAAATAGAGGAGTTTTATGTACCTTGATGCATATATTCCTTCCGTCTAGCTAAGACGTTAAATAAAGCGCTTCTTGGGAGGCAACCCAAGTTTAATTTCTTTAAGTTTTTTTTTAAGTTTTTCATTCTTTTATTCTCTTTGTTGTTGTGTCGTTGTTTTTATGTTTCTGTTGATTTTTTTTTATAGGAGCAAAATCATCATTATTCGCTTCCACAACTTTGAAGAAAATGTTGACTCTCTCATTTATCAGGGCAGTATTGTTCACTCTTGTTTTTTTCTTTGTCCTTTGCATGAGTTAGTAGTTCATACATTGAGGACAATGTATTCTTTAAGTTTGGGGGTGAGTTTATGCATGTTATGCATGTTTTTAGGAGAAATTTAAATTATGAGCATGATCCTAATGGTTGAATATTTGTTGCATCGCTCATGATTATGACAACCTAGGAAGTGTTCTAGTTTTGATAATCTGTATTTGTTGGACTATGAGACCATATCTGAAATTTGAGTTAAATTTATTTTTTTAAATCCCTCTTGATATCTTTGATTACTTTCTAAGCTAATGGTACATCTTTGTTTTGAGTTTTAATGCATGAGAGAGATAAGCATGATTGATATTTTAATTGAAAATTTATATGATGGTATCTCATTGTTTTACAAAATGAAGAATGTATAAGGTTTGATGCCAAAATACCCTGCTTTTCTGTGAGTTTTTGAGCCAATAAGCACACTCATTACAAAGTGCTTTATTCTTTTAAATTGAGTGATTACCATGCATTATTGATTTTTTCTAGAACTTGCTTTGTTATGCATGTCTGGAATCTCTGAATTTGACTTGAATGCTTTAATTTCACAAGGGCAATTAGGTAAAACCACTTCTAGCTTTCTCAAACAGCCTACTTTGATATAATCTTTTAGAAAGCCAAATTTTGAGCCTTAGACCCATTTTCATTGGAAAATTGTCACATTACAAGCCTTATATTCATTCTTTTATTATTTTCCTTTCTTTGAACCCTGAATTGAAGATTTATAAGTGTTTACCACACGATGTTTCCATTTATCAAAAGGAGAGAGTTGAACTGTGTCAACAAAGTATTAAAAAAAGAGAAGAAACATTCCTTTCATTAGCTTCTTTTAGAGAAAAAGAGAAAAAAGTTATATATTGAAAAAAAAGAAGAAGAGCAAAATAGTACACTATGTGAAGGAAAGTTAATGTTTCAACAAAGATCATAAACGGACACATTCATCAAGAATCAACTGAAAAACTGAGCTTCATGTGGTAAATATTTATAATTTCTTCCAATCTAGTAGCTTAAAATTTACATCCATCTACCCTTACCTAAGCCCAATTACAACCAAAGCAAGCCTTGAAATTTTGCATTCATTCTATTCATTGATGATGAAGATGTGATATATTAGCAAGCTTATGGTTAAAAATCTTTTATGCTTTGGTTTGAGCGTTTATCATATATATGCCATAAACAGTTGAGCGTTTTGAGTGAAATTATGTGAAGGTATCAAGTCTTGTGCATTCAATTTTGATAGCTTAATGAGATGCTTGAGCTTTTGTTATAAAATTGTAGCCTATGAATGCTTAATCTTTTGATTGCTACTAAGACTCAAGTCATTGATGTTTGTTTAGTTTTATTTGTATTCTTAGATATCAAAAGAAGTTAAATTGCACACACTCACGCAAAAAACACATATTTGTTTTTAATTGTCTTGATGAGTTGTGGTCTAATATGTTCTTCAATTGTTGATTATTTGTTTTAAGAACACTGAGGTTTGAGTCACGGGCATGCTTTCATTGATTCATTTAGTGGTTTTGTTTTATTTTGCTCGAGAACTAGCAAAAGCTAAAGTTTGACCAATCCCTGGCAACGACGCCAAAAACTTGTTGCGCACTTTTAATGCAGGTGCAAAACCGCAAGTGTACGGGTCAAGTAATAAAGTGTATGTAAATACGAGTATCGTCCTCAGGATTGGTTTTCTAGTTCACTTAAGTACCGCAAATACAGTCACCCAATTTTATTTAGAGAAAGAAAGCGATAAAAGATAGGATTAAAACAAAATAAAAACATAAAATAAAAGAGGGAGAACAACAAGGAGAGAGATATCTTAGGGAGTTGATTTCGCCAATTAGATTGACGCTTCAATCAATCAAATACCTAGATTATTCATGCAAATTTTCATAAGTCTAGAAGGACACAAATAACAATTGCCTCTTCCGAGCGCAATTGGTCTCATGCAATGTAATAAAACTAATTTTTCAATCTAGTTTTTAAAGACATGCAAGGCATTAAGAACTCTTCTTTAAAACAACTTCTAAGATAGCCTAATCATTCCCATGTTAGAACTATTCTTAGTCATGCAATTAAGATCTAATCTAAATCATTCTCTTCCAAGCATAATTTAAACCATGACGACATACAACCCTTGGCCAAAAGATTATAAGCATTAAGAAAGTAAAAGCATGAATGGGTAATAAACAATCAATCTAAGCATTCAATTAATTAAAACATCAAAACTAAAAGACTACATCAATCCCCAAGATAAATGAGTTTAGCCAAACATATTCAATATTATAAAATCTAAACTCAAAATTAAACTCATAACGAAACTACAAATTAAAAGGGAAGAAGAAATAACACTAGTGTCGATTCCACGTTCCCGTGGTAATCGTCACGATCCCGAGCATGTAATTGTCTTCTTTTTGCTCCCAAAAATCTCCTCTAACTCTTAAAATTATGTATTTTCGAAATTGGGAATAACTCTCCAAATTGGCCCCACAAACATTCTTCAAAAAGATGTATTTATAATATAAAATAGGGCAAAAATCGTGTATAAAGCAAATATGGCAAGTCTGTGGGTTGTAATCTAGTGTGGCACGCACATGAGGCTTCATAGAGGTGCGGAGTGGGCTGAATATCAGGCTACGATAATGGATTAATAAAACTGGGTGAGAATAAATAGCATATTCATGAATTGGCTGAGTTGGTGAATTGTTGACTTGTATTTGAAGCACGCTCGTTGGCCTGAGTTCGAAACCTGGCAGCTGCACATTTTACATTTTATTTTCGCTTTGGGCGTCTAGACGCTATTTTCAGCGTCTAGACGCTGTCCCCTCGGGTTTTTGGCTGATTTTCTTCATCCTCTTCAATTGGGATCCCATTTTTGCATTCTATTAGCTTATTTTTCATCATAAATCTTCTAAAAGCTCTGGTTTGCTCCAAATGCTCGATATCTATAAGATAATCAAATATAAACGTGAAATTAACCATGTAAGTCTTTAAACTAGCATAAAATAAGTCCTAAAAATAGCTCACTTTGTGAGCTATCAATATAACCATTATCAGTAAGTCAATCCCTCATAGGTCGTTCGTAATTCACAACTGGTCAAAAATACCGTTTTACCCCTATAATTACGTCTTGTTCCTCTAATGTGTTGGGTTTTATGTCCTAAAACTCGTGGTTTGTAAACTGTTATGTTTGTAAATTTTCTATTTAGAATAAATAGTTATTCGTTTTATTCAGTAAAGAAGTTTACTAGACTAAATTGAAACGTGTTTATGTTAACCTATACCAATGACCAACACTCATGGCTGAATATGAGTACTTGAGTTTCATGTATGACATGATTGTGGATCAGGCTCAAGTAGTCAGTCAAAACGGTCTATAGTATACAGATAAGGCTGGGTACCTTATCCTGGCAACACTATTGGATGCGGCTCACTTTGTATTGTACAAAACGATGTGATCTGAATTGTTTCACATGGAGATGTGCGAGTGAGGGCGTCCTGTACAAAGAGTTTGTATAAGACCGAACCGCGAAATATGTCGCTCTCTCTTTATAACACCGTTTACTGATGAGACCGACATTTTCATTTGATGGCCTAGGTAACTCGATCTCAATCCTGAGCTCGCTATGAACTCCTGCTCATTCGAAAGTATCCTTTGACTTGCACGGGTGAGAGTGACCCATTAGCGCGGACTCAATAAGCCTACCATCTTGGGGATAAAGTCGAATAGGTAGCTGGGGACATAGTACAACAAGATTTGTATTCACTCCTAACCCGCTATTCAGGGTTAGTAGATAGGTTGTTCCCTTAATAGCTGACTCCGGGGCTTGAACAATTAGAGCTCACACTCTCATGAGATGAGAGGGTTTATTGATCTGATGGTTGGACCACATATCTATTGTTCATTGGAGGTGTCAGTGGTACTTAAGGAACAAGATGTAATGCAGGGGTTAAACGGTTTAAATGACCCAGCTGTAATTACGAACAACCTGTAAATGATCGACTTACCGATGGCGGTTATATCAAGAGGACACAATATATCTACAGTGGAGTCTCTGGGGATTACTGAATGTTGGTTAGCTCGGTTGAAAGAGTTTTGACCGGATAATCTCGTATCGTTGGAGCTCATGATCTGGAGGTATTTTAGATTCTCCTGGCTAGCTCGGATAACGTCGTGCAACAGTATAAGAGAAAATTAAAAGAAAAAGAATTTTAATTGTTCAAATTCGGTTTATGGAAGGAGGATGAACATATTTAAATATGATTTAAATATGGAAATGACCTTTCACATGTATAAGATTCATGAGTAAAAAAGTCGGTTTTCGGAAAATCGGGTTTAATCATATTATTTAATTAATATTTGATATTGAATTAAATAATAATTATTAATTAAAAAGTTTAGTTAATAATCATATATATTTTTTATTTATTAAAAAGTTTAATAAATAAAATTATTATTATTATTTTTAATAATAATAATAATTATATATATATATATATATATATATATATATATTGAGAAGTATATATATATGGAGATTGGCCATCAGAGAAGGAAGGGAATTGAAATGTTTTCAATTCATTTGAATTGCTAAGATGGGTATACGAAAGTTATAAAAAAACTTTAGAAGTTTTTTTTCCTCTCAGCCCCTCCGTCTTCGTTTCTTCTTCTTCCTCCTTTATTTTCTTTTCTTTTCTCTTATAATCGGAGTCCCACAACTCCGTTGCGCAGCGCCGAGGATAGCGGGACTACCTGGGGTGGTCCTCGGGGCGTTCGTGAGAAGAGGCCGGAAGTGTTCGTGACGAGGAACGTGCGGCGGAGTTTGAATAAATTGGAACTACAAGGGTATGTATTTCTAATTTCTTATTTCCGTCCTTTTGAGCATGTTTTCTATTTGTTAAATTGATGAAATTAGAGTATCTCTGGTCCAAAATCGCTTTTCGATGCGCATGTCGCTCCATCAATTGGTATCAGAGCGATTTTGTGATTAACTCAATTTGCATCAATTTAAGTTGGTGGGTATTTTAATTTAGAAATTGTTTCTGAATTGACGTCTAAAGTGAATATCTATTTTGGCATAGTTTCTATTTGAATTTCATTATTTATAATTGTCCGAGAATGTATGGGCTTTAATGTGTGCTGAAGAGCATGTATTTTTAGAGTCATTAGAGTCCATATAGGTTTCTTTGTGAAAGAAGCTCGAGTTTTGAGCTGGCCGAATTGTTCCATGGTAGTTCAAACTCGTTCTAGGCATTACGAAGAGAAATTCGAAGAGAAATTTGGCCGAAGTGTTCGGAGGAAGCAAGCTTGTCAAAGGAGGTGCGAAGAGTTCGAAGTCCGCTCAAGACTTAGCTTGTTGATCAAGCTTGTAATAAAATAGTTATTGCTTGCTAAATGCCAAAATCGATCCACTTTAGTGTGTTTAATTAATTATGCATTAGGAATGTATGTTTTAATTAAAATCCATGTTTGTATGTGCATAAAGTATGCCATATAGATTTAAAATCCCACCATAGGAAGCATGCTCCATGCATTGTAAATATGTTATAAGTGTTATAATTTGTAGTATGCATATTTCGCAATTCATGAGTATTAATATAAGAGTTATATTAATTCATGAATTAGTTGTTGCTAATTTAATAGAATAATTGATATAAGTGTTATATTAATTATGAAATTAAATTTACAACATAGGTTGCCCTGGTTTTATGCATATTATAGGTTAGTGTTATAATATATATGATGCATGTTTAATTCATGAGTATTAATATAAGAGTTATATTAATTCATGAATTAGTTGTTGTTTGCTTAATAAAAGAATTAATATAAGTGTTATATTAATTATGAAATTAAACTTCCAACTTTAGTTGCATATTGTATGTTATAATTGTTATAATGTATAGAATGCATGCTTAATTCATAATAATTGATATAAGTGTTATATTAATTTATGAATTAGGAGTTGTATATTTAAGAGCATAATCGATATAAGTGTTATGTTGATTATGAAGTTAAATATTCAATTTGTCATGCCTTAGCGAATGTATGTTTGAGAAGCATATAGAAGTTTGTTGTAGTAAGTCTAGTCTTTTCAAGTGTTGTAAAAATGACTTAGATTTTTAAAATCTATAATAAAGAAAAGCATGTTTATTTAGGGTTAAATGAGTCGATCTGGTTCATTAGATGAATAGGTCGATATCTCGTAAATGCTAAGGTTATGAGAAACTCACCCGGTGAAATCCTGTTAAAGGTTGGAGGAAAATGAATTGACGGATCATCTCCTACCTGGGGACTACCCGGTACTTGAGTAAAGTTAATCAACTTTATGAGCATGCGTGAGAGGTGTGAGGTGAGTAAAGTGTTTATAACCTAGACAACTGAGGTAAAATTGTTTGCCTAGACTTAAGGTTTTATTTACTTAGCCAAATAAAACCTGAGTAGTTTACCCTAAAACCATCTATGATGCTTAGTAGATGTGTTGAGAAGGAATATATGATATATCCCTCTCCTGCTACGCACTCCCTATAGTTCACAACATGAGAATTTTGCTTGGCCTCATGATGCCATATGAGGCATCTCTAGACGGGTGGTGTTTGCAACTTTCAATAGCAAGGTGAATGGAGTAAGTGTCTATAGTAAGTGGGAGAAGGAAGTACGTCAGTACATCCTACGGTCTCCTCCATTGGATTGAACCGTGAGATTCTAATGTTCCGCTTGCAGGCTGCCCTAGAGGCACCATCCAAACGGAAGGCTGGGCATGGGAGATCGAACACCTCAGTCACCATTTATGGATAAAGAAACATAGGGCCATTCCCAACACTTACATTCCATACGGTTGCTATGTTGGGGCCGTTCTGTGCGTTCTAAAAATGGAGGGTCACACTTACGGGATTTGCTAAGGAGTTAGTAAATCCAGACAAAAAATGATAACTAAGATGCTATAGGAATATGAGTTATTCTGGTGATAGCATTTAGTCAAGAATGTCTTGATTTAGTAAAGGAGTGCTCACCTACCCTACGGTAGGGACCATTCCGACTTACTAAAGTATCGTTGTTAGTAAATAAAGAGTTTGGGTACTTTATTTGCTGCTAAATCTCTTAATTGGTTTAAATAGGTTAAAACTGTTTCACTGATAGTTTTACATTCTATTTCAGCATGTCGAGCCCTTTTATACAGTTGCTAGCACACGACAAATTAACCGGTGAAAATTTTGGGACGTGGAAGTCGAACCTTAATGCAGTTTTGGTTCTCGACAACCTAAGATTTGTCTTAACGGAGGAGTGTCCTCCAGTTCCTGGTTCAAATGGCTCACGAACTGTTCGTGAAGCATATGATGGTTGGATTCGAGCTAATGATAAAGCTCGAGTTTACATCCTAGCAAGCATATCTGATGTTTTGTCAAGTAAGCATTAGGGGATGTTTTCCGCTAAGAAAATCATGGCTTCACTACAAGAAATGTTTGGAAATCCTTCCTCATCTCTTAGGTATGAAGCCCTCAAGCACATTTACAACTGTCGTATGGCTGAAGAAACCTTTGTTGGGGAACATGTCCTTAACATGATGGTGTACTTCAATACAACAGAAGTAAATGGAGCAATCGTCGACGAACAAGGTCAGGATGGATTTATCTTGGAATCTCTTCCGAAGAGTTTCCTGCACTTCAGGACCAATATGGTCATGAATAAGATAGAATACAATCTGACATCTCTTCTGAACGAGCTTCAGATTTATCAGTCCCTGCATACCTCGAAAGGAAAAGAGAAGGAGGTAAATGTTACCACTTCTATGAAGTTCCAAAAAGGGTCAGGGTCTGAGACTAAATCTGAACCTCTTACTGTGAGTAATAAGATTATTCACAAGAAGAAAAGAAGTGTCAGGAAGGGCAAAACCCCAGCTGTCGGCAAGGTTAAGGCTTCACACAGTGGAAAGTGTTTTCATTGTGGTGAAAAAGGGCACTGGAAGCGAAACTGCCCTAAATACCTAGCGGAGAAAAAAACACAGAATGAACGACAAGGTAAATATGATTTATCTTCTGTCTAAACATGTTTTGTGGATTATGATTGTCATACCTGGATGTTGATTCAGGAACCACTAATCATGTTTGTTATTCTATTTCAGGAAACTAGTTCCTGTCTGCCTGTTTCTTGACGAAGATGCCTTATGAAGACGTCTTCGCAGTTTATACAGTGGGAGCTTGTTTGTTTGTAGTTGTTTGTATAGAAATAATTTCAAGTGTTGTAATTATTGTCTATAAACTCAAGTTTTTGTTGAACACTTTATGTATATAATATCTTTTTTTTTTATAAATGAATGGTTCATTTCACAAAAGATGTATACTGATCTGTTCTATTAGACTTGATAACAACTAAAAGGTTAAGACTTATCTTGTTTTATTGGAAGCTATAAATTAACAATGGTTGTTAGTTATGCTGGTTCTTCTCAAGTGTTGAGAAAGCTTTGATGTAGTGGAAGAATTATGAGATAATTCGGCCTGCTGTATTAGTATGTTGTATGACTCTAGTTATCATGCTTGATGATGACAGTGAGATCATAAACAAGAACCAGTGGCTCAAAGCCATGCATCTTCAAGAGGTTTACAGACCAAGTCTATCAGGTGAAAACCTCTAAGGCTTGACTTTCTGGCAAAGGGACTGTCCTACAAAGAAGAGGTTAATTGTGTATTAACTTCATCTCTTGTTCTCAGATATAAGTTATATAGTATACTCGTATCCATTACCCTGTTCTATCTGATAGGACAAGACATATGGATATCAAGACTAGCTATCTTGATAGAGTATCTATTAGTCTCAATCAGGGAGATACATTCTTCAGGATTAAGAGCAAATTGTTTGCAAGCTTCTTCAATCCATTTATGAATTGGAATAAGCATCTATAATCTGATTTATAAGGTTTGTTTTTCAAATCAAATCTTATGGTTTTGATCATTACATTGATTAAACTTGTTGGACAAGTGTTTCATCAGTGTTAAAGATTTCATAATAAATTCCCGTAATTTTTGTCATAATCATTGAGAATGATGTAGGATTCACTTCTAATATTTTAGCATAAACTAGCGACCCACTCCCAAATAGTTGATCTGGAGGTAGGCTTAGTTTGTTCTAAGGATTCAGGTTGATCTGATTCGTAAGAACAAATTGCTAGTGTTGTCTCTAAAATCTTTTATTGATAAGTTGTTGTCAATATTTGATGGTCTATGGAAATGGTTTCCTTAGACACCTCAAGTGTTGAGGATACGAGATGCACCCAAGTGCATTTACATATTGGTGGTCAGATGTATCTTTTGAGATACATGACCCGATATGTGCTATGCAGTGGGAGCTGTCAGTAATTTTAGTCCAATTGGATTGGATTCCGGTTAGAATTTTGTCCTTGTACTTAGAGGAGTAGAATACAAGAGTTGTATTGCTAATTCCTTGGTAGTAGCTAAATCTATTTGCAGCTTGTGAAGCAGCAATAAGTTTATATGTTGAGCTCGCAGATAGTGCTGTGAGAAGATGTGATGGTCACATGGAAAGCCTCGTAGTACGTCATGCTGATTGGTTTACCATGTCTCTCATGGCTAAAGTGTTTGAGAGACACCTAGAAGAGTCTAGGGCTCCGAGTTGCTGGAGAGGACAGTGGGAGAAAACTTCTTGATATATGATATATTAGTTTTCTCCACCTAACATGTACACCACAGACGTTTAAGTCCAAGTGGGAGTTTGTTGGGTTTAATGTCCTAAAACTCGTGGTTTGTAAACTGTTATATTTGTAAATTTTCTATTTAGAATAAAGAGTTATTAGTTTTATTCAGTAAAAGAGTTTACTAGAATAAAGTGAAACGTGTTTATGTTAACCTATACCAATGACCAACACCCATGGCTGAATATGAGTACTTGAGTTTCATGTATGACATGATTGTGGATCGGGCTCAAGTAGTCAGTAAAAACGGTCTATAGTATACGGATAAGGCTGGGTACCTTATCCTGGCAACACTATTGGATGCGTCTCACTTTGTATTGTACAAAACAATGTGATCCGAATCGTTTCACATGGAGATGTGCGAGTGAGGGCGTCCTGTACACAGAGTTTGTATAAGACCGAACCGCGAAATATGTCACTCTCTCTTTATAACACCGTTTACTGATGATACCGACATTTTCATTTGATGGCCTAGGTAACTCGATCTCAATCCTGAGCTCGCTATGAACTCCTACTTATTCGAAAGTATCCTTTGACTTGCACGGGTGAGAGTGGCCCATTAGCGTCGTCTCAATAAGCCTACCATCTTGGGGATAAAGTCGAATAGGTAGCTGGGGATATAGTACAGCAAGATTGAAGTTCACTCCTAACCCGCTATTCAGGGTTAGTAGATAGGTTCTTCTCTTAATAGATGACTCCGGGGCTTGAACAATTAGAGCTCACACTCTCATGAGATGACAGGGTTTATTGATCTGATGGTTGGACCACAGATCTATTGTTCATTAGAGGGGTCAGTGGTACTTAAGGAGCAAGATGTAATGAAGGGGTTAAACGGTTTAAATGACCCAGCTGTGATTACGAACAACCTGTGAAGGATCGACTTACCGATGACGGTTATATCAAGAGGACACAATATATCTACAGTGAGGAGTGTGCAACCCTCGGACTATAGTGGAGTCTCTGGGGGTTAACGAATGTTGGTTAGTTCGGTTGAAAGAGTTTTGACCGGATAATCTCGTATCGTTGGAGCTCGTGATCTGTAGGTCCTTTAGGTTCTCCTAGCTAGCTCGGATAACGTCGTGCAACAGTATAAGAGAAAATTAAAAGAAAATTAATTTGGATTGTTCAAATTCGGTTTATGGAAGGAGGATGGACATATTTAAATATGATTTAAATATGAAAATGGCCTTTAACATGAATAGAATTCATGTGTAAAAAAGTCGGTTTTCGGAAAACCGGGTTTAATCATATTATTTAATTAATATTTGATATTGAATTAAATAATAATTATTAATTAAAAAGTTTAATTAATAATTATATATTTTTTATTTATTAAAAAGTTTAATAAATAAAATTATTATTATTATTTTTAATAATAATAATTATATATATATATATATCTTAAGAAGTATATATATATATATATATGGAGATTGGCCATCAGAGAAGGAAGGGAATTGAAATGTTTTCAATTCATTTGAATTGCTAAGATGGGTATACGAAAGTTATAAAAAAACTTTAGAAGTTTTTTTTTCCTCTGAGCCCCTCCGTCTTCATTTCTTCTTCTTCCTCCTTTCTTTTCTTTTATTTTCTTTTCTAATCGGAGTCCCACAACTCCGTTGCGTCGCGCCGAGGATAGCGAGACTACCTGGGGTGGTCCTCGGGGCGTTCGTGAGAAGAGGCCGGAAGTGTTCGTGACGAGGAACGTGCGGCGGAACTTGAAGAAATTGGAACTACAAGGGTATGTATTTCTAATTTCTTATTTACGTCCTTTTGAGCATGTTTTCTATTTGTTCAATTGATGAAATTAGAGTATCATCGGTCCAAAATTGTTTTCCGCTGCGCATGTCGCTCCATCATAATGAACAAATGGTTTGCGGTCCAACCACTTAACTAGATCCCTCTCGGGCTAGTGAGAGGGTCGACCCATTATTCAAGACCCAGAGTCAGCACTTAAGGGAACAACCTCTCTACTAAACCCTAAAGGCGGGTAGAAGTGAATTACATCTCGCAGTACTATGTTCCCAGCTACCTACCTGGTATTATCCCCAAGATGCTATTTTTATTGAGTCAACGCTGCAGGGCCACTCTCACCCGTACAAGTCAAAAGATAATCCTGAATAAACAGGAGTTCATAGCATGCTCAGAATTCAGAACTAGTTACCTAGGTTATCATATGAAAAAGTCGGTCTTTACAGTAAACAGAGTTATAAAGAAAGAGCGACTTGATTTCACGGTTTAGTCTTATGCAAACTCATTGCACAGGACGCCCCCACTCGCATGTCTCTACATGAACGATTTCATATCATATCGCTTGTACTATACAAAGTGAGTCGCGTCCTTATACTATAGATCCTTTTAGCTTTTACTTGAACTTGATCCACATTCATGTCACACATGAAGTTCAAGTATACAAACTATAATCATGGGTTCTTAGTTTATTGGAATAGGTTTAATAATAACACAATTCACTTTATTCAATAAATACTTTACTGAATAAAATGCAATAAATACTTTATTGTTAAATAGAATATACATTCAGTTTACGAACCACGAGTTTTAAGACCTAAAACCCAACAAAAGACTATTAAACCAAAGTCATAAACCTCGAGATAAAGTATATATACTTCATCTTTATTTTGTATATATTCTTGATGGGCTGCTAAAACCTATAGGTTCTTAATATGTCTACAAAAGCAAAATATTTGCAAATAAGAAGGTACAAACCTTCAAAATAAGACTAATGACAAATATAATAGGAGAAAGTAAACCATGAGTAAACTTTCTTAGTTGTTGTCATACTAGAATCTATAAGCATTCCCTAATCCATAGTTGCATATAAGATATGCAAAATGAAGGTGTAACAAATCTTTTCTGAAAAAGAAATCTTACTGAATGCATCTAGAAATCAATTACATGAATTGTTTTTCAAAAATCAAAAGCAAAAAGTTTGCAAGTTGTGAAGGTTCATTTATGAAATGAATTTGATCACTAGATTTTTGGATTTAAGGTTTGATAAAAGTATCAAGAACTATGACTTTGAATAAATATTAATGATATTGTATAGACAAGAAAATCATTAATTACTTGGTGGAGTTTTCTCATATTTTATGTGGATGACTTATTACTCATTGTGAATGATGTAAGATTTCAATCCAACATAAAATGTTGACTACCTAACCAATTTCAAATGAATGATTTAAATTACTGGGTATGTCCTATAAATAGAGATTTCGAGGACAAAATGTTATATATGTCTCACACGTCTTATATTGACAAAATTGTTGTCAAGTATATGATGTAGTACTTCAAAAATAATAATGTAGCATTCTTACCAGAAGTTTATTGACTATCTACGTTTTAGTGGGAGAAAATCTAATGTACACATGAGGCATAACATTTAACAGTAAAATTGGTTAACATATATTAGTGAACCCAATGGTACGACCATTGCGTGGAAAATTAAAAAACAAATATCAAAATATATATGGATAAAATGAGAAATTATATTTTTGTGTATAGAGTTAAAGATTTGATATTTACGAGATGCACTGGTTTTAACAAAGATTTATGGAAATCTATGTTTACACTAGATGGTGGAGCATGGTATGCAAGCTAAATGTTCTTGCTTATGAAGCAAAAAACTTGTATAACTCAAATAATTTCTTATTGGTCTGAAAATGTTTCCAGATATAATTAAGCTTATAACATTTTATGCAATGGTTAAACTTAAGGAACTTAGATAACATCAATATATATGGTATCCTGCTCAAAGAGAAAGCATCGTGGTAGGACCAAGATGACTTTTAATTGACAGTCGTTTTGATCTATATTAAAAGACTTTCCACGCTAAAGTGTTTGAGAGTCACTTAAAATGTCTAGGTTTATGAGACATGTCTCATCATCACTAGGGCAAGTGGGAGAACATGTTGGGTGTAGAGTATGTCGTAAGATACATGTCTCGCCAGCTTTAGTGCAAGTGGGAGATTGTTGGGATTTATGCCTTAAAGCCTCGTAATTAATTAATAATTATTTTATAATTATTTTATTATTATTAGTTGAAATTTATAATATTCATTTTATATAAAAATCCAAGGTTATTAGTGTAATCTTGAATAATATGTAGTTGACATACAGGAGGATCATGTTCAAAGAATAACCTAAATAGTATATAGTATATGGATAAGGTTGGATGTCTTATCCTGATAACACTATTGATGCGACCCACTTTGTAATTGTTACAAATGATTTGATCCAAATCATTAACGTAGAGACATGTGAGTTAGGTATCCTATACAATGAGTTTGTATATGACTAGACCACGAAATATATAATCTCTCTTTATAAATTCGGTATTTGAGAAGATTAATATTTCACATGATGATCATATGTGACTCGGTCTTAAGCATAAGTGAGTTATGAACTTCTGCCTTTGAGGGCTCGTCCTTTTATTTGTATGAGTGAGAATGATCATTATAGTCGATTCAAAAGTCTAGCATTTTAGGGACTTGACCAAACAGGGAGCTGAGAACATAAGTTTCACAAGATGAAATTCACTCCTTCCTATAAAGGGAAAATAGATGAGTAGTTCCCTGAAGTGCTAATTTCGGGACTTGACCAATGACGCCCCACCCTCTCACTGGCTCGAGAGGGACTTGGTTTATGGTTGGATCATAAACATGTTGTTCATAAGAGGATTAGTGGTACTTCAGGTGTAAGATGTAATTACAGGGATAAAACGAACTTTTTGATCCAGCTGTAATTACGAACAACTCGTGAAGGATCAACTTGCATGTAATGGTTATATCCATGGACACAACTTGTCATACAGTGCATAAGAGTGCAACTCTAGACTTATAGTTGAGTGACCTAGAGTTAATGAATTAAAGTTAATTTATTAATGAGTTTAATTAATTAATTTTGTATCACGTCCCCTTGCTAGCTCATAGTAACACTAAAATGATCAATTTAGTTGATTTTTGTTTTTTGAAATATTCAAATTAATATTCAAAATAATATTTAATATATTTTATATATTAAATGTAGAAGAAAAAAATATATTTATTGTATTTGATACATTAAATATTAGAGGAAATAGTTTATATATTAGATACATTAATATTGAAAACTATATATACATATGAAATTTGAATGAGATTCAAATTGTATAAATGTATATTAGAAAAAATTAATTTTATGATATTTGAATGAGATTCAAATAAATATAAAATATAAAATACATATTTTAATATAATAGATATTAAAATGTATTTTATTAAATAAAATCTGTTCCTAAAGGCCCAATAAATAGGACATTTAGGTTTAGCATAAAGGTTGGAAAAAAACACACTACTCAATTTCCCTACTCACAGAATAGTTCTCTCAAAATCTCTCATTATTTCATAGAGCTCCCACAAGCCTTAAGCCTGTGTTCGAGTCATAGCGAGGAAGATCTCGTGGAAAAGGAACACAACCACAAGACTTGATCCCATATTCGAGTCATAGCGAGGAAGATCTTGTGAAAAAAGGAACACATGAAGATTATTGTCTTCAAAGGTAATATATTCTTTAACCTTGTATTTTAGTTTGATTATAAATAAACCAAAAAACGATTCCAATGCTTCCGCTACGGGGTTTGAAGCGTCATTCCCTATAGGGAGACCATGAAGATAAGAATGAAGAGGAAAAAAGGATCAATGTAGATGAGCTTGAGGAAGAGCCCAAGAAGGAAGTAGTGGTGGAGGAATTAATTTCTACGAGAATCAAGCATAGAAGAGAGGAGGAGAATGCTGCAAAGGCATACAAGAAAATAAAAGCACCCAAGGATGTGCAAGCACCGAAACCTGCGAAGGAGGTGCAAATTAAAGAAGAAAATAAGAGTCCAAGTCTAAGAAGAAGGAAAGGAAATGAACCAATGATTGTCGAGGAGATGGCAGAAGAAGTGATATTGAAGGAGCTCCAAAAAGAATTTATGCCGAAGAAGACATTTGCGCTAGACAGCGAGGACACACCATCGTATATGGTAGAGTGTCTAAAGCTGAATCAGTGAGAAGGTTTCTATAGAGCACCAGAGAATATGTACCCAGAGCTTGTAATAAATGTCTATGCAGGAAACATCAATGAAGAGATTCAAGAAGTAATGGTGTGTGGAACTGCGGTAGCTTTTGGAGAGGCGACAATCAACACGTTGTTGGAATTGCCACAAATAGATGATGCGCAAGAAAACCGAATGATGAACTTCCTAATGGTGGTAGACTGTGACGCTATCCTAGCAGCAATAGGTCTATCATGAGCATAATGGGATGGAAGTTGAACTTAACTCCATTCGATCAAGCCGAGTCATTTGATGTTAGCGGCAACGTACTGGATGTACCTCATTCGCAATCGGATCATGCCCACAACACATGAATCTTTGATTAACTACCCTCGTGTGATTCTCTACTACTTCCTGATGTAAGGTATTCCCATTAACTTCGACCAAAATAGTGAATATTAAGAAGGGTGAGATTAAAACTTTGATGAATGGAATAATCTTCCTAGACTCGATTTTCTTCCGTCGTCTTGAAAGAGGTGTAGAAAAGGGAGCAAAGAATCTAGCCCAGGCGACAACCCTCGCTTCTAAGAAAGCTCAAAGAACCCAAAGACCCTAAGAAAATGCTTAGCAAAGAACTGCCAACGTCTGACTGCAAAGTTGAAAAAGAAAGCTAAAGCTAGTGCACCGCCTGACGCTATTGCCCGAATCTGCATCAGCTTCAGGACTTCTTTGAAAAATATTTTTTTCCCAAATGCCCCTATCAGTGACCCAAAACCTACTTCAACTTCTTCAAACTTATCTCCTGCCCCTTCCAATCCTTTGATATTTACAACAACTCCTCAAGACCAGAAGAACCAAACAAACCAGTAAGAAGAAATGACGCACCAGGATAAACCAATCTGAAGCCCCAACACGAGCACTCAACAATAGCAACAACACTAAAAACATGAGGAATTCATGACCCAGATCATGAATTAAATGAGAAGTTTGCTAGCTCCATTTAGAAACCAGTGGCGAGGTCCACCGTCTTCCACATTGCCCACGCTATTCTTGCCTTGTCGCAAAGGTCTGAGAGTTTGTGATAGCTCTATTTTGGAGCTATGTTTCACTCCCTAATTCTAGCTAATACCGTGCTTAATTATTCTAATTTTCCTTGATTATAGGTGATTCACGGTGAAGAGTTCATGAAGTCCGTGGGGCGTGTTTCGGGGCTAAGGAGGTCGATTTAAGGCTTTGGGATCGCTTCGGGAAAAGAGAATCTCAAAAGTTGAAGAAATTGCCAAAAGGGAGCATCCAAAGGAAATTTAATTTGCTCAAACCCGAGAGCAAGCTTCGAGATACTGTCCCGAAGCGTCTCGACGCTCCGAAGGAAAAAAACTGAAATTTGCGTCCGTAGCGTCTCGACGCTACGACGATTTTTGCTGGTTTTATTTCATTGGAGCTCATTGTGGAGCTCATTTCTCTTTCCCTACAACTTGTATGAACTACCAACCTTCCATGGGAGCTTGGATTCCATCCAAGACCATGGTTGGCTAAGGTAAAGTATAGGATTTGGGGATTTTAGTAGGGATTTCGTAATTTGTTGTAATAACTTGAGATTTGGTTCTTAAATATCTAGCTTGGTCTGAATTTCTTTGAGTATTTGCTTATTCTTTGCATATTTTATGAGAATGATTGAATAATGGGATTGACGACCTTGATTTCTCGCATGTTTTATGGTTATTAGATTAGTGATGTCGTGCCTCTCCTAATCGTTTTTGTAACATTGGTTCGGTGAAGCCGTGATTAGTTCTTGTGTAGACTATTCTAGTCTGTTTTAGCTAACCTTGAGAAGGAAACAAATCGACCTATTGACTTAGGTTTCCTATGTGAATGTTCGTCATAATGCGCCCGTAACTGCTTTGATTAAATTTAGAATTGATCTCTCTTGTTTAATTAATGGCACTGTTTAGTTAGATTTGACGCATCTAATTAATTTCCATGGGGTCGGTTGCTTCAGGGTGTCTGGGCAACTGTTTATGTATTCAGTTTAATTTGACCATGTATGCGAAGTTCAATGATGGTAATTACAATATTTTACGTATCCCGAATTCCCCAAATCTAGCACGTTCGTCTTGTTGTTGTTATTTTTCCGTTAGCATATTCTTACCTTACTTTGCATGAACCAAAAACTCCCCGTTTGTTACTTGAATCAAACAAACAATATTTAATCCAAACATTGATTTCAATCTGACCGCTCCTTGTGGATCAACCACGTTGCCACTAGCTGCAAATTTCAGTGTAATCGGGTTTACAAATTTCATTTTTGGCAATCCTCGACAGCTTGAGAATTTAGGGGCACACCATCGTTTGTGCCTTACCAGTTTGACCGCGTATATTAATACATGGGGAATGCGGCAAGTAGACCTCGAGTGCCACCAACACTTTTAACACCAATCATGTTGCAGGAAGCTATGCCACCACCTTATTCCCTGCGCCAACAAATAACAAATCTAAAGATGATGCTGGTGAACATTAGTCTTGCCATTTCTTTCTTCTGTTGCCCTTCTTTCCACTTTTGTTACCCTCAGTATCAATAATATTTGAATGTTGTTATTTTTATTTATTCTTGAAATGCATGTATGCCCGACCTTACTTTTTATAGTATGTCGAATGCCAAATGCTCGATCATTTTAAATTTTGTTTTAATTTACCGCATGTACTCATAACGCCATGACATAAATGATAATATGTTAGAATTCATAGCGCCAAACTTTGAGTTCTTTTATTTTTGTTTAACTCTAAGTTATTCTTTCCTTAGCGCGTGCGTTGATTTCGTTGCCTACCAATGCCTTGGTTAATGATGATATCTAACATTTTAGTTTAAAAGTTAAGTTCATTTTATTTAGAACTAACATTGTTATTAAACCTAATTAAATTTTCATTCATTATAATCCAGAGGAAGCCTAGTTAAGCTTATTCTTTAGCAAACCTTTTCAATTAGCTAATTCACTTAGTCTCACACATAGCTAATTTGCTAGCGTTGCATTAGAAAAAAAATCGCACCTATCTGAAAGAGTTTCGGCATGCATAGCGGAAGCAACGTTGGATCTAAGTACTCTTATTTTCTTAATTTCAAAGGAAAAAGCATGTAATTTGAAAATCAAAGACAATAATTTAGAAGTTACCTTTGAAGTTCAAATTCTTCTCGATTCCAAACCCGATCTTCGAACGTAACGGTCACGAACCACCACGAGAGTCTTCCCGACTATTCTCCGGCCTTAGAACGGGATTGTGGGATTCTTTGAGTGACTAATTTAAAAGAGAATTGAAGATGGAATTGGAGAGAATGATAGAGAAATTGTCTTTACAATTCTCAAAGTTCATCAAAATTCCAAGAAAAAGTTAATCTAATTAACCCTTTGTATATAGAGAAGACTACATGCAAAAACATGCAAAATTGAGTTAACAATAGGATGCCATGTAGAATCCACTCAATTTAGTGGGATTAGTGGCTTGATGTGGGATGAACACTTAGCAAAAAAGTTTGACTCATAAAAACACCAACAAATGGTTTTTCCCACTAACTCAAGAATTGGATTTTTCCACTAACTTTAATCACCAAATTGACGGTTGACTTTCAAGAATTGGTGGAGTCAATATTTGACTTTTGACTTTCAAAGTTTTAGTCAATTGTCTACAATTTGACTTTTGACTAACTTTGATCAAATTAATTCAATTTAAAAATTAATTCAAATAATTAATTTTAAATTAAATTAAATTAATATTAAATAATTAATTAAACAATTTAATTAATTCAAATTTAATATCCAATAAATCCAACACTAATCCCGATCATTCCCGATATACATGATTATGAATCCCTATTCATATTTTCGATAATTAAATCTTATTTAAATATCTCTATCTCTCTCTATTGTTCAATTCGCAATTGAACGTTACGTCGTTAAATATATCACATATATTTAACGTTTATTCCCTAATTCGAATTCGAACACTTTGAATTCACTGTCACATTGTTCTAAGGTTTAGTCCGATATGAGCTCGCAGGGGGGCCTCATGGACCTACATATCATGAGCTCCAACGATCCGAGATTAACTGATTAAACTCTTTAACCCAGTTAATCAACATTTGTTAACTACTAGGACATTCCACTATAGCCTAGTAGTTGCACTCTCCTCATTGTAGATATATTTATGTCCACACGATATAACCATGATTAGTAAGTTGACCCTTCACAGGTTGTTCTTAATTTACGGTTGGGTCAAATATCTGTGTTTACCCCTGTAATTACATCTTGGTCCTTAAGTCCAACTGATCCTCTAATGAACAATTGGTTTGTGATTCAATCACTAAACCAATTGGTATGTGATCTAATCATTATACCGAGTCCCTATCGGGCCAATGAGAAGGTGGGGCCCCTTGTTCAAGACCTTGAGTCAGCACTTAAGGGAACAACCTATCTACTATCCCTAGAGACGGGTAGGAGTGAATTCCATCTTGCACCCTATGTCCCCAGCTATCTATCCGGTCTTACCCCTGAAATGGGAGGCTTATTGAGTCGGCGCTGTTGAGCCACTCTCACCCATGCAGATCTAAGGATAATCCCGAATAAACAGGAGTTCATAGCTAGCTCAGGATTAAGGTCAAGTTACCTAGGTCATCGTTTTGAAATAGTTAGTCTTTAAATTAGTAAACAACGTTATAAAGCAAGAGTGACTTATTTTGCGGTTTGGTCTAATGCAAACTCTTTGCATAGGACGCCCCCATTCACATGTCTCAACATGAACGATTCAGGATCATATCGTTTGTACTAAATACAAAATGGGCTGCATCCAATAGTGTCCTCAGAATAAGGTATCCAGCCTTATCCGTATACTATAGACCGTTTTGGCTATTTACTCGTACTTGATCCACTTTTATGTCTCCACATAAAGTTCAAGTACTCATGTTGTAGCCATGGATCTTAGTTTATTTGATTTAGGGTTTTCTAAAATTAAATAAGCAATTCACATATTCAATAATAACTTTATTGAATAAACCCCAATAACACTTTATTAGTAATAAAATATGTTTATCGTTTACAAACCACGAGTTTGAGGACATAAAACCCAACACTATCAAACCTTGTGCTAGAATTTAAGTTTGGGGGTCAATGAGGACATTCCGCATCTTAAGTTTGGGGGTGTGAGCGGTTTAGCAAGCACGCGTTAGTGTCAAATTCTATAGAAATGTTGTATAAAAACACTACTTGTATTGCCCAAAAAAGAAAAAAATGGAATGAAATAAAGAAGGAGTACTCTGCCTTCCGTGTTAGGAAATGAGTATGCACGAGAGTTACCTAAAGACGCGCTAGCTATAGCTTAATATCATTATCAAACATCTATAGAAGCGTAGCTAGCGTTGTTAAAAAGTTCGTGTGGCTTTAAGAGGACGCACTAGTTGTAGCTAGATATCATGCACTAGACATGCGAGTAAGTTGGAACGAAGTTGATGCATATGAAAAGGTAAAAAAAAAAGGCAAACTTGTATTGACGTTTCTTATTTTTTAGAGCAAGAGAAGCTACCTTGTTAAGTGCTAAGAAATTAGAACTAAGTGAAGACTAGGCGAAAACTAGTTTTCTTTTAAAAGCATAAGCGCTGCTGAAACATGATAGACAAAGGCTTGACAATGAATGATACATAGGGCGTTAGGTTTAAGAAGGCTTAAACTTAAACAAAAGTGAAGTGCATTGTTGGAGGACAAGCAATAATTCAAGTTTGGGGGTTGGATAGATCATCTAATTACCACTATTTAAAGCCTAAATTTGGGCTATTTCATCTTTAAAGCGTGAGAACAACATTCACATTAAGTCATTTATAGTCTTTATCTTATCAAAACAACATGCACTAGCTGCAGACCAAGCTTTAGAGTGTTTTCATTGAAAATTTGTGTAAATCTTATACAACTCCGCTATAAATTTATTGAAGTTCGTTTCATCACGAAATGACCAACCACAAAAGTCTACAGTCGCGCTAGGGAATATTTATCCAAGAATATGTCGTTTTCCTCTTCAAGAGGATCGTGGTGCAAACATCATGGAGCAAACGTTGTACAATTTATAGTCGACTAGAAAGCAAGCGACGACGCTCACGCACCTAAGGCCTCTGCCATAAAGCACTTCTATCTTGGCGCGTGAAGACTACTGCCTGAGCAATCCCTGCCTATATAAACCTCCATTTTCGTGAAGAAAAATAAACTTGGATGTATGAGTATTATTTTCCTTGAATTTTGACCAAGTTCCCAACAAGAAGTAAAGAGGTAGATTGTCAATCTTCTTTGAGAGCTCGACGGAGGAAGTGATAGCCCGCCGAGAACGACCACCGTTTCACAAGCTCTAGTGCACTTTACTACTTTCATTTACAGTTTTCTTTAAACACTTTCTTTATCAAACTTTCATTTATTATATTTCTTTAAACGCTTTCATGAGTAGCTAAACTTTTTATTCAAGACTTAGTTAGTGGCCTCAACTGTTGTAAGCATGTTTATGTGAAGTATACCTTTTGGCAAGCATCTCAGAGTTTTCTTTTTAAGAGTTTTGTCCTTAAATACACTTGTATCTTTCTAATCATCTGAAAAATGTAGCCTTGCATAACAACGTCCGAAAGGAGATCTTGCAGCGAATCACTTAAGATAGAGCTTAAGGTAGAGAAATATACATGTCATGAACAGACATACGCTACCGCTTGTTAGCCATAAAAAGTTTAATATTGAGCATTGCGGTAAAAATACTCAAGTTGCCTGCGTAGTGTTGACCTTTCGAGAAGACGCTTGTAGGTCTCTCTCTCTTCTTAAATCATACAGATAAATTGCTAAAATATATTCTATCGCATGAGCATGTGAGCTTCAGTAGGGTTGCCACGGTCAATGTCTTGAATGCTTTCTTTATTGTACTTTTCTACCGCTTATTTACTTTGTCGCATGAACAACCAAACCAACCACCTTTTATTTGTTTTCTTACCCTCTCTAACGCATGTTAGAAAATTATGACGTAATTGGCATTTCATTAATCCATGTTCATATGTATTGCATGTGGATCGACTTTGGAATATTTCCCGATACTACACGCTTGCGCTTTGATATATACTTGTGTCATTGTGGTAGGTGACTCACTTTTGTGTCTATTTTCACTCATTCCATCATCCATTGCATGGAGTATCACGTTCACCACCGCATGTACATACACAAAAGAATGCAACGAGCTTGAGCGAATCAGTCTTACATCATGAGAACTACTGCATGTCATCTTCTAAAAGGATTAGCCACTTAGAAATTAATATTTGCTCCAAGAGTTGTGTTATGGAGTTGGTGCGCATGACCCTAGAAGCAAAGTGCGAAGCAAAGTTTAGAACGACGTGTTTTGGTCATTTCTGAGATTTTTCATTCAAGAAAACATCCCCTCAGTTGCTACTCCACTCAATCCATAACGAATACAAACTAAAGAAAACGTCAGAATTTAACTTCAAGACTGGATGGAAGGTACTGAAATTTGGTTTAAGAGAATTTTCATTGGTTATTGGCTTAAACTGTGATCCAATCCCGTAAATAGATCAAGAAACAACAAAGGGCAATAGCAAATTGAATAATGACTACTTCGAGTTCGAAAAAAATGCAAAAAAGGAATTGTCTAACCATATCTTTCAAGTTCAACAAAATGGTCTCTAAGAACGATACGGTGAAGATGGCACAACTGTACTGCCTATAGAGCTTTCTACTCCCGAGACAGGAAAAAGTACACATTGAAATGGAACATCTACTAATGGTTGACGGCGACCAATTGTTCTATACTTATCCTTGGGGGCACGTCGCATTTAATTTGTTGTTGATGTATATGAAGAATGCACTTATCAGTCAGGGAAACAGTGGAATCTGTATGAGAGGTTTCATACACACGCTTCTAACTTGGGCATACGAGGTGATACCCGCTCTAAGTGCACCCCCTACCTACTAAGCAAAGCGAATAAAAAATACGGTCCCCAGGATGATCAATTGGGAGGGAGACACTAAGCCAGAGTGGGGGGTTGCAGGCCAATGTATTCAAGTCTCCATCGGTGTTTACTTGTTTTATGCTTGTTATTGTTTATATCCATAATATGCGGCCTAGGTCCTTCTAAGGGAATTTTAAATTCTTTTTGCAGTTAGAAATGGTGGACCTAGAGCCAACTTAAAGGAGCTGACAATGTCATATTTCGAACCTTTCTTGCAAGATGAGTTAGCAAAGCGTTGGTTGGCGGACCCCAGGCTGAGTAACGAAGGAGATCGCAAATTAGATGAGAAGTTCTTTGTTGATTCTTTTGGGATTTATGCCCTAAAGCCTCGTAATTAATTAATAATTATTTTATTATTATTATTTGCAATTTATAATATTAATTATATATAAAAATCCAAGGTTATTAGTGTAATCTTGAATAATATGTAGTTGACATACGTGATGATCATGTTCAAGTTATAATCTAAACAATCTATAGGTATATGGATAAGGTTGGGGGCTTTATCCTGGTAACACTATTGATACGACCCACTTTGTAATTGTTATAAATGATTTGATCCAAATAATTCATGTAGATAAATGTGAGTCAGGGTATCCTATACAATGAGTTTGTATAAGACTGAACCACGAAATATATAATCTCTCTTTATAAATCTGTTATTTGATAAGTATACTATTTCACAGGATGATCATATGTGTGTCGATTTTAATCCTGAGTGAGTTATGAACTCCTGCCTGTGAGCTTTCGTCATTTGATTTGTATGGGTGAAAATGACCTTTATAGCCGATTCAATAAGCCTTTTGAGGACTTGACAAATAGGGAGCTGGGAACATAAGTTTCACATGATGAAATTCACTCCTTCCTATATAGGAAAAGTGGATGAGTAGTTCCCTTAGGTGCTGATTTCAGGACTTGAACAATGGGGTCCCACCCTCTCACTAGCCCAAGAGGGACTTGGTTCATGGTTGGATCATAAAAAGATTGTTCATTAGAGAATCAGTGGTACTTAAGGTATAAGATGTAATTATAGGGGTAAAACGAACTTTTGACTCAACTATAATTCCGAACAACTCGTGAATGAGCGACATGCATGTAATGGTTATATCCATGGATACAATTTGTCCTACAGTGCATAAGAGTGCAACTCTAGGCTTATAGTGGAGTGACCTAGAATTAATGAATTAAAGTTAATTGATTAATGAGTTTAATCAATTAATTTTGTATCATTGGAGCTTATAAATTGTAGGTCCATAAGATCCCCTTGCTAGCTCATAGTAACACTACAAGAATAAATTTAGTTAAAGAAAAAATTGAAATATTCAAATTAATATTTAATATATTTGATATATTAAATGTAGAAGATGAAAATATATTTATTGTATTTGAAACATTAAATATTATAGAAAATAGTTTATGTATTAGATACATTAATATTGAAAACTATATATGTACATATAAAATTTGAATTAGATTCAATTAAATATATATTATAAAAGATTAATTTTATGATATTTGAATGAAATTCAAATAAATATAAAATACATATTTTAATATAATAGATATTAAAATATATTTTATTAAATAAAATTAATTCTAAAGGCCCTAGACATTTAGGTTTAGCCAAAAGGTTGGTCAAACACACTACTCACCACTACAACAAATTCCACTTACGACGGCAGTTCTAAAATTGGAGAGACCCTAGGTTGGCGTTTTTTCGAAAACGCGCTCATTTTGAAGTTTTTTTTTTTTTTTCCGGAAATTTAAGATATAAGGACGGTTTTGCACCGCAATTAGAAATACCACCTTTAATGACCGTTGTTACCCGTCATCCAAACAATGAAAATGACAAACCGCCATTAAAAGTCTGAATCAAAACGACGTCGTTTTGAATTAACCGCCATGAAAAGTCTTAATCAAAACGACGTCGTTTTGAATTAACCGCCATGAAAAGTCTTAACCAAAACGACGACGTTTTGATTCAACCCTAACCTCTACCTTTAAAGATGGAACTTCATTTTTCATCTCTGCCTCAAACTTCCTTCCTTTCAACGACGATTGACGACGAACCCTCACCTGCGCGACGACGACCATTCACGGTGGGGATGAAATAATCTTAATTGCCCCTTCTGTTACAGGCTATGAAGGTGGAGAATATGTTGAACATAAAAGAGGAATTTGATTATAAAAGTTTGCCTAGGAAGCTTGAAGTACAGCTGGACAAACTGATTGCTGAAAATGAAAGACAGCATAAAGCTTTTGAAGATGAAATTGAAAAGATACATCTAGAAACACAAAACCGCATATCTGAGTTGAGAGAAATTTTGCTGATGCATTGGAGGTTTGTTTTATTTCTCATAGTAGAGCTTTAAGTATTGTGTTGCACAACCTTTCAACTATTTTGCTGGTCAATCCGCTTTAATTTTACATTGTTGAGTAGTTTATTTGTGAACAATTAATGTTGACAAAATTGTCAAAGTTTGGAATTCTTTATTCCTGTTTAAATAACCAACTCAAAGTTTCTTGATTTTGACTAAGGGATTGTAAAACCCTTATTGCATGTTTAAGGCATGTAACTAGTGTTCTAGCTTGTAATTTTTTTAATAAATATTTTTTATCATGCTTTGCAATCTCTAAAGCGATGGAAATGTTAAGAAATTATTTGGGCTTGTTTAGGACAGTTCTATTCAGGGGCGGAGCCACATGGGGGCCGGGGGGGCACATGCCCCCCTCGAGTTATTAGTTTTATAAATTTACATATAAAAGTTTGAAAAATATAACTATATTTTAACTATTTCATTATAAGAACTCGGAAAATATAATTAAACTATGCTATGGTGGCCAAAGCGAGCATAGCTCAGCTGACATATGTATCAGTTGACGACCACGAGGTCTGTGGTTGGAATCCCCCCACCCCCAATGTAATCAAAAAAAAAAAAAAAAAAAAAAAACTATGCTATGGTGAGATGGTAAGGGGCACGAAATTCGAGTAATTTCCCTGCTATGGCTTGATTTGAGCTCTCCAAAAGTTTTTAGTTTTTTTCATTTTGTTTTTCAGTTTTAACAAAAAAAAAAAATAGATGCTTCAAATTTTATTATTTAATCTCATTAATTATACATATATTTATTTATTTATTTAAGTAGAGAATTCTAAATAAAAAAATTATATATAAATATTTAAAATTTTATTTACATGATAGAGAATTACACATTTAGTTTTTTAATTTTTATATTTGTGTTTAATAGATTCGTGAAGTTTAAACAGATTCATTAACTTTAATTTTGTATCTAATAGGTCTTAGACATTTAATTTTCTTTTCAGTAAAAAATCAACTATTGAGGACTCAATTACACTTGAAAATTTTAATTTTGTATCTAATAAATACGTTATTATTGCAAAACCGAGTATAGCTCAATTGGTATAAAGTTGTGTCCGAGGTTGACAATTTAAAGATCTATTAGATTTAAAATTTAAAGTTTTAGAGTGTTTTACCCACATTTTAAAGTTTTACTATATATATATATATAGACATAAATCAAAATTTTCATACACTAAACTTCACTTAACCCTATTGAAATTGTGCCCCTCCTGACAAAAATTCCTGGATCCGCCCCTGGTTCTATTCCTTTTTTTTAACCGTTCTCAATTTTGTTTTCAATAATTATTCTCATAGTTCTTAGCGTATTACATAGTTCTCTTCGATTATCTGACAATTGATTTTTTTTTTTTTTTTTGGCTTCATGTGGAGAGGATGGCATTTAGCACCACTTATTGTTGTTTGAAATAATTTAATGTCTTCTGTAGAAGGAAAGTAAAAAATGCCCGTTGGATTATATGGAAACTGTCAAGAAATTGGAAGAGAAGTTGGTTTTGAACAAGCCAAAGATTGATCATGATGATTCTGTCCTCGACAAATGGAGTGACAGGTAAAAATATATATTTCTTGCGTTAGTTTTCTTCATCAGGAGCCTTTTACTATTGATGAGGGGAAGAAAAGAGAAGATCGGTTCTTAAATATGGTTACGTGATTCTAAACATTTTAACACTTGTCTACTTAATTTGGTATTTTTTTTATATGTTAAAGTCCCGTTTGATCTGTATGCTTGAATGTTGTACGATTTTCCAAATCTCTCTAAAAACTCTTGGAGTGTGCTTTAAAATCCTATTATTCTTTTCTAACCAAATCGACTACAAAGTAACTGTTGAGGCATTCTGCCGAAGCACTTCAGCCATTCACATTTTTATTAGGCGTCATGCAACCAAATGCAAATTCTACTGCTGTTAAAGATATCCACCATTTTCATTGTTGTTTCAGTATTCTGAATTTGAATGGTTTGAAATCTTACAATTTACTATTAATGCGACGCCATGGTATGAATGCTCCCCATCCATTGTTGATGTGGAAACTACGAATTGTCTCTCTGTGTTAAGGATGCTTATCTGACATTCAAGCAATGGTTTTGGAGGATTATGTAGGGGGGTTGTGTTTCTGCTGCTGAAGAAGTTGAAGTGAAAAAGTTGCTACAAAATGAAGTAAAGCGGAGAAAGGAGGCTGAAGAGGAAGTCAATAGGCTTAGACATCAGCTAGAGCTATACAAACAGCCAAATGTGTCTTTTCGTCTGATAAATTGATTACTAAAACAGTAATTTTTTATTTCTGCAATATCTATGCATGGTAAATGGCAACTGAATGTGCTTTAATTTATGGTGTATAGGGAGGTGAAGAATCCGATATTCTAAACTCACTAATGTAATGGAGGATGAGGTTCTTGGTAGTAGGATTTTTTAATATCCTATAAATTTCGGGGTGTCGAGTCCCGCCAAAATAACATTTATAATACCGCTACAACTGAGCTTTGCAGCTAGTGGTAGTCGGGTCGATCCGCAGGGAACCTAAATTATTTCCTCCTAATTAATTTCTATTTGCCTTTTTTATGAAAACAATAAAATAAAACATCAAAGTAAAGGGGGATTTGCTAACGGTAAAATAAAAGGAAAGCATGCATAAAAGTAGGTAACGGAAAATTAAAACTAATTACATGTGCTCCTAATTTTAAGGGTCGGGGTTGACCTTGATGCGATTCGATTCATTGGGATTCAAACGTACTTAGCAAAAGCATAATTGAACACATAAACGGTTGCCCGACAACCCTGAAGCAACCGGCCACATATATATTAATCATAATTTTCAATTCTAATTAAACGATGCTATTAACTAAATCAGAATGATCAGCCCCAAAATAATTAAAGCAGTAACTAGCAATTTACGACGAACATTCAATTAGACACTCTAAATGCTAGGCGATTACCCGGCAACCCTAAAGCAATCAACATTCAGAACATCTAAAATGATACTTCGATTTATTTTACTCCTCTGTGTTACTAAGGCGATTAGGAGAGCCACGACATCACTAATCTATAACGTTAAAGCATGCTAGAAATCGAGATCGTCAGTCTACCAATCTAACACACTCATAAATTAAGCAAGAGAGAGTAAATGCCCAATCAGTCATGCTAAGCTCGAAATTAAAGATCTAAAACCCTCATGAATCACACCAAATTTAACCCCTAACCTCAATTAGAGCACTTACCTTGCTCGGGATGAAAACCAAGCTAAATCCAACAAGTCTTTGCTTTGTTGTAGAAGAAAAGGGGAGAAAACCCCAAGAATTTGAGAGAGAAATCGTCAAAAACAAGTCAAACCCGAGAGAGAATGACCTAAAAAACGACGCTAGGGTCTATGCCTGAGTAAAACTAACAAAAATTATGCATTCCCCTGGTCTCAAACTCTAGTCAATAATTCAACCAAGGTTCCACTGCACCACCAGACCACTAATCACAATTGAAATAATATTTGATTAATTAATTTATATGGCATAAACGCTTAAAACGATTAATCATTATTATCCACTAAAATATTCTTTTAAGCCCTTGATTAATGCAATGGTCTGATCTACCTCTAAGCAATTAATTTCCACAAAATATAAACATTAAACACAATTAATTACTTAATTCGCAAGACTTAGGAGCTAAATATTAGCAGTTCTTCAGGGTAATTTAGGGTGTGGGGGTAGTTTAAGAAACTATTTAGAGGTATAGGGTAGTTTCAAACTTAATTCGAAAAATAGGGTAGGTTTTTTGTCTTATTAGGAGTGCGTGGGTTGAACCCGCGCACTCTGACCAGTCAAAGTGGACTGCACATCTTCAACCCGCACAGCTGCTAGTGCGTCAACGTCCGTCGTCAACAGCCGTCAGCGACCGTGAGGTTGCGCTTCTTTAAGAAGCGCAACATATTGAATGCGCTGGTTGCACCCGCACAACCTCCTCGCAGCCTGAGGATGTGACCTGTTGAATGACTATTCATTTGAAGTCGCGCACCCCATCCTCCCTTCTTCACTCTTCATCACAACTATCTGAACAACCCTCTTCTTCTTTACAAGTATCAACTCCACCCTTCTTCACATCTATCCGAAGAAAAACAACTCCCATCCTTCTCCTCTCTGAAAGAAATCTCCCACAAAATCACCCACGGGTTAGACCAGCACATCTGAGTTTATTTAGTTTGTAATTATGAACTAATTTTTATTAATTCAAATAAATGTTAAAAAAAAAATTAATAATAAATAACTTTTTTCTATAAAAAAAAGAAAATAGTTGAATGCTCTGGTTGGACTAGGATTTGTGTTGATTTAGTTTGTAATTATGAACTAATTTTTACTAATTTAAATAAATGTTAAAAAAAACTCTCTTCATTTTTTCCTTTCGATCTTCAATCGTAGTTCATCAATCGAAAACTCCGCTGTCGGATTTCTGTCTAGTAGTTTGTTTTCTCCCTAATATTCTCCACCACCACCAAAGCTTTTTTTTTTTTGTTTCTCACCGCCGCCGGGTTAGATCAGGACCGGTTGATGGCCTCACTGGCGCTTACTTCCTCGTATCTCCCTTCTCTCCGGTCACGCCTTCCGAAATCAGAATCAAATGCTCAAACCCGCTGCTCCTCTCTCCGTTCGAGTCTTCCCAAAGCTGCCATTTTCGGTACCGGCGTCAGAACTAGCTTCCGCATTTCGTCTTCTTTATGCAATGAAGTTGTTGACGACGGACGTTGACGCAAACCCGCTGTTGACGACGGACGTTGACGCACTAGCAGCTGCGCGGGTTGAAGACGAAAAAAACTACCCTATTTTTCGAATTAAGTTTGAACCGACCCTATACCTCTAAATAGTTTCTTAAACTACCCCACACCCTAAATTACCCGGTTCTTCAGAAAAAGAAACTTGAAGAAGATGTAATAATATTACGAAGGCAACTGTTGCAACTGACACTTGAAGCTTAACAGGTACCGGTTACGTAGAAAATAATTTCATCGTCTTGTTGAAATTAGGGTTGCTTTTTTGTTGTATGCCCAAGTCACTAGTGTTTATGCTCTTGCAATTTTTAACTTAGATTTGGAAGTATTTTAAGTCCATCTACGTAGAATATGCACAATATTGATTATATATTTCATTTTGGATGAAAGTTTTTTAGTTTTAGAACTATTGAGTCGCTGGGATTAGGTAGTGGCTTTCTGTGTATAAAAATTAAAGTGGGGGCGGGATTGTAGGCAATCACTTGAAGAAAGATGTGCTATGTCATCATAATTTGTAAACAAAATGGTTTGGTGTTTGCATACAGATGAAGAGGTGTTTTGATAGGGGTGGAGCTGAAAATGGATTTTCTGTTCATGATTCTCCTATGTCTCCATTTCGACATTCCCAACTCAAAGAAACAAAGAGCGGACACAAAGATTTGGTACATTGTTTTTACATTGCAGGAGATTAGAGCAAAAACTACTGATGAAATAAACGAAGAGGTTGTCGATCTCAAGGGCAAGCTTCTTATGCTTCGGCTTCAGAAATGAGCTCGCAATGATTTTACTTCCAGCGAATTTCGCGGCATATCCTACGGTCTCTATCATTGGTTCACAACGTGAGATTCATGTGGGGCCTCGAGGCGACTTTTAGACCGTCCCCCTACGGAAAATGTTTACATGGATCAATATCAGGGTGAATCTCTTGAGAAAGATAAGATTGTAATTTTATTTCCAATACTGACCTACTCTACGACGTCACTTGTTGGGATAAAATTATAGAATCTAAAACGATGGGTTACACTTACAAAGATCTCATTAAGGTTGTTAATGATTTTCTTCACCAAACTAATGATAACTAAATGTTGTAGAAATAATAGTTATTTTGGGTTAACACTTGGTTCAGATTGTCTCAGTTTAGTGAAGGAGCATTTGACCTACCCTACGGCCACACTTGTTCTAACTCACTAAAGTACCATAACATTAGAAATTAATGATCTAAGGTTCATTTATCAAATTGTTCGTGTCTATGTTGAAATTGAATGAATATTGATTGCATGTTATTAAATATTTTTTATATATTTTAAATTATGTCTTTTCTCTCATTTTTAATTTCATTACTGATTCGTCAAAATGAGAAAATTATATCACTCGGAAAAATAATGTTAACATTATATAATTGTTGGGTTTTATGTCCTAAAACTCGTGGTTTGTAAATTGTTTGAATGTATATATTCTTTTTCAATAAAGTTGTTATTGGTTTTAGTGAATTGTGTTTATATTAACCTATACCAATAACAAACACCCATGATGACAATATCAGTACTTGAACTTCATGTGTGACATGAAAGTGGATCAAGTTCAAGTAACAGCTAAAAACGGTTTATAGTATAGGGATAAGGGTGGGTACCTTATCCTGGGGACACTATGGATGCAGCTCATTTTTTATAGTAACAAACGATGTGATCCCATATCGTTTCATGTGGTGACATGTGAGTGAGGGCGTCCTGTGCAATGAGTATTGCATAAGACTGAACCGAGAAATCAAGTCGCTCTTTCTTTATAACATCGTTTACTTTAAAGACCGACTTTTTCATATGATGACCTAGGTAACTCGATCTGAATCCTGAACACACTATGAACTCTTGTTTATTAAGGATTATCCTTTGATTTGTACGGGTGAGAGTGATCAGATCGCCGACTCAATAAGCCTACCATCTTGGGCATAAGACCGAGTAGGGAGCTGGGAACATAGTCCTGCGAGATCGAATTCACTCCTACCCGCCTTTAGGGTTTAGTAGAGAGGTTGTTCTCTTAAGTGCTGACTTCGGGTCTTGAACAATGGGCGCCCACCCTCTCTCTGGCATGAGAGGGATCCGGGTTGATCGTTGGACCACAAACCAATTGTTCATTAGAGGAGCAGTGGGGACTTAAGGAGAAAGATGTAATTACAAAGGTTAAACGGTTTATATGACCCAACTGTAATTACGAACGACCTGTGAAGGATCGACTTGCCGATGACGGTTACATCAAGAGGACAAAAATATATCTACAGTTAGAAGAGTGCAACCCTTGGACTTTAGTGGAGTCTCCGGGGGTTAACGAATGTTGATTAGATCAGTTAAAAGAGTTTAACCGGTTAATCTCGTATCGTTGGAGTTCATGATCTGTAGGTCCTTTACGTTCTTCTGGCTAGCTTGGACTAAGGCGTGTAGCAATATGAAAGAAAAGAATTTGAAGAAATTCAAATTCAGTTTTGAGGATGAGGAAGACATATTTAAATATGGGATTGGTCTAAAATATGAATAGGATTCATATGCGAAAAATTGAATTTCGAAAAATCGGGATTAGTCTTATTATTTAATTAATATTTGACATTGAATTAAATAATAACATTAATTAATTATAATATATATTTTTAATTAAATATATATTAGGTAAATGGGATTCCAGATGTTGGAAGCTGATACATTGCCTTATGACTATTCTTAAGTTAACTTAATTATTAAGTTAAAATTGGAAAGCTTTTTAAGATGAAGAAATATGATTTGTTGGGAGTTAGATTGATTGGAGAGAGAAAGTTGAAGAACATTTGTGGTTCTCTCAAGTTTTTTCCATCGCACAAAGCTACTTTCGTACAGGTTCCATCAGACAGCTTTTTTTCCTCTCTTTCTCTCCTCAAAGTTTTTCTCATAAAAAGGAGTCTCACCACTCTGTTGCTCTGCACGAGAAGAGTTCGAGAGAAGTTTCGTTGAGTTTGTGTGGAGATTCAAGCTTCCAATTTGAAGAAATACGAACTACAAAATTAGAGTATCAATGATCCAAATCGCTTCTACAGCGTTATGCGCTCCATCAATTGGTATCAGAGCGTTTTTTGATCACTCAATTTGCATCCATTTAAGCTTGGTGGGTTTTATTCTAGAAATTGTTTCTGATGGGCGTCTAAAGTGTTTTTTCGGTTTTGGCATTTTTTTTAAAGTTTCTTTTGAGCTTCATTATTTGACCCAAGAATGTATGGGCTTTAATGTGTGTTGAAGAGTCTGTATTCTTTTAGAGTCATTAGAGTCCATATAGGTTTCTTTTTTAAAGAAACTCGAGTGTTGAGCTGGCCGAAGTGTTCGGTAGTTCAAGCTCGTACAGGGCGGTTCAAAGGGAGGCTTTAAGAGAAACTGGTCGAAGTGTTCGGGGAGCGAGCTTGTCCAAGGCGGTACAAAGAGTTCGAAGTCCGCTCAAGACTTAGCTTGTTTTTCAAGCTTGTAATAAAGTAGTTGTTGCTTGCTTGATGCCAAAAGCGGTCAAGTTTAGTGTGTTTAATTAATTATGCATTGTTAATGTATGTTTTAATTAAATTCCCTAATTGTATGTGCATAAAGTATGTCATATTCTCTCTCAAAAAAAAAAAAGTATGTCATATAGATTTAAAATCTCACCATAGGAAGCATGCACCATGCCTTGAAAGTATGATATAAATGTTATATTGTATAGTATGCATACCGAGTATTCATGAGAATTGATATAATAGTTATATTAATTATTGAATTAGATGTTGTTTGCTTAATAGAATAATTGATATAAATGTTATATTAATTATGAAATTGAACATCCAACATAGTATGGCTTAGTTTATATAATGGTTATATGCATGTTTAGGAAGCATGTGGTTTTTTATAGTATGTCTTTGTTTTGCAAAGTGTTGTAAAAATTACTTAGACTTTTAAAATCTATAACAAAGATAAAGGCATGCTCACTTAGGGTTGATGTATCGTTCTGTTTTATTAGATAAAATAGGTCGATATCTTGTAAATGCTAAGGTTACAAGAAACTCACCCGGTGACATCATGTTCTAAGGTTGGAGGTAATTAGGCTGACGGTTAACGGAACACCTCCTACCTGGGGACGACCCGGTACTTGAGTTAAAGTTAACCCGACTTTATGAGCATGCGTGAGTGGTGTGAGGTAATAAAGTGTTTATCACCTAGACATCATAGGTAAAAGTTTGTTTTACCTAGACTTAGGTTTTATTGTCTTAGTCGGATAATGCCTAAGTAATATATACCCAAACCGTCTAAAATACTTAGTAGTGGTGTTGAGAAGATATATATGATATATCAATCTTCTTCTACGTTCTCTGTAAAGTTCACACCGTGAGATTTATGCTCGGCCTCGTGATGTCAATAGGGCATCCCCATTCGGATGATATTTGCATAAATCAAGAGCAAGGTGAATGGAGAAAGTATTTATAGTAAGTGAGAGAAGGAAGTATGTCAATACATCCTGCGGTCTCTTCCATTGGATTGAACCGTGAGATTCCTATGTTCCGCCTGCTGGTTGCTCTTAGAGGCACCGTCCATTCGAAGGGTCGTTTCATAGGAGTCGGAACAACTCAATCTCTAGAAATGGATAAAGGAACAGAGGTCCATTCCCAACGCTGACATTTTCATTCGGTTGCACTGTTGGGGCCGACCTCTGAATTTTGAAAATGGCGGGTCACACTTACAAGATTTGCTAAGTAGTTAGTAAATTCTTGACCAAACAACGATAACTAAAGTGCTATAGGAATAAAAGTTATTCCGGTATTAGCATTTATTCAAGAGTGTCTTGATTTAGTGAAGGAGTGTTAGACTACCCCTTGGTAGTATCATTCTGACTCACTAAAGTATCGTTGAAAATTAATGATGATTGGTACATTATTACTTTTTGCTAATTTCTTGATTGGTTGTTTAAAATAGGTTAAAACTTTTTCACTAATAGTTTTCATTCTCTTTTCAGTATGTATAGCTCTTTTAAACTACTCTTACGTTAAGGAGTATTACAATTTATGCATAAAATTTCTTAAGAAATTTGCCGTTGATTGGGCCAATCTTTAATCCGTCTTGATCCACAATTTTGTATGCTCCATTTGTGTAGACTTCTTTGACAACATAGGGTCCGTCCCATTTAGGGGTGAACTTGCTCCCCGTGTGTCGCGTTGTGATAATGGGTCTTCGAACTGCAAGTACTAGATCACCAACTTGAAATGATCGAGGCTTCAAATTTTTGTTGAAGGCCTTAGTCATTCGTGCTTGGTAGCATTCCAAGAATTGTTGAGCATCTAATCTTCTTTCATTGAGTGCTTCCAATTCTTGGAGACGCAATCTTGCATTCTCTTCCGTAGTTAACCCTTCTTGCACCGCCATCCTTAAGGATGAGATTTCTCTTTCCAAAGAGAGCACAACTTCAACCCCATAGACTAGGGAATAAGGTGTGACCCCGGTAGGAGTGTGGTGTGTAGTTTGGTAAGCCCATAATGCTTCACCAATCTTTTCCTGCCAGTCTCTTTTTGACTTGGAAACCACTTTCTTCAACAAGTTGCACAATGTCTTGTTGAATGCTTTTGCCAATCCATTTGCCGGAGCGTTGTACATGGATGACTTGCATTGCTTGAACCTGAATTTCTCACATAAATTGTCCATTAGGCTATTGGAAAATTGTCTTCCATTATCGGTCACGATGCGGTGAGGGATGCCGTAACGGTAAATGATGTGGGTTCGGATGAAATTCACAACAACTTCCTTCTTTGCCTCTTTTAACGCGATCGCCTCGGCCCACCTTGAAAAATAATCTGTTCCATCAAGGATATAAGAATGTCCCGCTGAGGACTTAGGTGTTATTGGACCAACGAGATCGAGCCCCCAAGCTTCAAAGGGCCATGAAGCTATGGTTGGGTGAAGGGGTTCTGGCGGTTGATGTATGAAGTTTGCATGAAACTGACAAGCCTCACATTTCTTTGTATACTCCATCGAGTCTTGAATCATCGTTGGCCAGTGATAACCCATTCTCTTCAACTAAAAATGAAGTTTCGATCCTGATTGATGAGCACCACAGACCCCTGAGTGCGCTTCCTCTAATGCCTTTATCGATTCTTCTTTTCCTAGGCATCGAAGAAAAATTCCGTCATAGGAGCGCCGATAAAGGGTTTCCTTGTAATAGATGAATCGAGCACTTCTTCTTCGTATATCGGCCTTACGGCGGGACTCTGTGGGAAGTTTTTCATGTTGTAGATAATCTACAATCGGTTGTCGCCAATCCTCTTCCTCAATCACATAGACTGATATTACGTTTGCTTCTTGACTTTCAATTTCAGTTGGCGGTACAACCCATTTTTGACAAATCGGGACGTTCAATATTTCACTTTCCGAGACAGTCAGGGTTGTGGCCAAGTTTGCTAATGCATCTGCCTTTGCATTTTCAGCTCTTGGAATATGCTCTATCGTCATACTGTCAAAGCTCTCTAAAAGTCGTCTTGCATAATTAAAGTAAGGTATTAAATCTTGATGCTTCACCTCGTATTGGAGCGACAACTGATTAATTATTAGTTTTGAATCTCCATAGATCTCAATGTAGGTCACTCCAATTTCTATTGCTATTTGAAGACACATAATGAATGCTTGGTATTCAGCAACATTATTCGAACATACCTCTTCAAATGTGAAGCTATACGGCAACATGTGTTTTTCAGGGGTAATGAATACTATACCCGCTCCTGCGCCATATCTTCGAGCTGCATCGTCAAAATACATAATCCATGGGTCAACAATCTCAACGTAGAAGATTTCTTCGTCAGGCAGGTCATCGGATAATTTCCAGTCTGACGACACTAGATGATCTGCCAAGAAATCAGCCAACGCTTGCCCCTTCACCGCCTTTTGCGGAACATAAAGAATGTCATACTGTTGTTGTAAGATTGCCCTATTTGCCAACCGACCCGAGATAATTCGTCTAGACAGAACGTACTTGATTGGGTCAGCCTTAACCACCAAATGCACTGTGAATGCTTGCATATAATGCCTCAACTTATCAATGGCGAAGAAGAGCGAAAGACACATCTTCTCAATGGGTGAATAATTCAGCTCTGCCCATTGAGAGTTCTACTTAAGTAGTAGAGGGCACATTCTTTACCCTTCTCACTTTCTTGTGCAAGCAATGCCCCAAGCGACCTTTCTTGCGCAGTAATGTAGAGTATCAATGGTTTTCCTGCTACGGGGGCGCCCAAGACAGGAGGGTTAAGCAAATATTGCTTTATGTTGTTAAAGACATTTTGACATGCTTCATCCCACTCAAAGGTCGTGTCTTTCCTCATCAATCTCTGAAATGGTTGGCATCGACCTGCTAGATTGGAGATGAACCTCCTGATATAAACAAGTCGTCCTTGGAGACTTCTTAGTTCATGCAAGTTTCGCGGCACAGGCATTTTTTGAATGGCGTCGATCTTGGATTGATCAATCTTGATCCCTCGATGTTTTACGACGAAACCAAGGAATTTCCCCGAAGTTACACCGAATGCACATTTGAGAGTGTTCATCCTCAATTGGTACTTCCTCAAACGATAGAAAACCACCTTTAGATCTTCCAAGTGATCTTGTCGCTTTTTGGACTTGAATACGAGATCGTCGACGTAGCACTCGACATGTTTATGCAGCATATCATCGAATATCTTTTGCATGGCACGTTGATAAGTTGCGTTGGCGTTCTTTAATCCAAAGAGCATTACCTTGTAACAGTATATCCCTTTCGGAGTCCGGAACGCTGTCATTTCTTCATCTTTGAGGGCCATTCGAATCTGGTTGTACCCTGATGACCCATCCATGAAAGACAAAGCTTCATGCCCTGTGGTAGCATCGACCATTAGTTCAGTGATGGGCAATGGGAAGTCGTCTTTCGGACATGTGGTAGTAGGATTTTTTGAATATCCTCTAAATTCCGAGTTGTCGAGACTCGCCAAAATACAATTTATAAGCCTATTCTCAATGGCTTTGCAGCCAGTGGTAACAGGGTCGATCCAAGGAGAAGTTATGACTGAAATTAATATTAAAATTGAAATTAACTAATTAATTGGTTTTCTGTAACGGGGGGATTTTTCAGCATGCAAAGAAAGCAAGTAAACGCTAACGGAAGAATAAAAAGAGAGAGACGCGTGCACGGTTTGGGGATTTTCGGGATTAATTGTTAGACAAATTCAGCTTATCATTTAATACAAAATTCATGGTAAACAGTTCGTAGTACACACGGACGACTACCCGAGAAGCCCCAAGGTAGCCGGCTCCATAGAAATTAATCAGACCACACTGTTCTGATTAAACATTATCCAAAATTGCATTAAGGTGATCAACCCTAAATTTATTCTAGATAGTCACTAGCTAACCGCGACGAACATTCAAGCATGTAATCTAATTGCTAGCTGATTGCCCGCAAATGCTGTATGCAATCAACAACTATCATACACGACTCGATACTCCGATTTAGTTTTATCAATCTGTGTTACTTAGTCGAATAGTGAGAGGCACGGCATCGCTATTCTTTAACATTCACAACATGCTAGAAGGTTCGAGTGTCAATCGTAAAATTCTAACATACGCATAGGATTAAGCAAGAGAGACAAATGCATATAAACAGCCACCAAAATGTAATCAAAGCATAGATTATCAAAACTAAAAACGTCTAACAAAAATCCCTCAAATATTTCCCAAACCGTTCACCCTTACCTTAGCCGTCCATGGAACGGGTTATCAATTCCGCTCCAAGGTAAGCCATGGAAGATGTCATCAACAAAATACAAGGGAAGAGCTCATAAACAAGCCAACAATGGCTGAGCTAAAGGGAAATTAGGAGAAAATCCGAGAGGAAGAGAAGAAGAATCGCCTAAGTAATGAAGAAGATCCCACAAAAAATGTGCAGAAAATCGTCTTTTTAGCTTCTGTAATCGACGTAGCGTCGAGACGCTAGGCCAGCGTCTCGACGCTGCGCCCTAAATAATCCGCGCGCGCCTCGCGATAGCGTCGAGACAATGACTTCACCCACGTCAATGGTGACCCTTATCTTTCTTTGAACAGTCAGTGATGGAGGCGACAATGACTTCACCCACGTCAATGGTGAGTCCCCGCATGATAGCATACAGCAACAATGATCGCCCCTGGTTTATAGTCGTTTCGTGTGTCACAGGGGATATGCGTCTACGCACAAGGGAGAACCAAACTGTCGCCTTGTCTCGAAAGGTAGCACTCATCAGGGTGTGCTTCCCGTTCCTTGAGACCGCCCAAGATGCTTCAGGTTTGCCTATCGTGTGCAAGGCCTCTTCTAGGACTGCCTCAGATGGAAAGTCAACAATCTTGGCGTATTTAGAATGCGGATACCCCTTGAGAGCATAAGCCTCATTGATGGCATTGGCAGAGAAGTCGACCTCTACCCCCCTCACTGTGGACAGACATGCTTCAGGGTGTGTGAGGTTGGCGTAGAAGTCATACACCATGTCAGGGTAGGCTGGAATTGGGGGTCTGCACAGCTCCTCCCAGCCATGGGTGATGATTCCTGCGCGCAAGAATTGCGGCAGGTCCGCCAACGCATCAAGAAAGCCCCGCTCGTGGAGGAGTTCATTCTTCATCAATTCGAGGCCATTGACCTCTGCTTCCTTAGAGACGTACCTTACAGCTTGAGGTTCGTCTTCCGGGTACATCTTCTTCTTCCCTTTACCCTTCGCTTTGACTGACCCAGAGGCCTCAATTTTCATCTTCTTGAAAGAAGGTTCAGCTCCAACCTTCTTCTTCTTGGCTCGTTTGGAGGTCTTCGGTCGCTTGCCCTTCACGATCACAGGGGCCCTCTTCTCGAGGCGCGCCTTGGTGGTTATCTACTGAAGACAATCCCCCAACGTTTCGTCCATGGAGTCCTTGCTTCCCCCCTCCGCAGGGCTGTCAAGACTGACATCCCTTAAGGGGGAGAATACCTCCTCTTCCTCCGCCGGTTCGTCACTTTGCACCCAGTCTTGGTGCTCTTCGGGTGGGGCTTCAGGCTTCGGCGTCTGTGGGGAAGGTTCGGGGCTCTGACTGGCCGTCTCATATGATGGGCGGCCACTCCCTCGGCTCTCCTCGCTGGGAGTCTTTCTCACCCTGATCGGTGAATCATCCGTCGCGATTCGCCACTTCCTTTTCTTAGGTGTACCGACTGGTTCAGAAGGACCAGCAGGTACCTCAGTCGCCACCTTCCACTTCTTTCTTCGCACTGGTAGCTTCGGAGGCCGTGAGGGCTGCGCAGTATCAGCGTCTGCTAAGGAAAGCAGCGCCTCCCTCACAGCTTCTTCTGCGTCACGCGACGCTTTCTTGGGCGTGGATCGATCTGCTCGCGTGGACACCATTGTCGTTCTTTGAGGATCTGAATGTAGGAGGTACAGAGGAAGGAGAAGACTGAATTTCGGAGGTCCAACGGTCTGAGAAAACGTAAAGGGCAGGGCTCCAACGACGGCTATTTGTACTTGAGTACCCTCCAAAGGCTCTTTTCTGTTGCGGACTCAGCAAATCTTCCGCAATTAATCCGCCTAGCCGTTGGGATATTTCTTGATTTGAGTTGCAAGATTCAGCAACCAAATCTTTGATTTAGCCCGATCTTCTTCGTGGATTCTATTCCCTTGATTCATCTCCTTCATTGCCTCTTAAAAATCTCCCATTAATATCCAGCTAATTAAAACAAAAATCTGTAATTAAAATAAAAAATAAACAAACAACACAAACCGAAAATACGAAAGAAAAAAAACTAAGGCATGGCCTTCTGATGGATGAGCACAATGGTCATTCATCCCCTCTCGATTCGTTTCTCAAGCTTCAGATAAGAGGAAGACCGAGAGTGTCTTCACATCTCCTTCCTCATAGTAGTGCTTCAACCTTGCACCATTTACCATAAACGGCTGCCCGTGCTGTAGGTTTCTAATCTCAATAGCACCATGAACAAAGACGTTAGTAATAACAAACGAACCTGACCACCTAGACTTAAGTTTGCCTTGAAATAACCTTAACCGTGAGTTGAATAATAAGACATGTTGGCCTTTTTTAAAGTCCTTGATCCTAAGTCTACTATCATGCCAAATCTTAGTTTTTTCTTTATACATTTTAGCATTTTCATAGGACATATGTCTTAGCTCATCTAACTCATGTAATTGAAGAGACCGCAAAGTTCCAGCATCGGTCACGCAATAATTTAGTTCTTTTAAGGCCCAAAAGGCTTTGATTTCCAATTCGAAGGGAAGATGACATGCTTTTCCATACACTAGCCTATAAGGAGACATACCTAAGGGTGTTTTATATGCAGTCCTATATGCCCAAAGTGCATCATCTAACTTAAAAGACCAGTCTTTCCTATTAGGTTTGAACACTTTTTCAAGTATGCTTTTAATCTCCCTATTAGATATTTCAGCCTGGCCATTCGAGTGTGGGTGATAAGGGGTTGCTACTCTATGTCTAACATTGTATTTAGCTAGTACCTTTTTCATGGCCTTATTTATAAAGTGGGTTCCCTCATCACTTATTATCGCGCGTGGTGTACCAAATCTTGTAAAAATATGCCGATTTAGAAACTTAACTACTGTCTTTGCATCATTTGAGGGACATGTTATGGCTTCTACCCATTTAGATACATAGTCTACGGCTACAAGTATATAAAGATTACCTGCAGATGGGGGAAATGGTCCCATGAAGTCAATGCCCCACACATCAAAGAGTTCCAATTCTAAGATGTAGGTGAGAGGCATCTCATCCTTCCTATTGAGGTTACCTGTCCGTTGACATTCATCGCAGCTGTGTGCATGGTCGTGTGCATCTTTGAAGATCGTAGGCCAGTAGTAGCCACTCTGGAACACCTTTGCAGCCGTCCTTTGGCCACCAAAATGTCCACCATAAGGAGACGTATGGCAGTGCTGCAACACTGACTTCGCCTCAGCAGCTGATACACACTTCCCCAGCAATCCGTCTGCACATGTCTTGTAAAGTGTAGGATCGTCCCAGATGAACTTCCTAGCTTGATGTAGAAACCTCTTCTTTTCTCGCCCTCCTTTGAAAGTTGGTAGTACCTGTGAGGCAAGGAAGTTAGCAATATCCGCAAACCAAGGTTCCTCATCGTTATCACGATGTGCTAACACAAAGACATGTTCATCAATAAAGGCATCAGAAATTGCTGGCTCAGCAATTTTTTCGCAATTACTTCGCAATCTAGATAAATGGTCAGCAACTACATTTTCGCATCCTTTTTTATCTCTAATGTTTAGGTCAAACTCTTGCAACAATAAAACCCATATAATTAACCTAGGCTTAGCATCAGCCTTCCTCATTAGATATTTTAGTGCAGAGTGATCAGTGTACACAATTGTTCTAGTGCCTACAATGTAATTTCTAAACTTTTCACAGGCAAATACTACGGTAAGCATTTACTTCTCGGTGGTGGTGTAATTACATTGTGCTTCATTTAAAGTCTTACTTGCATAATATACAGGATGTGCTAATTTATCTATTTTTTGTCCTAGCATGACCCCTACTGCATAGTCACTAGCATCACACATCATCTCAAATGGTAGATCCCAATTTGGACCTACTATAATTGGTGCTTTGACTAAGGCTTCCTTAAGTGTTGTCCATGCTAGGAAACATTCTTTTGAGAAGACAAATGGTTTATTAAGCTCTAGAAGCTCACACAAAGGTTTAGATATTTTTGAAAAGTTTTTAATGAATCTCCTATAGAAACCTGCATGACCTAGGAAACTTCTAATAGCTTTTACATTTTGAGGTTCCATTAGCTTCTCTATTATTTCTATTTTGGCCCTATCGACCTCTACTCCTGCTCTAGACACTCTATGCCCTAGGACTATTCCTTCTTCCACCATAAAGTGGCATTTTTCCCAATTCAAAACTAGGTTGGTCTCCTCACACCTAGTTAGGACTTGTCCTAAGTTTTCTAAGCAATTATTAAAAGAATCACCAAAGACTGAGAAGTCATCCATAAATATTTCTATCATGGACTCATCTAAGTCAGAGAAAATGGCCAACATGCACCTTTGGAATGTTGCTGGTGCATTGCATAAGCCAAATGGCATTCTGCGAAAAGCAAATGTTCCAAAGGGACATGTAAAGGTTGTTTTCTCCTGATCCACAGGGTCTATGGTAATTTGATTATATCCAGAATAACCATCTAAAAAGCAGTAATAGGCTCGGCCAACTATTCTATCTAACATTTGATCTATAAACGGTAAAGAAAAATGATCTTTTTTTGTTTCTTTGTTAAGTTTTCTGTAGTCCATACAGACTCTCCATCCTGTAACAGTTCTAGTTGGTATAAGTTCATTATTCTCATTAACTATTACAGTCATTCCACCTTTCTTAGGCACACATTGAATTGGACTCACCCATTGACTATTGGCTATAGGGAAAATTACACCAGCATCTAACCATTTAATAATCTCTTTTTTAACTACCTTCTTCTTGGAGGGGTTCAACCTACGTTGGTGATCTACCCTAGGTGTATGTTTCTCTTCCAACAATATCTTATGCATGCAATAGGAAGGACTAATACCTCTTATATCAGCAATCGTCCATGCAATAGCTTTTTTATGTTGCTTAAGCAGCAATATTAGCGCAATTTCATGCTTTTCACTCAATTTGGACGAAATAATAACATGCAAAGTATCATGCTCTCCTAAATATGCATACTTAAGATGATCAAGCAATGGTTTTAATTCCAGCAAAGGTGGATGTTCAATTGATGGTTTCAAAGGAATTGTGGTTCTTTCAGACAAGTCATTAGTCATACAAACATCCTGAGGTTTGTCCACAGATATATCCATCAATTGAAAAATGTTTAAGTCAATTATATCTATTTGTACATAGTCAGTAGAATGCTTAATTAACAGTTCATGCTCAAGTTGTTCTTCCATCAGTGAATCTACTACATCTATACTTGCACAGGATTCAGAATCAGAGGGATACCAAATACACTAAATTTAACCTTCTCATCATGAACTCTCATGGTGAGCTCACCTTTTTGGACATCGATCAAAGCCCTACCTGTGACTAGAAATGGTCTGCCCAATAAGATTGGTACCTCCTTGTCTGCCTCATAATCCAGAATGATGAAGTCTGCAAGAAAGATGAATTTGTCAACCTTGACAAGTATATCCTCAATTTTCCCCTCCAGGTATGCTATGGATCTGTCTCCAAGCTGCAAGGTGACAGTAGTAGGTCGTGCTTCCCCTATTCCAAGCTGACGGAATAGTGACAAGGGCATGAGATTGATGCTGGCTCCCAGATCACAAAGAGCTCTGCCCACGTGCTTGCCTCCCAACTCGACTGGTAAGGTGAAGGAACCAGGATCCTTCTCCTTCTTTGGTAGTTTGTTTTGGAGTATAGCACTGCACTCCTCGGTGAGATTCACTGTTTCAAATTCACCAATAATTTTCTTGTTAGTAATTATATCTTTCAAGAATTTAACATAAGAAGGCATAGATTGCAAAACTTCTACAAAACAGAGGCAGCATGGGAAAACAGAGGCAGCATGGGAAGCACACACTGATGAGTGCGGCCCTCAAAGACAAGGCGGCCATTTGGTTCTCCCTAATTCGGAGAAGAATATCCCCCGTCACACACGAGACGACCCTCAACCAAGGGAGATCTCTGCTGGTTTATGTGATCATGAAGGGACTCACTATTGATGTGGGTGAGATCATAGCAGCCTCGATCGTCTAATGCTTCAAGAAAGGTAAAGGCCGACTCTTTTTCCCTAACACTATTACTAAGTTATGCTTGGGCGCAGGGGTGCCTGTGACGATAGCGGAGAAAAAATTGGCCTATGCTGGCCACCTTGAGCTGCCTAGAAACCTGAGGATGAGGAGGAGAGGCAATATGGAGTTCGAGCTGGATAGACTTGCAGCTGCATAGTCAATGTCCATGGCCTACTTGATGAACTTATAAAGAAAATTAGCCCAATGGGCTGAGTACTCCCAAGCGAGAGACCAGGAATTGGTTGAGCACCTGGGGTGCCAGTTCCCTACCTTCCCTGCCGGATTGATGAGCCCCTGGATGCCTCCGAGCGAGAGGAGTGATGAAGAGGATAAGGATGAATGAATGAATGCAACAGACTGACGGCATTCGAGGGAGTATTTCTTATCTCTCTCAAAAACCTGCTTTTCTGTAACCAGTTACCCGCCCCCCCCCCCCCCCCCTCAATATCAATTGTTGTTATGTTTTAATTTCCTTAATTAGCTTGAGTTAGAGTAGCTTAGTTTAGTTTAGTTTCGTATGATTAGTTAGTTTAGATAGTTTTTTTTCTATTGCCTGTCGTTGTTCAAAAATAGAATACTGCATGTTAGGAGCTTTGATCCCGGTTCAATCTGCTCTGTTAGCATCATTGCGATTTCTTTGCGGACACTGCAATGTTTTGTTCTTTTTAGCATGTTGTTATATGACTTTCTGATGGTCTGACTATCTTTAATTCTCACTATTTGACTGCATTACTGATGACCATAGGTAGTCTGTCTATTGAGCATGCTGGATGAGTGTCGAGTATACTCTTGATAGGTTTAATTAACTTCATAATATGATGAGCATGTGCCCCTGTTAGACCTTAAACATTTTGATTTTAGTAAATTTCTGCTGATGAGTTATCTGAACTATGAGGGCCATTCTATCCCTAGGAGTTTTACATTCTGTCTGGTTTTTATTTGGACTAGATGCTTCTAAGATAAGTTTGGGGGTGTACCACCTCAGACTCTCATTGGGGACAATGAGAAGTTTATGTTTGGGGAAGGCAACCTCTAGTCCTAGGAGCACTCCTCTCTCCCTTGACAAAACTACATGATTCTTCTTCTTTTAAAAAAAAATTGTTTAAAACGAAAAAGCAAAGAAGCAAGAAAAGGGCAGTGTCTTCTTCTAAGGATGCAGAGTAATCAGGGCCATTTGTGTAACCCACAAGTGGCACTGCATCAAAAGGTAACTCAAGGAGAAGACTTTGCCAAAAGAAAACGAAGAAAAGGAAAACCAAAAGAAAAAGAAGAAGAATGTATGCCAGAAAGCTGCAGCCTAGGTGCTTAGATGTCCTATGTAATGAACTCTGATCCTAAGTTAGCTAAGCACAGGGCTGTAGTAAGAAGGCTTGTCGAGGGAGATGAGTGTCTATCCAACATAGTGGTGTCAGGCCTTAGTCTGTTCTATGGGTACTGAACTCTGATACTTGTGTGTTCTAAGCCTGGCATGACTATAAGGATTCCTAGGTATTTCAAAAATAAAAATATTAGAAGCATGTACTAAGTCTGAGTTAAAACTAGAGAGAGTTTGAAAACCTAGGGATGTTACATTAGAAGCATGTGCTGCCACGTGAGAGGCTGTTACTCCAGAATGGATGGAGATCCGCAGCTGAAGGTACCTGTAGAGGCTATAAAAGAAGCTGAATGGCGATGGAAAACACAATGAATTAGAGTGCGAGGAGATCCCGATTGTAAAGAAACCTGCAAACAAAACCTTTCCCCCGTTTGTTGGATCGAAGAAACAAGCCCTTGGCGTTGATAATTCGAGAGGAAGAAGAAAATATCCTTCTTCTCTTCTTATTGAAATTGTCCCCAAGATCAGCTAATCTTCCCCTTCATCCTAGGCGATTCACGACTTGGAAGATCCTCACGCCTTTACAGCTTTCTTTACTGCTTTCTAACTACTTGCTGTCTATTTGAGATGTTGTTCTGAATTATCTACTGCACTTGTTCTGTATTGCTTCTGAACCATCGCACGTTTGTCTTACGAAGAGTTTTGTAGTTTGCTTTTGAAAAAGAGTAATCAATTAGTTTTGTTGAGTTCTTCAGCTTTCTTTACTGTTTTATCAATTCATCTCCTTTAATTCTTCGAACACCATGAGTAACTAATTCAATAGAGGTTTGCTAAAGATGAATCTATAGGCTAGAAGTATGTGAATTCAACATGTAAAGTAGCATGAATGCATTGAATGTATGTAAGCTTCATCCCATGGGAAATTTCGACTGCCCATCCATTTTGTCTCAAGAATTCCTAACCTCCGGAAGGAGTAAGAATTCAGAGTCATCCATTCATGTTAGCCTTTCATGGTAACCAAAGAATGGCCTAGGAATAGGCATTTTCCTAGAATGTTTGCTAGCATGTGTGTATAAATAGGTTTTTAGGTCTTACTTGGATATGAGTAACTTAAAGATCTAATGCATGTAATCGAGAGATGCATGAGACCTAGTTAAAACGATGCATGAGATGTTAGTTTGTTGTTGAATGATCATAGTTAAATGCCTGTAGAGGACTCTTAAGCCGACCTTGCTATCTTACTTTAGTTTTTAAATCGTTGAGAATTTATTGCGAGATTATTGCGAGAACCGCAATAACCATTTCTGCCTTTGCCTTAGTATTTTCCTGTAGCTTTTAGTCCATTGCCAAAACCTTGCGGAAAAATTGCGAGATCCGCAATTCTACTTTTCCACATTATAACTTTACCTCTTGCTTGCTTTGCATTTATGTTTCCATTCTTCTTGCATCTTTTATACTTTCGTCCATCAACCCAAAATCTATCCAATTTAAGTGACCTTATCTAATCTAACACACCAAATCGCTAGTCACTACACTTAATCTCTGTGGCAAAACGAAGTAAATTATACTTATCACTTGCTGCATACCATGTATACTTGCATGATCTGAGTGCTCTTCGCATTTAATTTTACATACACACTGAGCACGCAACAGCAACCCTCGGACTATAGTGGAGTCTCTGGGGGTTAACGAATGTTTGTTAGTTCGGTTAAAAGAGTTTTGACCGGATAATCTCGTATCGTTGGAGCTCGTGATATGTAGGTCCTTTAGGTTCTCCTAGCTAGCTCGGATAACGTCGTGCAGCAGTATAAGAGAAAAGGAAAAAGAAAAAGAATTTGAATTGTTCAAATTCGGTTTATGGAAGGATGTTGGACATATTTAAATATGATTTAAATATGGGAATGACCTAAAACATGAATAGGATTCGTGTGTAAAAAAATCAGTTTTCGGAAAATCGGGTTTAATCAGATTATTTAATTAATATTTGTTCGACACCCGAGGTTTCAACCGACACATCTAATTGAGGGGCATGACTCAAATACCAATTGTTAGCGTCAACGTAACTCCACATATCTACGCATTGGTATGATATTGTCCACTTTGTGCCTAAATCTCGTGACTTTGCATTTGGTTTTACCCAAAAAGCTACATACCAATGGAGATGTTGTCCCTCACTTATATACTCATGACTTTCTCCTTTCTTGCTCAATGTGGGACTTTGGTTACACTCCCAACAATTGTCCCCTTAAATGCAGTACCACTGAGCCTCCTAGTAGACGGAATTTTTTAATGTTCGCTATTTATCGGGGTGTCGAGTCCCCCAAAAATAACATTTATAATACCGATACTACTAAGCTAACTTGTAGCTAGTGGTAACAAGTCGATCCGTAGGGAACTTCAATCAATTCCTCTTAACTAATTTCTATTTGTCTTTTAACGAAAACTGTCAAATAAAGTGATAAAAAGGGGGGAAAGGAAAGGTAAACTAAACTAGAAAGATGCTGAATTTAAACTAAGAGAAAGTAAATAACGGAAAATAAAGAGCGAAAAAAATAAACGTAACATGTGCTCCTAATTCGAGGGATCGAGATTCTCTTGATGGGCTTAGATCATAGGAATTCTAATCATGCTTAGCCATTGTATCTCATGCACGCAAAATGTTTGCTCGTCTCTGTAACAAACATCCCAATGAATTAATTAGAGGCGTAAATTCTGATTAAACATGCTATTTAATTAATCTAAGTTAGCTACTCTTAAACCAATTAAAGAACAGTAACAGGTAGCATCGCGACGAATTACTCCTAAGACTAATTCAATTTTTTCCTTTACCTTAAATCTATCGTGAAAAGAGTAATTAATTCATACCCCCAACTGTCACTTAGGCTCGAATTAATTAGCCACGCTTAGACCCTTGTTACTTGGCGATTGAGGCAATTATACGTCATAATCTCTAACGGTAAAATATGCATAGGAACTAGGGTGTCGATCCTAATTAGGCTACACATGCTATTGGGATACAAACCAAGGAAGAGAATGCAAGAAATCATACAATTCTAAGCTAGAAATTCAAACAAACTCTCACTAGGCATCAAGATTATCCCTAAACCTCAAATTAGAGCACTTACCTTAGTTGCTCGTTGTGAGAATCAAGCAAAACTAACAAGAATCAAGCTTTATTTACAAGAAAAAGGGAAGAAAATGGGGTTCTAGCTCAAAAACCCGAGCTTACAACAATGGAGAAAATGAATAATGAGCAGAAGATGACCTAAAAATCGGAAAAATGACTTATATTATCGTCGTAGCGTCGAGACGCTGGCCCAAGCTTACAACAATGGAGAAAAGGAAAAATGAGGAGAAGATGACCTAAAAATTGGAAAAATGGCTTCTATAATCGTCGTAGCGTCGAGACGCTACGGACGAAATTTCTTCAGCGCGCGCGTTCGGAGCATCGAGACGCTTCGGGACAGCGTCTCGACGCTTGCTCTCGGGTCTGATCTTTAATTTTTGCCTTGGCCAGCGTCTCGACGCTGAACCAAAATGCAACCTTGATCTTTTGCTTATCTTCTTTTCCCGATTGCTTCCCGAAGCTTCCAAAATGCCCTCCTTAGCACCGAAACACGTCCTAGGACTTCTCGAGCTCTACGACCGCGAAACACCTACAACAGAGGCAGATAAACATCTTTAAGCATGATATTGAGCTATCACCTCCCTTGAAATAGTCATCTATTTATCTAGCTCTAGCAAAGTGGCCTTGTGCTACGGAGACACCAATCTACATTCAAGAACTTTATGAAATAAAATAGCTAATTTCCTAGCTTCTATGAAACAAATAGTGGATAGTCCCATATTACCTGATTAGATGCATACTTTTTACCCTTTTTACCTATCATTTAAATGTAGGAGAAGTTTTAACTTGTAATAAAAAAAATACTACTGTCAACCTAGGTCAAAGCAAGCAAAACTCCCATACAATCAAAAACAAAATGAAGTACAATAAAAGGAACCATGGATTCACCTCAGGCAAAAGGCCAGCAAGAAGGAAATCCAAATAGCTTTGGAGGAGGCACTCAAAGTTGAAAGGTGGTAAACAAGGCTACTCCAAGGCAACATGGAAAAGTATATTGGAAGGTATAGGCATAGAACAGCAATTTGTTGCTATAGATATGATTACTAAAAGTACATGGTTTCAATGTCATATCAGAACAAAGCCAAACATATATAGTCAAACCACAAATTGTGAGTAGTTCATCTGGCTTAGTATGTATAGATAGCAGAGACCTAGCAGCCATGTGACAGTTGACAAGGGAATCTACATCAGTTGGTTGAGTATAAATGTAAGAAATGGATCTTAACTTGAAATTTAACAAATTGGTATATTGTGAATCCTATCAGCCCTAATTCATAACAAATCTTAATTTGAAAGATGTGTTACATGTAAGCCTATGATAATTAAAAGTTTATTCTAGTGTTTCTCCACTTGTAATAATGATGTGTTTAATTATAGAGTTTTACCTTGATTCTTTTTTAGTGAAACATAAATTTACGGGTAATGAAGTCAAATAAGAGACTTAAAAATAGACTTTATATCAACTACAACGAATCGAGAAAAACAAATCGGTATTTTCTCTTCAAAGGTATGTGTCTTACCAAAGAATGTTAAATGTCAATGCCAATGCCAACTCATGTCGACTCGACATTGATTAGTTTAGGAAAGCTACAATAGGGTACAATTATATGAATAATGAACTAATTGTATAACTGGTTTTTATCTAGAGTGATTACTATAACTAATTTCGTTTTTATCTAAAGTGATTTTAGTTCGATTAAACTTGTATAAATTAGGCTTGAATGATAATGTGCTCTATTTACGAATTTTTTATTTGATTTTGATGATATATAAGTTGCAACTTATATACCCTATATTTGGTTTATCAGTCAAGTGATATACGAAATATAAAGTATATTGGTTGACTAATAGAACCCATGACCTCTTCGTCAAAGGCACAACCTTATGTCACTTGAGCTATGCTCGGTTTGGCAATTTCAAATTAGTTATCACTGATTATAATTTTTATATTTTTATTTCAAATTAGTTATCAATATGTGCATTTATCAATATGACATCAATCAAATATCATTCAAGGTCTTCCATTCTATTGAAATTTTGACTATATCAACGAGTAATCAAACACCAATTAGTCTATTAGACATTAACTACTAGTATATCACATGAGTAATGGTTCTATTAAAATTTTCCGTAGATCAAGAAACTAGAATAGACATAAATAAATAGTATATCACATGAATGTATCAATCTATTATTTTTTTTTAACATATCCGTAGACTATCAGACATTAATCAACATTAATTTAAGACTATCAATTGTCAATCAACATCTATTTAAGGCTATTAGGCACAAATCCTAAATATATCATTCAACTTGTAGACAACAATTATCAGAGGTTTACCAGCGACAATCATTTCAAGTATATTAGAGGTGTATCAGCAGACAATCATTTCAAGTATATTAGAGGGAGCCTTCGAACTTGAACTCACAGCGAGGAATCCTTCGAACTTGAACATGAAGCGAGGAAGCCTTCAAACTTGGAGATGCGACCGCGGCGGAACTTGGAGATGCGACCGCGGCGGAACTTGGAGATGCAACCGCGGCGGAACTTGGAGATGCGCGATGCAATAACAACGAACTTGGAGATGATGCAGCAGCAGCGAACTTGCGGATGATGCGAGGGAGCCTTCGAACTTGAACTCACAGCGAGGAATCCTTCGAACTTGAACATGAAGCGAGGAAGCCTTCAAACTTGGAGATGCGACCGCGGCGGAACTTGGAGATGCGCGATGCAACAACAACGAACTTGGAGATGATGCAGCTACAGCGACTGCATCATCGAACTTGGAGATGATGCAGCAGCAGCAGCGAACTTGGGGATGATGCGAGGGAGCCTTCGAACTTGAACTCACAGCGAGGAATCCTTCGAACTTGAACAGGAAGCGAGGAAGCCTTAAAATTGGAGATGCGACCGCGCAGCGCAGCAGAACTTGGAGATGCGCGGTGGCGGAAGTTGGAGATGCGCAGCGGAACTTTGAGATGCGTAGCTGAACTTGGAGATGATGCAGCAACAACAGTGAACTTGGAGATGATGCAACATCAGCGAACTTGTAGATGATGCAGCAACAGCAAACTTGGAGATGATGCAGCAGCAGCAACGAACTTGGAGATGATGCAGCAGCAGCCGCGAACTTGGAGATGATACAGCAGCAGCAGCGAACTTGGAGATGATGCAGTAGCAGCGAACTTGGGGATGAAGCGAGGGAGCCTTCGAACTTGAACTCACAGCGAGGAATCCTTCGAACTTGAACATGAAGCGAGGAAGCCTTCAAACTTGAAGCGAGGAATCCTTCGAACTGGATGCGAGCGATGTTCGGTCTTAAACTTGAAGCGACCAACGCTCGAACTTGAACTTGAAGCGGGCAACACTTGAATTTGATCTTCAGGAACTTGAAGTAAGCGAAGCTTGAACTTGGAGCGAACAAAAACACACATTTGAAGTGAGTGAGGCCTCGAACTTGGACTTGAAGCGAGCGACGCTCTGTTTTGATCTTGTAACAGGCGAAACTCGAATTTGAACTTCAAGGGAACGACGCAGATGAAGCGCAAACTTTGGGCGGGCGAAACGTATCGCTTATAGTGGTTTACACATTAAGCTTGTATGGTCACCGTCACAGTAGTGTGCGCGTTCGATTGGTGGCGCCGCCTTTATTGTGGTGTGCATCTGCAGGTTTAATATCATATTGTAACTTCAATTATGGTGTTACATTCGATAACGTTGAAAGCTCTCAATTTGTGTCGTGTCGTTCAGTGGGATTTGACGTATCGTCGTCATTCTGAGTAGGTTTGTACATCTTCAATTTGCGGCATCACTCTAAATATGGATGAAAACCTTTGATCTACAACGACAAACTTTAGTAGTCGTGACACTTATGTTTATTTTTATTTGAAGAGACTGGACTTAAAACTTGTTTAAAGCTCTGCCTACGTACCCTTTGAACAATAGAGATTAAGTCGAGACGTAGTTCAATACATGATGATTTCTTTTATTATTGTGACTGAACTTAAAGTACATTTTTTCTTTAACTTGCCTACGTACCCTTAGATGGAAGGGATCAAGTCATGACGTAGTTCAGATGGAATGTAATCCCTTTTTTTTTTTATTGCTGTGACTGAACTTAAAGTATATATATTTTTTTTCTTTAAGTTGCCTACGTAACCTTAGATGGAAGGGATCAAGTCATAACGTAGTTCAGGTTACATGAGTGGTTTTTTTTTTTTTTTTTTTTACTTGGGCCGTTCACCGTTTAAGCTCGTGCGGGCCAGGAGCAACATGTAGTTTATACTCTTACGTTAAGGAGTATTACATTTCAAAAGATCTTATCTTCATTACGGTCTTGATCAGATCCTTCGTTTGTAGGATTGGTTAGTGTTACGTCTCCAAAAGTGACCTTTTTAGGACTTATTTATCTTAGAAAGATGTACACTCTTAGGTGTTTTTTATAGGATTTAGCTTAAACCTATGCTTATATATGAGAATTAGAAGAAGGAAGCTAAATTAGGACTTGTGTGCAAAAGGAAAGAAAAAGAATGAAAAAGGAAGTTAAAAGAATGAAAATTGTGCATTGCGGAAGCATTGCGGAAACATTGCTAAAACCGCAATGTTTTAAGTGAAATCCGTAAGTTGGCTAACCTTTTTCTGTTGTGATCCGATATTTCAGGGATTCGTTCTTTCTCCTCCATCCATATTAAAGTACGACGTTGAGGATGGATGGTTCTCCTTCGCCCAATCGCACCTGCAGAATACTATAAAAGGAGGTCAAAGAGGAAGGTTTAATCATCATCCGAAAGCGTAGAAGTCTCTTCGCAGCGCAGTCTTTCCCATTCATTCTCTTCTCCGTCTGTTGGTTTAAGAGGTTCAGCTGTTGGAGTCGACAATCTGATAGGAAGGAGAGAAGATTCATCTTCTCTCCTGATTGGATTCATCCAAGCAAGGCTTACATTTCTCTCCCTTCAGCCGAGGCGATCAAGCTCATTTTACTGCTTTCTGTCTTTACTTTTCATTTCCAGCACCGTTTTGTTGTTATTTCTTTTCCATTAGTTAATCCATTCCATTTCGTTGCTTTTTGTCTTTATGTTACTCACTTTAAGTCTTCATTTGTTCATTCAAACAATTGATTAATCAAAGCACAATTCATTATTTCACACTTTGTCTTTACCTTCTCTGCCTACTGTTTTTCCTTGCTGTTTTGTCTTTCATTTTCTTCTAAGCATGTCTACTTCATCTATTATTTCTGTTCTCTCTACATCCATGAGTAACTAAGTCACATAGGGGCATGCTAATGACAATACTATAGGCTAAAACACGTGAACCAAGCATGTAGGATAGCTCTCGAATGCATTGATTGTATGTAAGCTTCATCCCACGGGCAATTTCGATTGGCCATCCATTTTGTCCAAAGAACTCCTAACCTCTGGAAGGAGTAAGAGTTCAGAGTCATACACTCATGCTAGCCTCTCAAGGTAGCCAGAAAACGACCTAGGCATAGGCGTTTTCCTAGTACAAATCATAACTTGCTGCTTTAACAAGATGCTTAAGACCGTACTTGGACATGAGTAAACTAAAGAATCTAATGCATGAAATTGGAAGATACATGAGAATGAGTTAGTTTGATGCATAGTAAGTTGATCCAATGCTTGAGAATCGTGTGAAAATGCCTATAGAGGAGTCGTTAGTAGCCCTTGTTTCTCCATTTTACGCACTTTCGCTGTTAGTAACATTGCGGTAAAATTGCTGTTCTCGCAATTCTACTAAGTTAAAAATTCTATTTAGCTATTTTCCTCTTCGTTTATTAATCTCTTCTCTTTACATTTGAGTTTATCATTGACTTGCACTTGTTCATGTTGCTATCCTTTATTGATTCATTAGTAATTAGGCATTTTTAAACCAAATCTACCCCATCAAATCCACCTATTCTTGCTTAACAATACACTTCACGAGTAGCTAATAATAAATCTCTGTGGGAAAACGAATGAAAAAATACTTACTACTTGCTACAAGATCATGTATGCTTGCATGTTTTGAGTGCTCTCTCTCTCTCTTATTGCTTATTTCTTTTACACATTGAGCACGCAACAAGTTTTTGGCGCCGCTGCCGGGGATTTTGTTTAGTGAATACGAAGTTTGTTAAGTTAAAAAAAAAAAAAAAAAAAAAAACTCAATATCTAGTGGAGCTAATCTTCTTTCATTTCTTTTACAGGTACTATCAAGCTAGTTTTTGAAAGAGTTTCCAAACCTCAACTCGCAACATAGAGAAACTATGCAGGTGGAAAACGTATGTGTACGACAAAGTAAATGAATACGCTGCAGAACTTAATTGGAGGACGAGTTTGCCCACAACAGTTTGAAGAATTTTATCAGCCATGTGCTTATTGTGGGGATAATCATAACTTGGAGAATTGCCCAACCTTGAATTATCAAGAGAGGCAATATCAACAAAGCTATGACAACCATTATTCGTACATGTGTGAACATGATCAGTGGCAACTCTCAAATAATCCTTGGGAAGAGCATGTGCAAATTGCTCATTATGAAGAGTTCCCCCAACATGAAAACTATCAACATTATGCCCCAACTCCAAGTGAAGAATTATCACCCACTTTGGAGGCGCTATGCATAGAATTCATGGAAAGGAATGATGCATCCATGAGGAGAATGGATGTGCAATTAGCTCAGCTCACAAATGACTTACAAGATCTACTTGCTATAGCAAAATCACTACCACCATGCCCTCAGATGTTCGATTTTTATGATGATGAATCCTTTGTTACCTTCGAACCTGAGAAGAGTGATCCAATGGAATCTCCATATGAAATGGTGGAGTTGGTGAAAGTTGAGAAAAATGAAATTGTGCTGGATGAGGCCAAAGAGACTAATGCGCTGCTTGAGGAACAAGAATTTGAAATGTTTGAGGTCGCAGCAAGCTTCTCCACCAATGAAAGAGTTGAGCCACCACCACCAAAAATGCTCCAGCTGAAGGAGTTAGAAAGAGATGTGCCAGAAAAAGAAGTCCCATCACACCAAACCTATGTTGTACCAACGCACAGAAAGTACAAACCTTGGGATGTTATAACATGCAGTCTCTTTGAAAGAATCAACAATTTCAAGGTGTGGCAGAATGTCCGACCCCGTAAATCAAGACTTAAGTATCTTAAAGATGCAGAAGTGATGCCTCGAAACATTGAAGAATATCCATAAGAGGCAGATTGACAAGGGAGATTTCTGATCCCTAAACTCTTAATTGGATTTTATCATGCTTTGTTTAGATTTCTTATGTTAGGAGTAGTTTATTTTGGGAATGAAATATTTATTATGTGCCAACAATCATAGTCGTTTAGCACGAATTGATGATGCACTGTGGGCCTATAGGATTGCATATAAGACACCCCTAGGTATGTCTCCTTATAGACTTGTGTATGGCAAAGCATGTCACTTACCATTCGAATTGGAAATTAAAGCGTTTTGGGCCTTGAAAGAGCTGAATTATTGCGTGACCGATGCGGGAACATTGCGGTCTCTGCAATTACATGAACTTGATGAGCTTAGACATATGTCCTATGAAAATGCTAAAATGTATAAGGAAAAGACTAAGATTTGGCATGATAGTAGACTTAGGATTAAGGACTTTAAGAAAGGCCAGCTTGTCTTATTATTTAACTCACGGTTGAGATTATTTCCAGGCAAACTTAAGTCCAGATGGTCAGGTCCTTTTGTGATAACTAACGTGTTTGTTCATGGTGCAATCGAGATTAGGAACCTGCAGCAAGGGCAACCGTTCATGGTTAATGGTGCACGATTGAAGCATTACTATGAGGAAGGAGATGTGAAGACTCTCTCGACCTTCCTCTTGACTGAAACGTGAAAATAAGAACGAGAGAGGACGAGTGATCACTGTGCTCGTCCATGCGAGGCTATACCTTAGTTTATTTTTTTCTATTCTTTCGGTTACGATTTGCGTATATTTTTGTGTGATTTTAATTACGAATTTGATGTTGATTTTATTTCTTTTAATAGGGGATCGATAGAGGGAATCAAGGAGATGAATCCAGGATAAAAAATCGGGGAAGATATTGGGCCAAATCGAAGATTGAGTTGAGGAAATATGGGCATTTGAAACGAAGGAAATCTCCAACGGCCATTTAATTGCGGTAGATTTGCGAAATCCGCAACAGAAATAGCCGTTGGGATTTCCATCATTACTTATAGCCGTTAGAAGCGCTCTGATCCGTACGCTTCCCTCATTCCCTGAACTCCAAGAAAGCTCTCTCCTTCTTCCTCTGCACTCCCTCTTTCCAGATTTCTACGATTCCACCATGGTGCTAACAAGAGCTGAGAGATCCGCCTCAAAGAAGAAGGCCGACGACGCTGAGATTGCTGCGAGAGAGGCACTCCTTGCCTTGGCGGATGCTGAAGCCGCACGAACCGAACGCCTTCCCAAGCTCCCTGTCCGCAAGAAGAAGTGGAAGGTAGTGACGGAGATCCCTGCTGGACCATCTGAACCAGCAGGAACGCCCAAGAAGAGGAAGTGGAGTATGGCTGTGGCTGATGCAGCAATCAAGAAGAAGACTCCCTCTGTGGAGAGTCGAGAGAGTGGCCGTCCATCCTACGAGACGGCCAGACAAAGCCATTCCCCATCTCCACCGGCGCGAAGCCCTGAACCATCTCCGTCGCCACAGAGCTCTGAACCATCTCCACCGCCGCAGAGCCCTGAAGCATCACCCATCTCCCAGACGCCTGAACCTGAAATCCCAGATGCAGAGCATCAAGAATCGGCGCAGAGCGGTGCAGAAGCTGAAGAAGAAGAGGTCTTCTCTGCTTTGAGGGAAGTCAACCCCGAGAGCCCAGCGCAGGGGGATAATTCCATGGATGAGACATTGGGGGATTGCCTCCAACAGATCACAACCAAGGCGAGATTGAGAAAGAGAGCCACCAAGGTTGTCAAGGCCAAATGGCCAAAGGCTTCGAAGAAGTCCAAGAAAAAGAAAGCCAAGGGTAAGCCTTCATCAAAGAAGGATAGTGGTGAGCCCTCTCTGAAGAAGCTCAAGATCGAGGCTGCTGAATCAGCCAAACCAAAGGATAAGGGGAAAGCCAAGCTGTACCCTGAAGATGAGCCTCAATCTGTGAGGTATGTGTCCTCTGATGCTGAGTCCAGAGGCACTGAATTAAGGAAGAGGGACCTGCTACATGAGAAGGGGTTCCTTGACGCACTTGCAGACCTGCCGCAATTCTTGCGCGCAGGGATCACCAATCATGGCTGGGAAGAGCTGTGCAGACCGCCCATCCCCGCCTACTCCAGCATGGTGTATGATTTTTACGCCAATTTGATGAACCCTGAGGATGGCCTATCTGTGGTCAGAGGAGTCGAGGTAGATTTCTCAGTTAAGGCAATCAATGAAGCCTATGGCCTCAAGGGTCAAAAACACACTGACTATGCCAGGATCATTGATGCGCCAACAGAGGCTGTCCTGGAGGAAGCAATTCGGATCATTGGCCAACCTGAGGCAGCGTGGACAGTTTCACGCAATGGGAAGCACACCCTGATGAGTGTGTTAAGTCTCTGAAAGTGACTTATTTAGAACCCATTTAGCTTAGGAAGATGTACACTTTTAGGTGTTTTTGTTAGCATTTAGCCTAAACCTATGCTTTAATATGAGAATTAGAAGAAGGTAGCTAATATAGGACTTATGTACAATAGGTAGAAAAAGGGTTGAAAACCGAAGGAAAAGAATGAAAAAATGAGCATTGCGAATGAATTGCGAAAACATTGCGGTGACCGCAATTATTCAAGTGGAAACCGAAAGTTGACTGATCTTTTTCTGTTAATTTCCGTAATTTCAGGGATTCATTCTTTCTCCTCCATCCATTCTGATATATGACGTTGAAGATTGATGGTTCTCCTTGGCCCAAACGCACCTGCAAACTACTATAAAAGGGGGCCAAAGTCGGAGGTTTGATCATCATCCGAAAGCGTGAAGTCGTCTAGCAGTCCATCATTTCCACTGTTTTTCCCTTGCCGTCTGTTGGTTTTGCGAAGCTCAGCTGCTGGAGTCGATAATCTGATAGGAAGGAGAGTAGATTCTTCTTCTCTCCCGATTGGATTCATCCACGCAAGGCTGTCCTTCTTGATCCTTCATTCGACGCGATTGCGACGAGGCTTCAAGCACCATTTTACAAGTTTTCTGTCTTTCTCTTCTGTTTTACATTCTGCTTCGTACTGTTCTTTTCCTAAGTAGTTAGATTAGTTATTTCGTTGCTTTCTGTCTTGTTGCTATTCACGTTACAGCTTCTATCTGTTCAACAACAATTCCAGTAATCAAAGTTCATTTCTGCATTTCTCATTTCCCATCTTCTGCTACGGGTTTTGCTTACTGTTTTTAGCACATTTCCCTTCTAAGCATGTCTATCTTATCTACCATTTCTGTTCTCTATATATCCATGAGTAGCTAAGTCACTTAGGGGCATGCTAATGACAGAACTATAGGCTAAAAAACGTGAAGCAAGTAGGCAGATTAACACTCGAACATTGATTGTATGTGAGCTTCATCCCACGGGCAATTTCGATTGGCCATCCATTTTGTCCAAAGAACTCCTAACCTCTGGAAGGAGTAAGAGTTCAGAGTCATATAATCATGCTAGCCTTTCATGGTAATCAGGAAACGGCCTAGGAATAGGCGTTTCCCTAGTACAAACTAAACACTCCTGCTTAAACAAGATGCTTAAGTCCTTACTTTGAAGTCGAGTAAACTTAAGACTCTAATGCATGGAATCGGACGATACTTGAGATAGAGTGAGTTTGATGTATAGAGAGTTGATCCAATGCTTGAGAATCGTAAGAAAATGCCTATAGGATAGTCATTAGTAGCTCTTAATTCACCCATTTACACACTTTCGCTGCTGTTTAATTGCGGAAACATTGCGGTCCTCGCAATTCTGCCAGATTTTCATTCTGTTTAGCTGTTTTCTTTCTCGTTTATTAATTCCATCTCTTGCCTTTTAAGTCTAGTTTTAACTTGCATTTGTTTATGTTATATCCCTTTATACATTCAGCAAAAAGTAGATAATTAAAAACCAATTTTACCCCATCAAATTCATCCCATCTTTCTTAACAAACACACTTCGCGAATAGCTAAAAATGAGTCTCTGTGGAAAAAACGAATGAAATATACTTACTACTTGCTGTGAGACCATGTATGCTTGCATGTTCTAAGTGCTCTCTCTACACTTTTGCATAATTATCTTTACACATTGAGCACGCAACAAGTTTTTGGCGCCGCTGCCGGGGACTTATTTTAAAGTGAAAACGAAGTTTGTTAAGTCTGCAACATCAAATTATTTTCCATTGAATTTGATCCATCTTCATTTCTTTTTCAGGTACCATTTAGGGTAGTTTATGAATGAGACTCCAAGTAGTGATCTAGAGTTCAACCCTGAGCCCGAGAGATTACTTAGAGCTAGGAATAGAGCCAAGAAACGTCTCTTTAAACAAACCCTTTTACCTCCAATCATTGCAGAGACTACAATTCCTCCGCAATTACCTCAAGAAGAAATGGCTGGAGTAAATCAAAACCTGGTGCCTGTCACTCGCAATCCCATTGAAATAGCGAATGACAAGGATAGCGCCATCCTCTCATATTTAGTACCTATGCCTGGGGAGCTGAACCCCAGCATAATCCGTCCTGAGATCACTGCCAACTCATTTGAGTTAAAGCCAGTGATGTTCCAAATGTTGTCCACTGTGGGACAATTCTTTGGAATAGAAAATGAGGACCCCCATAATCACCTTAGGAACTTCCTAGGAGTTAGTGACACCTTCCTAATCCCTGGAGTTTCCCAAGAAGCCCTGAGGCTATATCTTTTCCCTTACTCTTTGAGGGACAAAGCCAAAACATGGTTAAATTCTTTACCCTCAGGATCTGTCCGCAATTGGACAGATTTAGCAGAAAAATTCCTAGTCAAATACTTCCCACCTGATAGGAATTCGACCTTTCGTGATGATATCATAAAGTTCAAACAAGCTCCAAGTGAGTCTCTTCACGAAGCTTGGACAAGATTCAAACACCTTCTCATTAAATGTCCACACCATGGCATTCCATGGTGTATCCAAATAGAAGTCTTCTTTAAAGGATGCAACCCCAGCACCAGACAAGTTTTAAATTCATCTGCTGGAGGTTCCATGTTGTCCAAGAGTTACAACGAAGCTTATGAGATCTTGGAGAAGATCTCAACATCTCATTGTAGGTGGTCAGACGATCCAATAGAGCCAACTAGGGCTCAAGATAAGGATGCTCTAAGCGCCATGAGCACCCAAATAAATGCCCTGACCAACCTAGTTAAGCAAATGGCTCAGGCCAATCTCCAAACCAGTGCCAATACCGCCACAGCTATGTCAATGGGCACCCAACCAAGTCAAGGCGAGGCACCAATCTGTGGATTCTGTGGGGAAGGGCACCCTTATGAATACTGCCCTGGGAATCCATCCTCAGTCTGCTATGTAGGAAGCCAGCAGCAGCCTAGGAATAACCCCTACTCCAACACCTATAACCCTGGTTGGAGAAACCACCCTAACCTGTCATGGGGTGGCCAACAGAACACTAACCAAAATCCTAACCAACCAAGGCCGAGTGGAACACCTGGTTTCACTCCCCAACATAACCAGTCAATGTACCAAAAGCCTTACAATCAACCTGTAGGATCTTCTGTAGAAAACCTACTCAAGGAATATATAGCTAAGAATGATGCTACTCTTCAGAGCCAGCAAGCTACTCTTAGGAGCCTAGAGAACCAAATAGGCCAATTAGCCAATGAACTTAAAAGTAGGCCCCAAGGTAGACTCCCTGCTGATACCGAGGTACCAAGGAGAGATGGCAAAGAACAAGTTCAAGCCATTGAACTTAGAAGTGGTAGACCCTTGGTGAACAACACAAAGGACACACCAAAGAGAGTAGAGAACGCTGAGTCTAGTGCTCCACTGGAGTCTCTGCCAAGCCAAGGTCCACCACCAACTAGCACATCAGGAGCCAGGCTAGAGCCAATTGTTGAGGACGTAGAAGAAATTCCAAGGCCTCCACCTATCTTAAGGCGTCCTGACGTGCCTGCATATGTGCCACCACCTCCATACCCTCGAAGGCTTAAAAAGAAGCAGGAACAGGAAGTTCATTTTAATAAATTTTTAGAAATACTTAAGCAAGTGCATGTTAACATTCCTTTTGTAGAGGTTTTACAGTCTATGCCTTCATATGTAAAGTTTTTGAAGGACATTATTACTAACAAAAAAATAATTGGTGAGTTTGAAACAGTGAACCTCACCGAGGAGTGCAGTGCCATCCTCCAGAACAAGCTGCCCAAGAAGGAGAAGGATCCTGGTTCCTTCACCTTACCTGTAGAACTTGGAGGCAAGCACGTGGGCAGAGCGCTTTGTGACCTGGGCGCCAGCATAAACCTCATGCCCCTGTCCCTATTCCGCCAGTTGGGAATGGGAGAAGCACGTCCAACTACTGTCACTTTACAACTAGCAGACAGATCCATTGCATATCCAGAAGGTAAGATCGAGGATATTCTAGTTAAAGTTGACAAATTCATTTTCCTTGCAGATTTCATTGTCCTGGACTATGAGGCAGACAAGGAGGTCCCCATCCTGCTAGGTAGACCATTTCTAGCCACAGGTAGGGCACTCATAGATGTTCAGAAAGGTGAGTTAACTATGAGAGTTCATGATGAAGAGGTAAAATTTAGTGTTTATAAAGCTTTAAGGTATCCCTCTGACCTTGAATCCTGTGCTAGCATGGATGTTGTTGACTCACTAATGGAAGAACAATTAGAGCATGTATTGTTAACCAAGCATGCTAGTGAATATGTACAAGTAGATGTAGCTGACTTAAATGTATCTGACATAATGAATATGCCTGTAGATAAACCTCAACATGTATGTATGAATATAGATTTAACTGATAGAACTATAAATCCGTTAAAGCCCTCCATTGAGCATCCACCTGTGTTAGAACTGAAACCACTACCTACTCACCTCAAATATGCATATTTAGGAGATAATGATACGCTGCCTGTAATTATTTCTTCTAAGCTAAGTGAACAGCATGAGGTTGATTTAATTTTACTGCTTAAGCAACATAGGAAGGCTATAGCATGGACTATTGCTGATATTCGAGGCATTAGCCCTTCTTATTGCATGCACAAAATTATACTAGAGGAAGAGCACACCCCTAGGGTAGATCATCAGCGTAGGCTAAACCCCTCTATGAAAGAGGTAGTGAAGAAGGAAATAATAAAATGGTTAGATGCAGGAGTGATCTTCCCAATAGCTAGTAGCCAGTGGGTGAGCCCCATCCAATGTGTACCTAAAAAGGGGGGAATAACTGTGGTAGTCAATGAGAACAACAAACTGATTCCAACAAGGACTGTCACAGGGTGGAGGGTATGTATGGATTACAGAAAATTAAATAAAGAAACTAAAAAAGACCATTTCCCTATACCGTTCATTGACCAGATGCTAGACAGAATAGCTGGTAGAGCCTACTATTGTTTCTTAGATGGCTATTCAGGCTATAATCAAATTACTATAGACCCTAAGGATCAAGAGAAGACCACTTTCACTTGCCCTTTTGGAACGTTTGCCTTCCGCAGAATGCCTTTTGGCTTATGCAATGCACCGGCAACTTTCCAAAGGTGCATGATGGCAATCTTCTCTGAGTTGGATGAGTCCATGATAGAAATATTCATGGATGACTTCTCAGTCTTTGGGGACTCATTTAAAACCTGTCTAGACAACCTAGGACAAGTCCTGGCTAGGTGTGAAGAGACCAACCTAGTCCTAAATTGGGAAAAGTGCCATTTTATGGTAGATGAAGGGATTGTCTTAGGACATAGAGTGTCAAGGGCAGGTGTAGAAGTGGATAGGGCAAAAATAGAGATCATAGAGAAATTGGTAGAGCCCCAGAATGTCAAAGCCATTAGAAGCTTCTTAGGGCACGCTGACTTCTACAGAAGGTTCATTAAGGACTTTTCTAAGATAGCCAAGCCTCTGTGCGAGCTTCTAGAGCTAAATAGACCATTTATCTTCTCTAAAGAATGTGTAGTAGCTTGGAAAACCCTTAAGGAAGCACTGGTCACAGCACCAATCATAGTAGGACCAAATTGGGATCTCCCATTTGAGATGCTATGTGATGCCAGTGACTATGCTGTAGGAGTCATGTTAGGACAGAAGATTGACAAGCTGACACACCCTGTCTATTATGCTAGCAAGACCTTGGATGAGGCTCAATGTAATTATACAACTACAGAGAAAGAGATGCTTGCTGTAGTATTTGCTTGTGAAAAATTTAGAAACTATATTGTAGGCACTAGGACCATTGTATATACTGACCATTCTGCTTTAAAATATCTTATGAGGAAGGCTGATGCTAAGCCTAGATTGATTAGATGGGTGTTATTGCTGCAGGAATTTGATTTGGACATTCGGGACAAGAAGGGATGTGAAAACGTGGTTGCAGATCACCTTTCTCGATTGCAGCACACTTGCGAAAAAATTGCGGAGACCGCAATTTCTGATGCTTTTATAGATGAACATGTCTTTGCTTTGGCTCATCGTGATAACGATGAGGAACCTTGGTTTGCTGACATTGCTAACTTCCGTGCATCACAGGTATTGCCAGTGTTCAAGGGAGGACAAGAGAAGAAGAGGTTCCTTCATGAAGCAAGGAAATTCATCTGGGATGACCCCACACTTTACAGAACTTGTGCTGATGGGTTGTTGAGGAAGTGTGTTTCAGCTGCTGAGGCGAAGTCTGTACTGCAGCACTGTCACTCATCTCCTTACGGTGGACACTTTGGTGGTCAAAGAACAGCTGCGAAGGTATTTCAGAGTGGCTACTACTGGCCAACAATCTTCAAGGACGCCCACAACTATGCCCACAGCTGTGACGAATGCCAAAGGACAGGTAACCTCAGTCGCAAGGATGAGATGCCCCTCACCTACATCTTAGAGTTGGAGCTCTTTGATGTATGGGGCATTGATTTCATGGGACCATTCCCTCCATCATCAGGTAACCTGTACATATTAGTGGCAGTGGACTACGTGTCCAAGTGGGTAGAAGCCAAAGCATGTCCTAATAATGATGCTAAAACAGTCACTAACTTCTTGCATAGGCACATTTTCACTAGATTTGGGACTCCTCGTGCTATCATTAGTGATGAGGGGTCACATTTCATTAATAAGGCTATGGAGAAAGTATTGGCTAAATATAACATTAGACATAGGGTAGCTACTCCCTACCACCCACACTCAAATGGCCAAGCTGAAATTTCCAATAGGGAGATAAAGAACATCCTAGAAAAGGTGGTCAAACCTAATAGGAAAGACTGGTCATTTAAGCTTGAGGATGCACTTTGGGCTTATAGAACAGCATATAAGACACCCCTAGGCATGTCTCCCTATAGGTTGGTGTATGGCAAGACTTGCCACTTGCCACTTGAGTTAGAAAACAAAGCATTTTGGGCCATGAAGGAATTGAATTTTTGTGTAAAGGATGCGGGGACATTGAGATCTTTGCAGCTACATGAACTTGATGAGCTTAGGCATATGGCCTATGAGAATGCCAAAATGTATAAAGAAAAGACCAAAATATGGCACGACAGTAGACTTAGGATCAAAGACTTTAGGAAAGGCCAACTTGTCCTATTATTTAACTCACGTTTAAAGATATTTCCAGGCAAACTAAAGTCTAGATGGTCGGGTCCATTTGTTATTACTAATGTCTTTGTTCATGGTGCAATAGAGATAAAGAACTTGCAGCAAGGCCAGCCATTTATGGTCAATGGTGCTAGGTTGAAGCACTACTATGAGGAAGGAGATGTGAAGACTCTCTCGGCCTTCCTCTTGACTGAAGCATGACAAAAAGAAAGAGAGAGAACGAGTGGTTACTGTGCTCGTTTAGTCAAGGCCAAATGCCTTAGTTTATTTTTACTGTTTTTCCGATTATCGTTTGTATGTTTTGTGGTGTGTTTTTAATTGCGTATTTAATGTTTGTTTTATTTGTTTTTGTAGGGAATCGAAAGAGGGGATCAAGGAGAGTAAATCCCACTTTAAAGATCAAGAAACGGTTGAGCCAAATAAAAGATACGGACGGGCAAAGTTGGAGATTTCAATGAAATAATATCCCTGGAATTGCGCTAAAATTGCTGGATCCGCAAAAAGAGCCGTTGGGATTTTATCCGTTGCCTTTATATCCGTTGGAAGGCGCTCGAATGTTACGATTATCTCTCTCTTTGCTCTCCAAGAATTCAGCGATTCTCTCCATCTTTGATTCTTCTCTCAAGATCTTCAAGACTTAGCAATGGTGTTCACACGAGCAGAACGATCTGCAGCAAAGAAGAAGGCTGATGACGCAGCTGAAGCGGCTGCGAGGGAAGCGCTTCTCACCCTTGCAGACGATGGTGCCGTTCGCACCGGTCCTCTTCCCAAGCTTCCTATTCGTAGGAAGAAGTGGAGGGTGGTCACTGAGATCCCTGCTGGACCATCTGAGCCAGTGGGCACGCCCAAGAAACGCCGGTGGAGTGTCAAGACGGCCGCCGAACCAAGCACAGCAAAGACTCCCTCGTGGAGAGTCAAGAACCTGATCGTGCATCCCACGAGTCAGCCAAAGAAGGATCGTCACCGTCTGCCTCACCTGCGCACAGCCCTCTCCCATCTGAACCAGTGCCAAGCGCAGAGTCGTCACTGCCTGCACAGAGCCCCGTGTTGTCTCCAGCACCTCAGAGTTCTGATCCGACACCTGCAGCAGCGCAGAGCCCTGAGCTGCAATCTTCGCCACTGAGTTCTGCGCAGACACCATCAGCAGAGCACAATTACCCACGGCCTGATCCGGAATTTCCTTATGGAGATTATCAAGAATCCACGCAAGGCAGTGGAGATGCTGGGGAAGACGAAGTCTTCTCTCCTATGAGGGAAGATAGCCCTGCCGAGCCTGCACAGCAGGACGATTCTATGGAAGAAACGTTGGGGGCATGCCTCCAGCAGATCAATATCAAGGCCAGACTCAAGAAGAAGAAGAAGGCCACGATTGGCAAGGCCAAGAAGTTGAAGAAAAAGAAGGCCAAGAAGGTGCCCTCGGGGGACAAAGAAGGTGCCCTCGGGGGACAAAGAGAGTACTGAGCCTTCGCTCAAACGCCTCAAGGTGGAGGCTGCCGAATCATCTAAACCAGCAGACAAGGGGAAGGCTAAACTCCACCCTGAAGACGAACCTCAGTCAGTGAGGTATGTTTCGTCTGATGCTGAATCCAGGGGTGCTGAGCTGAGGAAGAGAGACCTGTTGCACGAGAAAGGTTTCCTCGACCGACTCGCTGACCTGCCGCAGTTCTTGCGCGCAGGAGTGATCAACCATGGCTGGGAGGAATTCTGCAGACCGCCTAATCCAGCCTACACGAGCATGGTGTACGATTTCTACGCCAATGTGCTCAGCCCTGAGGATGGCCTATCTGTGGTCAGAGGGGTGGAAGTTGATTTCTCAGCCAAGGCCATCAATGAAGCCTTTGGTCTCAAGGGCCAACCGCACACAGATTATGCACGGATAGTTGATGAGCCGACTGAGGCCGTGCTGGAAGAGGCCATTCGCACAATTGGCCAGCCTGAAGCAGCGTGGACTGTCTCACGCAATGGGAGGCACACCTTAATGAGTGCCAATCTGACAGCAAAGGCAGCTGTTTGGTTTGCCTTTGTGAGGAGAAAACTGTCCCCTGTGACCCACGAGACGACAATCAACCAGAGTAGATCACTGCTGGTTTATGCTATCATGCGCGGTCTCACGGTCAATGTGGGGGAAATCATGTCAGCTGCCATTGCTGAATGCGCAAAGAAAGGTAAGGGACCCTTGTTTTTCCCTAATACCATAACCAAGCTATGTTTGCTTGCAGGAGTCCCCACCGAGCGTTTGGAGCAGCAGATGCCGTACACAGGCCATTTGGAGCTGCCTGCGAACCTGAGGCTGAGAAGAAAGGGGAATATGGAGTTTGAGTTGGATAGGCTGGCTGCTGAACAGTCCCTATCCATGGCCTGCTTGATGGACATGCAGAGGAGAATGGCTCAATGGGCCACTTATGCGCAGGCGAGGGACAAGGAAGTTGCAGACCAGCTGGGGTGCATCTTCCCGGACTTCCCTACCAATCTCCTAACTCCATGGGTGCCCCCACGCCCAAGGCGACCAGATGAGGATGACGAGAATTGAGTGCTGGTTTGAAGTGCACTAAAGGGAGTATTGCTGTTCCCTTAAGAAACAAAAGACAATTTTTCTGCTTTCTGATAGGATCATGTATATTATGCTGTTTTGGGATCAACTTTTGATCTGTTTTTAATGTTTAGTTTTATGTTTTTTCTTTTGCTTAGTCTAGTCTGATGTTAGTTGAATAGGTAGGATAGTTTGGCTTTATTTTTAGGATGCGTGAGTAACAGGAAAAAGCATGCTAGGGGCCTGACTCAATGTTAAATCTGCCCGAATTGAATTGCGAAATAATTGCGGTTCCCGCAATTTTTGTGACTGATTGCATGTTTTGGACTGTCTGTTTAGTTAGGCTATGATCTGTTATATTCTATCTTTTGCTGCTAGCATGACTACCTTATATAGCTGATCTTAAAGCATGCTGGATGAGTGTCATAGGACACGCTTTGATAGTTTAAATTCGCCTCTGAATAGTGCTCAGCATGCATAAACCGTAAGTCCTTAAAACTGTCTGTTATGTTCAAATTTTCTGCTGTTGGAATAATTGCTTTTAGAAATGTTTTGCCTATGCCTAGGATTTTTAGATTCTCTTTGTTTTACTTTAGACTAGATGCTTCTAGGACAAGTTTGGGGGTGTGCCACCTCAGACACTCATTGGGGACAATGAGTGGTTGAAGTTTGGGGGAGGCCACCCTAGGCCTAGGAACATTCCTCTCTTCCTTAGGACATAAGCATTCTTCTTCTCCTTTAAGAAAATTTTTTGTGATAAATAGAAAAAGTGAAAAATAGAATAAAGAGGGGAGTCTCTCTCAAGTTGCTGAGTGATCAGTGCCAAGTGTGTAAACCACAAGTGGCATTGCATCAAAAGGCAACCCAAGGAGAGACTCCACCGAAGTAAAAAAGGAAAAAGGGAGAAATAGGGAAGAAGAATGTATGCTTGGGAGTTATAATCTTGTGGCTTAGATGTCCTATGTAAAAAGAACTCTGATCCTTAATGAGCTAAGCACAAGGTTGTAGCTTTTAGGTTTGTCTAGGGAGATGAATGTATATCCAATGTAGTGATGCCAGGGTTTAGGTTGTTCTCTAAAAGTACCACTGTCACTGTTAATACTAAGACTGGCATGACTCTAAGGAATCCTAGACACATTAAAAGTAAAGCTAGAAGCATGTACTGAGTCTGGAGTAAAGCTTGGTAGAATTTGAAACCTTAGGGATAGTGGCATGATGTCATAAAAGTAGCTAGATCAGTAGTAGGGGGTTAATAAAAACAGCAGGTATAGTAGGCAGGTGAAGTCAGAAGAAGCTTGATAAAGAGGTTAGTTCTAAACTTAGAAGTGTGTCACAGGACAGCACTGCTAGAGATAGGGATATAGGGGAGTCGGTAAGTAGTTAAAGAAGATAAAACAACAGCCTAAGTAAGTCCTTAGTATGCTTGAGGACAAGCAAAGCCTTAAGTTTGGGGGTGTGTTAAGTCTCTGAAAGTGACTTATTTAGAACCCATTTAGCTTAGGAAGATGTACACTTTTAGGTGTTTTTGTTAGCATTTAGCCTAAACCTATGCTTTAATATGAGAATTAGAAGAAGGTAGCTAATATAGGACTTATGTACAATAGGTAGAAAAAGGGTTGAAAACCGAAGGAAAAGAATGAAAAAATGAGCATTGCGAATGAATTGCGAAAACATTGCGGTGACCGCAATTATTCAAGTGGAAACCGAAAGTTGACTGATCTTTTTCTGTTAATTTCCGTAATTTCAGGGATTCATTCTTTCTCCTCCATCCATTCTGATATATGACGTTGAAGATTGATGGTTCTCCTTGGCCCAAACGCACCTGCAAACTACTATAAAAGGGGGCCAAAGTCGGAGGTTTGATCATCATCCGAAAGCGTGAAGTCGTCTAGCAGTCCATCATTTCCACTGTTTTTCCCTTGCCGTCTGTTGGTTTTGCGAAGCTCAGCTGCTGGAGTCGATAATCTGATAGGAAGGAGAGTAGATTCTTCTTCTCTCCCGATTGGATTCATCCACGCAAGGCTGTCCTTCTTGATCCTTCATTCGACGCGATTGCGACGAGGCTTCAAGCACCATTTTACAAGTTTTCTGTCTTTCTCTTCTGTTTTACATTCTGCTTCGTACTGTTCTTTTCCTAAGTAGTTAGATTAGTTATTTCGTTGCTTTCTGTTTGTTGCTATTCACGTTACAGCTTCTATCTGTTCAACAACAATTCCAGTAATCAAAGTTCATTTCTGCATTTCTCATTTCCCATCTTCTGCTACGGGTTTTGCTTACTGTTTTTAGCACATTTCCCTTCTAAGCATGTCTATCTTATCTACCATTTCTGTTCTCTATATATCCATGAGTAGCTAAGTCACTTAGGGGCATGCTAATGACAGAACTATAGGCTAAAAAACGTGAAGCAAGTAGGCAGATTAACACTCGAACATTGATTGTATGTGAGCTTCATCCCACGGGCAATTTCGATTGGCCATCCATTTTGTCCAAAGAACTCCTAACCTCTGGAAGGAGTAAGAGTTCAGAGTCATATAATCATGCTAGCCTTTCATGGTAATCAGGAAACGGCCTAGGAATAGGCGTTTCCCTAGTACAAACTAAACACTCCTGCTTAAACAAGATGCTTAAGTCCTTACTTTGAAGTCGAGTAAACTTAAGACTCTAATGCATGGAATCGGACGATACTTGAGATAGAGTGAGTTTGATGTATAGAGAGTTGATCCAATGCTTGAGAATCGTAAGAAAATGCCTATAGGATAGTCATTAGTAGCTCTTAATTCACCCATTTACACACTTTCGCTGCTGTTTAATTGCGGAAACATTGCGGTCCTCGCAATTCTGCCAGATTTTCATTCTGTTTAGCTGTTTTCTTTCTCGTTTATTAATTCCATCTCTTGCCTTTTAAGTCTAGTTTTAACTTGCATTTGTTTATGTTATATCCCTTTATACATTCAGCAAAAAGTAGATAATTAAAAACCAATTTTACCCCATCAAATTCATCCCATCTTTCTTAACAAACACACTTCGCGAATAGCTAAAAATGAGTCTCTGTGGAAAAAACGAATGAAATATACTTACTACTTGCTGTGAGACCATGTATGCTTGCATGTTCTAAGTGCTCTCTCTACACTTTTGCATAATTATCTTTACACATTGAGCACGCAACAGAGTGCTACCCTCACAGCCAAGGCAGCTGTCTGGTTTTCCTTCGTGCGGAGGAAGCTGTCCCCAGTGACCCACGAGACCACCATCAACCAAGGCAGATCGCTGCTGGTCTATGCGATCATGAGGGGCCTCACAATCAACGTTGGCGAGGTCATTGCAGCCTCAATCGCTGACTGCGCCAAAAAGGGTAAGGGTCCACTTTTCTTTCCCAATACAATCACTAAGCTTTGCTTACGTGCAGGGGTTCCAATCGAGCGGATGGAAAGGCAGCTGGCCTACACGGGGCACCTGGAGTTGCCTACTGCCTTGAGGATGCGAAGGAAGGGGAACATGGAGTTCGAACTAGATGGCTTGGCTGCTGCTCAATCTCTGTCAATGGCCTGTCTGATGGACCTGCAGAAGAAGATGGCTCAGTGGGCCACATATGCGCAGGCAAGGGATAAAGATGTGGCAGACCAATTGGGTTGCATCTTTCCTGAATTTCCCACGGACCTACTGACACCATGGGCGCCTCCAAGACCAAGAAGGGATGATGATGATGAGGACATCTGAGTGCTAGATTGAGAAGCACTCAAGGGAGTATTTTTGTTCCCTAAAAGAAAAAAAATAATAATCAAACTGCTTTTTGTTGAACCATGTGAATTCTGCTGTTTTGAGTTAAATTTTGATCTGTTTTTAGTTCTTTATTTTTGTTGTTTAAATTTGTTTAGTGTAGTTAGATGGTATCTGAATAGGTAGATTAGTTTAGTTTCCTTTTTGTATAACTTAAATGACTGGAAAGAGCATGCATAGGGGCCTTGATCACTGATATATCTGTCCTGTATCCATTGCGAAATAATTGCGGAATCCCCAATTTTTATTAGTAAATGCATGTTTTTGACTGACTGATTAGCTAGGCTGGTTCTGTTTAAATTTTGTCTTTTGCTGCTATCTTGACTACCTTATATAGCTTATCTAAATGCATGCTGGATGAGTGTCATAAGACACCTTTGATAGTTTAAATTAGCCTCTTAAAAGTGCTCAGCATGCGTAGCTTTAAGTCCTTCTCTGCCTGTTTTTATAAATTTCTGCTGCTGTAATGTTTGCTTTTAGAATGTTCTGTCTATCCCTAAGGCTTTTTAGATTCTCTTTGTTTTACCCTAGACTAGATGCTTCTAGGATAAGTTTGGGGGTGTGCCACCTCAGACACTCATTGGGGACAATGAGTAGTTTAAGTTTGGGGGAGGCCACCCTAGGCCTAGGAACATTCCTCTCTCCCTTAAAGCATAAGCATTCTTCTTCTCCTTTACAAAAAAAACGATGAAATGAAAAGAAAAAAAAATGAAAAATAGAATAAAGAGGGGTGTCTCTCTTAAGTTGCTGAGTAATCAGTGCCAAGTGTGTAACCCACAAGTGGCATTGCATCAAAAGCAACCAAAGGAGAGGCTCCACCAAAGTAAGAAAGAAAAAAGGAAGAAGCAGTGAAGAAAAATGTATACCTAGGAGTTGCAGCTTTGTGGCTTGGGTGTCCTGAATAAAAAGAACTCTGATCCTCAATTAGCTGAGCACAAAGTTGTAACTTGTAGGGTTGTTTAGGGAGATGAATGTATGTCCAATGTAGTGATGCCAGGGTTTAGGTTGTTCTCTAAATGTACTACTGTCACTGTTAATACTAAGACTGGCATGACTCTAAGGAATCCTAGGTAGCTCAAAAGTAAAAGCTAGAAGCATGTACTGAGTCTGGGGTAAAGCTAGGTAGAATTTGAAAGGCCTGTGCTATGGATCTGTCTGCGAGTTGTTTAGTGACAGTGGTTGGACGTGCTTCTCCTATTCCTAGCTGGCGGAATAGTGATAGGGGCATGAGGTTTATGCTGGCTCCCAGGTCACAAAGAGCTCTGCCCACGTGCTTGCCTCCTAGTTCTACAGGTAAGGTGAAGGAACCAGGATCCTTCTCCTTCTTGGGTAGCTTGTTCTGGAGTATGGCACTGCACTCCTCAGTGAGATTTACTGTTTCAAACTCACCAATTATTTTCTTGTTAGTGATAATATCCTTCAAAAACTTAGCATAGGAAGGCATAGACTGTAAAACTTCTACAAAAGGAATATTCACATGCACTTGTTTAAGAATTTCTAAAAATTTGTTAAAGTGCACTTCCTGTTCTTGTTTTTTCTTTAGCCTTCGAGGAAATGGAGGTGGTGGCACATATGCAGGCACTTCAGGTCGCCTCAAGATAGGTGGAGGCCTTGGGATTTCTTCTATCTCTTCTATGATCGGCTCCAGCCTTGCCCCTGATGTGCATGGTGATGGTTGACCTTGGTTTGGCAGAGACTCCAGTGGAGCAATAGACTCATTGTTCTCTACTCTCTTTGGTGTTTCTTTAGTGTTGCTCACCAATGGTCTCCCACTCCTAAGTTCAATTGCTTGAACTTGTTCCTTACCATCTCTCCTTGGCACCTCAGTGTCAGCAGGAAGTCTACCTTGGGGCCTATTTTTTAGTTCATTGGCTAGTTGCCCTATTTGGTTCTCTAGGCTCCTAAGGGTAGCTTGCTGGCTCTGTAGAGTGGCGTCATTCTTGGCTATGTATTCCTTGAGTAGGTTTTCTACAGAGGATCCTACAGATTGGTTGTATGGTTTTTGATACATGGATTGGTTATGTTGGGGAGTGAAACCAGGTGTTCCACTCGGTCTTGGCTGGTTAGGAGCTTGGTTAGCATTCTGTTGGCCACCCCATGAAAGGTTTGGGTGGTTCCTCCAACCAGGATTGTAAGTGTTGGAATAGGGGTTGTTCCTAGGCTGCTGTTGGCTTCCAACATAGCAGACTGAGGCTGGATTCCCAGGGCAGTATTCATACAGGTGCCCTTCCCCACAGAATCCACAGATAAGTGTCTCACCTTGACTTGGTTGGGTGCCCATTGACATGGCTGTGGCGGTGTTGACACTAGTTTGGAGATTGGCTTGAGCCATTTGCTTGACTAGGTTGGTCAGGGCGCTTATTTGGCTACTCATGGCATTGAGTGCGTCCTTGTCTTGAGCTCTAGTTGGCTCGACTGGATCATCGGACCACCTACAGTGAGATGCTGAGATCTTCTCCAGGATCTCATAGGCTTCGTTATAACTCTTGGACAGCATGGAACCTCCAGCAGATGAATTTAGCACTTGTCTGGTGTTGGGGTTGCATCCTTTGAAAAAGACCTCTATTTGGATACACCATGGGATGCCATGGTGTGGACATTTAAGAAGAAGGTCCTTGAACCTTGTCCAAGCTTCGTGAAGAGACTCATTCTCAGCTTGTTTGAACTTGATTATGTCATCACGAAAGGTAGAATTCCTATCAGGTGGGAAATATTTGACTAGGAATTTCTCCGCCAAGTCTGTCCAATTGAGGACTGATCCAGAGGGTAATGAGTTTAACCACGTCTTCGCTTTGTCCCTCAAAGAGTAAGGGAAGAGGTAGAGCCTCAAGGCTTCTTGGGAAACTCCAGGGATGATGAATGTATCACTGACTCCTAGGAAGTTTCTAAGATGGTTGTGGGGGTCCTCATTTTCCACTCCAAAGAATTGTCCCACAGTGGACAACATTTGGAACATTACTGGCTTTAACTCGAATGAGTTGGCAGTAATTTCAGGGCGGATTATGTTGGGGTTCAGCTCCCCAGGCATAGGTACTAGGTATGAGAGAATGGCACTATCCTTATCATTCGCTATTTCGATGGGATTGCGAGTGACAGGCACCGGATTTGGAACTAATCTATCCATTTCTTCTTGAGAGGATTGCGGAGGAATTGCGGTTTCAGCAATTATTTGAGGTAAAGGGGGTTGTTTAAAGAGACGTTTCTTGGCTCTATTTCTGGCCCTAAGTAATCTCTCAGGCTCAGGGTTGAACTCTAGATCACTACTTGAAGGCTCATTCATAAACTAACCCAAATAGTACCTGCAAAAGAAATGAAAATAGATCAGCTCTAATAGATAATAAACTTGGTGTTTTAAACTTAACAAACTTCGTTTTCACTAAACTAAATCCCCGGCAGCGGCGCCAAAAACTTGTTGCGTGCTCAATGTGTAAAATAAATAAGCAATAAGAGAGAGAGAGCACTCAGAACATGCAAGCATACATGATCTTATAGCAAGTAGTAAGTATTTTTTCATTCGTTTTCCCACAGAGATTTATTATTAGCTACTCGTGAAGTGTATTGCTAAGTAAGAATGGGTGGATTTGAAGGGGTAGATTTGGTTTTAAAATTCCTATTTACTACTGAATATATAAAGAATAGCAACATAAACAAGTGCAAGTCAATGGTAAACTCAAATGTAAAGAGAAGAGATTAATAAACGAAGAGGAAAATAGCTAAACAAAATTTTTTAACTTAGTAGAATTGCGAGAACAGCAATTTTACCGCAATGTTACTAACAGCGAAAGTGTGTAAAATGGAGAAACAAGGGCTACTAACGACTCCTCTATAGGCATTTTCACACGATTCTCAAGCATTGGATCAACTCACTATGCATCAAACTAACTCATTCTCATGTATCTTCCGATTTCATGCATTAGATTCTTTAGTTTACTCATGTCCAAGTAAGGTCTTAAGCATCTTGTTAAAGCAGAAAGTTATGGTTTGTACTAGGAAAACGCCTATTCCTAGGTCGTTTTCTGGCTACCTTGAGAGGCTAGCATGAGTGTATGACTCTGAACTCTTACTCCTTCCAGAGGTTAGGAGTTCTATGGACAAAATGGATGGCCAATCGAAATTGCCCGTGGGATGAAGCTTACATACAATCAATGCATTCGAGAGCTATCCTACATGCTTGGTTCACGTTTTTTAGCCTATAGTATTGTCATTAGCATGCCCCTATATGACTTAGCTACTCATGGATATAGAGAGAACAGAAATATTAGATAAAATAGGCATGCTTAGAAGAAGAATAAACTTAAAACAGCAAGGCAAAACGGTAAACAGCAAAGACAAGAAACTGTGGAATAATGAATTGTGCTTTCGATTAATCGATTGTTTGAATGAACAAAGGGAAACTTAAAGTGAATAACATAAAGACAGAAAGCAACGAAATGAAATGGACTAACTAAAGGAAAAGAAATAACACAAAACAGTGCTGGAAATGAAAAGAAAAGACAGAAAGCAATAAAATGAGCTTGATCGCCTCGTCGCAAACGCCTCGGCTGAAGGGAGAGAAAGGTAAGCCTTGCTTGGATGAATCCAATCAGGAGAGAAGATGAATCTTCTCTCCTTCCTATCAGATTGTCGAGTCCAACAGCTGAACCTCTCAAACCAACAGACGGAGAAGAAAATGAATGGGGAAGACTGCGCTGCAAAGAGACTTCTACGCTTTCGGATGATGATCAAACCCTCTACTTTGACCCCCTTTTATAGTAATCTGCAGGTGCGTTTGGGCCAAGGAGAACCATCCATCCTCAACGTCGTACTTCAAAATGGATGGAGGAGAAAGAACGAATCCCTGAAATAACGGAATATAACAGAAAAAGATCAGTCAACTTACGGATTTCACTTAAAACATTGCTGTTTTAGCAATGTTTCCGCAATGCTGCCGCAATGAACATTTTTCATTCTTTTAACTTCGTTTTCTATTCCTTTTCTCTGCTTTTGCATACAAGTCCTAATTTAGCTTCCCTCTTCTAATTCTCATATATAAGCATAGATTCAAGCTAAATCCTATCAAAAACACCTAAGAGTGTACATCTTTCTATGGAAAACAAGTCCTAAAAAGGTCACTTTTGGAGACGTAACAATAGCTGGTAGAGCCTACTACTGTTTTCTAGATGGTTATTCAGGATATAACCAAATCACTATAGACCCCAAGGACCAAGAGAAGACTACCTTCACTTGCCCTTTTGGAACATTTGCCTTTCGCAGAATGCCTTTTGACTTATGCAATGCACCGGCAACATTCCAAAGGTGCATGTTGGCAATCTTCTATGACTTAGATGAATCCATGATAGAGATATTTATGGATGACTTCTCAGTCTTTGGTGATTCATTTACAAACTGTTTAGAGAACTTAGGACAAGTCCTGGCTAGGTGTGAGGAGACCAACCTAGTTCTTAATTGGGAAAAGTGCCACTTCATGGTGGAAGAAGGGATAGTCCTAGGTCATAGAGTGTCTAGAGCAGGAGTGGAGGTCGATAGGGCCAAAATTGAAATCATAGAGAAGTTGGTGGAACCTCAAAATGTAAAAGCCATTAGAAGTTTCTTAGGACACGCTGGTTTCTATAGAAGGTTCATTAAGAACTTTTCCAAAATCTCCAAACCTTTGTGTGAGCTTCTAGAGCTGGATAAACCTTTCATCTTCTCTAAAGAATGTTTCTTAGCCTGGAAAGCCCTTAAGGAAGCACTAGTCAAAGCTCCTATTATAGTAGGGCCAAATTGGGACCTTCCCTTTGAGATGTTATGTGATGCTAGTGACTATGCTGTAGGGGTTATGCTAGGACAAAAGATTGACAAGCTAACACACCCTGTATACTATGCTAGTAAGACACTTAATGAGGCACAATGTAATTACACAACCACTGAGAAGGAGTTGCTAGCTGTAGTGTTTGCCTGTGAGAAATTTAGGAATTACATTGTAGGCACTAGGACAATCGTGTACGGTGACCATTCTGCCTTAAAGTACCTCATGAGGAAGGCTGATGCTAAGCCTAGGTTGATTAGATGGGTGTTGTTGCTGCAGGAATTTGATCTGGACATTAGAGATAAGAAAGGATGTGAAAATGCGGTTGCGGATCATCTTTCCAGATTGCAACATAATTGCGATAACATTGCGGAAACCGCAATTTCTGATGCCTTTATCGATGAGCATGTCTTTGTATTAGCACATCGTGATAACGATGAGGAACCTTGGTTTGCTGACATTGCTAACTTCCTTGCCTCGCAGGTACTACCAACTTTCAAGGGAGGACAAGAAAAGAAGAGGTTCCTACATGAAGCTAGGAAGTTCATATGGGATGATCCTACACTTTACAAGACATGTGCAGATGGTTTGCTGAGGAAGTGTGTGTCAGCTGCTGAGGCGAAGTCTGTGCTGCAACACTGCCATACAGCCCCCTATGGTGGACATTTTGGTGGCCAAAGGACAACTGCAAAGGTGTTCCAAAGTGGCTACTATTGGCCCACGATCTTCAAGGATGCCCACGAATACGCCCACAGTTGTGATGAATGCCAGAGAACAGGTAACCTTAGTCGAAAGGATGAGATGCCTCTCACTTACATCTTAGAGTTGGAGCTCTTTGATGTGTGGGGCATTGGCTTCATGGGGCCATTTCCCCCATCATCAGGTAACCTTTACATACTTGTAGCTGTAGACTATGTATCTAAATGGGTAGAAGCCATAGCATGTCCAAATAATGATGCCAAAACAGTCATTAAGTTCCTTCATAGACATATTTTTACTACGTTTGGAACACCTCGTGCTATAATTAGTGATGAAGGGACACATTTCATTAATAGAGCTATGGAGAGAGTGTTGGCTAAATACAATGTTAGACATAGAGTAGCCACCCCTTATCACCCACATTCGAATGGCCAAGCTGAAATATCCAATAGGGAGATTAAAAACATACTCGAAAAAGTGGTCAAACCCAATAGAAAAGATTGGTCGTTTAAACTCGAGGATGCACTTTGGGCATATAGAACTGCATATAAGACACCCCTAGGTATGTCTCCTTATAGACTTGTGTATGGCAAAGCATGTCACTTACCATTCGAATTAGAAATTAAAGCATTTTGGGCCTTGAAAGAACTGAATTTTTGCGTGACCGATGCGGGAACATTGCGGTCTCTGCAATTACATGAGCTTGATGAGCTTAGACATATGTCCTATGAAAATGCTAAAATGTATAAGGAAAAGACTAAGATTTGGCATGATAGTAGACTTAGGATTAAGGACTTTAAGAAAGGCCAACTTGTCTTGTTATTTAACTCACGTTTGAGATTATTTCCAGGCAAGCGTAAGTCCAGATGGTCAGGTCCTTTTGTGATAACTAACGTGTTTGTTCATGGTGCAATCGAGATTAGGAACCTGCAGCAAGGGCAACCGTTCATGGTTAATGGTGCACGATTGAAGCATTACTATGAGGAAGGAGATGTGAAGACTCTCTCGGCCTTCCTCTTGACTGAAACGTGAAAATAAGAACGAGAGAGGACGAGTGATCACTGTGCTCGTCCACGCGAGGCTATGCCTTAGTTTATTTTTTGCTATTTTTTCGGTTACGATTTGTGTATGTTTTAGTATGATTTTAATTACGAATTTGATGTTGATTTTACTTCTTTTAATAGGGAATCGATAGAGGGAATCAAGGAGATGAAATCAAGATAAAAAAATCGAGGGAGATATTGGGCCAAATCAAAGATTCAGTTGAGAGAAGATTGGCATTTAAATTTAGGAAAATCTCCAAACGGCCATTTAATTGCGGTAGATTTGCGAAATCCGCAACAGAAATAGCCGTTGGGATTTCCATCATTACTTATAGCCGTTAGAAGCGCTCTGATCCGTACGTCTCCTTCATTTTCTGATCTCCAAGAAAACTCTCTCCTTCTTCCTCTGCAATCCCTCTTTCCAGATTCTTACGACTTCACCATGGTGCTAACGAGAGCTGAGAGATCTGCATCCAAGAAGAAGGCTGACGACGCTGAGATCGCTGCGAGAGAAGCACTTTTAGCCTTGGCAGACGCTGAGGCCGCGCGAACTGAACGCCTTCCCAAGCTTCCTGTTCGCAAGAAGAAGTGGAAGGTAGTGACAGAGATTCCTGCTGGACCATCTGAACCAGCAGGAACGCCCAAGAAGAGGAAGTGGAGTATGGCTGTGGCTGACGCAGCAATCAAGAAGAAGACTCCCTCTGTGGAGAGTCGAGAGAGTGGTCGTCCATCCTACGAGACGGCCAGGCAAAGCCATTCGCCATCTCCACCGGCGCGAAGCCCTGAACCGTCACCGTCGTCACAGAGCCCTGAAAAGACTCCACCACCGCAGAGCCCTGAAGCCTCACCCATCTCCCAAACGCCTGAACCTGAAATCCCAGAGGAAGAGCATCAAGAATCGGCGCTGGGCGGTGAAGAGGCTGAAGAAGAAGAGGTCTTCTCTCCTTTGAGGGAAGTGTTACGTCTCCAAAAGTGACCTTTTTAGGACTTAATTATCTTAGAAAGATGTTCACTCTTAGGTGTTTTCGATAGCATTTAGCCTAAACCTATGCTTAAATATGAGAATTAGAAGGAGGTAGCTAAATTAGGACTTAAGTACAATAGGAAAGAAAAGGGTTGAAAACCGAAGGAAAAGAATGAAAAACAAGCATTGCGGAAACATTGCGGAGACCGCAATGTTTCAAGTGAAAACCGTAAGTTGACTGATCTTTTTCTGTTAATTTCCGTTATTTCAGGGATTCGTTCTTTCTCCTCCATCCATTCTGAAGTACGACGTTGAAGATTGATGGTTCTCCTTGGCCCAAATGCACCTGCAGATTGCTATAAAAGGGGGTCAAAGTCGAGGGTTCAATCATCATCCGAAAGCGTAGAAGTCTTCTCGCAGCTCCAACTTTTCTCCTGTCGTTCTTCTCTGTCTGTTGGTGTGAGAGTCTCAGCTGTTGGAATCGACAATCTGATAGGAAGGAGAGAAGATTCATCTTCTCTCCCGATTGGATTCATCCAAGCAAAGCTATTCTTTCATCCCCTTCAACCGAGGCATCTGCAACTAGGCGTTCACGCTCGTTTTTATGCTTTCTGTCTTTATTTCCATTTTCCAGCTTTAGTTTGTTGTTGTTTCCTTTCTTGTAACTAGACCAGTCCATTTCGTTGAGTTCTGTCTTTCTGTTATGCACTCTAAATTCCTCTTCTAGCCCAATCAAACAATCAAGTAATCAAAGCATAGTTATTATTTCACAAGTTTTCCATCTTTTGCTGCTACGGTCTTTCCTTACTGTTTTAAGTATATTTCTCTTCTAAGCATGTTTCCTTCATCTCTCATTTCTGTTTATCCCATATCCATGAGTAACTAAGTCACATAGGGGCATGCTAATGACAATACTATAGGCTAAAAAACGTGAACCAAGCATGTAGGATAGCTCTCGAAGCATTGATTGTATGTAAGCTTCATCCCACGGGCAATTTCGATTGGCCATCCATTTTGTCCAAAGAACTCCTAACCTCTGGAAGGAGTAAGAGTTCAGAGTCATACACTCATGCTAGCCTTTCAAGGTAGCCAGAAAACGACCTAGGAATAGGCGTTTTCCTAGTACAAACCATAACTTTCTGCTTTAACAAGATGCTTAAGACCTTACTTGGATATGAGTAAACTAAAGAATCTAATGCATGGAATCGGACGATACATGAGATTGAGTGAGTTTGATGCATAGAGAGTTGATCCAACGCTTGAGAATCGTGAGAAAGAGCCTATAGAGGAGTCGTTAGTAGCCCTTGTTTCTCCATTTCACACACTTTCGCTGTTGTTAAAATTGCGGTAGAATTGCTGTTTCCGCAATTCTGCTTAAGTTACAATTCTGTCTAGCTGTTTTTGTCTTCATTTATTAATCTCGTTTCTTTTCATTTGAGTTTAGCTTTGACTTGCACTTGTTTATGTTGCTACCCTCTACGTATTCAGTAGGAAATAGACAATTTAAAACCAATTTGACCCCATCAAATCCACCCATTCTTTCTTAACTTTACACTTCTCTAGTAACTTATAATAAATCTCTGTGGGAAAACGAATGAAAAATACTTACTACTTGCTATAGGACCATGTATGCTTGCATGTTCTGAGTGCTCTCTCTATCTTATTGCTTACTTATTTTAACACATTGAGCACGCAACAGGAAGTCAGCCCCGACAGCCCTGCAGAGAGGGATGATTTAATGGACGAGACGTTGGGGGATTGCCTCCAACAGATCACCACCAAGGCGAGACTGAGAAAGAAAGCTGATAACTCCATTTTGGAGCTATTAAATACTTCCTAATTATAGCTAAAGTCCGCTTTCAATTGATTAAATATATCTCTTTTGTAGGAGAAAAGCGACAAAGAGCTCGTGCGTCCGTTGGGCATGTTCGAGAGCTTAAAGTAGAGTTTTAGCGCCCCGGGAATGCATCGGGAAGAGGGGAATTTGTTCCGTGAAGAAACGGGCCAAAACAGCCTTGGAGAGGCAAAACTTCAGCCCCAAACCCGAGAGCCAGCGTCGAGCTATAGCGTCGAGACGCTGGCTCGACGCTGGAAAAACCCGAGAGCAAGCGTCGAGTGATAGCGTCGAGACGCTAGCTCGACGCTGCCCTGGCGTCGAGACCCTGCTTGGCGTCGAGACGCTCCGGAGGAGGCGCGCGCAGGAAATTTATCGGGGCAGCGTCGCGACGCTGGCCTTGCACCGCGACGCCATCGCAAGCGCGCGCGGAAAACTTAGGGCACAGCGTCGAGACGCTGGCCTAGCGTCTCGACGCTACGACGATTACAGCAGCTAAAAGACGATTTTCTGCACATTTTTTTGGGATCTTCATCTTCTTCATCTCTCTACGGTTTTGGACGATTTTAGTCTTTTCCTTCCCCATTTTCTCTCTATTTTCCGTGGAGCTCCGCCATTGTTGGCATGCTTGTGAGCTCCACCACCATTGTAATAAGTAGATGAATCCTTCCATGGGCGTTGTTGGAGCGGGATTGACAAACCGCGCCATGAGCGGCTAAGGTAAGGGTGAACGGTTTGGGAATGTTTTAGGATGATTTTTGTTAGACGTTTTTGACTTTGATAATCTGATTTTGATGCATATTGGTTCTGTTTATTAGCATCTATTTACCTTGCTTAATCCTACGCGCATGTTAAAATACGACGATTGACACTCGGGTAGTTTAGCATGTTGTGTATGTTAAAGAGTAGCGATGCCGTGCCTCTCACTGCTCGACTAAGTAACACAGGTAGATAGAACTAAATTGAAGTATCGGGTCGGGTAAGATAATTGTTGATTGCATACGGCGTTTGCGGGCAATCTACTAGCAATTAGAATTCACGCTCGAATGTTCGTCGCGGTTAGCTAGTGACTGTCTAAATTCATCTTAGGACTGATCATCTTAATGTGAGCTTAGATAACGTGTAATTAGAACTGTGTGGTCTAATTAAAATCCATGGAGTCGGCTACTTTGGGGCTTCTCTGGTAGTCGTCCGCGTGCTCAATAAACTATATTCCATGTTATTAGCGTTAAATGATAAGTCGAATTTGTCTAATAATTGATCCCTAGACTCCCAAACCGTGCACACGTTCTCTTCTTATTATTTCTTTCTTCTGTTAGCTTTCATCATTATTTCTCTTGCATGATTAAAACCCCCCGTTACCAATTAATCAATTAAATCCCAATTTCACTAGTAAATTCAATCTTCCTATTCCTTGGATCGACCCTGTTACCACTGGCTGCAAAGCCTTGGTCATAGGCTTTATAAATCGTATTTTGGCAAGCCTCGACAGCTTGAGATTAAGTGGATATTCAAAAATCCGCCCACCGAAATTGGCGCCGCTGCCGAGGAATAGGCAATTGATTGAATTTATGATTGAAGTTTGAATTTGATTTATTGATGGTAGACTGAAATTTTTTTCTGTTTGTATATTGTATGTTTAGATTTTTGTTTGTGTATGACCCGTTCCTCTGAGGGTAGTTTGCAGTTTATCCCTGAGATTGACAGAGAGGAGCGGCGGTTACGTAGAGAAGCCCGGGAGGGGCAAGGAACGTTTGAAAGAGAGGAAGGCAATCCCTTCTTATTTGACGAGATGGCGCAAGGTGATGCGCCACGGACGCTTAAGCAACTGGCAGCGCCAGACCTGAACCTGCAGCCTTTGTGCATTAACTACCCCGTGGTAGCAGGTAACTTCGAGTTAAAATCTGGTTTAATTCACCAGTTACCTTCTTTCCATGGCAATGCAGGTGAGGATGCGAACAAACACCTGATGGAATTCCATTGCGTCTGCGCGGGGATGAAGCCCACAGGAGTCACGGAGGAGCAACTGAATATGAGGGCATTCCCCTTTACGCTCAAGGATAAGGCCAAAAATTGGCTGTACTATTTGCCCTCCGGATCCATCACCACGTGGCAAGATATGAAGCGGGTATTCTTGGAGAAATACTTCCCCGCATCTGTTGCGTGCTCAATGTGTTGAAATAATTAGGCAATAAAAGAGATAGAGCACTCAGAACATGCAAGCATACATGATCTTATAGCAAGTAGTAAGTATATTTCATTCGTTTTCCCACAGAGATTTATTTTTAGCTATTCGCGAAGTGTTTTGTTAAGAAAGAAGGGGTGGATTTGATGGGGTAAAATTGGTTTTTAATTATCTAATTTTTGCTGAATGTGTAAAGGGTAGTAACATCAACGAGAACAAGTGAAAACTAAGCTCAAATGAAAAGAAACGAAATTAATAAATGAAGGCAAAGACAGCTAAACAGAATTTTAACTTAAGCAGAATTGCGGAGACAGCAATTCTACCGCAATTAAATAACAGCGAAAGTGTGTAAATGGGTGAATTAAGGGCTACTAATGACTATCCTATAGGCATTTTTATACGATTCTCAAACACTGGATCTACTCACTATGCATCAAACTATCTCAATCTCATGTATCGTCCGATTCCATGCATTAGATTCTTCAGTTTACTCAACTCAAAGTAAGGTCTTAAGCATCTTGTTAAAGCAGAAAGATATGGTTTGTACTAGGGAAACGCCTATTCCTAGGTCGTTTCCTGGTTACCTTGAAAGGCTAGCATGATGGTATGACTCTGAACTCTTACTCCTTCCAGAGGTTAGGAGTTCTTTGGACAAAATGGATGGCCAATCGAAATTTCCCGTGGAATGAAGCTTACATACAATCAATGCTTCGAGAGCTATCCTACATGCTTGATTCACGTTTTTTAGCCTATAGTGTTGTCATTAGCATGCCCCTAAGTGACTTAGTTACTCATGGATATAAGGAGAACAGAACTAAAGGATAAGATAGTCATGCTTAGAAGGAAAATGTGCTTAAAACAGCAAGGGAAAACAGTAGAAGGCAAAGGCGAGAGACTGTGAAATACCGAACTTTATGTTTGATTAATTGATTGTTTGAATGAACATAAGAGATACTTAAAGTAAAGAACAGGAAGACAGAACACAACGAAATGAACTAAATTAGCCACAAGAACAGAAACAACACAAGACAGAGTTGGAAAATGGAAATGAAGAACATAAAACAGTAAAGCAAGCTTGAATGTCTCGTTGCAGCCGCCTCGAATGAAGGATGAGAAAAGTCAGCCTTGCTTGGATGAATCCAATCGGGAGAGAAGAAGAATCTCCTCTCCTTCCTATTAGATTATTGATTCCAACAGCTGAGCTTCGCAAACCAGCAGACGGCAAAGAAAAACAGGAGAAAAGATGGATTGCGAGAAGACTTCTACGCTTTCGGATGATGCTTGAACCCTCGACTTTGACCCCTATTTATAGTAATCTGCAGGTGCACTTGGGCCAAGGAGAACCATCAATCTTCAACGTCGTACTTCAGAATGGATGGAGGAGAAAGAACGAATCCCTGAAATAACGGAAATTAACAGAAAAAGATCAGTCAACTTACGGTTTTCACTTGAAACATTGCGAGAACCGCAATGTTTCCGCAATGCTTTCGCAACGCTTGTTTTTCATTCTTTTCCTTCGGTTTTCAACCCTTTTCTTTCCTATTGTACATAAGTCCTAATTTAGCTACCTTCTTCTAATTCTCATATTTAAGCATAGGTTTAGGCTAAATGCTATCAAAAACACCTAAGAGTGAACATCTTTCTAAGCTAATTAAGCCCTAAAAAGGTCACTTTTGGAGACGTAACACACCCCCAAACTTAAGGTTTTGCTTGTCCTCAAGCAATCTAAGGACTTTCCTAGGCTGCTGTTTCTTCTTCTTTAACCACTTACTAACTCCCCTATATCCCTATCTATAGCACTGCTGTCCTGTGACACACTTGTAAGCTTAAAACTACCCTCTTATCTAGCTTCTTCTGACTTCGCCTGCCTAACACTCCTTCTGTTTTCATTAACTCCCTACAACTGATCTATTTGCTTTTGTCATATCATGCCACTATCCCTAAGGTTTCAAATTCTGCCTAGCTTTACCTCAGACTCAGTACATGCTTCTAGCTTTATTTTTAATGTGTCTAGGATTCCTTAGAGTCATGCCAGTCTTAGTATTAACGGTGACAGTAGTACTTTTAGAGAACAACCTAAACCCTGGCATCACTACATTGGATAAACACTCATCTCCCTAAACAACCCTACAAGTTACAACTTTGTGCCTAGCTAATTTGAGGATCAGAGTTCTTTTTAAATAGGACATCTAAGCCACAAAGTTGCAACTCCTAGGTATACATTCTTCTTCCCTGCTTCTTCTTTTTCTTCTTTCTTAGGTGGAGCCTTTCCTTTGGTTGCCTTTTGATGCAATGCCACTTGTGGGTTACACACTTGGCACTGATTACTCAGCAACCTGAGAGAGACTCCCTTCTTTATTCTATTCTTCATTTTTTTTTTTTTTCAGTTCAGTTTTTTTTTTTTTTTTGTAAAGGCGAAGAAGAATGCTTATGTTTCTAAGGGAGAGAGGAATGTTCCTAGGCCTAGGGTGGCTGCCCCCAAACTTAAACTACTCATTGTCCCCAATGAGTGTCTGAGGTGGCACACCCCCAAACTTGTCCTAGAAGCATCTAGTCTAAGGTAAAACAAAGAGAATCTAAAAGACCTAGGCATAGACAGAACATTCTAAAAGAAAATATCACAGCAGCAGGAATTTGAAAAAAAAACAGACAGGCAAGGACATACAGCTATGCATGCTGAGCTATTTAGAGGTTAATTTAAACTATCAAAGGGTGTCCTATGACACTCATCCAGCATGCATTTAGATAAGCTATATAAGGTAGTCATGATAGCAGCAAAAGATAGAATTTAAACAGATCACAGCCTAGCTAAGCAGACAGTCCAAAACATGCTTTCAGTCATAAAAATTGCGGGTACCGCAATTATTTCGCAATCAGATCAGGGCAGATATAACAGTGATTAAGGCCCCTAAACATGCTTTTTCCAGTCATTCAAGCTCTCTAAAAATAAAACTAAACTAACCTACCTAATCAGCTAACAACAGGCTATACTAAGCAAATTTTAAAAACATAAAACTAAGCATCTAAAACATATCAAAATTGTACTAAAAACAGCATAATTCACATGGTTTATCAGAAAGCAGATTTTTTTTTTTATCTAATCTAAGGGAACAGCAATACTCCCTTCAGTGCAATTCAAACCAGCACTCAAATGTCTTCATCCTCATCAGGTTGTCGTGGTCGTGGCGGCACCCATGGAGTCAGGAGGTTTGTGGGGAAGTCAGGGAAGATGCACCCAAGTTGGTCTGCAACCTCCTTGTCCCGTGCCTGCGCGTAAGTGGCCCATTGAGCCATCCTCCTCTGCATATCCATCAGGCATGCCATGGATAGTGACTGATCAGCAGCCAGCCTATCCAGTTCGAACTCCATATTCCCCTTCCTCTTCAGCCCCAAGCTAGCAGGCAGCTCCAAGTGGCCTGTGTAAGCCATCTGCTGCTCCATTCGCTCAATAGGGACTCCTGCAAGCAAACATAGTTTGGTTATGGTGTTAGGGAAAAACAATGGTCCCTTACCTTTTTTGGCGCACTCAGCAATGGCGGCTGACATGATTTCACCCACGTTGACCGTGAGACCTCGCATGATGGCATAGACCAGCAGCGACCTGCTCTGGTTGATGGTCGTCTCATGGGTCACAGGGGACAACTTCCTCCTTACAAAGGCAAACCATACAGCTGCCTTTGCGTGATACAGTCCACGCTGCTTCAGGCTGGCCAATGGTTCGAATGGCCTCCTCCAGCACTGCCTCAGTAGGCTCTTCAACGATCCTCGCATAGTCAGTATGTCTTTGGCCCTTGAGGCCATAAGCTTCGTTGATGGCTTTTGCTGAGTAGTCCACCTCTACTCCCCTAACCACAGAAAGCCCCTCCTCAGAATTTCGCAGGTTGGCGTAGAAGTCGTATACCATACTCGTGTAAGCTGGATTGGGTGGCCTGCACAACTCTTCCCAGCTGTGATTTATAATTCCTGCGCGCAAGAACTGCGGCAGGTCAGCAGGTCTGTCGAGGAAGCCCTTCTCGTGCAGCAACTCCCTCTTCCTCAGCTCAACGCCCCTGGACTCAGCGTCAGAGGACACATACCTCACTGACTGAGGCTCATCTTCAGGGTAGAGCTTGGCCTTCCCTTTGTCTGCTGGCTTGGCTGACTCTGCAGCCTCAACCTTGAGTCTTTTGAGCGATGGCTCAGTGCTCTCTTTTTCTAACGAAGGCGCCTTCTTGGCCTTCTTCTTCTTCAGCTTCTTGGATCGCTTGGCCGTGAGAATCTTGGCCTTCTTCTTCTTGAGCTTCGCCTCGATGGCGATCTGCTGAAAGCACGCCCCCAACGTCTCTTCCATGGAATCATCCTGCTGCGACAGACTCATTGGGCTAACTTCTCTCACAGGAGAGAAAACCTCCTCTTCCTCACCTTCCCCACTGCCCTGCGTTGATTCTTGGTACTCCCCATATGGGAATTCAGGGTCAGGCCGTGGGGAAGTGTGCGACGGCGTGGTTGTTTGCTCTGCTGTAGGTGTCTGTGCAGAACTCTGTGGTGAAGACGGCTGCTCAGGGCTCTGCGCTGGCGGTGATGGGGAAGAGCTGTGCGCTGGTGGTGCAGGTGGCGAGGCACTCCTCTTGGCTGAATCGTGGGACACACGATCAGTTTCTTGACTCTCCACAGAGGGAGTCTTTTCTTTGCTCGGTTCAGCGGCCACCGCTAAACTCCACCTACGCTTCTTGGGTGTGCCTGCTGGTTCAGAGGGTCCAGCAGGTATCTCAGAGACAACCTTCCACTTCTTCTTGCGAATCGGAAGCTTGGGTAAGCGTTCAGTTCGCGCAGCGTCAGCCTCTGCCAAGGCAAGCAGTGCGTCTCTCGCAGCCGTTTCAGCGTCGTCAGCCCTCTTCTTGGCTGCAGATCTTTCAGCCCTTGTGAACACCATTGTTGAGTCTTGGAGATTTGGAGAGAAGAATCAAAGATGAAAAGAATCGCAGTTTTCTTGGAATTCAGAGAGTGGGAGAATCGTACAGATCGAGCGTCTTCTAACGGATATAAAGGAAACGGATAAATCCCAACGGCTATATTTTGCGGATCCTGCAAATCCAGCGCAATTTTAGGGATTTTTTTCATCTAAATGTCAATCTTTGCTCGTCCGTATCTTTTATTTGGCTCAATCTTTTCTTGATTTTTAAAGCTGGAACTACTCTCCTTGATTCCCTCTTTCGATTCCCTACAAAAAGAAATAAAAGCAACATCAAATTCGCAATTAAAATCATACAAACTTATACACAAATGATAACCGGAAAATCGCAAAAAAATAAACTAAGGCATGAGCCTTATGTCGACGAGCACAGCAATCACTCGTCCTCTCTCGTTCTCATTGTCACGCTTCAGTCAAGAGGAAGGCCGAGAGAGTCTTCACATCTCCTTCCTCATAGTAGTGCTTCAATCTTGCTCCATTAACCATGAATGGTTGGCCTTGCTGCAAGTTCTTTATCTCTATGGCACCATGAACAAACACATTAGTAATCACAAATGGACCTGACCACCTCGACTTAAGTTTCCCTGGAAATAGTTTCAACCGTGAGTTAAACAACAATACAAGCTGACCCTTCTTAAAGTCCTTAACTCTAAGTCTACTATCGTGCCAAATCTTGGTCTTCTCCTTATACATTTTGGCATTTTCATAAGACATTTGCCTAAGCTCATCAAGCTCATGTAATTGCAAAGACCGCAACGTTCTCGCATCAGTCACGCAATAATTCAACTCCTTTAGTGCCCAAAATGCCTTAATTTCTAACTCAAATGGAAGATGACAAGCTTTACCATATACAAGCCTGTAAGGAGACATACCTAGAGGTGTCTTATATGCTGTCCTATACGCCCAAAGTGCATCCTCAAGCTTAAAGGACCAGTCTTTCCTATTAGGTTTGACCACTTTTTCTAGGATGTTCTTAATCTCCCTATTCGAAATTTCAGCCTGTCCATTTGAGTGTGGGTGATAGGGAGTGGCTACTCTATGTCTAATGTTATACTTAGCCAACACTCTCTCCATAGCCTTATTAATGAAATGTGTCCCCTCATCACTAATGACAGCACGAGGTGTTCCAAACCTAGTAAAAATGTGCCTATGTAAGAATTTTATTACTGTTTTGGCATCATTATTGGGACATGCTATGGCCTCTACCCACTTGGATACGTAGTCTACTGCCACCAAAATGTAAAGGTTACCTGAGGATGGAGGGAATGGCCCCATGAAGTCAATGCCCCACACATCAAAGAGCTCCAACTCTAAGATGTAGGTGAGGGGCATCTCATCCTTTCGACTGAGGTTACCTGTTCTTTGGCATTCATCGCAGCTGTGGGCATAGTTGTGGGCATCCTTGAAGATCGTTGGCCAATAGTAGCCACTCTGAAATACCTTCGCAGCTGTTCTTTGGCCACCAAAGTGTCCACCATAAGGAGCTGTGTGACAGTGCTGCAGCACAGACTTCGCTTCAGCAGCTGAAACACACTTCCTTAGCAAGCCGTCAGCACAGGTTCTGTAAAGTGTGGGGTCATCCCAGAGGAATTTCCTTGCTTCATGAAGGAACCTCTTCTTCTCTTGTCCTCCCTTGAAAACTGGTAATACCTGTGATGCAAGGAAGTTAGCAATGTCAGCAAACCAAGGTTCCTCATCGTTATCACGATGAGTCAATACAAAGACATGTTCATCAATAAAAGCATCAGAAATTGCGGCCTCCGCAATTTTTTCGCAATTGTGCTGCAATCGAGACAGGTGATCCGCAACCACATTTTCACATCCCTTCTTGTCTCGAATGTCCAAATCAAATTCCTGCAGCAATAACACCCACCTAATCAACCTAGGCTTAGCATCAGCCTTCCTCATGAGGTACTTTAAGGCAGAATGGTCAGTGTACACAATTGTCCTAGTGCCTACAATATAGTTTCTAAATTTCTCACAAGCAAATACTACAGCAAGCATCTCTTTCTCAGTAGTTGTATAATTACATTGAGCCTCATTCAGGGTTTTACTAGCATAGTATACAGGGTGTGTTAGCTTGTCAATCTTCTGTCCTAACATAACCCCTACAGCATAGTCACTAGCATCACATAACATCTCAAATGGGAGATCCCAATCTGGCCCTACTATAACAGGTGCTGTGACTAGTGCTTTCTTAAGGGTTGTCCAAGCTACTACACATTCCTTAGAGAAGATGAATGGCCTATTTATTTCTAGAAGCTCACACAGAGGCTTGGCTATCTTGGAAAAGTCCTTAATGAACCTTCTGTAGAAACCAGCATGCCCTAAGAAACTCCTAATGGCCTTGACATTCTGAGGCTCTACCAACTTCTCTATGATTTCTATCTTTGCCCTGTCAACTTCTACACCTGCCCTTGACACTCTATGACCTAAGACAATCCCCTCATCTACCATGAAGTGACACTTTTCCCAATTAAGGACTAAGTTAGTCTCTTCACATCTCGCCAGGACTTGTCCTAAATTATCTAGACAGTTGGTAAAGGAGTCCCCAAAGACTGAGAAATCATCCATGAATATTTCTATCATGGACTCATCCAAATCAGAAAAGATTGCCAACATGCACCTTTGGAATGTTGTCGGTGCATTGCATAAGCCAAAAGGCATTCTGCGAAAGGCAAATGTTCCAAAAGGGCAAGTAAAGGTAGTCTTTTCTTGGTCTTTAGGGTCTATAGTGATCTGGTTATACCCTGAATAACCGTCTAGGAAACAGTAATAGGCTCTACCAGCTATTGTGTCTAACATTTGGTCAATGAATGGTAGAGGGAAGTGGTCTTTTTTAGTTTCTTTATTTAGTTTCCTATAATCCATGCAAACTCTCCATCCTGTGACAGTCCTAGTTGGAATCAGTTCATTGTTCTCATTGACTACCACAGTCATCCCACCCTTCTTAGGTACACACTGTATAGGGCTCACCCACTGACTACTAGCTATTGGAAAGATCACACCAGCATCTAACCATTTAATTATCTCTTTCTTAACTACCTCTTTCATAGAGGGATTCATCCTACGTTGGTGATCTACTCTAGGTGTGTGCTCTTCCTCTAGTATAATCTTATGCATGCAATAAGAAGGGCTAATGCCTCTAATATCAGCAATAGTCCATGCAATAGCCTTCCTATGTTGCTTAAGCAGTAATATCAGTTCAACCTCATGCTTTTCACTTAATTTAGAAGAAATGATAACAGGCAGAGTTTCATTACTCCCTAAATATGCATACTTGAGGTGAGTGGGGAGTGGCTTTAATTCTAATACAGGTGGATGCTCAATGGATGGCTTTAAAGGATTTAAGGCTCTATCAGTTAAGTCAATATTCATACAAACATGCTGAGGGTTATTTACAGATATGTCCATTATCTCAGCTATGTTTAAGTCAGTTAATTCTAATCCTACATATTCATTGGCATGCTTGGTTAATAATACATGCTCCAATTGGTCTTCCATTAAAGAGTCTACAACGTCCATGCTAGCACAGGATTCAAGGTCAGAGGGGTACCTTAAAGCTTTATACACACTAAATTTCACCTCTTCATCATGAACCCTCATAGTGAGCTCACCTTTTTGGACGTCTATCAGTGCCCTACCTGTGGCTAGAAATGGTCTGCCTAACAGGATGGGGACCTCCTCGTCTGCTTCATAATCCAGGATAATGAAATCTGCAAGGAAAATAAACTTGTCAACCTTTACTAAAATATCCTCAATCTTACCTTCTGGGTACGCAATGGATCTGTCTGCTAATTGTAAAGTGACAGTGGTTGGACGTGCTTCTCCTATTCCTAGCTAGCGGAATAGTGATAGGGGCATGAGGTTTATGCTGGCGCCCAGGTCACAAAGCGCTCTGCCCACGTGCTTGCCTCCAAGTTCTACAGGTAAGGTGAAGGAACCAGGATCCTTCTCCTTCTTGGGCAACTTGTTTTGGAGTATGGCACTGCACTCCTCAGTGAGGTTTACTGTTTCAAACTCACCAATTATTTTTTTGTTAGTAATAATATCTTTCAAAAACTTTACATAGGAAGGCATAGACTGTAAAACTTCTACAAAAGGAATGTTGACATGCACTTGCTTAAGAATTTCTAAGAATTTATTAAAATGCACTTCCTGTTCGTGCTTCTTCTTAAGCCTTCGAGGATATGGAGGTGGTGGCACATATGCAGGCACTTCAGGGCGCCTTAGGATAGGTGGAGGCCTTGGAATTTCTTCTATCTCCTCAATAATTGGCTCTAGCCTGGCTCCTGATGTGCTAGTTGGTGGTGGACCTTGGTTTGGCAGAGACTCCAGTGGAGCACTAGACTCAGTGTTCTCTACTCTCTTTGGTGTGTCCTTTGTGTTGCTCACCAAGGGTCTACCACTTCTAAGTTCAATTGCTTGAACTTGTTCTTTACCATCTCTCCTTGGCACCTCGGTGTCAGCAGGGAGTCTACCTTGGGGCCTACTCTTGAGTTCATTGGCCAATTGGCCTATTTGGTTCTCTAGGCTCCTAAGAGTAGCTTGCTGGCTTTGAAGAGTAGCATCATTCTTAGCTATGTATTCCTTGAGTAAGTTTTCTACAGAAGATCCTACAGGTTGGTTGTATGGTTTTTGATACATTGATTGGTTATGTTAAGGAGTGAAACCAGGTGTTCCACTCGGTCTAGGTTGGTTAGGATTTTGGTTAGTATTTTGTTGGCCACCCCATGACAGGTTTGGGTGGTTCCTCCAACCAGGGTTGTAAGTATTGGAATAGGGGTTGTTCCTAGGCTGCTGCTGGCTTCCAATGTAGCAGACTGAGGCTGGATTCCCAGGGCAGTATTCATACAAGTGCCCTTCCCCACAGAATCCACATATGAGTGTCTCACCTTGACTTGGTTGGGTGCCCATTGACATGGCGGTAGCGGTGTTGACACTTGTTTGGAGATTGGTTTGAGCCATTTGCTTGACTAGGTTGGTCAGGGCATTTATTTGGCTGCTCATTGCACTTAGAGCATCCTTGTCTTGAGCTCTAGTTGGCTCAACAGGATCATCTGACCACCTACAGTGAGATGCTGAGATCTTCTCCAAGATCTCATAGGCTTCGTTGTAACTCTTGGACAACATGGAGCCTCCAGCGGATGAATTTAAGACTTGCCTAGTGCTGGGGTTGCATCCTTTGAAAAAGACCTCAATTTGGATACACCATGGGATGCCATGATGTGGACATTTAAGAAGAAGATCTTTGAACCTTGTCCAAGCTTCGTGAAGAGATTCATTATCAGCTTGTTTGAATTTAACTATGTCATCACGAAAGGTAGAATTCCTATCAGGTGGGAAGTATTTGACTAGGAATTTCTCTGCTAAATCTGTCCAATTAAGGACGGATCCAGAGGGTAATGAGTTTAACCACGTTTTGGCTTTGTCCCTCAAAGAATAAGGGAACAAGTATAGCCTCAAGGCTTCTTGAGAAACTCCAGGAATGATGAAAGTATCACTGACTCCTAAGAAGTTCCTAAGATGGTTGTGGGGGTCCTCATTTTCCACTCCAAAGAATTGTCCCACAGTGGACAACATTTGGAACATCACTGGTTTTAACTCGAATGAGTTGGCAGTGATTTCAGGACGGATTATGCTGGGGTTCAGCTCCCCAGGCATAGGAACTAAATATGAAAGGATGGCACTATTTTTGTCATTCGCTATTTCGATGGGATTGCGAGTGACAGGTACCGGATTTGGAATTATTCCAGCCATTTCTTCTTGAGATTCTTGCGGAGGAATTGAGGTTCCTGCAATTACTTGAGGTATAGAGGGTTGGTTAAAAAGACGTTTCTTGGCTTTATTTCTGGCTCTAAATAGTCTCTCGGGCTCAGGATTGAACTCTAGATCACTACTTGAATGCTCACTCATAAACTAACCCAACTAGTACCTGCAAAAGAAATGAACCTAGATTAGTTCCAATTGACAATAAACTTGGTGTTTCAAACTTAACTAACTTCGTTTTCACTAAAATAACTCCCCGGCAGCGGCGCCAAAAACTTGTTGCGTGCTCAATGTGTTGAAATAATTAGGCAATAAAAGAGATAGAGCACTCAGAACATGCAAGCATACATGATCTTATAGCAAGTAGTAAGTATATTTCATTCGTTTTCCCACAGAGATTTATTTTTAGCTATTCGCGAAGTGTTTTGTTAAGAAAGAAGGGGTGGATTTGATGGGGTAAAATTGGTTTTTAATTATCTAATTTTTGCTGAATGTGTAAAGGGTAGTAACATCAACGAGAACAAGTGAAAACTAAGCTCAAATGAAAAGAAACGAAATTAATAAATGAAGGCAAAGACAGCTAAACAGAATTTTAACTTAAGCAGAATTGCGGAGACAGCAATTCTACCGCAATTAAATAACAGCGAAAGTGTGTAAATGGGTGAATTAAGGGCTACTAATGACTATTGATAGCTCCAAAATAGAGCTATCTTAATGTCCCTAATTCTAGCTAAAACCATGATATATATTGATTAAAATGCTTCCTTGTAGGTGATTTCATGGTGAAGAGCTCGGGAAGTCCATTGATGATTTTCGGGGCTAAAAAGGTCATTTAACATGTTTCGGGAAGTGTTCGGGTCAAAACGATAGGCCAAACGGAGCTCGGGAGCCAAAACGACCCAAAAGTGGGCTAAGAGCCGAGAGGGCAGCGCCCAGGCGCCCAACGAACGCAGCACGCGCGCGCGCCCGCGCGCGCCGCTCGCAAGCACCGCACGCCCGCGCCCAGACGGCTAGACGCGCGCGCGCCCGCGCGCGCCGCCTCGCCTCGCGCCCGCGCGCCAGCCCGCTCCGCCTCGCCCATGTCCGCGCGCGCCCGCGCGCCCACGCCCGTGTCCGCCTCGCCCATGTCCGCGCGCGCCCGCGCGCCCACGCCCGCGCGCCCACGCCCGTGTCCGCCTCGCCGTGTCCGCGCGCGACAGCGTCTCGACGCTGGCCGAGCGTCTCGACGCTCCGAACTCTGAAGCGTGCATTTGAAGATCCACCCGAGAGCAAGCGTCGAGCGCAAGCGTCTCGACGCTCGCTCGACGCCGCCCCGCGCGCGCGCGCCTGCCAACTTAGGGCACAGCGTCGAGACGCTGGCCTAGCGTCTCGACGCTACGAGCTTAAAAGGCGTGAAACCTTCGGTTTTGCGGCCAATTTTTTCATGCTCCATCTTCTCCAAGCTTCTCCTCTCGGGTCCAAGGCGATTTTCCACCATTTTTGTACTTCTTCCCCTTCTTGTGCATGATTCCAAGCTCTTCCATGGTGGATTGGAGTAATCCAACCTCCATGGAAGGCTAAACCAAGGTATGTGCTTGATTTTGAGTATGGGTTTGTAAATTATGGATGTTTGGGGAGATTTTCCCCTTTGTGAATGTTAAGACAATTGGCTTGTTTATGCATCTTCTTGCTTGTTCTTCATCAAATTCTAGCATGTGTAGCTAAATTAGATTGACGCTCTAATTCTTATGCATGATAGAGGGCTAAAGGTTGGGACGTATAATTGCCTATACCGCTAGGTAGCACGGGTCTAAGCATGGCTAATTAGTTCGGCCCCAAAGTGACATTGGTTAACTGAGTTAATTAACGTTTTCATGTTAGGCTTAAGGCAAGAGAGAAACCGGTTTAGTCTTAGGATTAGGCCGTCGCAATGTTCCCGTCACTAGCACGTAATAGATTTAAGGGTCGCTACCTTGGATAGATTATTGGCTAAGTTTAATTAGAATTGCACGCTTCTAATTAATTCCTTGGGTCATTTGAGTTAGAGATAACTAAATGAATTGTGTGCATGAACATGGCTAACGCGTAAACCGTATCGATGATCCGAACATCCATAACGAGCAATTCCATTTCTCGAAGTTAAGCACAACCGTTTACTTTTTGCACGTTGTTAATTTTCCGTTAGTAGCATATTAGGAGCTCCCTTCCCCCAAAACCAAATTACCATTCTTTAATTTGTGCATTCTTTTATTTCTAGCAAATTAGACTTAGTTAAATTAAATTTCTTATTTCCCTGTGGATCGACCCCGTTGACACTTAGCTACAAATAGCTCGGTGTATTCGGGTTTATAAATTGTATTTTGGCAAGCCTCGACAGCTTGAATTTGGAGTACCCCAAAAGTACATCTACCAACTATCCTATAGGCATTTTTATACGATTCTCAAACACTGGATCTACTCACTATGCATCAAACTATCTCAATCTCATGTATCGTCCGATTCCATGCATTAGATTCTTCAGTTTACTCAACTCAAAGTAAGGTCTTAAGCATCTTGTTAAAGCAGAAAGATATGGTTTGTACTAGGGAAACGCCTATTCCTAGGTCGTTTCCTGGTTACCTTGAAAGGCTAGCATGATGGTATGACTCTGAACTCTTACTTCTTCCAGAGGTTAGGAGTTCTTTGGACAAAATGGATGGCCAATCGAAATTGCCCGTGGAATGAAGCTTACATACAATCAATGCTTCGAGAGCTATCCTACATGCTTGATTCACGTTTTTTAGCCTATAGTGTTGTCATTAGCATGCCCCTAAGTGACTTAGTTACTCATGGATATAAGGAGAACAGAACTAAAGGATAAGATAGTCATGCTTAGAAGGAAAATGTGCTTAAAACAGCAAGGGAAAACAGTAGAAGGCAAAGGCGAGAGACTGTGAAATACTGAACTTTATGTTTGATTAATTGATTGTTTGAATGAACATAAGAGATACTTAAAGTAAAGAACAGGAAGACAGAACACAACGAAATGAACTAAATTAGCCACAAGAACAGAAACAACACAAGACAGAGTTGGAAAATGGAAATGAAGAACAGAAAACAGTAAAGCAAGCTTGAATGTCTCGTTGCAGCCGCCTCGAATGAAGGATGAGAAAAGTCAGCCTTGCTTGGATGAATCCAATCGGGAGAGAAGAAGAATCTCCTCTCCTTCCTATTAGATTATCGATTCCAACAGCTGAGCTTCGCAAACCAGCAGACGGCAAAGAAAAACAGGAGAAAAGATGGACTGCGAGAAGACTTCTACGCTTTCGGATGATGCTTGAACCCTCGACTTTGACCCCTATTTATAGTAATCTGCAGGTGCACTTGGGCCAAGGAGAACCATCAATCTTCAACGTCGTACTTCAGAATGGATGGGGAGAAAGAACGAATCCCTGAAATAACGGAAATTAACAGAAAAAGATCAGTCAACTTACGGTTTTCACTTGAAACATTGCGGGAACCGCAATGTTTCCGCAATGCTTTCGCAACGCTTGTTTTTCATTCTTTTCCTTCGGTTTTCAACCCTTTTCTTTCCTATTGTACATAAGTCCTAATTTAGCTACCTTCTTCTAATTCTCATATTTAAGCATAGGTTTAGGCTAAATGCTATCAAAAACACCTAAGAGTGAACATCTTTCTAAGCTAATTAAGCCCTAAAAAGGTCACTTTTGGAGACGTAACAGCATCCTTAGCCACCACTCTGCGGAAGAGGATATATGGGATCACCCAGGATGTAGGTGAGTCCCTGCACGAATACTGGGAACGCTTCGGGCGCCTGTGCGCGAGCTTCTCACATCATCAGATTGCCGATCAGTTATTGATTCAGTACTTTTATGAGGGGATGACGCCCCATGACCGACAGATGATCGATGCAGCGAGTGGAGGGGCACTGATTAACAAGACCCATATGAGGCCAAGCAGTTGATTGCAAACATGGCCACCAACTCGCAGCAATTCGGTATTCGGGGACAAGGCCAAGTGCACAGCGTGGCTCAGAGCCACGAGATGACTGAAATGAAGGCCCAGGTGGCCGAGATAGGCAGCATGTTAAAGAAAATAGTTGGAGGACACCGCGAGGATGCGGAGGTCAACGCGATCGGGGGGTATGCTTCCAACCCAAGGAAGTACGACCCATATGCAAACACTTACAACCCCGGTTGGCGCGACCATCCTAATTTCAGCTATGGGAATAGGGAAGGACAAACTCGTTTCCAAGGCCAGTCTCAGGATAGGCCTAATTCTTCCACCCAAGCTCAAGCCTCGAGCTCCTCCAGCTCACTTGAAGAGATGGTAAGGACCATCGTGACTAGCACCAGCCAATTCCAGAAAGAGGCTCGTGAAGAGCTTAATTCTCACAAGGCAGAGCTGCAAAATTTGAACAAGCAGCTGACACAGATGGCGGTGTCTATCAGTAAGATTGAGAGCAAGAGCTCGGGGAAGCTTCCTTCCCAAACTACAGTAAACTCGTGTGAAAACGTGAGTGCCATTCAGCTGCGCAGTGGGAAGTCACTTTCCACCAGAGCTGCGAAGGAAGCCACGGACAGCCTGAACAAGTCCGCCCCGACTGCTCCTGAGACTCAGAATGAGAAAAGAGATGAGAAGGTCAGTGTACCTGAGGATGTTGCCAGAGCACCATTCCCGAGTAGGCTTGCGAAGCCTACTTTGGAATCTGATGATGAGGAGGTCCTGCGAACCTTCCAAAAGGTGATGGTAAATATCCCGCTCCTAGAGGCAGTCAGTCAAGTGCCCAAGTATGCGAAATTTCTAAGGAGCTGGTGCACTACGAAAAGGAAGTCCAGAGGGACTGAGAAAAAGAAGGAAAACGTCTCTGCCATACTCCCAGGTACGTTGCCAACAAAGTGCAACGATCCAGGTACTTTTACTATCCCTTGCACTATAGGTAGTAAAATTGTTCATAATGCCATGTTAGACCTAGGAGCGTCTGTTAATGTTATGTCTTATGCATTGTATCGTGAACTGAATTTAAATGAAATGCATGAATGTAATGTTTCTGTTCAGTTGGCTAATGGGTCGAGCATCTGTCCTAGGGGGAAGGTAGAGGATGTTTTGGTTAGAGTTGGGAATATGACGTTTCCCGCTGATTTCCTTGTTTTAGATATGAATGAAAAGTCATCGCATGCTTCGTCCTCCATGTTGTTAGGACGTCCCTTTCTTAAGACCGCTAGGGTCAAAATTGATGTGTTTAAAGGCGTTGTTTCTCTGGAGTTTGATGATACTTTGCATGAGTTCTCTTTATTTGGAAAATCTGCTGGAAATGTGTCTGTTGTTGAGCATGATGAGAATGAGAGTCTACCCTCGCGCTTGAGGGATGGTTCCCATGTCTCTGTTAAAATTTCTGATTTAAATATGTGTGATGATAATGCTGGTTTTTGCACTAACACTGCTGATATTCACGTGCCCGAGGCACGAAGAGTGCAAAATATTTTTCAGGTGGATGGCAGGAAAGGTGTGGCCAAGGACAAGTATGGATCGTCCCCCGCACCTACAGACTATGGATGAGTCTGTTGAGAGAATACAGTCGAGCAACCGACTTTAAAAATTCTGCGCTTCTCGGAGGCACCCGAGCGATGGACTGTTTTTTTTTTTTATGCTTTAGTTTAGTTTTTATTGCTTTCTAGATTAACTTAGTTTTAATTAGCTTGCTGTTTTGTTTTTTAGGAATCGAGGAAGAAAAGACAATTTTGGGCTCTGATGCGTTCGTACGCTGCTTCCTCGCCCTCGCCAGCTTCACCAAGAGTCAGGGAAGTGTATTTCTTCTTCCCTTTTATTTTGTTGCATCTGACTGGTTGGCATTGAGGACAATGCCAGATTTTGAAGTTGGGGGTGGAGTAGTCTGACGGATATGCATGTGTAGTTTGTTGAGAAGTGTTGCAAAGATATTGAAGTGCTTGGGACTCTGTTTATTGTTTTCTGACGATGATAGCCTAGGAAATGCATGTTGGAAATTTGAGCATGTTCATAATCGAGTTTTTGCATGAGTTTTGTGTTTATTAGGTTCATGTCAAAAATTTTAAAAAAATTTCTGTTGCTCCCTTGCACTCATCGCGCACTTAGCAACCTCTCCCTAGATTCCGTAAGCTTTGTTTATCGCATGTTTAGCTAATTCTCGTTGTCACCCCGAAAGGCACCCTTAGGTAGCTTGTTGCATGAGAGTTAGTAGTTAGTTAATTGAGAAAGCATGTGCTTAGCCTAGTATAAAAAAAATAGAAAAGCATGTTTGATAGAAAAATCCTCTCGAGGCGCTCCTCCTTCTTAGTAGCGCTTAAAAGAAGTGAGCGTCAGTCCTTAAAAATGTGAAGCTTGGGCCTAAGTTTGACGTGTTAGGCAGCTCGAGTAGGAAAGAAAAAGAAGCAAAAAGTTGGTTCAAAGAACCCAAATAAAAGAGTACAAAGTACTTTTGAAAAGAAAGAAAAAGAATGAGAAAATAATTAGGTCTCTTAATTTGCTTCTCTCTCTCTCGTGTAAGTCAAGTGTAGCTGTTCTTAAACGCTAGAAGTAGGGGGAAAACGGGATGTGCGTTGCATGTAGGTTTTTCGAGTTTACGTGAGTTTAGGAGTGGTTGTCTAGCACACACACACGTTAGGGGGCAAGAGTTAATTTTTGATATGTCCTAGTTAATACATGAACAAAATGCTTCCATGATTATACTCGTGTTTAAATTTCAATATGCATGGAGGTTTGAGTTAGAATGCATGTAAGCGCGTCCTTAGAGTCAATGTCTTTGTAGTGCTTGCTCGAGGACTAGCAATGTTTAAGTTGGGGGTGTTTGATAACTCCTTTTTGGAGCTATTAAATACTTCCTAATTATAGCTAAATTCCGCTTTCAATTGATTAAATATATCTCTTTTGTAGGAGAAAAGCGGCAAAGAGCTCGTGCGTCCGTTGGGCATGTTCGAGAGCTTAAAGTAGAGTTTTAGCGCCCCGGGAATGCATCGGGAAGAGGGGAATTTGTTCCGTGAAGAAACGGGACAAAACAGCCTTGGAGAGGCAAAACTTCAGCCCCAAACCCGAGAGCCAGCGTCGAGCTATAGCGTCGAGACGCTGGCTCGACGCTGGAAAAACCCAAGAGCAAGCGTCGAGTGATAGCGTCGAGACGCTAGCTCGACGCTGCCCTGGCGTCGAGACCCTGCTTGGCGTCGAGACGCTCCGGAGGAGGCGCGCGCAGGAATTTTATCGGGGCAGCGTCGCGACGCCATCGCGAGCGCGCGCGCGGAAAACTTAGGGCACAGCGTCGAGACGCTGGCCTAGCGTCTCGACGCTACGACGATTACAGCAGCTAAAAGACGATTTTCTGCACATTTTTTTGGGATCTTCATCTTCTTCATCTCTCTACGGTTTTGGACGATTTTAGTCTTCTCCTTCCCCATTTTCTCTCTATTTTCCGTGGAGCTCCGCCATTGTTGGCATGCTTGTGAGCTCCACCACCATTGTAATAAGTAGATGAATCCTTCCATGGGCGTTGTTGGAGCGGGATTGACAAACCGCGCCATGAGCGGCTAAGGTAAGGGTGAACGGTTTGGGAATGTTTTAGGATGATTTTTGTTAGACGTTTTTGACTTTGATAATCTGATTTTGATACATATTGGTTCTGTTTATTAGCATCTATTTACCTTGCTTAATCCAACGCGCATGTTAAAATACGACGATTGACACTCGGGTAGTTTAGCATGTTGTGTATGTTAAAGAGTAGCGATGCCGTGCCTCTCACTGCTCGACTAAGTAACACAGGTAGATAGAACTAAATCGAAGTATCGGGTCGGGTAGGATAATTGTTGATTGCATACGGCGTTTGCGGGCAATCTACTAGCAATTAGAATTCACGCTCGAATGTTCGTCGCGGTTAGCTAGTGACTGTCTAAATTCATCTTAGGACTGATCATCTTAATGTGAGCTTAGATAACGTGTAATTAGAACTGTGTGGTCTAATTAAAATCCATGGAGTCGGCTACTTTGAGGCTTCTCTGGTAGTCGTCCGCGTGCTCAATAAACTGTATTCCATGTTATTAGCGTTAAATGATAAGTCGAATTTGTCTAATAATTGATCCCTAGACTCCCAAACCGTGCACACGTTCTCTTCTTATTATTTCTTTCTTCCGTTAGCTTTCATCATTATTTCTCTTGCATGATTAAAACCCCCCGTTACCAATTAATCAATTAAATCCCAATTTCACCAGTAAAATTCAATCTTCCTATTCCTTGGATCGACCCTGTTACCACTGGCTGCAAAGCCTTGGTCATAGGCTTTATAAATCGTATTTTGGCAAGCCTCGACAGCTTGAGATTAAGTGGATATTCAAAAATCCGCCCACCAAAAGCCCCCAAGGTTGTCAAAGCCAAACGGCCAAAGGCTTTGAAGAAGTCCAAGAAAAAGAAAGCCAGTGGTAAGCCTTCGTCACAGAAGGATAGTGGTGAGCCATCCCCAAAGAAGCTCAAGATCGAGGCTGTGGAATCAGCCAAAGCAAAAGACAAAGGGAAAGCCAAGCTATACCCTGAAGATGAGCCTCAATTTGTGAGGTATGTGTCCTCTGATGCTGAGTCCAGAGGCGCTGAGTTAAGGAAGAGGGACCTGCTGCACGAGAAAGGATTCCTCGACGCGCTCGCAGACCTGCCGCAATTCTTGCGCGCAGGGATCACCAATCACGGCTGGGAGGAGCTGTGTAGACCGCCCATCCCCGCCTACTGGTAAGTCTCTGAAAGTGACTTATTTAGGACCCATTTAGCTTAGGAAGATGTACACTTTTAGGTGTTTTTTATAGCATTTAGCCTAAACCTATGCTTAAATATGAGAATGAGAAGAAGGTAGCTAAATTAGGACTTATGCACAATAGAAAAGAAAAGGGTTGAAAACCGAAGGAAAAGAATGAAAAAACTGCATTGCGACAGCATTGCGAAAACATTGCTGAAGCCGCAATTATTCAAGTGAAAACCGTAAGTTGACTGATCTTTTTCTGTTAATTTCCGTGATTTCAGGGATTCGTTCTTTCTCCTCCATCCATTCTGATATACGACGTTGAAGATTGATGGTTCTCCTTGGCCCAAACGCACCTGCAAACTACTATAAAAGGGGGTCAAAGTCGGAGGTTCAATCATGATCCGAAAGCGTAGAGTCTTCTCGCAGTCCATCTTTTCTCCTGTTTTCCTTTGTCGTCTGCTGGTTTGCGAAGCTCAGCTGTTGGAATCGATAATCTGATAGGAAGGAGAGGAGATTCTTCTTCTCTCCTGATTGGATTCATCCAAGCAAGGCTGATCTTTTTGATCCTTCATTCGAGGCGACTGCAACAAGGCTTTCAAGCACCATTTACTGCTTTTTGTCTTTCCTTTCTCATTTCCAGCATTGTTTCGTTATCGCTTCTGGTTTAGTGATTAGTTTACTCCATTTCGTTGCTTTCTGTCTTTGGATTATTTACTTTAAGTTTCCCTTTGTTCGTTCAAACATTCAAAGTAATCAAATTACAAGTCTTCATTTCACAGTTTCCATCTTCTGCTGCTACGGCTTTGTCTTACTGTTTGGAGTATATTTCCCTTCTAAGCATGTCTGTTTTATCTTATATTTCTGTTCTCTATATATCCATGAGTAGCTAAGTCACTTAGGGGCATGCTAATGGCAGAACTATAGGCTAAAAAACGTGAACCAAGTATGTAGGATAGCTCTCGAAGCATTGATTGTATGTAAGCTTCATTCCACGGGCAATTTCGATTGGCCATCCATTTTGTCCAAAGAACTCCTAACCTCTGGAAGGAGTAAGAGTTCATAGTCGTATAATCATGCTAGCCTTTCATGGTAACCAGGAAACGGCCTAGGAATAGGCGTTTCCCTAGTACAAACTAAACACTTCTGTTTTAACAAGATGCTTAAGACCTTACTTTGAGTTGAGTAAACTAAAGAATCTAATGCATGGAATCGGACGATACATGAGATAGAGTGAGTTTGATGCATAGAGAGTTGATCTAATGCTTGGGAATCGTATTAAAATGCCTATAGGATAGTCGTTAGTAGCCCTTAATTCTCCATTTTACACACGTTTGCTGTTTTTACAATTGCGATAACATTGCGGTGTCCGCAATTCTGCTAAGTTACCATTCTGTTTAGCTGTTTTCTTCGTCGTTTATTAATTCCATCTCTTGTCTTTTGAGTCTAATTTCAACTTGCATTTGTTTATGTTGTATTCCTTTACACATTCAGCAAAAATTAGATAATTAAAAACCAATTTTACCCCATCAAGTCCACCCCTTCTTTCTTAACAAATACACTTCGTGAATAGCTAAAAATAAGTCTCTGTGGAAAAAACGAATGAAATATACTTACTACTTGCTGTAAGACCATGTATGCTTGCATGTTCTGAGTGCTCTCTCTACCTTCTTGCTTATTTATTCTTAACACATTGATCCAACTTCATTTCTTCTTCAGGTACCATTCAGGGTAGTTTATGAATGAGACTCCAAGTAGTGATCTAGAGTTCAACCCTGAGCCTGAGAGATTATTTAAAGCTAGAAATAGAGCCAAGAAACGTCTCTTTAAACAACCCCTTTTACCTCAAATAATTGCTGAAACCGCAGAGTCTCCGCAATCCACTCAAGAAGAAATGGCTGGAATAGATCAAAACCTGGTGCCTGTCACTCGCAATCTCATTGAAATAGCGAATGACAAGGATAGCGCCATCCTTTCGTACCTAGTACCTATGCCTGGGGAGCTGAACCCCAGCATAATCCGTCCTGAAATCACTGCCAACTCATTCGAGTTAAAACCAGTGATGTTCCAAATGTTGTCCACTGTGGGACAATTCTTTGGAGTAGAAAATGAGGACCCCCATAACCACCTTAGGAACTTCCTAGGAGTCAGTGATACCTTCCTCATTCCTGGAGTTTCCCAAGAAGCCCTGAGGCTATATCTTTTCCCTTACTCTTTGAGGGACAAAGCCAAAACGTGGTTAAATTCATTACCCTCAGGATCTGTCCTCAATTGGACAGACTTAGCAGAAAAATTCCTAGTCAAATATTTCCCACCAGATAGGAATTCGACCTTTCGTGATGATATCATTAAATTCAAACAAGCTCCGAGTGAGTCTCTTCACGAAGCTTGGACAAGATTCAAAGACCTTCTCATTAAATGTCCACACCATGGCATTCCATGGTGTATCCAAGTAGAAGTCTTCTTTAAAGGATGCAACCCCAGCACCAGACAAGTTCTAAACTCATCTGCTGGAGGTTCCATGTTGTCCAAGAGTTACAACGAAGCTTATGAGATCTTGGAGAAGATCTCAACATCTCACTGTAGGTGGTCAGATGATCCAGTAGAGCCAACTAGAGCTCAAGACAAGGATGCTCTAAGCGCCATGAGCACCCAAATAAACGCCCTGACCAACCTAGTTAAGCAAATGGCTCAGGCCAATCTCCAAACCAGTGCCAATACCGCCACAGCCATGTCAATGGGCACCCAACCAAGTCAAGGCGAGGCACTTATCTGTGGATTCTGTGGGGAAGGGCACCCATATGAATACTGCCCTGGGAATCCATCCTCAGTCTGCTATGTTGGGAGCCAGCAGCAGCCTAGGAATAACCCCTACTCCAACACCTATAACCCTGGTTGGAGAAACCACCCAAACCTGTCATGGGGTGGCCAACAAAACACTAACCAAAATCTTAACCAACCTAGACCGAGTGGAACACCTGGTTTCACTCCCCAACATAACCAGTCAATGTACCAAAAACCATACAATCAACCTGTAGGATCTTCTGTAGAAAACTTACTCAAGGAATACATAGCTAAGAATGATGCTACTCTTCAAAGCCAGCAAGCTACTCTTAGGAGCCTAGAAAACCAAATAGGCCAATTAGCCAATGAACTCAAGAGTAGGCCCCAAGGTAGACTCCCTGCTGACACCGAGGTACCAAGGAGAGATGGCAAAGAACAAGTTCAAGCAATTGAACTTAGGAGTGGAAGACCATTGGTGAGCAACACAAAGGACACACCAAAGAGAGTAGAGAACACTGAGTCTAGTGCTCCACTGGAGTCTCTGCCAAACCAAGGTCCACCACCAACTAGCACATCAGGAGCCAGGCTAGAGCCAATTGTTGAGGAGATAGAAGAAATTCCGAGGCCTCCACCTATCCTAAGGCGACCTGACGTACCTGCATATGTGCCACCACCTCCATATCCTCGAAGGGTCAAGAAGAAGCAGGAACAGGAAGTGCATTTTAATAAATTCTTAGAAATTCTTAAGCAAGTGCATGTTAACATTCCTTTTGTAGAGGTTTTGCAGTCTATGCCTTCTTATGTAAAGTTTTTAAAAGATATTATTACTAACAAAAAAATAATTGGTGAGTTTGAAACAGTAAACCTCACTGAGGAGTGCAGTGCCATCCTCCAGAACAAGCTGCCCAAGAAGGAGAAGGATCCTGGTTCCTTCACCTTACCTGTAGAACTTGGAGGCAAGCACGTGGGCAGAGCGCTTTGTGACCTGGGCGCCAGCATAAATCTCATGCCCCTGTCCCTATTCCGCCAGTTGGGAATAGGAGAAGCACGTCCAACCACTGTCACTTTACAACTAGCGGACAGATCCATCGCATACCCTGAAGGTAAGATTGAGGATATTCTAGTGAAAGTTGACAAATTTATTTTCCTTGCAGATTTCATTGTCCTGGACTATGAGGCAGACAAGGAGGTCCCCATCCTGCTAGGTAGACCATTTCTAGCCACAGGTAGGGCACTAATAGATGTTCAAAAAGGTGAGCTCACTATGAGGGTTCATGATGAAGAGGTGAAATTTAGTGTGTATAAAGCCTTAAGGTACCCCTCTGATTCTGAGTCTTGTGCTAGCATGGATATTGTTGACTCACTAATGGAAGAACAATTAGAGCATGTACTATTAACCAAGCATGCTAATGAATATGTACAATTAGATGTAGCTGACTTGAATGTATCTGACATAATGGATATGCCTGTAGATAAACCACAACATGTATGTATGAATATAGATTTAACTGATAGATCTGTGAATCCTTTAAAGCCCTCCATTGAGCATCCACCTGTTTTAGAACTGAAACCACTACCCACTCACCTCAAATATGCGTACTTAGGAAATAATGATACACTGCCTGTAATTATTTCTTCTAAGCTAAGTGAAGAGCATGAGGTTGAATTAATTTTACTGCTTAAGCAACATAGGAAGGCTATAGCATGGACTATTGCTGATATTCGAGGCATTAGCCCTTCTTATTGCATGCACAAAATTATATTAGAGGAAGAGCACACACCTAGGGTAGATCACCAACGTAGGCTAAACCCCTCTATGAAAGAGGTAGTAAAGAAGGAAATAATAAAATGGTTAGATGCAGGAGTGATCTTCCCAATAGCTAGTAGCCAGTGGGTGAGCCCCATCCAATGTGTACCTAAAAAGGGGGGAATAACTGTGGTAGTCAATGAGAACAACGAACTGATTCCAACAAGGACTGTCACAGGGTGGAGAGTGTGTATGGATTACAGGAAATTAAATAAAGAAACTAAAAAAGATCACTTCCCTCTACTGTTCATTGACCAGATGCTAGACAGAATAGCTGGTAGAGCCTACTATTGTTTCTTAGACGGGTATTCAGGCTATAATCAAATAACTATAGACCCTAAGGATCAAGAGAAGACCACCTTCACTTGCCCTTTTGGAACTTTTGCCTTTCGCATAATGCCTTTTGGCTTATGCAATGCACCGGCAACTTTCCAAAGGTGCATGATGGCAATCTTCTCTGAGTTGGATGAGTCCATGATAGAAATATTCATGGATGACTTCTCAGTCTTTGGGGACTCATTTTCAAACTGTCTAGAAAACCTAGGACAAGTCCTGGCTAGGTGTGAGGAGACCAACCTAGTCCTAAATTGAGAAAAATGCCATTTTATGGTGGATGAGGGGATTGTCTTAGGACATAGAGTGTCAAGGGCAGGTGTAGAAGTTGATAGGGCAAAGATTGAGATCATAGAGAAGTTGGTAGAGCCCCAGAATGTCAAAGCCATTAGAAGCTTCTTAGGGCATGCTGGCTTCTACAGAAGGTTCATTAAGGACTTTTCTAAGATAGCCAAGCCTCTGTGTGAGCTTTTAGAGCTAAATAGACCATTCATCTTCTCTAAGGAATGCTTAGTAGCTTGGACTACCCTTAAGAAAGCACTAGTCACCGCACCTATAATAGTAGGACCAAATTGGGATCTCCCATTTGAGATGCTATGTGATGCCAGTGACTATGCTGTAGGAGTCATGTTAGGACAGAAGATTGACAAGCTAACACACCCTGTCTATTATGCTAGTAAAACCTTGAATGAGGCTCAATGTAATTATACAACTACTGAGAAAGAGATGCTTGCTGTAGTGTTTGCTTGCGAAAAATTTAGAAACTATATTGTAGGCACTAGGACAATTGTGTACACTGACCATTCTGCCTTGAAGTATCTTATGAGGAAGGCTGATGCTAAGCCTAGGTTGATTAGGTGGGTGTTATTGCTGCAAGAATTTGATCTGGATATTCGAGACAAGAAGGGTTGTGAAAATGTGGTTGCAGATCACCTTTCTCGATTGCAGCACAATTGCGGAAAAATTGCGGAGCCCGCAATTTCTGATGCTTTTATTGATGAACATGTCTTTGCTTTAACTCATCGTGATAACGATGAGGAACCTTGGTTTGCTGACATTGCTAACTTCCGTGCATCACAGGTTTTACCAGTTTTCAAGGGAGGACAAGAGAAGAGGAGGTTCCTTCATGAAGCAAGGAAATTCATATGGGATGACCCCACACTTTACAGAACATGTGCTGACGGCTTGCTAAGGAAGTGTGTTTCAGCTGCTGAAGCGAAGTCTGTGCTGCAGCACTGTCACACATCTCCTTATGGTGGACACTTTGGTGGCCAAAGAACAGCTGCAAAGGTATTTCAGAGTGGCTATTATTGGCCAACGATCTTCAAAGATGCCCACAACTATGCCCACAGCTGTGATGAATGCCAAAGAACAGGTAACCTCAGTCGAAAGGATGAGATGCCCCTCACCTACATCTTAGAGTTAGAGCTCTTTGATGTGTGGGGCATTGACTTCATGGGACCATTCCCTCCATCATCAGGGAATCGAGAGAGGGGATCAAGGAGAGTAATTCCAGCTTTAAAAATCAAGAAACGGTTGAGCCAAATAAAAGCTACGGGCAAGCAAAGATTGACATTTTTATGAAAAAATATCCCTAAAATTGCGCTGGAATTGCAGGATCCGCAAAATATAGCCGTTGGGATTTAGCCGTTTCCTTTATATCCGTTAGAAGGCGCTCGATCGATACGATTCTTTCACTCTCTGATTTCCAAGAAAGCTGCGATTCTTTTCATCTTTGATTCTTCTCTCCAAATCTCCAAGATTCGACAATAGTGTCCACAAGGGCTGAAAGATCTGCAGCCAAGAAGAAGGCTGATGAAGCTGAAGCAGCTGCGAGGGAAGCACTTCTTACCCTTGCAGATGCTGGTGCTGTTCGCACCGGACCTCTTCCCAAGCTTCCGATCCGTAGGAAGAAGTGGATGGGTGGTCACTGAGATCCCTGCTGGACCCTCTGAACCAGCAGGTACACCCAAAAAACGCCGGTGGAGTGTCGAGATGGCCGCCGAACCAAGCAGAGCGAAGACTCCCTCTGTGGAGAGTCAAGAAACGGATCGTGCGTCCCACGAGTCAACCAAGAAGGGTTCGTCGCCATCTGCCTCACCTGCGCACAGCCCTTCACCATCTGAACCAGTGCACAGCCCAGAGCTTTCATCATCGCCGCCTGCACAGAGCCCTGAGACGCCATCTTCACCACTGAATTCCGTGCAGACGCCTACAGCAGAGCAGAGTGCCACACCTTCGCACACGCCTCCACGGCCTGACCCTGAATTCCCATATGGGGAGTACCTGGAATCCACTCAGGGCAGTGGGGAAGGTGGTGAAGACGAGGTCTTCTCGCCTGCAAGGGAAGCTAGCCCAAAGAGTCCTGCACAGCAGGATGATTCCATGGAAGAGACGCTGGGGGCATGCCTGCAGCAGATCAACATTGAGGCAAAGCTCAAGAAGAAGAAGGCCAAGATTGTCAAAGCCAGGCGATCCAAGAAGCTGAAAAAGAAGAAGGCTAAAAGGGCGCCTTCAGCAGACAAAGAGAGCACTGAGCCTTCGCTCAAACGACTCAAGGTTGAGGCTGCCGAGTCAGCCAAGCCATCAGATAAAGGGAAGGCAAAGCTCTACCCTGAAGATGAGCCTCAGTCAGTGAGGTATGTTTCCTCTGATGCTGAGTCCAGGGGTGCTGAGCTGAGGAAGAGGGAGTTGCTGCACGAGAAAGGCTTCCTCGACCGACCTGCTGACCTGCCGCAGTTCTTGCGCGCAGGAGTGATAAACCACGGCTGGGAGGAATTTTGCAGACCGCCCAATCCATCCTACACGAGCATGGTGTATGATTTCTACGCCAATGTGCTCAGCCCTGAGGATGGCCTGTCTGTGGTCAGAGGGGTAGAAGTGGATTTCTCAGCTAAGGCCATCAACGAAGCCTATGGTCTCAAGGGCCAAACACATACAGATTATGCACGGATTGTTGATGAGCCTACTGAGGCAGTTTTGGAAGAGGCCATTCGGACCATTGGCCAGCCTGAAGCTTCCTGGACCGTGTCACGCAATGGGAGGCACACTCTCATGAGTGCCAACCTCACGGCCAAGGCGGCTGTTTGGTTTTCGTTCGTGAGAAGGAGATTGTCCCCAGTGACTCACGAGACTACAATCAACCAGAGCCGATCGCTGCTAGTGTATGCGATAATGAGAGGTCTCACGATCAACGTGGGAGAAGTCATCACTGCTGCCATTGCTGAGTGCGCCAAGAAAGGTAAGGGACCACTGTTTTTCCCTAACACCATAACCAAACTATGTTTGCTTGCAGGAGTCCCCACCGAGCGCATGGAGCAGCAAATGGCTTACACAGGCCACTTGGAGCTGCCTGCTAGCCTGAGGCTGAAGAGGAAGGGGAATATGGAGTTTGAACTGGATAGGCTGGCTGCTGAGCAGTCCCTATCCATGGCCTGCCTGATGGATATGCAGAGGAGAATGGCTCAATGGGCCACTTATGCGCAGGCAAGGGACAAGGAAGTTGCAGACCAACTTGGGTGCATCTTCCCTGACTTCCCCACAAATCTCCTGACTCCATGGGTGCCTCCACGACCACGACAACCAGATGACGATGAAGATGTTTGAGTGCTGGTTTGAAGTGCACTGAAGGGAGTATTGCTGTTCCCTTAGAAAAAAAAAAAAAAAAACAATTTTCTGCTTTCTGATAGACTATGTGAATTATGTTGTTTTAGTACACTTTTGATCTGTCTTAGATGCTTAGTTTTATGTTTTTAATTTTGCTTAGTATAGTCTGATGATAGGAGCCTAGGTAGGTTAGTTTTGTTTTATTTTTAGAAGAGCTTGAATGACTGGAAAAAGCATGCTTAGGGGCCTTAATCACTGTTATATCTGCCCTGACTTAATTGCGAAATAATTGCGGTCCCCGCAATTTTCATTACTAAAAGCATGTTTTGGACTGTCTGTTTAGCTAGGCTGTGATCTGTTTAAATTCCATCTTTTGCTGCTATCATGACTACCATATATAGCTTATCTAAAAGCATGCTGGATGAATGTCATAGGACACCCTTTGCTAGTTTAAATCAACCTCTAAAAAGCTCAGCATGTATAGCTTTAAGCCCTTGACTGTCTGTTTTTAAAATTACTGCTGCTGTGATATTTTCTTTTCAATGTTCTGTCTATGCCTAGGGCTTTAGATTCTCTTTGTTTTACCTTAGACTAGATGCTTCTAGGATAGTTTGGGGGTGTGCCACCTCAGACACTCATTGGGGACAATGAGTAGTTGAAGTTTGGGGGAGGCCACCCTAGGCCTAGGAACATTCCTCTCTCCCTTGGAAACATAAGCATTCTTCTTCTCCTTAAAATTGATGAAACTGAAGAAAAAAAAAATGCAAAATAGAATAAAGAGGGGGGTCTCTCTTAGGTTGCTAAGTAATCAGTGCCAAGTGTGTGACCCACAAGTGGCATTGCATCAAAAGGCAACCAAAGGAGAGGCCCCACCTAAAGTAAGAAAAAGGGAAAAGAATAGGGAAGAAGAATGTATACCTAGGAGTTATAACTTTGTGGCTTAGGTGTCCTATTTAAAAAAGAACTCTGATCCTCAATTAGCTAAGCACAAAGTTGTAACTTGTAGGGTTGTTTAGGGAGATGGGTGTTTTTCCAATGTAGTGATGCCAGGGTTTAGGTTGTTCTTTAAAGTACTACTGTCACCGTTAATACTAAGACTGGCATGACTCTAAGGAATCCTAGACACATTAAAAATAAAGCTAGAAGCATGTACTGAGTCTTAGGGATAGTGGCATGATATGACAAAAGCAAATAGATCAGTTGTAGGAAACTAATAAAAGCAGGTGAGTGTTAGGCAGGCGAAGTCAGAAGAAGCTAGATAAGAGGGTAGTTTTAAACTGAGAAGTGTGTCACAGGACAGCAGTGCTATAGATAGGGATATAAGGGAGTCAGTAAAGTGGTTAAAGAAGAAGAAACATCAGCCTAGGTAAGTCCTTAGTGTGCTTGAGGACAAGCAAAACCTTAAGTTTGGGGGTGTGTTAAGTCTCTGAAAGTGACTTATTTAGGACCCATTTAGCTTAAGAAGATGTACACTTTTAGGTGTTTTTGATAGGATTTAGCCTAAACCTATGCTTAAATATGAGAATGAGAAGAAGGTAGCTAAATTAGGACTTATGCACAATAGGAAAGAAAAGGGTTGAAAACCGAAGGAAAAGAATGAAAAAACTGCATTGCGACAGCATTGCGAAAACATTGCTGAAGCCGCAATTATTCAAGTGAAAACCGTAAGTTGACTGATCTTTTTCTGTTAATTTCCGTGATTTCAGGGATTCGTTCTTTCTCCTCCATCCATTCTGATATACGACGTTGAAGATTGATGGTTCTCCTTGGCCCAAACGCACCTGCAAACTACTATAAAAGGGGGTCAAAGTCGGAGGTTCAATCATGATCCGAAAGCGTAGAGTCTTCTCGCAGTCCATCTTTTCTCCTGTTTTCCTTTGCCGTCTGCTGGTTTGCGAAGCTCAGCTGTTGGAATCGATAATCTGATAGGAAGGAGAGGAGATTCTTCTTCTCTCCTGATTGGATTCATCCAAGCAAGGCTGATCTTTTTGATCCTTCATTCGAGGCGACTGCAACAAGGCTTTCAAGCACCATTTACTGCTTTTTGTCTTTCCTTTCTCATTTCCAGCATTGTTTCGTTATCGCTTCTGGTTTAGTGATTAGTTTACTCCATTTCGTTGCTTTCTTTCTTTGGATTATTTACTTTAAGTTTCCCTTTGTTCGTTCAAACATTCAAAGTAATCAAATTACAAGTCTTCATTTCACAGTTTCCATCTTCTGCTGCTACGGCTTTGTCTTACTGTTTGGAGTATATTTCCCTTCTAAGCATGTCTGTTTTATCTTATATTTCTGTTCTCTATATATCCATGAGTAGCTAAGTCACTTAGGGGCATGCTAATGGCAGAACTATAGGCTAAAAAACGTGAACCAAGTATGTAGGATAGCTCTCGAAGCATTGATTGTATGTAAGCTTCATTCCACGGGCAATTTCGATTGGCCATCCATTTTGTCTAAAGAACTCCTAACCTCTGGAAGGAGTAAGAGTTCAGAGTCGTATAATCATGCTAGCCTTTCATGGTAACCAGGAAACGGCCTAGGAATAGGCGTTTCCCTAGTACAAACTAAACACTTCTGTTTTAACAAGATGCTTAAGACCTTACTTTGAGTTGAGTAAACTAAAGAATCTAATGCATGGAATCGGACGATACATGAGATAGAGTGAGTTTGATGCATAGAGAGTTGATCTAATGCTTGGGAATCGTATTAAAATGCCTATAGGATAGTCGTTAGTAGCCCTTAATTCTCCATTTTACACACGTTTGCTGTTTTTACAATTGCGATAACATTGCGGTGTCCGCAATTCTGCTAAGTTACCATTCTGTTTAGCTGTTTTCTTCGTCGTTTATTAATTCCATCTCTTGTCTTTTGAGTCTAATTTCAACTTGCATTTGTTTATGTTGTATTCCTTTACACATTCAGCAAAAATTAGATAATTAAAAACCAATTTTACCCCATCAAGTCCACCCCTTCTTTCTTAACAAATACACTTCGTGAATAGCTAAAAATAAGTCTCTGTGGAAAAAACGAATGAAATATACTTACTACTTGCTGTAAGACCATGTATGCTTGCATGTTCTGAGTGCTCTCTCTACCTTCTTGCTTATTTATTCTTAACACATTGAGCACGCAACACCTACTCCAGCATGGTGTATGATTTTTACGCCAATCTGATGAACCCTGAGGATGGCCTATCTGTGGTCAGAGGAGTCGAGGTGGACTTCTCAGCGAAGGCAATCAATGAAGCCTATGGCCTCAAGGGGCAAAAGCACACTGACTATGCCAGGATCGTTGATGAGCCAACAGAAGCTGTCCTGGAGGAAGCACTTCGAATCATTGGCCAACCTGAGGCAGCGTGGACAGTTTCACGCAATGGGAAGCACACCCTGATGAGTGCTACCCTCACAGCCAAGGCAGCTGTCTGGTTTTCCTTCGTGCGAAGGAAGCTGTCCCCAGTGACCCACGAGACCACCATCAACCAAGGCAGATCGCTGCTGGTCTATGCGATCATGAGGGGCCTCACAATCAATGTAGGCGAGGTCATTGCAGCCTCAATCGCTGACTGCGCCAAAAAGGGTAAGGGTCCACTTTTCTTTCCCAATACAATCACTAAGCTTTGCTTACGTGCAGGGGTACGAATCGAGCAGATGGAAAGGCAGCTGGCCTACACAGGGCACCTGGAGTTGCCTACTGCCTTGAGGATGCGAAGGAAGGGGAACATGGAGTTCGAACTAGATGGCTTGGCTGCTGCTCAATCTCTGTCAATGGCCTGTCTGATGGACCTGCAGAAGAAGATGGCTCAGTGGGCCACATATGCGCAGGCAAGGGATAAAGATGTGGCAGACCAATTGGGCTGCATCTTTCTTGAATTCCCCACGGACCTACTGACACCATGGGCGCCTCCAAGACCAAGAAGGGATGATGATGATGAGGACATCTGAGTGCTGGGCTGATTAGCACTCCAGGGAGTATTGCTGTTCCCTTAAAGAAAAAAAAAATCAAACTGCTTTTCGTTGAACCATGTGAATTTGGATGTTTTGAGTTAATATTTTGATCTGTTTTAGTTCTTTAGTTTTAGTGTTTAAAGTTGTTTAGTGTAGTCTGATGGTAGCTGAATAGGTAGATTAGTTTCGTTTCCTTTTTTGTATAGCTTAAATGACTGGAAAGAGCATGCATAGGGGCCTTAATCACTGATATATCTGTCCTGTATCCATTGCGAAATAATTGCGGAATCCGCAATTTTTATTAGTAAAAGCATGTGTTTGACTGACTGTTTAGCTAGGCTGGTTCTGTTTAAATTTTGTCTTTTGCTGCTATCTTGACTACCTTATATAGCTTATCTAAATGCATGCTGGATGAGTGTCATAAGACACCTTTGATAGTTTAAATTAGCCTCTTAAAAGTGCTCAACATGCATAGCTTTAAGTCCTTCTCTGCCTGTTTTTATAAATTTCTGCTGCTGTAATGTTTGCTTTTAGAATGTTCTGTCTATGCCTAGGGCTTTTAGATTCTCTTTGTTTTACTTTAGACTAGATGCTTCTAGGACAAGTTTGGGGGTGTGCCACCTCAGACACTCATTGGGGACAATGAGTAGTTTAAGTTTGGGGGAGGCCACCCTAGGCCTAGGAAAGCATAAGCATTCTTCTTCTTGACAAAAAAATGATGAGCTGAAAAAAAAAATGCAAAATAGAATAAAGAGGGGTGTCTCTCTCAAAGTTGCTGAGTAATCAGTGCCAAGTGTGTAACCCACAAGTGGCATTGCATCAAAAGGCAACCCAAGGAGAGGCTCCACCAAAGTAAGAAAGAAAAAAGGAAGAAGTAGGGAAGAAGAATGTATACCAAGGAGTTGCAGCTTTGTGGCTTGGGTGTCTTGAATAAAAAGAACTCTGATCCTCAATTAGCTGAGCACAAAGTTGTAACTTGTAGGGTTGTTTAGGGAGATGAATGTATGTCCAATGTAGTGATGTCAGGGTTTAGGTTGTTCTCTAAATGTACTACTGTCACTGTTAATACTAAGACTGGCATGACTCTAAGGAATCCTAGGTAGCTCAAAAGTAAAAGCTAGAAGCATGTACTGAGTCTGGGGTAAAGCTAGGTAGAATTTGAAACCTTAGGGATAGTTGCACGATATGACAGAAGCAAGTAGATCAGTCGTAGGGAGTTAATGAAACAGCAGGAGTATTAGGCGTGCGAAGTCAGAAGAGGCAAAATAAGAGGGTAGTGTAAACTTAGAAGGGTGTCACAGGACAGCACTGCTATAGATAGGAATTTAGGGGAGTCAGCAAGTGGTTAAAGGGGATGAAACAGCAGCCTAAACAAGTCCTTAGATTGCTCGAGGACGAGCAAAACCTTAAGTTTGGGGGTGTGTTACGTCTCCAAAAGTGACCTTTTTAGGACTTATTTATCTTAGAAAGATGTACACTCTTAGGTGTTTTTGATAGGATTTAGCTTAAACCTATGCTTATATATGAGAATTAGAAGAAGGAAGCTAAATTAGGACTTGTGTGCAAAAGGAAAGAAAAAGAATGAAAAAGGAAGTTAAAAGAATGAAAATTGTGCATTGCGGAAGCATTGCGGAAACATTGCTAAAACCGCAATGTTTTAAGTGAAATCCGTAAGTTGGCTAACCTTGTTCTGTTGTAATCCGATATTTCAGGGATTCGTTCTTTCTCCTCCATCCATTTTGAAGTACGACGTTGAGGATGGATGGTTCTCCTTGGCCCAATCGCACCTGCAGAACACTATAAAAGGAGGTCAAAGAGGAAGGTTTGATCATCATCCGAAAGCGTAGAAGTCTCTTCGCAGCACAGTCTTTCCCATTCATTCTCTTCTCCGTCTGTTGGTTTGAGAGGTTGAACTATCGCTATAAATTCAAGCTGTCGAGGCTTGCCAAAATAAATTTATAATGCCTATTGCCAAGGCTTTGCAGCCAGTGGTAACAGGGTCGATCCAAGGAATAGGAGAGTTGAATTTACTAATGAAATTGGGATTTGATCGATTAATTGGTAACGGGGGGTTTTAATCATGCAAAGAAATCAATACGAAAGCTAACAGAAGAAGGAAATAATATGTAGAAAACGTGTGCACGGTTTGGGGAGTCTCGGGGTCAATTGTTAGACAAATACAACTTATCCTTTAATTCTAATAACATGGAATTCAGTTTACTAAGCACGCAGACGACTACCAGAGAAGCCCCAAAGTAGCCGACTTCATGGATTTTAATTAGGCCACACAGTCCTAATTACACGTTATCTAATCTCACATTAAGATGATCAGTCCTAAGATGAATTTAGACAGTTACTAGCTAACCGCGACGAACATTCGGGCGTGAATTCTAATTGCTAGTAGGTTGCCCGCAAACGCCGTATGCAACCAACAATTATCCTACCCGACCCGATACTTCGATTTAGTTCTATTTACCTGTGTTACTTAGTCGAGCAGTGAGAGGCACGGCATCGCTACTCTTTAACATACACAACATGCGAAACTATCCGAGTGTCAATCAACATAATTTAGCATGCGCGTTGGATTAAGCAAAGTAAATAAATGCTTTGTAAACAGAACCAATATGCAAATTCATACTCAGATTATCAAAGCAATAATGTCTAACAAAATTCCCCTAAACAAAATCCCAAACCGTCACCCTTACCTTAGCCGCTCATGGCGCGGATCGTCAATCCCGCTCCACCAACGACCATGGAAGAGTTCATCTACCTATTACAAATGGAAGTGGAGCTCACTCGCATGCCAACAATGGCGGAGCTCCACGGAAAGTAGAGAGAAAATGGGGAAGAAGGGAAGAAGAATCGCCGGATTCCGTTGAGAGATGAAGGAGAAAAGGCTTGGAGAAGATTCCCAAAAAAGTGCAGAAAAATCGTCTTTTAGCTACTGCCTTCGTCGTAGCGTCGAGACGCTAGGCCAGCGTCTCGACGCTGTGCCCTAAGTGATCCGCGCGCGCGCGCGCTGGCGTCGCGACGCTAGGCCAGCGTCGCGACGCTGCCCCGATGATTTTCCAGCGCGCGCCTCCTCCGAAGCGTCTCGACGCCAAGCAGGGTCTCGACGCCAGGGCAGCGTCGAGCCAGCGTCTCGACGCTATCACTCGACGCTTGCTCTCGGGTTTTTCCAGCGTCGAGCCAGCGTCTCGACGCTATAGCTCGACGCTGGCTCTCGGGTTTGGGGCTGATGCAATGCCTCTCCAAGGCTGTTTTGGCCCGTTTCTTCACGGAACAAATTCCCCTCTTCCCGATGCATTCCCGGGGCGCTAAAACTCTGCTTTAAGCTCTCGAACACGCCCAACGGACGCACGAGCTCTTTGCCGCTTTTCTCCTACAAAAGAGATACATTTAATCAATTGGAAGCGGCCTTTAGCTATGATTAGGACGTATTTAATAGCTCCAAAATGGAGTTATCAAACACCCCCAACTTAAACATTGCTAGTCCTCGAGCAAGCACTACAAAGACATTGACTCTAAGGACGCGCTTACATGCATTCTAACTCAAACCTCCATGCATATTAAAATTTGAACACGAGCATAATCATGGAAGCATTTGTTCACGCATCAACTAGGACATATCAAAAATTAACTCTTGCCCCCTAACGTGTGTGTGTGCTAGACAACCACTCCTAAGCTCACGTAAACCCGGAAAACCAACATGCAACGCACATCCCGTTTTCCCCCTACTTCTAGCGTTTAAGAACAGCTACACTTGACTTACACGAGAGAGAGAAACAAATTAAGAGACCTAATTATTTTCTCATTCTTTTTCTTTCTTTTCAAAAGTACTTCGTACTCTTTTATTCGGGTTCTTCGAACCAACTTTTCATTTCTTTTTCTTTCCTACTCGAGCTGCCTAACACGTCAAATTCATGCATGAAACTTCACGTTTTTAAGGACTAACGCTCACTTCTTTTAAGCGCAAATAAGAAGGAGGAGCGCCTCGAGAGGAACTTTTCTATTATAACATGCTTTTCTATTATTTTTTTTTTTACATTAGGCTAAGCACATGCTTTCTCAATTAATTAGCTACTAACTCTCATGCAACAAGCTACCTAAGGGTGCCTTTCGGGGTGACAACGAGAATTAGCTAAACATGCGATAAACCAAGCTTACGGAATCTAGGGAGAAGTTGCTAAGTGCGCGATGAGTGCAAGGGAGCAACAGAAAAAATTTTAAAATTTTTGACATGAACCTAATAAACACAAAACTCATGCAAAAACTCGATTATGAACATGCTCAGAATTCCAAAATGCATTTCCTAGGCTATCACAGTCAGAAAACAGTAAACAGAGTCCCAAGCACTTCAATATCTTTATAACACTTCTCAACAAACTACACATGCACATCCATCGGACTACTCCACCCCCAACTTCAAAATTTGGCATTGTCCTCAATGCCAACCAGTCAGATACATCAAAGTAAAAGGGAAGAAGAAGTACACTTCCCTGACTCTTGGTGAAGCTGGCGAGGGCGAGGAAGCGGCGCACGAACGCATCAGAGCCCAAAATTGTCTTCTCTTCCTCGATTCCCTAAAAAAAAACAGCAAGCTAATTAATACTAAAAAGCAATAAAACTAAACTAAAGCATAAAAACAGTTCAACACTCGGGTGCCTCCGAGAAGCGCAGAATTTTTAAAGTCGGTTGCTCGACTGTATTCTCGAAACAGACTCATCCATAGTCTGTAGGTGCGGGGGACGATCCAGACTTGTCCATGGCCACACCTTTTCCACCGTTTACCTGAAAAACATTTTGCACTCTTCGTGCCTCGGGCACGTGAATATCAGACATGTTAGTGCAAAATCCAGCAGTATCATCCATCAAATTCAAATCAGAAATTTTAACCGAGACATGGGAACCATCCCTCAAGCGCGAGGGTAGACTCCCATTCTCATCATGCTCACAAACAACAGAAACATTCGCAACAGATTTCCCATCAAATAAAGAAAACTCATGCAAAGTATCATCAAACTCTAACGAAACGACGCCCTTATACACATCGATTTTGACCCTAGCGGTCTTAAGAAAAGGGCGTCCTAACAGCATAGAGGACGAAGCATGCAATGAACTTTCTTTCATATCTAAAACAAGGAAATCGGCGGGGAACATCATATCCCCAACTCTAACTAAAACATCCTCTACCTTCCCCCGAGGACAGATGCTTGACCCATTAGCCAACTGAACAGAAACATTACACTCATGCATTTCATTTAAATTCAGTTCACGAAACAGTGCATAAGACATAACATTTACAGAGGCTCCTAGGTCTAACATGGCATTATGAACAACTTTACTACCTATAGTGCAAGGGATAGTAAAGGTACCTGGATCGTTGCACTTTGCAGGCAACGTACCTGGGAGTATGGCAGAGACGTTCTCTTTCTTTTTCTCAGTCCCTCTGGACTTCCTTTTCGTAGTGCACCAGCTCCTTAGGAATTTTGCATATTTGGGCACTTGACTGACTGCCTCTAGGAGCGGGATATTTACCATCACCTTTTGGAAGGTTCGCAGGACCTCCTCGTCATCGGATTCCAAAGTAGGCTTCGCAAGCCTACTCGGGAATGGTGCTTTGGCAACATCCACAAGTACACTGACCTTCTCATTTCTTTTCTCATCCTGAGTCTCAGGAGCAGTCGGGGCGGACTTGTTCAGGCTGTCCGTGGCTTCCTTCGCAGCTCTGGTGGAAAGTGACTTCCCACTGCGCAGCTGAATGGCACTCACGTTTTCACATGAGTTAACTGTAGTTTGGGAAGGAAGCTTCCCCGAGCTCTTGCTCTCGATCTTACTAATAGACACCGCCATTTGTGTCAGCTGCTTGTTCAAATTCTGCAGCTCTGCCTTATGAGAATTAAGCTCCTCGCGAGCCTCTTTCTGGAACTGGCTGGTGCTGGTCACGATGGTCCTGACCATTTCTTCAAGTGAGCTGGAGGAGCTCGAGGCTTGAGCTTGGGTGGAAGAGTTAGGCCTATCCTGGGACTGACCTTGGAAGCGATTTTGTCCTTCCCTATTCCCATAGCTGAAATTAGGATGGTCACGCCAACCGGGGTTGTAAGTGTTAGCATATGGATCATACTTCCTTGGGTTGGAAGCATACCCCCCGATCGCATTGACCTCCGCCTCTTCGCGTTGTCCTCCAACAATTTTCTTCAACATACTACCTATCTCGGCCACCTGGGCCCTCATTTCAGACATCTCATGGCTCTGAGCCACGCTGTGCACTTGTCCTTGCCCCCTGATCCCAAACTGCTGCGAGTTGGTAGCCATATTTGCAATGAGCTGCTTGGCCTCAACTGGGGTCTTGTCAATCAGTGCCCCTCCACTCGCTGCATCGATCATCTGCCTATCGTGGGGCGTCATCCCCTCATAAAAATACTGTATGAGCAGCTGATCGGCGATCTGGTGGTGTGGGAAACTCGCGCACAGGCGCCCAAAGCGTTCCCAATACTCATGCAGGGACTCACCTACATCTTGGGTGATCCCATAAATCCTCTTTCGCAGAGTGGTGGCTAAGGATGCGGGAAAGTATTTCTCCAAAAATACCCGCTTCATATCCTGCCACGTGGTGATGGATCCGGAAGGCAAATAGTATAGCCAATCCTTGGCCTTGTCCTTGAGCGTGAAGGGGAATGCCCTCATATTCAGCTGCTCTTCCGTGACCCCTGCGGGCTTCATCCCCGCGCAGACGCAATGGAACTCCATCAAATGCTTGTTCGCGTCCTCACCTGCATTTCCATGGAAAGAAGGTAACTGGTGAATTAAACCAGATTTCAGTTCGAAGTTACCTGCTACCACGGGGTAGTTAATGCACAAAGGCTGCAGGTTCAGGTCTGGCGCTGCCAGTTGCTTCAGTGTCCGTGGCGCATCGCCTTGCGCCATCTCGTCAAATAAGAAGGGATTGCCTTCTTCTCTTTCAAACTGTCCTTGCCCCTCACGGGCCTCTCTACGTAACCGCCGCTCCTCTCTGTCAATCTCAGGGATATACTGCAAACTACCCTCAGAGGAACGGGTCATACACAAACAAAAATCTAAACATACAACATACAAACAGAAAAAATTTTCAGTCAACCATCAATAAATCAAATTCAAACTCCAATCATAAATTCAAACAATTGCCTATTCCCCGGCAACGGCGCCAATTTTTGGTAACGATATTTTTGAACTATCGCTATAAATTCAAGCTGTCGAGGCTTGCCAAAATAAATTTATAATGCCTATTGCCAAGGCTTTGCAGCCAGTGGTAACAGGGTCGATCCAAGGAATAGGAGAGTTGAATTTACTAATGAAATTGGGATTTGATCGATTAATTGGTAACGGGGGGTTTTAATCATGCAAAGAAATCAATACGAAAGCTAACAGAAGAAGGAAATAATATGTAGAAAACGTGTGCACGGTTTGGGGAGTCTCGGGGTCAATTGTTAGACAAATACAACTTATCCTTTAATTCTAATAACATGGAATTCAGTTTACTAAGCACGCAGACGACTACCAGAGAAGCCCCAAAGTAGCCGACTTCATGGATTTTAATTAGGCCACACAGTCCTAATTACACGTTATCTAATCTCACATTAAGATGATCAGTCCTAAGATGAATTTAGACAGTTACTAGCTAACCGCGACGAACATTCGGGCGTGAATTCTAATTGCTAGTAGGTTGCCCGCAAACGCCGTATGCAACCAACAATTATCCTACCCGACCCGATACTTCGATTTAGTTCTATTTACCTGTGTTACTTAGTCGAGCAGTGAGAGGCACGGCATCGCTACTCTTTAACATACACAACATGCGAAACTATCCGAGTGTCAATCAACATAATTTAGCATGCGCGTTGGATTAAGCAAAGTAAATAAATGCTTTGTAAACAGAACCAATATGCAAATTCATACTCAGATTATCAAAGCAATAATGTCTAACAAAATTCCCCTAAACAAAATCCCAAACCGTCACCCTTACCTTAGCCGCTCATGGCGCGGATCGTCAATCCCGCTCCACCAACGACCATGGAAGAGTTCATCTACCTATTACAAATGGAAGTGGAGCTCACTCGCATGCCAACAATGGCGGAGCTCCACGGAAAGTAGAGAGAAAATGGGGAAGAAGGGAAGAAGAATCGCCGGATTCCGTTGAGAGATGAAGGAGAAAAGGCTTGGAGAAGATTCCCAAAAAAGTGCAGAAAAATCGTCTTTTAGCTACTGCCTTCGTCGTAGCGTCGAGACGCTAGGCCAGCGTCTCGACGCTGTGCCCTAAGTGATCCGCGCGCGCGCGCGCGCTGGCGTCGCGACGCTAGGCCAGCGTCGCGACGCTGCCCCGATGATTTTCCAGCGCGCGCCTCCTCCGAAGCGTCTCGACGCCAAGCAGGGTCTCGACGCCAGGGCAGCGTCGAGCCAGCGTCTCGACGCTATCACTCGACGCTTGCTCTCGGGTTTTTCCAGCGTCGAGCCAGCGTCTCGACGCTATAGCTCGACGCTGGCTCTCGGGTTTGGGGCTGATGCAATGCCTCTCCAAGGCTGTTTTGGCCCGTTTCTTCACGGAACAAATTCCCCTCTTCCCGATGCATTCCCGGGGCGCTAAAACTCTGCTTTAAGCTCTCGAACACGCCCAACGGACGCACGAGCTCTTTGCCGCTTTTCTCCTACAAAAGAGATACATTTAATCAATTGGAAGCGGCCTTTAGCTATGATTAGGACGTATTTAATAGCTCCAAAATGGAGTTATCAGAGGTTCAGCTGTTGGAGTCGACAATCTGATAGGAAGGAGAGAAGATTCATCTTCTCTCCTGATTGGATTCATCCAAGCAAGGCTTACCTTTCTCTCCCTTCAGCCGAGGCGTTTGCGACGAGGCGTTCAAGCTCACTTTACTTGCTTTCTGTCTTTACTTTACATTTCCAGCACTGTTTTGTTGTTATTTCTTTTCCATTAGTTACTCCATTTCATTTCGTTGCTTTCTGTCTTTATGTTAGTAATTTTAAGTCTTCATCTGTTCATTCAAACAATTGAGTAATCAAAGCACAATTCATCATTTCGCACTTTCTCTTATTTCGTTTCTACCTACTGTTTTGTCTTTAATCTTCTTCTAAGCATGTCTACCTCATCTATTAATTCTGTTCTCTTTACATCCATGAGTAACTAAGTCACATAGGGGCATGCTAATGACAATACTATAGGCTAAAACACGTGAACCAAGCATGTAGGATAGCTCTCGAATGCATTGATTGTGTGTAAGCTTCATCCCACGGGCAATTTCGATTGGCCATCCATTTTGTCCAAAGAACTCCTAACCTCTGGAAGGAGTAAGAGTTCAGAGTCATACACTCATGCTAGCCTCTCAAGGTAACCAGAAAACGACCTAGGAATAGGCGTTTTCCTAGTACAAATCATAACTTACTGCTTTAACAAGATGCTTAAGACCTTACTTGGACATGAGTAAACTAAAGAATCTAATGCATGAAATCGGAAGATACATGAGAATGAGTTAGTTTGATGCATAGTGAGTTGATCCAATGCTTGAGAATCGTGTGAAAATGCCTATAGAGGAGTCGTTAGTAGCCCTTGTTTCTCCATTTTACACACTTTCGCTGTTAGTAACATTGCGGTAGAATTGCTGTTCTCGCAATTCTATTAAGTTCAAAATTCTGCTTAGCCATTTTTCTCTTCGTTTATTATTCTCTTCTCTTTACATTTAAGTTTATCATTGACTTGCACTTATTCATGTTGCTATCCTTAATATATTCATTAGTAATTAGGCAATTAAAAACCAAATTTACCCCATCAAATCCACCCATTCTTGCTTAACAACACACTTCGCGAGTAACTAATAATAAGTCTCTGTGGGAAAACGAATGAAAAAATACTTACTACTTGCTACAAGATCATGTATGCTTGCATGTTCTGAGTGCTCTCTCTCTCTTATTGCTTATTTCTTTTACACATTGAGCACGCAACAAGTTTTTGGTGTGTTACGTCTCCAAAAGTGACCTTTTTAGGACTTATTTATCTTAGAAAGATGTACACTCTTAGGTGTTTTTGATAGGATTTAGCTTAAACGTATGCTTATATATGAGAATTAGAAGAAGGAAGCTAAATTAGGACTTGTGTGCAAAAGGAAAGAAAAAGAATGAAAAAGGAAGTTAAAAGAATGAAAATTGTGTATTGCGGAAACATTGCGGAAACATTGCTAAAACCGCAATGTTTTAAGTGAAATCCGTAAGTTGGCTAACCTTTTTCTGTTGTAATCCGATATTTCAGGGATTCGTTCTTTCTCCTCCATCCATTTTGAAGTACGACGTTGAGGATGGATGGTTCTCCTTGGCCCAATCGCACCTGCAGAACACTATAAAAGGAGGTCAAAGAGGAAGGTTTGATCATCATCCGAAAGCGTAGAAGTCTCTTCGCAGCACAGTCTTTCCCATTCATTCTCTTCTCCGTCTGTTGGTTTGAGAGGTTCAGCTGTTGGAGTCGACAATCTGATAGGAAGGAGAGAAGATTCATCTTCTCTCCTGATTGGATTCATCCAAGCAAGGCTTACCTTTCTCTCCCTTCAGCCGAGGCGTTTGCGACGAGGCGTTCAAGCTCACTTTACTTGCTTTCTGTCTTTACTTTACATTTCCAGCACTGTTTTGTTGTTATTTCTTTTCCATTAGTTACTCCATTTCATTTCGTTGCTTTCTGTCTTTATGTTAGTAATTTTAAGTCTTCATCTGTTCATTCAAACAATTTAGTAATCAAAGCACAATTCATCATTTCGCACTTTCTCTTATTTCGTTTCTGCCTACTGTTTTGCCTTATTGTTTTGTCTTTAATCTTCTTCTAAGCATGTCTACCTCATCTATTAATTCTGTTCTCTTTACATCCATGAGTAACTAAGTCACATAGGGGCATGCTAATGACAATACTATAGGCTAAAACACGTGAACCAAGCATGTAGGATAGCTCTCGAATGCATTGATTGTGTGTAAGCTTCATCCCACGGGCAATTTCGATTGGCCATCCATTTTGTCCAAAGAACTCCTAACCTCTGGAGAGAGTAAGAGTTCAGAGTCATACACTCATGCTAGCCTCTCAAGGTAACCAGAAAACGACCTAGGAATAGGCGTTTTCCTAGTACAAATCATAACTTACTGCTTTAACAAGATGCTTAAGACCTTACTTGGACATGAGTAAACTAAAGAATCTAATGCATGAAATCGGAAGATACATGAGAATGAGTTAGTTTGATGCATAGTGAGTTGATCCAATGCTTGAGAATCGTGTGAAAATGCCTATAGAGGAGTCGTTAGTAGCCCTTGTTTCTCCATTTTACACACTTTCGCTGTTAGTAACATTGCGGTAGAATTGCTGTTCTCGCAATTCTATTAAGTTCAAAATTCTGCTTAGCCATTTTTCTCTTCGTTTATTATTCTCTTCTCTTTACATTTAAGTTTATCATTGACTTGCACTTGTTCATGTTGCTATCCTTAATATATTCATTAGTAATTAGGCAATTAAAAACCAAATTTACCCCATCAAATCCACCCATTCTTGCTTAACAACACACTTCGCGAGTAACTAATAATAAGTCTCTGTGGGAAAACGAATGAAAAAATACTTACTACTTGCTACAAGATCATGTATGCTTGCATGTTCTGAGTGCTCTCTCTCTCTTATTGCTTATTTCTTTTACACATTGAGCACGCAACAAGTTTTTGGCGCCGCTGCCGGGGACTTAGTTTAGCGAAAACGAAGTTTGTTAAGTTTGAAACACAAAGTTTAATATCCATTGGAATTGATCGTTTTCTCATTTCTTTTGCAGGTACCATTGGGTTAGTTTATGAATGAGCCTTCAAGTAGTGATCTAGAGTTCAATCCTGAGCCTGAGAGATTATTTAGGGCCAGAAATAGAGCCAAGAAACATCTCTTTAACCAATCCTCTATACCTCCAACAATTGCTGAAACCGCAGAGTCTCCGCAATTCTATCAAGAAGAAATGGACAGACCAATCCCAAATCCGGTACCTACCACTCGCAATCCCATCGAAATAGCGAATGATAAGGATAGTGTCATTCTTTCCTACCTAGTACCTATGCCTGGGGAGCTAAACCCAAGCATAATCCGCCCTGAGATTACTGCCAACTCATTCGAGTTAAAGCCAGTAATGTTCCAAATGTTGTCCACTGTGGGACAATTCTTTGGAGTAGAAAATGAGGATCCCCACAACCATCTTAGAAACTTCCTAGGAGTTAGTGATACATTTCTCATCCCTGGAGTTTCCCAAGAAGCTTTGAGGCTCTACCTCTTCCCTTACTCTTTGAGGGACAAAGCAAAGACGTGGTTAAACTCATTACCCTCTGGATCAGTCCTCAATTGGACAGACTTGGCGGAGAAATTCCTAGTAAAATATTTCCCACCTGATAGGAATTCTACCTTTCGTGATGACATAATAAAGTTTATTCTAGTGTTTCTCCACTTGTAATAATGATGTGTTTAATTATAGAGTTTTACCTTGATTCTTTTTTAGTGAAACATAAATTTACGGGTAATGAAGTCAAATAAGAGACTTAAAAATAGACTTTATATCAACTACAACGAATCGAGAAAAACAAATCGGTATTTTCTCTTCAAAGGTATGTGTCTTACCAAAGAATGTTAAATGTCAATGCCAATGCCAACTCATGTCGACTCGACATTGATTAGTTTAGGAAAGCTACAATAGGGTACAATTATATGAATAATCAACTAATTGTATAACTGGTTTTTATCTAGAGTGATTACTATAACTAATTTCGTTTTTATCTAAAGTGATTTTAGTTCGATTAAACTTGTATAAATTAGGCTTGAATGATAATGTGCTCTATTTACGAATTTTTTATTTGATTTTGATGATATATAAGTTGCAACTTATATACCCTATATTTGGTTTATCAGTCAAGTGATATACGAAATATAAAGTATATTGGTTGACTAATAGAACCCATGACCTCTTCGTCGAAGGCACAACCTTATGTCAATTGAGCTATGCTCGGTTTGGCAATTTCAAATTAGTTATCACTGATTATAATTTTTATATTTTTATTTCAAATTAGTTATCAATATGTGCATTTATCAATATGACATCAATCAAATATCATTCAAGGTCTTCCATTCTATTGAAATTTTGACTATATCAACGAGTAATCAAACACCAATTAGTCTATTAGACATTAACTACTAGTATATCACATGAGTAATGGTTCTATTAAAATTTTCCGTAGATCAAGAAACTAGAATAGACATAAATAAATAGTATATCACATGAATGTATCAATCTATTATTTTTTTTTAACATATCCGTAGACTATCAGACATTAATCAACATTAATTTAAGACTATCAATTGTCAATCAACATCTATTTAAGGCTATTAGGCACAAATCCTAAATATATCATTCAACTTGTAGACAACAATTATCAGAGGTTTACCAGCGACAATCATTTCAAGTATATTAGAGGTGTATCAGCAGACAATCATTTCAAGTATATTAGAGGGAGCCTTCCAACTTGAACTCACAGCGAGGAATCCTTCGAACTTGAACATGAAGCGAGGAAGCCTTCAAACTTGGAGATGCGACCGCGGCGGAACTTGGAGATGCAACCGCGGCGGAACTTGAAGATGCGCGATGCAACAACAACGAACTTGGAGATGATGCAGCAGCAGCGAACTTGGGGATGATGCGAGGGAGCCTTCGAACTTGAACTCACAGCGAGGAATCCTTCGAACTTGAACATGAAGCGAGGAAGCCTTCAAACTTGGAGATGCGACCGCGGCGGAACTTAGAGATGCGCGATGCAACAACAACGAACTTGGAGATGATGCAGCTACAGCGACTGCATCATCGAACTTGGAGATGATGCAGCAGCAGCAGCGAACTTGGGAATGATGCGAGGGAGCCTTCGAACTTGAACTCACAGCGAGGAATCCTTCGAACTTGAACATGAAGCGAGGAAGCCTTAAAATTGGAGATGCGACCGCGCAGCGCAGCAGAACTTGGAGATGCGCGGTGGCGGAACTTGGAGATGCGCAGCTGAACTTTGAGATGCGTAGCTGAACTTGGAGATGATGCAGCAACAACAGTGAACTTGGAGATGATGCAACAGCAGCGAACTTGTAGATGATGCAGCAGCAGCAAACTTGGAGATGATGCAGCAGCAGCAACGAACTTGGAGATGATGCAGCAGCAGCCGCGAACTTGGAGATGATGCAGCAGCAGCAGCGAACTTGGAGATGATGCAGTAGCAGCGAACTTGGGGATGAAGCGAGGGAGCCTTCGAACTTGAACTCACAGCGAGGAATCCTTCGAACTTGAACATGAAGCGAGGAAGCCTTCAAACTTGAAGCGAGGAATCCTTCGAACTGGATGCGAGCGATGTTCGGTCTTAAACTTGAAGCGACCAACGCTCGAACTTGAACTTGAAGCGGGCAACACTTGAATTTGATCTTCAGGAACTTGAAGTAAGCGAAGCTTGAACTTCGAGCGAACGAAAACACACATTTGAAGTGAGTGAGGCCTCGAACTTGGACTTGAAGCGAGCGACGCTCTGTTTTAATCTTGTAACAGGCGAAACTCGAATTTGAACTTCAAGGGGAACGACGCAGATGAAGCGCAAACTTTGGGCGGGCGAAACGTATCGCTTATAGTGGTTTACACATTAAGCTTGTAGTGTCACCGTCACAGTAGTGTGCGCGTTCGATTGGTGGCGCCGCCTTTGTTGTGGTGTGCATCTGCAGGTTTAATATCATATTGTAACTTCAATTATGGTGTTACATTCGATAATGTTGAAAGCTCTCAATTTTTGTCGTGTCGTTCAGTGGGATTTGACGTATCGTCATCATTCTGAGTAGGTTTGTACATCTTCAATTTGCGGCATCACTCTAAATATGGATGAAAACCTTTGATCTACAACGACAAACTTTAGTAGTCGTGACACTTATGTTTATTTTTATTTGAAGAGACTGGACTTAAAACTTGTTTAAAGCTCTGCCTACGTACCCTTTGAACAATAGAGATCAAGTCGAGACGTAGTTCAATACATGATGATTTCTTTTATTATTGTGACTGAACTTAAAGTACATTTTTTCTTTAAGTTGCCTACTGTTAAGTCTCTGAAAGTGACTTATTTAGGACCCATTTAGCTTAAGAAGATGTACACATTTAGGTGTTTTTGTGAGCATTTAGCTTAAACCTATGCTTTAATATGAGAATTAGAAGAAGGTAGCTAATCTAAGACTTATGCACAATAGGTAGAAAAAGGGTTGAAAACCGAAGGAAAAGAATGAAAAATGAGCATTGCGAATGAATTGCGAAAACATTGCGGTGACCGCAATTATTCAAGTGAAAACCGTAAGTTGACTGATCTTTTTCTGTTAATTTCCGTATTTTCAGGGATTCGTTCTTTCTCCTCCATCCATTCTGATATATGACGTTGAAGATTGATGGTTCTCCTTGGCCCAAACGCACCTGCAAACTACTATAAAAGGGGGCCAAAGTCGGAGGTTTGATCATCATTCGAAGCGCAGAAGTCTTCTCGCAGTCCATCATTTCTCTCTGTTTTCCTTTGCCGTCTGTTGGAGTGAGAGTCTCAGCTGTTGGAATCGATAATCTGATAGGAAGGAGAGAAGATTCTTCTTCTCTCTCGATTGGATTCATCCAAGCAAGGCTGACCTTTCATCCCTTCCATTCGAGGCGTCTGCAACGAAGCTTTTCAAGCACCTTTACTGCTTTTCTGTCGTTCTTCTTCTTATTTCCAGTTTGATCATTGTTGTTCTTAGCCTAGTGCTTTAATTACTGCATTTCGTTGTTGTCTGTCTTTGATTCATTTCTTTTGAAGCTTTCCTTTGTCGTTCAAACATTCAAAGTAATCAAAGTAAAATTCTGCATTTCACAGTTTCCACCTTCTGCTGCTACGTTTTGTCTTATTGTTTTAAGCATATTTCTCTTCTAAGCATGTCTGTTTTATCTACCCTTTCTGTTCTCCATATATCCATGAGTAGCTAAGCCACTTAGGGGCATGCTAATGACAGAACTATAGGCTAAAAAAACGTGCATCAAGTATGTAGGATAACTCTCGAATCATTGATTGTATGTAAGCTTCATCCCACGGGCAATTTCGATTGGCCATCCATTTTGTCCAAAGAACTCCTAACCTCTGGAAGGAGTAAGAGTTCAGAGTCATATAATCATGCTAGCCTTTCATGGTAATCAGGAAACGGCCTAGGAATAGGCGTTTCCCTAGTACAAACTAAACACTCCTGTTTTAACAAGATGCTTAAGACCTACTTTGAAGTCGAGTAAACTTAAGACTCTAATGCATGGAATCGGACGATACTTGAGATAGAGTGAGTTTGATGTATAGAGAGTTGATCCAATGCTTGAGAATCGTAATAAAATGCCTATAGGATAGTCATTAGTAGCCCTTAATTCACCCATTTACTCAGTTTCGCTGTTATTTAATTGCGGTAACATTGCGGTCCTCGCAATTCTGCCAGATTTTCATTCTGTTTAGCTGTTTTCTTCTTCGTTTATCAATTCCATTTCTTGTCCTTTGAGTCTGATTTTTACTTTAATTTGTTTATGTTATATTCCTTTACACATTCAGCAAAACTTAGATCATTAAAAACCAATTTCACCCCATCAAATTCATCCCATCTTTCTTAACAATCACACTTCGCGAATAGCTAAAAATGAGTCTCTGTGGAAAAAACGAATGAAATATACTTACTACTTGCTGTGAGACCATGTATGCTTGCATGTTCTAAGTGCTCTCTCTACCCTTTTGCATATTTATCTTTACACATTGAGCACGCAACAAGTTTTTGGCGCCGCTGCCGGGGACTTATTTTAAGTGAAAACGAAGTTTGTTAAGTTTGAAACATCAAGTTATTTTTCATTGAATTTGATCCATCTTCATTTCTTTTTCAGGTACCATTTAGGGTAGTTTATGAATGAGACTCCATCTAGTGATCTAGAGTTCAACCCTGAGCCCGAGAGATTATTTAAAGCTAGAAATAGAGCCAAGAAACGTCTCTTTAAACAAACCTTTTTACCTCCAATCATTGCAGAGACTACAATTCCTCCGCAATTACCTCAAGAAGAAATGGCTGGAGTAAATCAAAACCTGGTGCCTGTCACTCGCAATCCCATTGAAATAGCGAATGACAAGGATAGCGCCATCCTTTCATATTTAGTACCTATGCCTGGGGAGCTGAACCCCAGCATACTCCGTCCTGAAATCACTGCCAACTCATTCGAGTTAAAGTCAGTGATGTTCCAAATGTTGTCCACTGTGGGACAATTCTTTGGAATAGAAAATGAGGACCCCCATAACCACCTTAGGAACTTCCTAGGAGTTAGTGACACATTCCTAATCCCTGGAGTTTCCCAAGAAGCCCTGAGGCTATATCTTTTCCCTTACTCTTTGAGGGACAAAGCCAAAACATGGTTAAATTCCTTACCCTCAGGATCTGTCCGCAATTGGACAGATTTAGCAGAAAAATTCCTAGTCAAATATTTCCCACCGGATAGGAATTCGACCTTTCGTGATGATATCATAAAATTCAAACAAGCTCCAAGTGAGTCTCTTCACGAAGCTTGGACAAGATTTAAAGACCTTCTCATTAAATGTCCACACCATGGCATTCCATGGTGTATCCAAATAGAAGTCTTCTTTAAAGGATGCAACCCCAGCACCAGACAAGTTCTAAATTCATCTGCTGGTGGTTCCATGTTGTCCAAGAGTTACAACGAAGCTTATGAGATCTTGGAGAAGATCTCAACATCTCATTGTAGGTGGTCAGACGATCCAGTAGAGCCAACTAGGGCTCAAGACAAGGATGCTCTAAGCGCCATGAGCACCCAAATAAACGCCCTGACCAACCTAGTTAAGCAAATGGCTCAGGCCAATCTCCAAACCAGTGCCAATACCGCCACAGCCATGTCAATGGGCACCCAACAAAGTCAAGGCGAGGCACCAATCTGTGGATTCTGTGGGGAAGGGCACCCTTATGAATACTGCCCTGGGAATCCATCCTCAGTCTGCTATGTAGGAAGCCAGCAGCAGCCTAGGAATAACCCCTACTCCAACACCTATAACCCTGGTTGGAGAAACCACCCTAACCTGTCATGGGGTGGCCAACAAACCACTAACCAAAATTCTAACCAACCTAGACCGAGTGGAACACCTGGTTTCACTCCCCAACATAACCAGTCAATGTACCAAAAACCTTACAATCAACCTGTAGGATCTTCTGTAGAAAACCTACTCAAGGAATATATAGCTAAGAATGATGCTACTCTTCAGAGCCAGCAAGCTACTCTTAGGAGCCTGGAAAACCAAATAGGCCAATTAGCCAATGAACTTAAAAGTAGGCCCCAGGGTAGACTCCCTGCTGACACCGAGGTACCAAGGAGAGATGGCAAGGAACAAGTTCAAGCAATTGAACTTAGGAGTGGAAGACCATTGGTGAGCAACACAAAGGACACACCAAAGAGAGTAGAGAACACTGAGTCTAGTGCTCCACTGGAGTCTCTGCCAAACCAAGGTCCACCACCAACTAGCACATCAGGAGCCAGGCTAGAACCAATTGTTGAGGAGGTAGAGGAAATTCCAAGGCCTCCACCTATCATAAGGCGACCTGACGTGCCTGCCTATGTGCCACCACCTCCATATCCTCGAAGGCTGAAGAAGAAGCAGGAACAGGAAGTTCATTTTAATAAATTCTTAGAAATACTTAAGCAAGTGCATGTTAACATTCCTTTTGTAGAGGTTTTACAATCGATGCCTTCATATGTAAAGTTTTTGAAGGACATTATTACTAACAAAAAAATAATTGGTGAGTTTGAAACAGTAAACCTCACCGAGGAGTGCAGTGCCATCCTCCAGAACAAGCTGCCCAAGAAGGAGAAGGATCCTGGTTCCTTCACCTTACCTGTAGAACTTGGAGGCAAGCATGTGGGCAGAGCGCTTTGTGACCTGGGCGCCAGCATAAACCTCATGCCCCTGTCCCTATTCCGCCAGTTGGGAATGGGAGAAGCACGTCCAACCACAGTCACTTTACAACTAGCAGACAGATCCATTGCATATCCAGAAGGTAAGATTGAGGATATTCTAGTTAAAGTTGACAAATTCATTTTCCTTGCAGATTTCATTGTCCTGGACTATGAGGCAGACAAGGAGGTCCCCATCCTGCTAGGTAGACCATTTCTCGCCACAGGTAGGGCACTAATAGATGTTCAAAAAGGTGAGTTAACTATGAGGGTTCATGATGAAGAGGTAAAATTTAGTGTTTACAAAGCTTTAAGGTATCCCTCTGATTCTGAGTCTTGTGCTAGCATGGATGTTGTTGACTCACTAATGGAAGAACAATTAGAGCATGTACTGTTAACCAAGCATGCTAGTGAATATGTACAAGTAGATGTAGCTGACTTAAATGTATCTGACATAATGAATATGCCTGTAGATAAACCACAGCATGTATGTATGAATATAGATTTAACTGATAGAACTATAAATCCGTTAAAACCCTCCATTGAGCATCCACCTATTTTAGAACTGAAACCACTACCCACTCACCTCAAATATGCATATCTAGGAGATAATGATACGCTGCCTGTAATTATTTCTTCTAAGCTAAGTGAACAGCATGAGGTTGAATTAATATTACTGCTTAAGCAACATAGGAAGGCTATAGCATGGACTATTGCTGATATTCGAGGCATTAGCCCTTCTTATTGCATGCACAAAATTATACTAGAGGAAGAGCACACACCTAGGGTAGATCACCAGCGTAGGTTAAACCCCTCTATGAAAGAGGTAGTGAAGAAAGAAATAATAAAGTGGTTAGATGCAGGAGTGATTTTCCCCATAGCTAGTAGCCAGTGGGTGAGCCCCATCCAATGTGTACCTAAAAAGGGGGGAATAACTGTGGTAGTCAATGAGAACAACGAACTGATTCCAACAAGGACTGTCACAGGGTGGAGAGTGTGTATGGATTACAGAAAATTAAATAAAGAGACTAAAAAAGACCATTTCCCTATACCGTTCATTGACCAGATGCTAGACAGAATAGCTGGTAGAGCCTACTATTGTTTCTTAGATGGCTATTCAGGCTATAATCAAATTACTATAGACCCTAAGGATCAAGAGAAGACCACCTTCACCTGCCCTTTTGGAACGTTTGCCTTCCGCAGAATGCCTTTTGGCTTATGCAATGCACCGACAACTTTCCAAAGGTGCATGATGGCAATCTTCTCTGAGTTGGATGAGTCCATGATAGAAATATTCATGGATGACTTCTCAGTCTTTGGGGACTCATTTAAAACCTGTCTAGAAAACTTAGGACAAGTCCTGGCTAGGTGTGAAGAGACCAACCTAGTCCTAAATTGGGAAAAGTGCCATTTTATGGTAGATGAAGGGATTGTCTTAGGACATAGAGTGTCGAGGGCAGGTGTAGAAGTGGATAGGGCAAAAATAGAGATCATAGAGAAGTTGGTAGAGCCCCAGAATGTCAAAGCCATTAGAAGCTTCTTAGGGCACGCTGGCTTCTACAGAAGGTTCATTAAGGACTTTTCTAAGATAGCCAAGCCTCTGTGCGAGCTTCTAGAGCTAAATAGACCATTTATCTTCTCTAAAGAATGTGTAGTAGCTTGGAAAATCCTTAAAGAGGCACTGGTCACAGCACCAATCATAGTAGGACCAAATTGGGATCTCCCTTTTGAGATGCTATGTGATGCCAGTGACTATGCTGTAGGAGTCATGTTAGGACAGAAGATTGACAAGCTAACACACCCTGTCTATTATGCTAGTAAGACCTTGAATGAGGCTCAATGTAATTATACAACTACTGAGAAAGAGATGTTTGCTGTAGTATTTGCTTGTGAAAAATTTAGAAATTACATTGTAGGCACTAGGACCATTGTATACACTGACCATTCTGCTTTAAAATATCTTATGAGGAAGGCTGACGCTAAGCCTAGATTGATTAGATGGGTGTTATTGCTGCAGGAATTTGATTTGGACATTCGGGACAAGAAAGGTTGTGAAAATGTGGTTGCAGATCATCTGTCTCGATTGCAGCACAATTGCGAAAAAATTGCGGAGACCGCAATTTCTGATGCTTTTATAGATGAACATGTCTTTGCTTTGGCTCATCGTGATAACGATGAGGAACCTTGGTTTGCTGACATTGCTAACTTCCGTGCATCACAGGTATTACCAGTGTTCAAGGGAGGACAAGAGAAAAAGAGGTTCCTTCATGAAGCAAGGAAATTCATCTGGGATGACCCCACACTTTACAGAACCTGTGCTGATGGGTTGTTGAGGAAGTGTGTTTCAGCTGCTGAAGCGAAGTCTGTGCTACAACACTGTCACTCATCTCCTTACGGTGGACACTTTGGTGGTCAAAGAACAGCTGCGAAGGTATTTCAGAGTGGCTACTATTGGCCAACAATCTTCAAGGACGCCCACAACTATGCCCACAGCTGTGACGAATGTCAAAGGACAGGCAACCTCAGTCGCAAGGATGAGATGCCCCTCACCTACATCTTAGAGTTGGAGCTCTTTGATGTGTGGGGCATTGACTTCATGGGACCATTCCCTCCATCGTCAGGTAATCTATACATATTAGTGGCAGTGGACTACGTGTCCAAGTGGGTAGAAGCAAAAGCATGTCCTAATAATGATGCTAAAACAGTCACTAACTTCTTGCATAGGCACATTTTCACTAGATTTGGGACTCCTCGTGCTATCATTAGTGATGAGGGGTCACATTTCATTAATAAGGCTATGGAGAAAGTATTGGCTAAATATAACATTAGACATAGGGTAGCTACTCCCTATCACCCACACTCGAATGGCCAAGCTGAAATTTCCAATAGGGAGATAAAGAACATCCTAGAAAAGGTAGTCAAACCTAATAGGAAAGACTGGTCATTTAAGCTTGAGGATGCACTTTGGGCTTATAGAACAGCATATAAGACACCCCTAGGCATGTCTCCCTATAGGTTGGTGTATGGCAAGGCTTGCCACTTGCCACTTGAGTTAGAAAATAAAGCATTTTGGGCCATGAAGGAGTTGAATTTTTGTGTAAAGGATGCGGGGACATTGAGATCTTTGCAGCTACATGAACTTGATGAGCTTAGGCATATGGCCTATGAGAATGCCAAAATGTATAAAGAAAAGACCAAAATATGGCACGACAGTAGACTCAGGATCAAAGACTTTAGGAAAGGCCAACTTGTACTCTTATTTAACTCACGATTAAAGTTATTTCCAGGCAAACTAAAGTCTAGATGGTCAGGTCCATTTGTTATTACTAATGTCTTTGTTCATGGTGCAATAGAGATAAAGAATTTGCAGCAAGGCCAGCCATTTATGGTCAATGGTGCTAGGTTGAAGCACTACTATGAGGAAGGAGATGTGAAGACTCTCTCGGCCTTCCTCTTGACTGAAGCATGACAAAAAGAACGAGAGAGAACGAGTGATTACTGTGCTCGTTTAGTCAAGGCCAATGCCTTAGTTTATTTTTACTGTTTTTCCGATTATCGTTTGTATGTTTTGTGGTGTGTTTTTAATTGCGTATTTAATGTTTGTTTTATTTGTTTTTTGTAGGGAATCGAAAGAGGGAATCAAGGAGAGTAAATCAAGCTTTAAAAATCAAGAAACGATCGAGCCAAATAAAAGATACGGACGAGCAAAGTTTGAGATTTTGATGATAAAATATCCCTACAATTGCGCTAAAATTGCTGGATCCGCAAAAAAAAAAAAAGAGCCGTTGGGATTTTTCCATTGCATTTATAGCCGTTAGAACGCGCTCGTTCGATACGATCCTCTCATTTTCTGATTTTCAAGAAATCTGCGATTCTCTCCATCTCTGATCCTTCTCTCCAAACCTCCAAGATTCGACAATGGTGTCCACACGTGCTGAAAGATCCGCAGCCAAGAAGAAGGCTGATGACGCAGCTGAAGCGGCTGCGAGGGAAGCGCTTCTCACCCTTGCAGACGATGGTGTCGTTCGCACCGGTCCTCTTCCCAAGCTTCCTATTCGTAGGAAGAAGTGGAGGGTGGTCACTGAGATCCCTGCTGGACCATCTGAGCCAGTGGGCACGCCCAAGAAACGCCGGTGGAGTGTCAAGACGGCCGCCGAACCAAGCACAGCAAAGACTCCCTCTGTGGAGAGTCAAGAAACTGATCGTGCATCCCACGAGTCAGCCAATGAAGGTTCGTCGCCGTCTGCATCACCTGCGCGCAGCCCTCTCCCATCTGAACCAGTGCCAAGCGCAGAGTCGTCACCGCCTGCACAGAGCCCCGAGTTGTCTCCAGCACCTCAGAGTTCTGATCCGACACCTGCAGCAGCGCAGAGTCCTGAGCTGCCATCTTCGCCACTGAGTTCTGCGCAGACACCATCAGCAGAGCACAATTATCCACGGCCTGTTCCTGAATTCCCTTATGGGGATTATCAAGAGTCCACGCAAGGCAGTGGAGATGCTGGGGAAGACGATGTCTTCTCCCCTATGAGGGAAGATAGCCCTGCCGAGCCTGCACAGCAGGACGATTCTATGGAAGAAACGTTGGGGGCATGCCTCCAGCAGATCAACATCAAGGCCAGGCTCAAGAAGAAGAAGAAGGCCAAGATTGTTAAGGCCAAGAAGTTGAAGAAAAAGGCCAAGAAGGTGCCGTCGACGGACAAGGAGAGTACTGAGCCTTCGCTCAAACGCCTCAAGGTGGAGGCTGCCGAATCATCCAAACCAGCAGATAAGGGGAAGGCTAAACTCTACCCTGAAGACGAACCTCCGTCAGTGAGGTATGTCTCATCTGATGCTGAGTCCAGGGGTGCTGAGCTGAGGAAGAGGGACCTGTTGCACGAGAAAGGATTCCTCGACCGACTTGCTGACCTGCCGCAGTTCTTGCGCGCAGGGGTGATCAACCACGGCTGGGAGGAATTCTGCAGACCGCCTAATCCAGCATACACGAGCATGGTGTATGATTTCTACGCTAATGTGCTCAGCCCTGAGGATGGCCTGTCTGTGGTCAGAGGGGTAGAAGTAGATTTCTCCGCCAAGGCCATCAATGAAGCATTTGGTCTCAAGGGCCAACCTCATACAGATTATGCACGGATAGTTGATGAGCCGACTGAGGCAGTGCTGGAAGAGGCCATTCGCACAATTGGCCAGCCTGAAGCAGCGTGGACTGTCTCACGCAATGGGAGGCACACCTTAATGAGTGCCAATCTGACAGCAAAGGCAGCTGTTTGGTTTGCCTTTGTGAGGAGAAAGCTGTCCCCTGTGACCCACGAGACGACAATCAACCAGAGTAGATCACTGCTGGTCTATGCCATCATGCGCGGTCTCACGGTCAATGTGGGGGAAATCATGTCAGCTGCCATTGCTGAATGCGCAAAGAAAGGTAAGGGACCCTTGTTTTTCCCTAATACCATAACCAAGCTATGTTTGCTTGCAGGAGTCCCCACCGAGCGTTTGGAGCAGCAGCTGCCTTACACAGGCCATTTGGAGCTGCCTGCTAACCTGAGGCTGAAAAGAAAGGGGAATATGGAGTTTGAATTGGATAGGCTGGCTGCTGAACAGTCCCTATCCATGGCCTGCTTGATGGACATGCAGAGGAGAATGGCTCAATGGGCCAATTATGCGCAGGCGAGGGACAAGGAAGTTGCAGACCAGCTGGGGTGCCTCTTCCCTGAGTTCCCTACCAATCTCCTAACTCCATGGGTGCCCCCACGACCAAGGCAACCAGATGAGGATGATGAGAATTGAGTGCTGGTTTGAAGTGCACTACAGGGAGTATTGCTGTTCCCTTAGAAAAACAAAAACAATTTTTCTGCTTTCTGATAGGATCATGTGCATTATGCTGTTTTGTGTTCAACTTTTGATCTGTTTTTAATGTTTGGTTTTATGTTTTTTCTTTTGCTTAGTCTAGTCTGATGTTAGCTGAATAGGTAGGATAGTTTAGCTTTATTTTTAGGATGCGTGAGTAACAGGAAAAAGCATGCTGAGGGGCCCTAATCAATGTTATATCTGCCCGGATTGAATTGCGAAATAATTGCGGTTCCCGCAAATTTTGTGACTGATTGCATGTTTTGGAGTGTCTGTGTAGTTAGGCTGTGATCGGTTATATTCTATCTTTTGCTGCTAGCATGACTACCTTATATAGCTGATCTTAACGCATGCTGGATGAGTGTCATAGGACACCCTTTGATAGTTTAAATTAGCCTCTGAATAGGGCTCAGCATGCATAAACCATCAGTCCTTAAACTGTCTGTTTTGTTCAAATTTTCTGCTGCTGGGGTAATTGCTTTTAAATGTTTTGCCTATGCCTAGGATTTTTAGATTCTCTTTGTTTTACTTTAGACTAGATGCTTCTAGGACAAGTTTGGGGGTGTGCCACCTCAAACACTCATTGGGGACAATGAGTAGTTGAAGTTTGGGGGAGGCCACCCTAGGCCTAGGAACATTCCTCTCTCCCTTAGAAACATAAGCATTCTTCTTCTCCTTTAAAAAAAAAAAAATGATGATGAACTGAAAAACAATGAAAAAAGAATAAAGGGGGGGAGTTTCTCTTAGGTTGCTGAGTAATCAGTGCCAAGTGTGTAACCCACAAGTGGCGTTGCATCAAAAGACAACCAAAGGAGAGGCTCCACCTAAGTAAGAAAAAAGAAAGAATAGGGAAGAAGAATGTATACCTAGGAGTTATAACTTTGTGGCTTAGATGTCCTATTTAAAAAGAACTCTGATCCTCAATTAGCTAAAGCACAAAGTTGTAACTTGTAGGGTTGTTTAGGGAGATGAGTGTTTATCCAATGAAGTGATGCCAGGGTTTAGGTTGTTCTCTAAAAGTACCACTGTCACTGTTAATACTAAGACTGGCATGACTCTAAGGAATCCTAGGCACATTAAAAGTTAAGCTGGAAGCATGTACTGAGTCTGGAGTAAAGCTTGGTAGAATTTGAAACCTTAGGGATAGTGGCATGATATCATAGAAGTAGTTAGATCAGTAGTAAGGGGTTAACAGAAACAGCAGGTATAGTAGGCAGGTGAAGTCAGAAGAAGCTTGATAAGAGGTTAATTCTAAACTTAGAAGTGTGTCACAGGACAGCATTGCTATAGATAGGGAAATAAGGGAGTCAGTAAAGTGGTTAAAGAAGAAGAAACAGCAGCCTAGGTAAGTCTTTAGTGTGCTTGAGGACAAGCAAAACCTTAAGTTTGGGGGTGTGTTAAGTCTCTGAAAGTGACTTATTTAGGACCCATTTAGCTTAAGAAGATGTACACATTTAGGTGTTTTTGTGAGCATTTAGCTTAAACCTATGCTTTAATATGAGAATTAGAAGAAGGTAGCTAATCTAAGACTTATGCACAATAGGTAGAAAAAGGGTTGAAAACCGAAGGAAAAGAATGAAAAATGAGCATTGCGAATGAATTGCGAAAACATTGCGGTGACCGCAATTATTCAAGTGAAAACCGTAAGTTGACTGATCTTTTTCTGTTAATTTCCGTATTTTCAGGGATTCGTTCTTTCTCCTCCATCCATTCTGATATATGACGTTGAAGATTGATGGTTCTCCTTGGCCCAAACGCACCTGCAAACTACTATAAAAGGGGGCCAAAGTCGGAGGTTTGATCATCATTCGAAGCGCAGAAGTCTTCTCGCAGTCCATCATTTCTCTCTGTTTTCCTTTGCCGTCTGTTGGAGTGAGAGTCTCAGCTGTTGGAATCGATAATCTGATAGGAAGGAGAGAAGATTCTTCTTCTCTCTCGATTGGATTCATCCAAGCAAGGCTGACCTTTCATCCCTTCCATTCGAGGCGTCTGCAACGAAGCTTTTCAAGCACCTTTACTGCTTTTCTGTCGTTCTTCTTCTTATTTCCAGTTTGATCATTGTTGTTCTTAGCCTAGTGCTTTAATTACTGCATTTCGTTGTTGTCTGTCTTTGATTCATTTCTTTTGAAGCTTTCCTTTGTCGTTCAAACATTCAAAGTAATCAAAGTAAAATTCTGCATTTCACAGTTTCCACCTTCTGCTGCTACGTTTTGTCTTATTGTTTTAAGCATATTTCTCTTCTAAGCATGTCTGTTTTATCTACCCTTTATGTTCTCCATATATCCATGAGTAGCTAAGCCACTTAGGGGCATGCTAATGACAGAACTATAGGCTAAAAAAACGTGCATCAAGTATGTAGGATAACTTTCGAATCATTGATTGTATGTAAGCTTCATCCCACGGGCAATTTCGATTGGCCATCCATTTTGTCCAAAGAACTCCTAACCTCTGGAAGGAGTAAGAGTTCAGAGTCATATAATCATGCTAGCCTTTCATGGTAATCAGGAAACGGCCTAGGAATAGGCGTTTCCCTAGTACAAACTAAACACTCCTGTTTTAACAAGATGCTTAAGACCTACTTTGAAGTCGAGTAAACTTAAGACTCTAATGCATGGAATCGGACGATACTTGAGATAGAGTGAGTTTGATGTATAGAGAGTTGATCCAATGCTTGAGAATCGTAATAAAATGCCTATAGGATAGTCATTAGTAGCCCTTAATTCACCCATTTACTCAGTTTCGCTGTTATTTAATTGCGGTAACATTGCGGTCCTCGCAATTCTGCCAGATTTTCATTCTGTTTAGCTGTTTTCTTCTTCGTTTATCAATTCCATTTCTTGTCCTTTGAGTCTGATTTTTACTTTAATTTGTTTATGTTATATTCCTTTACACATTCAGCAAAACTTAGATCATTAAAAACCAATTTCACCCCATCAAATTCATCCCATCTTTCTTAACAATCACACTTCGCGAATAGCTAAAAATGAGTCTCTGTGGAAAAAACGAATGAAATATACTTACTACTTGCTGTGAGACCATGTATGCTTGCATGTTCTAAGTGCTCTCTCTACCCTTTTGCATATTTATCTTTACACATTGAGCACGCAACACCTACGTACCCTTAGATGGAAGGGATCAAGTCATGACGTAGTTCAGATGGAATGTAATCCTTTTTTTTTTTATTGCTGTGACTGAACTTAAAGTATATATATTTTTTTTCTTTAAGTTGCCTACGTACCCTTAGATGGAAGGGATCAAGTCATAACGTAGTTCAGGTTACATGAGTGGTTTTTTTTTTTTTTTTTTACTTGGGCCGTTCATCGTTTAAGCTCGTGCGGGCCAGGAGCAACATGTAGTTTATACTCTTACGTTAAGGAGTATTACATTTCAAAAGATCTTATCTTCATTACGGTCTTGATCAGATCCTTCGTTTGTAGGATTGGTTAGAATGATGATATTTTTCTTCACCTTCAAGGAGCCTTCTGTATTTATGAGAACATATAATTTCCTCTTCATGCGCGAAGGAACACGACTATGAATCTTCTTGTCGCTATTTACTTCATCGAAGAGTCTTGCCCCTACGGTCTTCATCTTTCCTTCCTGTTGATCACTTGTCCCTTTGAGGCGATCAAAAACAGATGTTGAAGGTCGGTCTTTCTTTGATGTGGAGACACTTAACCTTTGGAAAGCTGAAGTTCGAGTGGAGGTAGAAGTTAGACATGAATTTTCTTCTTTTGTCGCGGCCATACTCATCCTTTGGAAGACCGAAGTTCGAGTAGTTGAAGGCTTGATGCGATTGAAGACAGAGGTTCTTTGGTCGACTTCTTTTGAGTCGTTGACTTCTTCTACATTGATGTAGCATGAACTTGCACAGATTTCTTCCTCTTTTTTGATGGGAAGGAAACTTCTTGAGAAGAATTCTTTTAAAGTCACTGGTTGTCGAGGTTGAGGACGATATTTATTTTCTCCTCTCTCATGTTTAGGCTTCCTCGAATTGCTTCTTCTTTTCTTCTTTGAAAGCTTATTGTTTTGTTTATCATCTCGAAACATGCAATCTTCTTTCTGGACAGGTCTTTGTCGTCGTATTTTATGACGAGCCACGACGGTCCAACCTTTATCCTCATTTCCGACGACCTCAGGTTTCACCTGAGAAATTTGCTTTGGGGTTTCATGTCCGAACCGAACAATTATTGGTTCGAAGGTCCCAAACTGGATGAGGCTTTCCTTTTGCTTATTAAATGAGGCTGGAAATAATTGAGCGTCGGAGTTCATTGTTACCGCAGCGTGATTTGATTGAGCTATTTCATCAAGGTCTAGCTCAATTTTGCCCTCCTTAGCTAGCTTTAGAATGAACTCTTTTAGGACAAAATATTTCTCCACTAGGTGGCTAATAACTCGATGATACTTACAATAGTTGGGATCACCGACTTTGTCCATTTCTTCCGGGTGCCTACACCCGGGAAGCTAAATCAATCTTGTTTCCAGTAGTTGCCCTAATATGTCAGGAATGTCAGAGTCTGGAAACGGGTAGACTTTTTCTTGTTTTTCTTTTAAAGTAAGGCGACGCTTCTCGCCTTCTTCGTTTCTTCTTTCTGTCTTGTTTTCCCTTCCTTTTGAGGAAAACCTTACAGGGGTCGTGCTGACGACCATGGATTCTTCCACGACATTTTTCGTGATATTCTCATTGTCCTTCATTTCGTTTTTTACTTTGTTGATATCCGGGATTAAGAGGTCCTTGCTCCCTCTATTGGCGATACTCAACTCCATATCGTGGGCGCGAGTCGCTAACTCTTCAAATGTGTGGGGCTTTATCCCTTGCAGGATGTAATGAAGTCCCCAATGCATGCCGCTGATGCACATTTCGATGGCAGACTCCTCAGTGAGTCTATCCTTGCAGTCGAGACTCAACGATCTCCAACGGTTGATGAAATCGATGACTGGCTCGCCCATCCTTTGGTTAGCGTGCGAGAGTTCGGTCATGCTGACTGTTCGCCTCGTGCTGTAGAAGCGATTCAGGAAGTCTCTTTCGAACTGTCCCCAACTATCAATTGTCTCGGGCTCCAAGTCCGTGTACCAATCGAAGGCTTTTCCTTTCAGAGTCCGGACAAACTGCCTAACCAGCAGGTCTCCCTGAGTTCCAGCGTTCTCGCACGTCTCAACAAAGTGGGCAATGTGTTGTTTAGGATTGCCCTTGCCGTCAAATTGTTGAAACTTTGGCGGTTGATACCCGGTGGGCATTCTCAAGTTGTCGATCCTCTTTGTATACGGTTTAGTATAAAAAATGGAGCTTTGGGTGGGTCAACCGTATTGAGCTCTGATAGTGTTCGTGATCATGTCCTGTAGTTGTTGGACAGACAGCGAAGCGACCGAAGTTGAGTGATGCGGTTGGTTTTCTTGGATGACATTTTTTTCTTTGTCATTCCTCCTTGCTGCAGGAGTTAAACTTGTCTCTGCAGCCTCTCGACTTTGCATCTGATTTCTCAAGTTTGCAATCTCGAGGTCTCGTTCTTCAACTGCTTTCATCAGAAAATTTAATTTCTTTTCCATTTCAGCCATTGCTTCATCGTTAGTGCGTGCGTCTGCCATCATTACAGACATTACGTTGGAATCAGACACCTTATTTGGTTGATCAGATGAGGGAACAAATTCATGATATAAGAAATTTTCCTGAATGATTATCCCCTCACGCACAGACTCTGTCATTCTTTCCTCCATAACATTTATTTCAGTCATCATGGCGGATGCTACGTCAGAATCGAGCTCGAACAGAGGGTTACACCTAATAAGAAATTTGTCGCTCGTAGATGCCCCTGACGATGTCATTACTCTGCTCACAATTGTGACAAAATCATGTGGACAATCGTGGAGAGTAGAACCCGTGTAGGGGTTTTTCATGACAACGGTTGTTGAAGGAGTTCTGAACAACATAACTTCACTTGTCTTTGAGATGAGGGAAAGAGATGAGAGGTAGAGATGTCCCACTGGACGTGCCAATCTGTTCACACGAGAATTCGAACGACGAATGGAAATTCGACACGTGTAAATGAAATTTGAATTTGTGTTTGTATTTATCAGTGCGTAGTGGATTACAATCTCTAATGTTTGATCCTCTGATTCTTTCTCTCTCAAATGTAAATGTATTTTGAGTGCTTCGCAGCTTGTTCTCGATGTTGGATTTGGATCGAGGGCTTCGCAGCTTGTTCTCGATGTTGAATTTGGATCGAGGGCTTCGCAGCTTGTTCTCGATATTGCATTTGGATTGAGGGCTTCGCAGCTTATTCTCGATGTTGAATTTGGATCGAGGGCTTCGCAGCTTGTTCTCAATGTTGAATTTGGATTGAGGGCTTCGCAGCTTGTTCTCGATGTTGAATTTGGATCGAGGGCTTCGCAGCTTGTTCTCGATGTTGAAGGATTTGTATCGAGGGCTTCGCAGCTTGTTCTCGATGTTGAAGGATTTGTATCGACGGCTTCACAGCTTGTTCTCGATGTTGAATTTGGATCGAGGGCTTCGCAGCTTGTTCTCGATGTTGAATTTGGATCGAGGGCTTCACAGCTTGTTCTCGATGTTGAATTTGGATTGAGGGCTTCCCAGCTTGTTCTCGATATTGGATTTGGATCGAGGGCTTCGCAGCTTGTTCTCGATGTTGAATTTGAATCGAGGGCTTCGCAGCTTGTTCTCGATGTTGAATTTGGATCAAGGGCTTTGCAGCTTGTTCTCGATGTTGAATTTGGATCGAGGGCTTTGCAGCTTGTTCTCGATGTTGAATTTGGATCGAGGGCTTTGCAGCTTGTTCTCGATGTTGAATTTGGATCGAGGGCTTTGCAGCTTGTTCTCGATGTTGAATTTGGATCGAGGGCTTCGCAGCTTGTTCTCTTTAATTTGGATTGAGGGCTTCGCAGCTTGTTCTCGATGTTGAATTTGGATTGAGGGCTTCGCAGCTTGTTCTCGATGTTGAATTTAGATCGAGGGCTTCGCAGCTTATTCTCGGTGTTGAATTTGGATCGAGGGCTTCGCAGCTTGTTCTCGATGTTGAATTTGGATCGAGGGCTTCGCAGCTTGTTCTCGATGTTGAATTTGGATCGAGGGCTTCGCAGCTTGTTCTCGATGTTGAATTTGGATCGAGGGCTTCACAGCTTGTTCTCGATGTTGAAGGGTTGTTCAGTCTTCCAAGGTTTCAGGGAGTCTTCGTTGCTTGGGAATTCTCTCTGAGCTCTTAGGAGTAGAAATTTTCTGAACCTTGAAAATGAAGAATGAGCTCTCTATTTATAGAGTTCTCATGGGCCTGGTGGGCTTGAGCCTGGATCCAATGGGCTTGGGCTTGGATCCAATGAGCTTGGGTCCAATGGACTTTTGGGTTCTGGGCCCAATGAATTTTTGGGCTTTGGGTCAAATTGCCATTTAAATAACTTTTTAGCCCGATTCGATTTCAAGCCCAATTGAGCTATGACCGAATTTTCTCGGTTAAGTTTATTCGATCCGCCGGCCAAGATGAAGACACGTGGCGACCGCTGATTGGCCGAAATTTCTCGGTCAACAGAGTTATCAAATGTAACTTCTGTACAAAAATTTATTTGTTGGTCTTTTCAATAAAATGTAGAAATTTTTGGCCAAAAGCAAAACTTTTAAAAAAAATGAAAAAGTGGGCAAAAAAAAATCAATTAGGCACAAAACCGAAAACCGAACCGATTGAGAGCCGAACCAACCAAAAACCGAACCGTTAGTTTTTTCCTTTATTGGACATTGGTTCGGTTCTCCATTTTACAAAACCGAATAAATCGGTTCGGTTCTCGGTTGGGCTCAAAACCGAGAAAAACCGAACCGATATCACCCCTATATAGAGGTACACGATTTAACAAAAACAAGTCCCAAAGAGGCATATTAATAGAGGCAGGGACCAACAACACCCCCAACTGCCAACCACACCTATAAGTCATAACAATTTAGACACTAATTAAACAGATTGAGTAGAACGGAGACTAGCCCCATAAACACGAGAGTTTGGTTATTTCTAGATATGGTAAATCAACGCATACCAAGTAAGTCTCCAAATACGATGTCTGTGTCGATCACCCCGTCATTTGCAATAAATTTAAAGTATAGACCATGCAGCAACCCGATGAAAGAATTTTCTTGTATAGTGAAATTCAATAATTAATTTCTGACTATTAAAGTAGATAAATAAGAAAAATATCTCAAACTCCGTATGAAAAAATTATGGATATTCCCATTACTTTATTATATTTGTCAATCAATGGCATGTGGGATTGTTCAAGGATAATGCTAAACACTCTTTGTTTTCACATGATACTGTTTGGTCTATTCCTAAAGCATATATTGAAAAATGAAGTCCACAAAAACGTTACAAAAGCAATCAACAACTAGCCACACAAGCACATCCAAAAGCTTCTGCGCCTCTAAATTCGACAATCATTTTGAAATCATTGTTTACAATGTTAAATAAATCCCACAGCTTATGTATATATATCAGACAATAATAGTTTACTGATTTAAAGTTCTAATCAAATCATTACTTAATAATCATGTGTACTCATAAAATCGAAAAAATATGAATGGTTAGGTGTCATTGTTAATCTTTTTATGAATTAATCAATATGATCTAATTAGGAATCCTTAAACATTCCCATTATTCCTTTGCAAAAATATATATATATATTCCCATTATCTTATAAGATAATAAAATAGTTGGTTGCATAAATAGGAATGAGACTCAAAATAATGATTAATAAAGCGAAATATAAAATATTTTATAAATATGAAAAAAAATCAATGATAGTCACTAATTGACTGTTATCACGGATAGTCATTCATCAAATGGTTATCACTTATTGTTTATTGACAAAATTTTATAAAAAATAAAAATATATCCGTAGTTATTATTGATAATCATTGATCTGTGAATAACTATCACAAATAGAATTCTACATGTGATTATCACATATTTTTAAATCTTTTAAAAGTTATTATATTTTTAAATAAAAATATTCACCATAAGCTATCAATATGTGCAATTTCCCACAGTAAAATCTACTCCACCTGCAAAAAAAAAAAAAAAAAAAAAAAAAAAAAAAAAAAAAAAAAAAAAAAATCAGTAAATCCAAAAAAGTACTTCCACCAGTAAAATATAATATTTAAATACAATATCATCATATTTTTTATTGAGCTGGTTGCACAAATAGCAATCAGGCCCAAACTAATTGCAAATTTAACAAACTTTAAAATGTTTTGCAAATATGACAAAAAAATCCGTTTCTATCACTGATAGAATTTATTATATCACTGATAGACTTCTATGAGTGATAGACTATTATCACTGATAGACTATTATCACTGACAAAAATCTATAAAAAGCTGAGGTGATTAGCGATAGACTTCTATCAGTCATAAGATATAGCGATAGAAATTGCTATATCTGCAATTTTTTTAAAAACATGCTATATTGGCAAATAATAAGTCTTAAATTGTCATTTACTACAATTTCCCTTTTTTATTTTATTTTAAGAACATTATTTATTGAGTAGTCATCCGATCGCACCCAAATTTCTAATATCTTAAGAGGGGAAATTGAAAAATTCATATAAAAATCAAGTGTAAAATATATATTTAACCTAAAATTTATGATAATTTAATGAGATGGTATGACTAATCCAGCATTGCTTCAAACAACTATATACAATTTTCCTCCATTATTCCATATTAATAAAGTTAATAATCACCCTTCAAAAATTTAAGTTAATATTCACAATTCCTATTAAAAAAAAGAGTGTGATGTTTTCCATATAAATCCCGAAATTTAGGCGGGTTTGGTTTCGTGATTTGAAAACAATTTTTCAAAATAAACAATTTAGTAGAAAATAAAAAATAAATTCTTTATTTTTATTATATCTAAAAATTTGTTTAGTTCAAATTTAAAAAAATTAAATTTGAATTCAAATTTTGAAAATTGTGTTGGGTTGTAAATTTAAAAAGTAGCGAAACATTAATATGAGATTAATAAAATGTATTTAATAAAAAAAAAAATTGATCTAATTATTTTTTATTTAATATTTTTGGAGTTTTTTTTGTTGTGTTGGATATTATGTTTTTTTTTTTGCAAAATCGTATCTCCTATTTTTTTAAAAAAAATTGTATCCCATATCATATCTCATATTCTTTCGAATAATATATCTCAAATAGTATCTCTTATTTGTTCGGAGGATATATCCCGTATTTCCATAATTTTAAAAACAAAATTAAAACATCCCGTATTTCCATAATTTTAAAAATAAAATTAAAACACCGTGAAAAAACAATTTGTTGTTTTTTAAAACCCGTCATATTTTTTGAAATAGTTGTTGAAAATAAATATACCAAGCCCCTTCTCGTTTTTCTTCTTGTATTTTTATTTTTAAAAACATAAAAATGAAATCGATCCCAACCAAACCGGGCGTTAAGATTCAAATAGCTCCTATATATATTTAGTAAAGAAAATGAATCTAATGTAATGTAAACAAACAGTGGTTTGGTGACTGAAGAAAGAAAACTACAAGAATCCGATTACATTTCTTTTATAACAGAAAAACAAAAAAGTGAAACAAGAAGAAAAAAAATTGTTTTTTTATACAACTATAGTAATAAACATCCGCTTCTTTTCTATTGACCAAACTCTTTCAATATTAATAATTGGGTATCTTTTGCTCTTCTGTCCGATTGAACCTGCGGTTTTCATGGCTTTTTGTTTTGATTGCAACTGCAATAAAGTAGACATATTTTCAGCTTCCTTTTTATCTTGCCAGAATCCAAGGTAGAACAACAAATGAAAGAGGTTAAGCTAATGGCTACTCCTCCTTTTTACTTCTATTCAACAGCTAAGAACGTTGCTTATTGTGTCTATTAGGTTTATGTACTTTAACGACTCTCAATTATATCTCTACATTAACTTTCACGGTTGTGTATATCTAATTTTCGTAGTTTAATAAGAATCTAAGAAGTCACTTTCAATTTTATATCTATAGTGTTCTATGGTGGGGTATTTTCACATATGACCCTCTCAATGGTTTATTAATGTTTTTGGACCCGCCTCAAAAATAATTTTTTTTATCCTTTTGCTTACGTCATTAGAACTTCGTTTTACTGAGCACGAATACCATCGCGAGCAAAAAGTATGTAATATCTTTTGCTGAGCACGAGGATATTATAGTCGATCCCTCGCAGTCGTGCGCAGCGAAGAGTCTTAGCAGACTTTTTCCTCGTAATCGTTTTCAACAAGGTTAAAAAACACATCCGTTTTAAAAAATCGGGTCAATTGACATTACGGCTCCCGGAGGGTCATGTGTGAAAATATCTCATGTTATGTAATTACAATAACTTGTGAATTCAACTCTTGTGCCATTAGACACCTCAAATATGATTGGGTATCACGTATGTGCTACATTGGTTTAGTTAATAGCATAGATCAATCTAGAGTATGCAAAGTTAAAAGTGTATGGACCTAAGAGATAAATTTTTTAAATTGAAGAATCTATTATAAAGATTTAAAAGTAAGGAGACTAAATATAGAACTAATTAATTATCCGTTCAACAATTCAAACTTATAATTTAACGGTTAGAATATTATTAACACATGTGTTTTACGTAAGTAGGCTACATTACAGAATTGAGGGCAATTTCATCATTTAGATATACACAACTTTAAAAGTTACCGAAGCTATTACAAACTAAAAAAAATGCTTGTTTGATTACAAATTAAAAAATGTCTTTTTAAAAAATACATTTTATTTAAAAAAAATAATTTAAAAAAAAAGGAAAATTGTAGTAAATGACAATTTCAGACTTATTGTTTGCAAATATAGCAACTTTTGAAAACTTTTGCAAATATAACAAATTTTTTAAATTACTTTTTTTATTCCCAAAAAATCCTTATTTGTTCGCGCGTTTTTCCGCCAAATTTTCAGTATCTTGAAGATTTTTTGCCCAAATTTTATTCTCTTGGTTTTTCGCTTTGCCCAAATTTTCTTCGTTCGGCGGCATTGAAGGAGGCGAAATGGAAAACTTAGCGGCGAGCTTGGGATTGACAAAATCATCCATTAATGGAAGTTGAGAAGCAGAGGAGGTGGAGATTTGATCGATTGCATCTGGGTTTGAGGGAGGATCATGAAATCCATTAGGAAAGTAGATGGGGTCTCGAGAAACATCGGAATGAACGTCAACAACCATTAGAAGGAACAAAGAAAATTTAGAAGAAGAAGAAGAAGAAGAAGAAATCAATGGGGAAAATCGGGGAAGGGGTTTAACGTTTTAAGGGAGAAAGAAGGAAGAAGATGTCAAAAGGGGCCCACAGAGACCTATGTATAGTCTATCACTGATAGACTACATTGTCTATCACTGATAGACTACATTGTCTATCACTGATAGACTTTTATCATGGATAGACTCCATTTTCTATCAGTGATAGGCTTCTATCACCGATAGACTTTTACTAGTGATAGTTTCATACGATGTTTACCATACTATGTTTATACGGATTGTGGATTGGTCCAATGCGCATTGTCGGCCTCATCCATGCAAGAAGTCCAAGCAATTCGCCAGATTGAGGATGATGACAAACCGACTGAAGAATGTGTGAAGATAATATCAATGATTGAACTATATCAGTGATAGACTTTAGACTTTATAACAGTTAACAGCCTGCCAACGATAGTCTTCTATCACTGGTATACTTCTACATCAGCCTCATCATCGGGCTCGAAGCCCAAAGGCCGGCCCAAGCCTAGCCCAAGCCCGATCCAAGCTCGGCCCATGGTCAACGGTTGACCGGCCCGGCCCAGCCCAGCCCTTTCATTCATCGGATTGGATATGGATCTATTTTTTTTTAATTGGATCGGCCCATGGGCCGGCCCGTTCGAGCCGTATTTGGATCGGCTCGTTGGGCCGACCCAAAGGCCCGATCCAATATAATAATTTATTATATATAAATTATAATAATAATAATCTAGAAAAAAAAATGAAAAATATCATCACTACTTATGGCCTACATGCATAATATAGAAAAAAGAAAAAAATGATGATAATTTATTAAAAATGTGCATGCATGGTCTTGAAAAGTGTGGAAAAGAGAAAAAAAAAAAATTATTAAAAGAAAAATAACTTTTCAAAGCTAATTATTATATTTTAAAAATTATTAGAGTTTTTTTTTTTTTCTCACATCGAAAGTTTTGAGTTTGGAGAACATTTATTTTCTATAAATAAGCTTTAATCTATGCCAAATTTATATATAAAAATAAAGTTTTTATTTAAAGGGTCAACCCAAGCCCGGCCCAAAGGGCCGATCTAGGCCCGATCCAATTTTGGCTCATTGAGTTTGGCCCATGGATTGGGCTATGGACCTATGTTTTAGGGGTCGGGCCGGCCCAAGCCCGGCCCAAACAGTGGCTTAGGCCCAAAGGGCTTGCGCTTGGGCCAAGCTTGGGCCTTTGATTCTTTGGGTCGGGCCGGCCCGGCCCGGCCCAATGATGAGGCTGACTTCTACATGTAATAGAAGTCTATCACCGAACTTCTACATGTGGTAGAAGTCTATCACCGATACTCTATCATTGATTCTTCAAAAAAAGTATTTGAATAAATAGTTTATTGATACTATCGCTAATAGAAAAGAGTATTATCGTTGATAGAATACTATCACTAATAGAAAAGAGTACTATCGTTGATATAATACTATCACTGATACTACTCTTCCGATTTTAAATAGAGCTAAAGAGAGTGATTAAAAGTAAAAATATATATAACATTCAATTACTGATAATATCAATAAGTTATCACTGATAGAATTCTATCGGCGATAGTATTATATCACTGATAATACTCTTCCGTTTTTACCAAGTAATGCAATCTCTATTATGAAGTTTACGAAAAGAAAAAATATTTATAGCATTTCATCACTGATAGTATCAATAAACTATCATTGATAACTTTCTATCAACGATAGTATTCTATCACTAATAGCACTCTATCAGCGATAATATTCTAATACTAGTAAAATTCTATCAGCGATGATATTCTATCCCTAGTAAGATTCTATCAGCGATAGAATCTATCACTGATTGTAGTACTCTATCAGTAATAAAATCTATCAGCGATAGAATCTATCACTGAGAATCTATCAGCAATAGAATTCTGGGATGGAGAAGGAGAATTCAAGGAAGAATTTAAGTTTTGGGGAGAGAGTAATCAGAAAAGCGTAGATGAAGAACTGAAGGGTTGGGGAAGGAGAAGAGTCCTTGGAGAAGTTGGAGAAGAGGAAACGACGGAGGTTTAGGTGAAGAAATGAGTTGGCATCTCTTGGTTTTTCTAATTGGGTTTAATGTATGGGTTTTTTGGTAATTTAAATGAGTAAGCTTTCTTATTTTGCTATATCTGCAATTCTTTTAATTTTTTTTTTGTTATATTTGCTAATACTTTGGGCCTGATTGCTATCTATGCAATCAGCTGTTTAGAACTAAAAACATTAGTATGTTTTGTTATATTTTTTCAATAATATTTTTATACCTAAATACGACTATTATTTAAACACTATAACTAATAACTTTAAATTTTTCTTTAAAACACTATGACAAGCTAACTATCGGGAGTGGTCGGCAGAGTGGTCACCGAAGGTGAGGCGGCGGTTGTTGCCGGTGAAACCCGGTAGTCTCCGGCGAGGTAGTGGCGGTTGCCGAAGGGCATAGTGAATGTAGGTAGTGTGAGAATTTTTGGATCATTTTTATGTAACATGAAAATTTGGGAGGAATTTTCAAATACACACTGAATCTTCTTTTTTCTAGAATTTGGATTCAAGTTTTTTAGTCAAAATAATTTATTTTTCAAACCGATTTTTTCAGATTTCATTTGAATGGTTGTGAAAAACTACAAATATTTAATGATTTTTTTTTTAAAAAAAAAAAAGTCAATCCAAACAGACTCGACACTCCCAAAAAGATGGATATATAATTAAACCTCGACCGTACAGAAGTGAGGGCAAATCAGAGAATGGAAAATACAGAATGTTCTAACGAAAAGGGTTGATTTTGTGGGGAAGGTTCCAAAGGAAAAAGGCCAAAGGAAAGAGGAAAGGGAGTTATAGAGCAGTAAATGAATGGACGCAATGAATTTGACTTTTTGTAAGTTGTCAGTTTGTAAACTAGAAGTGCTTTGGAAGTGGGGGATGTGAAGGCAATAAAGTGCTTAGGGTATTTGGGTTTTACACTGCCGCCTAAAAGCTTATCAAATGGCTTTGGATTCGTCTCTCAGCCAGCGGAAGTGATTTTATCAAACTTTTTTGAGAATTTATGTCCACAGGAAGATGGTACTGTGGGTCAGTGGTTTGGTTGTTGGGCTGATCTTGAATTTGAATAAAAGATTTTGTGGTGGATTTAGGCAAGGAATTTGATGTCCTTTTTCTTTTATCAGACCTTGGAAATCCTAAAGGTGGGCAATCTTGTTGTGTAGTTCTCAATAACTACTTACAGAATAATTCATTTTCATGAGAAGTGCTTGTTATTGAATACAATCTTACAATAATGGTACTACATTATTGTGTTCTTTGAACTTTGTCTATTTTTATATTTTTGATAGTGAGTTTTTTCTAATTTTAGAAATTAACGGCCGGTTTGAATGGTGGGTTTTGTGAGATAGATGGGATATTAAAATATCTTAGATTTTTTTTTTAATCTTTGCAGGGAATAAATATCTATGTTTGTTTTTAGTACAACACATATAGAAGAACGACCATTTGATATCCGACTTCGATGAAAAGAGTACATGTCAATAATTATCGTCACTTTGATATTTAAATTATATAATGTATTATTTTCTAAATTATTGATTGATTAATATGTAGTCACTACAAGAAATTTTGGCTACGCCGACGCAACCTATTTGCATCGGCGTAGCCTCATCTATACAGACACAAATAAGCTACGTCGGTACAAACTAGTCAATGCCGACACAAATGAATACGTCGGGAATAATTCGCCCTAAAAAGAAATGAGCGTTTAAGTAATGGCGGCACATGCGGTATCTTTTAGAAAATCTAATGGAGAATAATTCCTTTAATGGTATTTCCATTATTTCACCGGTTACAAACTATATATGCAAAAGATATACAACAAAAAATCTTAGTCCATAGCCTAATTACAAGAAACTAGTTACAACTAAATTAATGACTTACTCCTAACCACAAGACTTATTAGTAACAACTAAGTCAATAGCAACTAAGTCAATAACTTATTTACACAATAACTCATTCCTTCTTAGATTGCTCACGCCAACACTCCCATCAAGTTGGTGAATATATGTCAATCATTCCTAACTTGTTAAGTGAGCTTTGGAAAAAATATCCGGTTACAGCCTTTGTTAGAGCATCTGCTAGATGATATTTTGATGTGACAAATGGAAGACTAATTGCAACTTTGTCAAGATGATCTTTGATGAGGTGTTGATCAACTTTCACATGCTTGGTTTTATCATGTTGATTAGGATTATTTACAATGTTATTGTTGTCTTGTTATAACATAATAACATCATAGGTTTTGACAAACATATTCCAAGTTCATGTAAAATACATTTTATCCATAGCAATTCACAGATACCTTGTGTCATCCCACGAAATTTTGCCTCTATAGTTGATCTTGCAACAACCTTTTCATTTTTTTTGTTTCGCCATCTAACTAGGTTACTTCCTACAAAGGTAAAATACCCGACGTAGACTGGTGGTGGATTTTTGGTATATCCACTTTTCTGGGTGTCGAGTCCCGCCAAAATGAAATTTATAAATACTGGTAACTTGTAAAACAGCGGTAACCAGGTCGATCCGAAGCGAACCTAAATTAATTTATCTTAACTAATTTCTATTTGTCTTTTCATTAAAACTTAAAATGAAATGGGGGATTGGTTATAGGAAAAATAACTAACTGAAAAATAAATGCGAGGAAATTAAAATGTAACACGTGCTCCTAATTTGAGGGTCGGGATTACTTTGATGTGAATCAATTCATAGGGATTCAAATATACTTAACAAGAACACAATCAAACACACAAACAGTTTCCCGGATCGACCTAAATAACCGACCCTAGAAAAATTAGCTAGATTCATCAAATCTAACTAAACATTGCAATTAATTAATTCAGAGTGGTCAACTCTAAACTAATAAAAAACAGTAACGGGCGCATTGCGACGAACATTCGACTAGGAAGCCTAAGCAGGTACATCGATTTCTCTACTTCTACCCGGTTAGCTAACACTGTCTAGAGCGGCATACTTATATACTACCTATGGCTTCACCGAACCTCTGTTACCTTGGCGATTAGAAGAGGCACGACATCACTAATCTAATTAACAATATAACATGCATAAATTCATGAGCGGCAATATCTTTTACACATGCTAAATAAGGATTAAAACAGAAGAAGTAAATGCCCAATCAGTCATGCTAAGTTGTAAATTAAAGAACTAAACGCTCACTAATTTGCATCAAAGATTCCCTGACCTCAAATTAGAGCACTTACCTTAGTTGCTCGTTGTGCAAATCAAGCTAAGTAAACAAGTTTAAGCTTGATATATAAGAAAATGGAAGAAAAATGAAGTTTGAGCTCCAAAATCAGAGTTTACAACAATGGGAGAATGAAAGAATGACCTAAAAATCGGAGAAGACGAGTTTTTATACTCGGCGTAGCGTCTCTGGACGGACTTTTCCAACGCGCGTCGTAGCGTCTCGAAGCTACTATTAGCGCGTCAAGACGCTTGGGGCTGGGCTTGCAAAAATAAATCAATATTTTGTCCTCCCCTAGACTTAAACTCACGTTGATCGCTTGGCCAAAGTTCTCCTGCACCACTAGACCACCACTAATCACTTTTAAGATAACATTATATTAATTAATCTATATCGTATAAACACTCAGAACGATTAATTAATATTATCCACTAAAACATTATTTTAAGCCATAATTTAAAGCAATGGTCTGATTTAACCCTAAGCAACTAAATTCTACAAAATATATCAATTAAGCACAATTAATTCTTTATCTCACAAGACTTAGGAGCTAAATATTAGCACTTTTTGAGTGCTATCATAGACTTTCGATCAGTTTGACTTCCAACCCAATCAACATTTGTATATCACTTGACATCTAAATCTCCATTTTTCTGGAAAAACAATAATTTTACTTGCGAAGATTTCAAGTATCGCATGATTCAATAAACAACCCCCATGTGATCTTCACTTGGTGCATGCATGAATTGACTTACCACACTTACTACAAATGTTATGTCAGGACGCGTATGTGATTAGAATATTAATTTCCCAACTAATCTTTGATACCTATTCTTATTCGTTGGAGTTTTATCTTGGTGAATGATTAACTTTTTATTCAGCTCAAAGGGAGTTTCAACAGGTTTGCAAACAACCATACATGTTTCTGCTAATAAATCTAACACATACTTCTGTTGGCAGAGAGAGATTATGTTGCTCAATCTTGCAACTTCAAGTGCCCAAGATCCTTAAATTCAAACTCATTGCAAGATTTTCTTGAAAGGCAACTATCTTGTTTGAGTCATTCCCCGTATCAACCATATCGTCAAAACAAACAATAAGAGCAGTTACCTTCTTAAAATTTTGCTCGATCGAGAGAGTATGATCTACATCGCTTTGTTTGTATCAAGTCTTCTTCATGAAAGTTGATAGTCTTCCAAACAATGCTCGAGGGGTCTGCTTTAATCCATATAATGTCTTTCTTAGCTTCCATACTTTACCATCACAATTTATGCCCGAGGAGGATCCATATATATTTCTTCTTCCAAAGTCCCATTGAGGAATGCATTTTTAACATCAAATTGTCGCAGCGGCCAATCTTGATTTGCTAATATAGAAATAAGTACTTGCATAGTCTTCATCTTTGCTACAGGTGCAAATGTATCCCCCTAATCAATTCTGTATTTTTTTGTATACCCTTTAGCAACAAGTCAGGCCTTGTAGCGATCTATGATTCCATTCGGGTTGAGTTTAACTATAAAAATCCACCTGCACCATAATGTTTTCTTCCATACGGGCAGCGATACAAGTTCTCACGTATGGTTTTTCTGCAATGCTTCCATTTCATCATTTATAGCTTTCTTCCATTTTGAATCATTCAATGCTTCCCCACATTACTTGGAATAGATACATGGGATAATTTATTTACAACAACTACATGAGTTTTTGACAAATCATGAGAAGAGGTATAATTGTTAATGGGGTATTTAGATTTAGCTTTAAAATTAGGATCATATTGAATTTTTGGAAGCCCTCGATTTATCCTAAACGAATACCTCGGTTCAGTTTCAAGAGGAGTTGACTCATGTATTTCAAGAGATGAAGTCAATGATGTTACGTGATGATATGAATCTCCTCGCTATTTCAAGAAAAAAAGTATCAAGATCTTAACCAATGGATTACGACTTGGTTCAACCTCGATTTCATGTATTACAAACTGATTCAAGTGAAGAATAATCATTTGCAGCTTTGGAGTTCAAAATTTGCAAGGTTGAGGTTGAGTAGAGAGTTGCCATTAATAAAGAAATTCGAGGACTTCATTTATTAATTTATTTTCATAAACTTTTAAGTGTAATTTTTTAGGTTTTAATGTCGGGTTTAAGCTTATACAATTAAGGATGAGAGTTACCAAACTTGTCAATCATGGTCATTACTCTTTGTATTTGAATTCTAGGCATTTGAAGGGTTTAGGCTCGCTTTTGAAGAGGGGCTATAGATACCCACGAAACTGGCTTTGTATGGAATATTATGGATGAATGACAATTAAACTCTCAAGTTTCAGAACCTTTTCTTAGAATCCAGCAACATATTTTCATTTGTAAGTGTTTGTTGTAATTCTGATGATAGATTACAACCGAGCCATTAAATCGAGCCTTGATCAAGTTTGATTGTGGAGTGACTCAATCTAGAACAATATTTCTCAATCTTGCTTCTAGATCTTTGATCTTAAGAGCTAATATAATTCTAGCCTTTTTTCTTGGTTGATCCTAAATTTGCATAAGGAGGTGTTAACTTCTTTGATTCAAGGGTTCTTGCTCCACCATAAGCTTGGATCTTCGGGTTGAGGGTTAGGGTTGCCTTATCATTTGGTATTAGAGCTTAGGTTGCATATTTGTGACCTACTCTATAATTGATTTTATCTTTAATTTCTGCATTTGCTCTCATCTTTTCAATTTTGACCATTCATATTTCTTGTTTCCATTTCTTCAATTGTTATTCATCTTTCATTTTTGTTCTTATTTCCATCTTAAAGATCACAATTAGCTCTTGAAAGGTAGAAAAAAAAAAAACAAAAAAAAAGAGCATCCAGAAATTGTTCATGTTGAGTTCTAGGATTGTTCATGCAAATTTGGTGTTTGATCTTTGAAGTCTGAACCAATCCAAGATAATAGTGATATAACATCAGTTTATCATTATTTTGTATCAATTATTAGACCCATTGCACGTTAATTTAAAGATATAATCAGCTTCCAAACACTTATTGTTGAAACTGTCCAAATCTAAAACTTTTTCATTTAATGCTTCTCTCTCCTATTAAAACGCTATGTTAAAGTCTGAATTTTTTTGTGTGCCCTGAAACAAAGGTTAGATCCATCTCTTATCTTCAAAAGTTAAAAAAGATAGTAAAATAAATTCATAACAGATGACCTTTGTTTGTTGGAATTCTTTTTCAGTGTGTAGTTTTACCCGAAAACTGAATTTTTTTTATTTCCCTTAGTTGTTTGAACATTTCTTTATTTTTCTTTATTCTTTTTTGTTGTTATTTCATAATTATCTTGTCTTGGATGCCTTGAAAAGCTCACTATTACAAGAATTTCTTGATCCACATATTATCCTACCCAAGATCATAATTTATCCACTTTTCCAAAATAGCCTACCTTTGTATGTAAACACGAGTATTCCGAGTGCATAAATCTGTGAGTTGAGTGCTTGTGAGGTCCATTTCTTTTCAATTAATATTCTTTTGCAGCCATGTTGCACCAAAAAAGAAGACGTCGTGAGGCTTACAATCTTGATGCTAACTTTTCGAAGGGTTTTCGATATGATTTAGTTGAGATGCATCAATGCGTCAATGAACTATTCGAAATAAATCAATAGATGTATTTGTTGGACCAAGCAAGGAAGAGACAAGCTGCACAATCCATTCCAAATGAGGAAGATTGTCTAATACCTCAAGATGTCCAAAGTATTACGAATAAGGAAGATCATACACATGCCGAAATTGACGGTTTGTATAGTGAGGTTATTGTGCTGGACAAAGAGATAATGGATGTATGTGTTTAAAAAAAGGAAAAAAACATATGTTAACGTTATTATGGCAGACAATGAGATATTTGTGTTGGGTTTTATGTCCTAAAACTCGTGGTTTGTAAACTGTCATGTTTGTACTATTTAGAATAAAGAGTTATTAGTTTTATTCAGTAAAAGAGTTTACTAGAATAAAGCGAAACATGTTTACGTTAACCTATACCAATGACCAACACCCATGGCTGAATATGAGTACTTGAGCCTCATGTATGACATGATTGTGGAGCAGGCCCAAGTAGTCAGTCAAAACGGTCTATAGTATACAAATAAGGTTGGGTACCTTATCTTGGTAACACTATTGGATGCGACTCACTTTGTATTGTACAAAACGATGTGATCTGAATCGTTTCACATGGACATGTGCGAGTGAGGGCGTCCTGTGCAAAGAGTTTGTATAAGACCGAACCGCGAAATATGTCGCTCTCTCTTTATAACACCGTTTACTGATGAGACCGACATTTTCATTTGATGGCCTAGGTAACTCGATCTTAATCCTGAGCTTACTATGAACTCCTGCTTATTAGACAATATCCTTAGACTAATACGAGTGAGAGTGGCCTATTAGCGCCGACTCAATAACTTATCAGCTCAGAGATAAAGTCCAATAGGTAGCTGAGGACATAGTGTAGATAGATGGAGTTCACTCCTAACCCACTTTTCACGGTTAGTAGATAGGTTGTTCCCTTAAAAGCTGACTCCGAGGCTTGAACAATGAGCACTCACACTCTCATGTGATGAGAGAGTTAATTGATCTGTTGGTTGGACCACAGATCTATTGTTCATTAGAGGTGTCAGTGGTACTTAAGGAACAAGACGTAATGTAGGGGTTAAACGGTTTAAAATGACCCAGCTGTGATTACGAACAACCCGTGAAGGGTCGACTTGCCCATGACGGTTATATTAGAGGACATAATATATCTACAGTGAGGAGAGTGCAACCCTCGGACTATAGTGGAGTCTCCGGGGGTTAACGAATGTTGATTAGTTCGGTTAAAAGAGTTTTGACCGGATAATCTCGTATCGTTGGAGCTCATGATCTGTAGGTTCTTTAGGTTCTCCTGGCTAGCTTGGATAACGTCGTGCAACAGTATAAGAGAAAAGGAAAAAAAAAAAGAACTTGAATTGTTCAAATTCGGTTTGTGGAAGAATGATGGACATATTTAAATATGATTTAAATATGGGAATGGCCTCAAACATGAATATGATTCATGTGTAAAAAAGTCGATATTTTGAAAACCGAGTTTAGTCATATTATTTAATTAATATTTCATATTGAATTAAATAATAATTATTAATTAAAAAGTTTAATTAATAATTATATATATATATATTTTATTTATTAAAAAGTTTAATAAATAAAATTATTATTATTATTTTTAATAATAATAATAATTAAATATATATATATATATGTGTCTTGCATGCAGCAAGACACATATATATATATATTAAGTTATATAATATATATAAACTTAATATATATATATATATATATGTATGTTTGGCCAAAGTAACCAAGAGAAGAGGGAGGGGTATACGAAAGTCAGAGAAATTTTTTTCTCTGGTTTTCATTTTTGATTCTTCAACTCCTCTGCCCTCTGTTTTCTTCTTTCTTCCTCTTTTCTTTTTCGTTTTCTCTTGTTTCGGAGTCCCACAACTCCGTTGCTCGGCGTCGAGGATAGCGGGACTACCTGGGGTGGTCCTCGGGGCCTTCGTGAGAAGAGACCGGAAGAGTTCGTGACGAGGAACGACCGACGGACTTGAAGAAATTCGGAACATCAATTGGCATGTATTTCTAATTTCTTTATTTCTTTCGTTCGAGCATGTTTTCTATTTGTTAAATTGATGAAATTAGAGTATCATCTATCCAAAATCGCTTTCGCTACGTATATCGCTCCATCAATTGATATCAGAGCGATTTTGTGATTAACTCAATTTGCATCAATTTAAGTTCGTGGGTATTTTAATTTAGAAATTGTTTCTGAATTGGCGTCTAAAGTGAATATCGATTTTGACATAGTTTCTTTTTTAATTTCTTTATTTGTAATTGCCCGAGAATGTATGGGCTTTAATATGTGCTGAAGCGTATGTATTTTTAGAGTCATTAGAGTCCATATAGGTTTCTTTGTGAAAGAAGCTCGAGTTTTGAGCTTGCCGAATTGTTCGGTGTTAGTTCAAACTCGTTCTAGGCAATACGAAGAGAAGCTCGAAGAGAAATTGGTCGAAGCGTTCCGGGGAGCAAGCTTGTCAAAGACGGTGCGATGAGTTCGAAATCCGCTCAAGACTTAGCTTGTTGTTCAAGCTTGTAATAAATTAGTTATTGCTTGCTAAATGCAAAAATCGATCCACTTTAGCGTGTTTAATAAATTATGCATTGCGAAAGTATGTTTTAATTAAAATTCATGTTTATATGTGCATAACGTATGCCATATAGATTTAAAATCCCACCGTAGGCAGCATGCTCCATGCATTGAAAATATGTTATAAGTGTTATAATATATAGTATGCATATTTGGGAATTCATGAGTATTAATATAAGAGTTATATTAATTCATGAATTAGATGTTGCTAATTTAATAGAATAATTGATCTAAGTGTTATATTAATTATGAAATTAAATATACAACATAGGTTGCCCTGGTTTTATGCATATTGTAGGTTATAAGTGTTATAATGTATAAGATGCATGTTTAATTCATGAGTATTAATATAAGAGTTATAGTAATTCATGAATTAGTTGTTGTTTGCTTAATAGAATAATTAATATAAGTGTTATATTAATTATGAAATTAACTTCCAACTTTAGATGCATATTGTATGTTATAATTGTTATAATATATAGGATGCATGCTTAATTCATGAGAATTGATATAAGTGTTATATTAATTTATGAATTAGGAGTTGTATATTTAAAAACATAATCGATATAAGTGTTATATTGATTATGAAGTTAAATATTCAACTTGTCATGCCTTAGTTATGCATGTTTGAGAAGCATGTAGAAGTTGTTGTAAAAAGTCTAGTTTTGCAAGTGTTGTAAAAATGACTTAGAATTTTAAAATCTATAACAAAGAAAAGCATGTTCATTTAGGGTTGAATAGTTCGATCTGGTTCATTAGATAAATAGGTCGTTATCTCGTGAATGCTAAGGTTATGAGAAACTCACCCGGTGAAATCCTGTCTAAGGTTGGAGGATTTTAATTGACGGAACACCTCCTACCTGGGGACAATCCGGTACTAGAGTAAAGTTAACCGGCTTTATGAGCATGCGTGAGAGGTGTGAGGTTAGTAAAGTGTTTATAACCTAGACATCTCAGGTAAAATGATTGCCTAGACTTAAGATTTTATTTACTTAGCCGGATTAAACCTGAGTATTTACCATAAAAAATACCGTCTATGATGCTTAGTAGATGTGTTGAGAAGGAATATATGATATATCTCTCTCCTGCTACGCACTCCCTATAGTTCACAACGTGAGAATTTTGTTCGGCCGTGTATTGTCAATAGGGACATCCCCAGAAGGGCGGTGTTTGCAACTTTCAATAGCAAGGTGAATGGAGTAAGTGTCTATAATAAGTGGGAGAAGGAAGTACGTCAGTACGTCCTATGGTCTCCTCCATTGGATTGAACCGTGAGATTCTCATGTTCCGCCTGCAGGCTGCCCTAGGGGCACCAATCCAATAAGGAGGGTCTTGCATGGGAGATCAAGCATCTTAGTCACCATTTATGGATAAAGAAACATAGGGTCATTCCCAACTCTGACATTCCCTAAGGTTGCACTGTTGGGGTCGTCCTGTGGATTCTAAAAATGGAGGGTCACACTTACGGGATTTGGTAAGGAGTTAGTAAATATAGACCAAAAACGATAACTAAGATGCTATAGGAATATGAGTTATTCTGGCATTAGCATTTAGTCAAGAATGTCTTGATTTAGTAAAGGAGTGTTCGACTACCCCAAGGTAGAGGTCATTCTTACTTACTAAAGTATTGTTGCATGTAAATAAAGAGTTTGGGTACTTTATTTGCTGCTAAACCCTTTAATTGGTTTAAATAGGTTAAAACCGTTTCACTAATAGTTTTACATTCTATTTCAGCATGTCGAGTTCGTTTATACAACTCCTATCTCACGACAAATTAACTGGTGAGAATTATGGGACGTGGAAGTCGAACCTAAATACGATTTTGGTTATTGACGACCTGAGATCTGTCTTAACGGAGGAGTGTCCTCCGGTTCCTGGTTCTAGTGCTTCACGAACTGTTCGTGAAGCATACGATGGTTGGATTAGGGCTAATGATAAAGCCCGAGTCTACATCTTGGCAAGCATATCAGATGTTTTGGCCAAGAAGCACGAAGCTATGATTTCCACGAAGGAAATCATGTCTTCATTACAAAGGATGTTCGGGCAACCGTCCACATCTCTTCGTCATGAAGCCTTCAAGAACATTTATAACTCGCACATGGTGGAGGGTACCTCTGTTAGGGAGCACGTCCTTAACATGATGGTCCACTTTAATGTGGCAAAGGTAAATGGTGCTACCCTCGATGAAAACAGTCAAGTTTGTTTAATCTTGGAATCTCTTCCGAAGATTTTCCTTAATTTCAGGACCAATTTGATCATGAATAAGATTGAATACAATTTGACATCTATTCTGAACGAGTTTCAGATTTATCAGTCTCTGCATATTTCTAAAGGAAAGGAGAAGGAAGCAAATGTTGTTACTTCTTTGAAATTCCAGAAGGGGTCTGGGTCAGGGAGTAAATTTGAACCCTCTGCTGTGAGTAATTAGATTATTCGCAAAAAGAAGAGAAGTATCAGGAAGGGCAAAACCCCTACTGTTGGCAAGGTCAAAGCTTCACACAGTGGAAAGTGTTTTCATTGTTCTGAAGAAGGGCATTGGAAGAGTAACTGCCCTAAATACCTTGCAGAGAAACAGGCGAAGAATGAACGACAAGGTAAATGTGATTTATCTATAGTCTAAACATTTTTATGTGGATTATGATTGTCATATCTGGATGTTGATTCAGGAACCACTAATAATGTTTGTTATTTTTTTCAGGATACTAGTCCTATCTTCCAGTTTCTTGATGAAGATGACTTATGAAAATATCTTTGCAGTACATACAGTGGGAGCTTGCTTGTTTGTAGTTGTTTGTATAAAAATAATTTCAAGTGTTGTAATTATTGTCTATAAACTCAAGTTTTTGTTGAGCACTTTATGTATATAGTATCTTTTGTTTTTATAAATGAATGGTTCATTTCACAAAAGATGTATACTGATCTGTTCTATTAGACTTGATAAACAACTAAAAGGTTAAGACTTATCTTGTTTTATTGGAAGCTATAAATTAACAATGGTTGTTAGTTTTGCTGGTTCTTCTCAAGTGTTGAGAAAGCTTTGATGCAATGGGAGAATTATGAGATAATCCGGCCTGTTGTATTAGTATGTTTTATGACTCTAGTTATCGTATTGATGATGATAGTGAGTTCATAAACAAGAACCAGTGGCTCAAAGCCATGGATCTTCAAGAGGTTTACAGACCAAGTCTATGAGGTGAAAATCTCTAAGGCTTGACATTCTGGCAAAGGGACTATCCTGAAGAGAAGATGTTAATTGTGTATTGACTTCATCTCTTGTTGTGAGATATAAGTTATATAATATACTCGTATCCATTACCATGTTCTATCTGATAGGACAAGATATATGGATATCAAGACTAGCTATTTTGATAGAGTATCTATTAGTCTCAACCAGGGAGATACATTTTTTTCAGGATTAAAAGCAAATCGTTTGCGAGCTTCTTCAATCGATTTATGAATTGGAATATGCATCTATATTATGATTTATAAGGTTTGTTTTTCAAATAAAATCTTATGGTTTTGAACATTACATTGATAAAACATGTTAGACAAGTGTTTAATCAATGTTAAAGCTTTCATAATAAATTCCTATAATTTTTGTCCTAATCCTTGAGAATGATGTATGATTCACTTCTGACATTTTAACATAAACTAGCGACCCACTCCCAAATAGTTGATCTGGAGGTAGGCTTAGTTTGTTCTAAGGATTCAGGTTGATCTGAGTCGTAAGAACAAATCGCTAGTGTTGTCCCTAAAATCTTTTATTGACAAGCTGTTGTCAATATTCGATGGTCTATGAAAATGGTTTCCTAAGACACCTCAAGTGTTGAGGATACGAGACGCACCCAAGTGCATTTACATATTGGAGGTCAGATGTATCTTTTGAGATACATGATCCGATATGTGCTATGCAGTGGTAGCTGTCAGTAATATTAGTCCAATTGGATTGGATTCCGATTAAAATTTTGTCTTTGTACTTAGAGGAGTAGAATATAAGAGTTGTATTGCTAATTCCTTGGTAGTAGTTAAGTTTTGTTGCAGCTTGTGAAGCAGCACAAAGTTTATAAGCCGAGCTCACAGATAGTGCTATGAGGAGATGTGATGGTCACATGGAAAGCCTCGTAGTACTTCATGCTGATTAGTTTACTAAGTCTCTCATGGCTAAAGTGTTTGAGAGACACCTAGAAGAGTCCAGGGCTCCGAGTTGCTGGAGAGGACAGTGGGAGAAAACTTATAATATATGATATATTAGTTTTCTCCACCTAACATGTACACCACGGACGTTTAAGTCCAAGTAGGAGTTTGTTGGGTTTTATGTCCTAAAACTCGTGGTTTGTAAACTATCATGTTTGTACTATTTAGAATAAAGAGTTATTAGTTTTATTCAGTAAAAGAGTTTACTGGAATAAAGTGAAACGTGTTTACGTTAATGTTACCTCTCCAAATGAGAGTTATTTAGGTCTATAATTGCTTTAATTCATGAAGTCTTTTGAAGCATTCTAGCCATTATTCAGGATAATATGTGTTTAATAGTGACATTTGTGAAAAGGTGTTAAAATTAAGGCTTATGTGAAATATCTGTGCATAAGTGTATAATTGGTGCAAAAATTTCTAATTTATGCCTTGCAGATGTATTGCTGAAGTTTTGCGAGGAGCGCAATAGGATCAGAAGAAGGGCAACCGAAAACAGAGCATTGCGATCGCAACACAATCGCAATACTGGTCTTTGCTGCTGCGTTTTTACAGCCGCCGGCCCTTCCTCTATCCGCCACGTATGAGTTTGTTTCCATAATTTGGATGGTGATCCGTGATTAGGGAGCAGACTATGAACCACTTAAAGCTATATAAAGAGAGCAAGATGAAGCAAGAGAGGCATCCAATCCTCGACGATGAAGAGATTCGAAAACCCGAAAACCCCAAGAGAGATCTTCTCGATCATCAGATCCGAGAAGAAACCTCCTAGACGTTCTGGAATTTGGAGGAAGAAGGAAAGATTCCTGACAAGACGTTCTTCTCCTTCAACCGAGGCGAATTGTGGACGATCGGGCCTTCACCTATTCTACTGCTTTCCTTTAGTTATTGCTTTCAAATTGAATTCTGTTTTACTTTAAGTTTCTGCTTTCGAATTGAATCGTATTTCGCTTTCGAATTGTTACTGGATTTGTTTAGCATAAGTAATCAACTAGTTTTGTTGAGTTCTTCTATTTCTCATAATTAATCAATTAGTTTTGTTGAGTTCTATTCATGAGTAATCAATTAGTTGTGTTAAGTTCTATGATCATGCGTAGCTAGAATTAGAAAGGTTGCTGAGATGAATCTGTAGGGCATAATGATGTGAATTCAGCATGTAAATGAGCATGAATGCATTGAATGAGTGTGAACTTCATCCCATGGGCAATTTCGACCGGCCATCCATTTTGTTCTAAAGAATTCCTAACCTCTTGAAGGAGTAAGAATTCAGAGTCATTCATTAATGTTAGCCTTTCATGGTAACCAGAGAGTGATCTAGGAATAGGTACTTTCCTAACACGTTTTATAGCATGAACATATAAATAGGTTCTTAAAACTTACTTGGATATGAGTAACTTAAGAGTCTAAAGCATATAATCGGAAGATGTATGAGATCTAGGTAAAACGATGCATGTAATGCTAATTTGCTGCTGAATGATCATGGTTTCTGCCTATGGAGGATTCTTAGCCAACCTTGCTGTCTTTATCTTAGATTTTACTTGTTTGTTAATCTGTTGCTAGTATATTGCTAAAGTATTGCGAGACCCGCAATACTATTTTGCTATTCTGTGAGTTAGTTAGCCTATTTTCGTGGATTGTAGTTTCCTTAGTTTCTTTGCATTGCTGTAACTTTGCGTTTCATTGCGTCCTTTACAATCTTGTGTCTCGAATCAAAATCCATTTCATTCCTGGTTACCTTATCTAATTTAACACGCATCAAATCGTTAATGCAGCAATCCAACCAACAACATTTTGTCACCGGTTACATTTTCCTTCAATCAATTTGTACTTAGCATAAACTTAATCAAATCTCTGTGGGAAAACGATATAAAATATACTTATCACTTGCTGCAGACCATGTATACTTGCATGATCTGAGTGCTCTTCGCATCTAATTTACACACACTGAGCACGCAACAAGTTTTTGGCGCCGCTGCAGGGGATTTGCATTACTTTTGTGTTAAGTTGATTGATTGTAAGATCTGTGCTGAATACGTGACCTTAATTTGTTTACTATCATTTTCAGGCACAGAGCGAAACTATGAAGGTGAACAACGTATGTGTACGGCGGAGTAAATGAATACGCTGCAGAACTTAATTGGAGGAAGAGTTTGCCCACAACAGTTTGAAGAATTTTATCAGTCATGTGCTTATTTTGGGGATAATCATAACTTGGAGAATTGCCCAACATTGAATTATCAAGAGAGGCAATATCAACAAAGCTATGACAACCATTATTCGTACCTGTGTGGACATGATCAGTGGCAACTCTCAAACAATCCTTGGGAAGAGCATGTGCAAGTTGCTCATTATGAAGAGTTCCACCAACATGAAGACTATCAACATTATGCGCCAACTCAAAATGAAGAATTATCACCCGCTTTGGAGGCGCTATGGATAGAGTTCGTGGAAAGGAATGATGCATCCATGAGGAGAATGGATGTGCAATTAGCCCAGCTCACAAATGACTTACAAAATCTACTTGCTATATCAAAATCACCACCACCATGCCCTCAGATGTTTGATTTTTATGATGATGACTCCTTTGTTACCTTCGATTCTGAGAAGAGTGATCCAATGGAATATCCATATAAAATGGTGGAGTTGGTGAAAGTTGAGAAAAATGAAATTGCGCTGGATGAGGCCAAAGAGACTAATGCACTGCTTGAGGAACAAGAATTTGAAATGTTTGATGTTGCAACAAGCTTCTCCACCAATGAAAGAGCTGAGCCACCACCACCACAAATACTCCAGTTGAAGGAGTTAGAAAGAGATGTGCCAGAAAAAGAAGTCCCATCGCATCAAACCTATGTTGTACCAACGCACAGAAAGTACAAACCTTGGGATGTTATAACATGCAGTCTCTTTGAAACAATCAACAATTTCAAGGTGTGGCAGAATGTCCGACCCCGTAAATCAAGACTTAAGTATCTTAAAGGAGCAGAAGTGATGCCTCGAAACATTGAAGAATATCCATATGTGGCAGATTGACAGGGGAGATTTCTGATCCCTAAACTCTTAAATTAGGCTTTTATCATGCTTTGCTTAGATTTTGTATGTTAGGAGTAGTCTATTTTGGGAATGGAATATTTATCTTGTGCCAACAATCATAGTGTACTGGAGACAATTCTGAAAATAGTTTGATGCTTCTGCTATCATGCTTGAAATCTTTGTTAATGCGCTTACCATAGTCGTTTAGCATGAATTGATGATGCCTTCATTTTGAAATGATTATTTTGCATGCTTGTGCTAATACTTAAGCATGGAGCGAAGTGTGGAATTCTGCCTTCCGAATTTGTCTTGTGATAATGCTGTTAGATTTATAAATTTTAGCTAGCTTGGACTATTTTATCTCCTGATAGTTTCTGTCTATATCTTTTGCAACTGGCTACAATGTGATTCTCTGTGGGCTATTTATTGTTTGTTGAGTGTGTTGGATGAGTGTCGAGTACACGCTTTAAGCTTGAATTAGCTTCATAGGTTGGAAAGCATGCAACCTTGTAAGACCTTACCTTTGCTTGAATAAACCTCTACCTAGTGTGTTATCTACCCTAGCAGAGCCATAACAACCGTTAGCTATTTTAAAGTCTGCCTGTTTTTTACTTAGAACTAGATGCTTCTAATTAAGTTTGGGGGTGTGCCACCCAATGCTCTCATTGAGGACAATGAGAAGTCCAAGTTTGGGGGTAAGGCAACCTTCTAGTCCCTAGGAACACTCATCTCTCCGTTATTAGATATGCATTGTTCTTCTTTGAAAAAAAACAAAAAAAAAGGGAAAAAGCATTTTTCTTTTTTCTAGGAATGCTGAGTAATCAGGGCCATTTGTGTAACCCACAAGTGGCACTGCATCAAAAGGAAAACTTAGGGAAAATGAAACATTGAGAAAGAAAAGCAAAGATATAAAAAAGAGAAAAAGAAAACAAAGAAGAAGAATGTATGCCAGAAGGTTGCAGCCTTGAATGCTTAGATGTTCCTATGTACTGAAATCTGATCCTAAGTTAGCTAAGCAAGGGGCTGTAACTCGAAGGCTTATCTAGGGAAATGAGTGTCTGTCCTGAATATAGTGATGCCATGGCTTAGATTGTTCTATGGATTCTGTACTCTGACACTTTTTGGTTCTAAGCATGGCATGACTTTAAGGATTCCTAGGAAATAAAAGAATGAGAATAAAATTTAGAAGCATGTACTGAGTTTTAAGTTGAGAGTAAGTAGATTTTAAAACTAAAGAATGACTGCACAATGAGCTTGGTGATATAGGCAGATAAACCATAAGGTAGGGAGTTATAAAAAGCTGAAGGTTTTAAAGGCAAAGGAATTCAGAATGATAACATGAAGTTGGCTTTAGTTTAAAATGAGTCACAGGACAACATTGCTTTTAGCAATAAGCCTCAAAGGATAGCAGTTTAGTTGGTTAGAGATAAAGAAAAAAACATAGCAGCAAGATAATTAGGAAAGGCAGAGAGAGAAAGAGAGGGAAGGTGAGTTTATAGTATTGCTCGAGGGCTAGTGTTGCGTGCTCAATGTGTTAAAGATAAATAAGCCAGAAGGTAGAGAGAGCACTCAGAACATGCAAGCATACATGGTCTTACAGCAAGTAGTAAGTATATTTCATTCGTTTTTTCCACAGAGACTCATTTTTAGCTATTCATGAAGTGTATTTGTTAAGAAAGAAGGGGTGGATTTGATGGGATTAAATTGGTTTTTAATTATCTAATTTTTGCTGAATGTGTAAAGGAATGCAACATAAACAAATGCAAGTTGAAATTAGACTCAGAAGAGAAGAGATGGAATTAATAAACGAAGAAGAAAACAGCTAAACAGAATGGTACTTAGCAGAATTGCGGACACCGCAATTTTACCGCAATTGAATAACAGCGAAAGTGTGTAAATGGGCGAATTAAGGGCTACTAATGACTATCCTATAGGCATTTTTATACGATTCTCAAGCACTGGATCTACTCTCTATACATCAAACTCACTCTATCTCATGTATCGTCCGATTCCATGCATTAGATTCTTTAGTTTACTCGACTCAAAGTAAGGTCTTAAGCATCTTGTTAAAACAGAAGTGTTTAGTTTGTACTAGGGAAACGCCTATTCCTAGGCCGTTTCCTGTTTACCATGAAAGGCTAGCATGATTATACGACTCTGAACTCTTACTCCTTCCAGAGGTTAGGAGTTCTTTGGACAAAATGGATGGCCAATCGAAATTGCCCGTGGGATGAAGCTTACATATAATCAATGGTTCGAGAGCTATCCTACATACTTGGTTCACGTTTTTAAGCCTATAGTTCTGTCATTAGCATGCCCCTAAGTGACTTAGCTACTCATGGATATATAGAGAACAGAAATACAAGATAAAACAGACATGCTTAGAAGGGAAATGAACTCAAAACAGTAGGATAAAACCGTAGCAGCAGAAGATGGAAACTGTGAAATGAAAACTTGTAATTTGATTATTTTGAATGTTTGAACGAACAAAGGGAAACTTAAAGTAAATGATCCAAAGACAGAAAGCAACGAAATGCAGTAGATTAACCACTAAACTAGAACAACAACTGATCAAAGCTGGAAATGAGAAAGGAAAGACAAAAAGCAGTAAATGGAGCTTGAAAGCTTCGTTGCAGTCGCCTCGAATGAAGGGGATGAAAAGTCAGCCTTGCTTGGATGAATCCAATCGAGAGAGAAGAAGAATCTCCTCTCCTTCCTATCAGATTATCGATTCCAACAGCTGAGACTCTCACTCCAACAGACGGCAAAGGAAAACAGGGAGAACAGATGGACTGCGAGAAGACTCTACGCTTTCGGATGATGACTGAACCTCCGACTTTGACCCCCTTTTATAGTAGTTTGCAGGTGCGTTTGGGCCAAGGAGAACCATCAATCTTCAACGTCGTATATCAGAATGGATGGAGGAGAAAGAACGAATCCCTGAAATCACGGAAATTAATAGAAAAAGATCAGCCAACTTACGGTTTTCACTTGAATAATTGCGGCTTCAGCAATGTTTTCGCAATGCTGTCGCAATGCAGTTTTTTTTCATTCTTTTCCTTCGGTTTTCAACCCTTTTCTTTTCTATTGTGCATAAGTCCTAATTTAGCTACCTTCTTCTTATTCTCATATCTAAGCATAGGTTTAGGCTAAATGCTATCAAAAACACCTAAAAGTGTACATCTTCTTAAGCTAAATGGGTCCTAAATAAGTCACTTTCAGAGACTTAACACACCCCCAAACTTAAGGTTTTGCTTGTCCTCAAGCACACTAAGGACTTACCTAGGCTGCTGTTTCATCTTCTTTAACCACTTACTAACTCCCTTATATTCTTGTATATAGCAATGCTGTCCTGTGACACACTCCTTAGTTTAAAACTACCCTCTTATCTAGCTTCTTCTGACTTTGCCTGCCTAACACTCCTTCTGTGTTCATTAACTTCCTACAACTGATCTATTTACTTTTGTCATATCATGCCACTATCCCTAAGGTTTCAAATTCTGCCTAGCTTTACTTCAGACTCAGTACATGCTTCTAGCTTTATTTTTAATGTGTCTAGGATTCCTTAGAGTCATGTCAGTCTTAGTATTAACGGTGACAGTAGTACTTTTAGAGAACAACCTAAACCCTGGCATCACTACATTGGATAAACACTCATCTCCCTAAACAACCCTACAAGTTACAACTTTGTGCCTAGCTACTTTGAGGATCAGAGTTCTTTTTAAATAGGACATCTAAGCCACAAAGTTGTAACTCCTAGGTTTACATTCTTCTTTCCTACTTCTTCTCCTTTTTCTTACTTAGGTGGAGCCTCTCCTTTGGTTGCCTTTTGATGCAACGCCACTTGTGGGTTACACACTTGGCACTGATTACTCAGCAACCTAAGAGAAACTCTCCCCTTTATTCTTTTTTCATTTTTTTTTTTTCAGTTCATCATTTCTTTTTTTTTTTTTTTGTAAAGGAGAAGAAGAATGCTTATGTTTCTAAGGGAGAGAGGAATGTTCCTAGGCCTAGGGTGGCCTCTGGTGGTCGGAATTTTGGATATCCGCTTAATCTCAAGCTGTCGAGGCTTGCCAAAATACGATTTATAAAGCCTATAACCAAGGCTTTGCAGCCAGTGGTAACAGGGTCGATCCAAGGAATAGGAGAGTTGAATTTACTAGTGAAATTGGGATTTGATTGATTAATTGGTAACGGGGGGTTTTATCATGCAAATAGGAAATAATGCGAAAGCTAACGGAAGGAAGAAATAATATGTAGAAAACGTGTGCACGGTTTGGAGAGTCTCGGGGTCAATTGTTAGACAATTACAACTTATCATTTAATTCTAATAACATGGAATTCAGTTTACCAAGCACGCGGACGACTACCAGAGAAGCCCCAAAGTAGCCGACTCCATGGATTTTAATTAGGCCACACAGTCCTAATTACACGTTATCTAATCTCACATTAAGATGATCAGTCCTAAGATGAATTTAGACAGTCACTAGCTAACCGCGACGAACATTCGGGCGTGAATTCTAATTGCTAGTAGGTTGCCCGCAAACGCTGTATGCAACCAACAATTATCCTACCCGACCCGATACTTCGATTTAGTTCTATTTACCTGTGTTACTTAGTCGAGCAGTGAGAGGCACGGCATCGCTACTCTTTAACATACACAACATGCGAAACTACCCGAGTGTCAATCAACGTAATTTATCATGCGCGTTGGATTAAGCAAGGTAAACAAATGCAATGTAAACAGAACCAATATGCAAATTAAACTCAGATTATCAAAGCCATAAAGGTCTAACAAAATTCCTCTACACAAAATCCCAAACCGTCACCCTTACCTTAGCCGCTCATGGCGCGGTTCGTCAATCCCGCTCCACCAACGACCAATGAAGAGTTCATCTACCTATTACAAATGGAAGTGGAGCTCGCTCGCATGCCAACAATGGCGGAGCTCCACGGAAAATAGAGAGAAAATGGGGAAGAAGGAAGGAAGAATCGCCGGATTCCGTTGAGAGATGAAGAAGAAAAGCCTCCCCAAAAATCTGCAGAAAAATCGTCTTTTAGCTACTGCCTTCGTCGTAGCGTCGAGACGCTGGGCCTAGCGTCTCGACGCTGTGCCCTAAGTGATCCGCGCGCGCGCGCGCTGGCGTCGCGACGCAAGGCCAGCGTCGCGACGCTGCCCCGATGAATTTCCTGCGCGCGCCTCCTCCGGAGCGTCTCGACGCCAAGCAGGGTCTCGACGCCAGGGCAGCGTCGAGCTAGCGTCTCGACGCTGTCACTCGACGCTTGCTCTCGGGTTTTTCCAGCGTCGAGCCAGCGTCTCGACGCTATAGCTCGACGCTGGCTCTCGGGTTTGGGGCTGATGCAATGCCTCTCCAAGGCTGTTTTGGCCCGTTTCTTCACGGAACAAATTCCCCTCTTCCCGATGCATTCCCGGGGCGCTAAAACTCTGCTTTAAGCTCTCGAACATGCCCAATGGACGCACGAGCTCTTTGCCGCTTTTCTCCTACAAAAGAGATACATTTAATCAATTGGAAGCGGTCTTTAGCTATGATTAGGATGTATTTAATAGCTCCAAAATGGAGTTATCAAACACCCCCAACTTAAACATTGCTAGTCCTCGAGCAAGCACTAGAAAGACATTGACTCTAAGGACGCGTTTACATATATTCTAACTCAAACCTCCATGCATATTGAAATTTAAACACGAGCATAATCATGGAAGCATTTTGTTCATGTATTAACTAGGACATATCAAAAATTAACTCTTGCCCCCTAACGTGTGTGTGTGCTAGACAACCACTCCTAAACTCACGTAAACCCGGAAAACCAACATGCAACGCACATCCCATTTTCCCCCTACTTCTAGCGTTTAAGAACAGCTACACTTGACTTACACGAGAGAGAGAAACAAATTAAGAGACCTAATTATTTTCTCATTCTTTTTCTTTTTCTTCAAAAGTACTTTGTACTCTTTTATTTGGGTTCTTTGAACCAACTTTTCATTTCTTTTTCCTTCCAACTCGAGTTGCCTAACACGTCAAATTCATGCATAAAACTTCACGTTTTTAAGGACTAACGCTCACTTCTTTTAAGCGCTTAATAAGAAGGAGGAGCGCCTCGAGAGGAACTTTTCTACAAAACATGCTTTTCTATTTTTTTTACATTAGGCTAAGCACATGCTTTCTCAATTAATTAGCTACTAACTCTCATGCAACAAGCTACCTAAGGGTGCCTTTCGGGGTGACAACGAGAATTAGCTAAACATGCGACAGACCAAGCTTACGGAATCTAGGGAGAAGTTGCTAAGTGCGCGATGAGTGCAAGGGAGCAACAGAAAAAATTTTAAAATTTTTGACATGAACCTAATAAATACAAAACTCATGCAAAAACTCGATTATGAACATGCTCAGATTTCCAACATGCATTTCCTAGGCTATCACAGTCAGAAAACAGTAAACAGAGTCCCAAGCACTTCAATATCTTTATAACACTTCTCAACAAACTACACATGCATATCCATCGGACTACTCCACCCCCAACTTCAAAATTTGGCATTGTCCTCAATGCCAACCAGTCAGATGCAAGAAGTAAAAGGGAAGAAGAAATACACTTCCCTGACTCTTTGTGAAGCTGGCGAGGGCGAGGAAGCGGCGCACGAACGCATCAGAGCCCAAAATTGCCCTCTCTTCCTTGATTCCCTAAAAAAAAAAACAGCAAGCTAAATTAATACTAAAAAGCAAGAAAACTAAACTAAAGCATAAAAACAGTTCAACACTCGGGTGCCTCCGAGAAGCGCAGAATTTTTAAAGTCGGTTGCTCGACTGTATTCTCTCGACAGACTCATCCATAGTCTGTAGGTGCGGGGGACGATCCAGACTTGTCCTTTTCCACACCTTCTCTACCATCCACCTGCAAAATATTTTGCACTCTTCGTGCCTCGGGCACGTGAATATCAGACATGTTAGTGCAAAATCCAGCAGTATCATCCATCAAATTCAAATCAGAAATTTTAACCGAGACATGGGAACCATCCCTCAAGCGCGAGGGTAGACTCCCATTCTCATCATGCTCACAAACAACAGAAACATTCGCAACAGATTTCCCATCAAATAAAGAAAACTCATGCAAAGTATCATCAAACTCTAACGAAACGACGCCCTTATACACATCGATTTTGACCCTAGCGGTCTTAAGAAAAGGGCGTCCTAACAGCATAGAGGACGAAGCATGCAATGAATTTTCTTTCATATCTAAAACAAGGAAATCAGCGGGAAACGTCATATTCCCAACTCTAACTAAAACATCCTCTACCTTCCCCCTAGGACAGATGCTCGACCCATTAGCCAACTGAACAGAAACATTACACTCATGCATTTCATTTAAATTCAGTTCACGATATAACGCATAAGACATAACATTAACAGAGGCTCCTAAGTCTAACATGGCATTATGAACAACCTTACTACCTATAGTGCAAGGGATAGTAAAGGTACCTGGATCGTTGCACTTTGCAGGCAACGTACCTGGGAGTATGGCAGAGACGTTTTCTTTCTTTTTCTCAGTCCCTCTGGACTTCCTCTTCGTAGTGCACCAGCTCCTTAGAAATTTCGCGTATTTGGGCACTTGACTGACTGCCTCTAGGAGCGGGATATTTACCATCACCTTCTGGAAGGTTCGCAGGACCTCCTCGTCATCGGATTCCAAAGTAGGCTTCGCAAGCCTACTCGGGAATGGTGCTTTGGCAACATCCACAGGTACACTGACCTTCTCATTTCTTTTCTCATTCTGAGTCTCAGGAGCAGTCGGGGCGGACTTGTTCGGGCTGTCCGTGGCTTCCTTCGCAGCTCTGGTGGAAAGAGACTTCCCACTGCGCAGCTGAATGGCACTCACATTCTCACATGAGTTTACTGTAGTTTGGGAAGGAAGCTTCCCCGAGCTCTTGCTCTCAATCTTACTAATAGACACCGCCATTTGTGTCAGCTGCTTGTTCAAATTCTGCAGCTCTGCCTTATGAGAATTAAGCTCCTCGCGAGCCTCTTTCTGGAACTGGCCGGTGCTAGTCACGATGGTCCTGACCATCTCTTCAAGTGAGCTGGAGGAGCTCGAAGCTTGAGCCTGGGTGGAAGAGTTAGGCCTATCCTGGGACTGGCCTTGGAAACGAGTTTGTCCTTCCCTGTTCCCATAGCTGAAGTTAGGATGGTCGCGCCAACCGGGGTTGTAAGTGTTTGCATATGGGTCGTACTTCCTTGGGTTGGAAGCATACCCCCCGATTGCATTGACCTCCGCCTCTTCGCGGTGTCCTCCAACAATTTTCTTAAGCATACTACCTATCTCGGCCACCTGGGCCCTCATTTCAGACATCTCATGGCTCTGAGCCACGCTGTGCACTTGTCCTTGCCCCCTGATCCCAAACTGCTGCGAATTTGTAGCCATGTTTGCAATGAGCTGCTTGGCCTCAACTGGGGTCTTGTCAATCAGTGCCCCTCCACTCGCTGCATCGATCATCTGCCTGTCGTGGGGCGTCATCCCCTCATAGAAATACTGTATGAGCAGCTGATCGGCGATCTGGTGGTGTGGGAAACTCGCGCACAGGCGCCCAAAGCGTTCCCAATACTCATGCAGGGACTCACCTACATCCTGGGTGATCCCATATATCCTCTTCCGCAGAGTGGTGGCTAAGGATGCGGGAAAGTATTTTTCTAAAAATACCCGCTTCATGTCCTGCCACGTGGTGATGGATCCGGAAGGCAAATAATACAGCCAATCCTTGGCCTTGTCCTTGAGCGTGAAGGGGAATGCCCTCATATTCAGCTGCTCTTCCGTGACCCCTGCGGGCTTCATCCCCGCGCAGACGCAATGGAACTCCATCAAATGCTTGTTCGCGTCCTCACCTGCATTGCCATGGAAAGAAGGTAACTGGTGAATTAAACCAGATTTCAGCTCAAAGTTACCTGCTACCACGGGGTAGTTAATGCACAAAGGCTGCAGGTTCAGGTCTGGCGCTACCAGTTGCTTCAGCGTCCGTGGCGCATCACCTTGCGCCATCTCGTCAAATAAGAAGGGATTGCCTTCTTCTCTTTCCAACGTTCCTTGCCCCTCCCGGGCTTCTCTACGTAACCGCCGCTCCTCTCTGTCAATCTCAGGAATATACTGCAAACTACCCTCAGAGGAACGGGTCATACACAAACAAAAATCTAAACATACAAAGTACAAACAGAAAATTTTTTCAGTCAACCATCAATGAATCAAATTCAAACTTCAATCATAAATTCAATCAATTGCCTACTCCCCGGCAACGGCGCCAATTTTGGTGGTCGGAATTTTGGATATCCGCTTAATCTCAAGCTGTCGAGGCTTGCCAAAATACGATTTATAAAGCCTATAACCAAGGCTTTGCAGCCAGTGGTAACAGGGTCGATCCAAGGAATAGGAGAGTTGAATTTACTAGTGAAATTGGGATTTGATTGATTAATTGGTAACGGGGGGTTTTATCATGCAAATAGGAAATAATGCGAAAGCTAACGGAAGGAAGAAATAATATGTAGAAAACGTGTGCACGGTTTGGGGAGTCTCGGGGTCAATTGTTAGACAATTACAACTTATCATTTAATTCTAATAACATGGAATTCAGTTTACCAAGCACGCGGACGACTACCAGAGAAGCCCCAAAGTAGCCGACTCCATGGATTTTAATTAGGCCACACAGTCCTAATTACACGTTATCTAATCTCACATTAAGATGATCAGTCCTAAGATGAATTTAGACAGTCACTAGCTAACCGCGACGAACATTCTGGCGTGAATTCTAATTGCTAGTAGGTTGCCCGCAAACGCTGTATGCAACCAACAATTATCCTACCCGACCCGATACTTCGATTTAGTTCTATTTACCTGTGTTACTTAGTCGAGCAGTGAGAGGCACGGCATCGCTACTCTTTAACATACACAACATGCGAAACTACCCGAGTGTCAATCAACGTAATTTATCATGCGCGTTGGATTAAGCAAGGTAAACAAATGCAATGTAAACAGAACCAATATGCAAATTAAACTCAGATTATCAAAGCCATAAAGGTCTAACAAAATTCCCCTACACAAAATCCCAAACCGTCACCCTTACCTTAGCCGTTCATGGCGCGGTTCGTCAATCCCGCTCCACCAACGACCAATGAAGAGTTCATCTACCTATTACAAATGGAAGTGGAGCTCGCTCGCATGCCAACAATGGCGGAGCTCCACGGAAAATAGAGAGAAAATGGGGAAGAAGGAAGGAAGAATCGCCGGATTCCGTTGAGAGATGAAGAAGAAAAGCCTCCCCAAAAATCTGCAGAAAAATCGTCTTTTAGCTACTGCCTTCGTCGTAGCGTCTCGACGCTGGGCCTAGCGTCTCGACGCTGTGCCCTAAGTGATCCGCGCGCGCGCGCGCTGGCGTCGCGACGCTGCTGTTAAGTCTCTGAAAGTGACTTATTTAGGACCCATTTAGCTTAAGAAGATGTACACTTTTAGGTGTTTTTGATAGCATTTAGCTTAAACCTATGCTTAAATATGAGAATGAGAAGAGGGTAGCTAAATTAGAACTTATGCACAATAGGAAAGAAAAGGGTTGAAAACCGAAGGAAAAGAATGAAAAAAACTGCATTGCGACAGCATTGCGAAAACATTGCTGAAGCCGCAATTATTCAAGTGAAAACCGTAAGTTGACTGATCCTTTTCTGTTAATTTCCGTAATTTCAGGGATTCGTTCTTTCTCCTCCATCCATTCTGATATATGACGTTGAGGATTGATGGTTCTCCTTGGCCCAAACGCACCTGCAAACTACTATAAAAGGGGGCCAAAGTCGGAGGTTCAAGGATCATCCGAAAGCGTAGAAGCCTTCTCGCAGTCCACTTTTTCTCCCTGTTTTCCTTTGCCGTCTGTTGGAGTGAGAGTCTTAGCTGTTGGAATCGATAATCTGATAGGAAGGAGAGGAGATTCTTCTTCTCTCTCGATTGGATTCATCCAAGCAAGGCTGACCTTTCATCCCCTTCATTCGAGGCGACTGCAACGAAGCTTTCAAGCTGCATTTCCTGCTTTCTGTCTTCCTTTTCTAATTTCCAGCTTTGATCAGTTGTTATTTCTAGTTTAGTGTTTTAGTTACTGCATTTCGTTGTTGTCTGTCTTTGAATTACTGCCTTTAAGTTTCCCTTTGTTCGTGCAAACATACAAAGTAATCAAATTGCAAGATTTCATTTCACAGTTTCCATCTTCTGCTGCTACGGTTTTGACTGACTGTTTTGAGTACATTTCCCTACTAAGCATGTCTGTTTCATCTTACATTTCTGTTCTCTATATATCCATGAGTAGCTAAGTCACTTAGGGGCATGCTAATGACAGAACTATAGGCTAAAAAACGTGAACCAAGCATGTAGGATCGCCTTCGAAACATTGATTGTATGTAAGCTTCATCCCACGGGCAATTTCGATTGGCCATCCATTTTGTCCAAAGAACTCCTAACCTCTGGAAGGAGTAAGAGTTCAGAGTCGTATAATCATGCTAGCCTTTCATGGTAACCAGGAAACGGCCTAGGAATAGGCGTTTCCCTAGTACAAACTAAACACTTCTGTTTTAACAAGATGATTAAGACCTTACTTTGAGTCGAGTAAACTTAAGAGTCTAATGCATGGAATCGGACGATACATGAGATAGAGTGAGTTTGATGCATAGAGAGTAGATCCAGTGTTTGAGAATCGTATAAAAAGGCCTATAGGATAGTCATTAGTAGCCCTTAATTCACCCATTTACACATTTTCGCTGTCAGTTAATTGCGATAACATTGCGGTCTCCGCAATTCTGCTAAATTTTCATTCTCTTTAGCTGTTTTCTTCTTCGTTTATTAATTCCATCTCTTGTCTTTTGAGTCTAATTTCAACTTGCATTTGTTTATGTTATATTCCTTTACACATTCAGCAAAAATTAGATAATTAAAAACCAATTTTTCCCCATCAAATCCACCCCATCTTTCTTAACAAATACACTTCGCGAATAACTAAAAATGAGTCTCTGTGGAAAAAACGAATGAAATATACTTACTACTTGCTGTAAGACCATGTATGCTTGCATGTTCTGAGTGCTCTCTTTACTTTCTTGCTTAATTATCTTTAACACATTGAGCACGCAACAAGTTTTTGGGACAATTCTTTGGAATAGAAGAAATGGACGATATAGTTCCAAATCGAAGAAATGGACGATATAGTTCCAAATCCGGTACCTGTCATTCGCAACCCCATCGAAATAGCGAATGACAAGAATAGTGCCATTCTTTCATACCTAGTACCTATGCCTGGGGAGCTGAACCCCAGCATAATCCGTCCTGAAATCACTGCCAACTCATTCGAGTTAAAGCCAGTGATGTTCCAAATGTTGTCCACTGTGGGACAATTCTTTGGAATAGAAAATGAGGACCCCCACAACCATCTTAGGAACTTCTTAGGAGTCAGTGATACCTTTATCATCCCTGGAGTGTCCCAAGAAGCTTTAAGGCTATACTTGTTCCCTTATTCTTTGAGGGACAAAGCCAAAACATGGTTGAACTCATTACCCTCTGGATCTGTCCGCAATTGGACAGATTTAGTAGAAAAATTCCTAGTCAAATACTTCCCACCTGATAGGAATTCTACCTTTCGTGATGACATAGTTAAGTTTAAACAAGCTGATAATGAGTCTCTTCACGAAGCTTGGACTAGATTCAAAGATCTTCTTCTTAAATGTCCACATCATGGCATCCCATGGTGTATCCAAATAGAGGTCTTTTTCAAAGGATGCAACCCCAGCACTAGGCAAGTCTTAAATTCATCTGCTGGTGGTTCCATGTTGTCCAAGAGTTACAACGAGGCCTATGAGATCTTGGAGAAGATCTCAGCATCTCACTGTAGGTGGTCAGATGATCCTGTTGAGCCAACCAGAGCTGAAGACAAGGATGCTCTAAGTGCAATGAGCACCCAAATAAATGCTCTGACCAACCTAGTTAAGCAAATGGCTCAGGCCAATCTCCAAACAAGTGCCAACACCGCTACTGCCATGGCAATGGGCACCCAACCAAGTCAAGGTGAGGCACTTATATGTGGATTCTGTGGGGAAGGGCACCTGTATGAATACTGCCCTGGGAATCCATCCTCAGTCTGCTACATTGGAAGCCAGCAGCAGCCTAGGAATAACCCCTACTCCAACACCTATAACCCTGGTTGGAGGAACCACCCAAACCTGTCATGGGGTGGCCAACAAAATGCTAACCAAAATCCTAACCAGCCTAGACCGAGTGGAACACCTGGTTTCACTCCCCAACATAACCAATCAATGTATCAAAAACCATACAATCAACCTGTAGGATCTTCTGTAGAAAACCTACTCAAGGAATACATAGCTAAGAATGATGCTACTCTTCAAAGCCAACAAGCTACTCTTAGGAGCCTAGAGAACCAAATAGGCCAATTGGCCAATGAACTTAAGAGTAGGCCCCAAGGTAGACTCCCTGCTGACACCGAGGTGCCAAGGAGAGATGGTAAAGAGCAAGTTCAAGCAATTGAACTTAGAAGTGGTAGACCCTTGGTGAGCAACACAAAGGACACACCGAAGAGAGTAGAGAACACTGAGTCTAGTGCTCCACTGGAGTCTCTGCCAAGCCAAGGTCCACCATCAACTAGCACATCAGGAGCGAGGCTGGAGCCAATCATTGAGGAGATAGAAGAAATTCCAAGGCCTCCACCTATCCTGAGGCGTCCTGACGTGCCTGCATATGTGCCACCACCTCCATACCCTCGAAGGCTTAAGAAGAAGCAGGAACAGGAAGTTCATTTTAATAAATTCTTAGAAATTCTTAAGCAAGTGCATGTCAACATTCCTTTTGTAGAAGTTTTACAGTCTATGCCTTCATATGTAAAGTTTTTAAAGGACATTATTACTAACAAGAAAATAATTGGTGAGTTTGAAACAGTAAACCTCACTGAGGAGTGCAGTGCCATCCTCCAAAACAAGCTGCCCAAGAAGGAGAAGGATCCTGGTTCCTTCACCTTACCTGTAGAACTTGGAGGCAAGCACGTGGGCAGAGCGCTTTGTGACCTGGGCGCCAGCATAAACCTCATGCCCCTGTCCCTATTCCGCCAGTTGGGAATAGGAGAAGCACGTCCAACCACTGTCACTTTACAACTAGCTGACAGATCCATTGCATATCCGGAAGGTAAAATTGAGGATATTTTAGTAAAGGTTGACAAATTTATTTTCCTTGCAGATTTCATTATCCTGGATTATGAAGCAGACAAGGAGGTCCCCATCCTGCTAGGCAGACCATTTCTAGCCACAGGTAGGGCACTTATAGACGTCCAAAAAGGTGAGCTTACTATGAGGGTTCACGATGAAGAGGTGAAGTTTAGTGTATTGATAGCTCTAAAATAGAGCTATAATTATAGCCTTAATTCTAGCTAAATGCCATGCTTAATTCAATTAAATCTACTTATTTTAGGTATTTCGTGGCAAAGAGCTCGGGAAGTCAAATTATGAATTTCAGGGTTAAAACGGTCATTTAAGAGGTTTCGGGAAGTGTTCGAGTCAAGAAGATAGGCAAAACGGAGCTCGGGAGCCAAAACGAGCCAAAAATGGGCCAAGACCCGAGAGGTCAGCGCCTAGGCGCCGGCGCCCAGCGCCCAGGCGCCCAACCGCGCCGCACGCCCAGACCGCACACGCACACGCACAGACGCCCGCGCACGCCCGTGTCCGCGCGCGCAGCCCGGTGCCCGTCATCGTAAGCCCCGCGCGCTCGCCCCGGTCCTTGCCCCGCGCGTCCGCGCGCGCGCCGCACGCCAACACCCGCGCGCGTCCTCGCTCGTCCGCCTCCACACCCGTGTCCGCGCGCGCCCGCGCGCACTGCTCGCCTCGCCTCGCCTGTCCCGCGCGCGCCGCTCGCCTCGCCTCGCCTGTCCCGCGCGCGCCGCTCGCCTCGCCTCGCCTGTCCCGCGCGCGCCCCACGCCCACGTCCGCGCGCGCCCCACGCCCACGTCCGCGCGCGCCCCACGCCCACGTCCGCGCGCGCCCCACGCCCACGTCCGCGCGCGCCCGCGCGCGCCGCTCGCCTCGCCTCGCCTCGTCCGCGCGCTGACCCTAGCCATGACACAGATTACCCGTCATTAAAAGTCCTGAAAAAGTCCGACATAAAAAGTTATAAAAAAATCCCAGATTTTGGAAATTTTCCAGAAGGCTCAGCGCCTAGGCGCTGACTTATAGCGCCTAGGCGCTGTCTCGATTCTGTGCGCGCGCCCCCGCGGCGCCTAGGCGCTGACTTATGGCGCCTAGGCGCTATTCTGACGCAGAAATGGGTATTTAAGCGCGTTTTTCTGATTTTAGGTCATTCTCTTCTCCCCCTTCTCGATTTCTTCAGCATTTTTACTTCTTTTGAACCTTGTAACCTCCATTAATGGAGTGGGTGAGCTCAATCTTGGATTTCTTCACTCCATTCTCCTTCATGTCTAGCTAAGAGGTAAGTACTTAATCTTTAGGAGATGGGTTAGATATTGTAATTGTGATTGGGGGAGACTTGGGTTTATTGTGTATGTTTAGCATGTTTAACATTCAACTCTTCTCTAATCTAAGCATTAATTTCCATCATCAATTTCTTCTTGGTTTGACTCCCAATTTGTTTATTGATTGTTGGGTTGGTTAAAAACCCATTATGCGTTTGCCTCTTATGGGTTGAGTGACGATAGTCTTAGTGTAATTAAATTGGTGCTGCAGCATTTAATTTAGCTACCCATTAGGCTCTAGATGAAGAGTAAATCGAGCCCGTTATTAGAGATCTCAGTAACGTACTCGTCGCTTGGTTACCCGTCGCTCGTAGTTAACTCTATTTGGGAGAGCGTTCGCCCTCAATTGAATTAACATCGAAGCTTGATGAAGAGCTGTCAACTCTTCATCAACTACTCGGGATTGCTAGTTTCTTCTTAGAAATATGTAATTTGCGTGGGTGTTAGTCAAAAGCATGCTAAGTCTTGGGCGTCTATGATCCGAATCACATCACAATTAATAACCCGGAACCTTTAGATTGAGTATTTCCGTTACAATTTCCATTTCTCCCGTTATTCCAAATTGTCATTTAATTTTTCCCGTTATTTTCTCTTTTCTTCTTTTAATTCTCAAAACCCCCCATCAACATTTTCTCTCATTAAGCAATTAAAATTCTGAATTTAGATTAAGCTATTAAATTCCCTGTGGTACGATCCTGACTACCGCTTTCTACAAGTTTTGAAGAAGCCTTAGGCAGTGTTTATAAATTTTAATTTGGCGGGTCTCGACAACCCGAAACACACGGAATATTCACAAAATTCCGCTACCAAATTTGGCGCCGCTGCCGGGGAATTTAAATTAGTTTGTCTTGGTTTAAATTTTAATTGTTTAGTTTAAAAATATTTTGTTTTGTTTGTTTTTCTTTCTTTTATTTTTTTTTTAAGCGTTTCCCTAGTGTTTGTTAAGAGCAGGGTATGATGGAAGCCTTGGAAAGGAATGATGGGTATCAAAAGACTCTTAGGGAGTTGGCGATGCCGGATTTAGACCATCAACCATTATGTATATCGTATCCTGCGGTAACAGGTAATTTCAAACTTAAGGCTAGCTTCATCAACTTACTTCCTTCATTTTCTGGTAATGCAGGTGAAAGCCCGCATATTCATCTCAAGGAATTTCAGTTGGTGAGAGCGGGATTAATGACAATCGAAGCCACGGAAGATCAAGTGAGCTTGAGGGCTTTCCCTTTTACCTTAAAGGGAAGAGCAAGAGAATGGCTCCACTACCTACCGTCGGGCTCTATTTCCACTTGGAGCGATATGCAGAGGCTTTATTTAGAAAAATTCTTTCCTGCTTCGGAAGCTACTGCCGCCAAGAAAAGAATCTATGCCATTCAACAAAAAGAGGGCGAAAATCTATATGAATATTGGGAGAAGTTTCTTAGATTGTGCGAAGAATGCCCGAATCACAAGATCAACGAACAAACTCTCATTGGGTATGTGTATGAAGGTTTGCTCCCATATGATCAAAGGATGATTGATGCAGCTAGCGGTGGAGCTCTCATGGACAAAACCCCAAGTGAAGCAAGACTCTTAATCTCAAGCATGGCTGGAAATATTCAACAATATGGTTGTGGAAGAAGTGACCAAATTCGCCTCAAAAGCGAAGTGAACGAGCTGAAGGACCGCGTGGCTGAGGTAAGTAGCGCTGTATATGAACTGAAAGACAGCTTACCACAAATGTGTTCTTCTGTTTCAGGTAAATCACTTGGGGAAATGATGTAATCTCTGGTGGAATCAAATCAAGTTCTTCAAAAACAAAATCATGAGCTTCAAAGACAAAGTCAGGCTATTCAAACACAAAATCAAGTTCAATTCCAAAACCTTAGCACTGCAATAACCCAAATGGCTGGGAGGATAGTCCAGATAGAAACTCGAGAAGCCGAAAGTGTTAATGCTATCACTCTCAGGAGTGGGAAGGAAATTACCCCAAGCTCTATTCCTATTGAGTGCGAGAAAAAGGTAAAGGAACCTGTGTTAGAAAATGAGGCAACATCTTCAAGAAGTCCGGTATGTTCTAATCCTCCTTCATATATGAAATCTTATGTTCCTAAGGCTCCCTTCCCTAGTAGGTTGATGAGACCCCCTAAGGAAATTAAAGACGAGGAGATTTTTGACACACTCAAGAAGGTTGGAATAAACATTCCTTTGATAGAAGCCATTCAACAAATCCCAAGGTATGCGAAGTTCCTTAAGGAATTGTGTACCAACAAAAGAAAGGCAAAAGGAATTGAGAGAGTGGTTGTAAGTGAGAATGTATCGGCTTTGCTCACGAAAAGCATGCCCGAAAAATGTGAAGATTCAGGTATGTTTGTTCTACCTTGCACCATAGGGAAGAGGAAAGTTAAGCGCGCAATGTTAGATCTCGGTGCCTCAATAAATGTCATGCCTTATTCTCTTTACAAGGAGCTTGAACTGAATGAAATGCAGGAAACTAGTGTTATTATTCAATTAGCCGATAGATCCTCTATTCGCCCGTTAGGAGTAGTGGAGGATGTGTTAGTTAAAGTTGAAGATTTGATTTTTCCTGTTGATTTCTATGTTATAAAAATGGATGAGCATGCCCATTCTTCTGATTCAGTTTTATTAGGGAGGCCCTTCATGAAAACTGCTAGAACAAAAATTAATGTGCATGAAGGAATTTTGTCTGTTGAGTATGAAGGTGAAGTGTTTGAATTCAATGTTTTCAATACCATGAAACACAAAAATGACACACACTCGATTTGCAAAGTTGATTTGATTGAATCTTTAGAACAAGATACATGCATGTCTGTTGAGGATGGGGATGGCCCATTGATATTTGCTGATCTTTTTGATGAAATGGAGTCAAGTGAACCCAAGTTGACAGAGTCTTGTACACAAGAGGTTATTGCTTTAGAAGCATGCGAGAAACCCCCTAAACTTTTACCTTCTCTTTTGCAGGCTCCCAAACTGGAACTCAAGGAGTTGCCAAATCATCTGAAATATGTTTATTTGGGAGATGTGGAAACACTCCCGGTGATCATTTCTAAGGAGCTTACACCAGAGTAGGAGGGGAGATTAATTGAAATCTTGAAGGAGAAAAAGCGGGCTATAGGATGGACATTGGCAGATTTGCATGGCTTGAGTCCGGCCTTATGCATGCACAAAATACGGCTTGAGGATGGAGCTAAACCCTCTCGAGAGCCTCAACGAAGGCTGAATCCTGCAATGAAAGAGGTAGTCCTATCGGAGATCCATAAACTCCTCGATGCAGGTATCATCTATCCCATTTCTGATAGTCGGTGGGTAAGCCCGATTCACGTTGTGCCTAAAAAGACGGGGATAACTGTGGTTAAAATGAAAAAGGTGAGCTAGTTCCTAAGAGAATCCAGAATGGTTGGAGAATGTGTATCGATTTTAGGAAGCTAAATAATGTAACTAAAAAAGATCATTTTCCAATTCCTTTCATAGATCAAATGGTGGAGCGTTTAGCTGGGAAGCCATATTTCTGTTTTTTGGATGGATTTTCGGGGTTTTACCAAATCCCTATAGCTCAGGATGACCAAGAAAAAACCACATTTACTTGCCCGTTTGGCACTTATGCATATAGGAAGATGCCTTTTGGTCTTTGTAACGCTCCTGGAACATTTCAACGCTGCATGATGAGTATTTTTTCCGAATTCGTAGAAAAGTGCATTGAAGTGTTTATGGACGATTTTACCGTTTATGGAAATTCCTTCGATGAGTGCCTAATTAATTTGTCAAATGTCATGGAAAGATGCATAGAAACAAATTTAGTGTTGAATTTCGAAAAGTGTCATTTCATGGCCAATCACGGCATTGTCCTTGGTCATATAGTTTCATCTAGGGGCATTGAGGTCGATAAGGCGAAAATTGATGTTATTTCTGACCTGCCTTACCCTACGAATATTCGAGAATTGCGATCTTTCCTTGGTCATGCAGGTTTCTATCGCAGGTTCATAAAGGATTTTTCAAAGATAGTGACACCCATGACGAGCTTGTTGAAGAAGGATGTCCCATTCAGTTTTGGGAAAGAATGCAAGCATGCCTTTGACATTCTAAAGAAGTGTTTGACGAATGCGCCCATCATACATCCACCGCAGTGGGGAACCCCCTTCGAGATTATGTGCGACGCAAGCAATTACGCGGTTGGTGCTGTGCTCGGTCAGAGGATAGAGAAAAAGAGCCACGTTATATATTACGCGTCCAGAACGCTCAATTCCGCGCAGATTAGCTACACCACAACAGAGAAGGAGCTACTTTCAATAGTATTCGCTCTTGATAAATTTCGACCCTATTTGCTTGGATCTAAAGTGGTTGTCTTTTCTGATCATGCAGCGGTTCGGTATTTAATGAACAAGAAGGACTCGAAACCTCGACTGCTCAGGTGGGTGCTGCTCCTTCAAGAATTTGATGTGACAGTTCAGGACCGGAAGGGATCTGAAAACACGGTGGCCGACCACCTTAGCCGCATAGTGAGGGAAGAGGATGTTTTGCCATTGAATGATGACTTTCCCGATGAAATCCTTTTCCAGATGAGTGCGGAAACCCCCTGGTACGCCGATTTAGTAAACTACTTGGTTACAGGTAATTTTCCATTTAATTTCCCTCCGAATAGAAAAGCTAAGCTGAAAAGCGAGGCTAAGCATTATGTATGGGAAGAGCCGTATTTATGGAAATTTTGTGCGGACCAAGTAGTTAGGAGGTGCGTTCCTCTATCTGAGCATGAATCTATTCTCGCTTTCTGTCATGAATTTGCATGTGGGGGACATTTCGGGCCTAATAGGACTGTTAAAAAAATTCTAGCCTGTGGTTTGTTCTGGAATTCAATGTTTAAGGATGCTTATGATTATTGCAAAACTTGTGATAAATGCCAAAGGATGGGGAGTATAACTAAAAGGAATGAAATGCCCCAAGTCCCCATCTTGATTTGTGAGATCTTTGATGTCTGGGGCATGGACTTTATGGGTCCTTTCCCTTCCTCCTGTGGATTTTCCTACATCTTATTAGCTGTGGACTACGTGTCCAAATGGGTAGAAGCTAAGGCCACTAAAACTGATGATTCTAACACTGTTGTTAAGTTTGTCAAGTCTAACATTTTCAGCAGATTCGGAGTACCACGAGCTATAATCAGTGATCAAGGAACACATTTCTGTAACAGATCGGTCTCCGCCCTGATGAAAAGGTATGGTGTTAATCATCGAGTGTCCACCACTTACCACCCGCAAGCCAATGGGCAAGCCGAGGTCTCGAACAGAGAGGTCAAATCCATTCTTGAGAAAACGGTAAACCCAAGTAGGAAGGATTGGAGCCAACGTTTGGAAGATGCCTTGTGGGCATACAGGACCGCTTACAAAACCCCTATAGGGATGTCTCCCTATAGGTTGGTTTTTGGGAAAGCATGCCACCTACCGGTGGAAATTGAACACAAGGCATTTTGGGCCATTAAGAAATGCAACATGAGCTTGGATGTGGCAGGAGAGACACGTCTTTTTCAGCTGCAAGAATTAGAGGAACATCGCTTGGAAGCTTATGAGAATTCAAAAAATTACAAGGAAAAGTCCAAGCTATTCCATGACCGAAAAATTGAAAAGAAGCAATTTCATGTAGGACAAAAAGTTCTTCTTTTCAACTCTCGGTTGAAGCTCATGCCAGGTAAACTTTCTTCCAAATGGTTAGGTCCTTATGTCGTGACTAATGTTCTACCTTATGGTTCAGTGGAAATCAGATTGTTAGATTCTGATCATTCATTCAAGGTGAACGGTCACCGGTTGAAAGTTTTCCATGAAGGGGTCGCGGATTCTTATGCTGACTGCTTGTACTTGACCACCTTCGAAGTCGATTGATAAAGGGAGAATTCAGTCGAGCAATCGACTTTAAAAATTTGCGCTTCTCGGAGGCACCCGAGCGTTGAACTGTATTTTTGATTAGTTGTTGTTTTTTATAGTTTTTGCTTGTTCAATTTTAGTTGTTTAAGTTTGTTATTTTGCTTTCTTAGGTAATAAGGGAGAGATGACCGATATTTCAGAACTACATTGAACTTGAAGTTGTGCGTACCCTCTCACCGATCCCACAAAAATTCAGGGGAGGTTTCTGTTCCCTTTAATTTTTGTTGTTATCATTGATCATATGGTGGATTAGATGCATTGAGGACAATGCAGTCTTTTAGGTGGGGGGTGGACTTTATATTTGAACTTCGCTGTAGTTCTTGAGCATGTCGTACTCTGATTTTGAGATGTTTAGGAATCTGAATGCATGTTGTCCGATGAGGACTTTCTGTGATTTGTTTGTGAATACTCCATAGTTGTGCATTTCGAGAAAATTATGAGAATGTATGCATATTTTGAGCATATTTTAAAAATTTTTCGATTATTCCCCTACATTCACCGAGCACGTAGACCTCTTACTCTTAGTTCTGTAGGCTTAGGATTATTTTATTTTATCTGAAAGCTCGTTGTCACCTCGAAAGGTCCATTTAGGGAGGCTTGATATGTTAGAAGTCATAACGAATCATTTGATTTAGCAAAGCTATGTGCCTATAAAAAAAAATTATTGAGAGTAAAAGCATGTTTGAAATATATTATGAGGTGTTCCTCCTTCTTGTGTTGCCCGTGTAACCAGGGGTGATCGTGTAACCCACGGTTGCCACTGCATGAAAGGGCAACTAACAGAAGTGAGCACTAGTCCTTAAAAACGTGAAGCGAAACAAATGCTTGACGTGTTAGGCTCTCAAGAAAAGAAAAGAAGAAAAATAGTTAGGCCTTTTGTTTTGTTATTCTTTCCGACATTGAAAAGCCGATAGTCTGTTCTTATTGCCAGAAGTAGGGGGAAGATGAGTATTAGGATCGATTAAAGTGGTTCCGGGTCTATGGAAGCTAAGATAGGAGGTGCTAATAATCACACACACACGTTAGGGAATGAGAGCTAATATTTTGAAATATTCACAAAGTATGCATACGCTTGATTGTTTTCCGTTAGCATGATTATCTTGTTTTTGCAAGCATTGAGATTCGAGTCGTCAGCATGCATGTCTATTCTTATAAGATAAATCAAAGTGTTCCTTGCTCGAGGACTAGCAAGATTCAGGTCGGGGGTATTTTGATAGCTCTAAAATAGAGCTATAATTATAGCCTTAATTCTAGCTAAATGCCATGCTTAATTCAATTAAATCTACTTATTTTAGGTATTTCGTGGCAAAGAGCTCGGGAAGTCAAATTATGAATTTCAGGGTTAAAACGGTCATTTAAGAGGTTTCGGGAAGTGTTCGAGTCAAGAAGATAGGCAAAACGGAGCTCGGGAGCCAAAACGAGCCAAAAATGGGCCAAGACCCGAGAGGTCAGCGCCTAGGCGCCGGCGCCCAGCGCCCAGGCGCCCAACCGCGCCGCACGCCCAGACCGCACACGCACACGCACAGACGCCCGCGCACGCCCGTGTCTGCGCGCGCAGCCCGGTGCCCGTCATCGTAAGCCCCGCGCGCTCGCCCCGGTCCTTGCCCCGCGCGTCCGCGCGCGCGCCGCACGCCAACACCCGCGCGCGTCCTCGCTCGTCCGCCTCCACACCCGTGTCCGCGCGCGCCCGCGCGCACCGCTCGCCTCGCCTCGCCTGTCCCGCGCGCGCCCCACGCCCACGTCCGCGCGCGCCCCACGCCCACGTCCGCGCGCTGACCCTAGCCATGACACAGATTACCCGTCATTAAAAGTCCTGAAAAAGTCCGACATAAAAAGTTATAAAAAAATCCCAGATTTTGGAAATTTTCCAGAAGGCTCAGCGCCTAGGCGCTGACTTATAGCGCCTAGGCGCTGTCTCGATTCTGTGCGCGCGCCCCCGCGGCGCCTAGGCGCTGACTTATGGCGCCTAGGCGCTATTCTGACGCAGAAATGGGTATTTAAGCGCGTTTTTCTGATTTTAGGTCATTCTCTTCTCCCCCTTCTCGATTTCTTCAGCATTTTTACTTCTTTTGAACCTTGTAACCTCCATTAATGGAGTGGGTGAGCTCAATCTTGGATTTCTTCACTCCATTCTCCTTCATGTCTAGCTAAGAGGTAAGTACTTAATCTTTAGGAGATGGGTTAGATATTGTAATTGTGATTGGGGGAGACTTGGGTTTATTGTGTATGTTTAGCATGTTTAACATTCAACTCTTCTCTAATCTAAGCATTAATTTCCATCATCAATTTCTTCTTGGTTTGACTCCCAATTTGTTTATTGATTGTTGGGTTGGTTAAAAACCCATTATGCGTTTGCCTCTTATGGGTTGAGTGACGATAGTCTTAGTGTAATTAAATTGGTGCTGCAGCATTTAATTTAGCTACCCATTAGGCTCTAGATGAAGAGTAAATCGAGCCCGTTATTAGAGATCTCAGTAACGTACTCGTCGCTTGGTTACCCGTCGCTCGTAGTTAACTCTATTTGGGAGAGCGTTCGCCCTCAATTGAATTAACATCGAAGCTTGATGAAGAGCTGTCAACTCTTCATCAACTACTCGGGATTGCTAGTTTCTTCTTAGAAATATGTAATTTGCGTGGGTGTTAGTCAAAAGCATGCTAAGTCTTGGGCGTCTATGATCCGAATCACATCACAATTAATAACCCGGAACCTTTAGATTGAGTATTTCCGTTACAATTTCCATTTCTCCCGTTATTCCAAATTGTCATTTAATTTTTCCCGTTATTTTCTCTTTTCTTCTTTTAATTCTCAAAACCCCCCATCAACATTTTCTCTCATTAAGCAATTAAAATTCTGAATTTAGATTAAGCTATTAAATTCCCTGTGGTACGATCCTGACTACCGCTTTCTACAAGTTTTGAAGAAGCCTTAGGCAGTGTTTATAAATTTTAATTTGGCGGGTCTCGACAACCCGAAACACACGGAATATTCACAAAATTCCGCTACCATGTATATAAAGCTTTAAGGTATCCCTCTGACCTTGAATCCTGTGCTAGTATGGACGTTGTTGATTCTTTGATGGAAGAACAATTAGAACATGTATTATTAACCAAGCATGCTAATGAATATGTAGGATTAGATATAGCTGACTTGAATGTATCTGACATAATGGATATGCCTGTAGATAAACCACAACATGTATGTATGAATATAGATTTAACTGATAGACCTGTAAATCCTTTGAAGCCATCTATTGAGCATCCACCTGTTTTAGAACTGAAACCACTACCCACTCACCTCAAGTATGCATATCTAGGAAGTAATGAAACCCTGCCTGTTATCATTTCTTCTAAATTAAGTGAAAAGCATGAGGTTGAACTGATTTTACTGCTTAAGCAACATAGGAAGGCTATTGCATGGACTATTGCTGATATTAGAGGCATTAGCCCTTCTTATTGTATGCATAAGATTATACTAGAGGAAGAGCACACACCTAGAGTAGATCATCAACGTAGGCTGAATCCCTCTATGAAAGAGGTAGTTAAGAAAGAAATAATAAAATGGTTAGATGCTGGTGTGATCTTTCCCATAGCTAGTAGTCAGTGGGTAAGCCCTATACAGTGTGTACCTAAAAAGGGTGGGATGACTGTGGTAGTCAATGAGAACAACGAACTGATTCCAACTAGGACTGTCACAGGATGGAGAGTGTGCATGGATTACAGGAAATTAAATAAAGAAACTAAAAAAGACCACTTCCCTCTACCATTCATTGACCAGATGTTAGACAGAATAGCTGGTAGAGCCTACTATTGTTTCTTAGATGGTTATTCTGGCTATAACCAGATTACTATAGACCCCAAAGACCAAGAGAAGACTACCTTCACTTGCCCTTTTCGAACTTTTGCCTTTCGCAGAATGCCTTTTGGCTTATGCAATGCACCGGCAACTTTCCAAAGGTGCATGATGGCAATCTTCTCTGAGTTGGATGAGTCCATGATAGAAATATTCATGGATGACTTTTCAGTCTTTGGGGATTCATTCACCAACTGTCTAGATAATTTAAGACAAGTCTTAGCTAGATGTGAAGAGACTAACTTAGTCCTTAATTGGGAAAAGTGTCACTTCATGGTAGATGAAGGGATTGTCTTAGGTCATAGAGTGTCAAGAGCTGGAGTGGAGGTCGATAGGGCCAAAATAGAGATCATAGAGAAGTTGGTAGAGCCTCAGAATGTCAAAGCCATTAGGAGTTTCTTAGGGCATGCTGGTTTCTACAGAAGGTTCATCAAGGACTTTTCTAAGATAGCTAAGCCTCTATGTGAGCTTCTAGAGCTAAATAGGCCATTCATCTTCTCTAAGGACTGTTTAGTAGCTTGGACAACCCTTAAGAAAGCACTAGTTACAGCACCTGTTATAGTAGGGCCAGATTGGGATCTCCCATTCGAGATGTTATGTGATGCTAGTGACTATGCTGTAGGGGTCATGTTAGGACAGAAAATTGACAAGCTAACACATCCTGTATATTATGCTAGTAAGACCTTGAATGAGGCTCAATGTAATTATACAACTACTGAGAAAGAGATGCTTGCTGTAGTGTTTGCTTGTGAGAAATTCAGGAACTATATTGTAGGCACCAGGACAATTGTATACACTGACCATTCTGCCTTGAAATATCTTATGAGGAAGGCTGATGCTAAGCCTAGGTTGATTAGGTGGGTGTTATTGCTGCAAGAGTTTGATTTGGACATTCGAGACAAGAAGGGATGTGAGAATGTGGTTGCAGATCACCTTTCTCGATTGCAGCACAATTGCGAAAAAATTGCGGATCCCGCAATTTCTGATGCTTTTATTGATGAACATGTCTTTGTTTTGACTCATCGTGATAACGATGAGGAACCTTGGTTTGCTGACATTGCTAACTTCCGTGCATCACAGGTATTACCAGTTTTCAAGGGAGGACAAGAGAAGAAGAGGTTCCTTCATGAAGCAAGGAAATTCATCTGGGATGACCCCACACTTTACAGAACCTGTGCTGATGGCTTGCTGAGGAAGTGTGTTTCAGCTGCTGAAGCGAAGTCTGTGCTGCAGCACTGTCACACATCTCCTTATGGTGGACACTTTGGTGGCCAAAGAACAGCTGCAAAGGTATTTCAGAGTGGCTATTATTGGCCAACGATCTTCAAAGATGCCCACAACTATGCCCACAGCTGTGATGAATGCCAAAGAACAGGTAACCTCAGTCGAAAGGATGAGATGCCCCTCACCTACATCTTAGAGTTAGAGCTCTTTGATGTGTGGGGCATTGACTTCATGGGGCCATTCCCTCCCTCATCAGGTAACCTCTACATATTAGTGGCAGTGGACTATGTGTCCAAGTGGGTAGAAGCCAAAGCATGTCCTAATAATGATGCTAAAACAGTCACCAATTTCTTGCATAGGCACATTTTTACTAGGTTTGGGACACCTCGTGCCATCATTAGTGATGAGGGGTCACATTTTATTAACAAGGCTATGGAGAAAGTATTGGCTAAGTATAACATTAGACATAGAGTAGCCACTCCCTATCACCCACACTCAAATGGACAGGCTGAAATTTCAAATAGGGAAATAAAGAACATCCTAGAGAAAGTAGTCAAACCTAATAGGAAGGACTGGTCCTTCAAGCTTAGGGATGCACTTTGGGCTTATAGGACAGCAAATAAGACACCTCTAGGAATGTCTCCTTATAGGCTGGTTTATGGCAAGACTTGTCACTTACCACTTGAGTTAGAGAACAAAGCATTTTGGGCCATGAAGGAATTGAATTTTTGTGTAAAAGATGCAGGAACACTAAGGTCTTTACAATTACATGAGCTTGATGAGCTTAGACATATGGCCTATGAAAATGCCAAAATGTATAAGGAAAAAACCAAGATTTGGCATGATAGTAGACTTAGAGTTAAGGACTTTAAGAAGGGTCAACTTGTATTGTTGTTTAACTCACGGTTGAAACTATTTCCAGGGAAACTTAAGTCTAGATGGTCAGGTCCATTTGTGATTACTAATGTGTTTGTTCATGGTGCCATAGAGATAAAGAACTTGCAGCAAGGCCAACCATTTATGGTTAATGGTGCAAGGTTAAAGCACTACTATGAGGAAGGAGATGTGAAGACTCTCTCGGCCTTCCTCTTGACTGAAGCATGAAAAGAGAACGAGAGAGGACGAGTGGTTACTGTGCTCGTCAACATAAGGCTTATGCCTTAGTTTATTTTTTTGCGATTTTTCGGTTGTCATTTGTGTGTTTTGTTGTGTGATTTTAATTACGTATTTGATATTGTTTTTATTTCTTGTTTTAGGGAATCGAAAGAGGGAATCAAGGAGAGTAATCCCAGCTTTAAAAATCAAAAAACGATCGAGCCAAATAAAAGATACGGACGAGCAAAGTTTGAGATTTTGATGAAAAAATATCCCTAGAATTGCGCTGGAATTGCAGGATCCGCAAAATAGAGCCGTTGGGATTTAGCCGTTGCCTTTATATCCGTTAGAAGGCGCTCGATCGATACGATTCTCTCATTCTCTGATTTCCAAGAAAACTGAGATTCTCTTCATCTTTGATCCTTCTCTCCAAACCTCCAAGATTCGACAATGGTGTCCACACGTGCTGAAAGATCTGCAGCCAAGAAGAGGGCTGACGACGCTGCTGAAGCGGCTGCGAGGGAAGCACTTCTTACCCTTGCAGATGAGGGTGCTGTACGCACTGGCCGTCTTGCCAAGCTTCCGATCCGTAGAAGGAAGTGGAGGGTTGTCACAGAAATCCCTGCTGGACCTTCTGAACCGGCAGGAACACCCAAGAAGCGTCGGTGGAGTGTCGAGATGGCCGCCGAACCAAGCAAGGCAAAGACTCCCTCTGTGGAGAGTCAAGAATCGGATCGTGCGTCCCACGAGTCGATCAAGAAGAGTTCGTCGCCATCTGCCTCACCTGCGCACAGCCCTTCACCATCTGAACCAGTGCAGAGCCCAGATTCACCGCCAGCGCAGAGTCCTGATCTGCCATCTTCGCCACTGAGTTCTGCGCAGACACCATCAGCAGGGCTCAATACCACGCTGTCACACACGCCTCCACGGCCTGACCCTGAATTCCCCTATGGGGAGTACCAGGAATCCACTCAGGGCAGTGGGGAAGGTGGTGAAGACGAGGTCTTCTCGCCTGCAAGGGAAGCTAGTGCCGAGAGTCCTGCACGGCAGGATGATTCCATGGATGAGATGTTGGGGGCATGCCTCCAGCAGATCAATATCAAGGCTAAGCTCAAGAAGAAGAAGAAGGCCAAGATTGTCAAGGCCAAGCGATCCAAGAAACTGAAGAAGAAGAAGGCCAAGAGGGTGCCTTCAGCAGACAAAGAGAGCACTGAGCCTTCGCTCAAACGACTCAAGGTTGAGGCTGCCGAGTCAGCCAAGCCAGCAGATAAGGGGAAGGCCAAACTCTACCCTGAAGACGAACCTCAGTCAGTGAGGTATGTTTCATCTGACGCTGAATCCAGGGGCGTTGAGTTAAGGAAGAGGGAGTTGCTGCACGAGAAAGGCTTCCTCGACCGACCTGCTGACCTGCCGCAGTTCTTGCGCGCAGGAGTGATCAACCATGGCTGGGAGGAATTCTGCAGACCGCCCAATCCAGCCTACATGAGCATGGTGTATGATTTCTACGCCAATGTGCTCAGCCCTGAGGATGGCCTGTCTGTGGTCAGAGGGGTAGAGGTGGATTTCTCAGCCAAGGCCATCAACGAAGCCTATGGTCTCAAAGGCCAAACACATACAGATTATGCACGGATCGTTGATGAGCCTACTGAGGCAGTGCTGGAAGAGGCCATCCGCACCATTGGCCAGCCTGAAGCTTCCTGGACCGTGTCACGCAATGGGAGGCACACTCTCATGAGTGCCAACCTCACGGCTAAGGCAGCTGTTTGGTTTTCGTTCGTGCGAAGGAGATTGTCCCCTGTGACTCACGAGACTACAATCAACCAGAGCCGATCGCTGCTGGTGTATGCGATAATGAGAGGTCTCACGGTCAATGTGGGAGAAGTCATCACTGCGGCCATTGCTGAATGCGCCAAGAAAGGTAAGGGACCACTGTTTTTCCCTAATACCATAACCAAGCTATGTTTGCTTGCAGGAGTCCCCACCGAGCGCATGGAGCAGCAGATGGCCTACACAGGCCACTTGGAACTGCCTGCTAACCTGAGGCTGAGAAGGAAGGGGAATATGGAGTTTGAATTGGATAGGCTGGCTGCTGAACAGTCCCTATCCATGGCCTGCTTGATGGACATGCAGAGGAGAATGGCTCAATGGGCCACTTATGCGCAGGCGAGGGACAAGGAGGTTGCAGACCAACTGGGATGCATCTTCCCTGACTTCCCTACAAATCTCCTGACTCCATGGGTGCCCCCACGACCACGGCAACCAGATGAGGATGACGAAGTTTAAGTGCTGGTTTGAAGTGCACTAAAGGGAGTATTGCTGTTCCCTTGAAAAAAAAAACAATTTTCTGCTTTCTGATAGGACCATGTGAATTATGCTGTTTTTGGTTCAATTTTGATCTGTTTTAGATGTTTAGTTTTATGTTTTTCCTTTTGCTTAGTCTAGTCTGATGTTAGCTGACTAGGTAGGATAGTTTAGTTTTATTTTTAGAAAGCTTGATTGACTGGAAAAAGCATGCTTAGGGGCCTTAGTGAATGATATATCTGGCCAGACTTAATTGCGAAATAATTGCGGTGCCCGCAATTTTTATTACTGGAAGCATGTTTTGGACTGTCTGTTTAGCTAGGCTGTGATCTGTTTAAATTCTTTCTTTTGCTGCTATCATGACTACCGTATATAGCTTATCTAGCTGCATGCTGGATGAGTGTCATAGGACACCATTTGATAGTTTAAATTAACCTCTAAATAGCTCAGCATGCATAGCTGTAAGACCTTATCTGCCTGTTTTTTTAGTTTTCTGCTGCTATGATATTTGCTATTCGAATGTTTTGTCTATGCCTAGGGCTTTAGTTTCTCTTTGTTTTACCTTAGACTAGATGCTTCTAGGACAAGTTTGGGGGTGTGCCACCTCCGACACTCATTGGGGACAATGAGTAGTTGAAGTTTGGGGGAGACCACCCTAGGCCTAGGAACATTCCTCTCTCCCTTAGAAACATAAGCATTCTTCTTCTCCTTTACAAAAAATGATGAACTGAAAAAAAAAATGAAAAAAGAATAAAGGGGAGAGTTTCTCTTAGGTTGCTGAGTAATCAGTGCCAAGTGTGTAACCCACAAGTGGCGTTGCATCAAAAGGCAACCAAAGGAGAGGCTCCACCTAAGTAAGAAAAAGGGAAAAGAATAGGGAAGAAGAATGTATACCTAGGAGTTACAACTTTGTGGCTTAGATGTCCTATTTTAAAAAGAACTCTGATCCTCAAAGTAACTAGGCACAAAGTTGTAACTTGTAGGGTTGTTTAGGGAGATGAGTGTTTATCCAATGTAGTGATGCCAGGGTTTAGATTGTTCTCTAAAAGTACTACTGTCACCGTTAATACTAAGACTGGCATGACTCTAAGGAATCCTAGACACATTAAAAATAAAGCTAGAAGCATGTACTGAGTCTGAGGTAAAGCTAGGCAGAATTTGAAACCTTAGGGATAGTGGCATGATATGACAAAAGTAAATAGATCAGTTGTAGGAAGTTAATGAAAGCAGAAGGAATGTTAGGCAGGCAAAGACAGAAGAAGCTAGATAAAAGGGTAGTTTAAAACTAAGGAGTGTGTCACAGGACAGCATTGCTTTAGACAAGAATATAGGGGAGTTAGTAAGTGGTTAAAGAAGATGAAACAGCAGCCTAGGTAAGTCTTTAGTGTGCTTGAGGACAAGCAAAACCTTAAGTTTGGGGGTGTGTTAAGTCTCTGAAAGTGACTTATTTAGGACCCATTTAGCTTAAGAAGATGTACACTTTTAGGTGTTTTTGATAGCATTTAGCTTAAACCTATGCTTAAATATGAGAATGAGAAGAGGGTAGCTAAATTAGGACTTATGCACAATAGGAAAGAAAAGGGTTGAAAACCGAAGGAAAAGAATGAAAAAAACTGCATTGCGACAGCATTGCGAAAACATTGCTGAAGCCGCAATTATTCAAGTGAAAACCGTAAGTTGACTGATCCTTTTCTGTTAATTTCCGTAATTTCAGGGATTCGTTCTTTCTCCTCCATCCATTCTGATATATGACGTTGAGGATTGATGGTTCTCCTTGGCCCAAACGCACCTGCAAACTACTATAAAAGGGGGCCAAAGTCGGAGGTTCAAGGATCATCCGAAAGCGTAGAAGCCTTCTCGCAGTCCACTTTTTCTCCCTGTTTTCCTTTGCCGTCTGTTGGAGTGAGAGTCTTAGCTGTTGGAATCGATAATCTGATAGGAAGGAGAGGAGATTCTTCTTCTCTCTCGATTGGATTCATCCAAGCAAGGCTGACCTTTCATCCCCTTCATTCGAGGCGACTGCAACGAAGCTTTCAAGCTGCATTTCCTGCTTTCTGTCTTCCTTTTCTAATTTCCAGCTTTGATCAGTTGTTATTTCTAGTTTAGTGTTTTAGTTACTGCATTTCGTTGTTGTCTGTCTTTGAATTACTGCCTTTAAGTTTCCCTTTGTTCGTGCAAACATACAAAGTAATCAAATTGCAAGATTTCATTTCACAGTTTCCATCTTCTGCTGCTACGGTTTTGACTGACTGTTTTGAGTACATTTCCCTACTAAGCATGTCTGTTTCATCTTACATTTCTGTTCTCTATATATCCATGAGTAGCTAAGTCACTTAGGGGCATGCTAATGACAGAACTATAGGCTAAAAAACGTGAACCAAGCATGTAGGATCGCCTTCGAAACATTGATTGTATGTAAGCTTCATCCCACGGGCAATTTCGATTGGCCATCCATTTTGTCCAAAGAACTCCTAACCTCTGGAAGGAATAAGAGTTCAGAGTCGTATAATCATGCTAGCCTTTCATGGTAACCAGGAAACGGCCTAGGAATAGGCGTTTCCCTAGTACAAACTAAACACTTCTGTTTTAACAAGATGATTAAGACCTTACTTTGAGTCGAGTAAACTTAAGAGTCTAATGCATGGAATCGGACGATACATGAGATAGAGTGAGTTTGATGCATAGAGAGTAGATCCAGTGTTTGAGAATCGTATAAAAAGGCCTATAGGATAGTCATTAGTAGCCCTTAATTCACCCATTTACACATTTTCGCTGTCAGTAATTGCGATAACATTGCGGTCTCCGCAATTCTGCTAAATTTTCATTCTGTTTAGCTGTTTTCTTCTTCGTTTATTAATTCCATCTCTTGTCTTTTGAGTCTAATTTCAACTTGCATTTGTTTATGTTATATTCCTTTACACATTCAGCAAAAATTAGATAATTAAAAACCAATTTTTCCCCATCAAATCCACCCCATCTTTCTTAACAAATACACTTCGCGAATAACTAAAAATGAGTCTCTATGGAAAAAACGAATGAAATATACTTACTACTTGCTGTAAGACCATGTATGCTTGCATGTTCTGAGTGCTCTCTTTACTTTCTTGCTTAATTATCTTTAACACATTGAGCACGCAACAGCAGCCCCGATGAATTTCCTGCGCGCGCCTCCTCCGGAGCGTCTCGACGCCAAGCAGGGTCTCGACGCCAGGGCAGCGTCGAGCTAGCGTCTCGACGCTATCACTCGACGCTTGCTCTCGGGTTTTTCCAGCGTCGAGCCAGCGTCTCGACGCTATAGCTCGACGCTGGCTCTCGGGTTTGGGGCTGATGCAATGCCTCTCCAAGGCTGTTTTGGCCCGTTTCTTCACGGAACAAATTCCCCTCTTCCCGATGCATTCCCGGGGCGCTAAAACTCTGCTTTAAGCTCTCGAACATGCCCAATGGACGCACGAGCTCTTTGCCGCTTTTCTCCTACAAAAGAGATACATTTAATCAATTGGAAGCGGTCTTTAGCTATGATTAGGATGTATTTAATAGCTCCAAAATGGAGTTATCAGCCTCCCCCAAACTTCAAGTACTCATTGTCCCCAATGAGTTTCGGAGGTGGCACACCCCCAAACTTGTCCTAGAAGCATCTAGTCTAAGGTAAAACAAAGAGAATCTAAAGCCCTAGGCATAGACAGAACATTTGAAAAGAAAATATCACAGCAGCAGAAATTTGAAAAAAAAACAGGCAGATAAGGACTTACAGCTATGCATACTGAGCTATTTAGAGGTTAATGTAAACTATCAAAGGGTGTCCTATGACATTCATCCAGCATGCATTTAGATAAGCTATATAAGGTAGTCATGTTAGCAGCAAAAGATAGATTTTAAACAGATCACAGCCTAGCTAAACAGACAGTCCAAAACATGCTTTCAGTCATAAAAATTGCGGGTACCGCAATTATTTCGCAATCAATTCAGGGCAGATATAACATTGATTAAGGCCCTTAAGCATGCTTTTTCCAGTCACTCAAGCTTTCTAAAAATAAAACTAAACTATCCTACCTAGTCAGCTAACATCAGACTATACTGAGCAAAAGAAAAAACATAAAACGAAGCATCTAAAACAGATCAAAATTGGACTAAAAACAGCAAAGTTCACATGATTATCAGAAAGCAGAAAATTGTTTTTTTTTTCTAAGGGAACCGCAATTCTCCCTTTAGTGCGATTCAAACCAGCACTCAAATATCTTCATCCTCATCAGGCTGTCGTGGGCGTGGAGGCACCCATGGAGTCAGGAGATTGGTGGGGAAGTCAGGGAAGATGCAGCCTAGCTGGTCTGCAACCTCTTTGTCCCGTGCCTGCGCATACGTGGCCCATTGAGCCATCCTTCTCTGCATATCCATTAGGCAGGCCATGGATAGGGACTGATCAGCAGCCAGCCTATCCAGTTCAAACTCCATATTCCCCTTTCTCCTCAGCCTCAGGCTAGCAGGCAGCTCCAAGTGGCCTGTGTAAGCCATCTGCTGCTCCATGCGCTCGGTGGGGACTCCTGCAAGCACACATAGCTTGGTTATGGTGTTAGGGAAAAACAGTGGTCCCTTACCTTTCTTGGCGCACTCGGCAATAGCAGCAGTGATGACTTCTCCCACGTTGATCGTGAGACCTCTCATTATCGCATACACCAGCAGCGATCGGCTCTGGTTGATTGTAGTCTCGTGAGTCACTGGGGACAATCTCCTTCTCACGAACGAAAACCAAACAGCCGCCTTAGCCGTGAGGTTGGCACTCATGAGAGTGTGCCTCCCATTGCGTGACACGGTCCAGGAAGCTTCAGGCTGGCCAATAGTCCGAATGGCCTCTTCCAGAACAGCCTCAGTAGGCTCATCAACAATCCGTGCATAATCTGTATGTGCTTGGCCCTTGAGACCATAGGCTTCGTTGATGGCCTTGGCTGAGAAATCCACCTCTACCCCTCTGACCACAGACAGGCCATCCTCAGGGCTGAGCACATTGGCGTAGAAATCATACACCATGCTCGTGTAGGCTGGACTGGGCGGTCTGCAAAATTCCTCCCAGCCGTGGTTGATCACTCCTGCGCGCAAGAACTGCGGCAGGTCAGCAAGTCGGTCGAGGAAGCCTTTCTCGTGCAGCAACTCCCTCTTCCTCAGTTCAGCACCCCTGGACTCAGCATCAGATGAAACATACCTCACTGACTGAGGCTCATCTTCAGGGTAGAGCTTGGCCTTCCCTTTATCTGATGGCTTGGCTGACTCGGCAGCCTCAACCTTGAGTCGTTTGAGCGAAGGCTCAGTGCTCTCTTTCTCTGATGAAGGCACCTCTTTAGCCTTCTTCCTTTTTAGTTTCTTGGATCGCTTGGCTTTAAGGATCTTGGCCTTCTTCTTCTTCTTCAGCTTTGCCTCAATGTTGATATGCTGCAGGCATGCCCCCAGCGTCTCTTCCATGGAATCATCCTGCTGTGCAGGACTCTTTGGGCTAGCTTCCCTTGCAGGCGAGAAGACTTCGTCTTCACCACCTTCCCCACTGCCCTGAGTGGATTCCTGGTACTCCCCATAGGGGAATTCAGGGTCAGGCCGTGGAGGCGTGTGCGAAGGTGTGGCACTCTGCTCTGCTGTAGGCGTCTGCACGGAATTCAGTGGTGAAGACGGCGTTTCAGGGCTCTGTGCAGGCGGTGACGATGAAAGCTCTGGGCTGTGCACTGGTTCAGATGATGAAGGGTTGTGCGCAGGTGAGGCAGATGGCGACGAACTCTTCTTGGTCGACTCGTGGGACGCACGATCTGTTTCTTGACTCTCCACAGAGAGAGTCTTGGCTTTGCTTGGCTCGGCGGCCGTCTCGACACTCCACCGGCGCTTCTTGGGTGTGCCCGCTGGTTCAGAAGGTCCAGCAGGGATTTCTGTGACAACCCTCCACTTCTTCCTACGGATCGGAAGTTTGGGAAGAGGTCCGGTGCGTACAGCCCCAGCATCTGCAAGAGTCAGAAGTGCTTCCCTCGCAGCCGCTTCAGCTGCGTCATCAGCCTTCTTCTTGGCTGCGGATCTCTCAGCCCTTGTGGACACCATTGTCGAATCTTGGAGGTTTGGAGAGAAGGATCAAAGATGAAGAGAATCGCAGCTTTCTTGGAATTCAGAGAATGAGAGAATCGTATCGAACGAGCGCCTCCCAACGGATATAAAGGCAACGGCTAAATCCCAACGGCTATATTTTGCGGATCCTGCAATTCCAGCGCAATTGTAGGGATTTTTTTCATCTAAATGGCAAACTTTGCTCGTCCGTATCTTTTATTTGGCTCGATCGTTTCTTGATTTTTAAAGCTTGATATCCTCTCCTTGATTCCCTCTATTAATTCCCTGCAAAAAGAAATAAAATTAACATCAAATTCATAATTAAAATCACACAACAAAACACCCAAACGATAACCGGAAATTTGCAAAAAATAAACTAAGGCATAAGCCTTATGTTGACGAGCACAGTAATCACTCGTCCTCTCTCGTTCTCTTTTCATGCTTCAGTCAAGAGGAAGGCCGAGAGAGTCTTCACATCTCCTTCCTCATAGTAGTGCTTCAACCTCGCACCATTAACCATAAATGGTTGGCCTTGCTGCAAGTTCTTTATCTCTATGGCACCATGAACAAACACATTAGTAATCACAAATGGACCTGACCATCTAGACTTAAGTTTCCCTGGAAATAGCTTCAACCGTGAGTTAAACAACAATACAAGTTGACCCTTCTTAAAGTCCTTAACTCTAAGTCTACTATCATGCCAAATCTTGGTCTTTTCCTTATACATCTTAGCATTTTCATAGGCCATATGTCTAAGCTCATCAAGCTCATGTAATTGTAAAGACCTTAGTGTTCCTGCATCTTTTACACAAAAATTCAATTCCTTCATGGCCCAAAATGCTTTGTTTTCCAACTCAAGTGGTAAGTGACAAGTCTTGCCATAAACTAGCCTATAAGGAGACATTCCCAGAGGTGTCTTATATGCTGTCCTATAAGCCCAAAGTGCATCCTCAAGCTTGAAGGACCAGTCTTTCCTATTAGGTTTGACTACTTTCTCTAGGATGTTCTTAATTTCCCTATTTGAAATTTCAGCCTGTCCATTTGAGTGTGGGTGATAGGGGGTGGCTACCCTATGTCTAATGTTATACTTAGCCAATACTTTCTCCATAGCCTTGTTAATGAAATGTGACCCCTCATCACTAATGATGGCTCGAGGTGTCCCAAACCTAGTAAAAATGTGCCTATGCAAGAAATTGGTGACTGTTTTAGCATCATTATTAGGACATGCTTTGGCTTCTACCCACTTGGACACATAGTCCACTGCCACTAATATGTAGAGGTTACCTGATGATGGAGGGAATGGCCCCATGAAGTCAATGCCCCACACATCAAAGAGCTCCAACTCTAAGATGTAGGTGAGGGGCATCTCATCCTTTCGACTGAGGTTACCTGTTCTTTGGCATTCATCACAGCTGTGGGCATAGTTGTGGGCATCCTTGAAGATTGTTGGCCAATAGTAGCCACTCTGAAATACCTTTGCAGCTGTTCTTTGGCCACCAAAGTGTCCACCATAAGGAGCTGCGTGACAGTGCTGCAGCACAGACTTCGCTTCAGCAGCTGAAACACACTTCCTCAGCAAGCCATCAGCACAGGTTCTGTAAAGTGTGGGGTCATCCCAGATGAATTTCCTTGCTTCATGAAGGAACCTCTTCTTCTCTTGTCCTCCCTTGAAAACTGGTAATACCTGTGATGCACGGAAGTTAGCAATGTCAGCAAACCAAGGTTCCTCATCGTTATCACGATGAGTCAAAACAAAGACATGTTCATCAATAAAAGCATCAGAAATTGCGGGCTCCGCAATTTTTTCGCAATTGTGCTGCAATCGAGAAAGGTGATCTGCAACCACATTTTCACATCCTTTCTTGTCTCGAATGTCCAAATCAAATTCTTGCAGCAATAACACCCACCTAATCAACCTAGGCTTGGCATCAGCCTTCCTCATAAGATATTTCAAGGCAGAATGGTCAGTGTATACAATTGTCCTTGTGCCTACAATATAGTTCCTGAATTTCTCACAAGCAAACACTACAGCAAGCATCTCTTTCTCAGTAGTTGTATAATTACATTGAGCCTCATTCAAGGTCTTACTAGCATAATATACAGGATGTGTTAGCTTGTCAATTTTCTGTCCTAACATGACCCCTACAGCATAGTCACTAGCATCACATAACATCTCGAATGGGAGATCCCAATCTGGCCCTACTATAACAGGTGCTATAACTAGTGCTTTCTTAAGGGTGGTCCAAGCTGCTAAACAGTCCTTAGAGAAGATGAATGGCCTATTTAGCTCTAGCAGCTCACATAGAGGCTTGGCTATCTTAGAAAAGTCCTTGATGAACCTTCTGTAGAAGCCAGCATGCCCTAAGAAACTCCTAATGGCCTTGACATTCTGAGGCTCTACCAACTTCTCTATGATCTCTATTTTGGCCCTATCGACCTCCACTCCAGCTCTTGACACTCTATGACCTAAGACAATCCCTTCATCTACCATGAAGTGACACTTTTCCCAATTAAGGACTAAGTTAGTCTCTTCACATCTAGCTAAGGCTTGTCTTAAATTATCTAGACAGTTGGTGAATGAATCCCCAAAGACTGAGAAGTCATCCATGAATATTTCTATCATGGACTCATCCAACTCAGAGAAGATTGCCATCATGCACCTTTGGAAAGTTGTCGGTGCATTGCATAAGCCAAAAGGCATTCTGCGAAAGGCAAAAGTTCCAAAAGGACAAGTGAAGGTAGTCTTCTCTTGGTCTTTGGGGTCTATAGTAATCTGATTATAGCCAGAATAACCATCTAAGAAACAATAGTAGGCTCTACCAGCTATTCTGTCTAACATCTGGTCAATGAATGGTAGAGGGAAGTGGTCTTTTTTAGTTTCTTTATTTAATTTCCTGTAATCCATGCACACTCTCCACCCTGTGACAGTCCTAGTTGGAATCAGTTCGTTGTTCTCATTGACTACCACAGTCATCCCACCCTTTTTAGGTACACACTGTATAGGGCTCACCCACTGGCTACTAGCTATGGGAAAGATCACACCAGCATCTAACCATTTTATTATTTCTTTCTTAACTACCTCTTTCATAGAGGGATTCAGCCTACGTTGGTGATCTACTCTAGGTGTGTGCTCTTCCTCTAGTATAATCTTATGCATACAATAAGAAGGGCTAATGCCTCTAATATCAGCAATAGTCCATGCAATAGCCTTCCTATGTTGCTTAAGCAGTAAAATCAGTTCAGCCTCATGCTTTTCACTTAATTTAGAAGAAATGATAACAGGCAGAGTTTCATTACTCCCTAAATATGCATACTTGAGGTGAGTGGGTAGTGGTTTCAGTTCTAAAACAGGTGGATGCTCAATAGATGGCTTTAAAGGATTCACAGGTCTATCAGTTAGGTCTATATTCATACATACATGTTGTGGTTTATCTACAGGTATATCCATTATGTCAGATACATTCAAGTCAGCTACATCTAATCCTACATATTCATTAGCATGCTTGGTTAATAATACATGCTCTAATTGTTCTTCCATCAAAGAATCAACAACGTCCATACTAGCACAGGATTCAAGGTCAGAGGGATACCTTAAAGCTTTATACACACTAAATTTCACCTCTTCATCGCGAACCCTCATAGTGAGCTCACCTTTTTGGACGTCTATAAGTGCCCTACCTGTGGCTAGAAATGGTCTGCCTAGCAGGATGGGGACCTCCTTGTCTGCTTCATAATCCAGGATAATGAAATCTGCAAGGAAAATAAATTTGTCAACCTTTACTAAAATATCCTCAATTTTACCTTCTGGATATGCAATGGATCTGTCTGCTAATTGTAAAGTGACAGTGGTTGGACGTGCTTCTCCTATTCCCAACTGGCGGAATAGTGATAGGGGCATGAGGTTTATGCTGGCGCCCAGGTCACAAAGCGCTCTGCCCACGTGCTTGCCTCCAAGTTCTACAGGTAAGGTGAAGGAACCAGGATCCTTCTCCTTCTTGGGCAACTTATTTTGGAGTATGGCACTGCACTCCTCAGTGAGGTTTACTGTTTCAAACTCACCAATTATTTTTTTGTTAGTAATAATATCCTTCAAAAACTTTACATATGAAGGCATAGACTGTAAAACTTCTACAAAAGGAATGTTGACATGCACTTGTTTAAGAATTTCTAAGAATTTATTAAAATGCACTTCCTGTTCCTGCTTCTTCTTAAGCCTTCGAGGGTATGGAGGTGGTGGCACATATGCAGGCACGTCAGGGCGCCTTAGGATAGGTGGAGGCCTTGGAATTTCTTCTATCTCCTCAATGATTGGCTCCAGCCTGGCTCCTGATGTGCTAGTTGGTGGTGGACCTTGGCTTGGCAGAGACTCCAGTGGAGCACTAGACTCAGTGTTCTCTACTCTCTTTGGTGTGTCCTTTGTGTTGCTTACCAAGGGTCTACCACTTCTAAGTTCAATTGCTTGAACTTGCTCTTTACCATCTCTCCTTGGCACCTCGGTGTCAGCAGGGAGTCTACCTTGGGGCCTACTCTTGAGTTCATTGGCTAATTGGCCTATTTGGTTCTCTAGGCTCCTAAGAGTAGCTTGTTGGCTTTGAAGAGTAGCATCATTCTTAGCTATGTATTCCTTGAGTAAGTTTTCTACAGAAGATCCTACAGGTTGGTTATAAGGTTTTTGATACATTGATTGGTTATGTTGGGGAGTGAAACCAGGTGTTCCACTCGGTCTAGGTTGGTTAGGATTTTGGCTAGTATTTTGTTGGCCACCCCATGACAGGTTTGGGTGGTTCCTCCAACCAGGGTTGTAAGTATTGGAATAGGGGTTGTTCCTAGGCTGCTGCTGGCTTCCAATGTAGCAGACTGAGGATGGATTCCCAGGGCAGTATTCATACAGGTGCCCTTCCCCACAGAATCCACATATAAGTGCCTCACCTTGACTTGGTTGGGTGCCCATTGACATGGCGGTAGCGGTGTTGGCACTTGTTTGGAGATTGGCCTGAGCCATTTGCTTAACTAAGTTGGTCAGGGCATTTATTTGGGTGCTCATTGCACTTAGAGCATCCTTGTCTTGAGCTCTGGTTGGCTCAACAGGATCATCTGACCACCTACAGTGAGATGCTGAGATCTTCTCCAAGATCTCATAGGCCTCGTTGTAACTCTTGGACAACATGGAGCCTCCAGCGGATGAGTTTAAGACTTGCCTAGTGCTGGGGTTGCATCCTTTGAAAAAGACCTCTATTTGGATACACCATGGGAGGCCATGATGTGGACATTTAAGAAGAAGATCTTTGAATCTAGTCCAAGCTTCGTGAAGAGACTCATTATCAGCTTGTTTAAACTTAACTATGTCATCACGAAAGGTAGAATTCCTATCAGGTGGGAAGTATTTGACTAGGAATTTTTCTGCTAAATCTGTCCAATTGCGGACAGATCCAGAGGGTAATGAGTTCAACCATGTTTTGGCTTTGTCCCTCAAAGAGTAAGGGAACAAGTATAGCCTTAAAGCTTCTTGGGACACTCCAGGGATGATGAAGGTATCACTGACTCCTAAGAAGTTCCTAAGATGGTTGTGGGGGTCCTCATTTTCTATTCCAAAGAATTGTCCCACAGTGGACAACATTTGGAACATCACTGGCTTTAACTCGAATGAGTTGGCAGTGTTTTCAGGACGGATTATGCTGGGGTTCAGCTCCCCAGGCATAGGTACTAGGTATGAAAGAATGGCACTATTCTTGTCATTCGCTATTTCGATGGGGTTGCGAATGACAGGTACCGGATTTGGAACTATATCGTCCATTTCTTCGAGTTCAGGTATGATTTGAGGTATAGGAGGTTGTTTAAAGAGTCGTTTCTTTGCTTTGTTTCTAGCTCTAAGTAGTCTCTCAGGCTCAGGATTGAACTCTAGATCACTACTTGAACGCTCACTCATAAACTAACCCAATAGTACCTGCAAAAGAAATGAAAAGTAGATTAGTTTCAATAGATAATAAACTTGGTTTTTCAAACTTAACAAACTTCGTTTTCACTTAAAATAAGTCCCCGGCAGCGGCGCCAAAAACTTGTTGCGTGCTCAATGTGTTAAAGATAAATAAGCCAGAAGGTAGAGAGAGCACTCAAAACATTCAAGCATACATGGTCTTACAGCAAGTAGTAAGTATATTTCATTCGTTTTTTCCACAGAGACTCATTTTTAGCTATTCATGAAGTGTATTTGTTAAGAAAGAAGGGGTGGATTTGATGGGATTAAATTGGTTTTTAATTATCTAATTTTTGCTGAATGTGTAAAGGAATGCAACATAAACAAATGCAAGTTGAAATTAGACTCAGAAGAGAAGAGATGGAATTAATAAACGAAGAAGAAAACAGCTAAACAGAATGGTACTTAGCAGAATTGCGGACACCGCAATTTTACCGCAATTGAATAACAGCGAAAGTGTGTAAATGGGCGAATTAAGGGCTACTAATGACTATCCTATAGGCATTTTTATACGATTCTCAAGCACTGGATCTACTCTCTATACATCAAACTCACTCTATCTCATGTATCGTCCGATTCCATGCATTAGATTCTTTAGTTTACTCGACTCAAAGTAAGGTCTTAAGCATCTTGTTAAAACAGAAGTGTTTAGTTTGTACTAGGGAAACGCCTATTCCTAGGCCGTTTCCTGTTTACCATGAAAGGCTAGCATGATTATACGACTCTGAACTCTTACTCCTTCCAGAGGTTAGGAGTTCTTTGGACAAAATGGATGGCCAATCGAAATTGCCCGTGGGATGAAGCTTACATATAATCAATGGTTCGAGAGCTATCCTACATACTTGGTTCACGTTTTTAAGCCTATAGTTCTGTCATTAGCATGCCCCTAAGTGACTTAGCTACTCATGGATATATAGAGAACAGAAATACAAGATAAAACAGACATGCTTAGAAGGGAAATGAACTCAAAACAGTAGGATAAAACCGTAGCAGCAGAAGATGGAAACTGTGAAATGAAAACTTGTAATTTGATTATTTTGAATGTTTGAACGAACAAAGGGAAACTTAAAGTAAATGATCCAAAGACAGAAAGCAACGAAATGCAGTAGATTAACCACTAAACTAGAACAACAACTGATCAAAGCTGGAAATGAGAAAGGAAAGACAAAAAGCAGTAAATGGAGCTTGAAAGCTTCGTTGCAGTCGCCTCGAATGAAGGGGATGAAAAGTCAGCCTTGCTTGGATGAATCCAATCGAGAGAGAAGAAGAATCTCCTCTCCTTCCTATCAGATTACCGATTCCAACAGCTGAGACTCTCACTCCAACAGACGGCAAAGGAAAACAGGGAGAACAGATGGACTGCGAGAAGACTCTACGCTTTCGGATGATGACTGAACCTCCGACTTTGACCCCCTTTTATAGTAGTTTGCAGGTGCGTTTGGGCCAAGGAGAACCATCAATCTTCAACGTCGTATATCAGAATGGATGGAGGAGAAAGAACGAATCCCTGAAATCACGGAAATTAACAGAAAAAGATCAGCCAACTTACGGTTTTCACTTGAATAATTGCGGCTTCAGCAATGTTTTCGCAATGGTGTCGCAATGCAGTTTTTTTTCATTCTTTTCCTTCGGTTTTCAACCTTTTTCTTTCCTATTGTGCATAAGTCCTAATTTAGCTACCTTCTTGTTATTCTCATATCTAAGCATAGGTTTAGGCTAAATGCTATCAAAAACACCTAAAAGTGTACATCTTCTTAAGCTAAATGGGTCCTAAATAAGTCACTTTCAGAGACTTAACAGCTAGCAATAGCTCAAGTTTGGGGGTGTGTTACCTCTCCAAATGAGAGTTATTTAGGTCTATAATTGCTTTAATTCATGAAGTCTTTTGAAGCATTCTAGCCATTATTCAGCATAATATGTGTTTAATAGTGACATTTGTGAAAATGTGTTAAAATTAAGGCTTATGTGAAATATCTGTGCATAAGTGTATAATTGGTGAAAAAATTTCTAATTTATGCCTTGCAGATGTATTGCTGAAGTTTTGCGAGGAGCGCAATAGGATCAGAAGAAGGGCAACCGAAAACAGAGCATTGCGATCGCAACGCAATCGCAATACTGGTCTTTGCTGCAGCGTTTTTCCAGCCGCCAGCCCTTCATCTATCCGCCACGTATGAGTTTGTTTCCCTAATTTGGATGGTGATCCGTGATTAGGGAGCAGACTATGAACCACTTAAAGCTATATAAAGAGAGCAAGATGAAGCAAGAGAGGCATCCAATCCTCGACGGTGAAGAGATTCGAAAACCCGAAAACCCCAAGAGAGATCTTCTCGATCATCAGATCCGAGAAGAAACCTCCTTGGCGTTATGGAATTTGGAGGAAGAAGGAAAGATTCCTGACAAGACGTTCTTCTCCTTTAACCGAGGCGAATTGTGGACGATCGGACCTTCACCTATTCTACTGCTTTCCTTTAGTTATTGCTTTCGAATTGAATTCTGTTTTACTTTAAGTTTCTGCTTTCGAATTGAATCGTATTTCGCTTTCGAATTGTTGCTGGATTTGTTTAGCATAAGTAATCAATTAGTTTTGCTGAGTTCTTCTATTTTTCATAATTAATCAATTAGTTTTGTTGAGTTCTATTCATGAGTAATCAATTAGTTGTGTTAAGTTCTATGATCATGCGTAGATAGAATTAGAAAGGTTGCTGAGATGAATCTGTAGGACATAATGATGTGAATTCAGCATGTAAATGAGCATGAATGCATTGAATGAGTGTGAACTCATCCCATGGGCAATTTCGACCGGCCATCCATTTTGTTCGAAAGAATTCCTAACCTCTGGAAGGAGTAAGAATTCAGAGTCATTCATTCATGTTAGCCTTTCATGGTAACCAGAGAGTGATCTAGGAATAGGTGCTTTCCTAACACGTTTTATAGCATGAACATAGAAATAGGTTCTTAAAACTTACTTGGATATGAGTAACTTAAGAGTCTAAAGCATATAATCGGAAGATGTATGAGATCTAGGTAAAACGATGCATGTAATGCTAATTTGCTGCTGAATGATCATGGTTTCTGCCTATGGAGGATTCTTAGCCAACCTTGCTGTCTTTATCTTAGATTTTACTTGTTTGTTAATCTGTTGCTAGTATATTGCTAAAGTATTGCGAGACCCGCAATACTATTTTGCTATTCTGTGAGTTAGTTAGCCTATTTTTGTGGACTGTAGTTTCCTTAGTTTCTTTGCATTGCTGTAACTTTGCGTTTCTTTGCGTCCTTTACAATCTTGTGTCTCGAATCAAAATCCATTTCATTCCTGGTTACCTTATCTAATTTAACACGCATCAAATCGTTAATGCAGCAATCCAACCAGCAACATTTTGTCACGGGTTACATTTTCCTTCAATTAATCTGTACTTAGCATACACTTAATCAAATCTCTGTGGGAAAACGATATAAAATATACTTATCACTTGCTGCAGACAATGTATACTTGCATGATCTGAGTGCTCTTCGCATCTAATTTACACACACACTGAGCACGCAACAGTTAACCTATACCAATGCCCAACACCCATGGCTGAATATGAGTACTTGAGCCTCATGTATGACATGATTGTGGATCAGGCCCAAGTAGTCAGTCAAAACGGTCTATAGTATACGAATAAGGCTGGGTACCTTATCCTGGTAACACTATTGGATGCGACTCACTTTGTATTGTACAAAACGATGTGATCCGAATCGTTTCACATGGAGATGTACGAGTGAACCCCAAAATATGTCGCTCTCTCTTTATAACACCATTTACTGATGAGACCGACGTTTTCATTTGATGGCCTAGGTAACTCGATCTTAATCCTGAGCTTACTATGAACTCCTGCTTATTAGACAGTATCCTTAGACTTGTACGGGTGAGAGTGGCCTATTAGCGCCGACTCAATAACTTATCATCTCATGGATAAAGTCCAATAGGTAGCTGGGGACATAGTGTAGTTAGATTCAGTTCACTCCTAACCTACTTTTCAGGGTTAGTAGATAGGTTGTTCCCTTAATAGTTGACTCCGGGGCTTGGACAATGAGCGCTCACACTCTCATGTGATGAGAGAGTTAATTGATCTGTTCGTTGGACCACAGATCTATTTTTCATTAGAGGTGTCAGTGGTACTTAAGGAACAAGACGTAATGCAGGGGTTAAACGGTTTAAAATGACCCAGCTGTGATTACGAACAACTTGTGAAGGGTCGACTTGCCCATGACGGTTATATTAGGGGACATAATATATCTACAATGAGAAGAGTGCAACCCTCGGACTATAGTGGAGTCTCCGGGGGTTAATGAATGTTGATTAGTTCGATTAAAAGAGTTTTGACCGGATAATCTCGTATTGTTGGAGATCATGATCTGTAGGTCCTTTAGGTTCTCCTGGCTAGCTTGGATAACGTCGTGCAACAGTATAAGAGAAAAGGAAAAAGAAAAAGAATTTGAATTGGTCAAATTCGGTTTGTGGAAGAATGATGGACATATTTAAATATGATTTAAATATGGGAATGGTCTCAAACATGAATATGATTCGTGTGTAAAAAAGTCGATTTTCGGAAAACCGGGTTTAGTCATATTATTTAATTAATATTTCATATTGAATTAAATAATAATTATGAATTAAAAAGTTTAATTAATAATTATATATATATATATTTTTTATTTATTAAAAAGTTTAATAAATAAAATTATTATTATTATTTTTAATAATAATAATAATTAAATATATATATATATATATATATATGTTTGGCCAAAGTAACCAAGAGAAGAGGGAGGGGTATACGAAAGTCAAGAGAAATATTTTTCTTTGGTTTTCGTTTTTGATTCTTCAACTCCTCTGCCCTCTGTTTTCTTCTTTCTTCCTCTTTTCTTTTTCGTTTTCTCTTGTTTTGGAGTCCCACAACTCCGTTGCTCGGCGCCGAGGATAGCGGGACTACCTGGGGTGGTTCTCGGGGCGTTCGTGAGAAGAGGCCAGAAGAGTTCGTGACGAGGAACGACCGACGGACTTGAAGAAATTCGGAACATCAAATGGTATGTATTTCTAATTTCTTTATTTCTTTCGTTCGAGCATGTTTTCTATTTGTTAAATTGATGAAATTAGAGTATCCCCGATCCAAAATCGCTTCCGCTGCGTATATCGCTCCATCAATTTGAAGTATGTGCTGAGAATGAGATGGCTACAAAGTCTCTAGAAAAAAGTGAGAAAGAGGAAGTTAAAGAGAAAAAAAAGTTTGGTTATGAGAGTTTCTGAGGATAGTAAGAAAATAGAGAAAATAGAGGAATGTGTGAAAAGTGAGACAATAGAAGCAAAATGTTTACGTGAAAAAAATCAGGAGAGTGATGTTTGTTCTTCAACTAACATTTTCTTCCAATGTCTTACAAGTGTTTTCGCTAGTTCGTTAAAGACAAATTGGATTAAGTTTGAAGTACTTTATCAACAACAAAGGAAGAAGATGCTACACAAAAGCTTAACATTTGATCCAAGAGAAAAAAATCAAATCCAAGTGTTTGAACGAGCTCAAGATGATGACTACAAAGTTACGTTGCAAGGAGATCCTTTATATTCGAGGGCGAATCTTCTCGAAGAAGGGGAGAATGATATGAATTACCTAGCTATTAAAAAAAAAAGCATCAAGATCTCAACCAATGGATTACAACTTGGTTCAACCTCCATTTCATGTGCTACAAACTGATTCAAGTGAAGAAGAACCATTTGCAGCTTTGGAGTTCAACATTTGCAAGATTGAGGTTGAGCAGGGCGTTGCCATTAATAAAGCAATTTGAGGACTTCATTTATTAATTTTTTTTTCATAAACTTGTAAGTGTAATTTTTCAGCTTTTAATGTCGGGTTTAAGCTTAGACAACTAAGGATGAGAGTTACCAAACTTGTCAATCATGGTCATTACTCTTTGTAACTGATTTCTCGGCATTTGAAGGGTTTATGGTTGCTTTTCAAGGGGGGCTATAGATACCCACAAAATTTGATTTGTATGGAAGATTATAGATGAATGAAAATTAAACTCCCAAGTTTGAGATTTCTAAGTGTTTGTTGCAATTTTTGTGATAGATTGCAACTGAGCCATTCAATCGAGCCTTGATCAAGTTTGATTGTGGAGTGACTCAATGTAGAACAAGATTTCTCAATCTTTCTTCTAGATCTTTGATCTTAAGAGGTAATCTAAGTCTAGCCTTTTCTCTTGGTTGATCTTAAATTTGCATAAGAAGGTGTTAACTTCTTTGATTCAAGGGTTCTTGCTCCACCATAAGCTTGAATCTTTGGGCTGAGGGTTAGAGTTTCCTTATCACGTGAGGAGACACATTCAGAATTTCTATGACTGTTGGTGTGATTTGGGAACTCGTACTATCTTGATTCTCACAAATGCCATCAACATCCTCAACATCCTTAGGATGAACATCATTATTCAAAAAATCAACAGGGTCATGTAAAACCTCATGAGTGTTGTCTTCACCCAAATTACGTGTTGTCTCCCCCTGAAGAGTGCACTCCATGGCTGTCGAAAAAAGGAAGATCTTCATGGAATGTAACATCTCGAATTACATACAATTTGTTTTCATTAGGATCATAACACTGATATTCTTTTTTTTTAAATCTGCAGATCCAACAAATATGTAGTGACTCGTGGCTCTAGTGGTGGTGAACTTTGGTATGTTCACTTAATCAAGGTGTCGAATCCTGCCAAAATGAATTTGTAAAACCGATCTCACTAAGCTAACTTGTAGCTAGTGGTAATCGGGTCGATCCACAAGGAATTAATTTAAATTCAATCTTGGTCAATTTACTTTGTCAATTTAAGAAACAAAATATTGGGGGAAAATGAATTTGAATTTTGAAACATGCATTAATTAAAGTAATAGAAAAAAATCAAAAGTGTTGAAATGAAAAATTAACAAGCGTGTTCAATTTGAGTCATCGGGATTGGTAATTAACGTACGTCAGATCATTTTGATTAACAACTGAATTAGCCAGAACCAATCAAACACACGAAATACTTACTCGACAAATCGAAATAAACATACCCAAAGACAATTAATCAGAGAGGTGCAATTCTAATTAAACTTGATAATCCATCAATTGGGGGAGAACGTTCCATAAAGATCAATTACCAGTGACGGGCAAATTGTGACGGTTATTTAATTCGGATAGCGACAATTAATCTACCGATTTGATTTCTACTCCATGGTTAATTAACACAAAGACAAACATGGATAGCCTATGTCGTCAATTAATCAATTAAACTCTCGTTACTTAGGCGATTAGGAGAGGCACAACATCACAAATCTAATTAACGATATAATATGAAAGCAATCATGAGCGTCAATCAATTATGCTAACACATTACTAAGAATAAGCTTAGGAGAAGAGATTGCTTGAAGATTTTAGCTAACCAATGAAATTAAGAACTAATCTCACTTAAGTACACTAATTAACCAATCCTTACATCCCCAAATCGAATACTAACCATCTACTCTTCCATGGAGGTTGGAAGTTCAAAGAATCTCATAACAAACTTCAAGAACATCCAAAAATGGTGGAAAACCACCCAAAAACGACAAAAATCGATTATGAAATCGAGGAAGACAAGCCAAGACAACCTAAAATTGTAACTTTTTCCTTTTATACTCGTCGTAGCATCGAGACGCTGAGGGCAGCGTAAAGACGCTACGGGCGGAACTTCAGTGCGCGCACAACTTCGGAGCGTCTCGATGCCGGGACAACGTCGAGCAGCACCTCGACGCTTGTTCTCGGGTTTTTATTAAAATTTGATGTTTGGAGCGTCTCGACGCTGGACCAAAAGTGAAACTTCATGTTTTGAGTTCACTTCTTCTTCCGACACATTCCCGAGACTGTAAAAATTGTCTTAGCCCCGAAAAATGCTTTTTTGACCGTACGAGCTCTTCACCGTGAAACACCTACGACGAAGGCAAATTAACAATATTAAGCACGGTTTTTAGCTGTAATCAGGGAATAAAAAATAGCTCTCTAAATTATAGCTATCAAATACCCCCAACTTAAGATCTTGCTAGTCCTCGAACAAGGTAGAATTCAGAATTATCCCAAAAGAAATGGACTTGCATGTTGAAGACTCAAATCTCAATGCTAAAAGAAACAAGGCATTTGTACCAAAAGAAAGTAATTGCATGCATGCACAAATTGAGAAAATTTGAAATTTTTTGAACTCCTACTCCCTTATGGGAGTGTGTGTGCTTAGCTTCCCTTATCCCAACCCTTATAAACGCGGATTAACCTTATTCGACCCTATGTTTCGTTTTCCCCTACTTCCGGCGAATAAGAATAGTCTAACGGCTTCTCAACATCAGAGAAAGCAACAAATCATAAGGCCTAATTTCTTTTTAGAGTCTTTTGTACTCTTCAAATTTTTTTTTCTTTTCTTTTCTCCTCCTTTTTTTTTTCCTTTACTTCTCCAAGAAAGCCTTAATTGTCAAACTTGTCTTCGTTCTAGTTTACCTGCAGTTCCACTGCACAACATATCTGACTACGAGCAAGCTTCACAGACTAAGGACTACTGCTCGATTCTATTAGCTACCCTTTCATGTAGTGTGATAACTCCAAAATAGAGCTATTATTTACTCCCTAATTATGGCTAAAAGTCGTGTTTAATGTTGTTTAAATGCCTCTGTTGTAGGTCGACTGATTGCAAGAAAGGCCTGTCGAGTCCTTTCTTATCTTGAGGCGCAATTTGCTGAGTAGAGGTCAGATTTTCTGAAGCTTGAGAGCGCCTTTATCGGTTCCACAGCGTATAGTGCTATGGGCAAATAGATGATCTAGAGGAGTCTGGAGATTTTCTCTGGCAGGCTGGGTCTACTGACTGCCGCTCAGGTGGAGGCGCTTCGAGAAGTGTTGGAGAACTTCTAGAGTGCGACGTCTTCGTCTTTACGGGGCTCTGCTTCCTGAGTTCTTGTGCTTCTTCTTTTCTTTTCAGAGGTTTCGTTCTCCTGTAGTGATCCTGGGGCCTGGCTCTATTTTTGTAATGTGGAGGAGATACTTTTAATAGCTTTTTTCCTCTTTAATTGTTGCATTGTTTGGCATGTTGTGGTCTCGCTGTTGTGAGCCTAATACCCTTGGGCCCCTACTTGAGTTCGGTTATCCTGGGGGTAACCCAAAGTCTAGTATATTGACCTAGGCGTGGAGCGATACCGTGTGGGGAGCGATCTCGTAGAGTTGTGTGAGCATGCCGCGCTTGGTTCCCTCATTCTGATCAGTTGACAATCACTCATCCGCGTTCGGAGGGTTGGTTGTTACAGATCTTCTTGAGCGCGCCGAGCAGGGCCTTCTCATTTGAGCCTTCTTGCTAATGCCCTCTGTTGTCCGTCTAACCTTTGTGTTGAGTTAGGGGTTGTGTCCGAGCCGAGGGGTCGGAGAACCTCTGTGTTCGACTTTCATGTACTTCTCTGTCTGTTTTCCTGGACTCGGGTGTGTTGATGGTTGTGCACGACTGACGAGTAGCATATAAACGAGGCATAAGCTGCGTCTGAGCGTGAGGTCGGAGGACCTGCGTGTCGATGCCATGTACTTCTTCGTATGTTTGCCTAGACTCGGGTGTGCTGACGGTTGTGCACGACCGACGAGTGGCGTATAGACGAGGCAGAAGCAGCGTGTCGACACCATGTACTTCTCTATCTGTTTGCCTAAACTAGGGTGTGCTGACGGTTGTACACGACCGACGAGTGGCGTATAGACGAGGCAAAAGTTGCGTCTGAGCGTGAGGTCAGAGGACCTACATGTCGACGCCATATACTTCTACGTCTGTTTGCTTGGACTCGGGTGTGCTGAATTTTGTTGTTACCTCTCCAAAAGTGCATTATTTAGGGTATTAATTACCTAAAAATCATGGAAGTTCTTGAGTATTTTTGTTAGAAGTTATCTTAATGTGTGCTTAAAAGTGAGAATTTGAGAAAGGATGCTAAATTAAGGCTTATTTGGAAAAGGAACGAAAAAGGATGCAAAATGATGAAAATAGAGCTAAATTGTACATTGCAGGTGCATTGCGAAGAAATTGCGGACTCGCAATGGAATCAGCCAAAACAGAGCATTGCGGCCCTCGCAATAAAACCGCAACGCCAGTCTTTCCTGCTGCACTTTTCCAGGCGTGAGTCTTCGTTGCTGCAATTGTTCAGCCGCCCAACCTTTCTACTACTGCCACGTGGGAGGCTGTTACTCCAGAATGGTTGGAGATCCGCGGCTAGATATACCTGTAGAAGCTATAAATGGAGCTGGATGGCGATGGAAATAAATGACTCAGAAGCGAGGAGATCCCAGATGCGAAGCAACCCGCAGACAAAATACCTTCTCCCGTTTTTTGGATCGAAGAAATCAGCCCTTGGCGTCGATAATTCGAGAGGAAGAAGAGAAGATCCCTCTTCTCTTCTGATTGAAATTATCCCCAAGATCATCTAATCTTCCCCTTCATCCGAGGCGTTTTGCGACGAGGAGGATCCTTGCACGTTTACAGCTTCCTTACTGCTTTCTCTCTACTGCTTTTCATTTGCGACATTGTTCTGATTCATTCTCTAATACACTTAATCTTTACTGCTTTTGGACCACCGCACGTTTGTTTTACGAATTGTTTTGTACCTTGCTTTTTAAAAGAGTAATCAATTAGTTTTGTTGAGTTCTTCATCTTATCATTTCCTCATCAATTAATTCTACTGATTTCTTAAATTCATGTTCAATCAATTCATCTCCGTTAGTCCTTCGAAAACCATGAGTAACTAACCTAATAGAGGTCTGCTAAAAGATGAATCTGTAGGCTAGAAGTATGTGAATTCAACATGTAGAATAACATGAATGCATTGAATGTATGTGAGCTTCATCCCATGGGCGATTTCGACTGGCCATCCATTTTGTCTAAAGAATTCCTAACCTCCGGAAGGAGTAAGAATTCAGAGTCATCCATTCATGTTAGCCTTTTATGGTAATCAGAGAGTGGCCTAGGAATAGGCATTCTCCTAGCACGTTTATTAGCTTGAGTGTATAAATAGGTTCTTAAGTCTTACTTGGATATGAGTAAACTAAAGATCTAATGCATGTAATCGAGAGATGCATGAGACTTAGTTAAAACGATGCATGATATGTTAATCTACTGTTGAATGATCATAGTTAAGTGCCTATAGAGGACTCTTAAGTCGACCTTGCTGTCTTACTTTAGATTTCAATTCGTTGTTATTTTATTGCGAGATTATTGCGAGAACCGCAATAAACATTTATGCTTTTTTCCTTAAGTCTTTTTTCGTAGGTTTAAATCTTTGCGAATTTATTGCAGTAAAATTGTGAGACCCGCAATTCTACTTTTCCATATTACAACTTTGCATCTTTCCTTGCTTTGCATTTATATTTGCAGTCTTCTTGCATCTTTTATATTTTCGTACCTCAACCCAAAATCTACCCAATTTAAGTTACCTTATCTAATTTAACGCACCAAATCGTTAGTCACTAAACTTAATCTCTGTGGGAAAACGAATTAAATTATACTTATCACTTGTTGTAGACCATGTATACTTGCATGATCTGAGTGTTCTTCGCATTACATTTTACATACACACTGAGCACGCAACAGTTGTGCACGACCGGCGAGTGGCGTATTGGTAGAGCACAGGATGATGTGTCCCAAATTTACAAGTTGTCGAGACTTGCCAAAAATAAAATTTGTAAACCGGGTACACTAATCTAACTAGTAGATAGTGGTAATCAGGTCGATCCTTAGGGAGCGAACAATGAAAATCAAAGATTGAATTCAATTGAGCTTGTTTAATTATAGTAACAAAACATGGGGAGTTTTTAATCATGCAATTTGAGAAATAAAGAACTAACGGAGAAATATAACACAAGAGTACGAGCGTGTTGGATTTGGGGGAAACTAAGGATTTGAAAAATTCTGTAAATGCTATCATTAAACTCCTATATCTTAATCGGAACCAATCGATATGCACAAAAAATTAACGAGAAACCCCCATAGTAATTGACCCAAAGAAAATTAGCTGGAGGTGTCAATTCCAACTAAACATGCACTTAACTCATTTAAGGTTGTCAATCTTAAACTTATTAAGAACAGTGACGAGTGTATTGTGACGAATTATCAACTTGGAATCTCCAAAGGTGATATTCCGATTTATGTTCTTCAACGAGCTTGACTAACACTAACTAAGGCAGCATACTTATGTACTACCTACGGGCTCGCACAACCTTTGTTACTTTAGGCGAATAGGAGGGGCAAGGCATCACTACTCTAATTAACTATAGAATATGCAAACAATCAAGGTTGACAAGCTATCATGCAAGCATAGTTCATAAAATAGGCAAAAAAGAAGAAGAACATCAATAACTTTCAGATCAAGGCAGAAAATTAAAGCACAATCTTCACGTAATTACAAAATTCACAAAATTCTTACATTTAATCCCCAAATCCTACACTAACCTTAGCCTTCCATGGCCTTGGAATCAATCCAAGCTTCCATGGAAGCCAAATGGTTCACATAGCAAGAAAAAGTAGAAGGGAGAGCTCCAAACCGAGCTCCAAAGCCGGATTCTTGAGAGGGAATGGACCCAAGCTTTACATAAAATCGGAGAAGATGACTTAAATAGTCATCGTAGCGTCGAGACACTACAGGCAGTGTTGAGACGCTACAGACGGAATTCTTCAGCACGTGCCTTCAGGGAGCGTCGAGACGCTTCGGGGCAGCGTCGCGACGCCGAGACAACGTTGAGCAGCGTCTCGACGATTACTCTCGTAGTTTTGCAATTTAAATTTTCTTAGGCAGCGTCTCGACACTCTGGCAGCATCTCGACACTGCCCCCTTGGACAATTTCTTCACTTAGCTGCTCTTCCTCTCTCGATGCAATCACGAGGCCTTAAGATGGCCTTCTTAGCTCCGAAAAACGTCATTTGGACTCTATGAGCACTTCACCGTGAAACACCTATAAGAGAGGCATATTAACAGTATTTAAGCACGTTTTTAGCTGCAATTAGGGTGTTAAACATAACTCTAAGTTAGAGCTATCAAACACCCCCAACCTAAATTTTGCTAGTCCTCGAGCAAGGCAAACTTCAAATTATCTCTAAGGACTACGATTACATGCTACTAACTCTAATCTCGATGCTTTTAAAATTTAGGCATTTACAACAATCTAGAAAGCAATCGAATGCATGCACTTAATCAAGAACAATTTAAAAAATAGCTACTACTCCTCTACGTGCGTGTGTGATTAGCCAACCTATCCTAGCCTAAGTAGACTCGAAAAAACCACATGCAACACTACATCTCGTTTCCCCCTACTTCTAGCAATAAAGAACAGACTATAGCTTTTCCACATTAGAGAGAGTAAAAAATCAAAACGCCTAAAGTCTTTTCTCTTTCTTTTCCTTTTGAGTACTTTGTACTCTTTATTTGATTCTTTGAACCATAAATATTTTTTTCTTTTTGATTCTCCAAGAGAGCCTAAATTGTCAAGCTTGATTTCGTTTCAACTTACCCGCAGTTCCATTACACAACGTATCTTACTACGGGCAAGCTTCACAAATCTAGGACTAATGCTCACTTCTCAATGCGCATTTAAGGAGGAGGAGCATCTCAAGAGGTTTTATTTACATGCTTTGTTTTTTTTTTTTATTAGGCTAGTAGTTTTGCTATAACTAGATTAACCTATTACGAATTCTCATGCTTGAAGCTTTCCCTAGGGATGCCTTTCAGGGTGACAACAAGAATTCATGCTACAAAAGGTAAATCTAAGTCTACAGAGTCAAAGACAAGTTGCTAAGTGCTCGATATATGCAAGGGAGCAACAGAAAAAAAAAAAAATTTGAAATGAAGCTCACTTAGTGCAAACAATCTCATGCTCATCTAGATATGAAAATACGGAGATTTTAAGAACATTTCCTAGATCGTCATCATCAGATAGCATGCAACCACAAACCAAAGCATCTCAAATTTAAAATGTACACAGGCTCGAAAACTGCACATAAAGTCCACAGACACTCCACCCCCAACCTCAGAAGAATGCATTGTCCTCAATGCATCAACCATCAGATAAAACAATAAAGGCGCAAAATAAAGGGAACACGAAGACTTCCCTGATCTTTGCAAGGTTGGTGGAAGATGAGCGCGATCTTCTTCCAGTCAAAGGTAACCAAGTCAAGCACTTCTCTTATTCTCCTAAAAAGTAAAACAAAAGCGAAACAAAGTAACTTAAACAACTAAACTACTAAAGCAATAAACTAAAACTAACTGAAAAATAGTTCAACACTCGGGTGCCTTCGAGAAGCGCAAATTTTTTAAAGTCGGTTGCTCGACTGTATTCTCGCAATCTAATCAAGCATTGTCCATCAATGTGGGAGATTCACCAATCATTATCCCATTCTTCTTGGACATATCATCAATTTATTCTTGTGCCTCATGCACAAACACATTATCATCAGCAGATAAAAAACAAACAAAACCAACATCATTCACATTCATTTTTAGACTATCACTCTTCATAAACCAAGCAGATTTCGAATCATACATAGAAAATTCATTCACAGTTTCGTCAAATTCCACAGATACGATGCCCCTATCCACATCAGTTTTGACCCTAACAGTTTTCATAAAGGGACGTCCTAACAAAATGGAAGAAGAAACATTGGAAAAAATTTCATTCATATCGAGAATATAGAAATCAACGGGAAATAACATATCATTAACCCTCACGAGAATGTCCTCAGCCTTCCCTATTGGATGAATGTAAGATCTATGAGGTAATTGCACCACAACACTAGTCTCATGCATTTCACTTAATTCCAGTTCCTTAAATAGAGCATAAGATATGACATTAATAGATGCGCCTAGATCTAACATGACATTTTTCATCATCCTATTCTCTATCATGCAAGGAAGAGTAAAAATACTTGGATCCTCACATTTGATCGGTAACAAACCTGGAAATATCGCCGAGACACTCTCCTTTTTCTTCTCATCATTCATTTTTCGATTTTCTCTTACCAGTACACCAGCTCTTCAAATTTTTTGCATATTTGGGATATTGCTTCAAATCTGCTAGAAGACTTTCCAAAAGGATATTCACTGTCACCTTTTGGAAAGTCTTCAAGACTTCCTCATCTTCATTTACTTCATTAGGCTTCACAAGCCTACTAGGGAAGGGTGCTAAGGGAACATCAATTGGGACTATCAAGGGTACTTCTTCATTCAACTTCTTTCTCTTTTCTGATTCACCATTCACAAGATAGCTCGAGAAGGGTGCAATGGGTTTGCCCTTCTTTTCTTCCTTCTTCTCTTCGTTCTCCACACCAACATTAGAGGGAATCGAATTCCCGCTTCTCAAGGTTATCATACTCATTATTTTCACATGAGTTTATGGTCGTTTGGGAAGGAAGTTTGCCTGAGCTCTTGCTTTCCAATTTACTTATTGACACGGCTATCTGGGTCAGTTGTTTGTTCAAATTTTGCAACTCAGCTTTATGGTTATTGATATCCTCGCGAGCTTCCCTTTGTAGCTGGCTTGTCGTATTCACAGTGAATCTTACCATCTTTTCCATCGAGATTCCTGAAATGGAGGACTGAACATGGGAGGTGTTGGGAGATCTCTCATAAGATTGATTTGGATACCTCTCTTGTCCTTCCCTATTTCTGTAGCTCAGGTTTGGGTGATCTCTCCACCCGGGATTATAGGTATTAGAATATGGGTCATACTTCCTTGGGTTTGAAGCATAACCACCGATGACATTGACTTCTTCTGAATCTCGGATACTTCCTCCAACAAATTTCTTCAACAGACTACTAATTTCAGCCACCTGGGCTTTTATGTTATTCACCTCGCTCGACTGATTGACCTGATGCACTTGGCCTATTCCTCCCCTAACTCCGAACTGCTGAGAATTAGCTGCCATATTTGCAATCAATTGTTTTGCTTCTGCGATAGTCTTGTCAAGCAGCGCTCCACCGCTAGCCGTGTCGATCATGTGTGCTTCGTGAGGTATCATATCTTCGTAGAAGTACTGTATGAGAAGCTGATCGGCACTCTGATGGTGTGGAAAGCTTGCGCACAGCCAGCCAAATCTCTCCCAGTACTCGTGCAACGACTCACCAACATCTTGGGTGATGCCATAAATTCATTTCCTTAGTGTCGTCGCGAGGGATGCTGGAAAGTATTTTTCTAAGAAGAGCCTTTTCATCTCATGTCAGGTGGTAATGGAGCCTGAAGGTAGATAGTAAAGAAAATCCTTGGCCCTTGTCCTTCAACGTAAAGGGAATGCCCTCAAATTCAGTTGTTTCTCCGTCACACACCTGAGGGCTTCATCCCCGCGTAGACACAATGGAATTTCATTAAGTGCTTATTTGCATCTTCTCCTGCGTTACCATGAAAAGAAGGTAATTGGTGAAGTAAACCAGACTTCAATTCAAAATTACCTTCCACTATCGGGTATGTAATGCAAAGGGGTTGCTGGTTCAGATCGGGCGCTGAAAGCTGTTTCAGTGTTCGCGGCGCTTCCTCCTGCGCCATCTTTTCTCGCTTAAAAGGATCGGGTCCTTCTTCAAACAATCTAAGACCTTCTCGTCCTTCTCATATCAACCGTCGTTCTTCTCTTTATATCTCTGGTACTAACTGTAAACCACTAACTTCAGAAGAACGGGTCATACAACACAAGAGTTTTAAAAGTAAATAGAATTAAATTTCAAAAATTTCAAAAACAATCAACCAGACACACTTCAATCAAAACGGATCTAAGGTTGTCAATCCTAGAGGTGTCAATTTGAACTAAACATGCACTTAACTCATTGATAGCTATAATTAACTCCTTATTTACAGCTAAAATCGTGCTTAATTATTGCTAATTTTCCTCTGTTATAGGTGATAAGCGGTGATGAGCTCTTGAAGTCCAAAGGATGTTTTCCGAGGCTAAGAGGACCACTTTAGGGCCTCGGGAGTGCATCGGGAAAAGGAGAAGAGCAAAAGTGAAGAATTTGGCATAGGAGACAGTGTCTCGACGCTGCCCAATGCATTTTTATTTCCAAAACCCGAGAGCAAGCGTCGAGACGCTGCTCTACGCTGCCCCAGCGTCTCAACGCTCCGAAGTTGCGCGTGCTGAAGTTCCGTCTGTAGCGTTTCGACGCTGCTCCACCGTCTCGACGCTAAGACGAGTATAAAAGGAAATTATTCGGATTTTAGGTCGGGTTGTCTTGTCACTCTCAATTTTTGAACTAGAATTTTTCGTTTTTTGGGTGGTTTTCCACCACTTTTGAAGGTCCATGGAGCTTGGAGTGAGATTTCTTGAGCTTCCAACCTACATGGAAGAGTAGTAGGTAAGTGTTCAATTTGAGGGTTTAAAGGATTGGTTAGTTCCTAATTTCATTGTTTAGCTTAATCTTTGAACATGATTCTTCTCCTATGCTTAATCTTAGTAATGTGTTTACATAATGAGTTGACGATCTTGATTGTTTGCATATTACGCCGTTAATTAGATTATGATGTCATGCCTCTCTTAATCGCCTAAGTAACAAGAGTTTAATTATGCTATCGATGCCATTGGCTACCATGTTGTCCTTGCGTTAATTTTTCTTGGAGTATAATTTAAATCGGTAAACTAATTTTGTCTTCTGAATTTAGACAACTGTCACGAATTACCCGTTACTAATAATTGGTCTTTGTGGAACGTTGGACCCCAACAATCAATTGTTATGTTTAACTAGAATTTCATTCTTTTGATTAATTTTCTTTGGGCGCATTTATTTCGATTCCTCGAATTAACAATTCGTGTGTTCAATTGATTCTAGCTAAACTCGATGTTAATCGATGATCTCAAGTACGCTAATTACCAATCCTGAATACCTCGAGTTGAATACGTTTGTTAATTTGTCATTTCAGTAGTTTCGAATTTTCCGTTAGCATATTTTATACTTGTTCCAAAAAACCAAACCTTTTCCCCCAAGATTTTGTTTCTTAAATTAACTAATTTAATTGATCAAGATTGAATTTAAACTAATTCCCTGATGATCGACTCCGTTGCCACTACCTGCAAATAGCTCTGTGTAATCGGGTTTATAAATTTTATTTTGGCAAGCCTCGACAACTTGAAATTTGGGCACACCCGCTTGTGCTCTACACCACTCATCTAAGGTTGTCAATCCTAGTCTTATTAAGAACAGTGTCGGGTGCATTGTGACAAATTATCAACTTGGAATCTCCAAAGGTGATATTCCGATTTATCTTCTTCAACGGGGTTGACTAACACTAACTAAGGCAACATAATTATGTACTACCTACGGGCTCACACAACCTTTGTTACTTTAGGCGAATAGGAGGGGCAAAGCATCACTACTCTAATTAACTATAGAATATGCAAATAATCAAGGTTGACAAGCTATCATGCAAGCATAGTTCATAAAATAGGCAAAGAAGAAGAAGAACATCAATAACATTCAGATCAAGGCAGAAAATTAAAGCACAATCCTCAAGTAATTACAAAATTCACAAAATCCTTACATTTTATCCTCAAATCATACACTAACCTTAGTCTTCCATGGCCTTGGAATCAATCCAAGCTTCCATGGAAGCCAAATGGTTCATACAACAAGAAAAAGTAAAAGGGAGAGCTTCAAACTGAGCTCCAATGGCAGATTCTTGATAGAGAATGGACCCAAGCTTTACCTAAAATCGGAGAAGATGACTTAAATAATCGTCGTAGCGTCGAGAAGCTACAGGCAGCGTCGAGACACTACAGACGAAATTCTTCAGCGCGCGTCTTCAGGGAATGTCGTGACACCGGGACAGTGTTGTGCAGCGTCTCGACGCTCCCGCTCGACGCTTGTGATAGATCTAATTTAGAGCTATTATTTACTCCTTATTTATAGCTAAATATTGTGCTTAATGTTGATTAAATGACCTTGTTGTAGATGCTTCACACTTGGGAGCTCGAGAAGTCCAATGACGTGTTTTGATGCTAAAAGGAGCGTTTTAAGGCTTCAGGGATGAATTAGGCAAAGAAGAGGGAAAAAAGACTCAAGTTGTGGCAATTAAGTAAAGATAAGGTGCAAAAATAGGCAAAAAAAACCCGAGAGCAAACGCTGCAAACTGATGCACAGCACCATGTCCGACATTAAAAGCCAGATGTCCGACATAAAAAGCAGCAGACACCATATCCGTCATTAAAAGTCAGAAAAGCCCGACATTAAAGATTCAAAAGAAATGACCGTGCTTAAAAGTCTATAAATGCCCGTAATTAAAAGTCCAAAAAGGCGCGTTTTCTCCTTTTTTTTGGTCCGTATGTGACGCTACGACAAGTATAAAAAGCATCTCTTCCCGATTTTAGGGCATTCCATCTTCGTTTTGGGCTCGGGATTGACGATTTTTCACCATTGTTTGAGCTCTTCTTTTTCATTTCGGTTGTATGAACTCTACAACCTCCATGGAAGCTTGGAATACTCCATCTCCCATGGAAGGCTTGAGGTAAATGCTTGATTAGTTAGTTGAGGGATTGAATTTCTATTGTATTAAGGTGAGATTTGTGCTTAAATGTATTTTTATCATATTTGTATGAACTCTGGCATCTTCTACCTGTATTAAGAACGTATGGCATGCCTTTCTAATTAGGAGTGATCCCCATAATTGTTACGCACGTTAGTCGGCTAAAATTAATTCCTGATAAGTCTTAATTGCAAGTAGCGAGGGTCTAATTGTGGCTAATCAACTCGAGCCTAGGTGACAGATGGGGGTAGGAGTTGGTTATTGTCTTCGCGGTGGGCTCAAAGTTAGGAGAGAATTTGAATTCGTCTTAAGAATCATTCGTCGCGATGCTACCCGTTATTGTTCTCTGATTAATTTAGGATTTATCACCGTAGATTAATTAAGAGGCATGTTTAATTGAAATTGTCTGTTTCTAATTAACTCATTGAGATGTTTGTTACGGAGACGAACAAACATTTTGCGTGCATGAGCATCTTGGCTAATTTTCATGTTTATCGATGAACCGAAATACGATAGAGCAATCCCGATACTTTCTAATTAAGCATTCTTGTCAATTTCATATTTTCCATTCTTCTTTTCCGTTAGCATATTTATTTCATGCTTATTGATTTTCCAAACAAAACCCCCCATTGTTTTTATCATTACAAATTTAATTCAATTAAGTTAGGATTATAGCTCGCTCCCTGTGGATCGAACCGATTACCACATGCTACAAGTTAGCTCAGTGAGATCGGTTTATAAATATTATTTTGGCGGGATTCAACAACCCGAAAAATAGTAAACATTCGAAAAGTTCATCTACCAAAATTGTCGTCGTTACCAGGGAGCAACAATTAATCTTTCTTGATTGAATTTTATTTTATTATTATTATTTTTTAAAATTATTTTCTTTGGTTCAGTTTATTTTTATCCTTCCTGTCCGTTTGACCCGTTCCGTTTGAGTTTTTTAGCGCAGTTATTCCTTGAAAATTTGAGAGAAGCAGAGGAATGGAGGTTATGGCGAATTATGAACAACATAAGACTGTAAGACAATTCGCAACACCTGATTTAGACCGGCAACAACTATGTATATCGTATCCGGTAGTAACAGGTAAATTTGAGCTTAAAGTTGGATTGATTAACTTACTACCTTCCTTTTGTGGTAATGCAGATGAAGACCCCATCAAACATCTCAAGGCATTCCAGATGGTGTGTTCGGCAATGAAGTCAGATGAAGTCACTGATGACCAACTGAACTTAAATGCCTTTCCTTTTACTTTAAAGGAAAACGAAAAAGACTGGATGTACTACCTTCCGTCGAGGTCTATAACGACATGGAGTGGGCTGAAGGGAGCATTTTTGGAGAAGTATTTTCCTGCTTCCAAGGTCGCCTCTATTAGAAATAAGATATGTGCTATCGAGCAAGAGAAAGGAGAGACCCTTTACGAGTATTGGGAGAAGTTTGGTCGTTTGTGTGAGAGTTGTCCCTGAAGTGAATGAACTCTTCAAACGCACGCAGCGAAAACGTTGGAATCGATACTTTGGTTTATTTAGAATTAAATTAAATACAAGGTTAAGCAATTTTACCTTTGAAGACAATGATCTTCTTGTGTTCCTTTTTCCATGAGATCTTCCTCACTATGACTCGAATACGGGATCAAGGCTTGTGGGAGCTCTTTGAAAGAAAGAGAGAACAATTCTCTCTATAGAGAAATTGACTAGTGTGTGTTTGGCCAACATTTTGGCTAAACCTAAATGTCCTATTTATAGGGCTTTTAGGAATTAATTTTATTTAATAAAATACATTTTAATATCTATTATATTAAAATGTGTATTTTATATTTATTTGAATCTCATTCAAATATCATAAAATTAATCTTTTATAATATACATTTAACCAATTTGAATCTCATCCAAATTTCATAGGGAAATTGTAACAAATGTCAATTTAGAGTAAAATAATAAAAAATATAGCATTTTTTTAAAAAAATTGCAGATATGGCAATTTCTATCACTCATAGTATGGTCTATCGCTGATAGAATTTTATCGCTGATAGAAGTCTATCGCTGGTAGTAGTCTTTTTTATAGAATTTTGTCAGTGATAATAGTCTATCAGTGATAGAAGTCTATCAGTAATAGTCATAAAGTCTATCAGTGATAGCCACTGATTTTTTGCCATATTTGCAAAAGATTTTAAAGTTTGCTAAATTTTCAATTAGTTGTGGCCTGATTGCTATTTGTGCAACCAGCCCAATTTCATATGTATATATAGTTTTCAATATTAATGTATCTAATACATAAACTATTCCCTCTAATATTTAGTGTATCAAATACAATAAATATATTTTTCTCTTTTACATTTAATATATCACATGTATTAAATATTAATTTGAATATTTCAATTTTTTCTTTCAACTAAATTGATCATTTTAGTGTTACTATGAGCTAGCAAGGGGACCTTATGGACCTACAAATTTATAAGCTCCAATGATACAAAATTAATTAATTAAACTCTTTAATTAACTAACTTTCATTCATTAACTCTAGGTCACTCCACTATAGGCCTAGAGTTGCACTCTTATGCACTGTAGGACAAGTTGTTTCCATGGATATAACCATTACATGCAAGTCGATCCTTCACGAGTTGTTCGTAATTACAACTGGGTCAAAAGTACGTTTTATCCCTGTAGTTACATCTTACACCTTAAGTATCATTGATCTTCTAATGAACAATATGTTTATGATCCAACCATAAACTCAGTCCCTCTCGGGCTAGTGAGAGGGTGAGGCCCCATTGTTCAAGTCCCGAAATCAGCACTTAAGGAAACTACCCATCTACTTTTCTATATGGGAATGAGTGAATTTCATCTTGTGAAACTTATGTTCCCAGCTCCCTTTTTGATCAAGTCCCCAAAATGGTAGACTTATTGAATCGGCTATAAAAGTCATTCTCACCCATACAAATCAAAGGACGAGCCCTCACAGGCAGGAGTTCATAACTCACTCAAGATTAAGTTCGAGTCACATATGATCATCTTGTGAAATATTAATCTTCTCAAATAACGGATTTATAAAGATATTATATATTTTGTGGTCCAGTCTAATACAAACTCATTTTATAGGATACCCACACTCACATGTCTCTACATGAATGATTTGGATCAAATCATTTGTAACAATTACAAAGTGGGCCGTATCAATATTGTTACCAGGATAAGGCATCCAACTTTATCCATATACTATAGACTGTGTAGGTTATTCCTTGAACATGATCCTCCCGTATGTCAACTACATAATATTCAAGATTACACTAATAACCTTGGATTTTTATATATAATGAATATTATAAATAACAACTAATAATAATAAAATAATTATCAAATAATTATTAATTAATTACGTGGCTTTAGGACATAAAACCCAACAGTCCAAACCATCAGATAGTTGATCAACTCCTTATTCAGTACTTCTACGACGGCTTGTCCCCACACGACCGACAATTGATTGATGCTGCCAACAGAGGCTCACTCATGGATAAAACGCCTGAAGAGGCGAGACAGTTAATCTCAAATGCAAGGACCCAGGTATGTTCACTTTACCTTGCACTATAGGAGATAAAATGATTAATCATGTCATGGCAGATTTAGGAGCATCGATTAATGCAATGCCATATGCTGTTTTTAAAAAGCTTAAACTGAATGACTTGCATGAAACCGGTGTTATTATGCAATTGGCTGATAAATCATATGTGCATCCCTTGGGAAAGGTGGAAGACGTTTTAGATCAAGTAAGTGATCTGTATTTTCCTGTGAATTTTTATGTGCTTGAAATGAATGATAAACCATCCCATTTCTCTGCATCAATTCTATTAGGACGACCTTTTATGAAAACTACAAAACTTAAAATTGATGTTGATAAAGGTATCCAGTTTGTTGAGTTTGATGGAGATGTGAATGAGTTTAGAATTGATGAGTTGAAATCACAGGAATCTGTTGGGAATGTTGATGTTGTTAATTCTTTGTGCAAGATTGATGTTGTTTATGTACAGGAAACACCGAAGAAAATCTTTTTTGATGACTGAATAGAATGAATAAATTTGGGAAGATGGATGAGGCATCTTTCAAGATTGATTATGAATGAGTAGAGTGCGAGAATACAGTAGAGCAATCGACTTTAAAAATTTGCGCTTCTCGGAGGCACCCGAGTTTGAACTGTTATTTCTATTTGTTTTAGTTTATTGCTTTAAGTAGAATAGGTTTTTATGCTTGCTTGCTTGTTTTCGTTTTCTTTGTTTTAGGAGAATTAGAGGATTGCCCGGCTTGTGACCTTTAAATTGGAAGAAAAAGGATCGCGCTCTTTCTCCACCAACCTTGCAAAGATCAAGGAAGTTCTCGTGTTCCCTTTATTTTGCTCGTTAATTGCCTTATCTGATGGATGATGGATGATGCATTGAGGAAAATGCATCTTTTTAAGGTTGGGGGTGGAGTTGCCGTCTGGATTTTATGTGGTTGTCGAGCATGGGTATTCTCTGAATTTGATGTGTTGTAGTCTGAATTTGAATGTTGTTCGATGAGGACAATCTAGGATATGCTTTTAAAATCTCCGTAGTTGCATAATAGGAAAAGCATGATATTGTACGTGTTAATTGAGCATTTTTCAAATTTTTTTCATTTTTTTTCCTATCGGTCCCTTGCATTTATCGAGCACTTAGCACCTTATTCTGGACTCTGTAGGCTTAGAATTGCTTTATGTAGCTTGAATTTTTGTTGTCACCCCGAAAGGCACCCCTAGGCAAGGCTTGATGCATGATTGGTTGTAATAGGTTAATCGAGTTTTAGCAAAACTATTGCCTAATAAAAAAAGCGAAGCATGTCAAATAAAAACTCCAGAGATGCTTCTCCTTCTTAAGTGCGCACTAAAGAAGTGAACATTAGTCCTTAAAAATGTGAAGTTTGCCCGTTGTTAGATACGTTGTGCAGTGGAACTGTGGGTAAGCTGGAACGAAAGCTAGCTTGACATGTTAGGCTCTGTTGGAGAAGCAAATAAAGAAAAGTAAAAAAAAAAGTAGTTCAAGAATTAAAATAAAGGGTACAAAGTACTTAAAAGGAAGTTAAAAAAAAAAAATTAGGCATTTTAATTTGTTACTCTCTTGATTGTTGAAATGCCATAGACTGTTCTTTATTGCTAGAAGTAGGGGAAAACGAGATGTAGGGTTGCATGAAGTTTATCCGAGTCTATGAGAGCTAGAATAGGGTTGCTAATCACACACCCACGTAGGAGAGTAACAGTTGAATTTTTGAAATGTTCTTAATTAGTGCATGCATTCGACTGTTTTTCTTTTGCTGTAAATTCCTAGATTTTAAAAGCAGTGAGATTAGAGTTGGTAGCATGCAATTTTATTCTGTGGTGATAATTCAGAGTTTTCCTTGCTCGAGAACTAGCAAGATTTAGGTTGGGGGTATATTAATAACTCTAATTTATAGCTATTATTTACTCCTTAATTATAGCTAAATACCGTGCTTAATATTGATTAAATGACCTTGTTGTAGGTGTTTCACGGTTGAGAGCTCGAGAAGTCCAATGACATGTTTTGATGCTAAACGGAGCGTTTTAAGGCTTCGGGGATGAACCGGGCAAAGAAGAGGGCAAAAAGACTCAAGTTGTGGTAATCAAGTAAAGAGAAGGAGCAAAAATTGGCAAAAAAACCCGAGAGCAAACACTGCAAACTGATGCACAACACCATGTCCGACATTAAAAGCCAGATGTCGGACATTAAAAGCAGCCGACACCATGTCCGTCATTAACAGTCAGAAATGCCCGACATTAAAAGTCACAATTGCCCGACATCAAAGGTTCAAAACAAATGCCCGTCATTAAACGTCCAAAAAGGCGTGTTTTCTCCTTTTGTTGGTCCGCCCGTAGGGTCGAGACGCTGCCTGTAGCGTCGAGTATAAAAAGCATCTTTTCCCGATTTTAGGGCATTCCATCTTCATTTTGGGCTCGGGATTGACAATGTTTCACCATTTTTGGAGCTCTTCTTCTTCATTTGTGTTGTATGAACTCTACAACCTCCATGAAAGCTTGGAATACTCCATCTCCCATGGAAGGCTAGAGGTAAATGCTTGATTAGTTAGTTGAGGGATTGAATTTCTATTGTATTAAGGTGATATTTGTGCTTAAATGTATGTTTAGCATATTTGTATGAACTCTTGCATCTTCTACCTGTATTAAGAACGAATGGCATGCCTTTCTAATTAAGAGTGACGCCCATAACTGTTACGCATGTTAGTCCGCTAGCATTAATTTCTGATAAGTCTTAATTGCAAGTAGCGAGGGTCTAATCGTGGCTAATCAACTCGAGCCTAGGTGACAAATGAGGGTAGGAGTTGGTTATTGTCTTCGCGGTGGGCTCAAGGTTAGGAGAGAAATCGAATTAGTCTTAAGAATAATTCGTCGTGATTCTACCCGATACTCTTCTCTGATTAATTTAGGATTTATCACCTTAGATTAATTAAGAGGCATGTTTAATTGTAATTATTTGTTTCTAATTAATTCATTGGGATGTTTGTTACGGAGACGAGCAAACATTTTGCGTGCATGAGCATCTTGGCTAATTTCAATGTTTATCGATGAACTGAAATACGATAGAGCAATCCCGATACTTTCTAATTAAGCATTCTTGTCAATTTCATATTCTCGTTCTTATTTTCCGTTAGCGTAATTCTTACATGCTTATTGATTTTCCAAACAAAACCCCTCTTGTTTTTATCATTGCAAATTCAATTCAATTAAGTTAGGATTATAATTCGCTCCTTGTGGATCGACCCGATTACAACAAACTACAAGTTAGCTCATTTAGATCGGTTTATAAATATTATTTTGGCGGGATTCGACAACCCGAAAAATAGTGAACATTCGAAAAGTTCATCTACCAGCTTGCTCTCGGGTTTTGACAATTTAAATTGTCTTGGGTAGCGCCTCGACGCTCTGGCAGCGTCTCGACGCTGCCCTCTTGAATAATTTCTTCACTTAGCTACTCTTCCTCTCTCGATGCAATCCTAAGGCCTTAACATGCCCTTTCTTAGCTCCGAAAAACGTTCTTTGGACTCTACGAGCTCTTCACCGTGAAACACCTATAAGAGAGGCATATTAACAATATTTAAGCATGGTTTTAGCTGCAATTAGAGAGTTAAACATAGCTCTAAATTAAAGCTATCACGTATAGACGAGGCATAAGCTGCGTCTCAGTGTGAGGTTGGAGGACCTGCGTGTCGCCACCATGTACTTCTCTGTCTGTTTTCCTGGACTCGGGTGTGCTGATGGTTGTGCACGACAGACGAGTGGCGTATAGACGAGGTGAACGCTTCGTCTGAGCGTTAGGTCGAAAGGACATGTGTGTCAATGCCATGTACTTCTCCGTTTGTTTGCCTTGACTCGGGTGTGCTGATGGTTGTGCATGACCGACGAGTGGCGAATAAACGAGGCAGAAGCTGCGTCTGAGCGTGAGGTAGGAGATCCTACGTACTTAGCATTTTTTCTTTCGACGTCCCTTGGTGTTTCTGCCCATGGCACCTTGGTATCTGGGTAGAACGGTTGGGGGTCTCGAAGTGTACTTCCGTCTAGCAGGCGAACGGTCTCGTCGTATCCCTGCTCATTGAGAGGACCAATCGGGGGGTTAGGAAAATAACGCATCACAACTCAATAACAGGTAACCGTGTGCGGCTCATGCTCTTAGGTTTCCTTGTAGCCTTTACTCCGCCACATCTCGGCATCCAAGCTTTCTTCTTGTTGCTATATCAAGGAAAGAGCTGGTGGCCGTGGGGAGGGTCGGCCGAATCCACCCCCGGGCTGTGGATCGAGCTCTCCGCGCTCGCTGTTTTGATGATCCAAGTGTGAAGAGAAGCAAAGCTTAGGTCATCGGGCTGCCCGAGGATTCGCTGATGCTTGACACGCATTTTTCAAGATAAATTCCTGTTTGGGTTTCCAAACCCGAGTTCGTTCTCTGCGGCGCTGTTGGGTTTTATTTCCTAAAACTCGTGGTTTGTAAACTTAATATATATTCTATTTAGGAATAAAGTTGTAATTGAGATTTATTTAGTAAAGTTGTTATTGAATAAAGTGAATTGTGTTTACATTTAACCTAATCCAATAAACAAGAACCTATGGCTATAGTTGTATACTTGAACTCCATGTGTGACATGATTGTGAATCAAGTTCGAGTACCTTATCTTGGGGACACAATGGACGCCGCCCACTTTGTATAGTACAAACGATGTGATACGAAATCGTTCATGTGGTGCATGCGGGTGGGGGCGTCCTGTGCAATGAGTTTGCATAAGACTGACCCGCGCAATCAAGTCGCTCTTTCTTTATAACTTCATTTACTGAAAATACTGACTTTTTCATATGATGACCTAGGTAACTCGATCGAAATCCTGAGCACACTATGAACTTTTGTTTATTCAGGCTTATCCTTTGACTTGCACGAGTGAGAGTGGCCCGAAATCGCCGACTCAATAAGCCTACCATCTTGGGGATAAGATCGAGTAGGGAGCTGAAACATAGTCTTGCGAGATGGAATTCACTCCTACCCACTTTTAGGGTTTCGTAGAAAGATTGTTCTCTTAAGTGCTGACTCCTGCTCTTGAACAAGAGGCCTTTCCCTCTCATTGGCCCAAGAGGGATTCTGGTTTAGTGGTTGGATCACAAACCAATTGTTCATTAGAGGTGTCAGTGGGACTTAAGGAACAAGATGTAATTACGGGGGTTAAACGGTATATATGACCCAACTGTAATTACGAACAACCTGTGAAGGATCGACTTACTGATGATTGTTAGATTTAGAGGACAAAAATATATCTACGGTGAGGAGAGTGCAACCCTTGAGCTTTAGTGGAGTCCCCGAGGGTTAACGAATGTTGGTTAGCTTGGCTAAAGAGTTTGACCGGTTATCTCGTATTGTTGGAGCTCATGATCTGTAGGTTCTTTAGGTTCTCCTGGTTAGCTCGGATTAAGCCGTATAACAATGTGAGAGAAAAGAGTTAGAAGTGATTCAAATTCGGTTTTGGAAACAAGGCAAGACATATTTAAATATGATTTAAATATGGGATCGGTCTAAAACATGAATAGGGATTCATGTGGGAAAATTTGATTTTTTGCAAATCTGGATTAGTCTTATTATTTAATTAATATTTGATATTGATGTTGGGTTTTATGTCCTAAAACTCGTGGTTTGTAAACTGAATAGTTATCCTATTTTGCAATAAAGTTGTTATTGAGATTTATTCATGAAAGTGTTGAAGATCTGATCTTCGCGCTTCCGCTGAGTCATCATTGAATTAAATAATAATATTAATTAATTAAAAATTTAATTAATATATATATATATTATTTATTTAAAATTAATTATGAATTAAATTTTTAAATAATAAAAACAATATGTATATTATGAATAGTGTATTCATACATAATGGATATTTGTCCATGACTAATCACAACAATTCAATTTAACGATGCTTAACTCTTAAGGTTTAGTAACTTATAAATAGAGATAGGTTTCTAAAAGGATGGTTTTGGCTTGTTGAACGTTGTTTTGTTTTGAGAACTTGAAAAAAACCCATCTCCCTTCCAAAGCTTTTCTCTTGTAAAGAGGTCCCACCACCTCGTTGCTCGGCCTGAGCATAGCAGGGACTACCGGAGGTGGTCCTCAAAGAGTTCGAGAAGAGTTCGTGTGAAGATTGAAGCTGCAAACAAGCAACGAATTTGGAGAAATTGAGCAACAAAGGTATGTGTTCCGATTTCTCTATTTTCCAGCTTTGACCATGTTTTTTGTTTGGCTTAATTGATGAAATTAGAGTGCCATTGATCCAAATCGCTTACGCATTTGTCATATGCACTCCTTAAATTGGTATCAGAGCGTATTTTGAGCACTCAATTTGCATCGATTTGAGCTCGGTGGGTATCATTTCGAAATTGAATTTTCTGGGCGTCTAAAGTGATTTTCCGGTTTTGGCATCATTTTTTAGCTTATATTTGTGCTTCGTTTTGTAATTGCTTGAACGTGTATGGGCTTTAATGTGTGCGGAAGAGTCTGTAAATTTTTTTGAGTCATTAGAGTCCATATAGGCTTTCAATTCGAAGAGAGAAGCTCGGGTGTCGGAAAAAATAGCATGCTGTTGTTTTTCTGCAAAATTCTTGCACAAAACCGGTTCAGCGCAAGGTGGAAGAAACGGTCTGGTTCGGTTCTTCGGGTGGTCCGGTTCATTCGAAGTCAGACCGGTTCCGTGTTCTTCACCCTCTGATGGTTTGGTTCAGCACTCATTTGTTCTGATTCGGGTCGTTTTTGGTTCGGTTTCGGGTTGTTGAAGACGGGTTTGCTGTGTTGGACCGGTTCAGTTTTGTTGAAGCTTGTTTTGCTATTTTTTTTACCGGTTCAAACAATTTTAAGCTGGTTCGGGGCGGTTTGAAGGGTTCAAAAGCGTCTCAACCTAGTTTATGAATTATTCTTGTTATAATTTAGTTGCTTGCTTGCCCGTGATGCCAAAACCGGTCCACTTTAGTGTGTTTAATTAATTATGCATTGTGAATGTATGTTTTAATAAAATTCTCTAATTGTAGGTGCATAAAGTATGCGATATAGATTTAAAATCCCACCATAGGAAGCATGCTCCATGAATTGAAAGTATGTTATAAGTGTTATAACATATAGTATTCATGTTTAGAAAATCATGAGAATTAATATAAAAGTTATATTAATTCATGAATTAGTTGTTGCATGTTTAAAAGTGTAATTGATATAAGTGTTATATTAATTGTGAAATTAAACATCCAACATAGTTCCCTTAGTTGTTATAATGTTTATATGCATGTTTAGGAAGCCTGAAGCATATTATAGAATGTCTTTCTTTTGCAAGTGTTGTAAAAATTGAGATATACATTTAAAATCTATAACAAAGACAAAGACATGCTCACTTGCAGTTAAAGAAATCCAATGCGATTAGGATTCTAGTATCGGTCCGTTTTAATAGTTAAAATAGGTCGATATCTTGTAAATCTAAGGTTACAAGAGAACTCACCCGGTGAAATCATGTCGAAGGTTGGAGGTATTTAAGCTGACGGTTTACGGAACACCTCCTACCTGGGGATCGAACTGGTACTTAAGTTAAGATAACCCGACTTTATGAGCATGCACGTGAGTGATGTAAGGTTTTAAAGTGTTTATCACCAAGACATCATAGGTAAAAGTCTGTTTTACCTAGACTTAGGTTTTATTGTCTTAGCCGGATAATGCCTAAGTAAAAATATACCAAAACCGTCTAAAATTCTTAGTAAGGTGTTGGGAAGGTATATATGATATATCAATCTCCTCTTACGCTCTTCGCGAAGTTCACACCATGACATTTATGCTCGACCTCGTGATGTCAATAGGGTATCCCCATTCAGATGGTATTTCAATAAATCAAGAGCAAGTTGAATGGAGAAAGTATTTATAGTAAGTGGGAGAAGGAAGTATGTCAATACATCCTGCGACCTCCTCCATTAGATTGAACCGTGAGACTACCCATGTTTCGCCTGCTGGTCGCTCTTAGTGGCACCGTCCATTCGGAGGGTCGTTTCATGGGAGTCGAAACATCTCAATCTCAAGAAATGGATAGGGTCTCTTAGGTCCATTCCCAACGCTGAAGTTTCCATTCGGTTGCACTATTGGGGTCGACCTCTGAGGTCTGAAAATGGCGGGTCATACTTACAAGATTTGCTACGGTGTTAGTAAATACTTGACTGAAGTAGCGATAACTAAGATACAATAGGAATATGAGTTATTCCGGTATTAGCATTTAGTCAAGAATGTCTTGGTTCAGTGAAGGAGTGATTGACTGCCCCTCGGTATCTGTTGCTCCAACTCACTGAAGTATCGTTGCAAATTAATAATGAGTGTTTGGGTACATTATTACTTTTTGCTAAATCTTCATTGGTTGCATGAAAACGGTTAAAACCAATTCACTAATAGAATTTATTCTTTTCAGTATGTCTAGCTCGTTTATCCAATTACTAGCTTCCGGTAAACTGAACGGCGATAACTACGCGACCTGGAAATCGAACTTGAATACGATTCTTGTTCTCGATGATATAAGGTTCCTCTTAACAGAGGATTGTCCCCCCCCCCCCCCCCCCCCCGCCCTCTCCTAGCTCGTCTGCAGCTCAGAATGTTCGATATGCATTTGATAGGTGGACTAGGGCTATGATAAAGCCCGAGTCTTCATCTTAGCCAGCATATCCGATGTGTTAGCTAAGAAGCATGAGGTAATGATCACGAGTTCATTACAGGCGATGTTTGGACAACCGTTCTCATCGATCCATCATGAAGCCCTCAAATTCGTTTACAACTCCCGTATGAAGGAGGAAACATCTGTTAAGGAGCATGTCCTTAACATGATGGTTCACTTCAACCTGGCAGAAGTAAACGAAGCTACCATTGACGAGAAAAGTCAGGTTAGATTTATCATGGAATCTCTTCTTAAGAGCTTCCTACCGTTCAGAACCAATATGGTGATGAACAAGATAGAGTATAATCTGACTTCTCTTCTCAATGAGCTGCAGACTTATCAGTCCCTGAACAAATCTAAGGGACAAGAGAAGGAGGCAAACGTTGTCACTTCTAATTTTCGAATAGGATCGTCCTCAGGGAATAAGTCTAAACTTTCTTCTATTAAGAATAAAGGAATTCAACAGAAGAAGAAAGATAAAGGGAAGGGGAAAGCTCCCGCCACTAGCAAGCGCAAGGCTACTGCTGCAGATAAAGAAAAATGTTTCCATTGTGGCGTAGACGGGCACTAGAAACGAAATTTTCCGAAATACCTTGTAGAGAAAAAAGCTGAGAAGGAAAGACAAGGTAAATATGATTTACTTGTTCTTGAAACATGTTTAGTGGAACATGATAGTTCTGCCTGGATACTGGATTTAGGAGGCACTAACCATGTTTGTTCTTCTTTTCAGGAAACTAGTTCCTGGCAGCTGCTTGCTGAAGGTGAGATAACTCTCAGAGTTGGAACATGAGAGGTTGTCTCGGCCAAAGCAGTGGGAGCTGTGAAGTTTTTATTTAGAGATAGTTTCATTTTGCTTGAAAATGTAGTCTTGGTTTCTAGTTTTAAAAGGAACCTTGTATCTATCTCTTGTTTGCTTGAACATATGTATAAAGTATCTTTTGAGTTTAATGAAGCGTTCATTAGAAAAGAGGTGTACGAATATGTTCTGCAAAACTTGAAAACAACTTGTATATGTTAAGACCAACAGAGGCGAAAGCTATTTTGAACACCGAGATGTTTAAAAGAGCTTAGATTCAAAATAAAAGGCAGAAAACTTTCTCCAAGTACCTATCTTTGGAACTTGAGACTAGGCCACATTATCTCAATCGGTTTGAGAGATTCGTTAAGAGTGGTCTCCTAAATCGGTTAAAGGACAACTCCTTACCACCATGTGAGTCTTTTCTTGAAGGAAAAATGATGAACCGATCAAGGTGGAGAGTATATGGATTTGAGATTCCCGCACTATATGATAGTACATGGAAAAGTATCCTAAACTCTCAGCGCCCGCTACACCTCAACAGATTTGTGTATCCGACAGGAGAAATAAAACCCTGTTAGACTTGGTTCGATCTATGATGAGTTATGCTCAGCTGCCTAGTTCGTTTTGGGGATATGCAGTAGAGGTTGTTGCATATATTTTGAACATGGTTTCCTCTAAGAGTGTTTAAGAAATGCCTTATAAGTTATGGAGTCGTAAAGGAAGTTTACATCACTTGTGCTGGTAACCAATCTAAAGAAATTGGAACGTCGTTCAAAGTTATGCATATTCGTAGGATACCCCAAGGAAACGAATGGTGGTCTGTTTTACGATCCACATGAGGACAAGGTGCTTGTGTCGACAAACACCAAGTTCTTAGAGGAATACCACATGAAAGATCATCAACCTACAAGTAGAATTGTATTGAGTGCACTTTCCAAGAAAGTTACAGATAAATCAACAAGAGTTGTTGATCAGGCTTGTCCTTCTCCAGGGTTAAGAATGGCTCGACGTAGTGGGAGGGATGTGAGACAACCCGACCGTTACATGGGTTTGACAGAAACCCAGGTCGTCATACCTGATGACAACGGTTGATGATCCATTGATCCTTAAACAGGCAAAGGATAACATAGACAAGGACCAGTGGCTTAAAACCATGGACCTCGAAATGGAGTCGATGTACTTCAATTCGGTTTGAGATCTTGTAGAGCAACCTGATGGTGACAGACCTATCGGTTGCAAGTGGATCTACAAGAGGAAATGAAACCAAGCCGGTAAGGTGCAAACCTTTAAGGCTCGACTTGTGGCAAAGGGTTATTCCTAGAGGGAAGGGGTAGACTATGAAGAAACCTTCTCCCCTGTTGCCATGTTAAAGTCGATTATAATACTCTTGTCCATTGCCATCTTTTATGATTATGAAATTTGGCAAATGGATGTTAAGACAAACTTTATGAATGGAAATCTTGAAGATAGTATCTATATGACTTAACGAGAGGGGTTCATAGTTCAGGGTCAAGAGCAATAGGTTTGCAAGCTTAATCGATCCATTTATGGGTTAAAACAAGCGACTAGATCCTGGAATATAAGGTTTGATACTGCGATAAAATCTTATGGCTTTATATAAAATATTGACGAACCTTGTGTCTACAAGAAAATAGTCAATATTGTTGTACTTTTCTTAGTCATGTACGTAGACGATATTCTACTCATTGGGAGTTGATGTAGAGTTCATGACTGACGTTAAGCAATGGCTAGCGACCCAATTCCAAATGAAATATTTGGGAGAGGCTAAGTTTGTTCTACGGATTCAAATCTTAAAGAATCGTAAGAACAAAACGCTAGCGCTGTCTCAATCATCTTATATCGACAAGGTGTTGATATGATATTCGATGCAAAATTCCAAGAAGGGTATGGTACCTTTCAGGCCTGGAATTTAATTGTCGAAGGAAGAGTATCCTAAGACACCTCAAGAAGTTGAGGATATGAGGCAAATTCTCTATGCATCTACAGTCGGTAGTCTGATGTACGCCATGTTATGTACACGACTCGACATATGCTATGAAGTGGGAATTGTCAGTAGGTACCAGTCCAACCCTGGATATGATCATTGGACTGCCGTTAAACACATCCTCAAGTATCTTTGGAGAACGAGGGACTATAAGCTTGTGTATGGCAACAAGGATTTGATCCTTACAGGATACACTGACTCTGATTTTCAGACAGATAAGGATTCGAGGAAATCCACATCGGGATCAGTGTTCACTCTTAACGGAGGAGCAATAGTAGAGAGGAGTATAAAGCAAGGTTAAATTGTTGACTCCACCATGGAAGTTGAGTATATCAATGCTTGCGAAGCAGCGAAGGAAGCTGTATGACTTAGGAAATTCTTAAGTGATTTGGAAGTTGTTCCAAATATGAACTTGCCTATCACACTTTATTGTGATAATAGTGGTGCTGTGGTAAATTTCAAAGAACCTAGAAGCCATAAGCATGGATAACATATAGAACAAAAATATTATCTTATTAGGGAGATAGTGTAACGAGGAGACGTGACCGTCACTTAGATCACCTCCGAGTACATAATTGTTGATTTGTTTACATAGTCTCTCACGACTAAAGCGTTTGAGAGACACCTAGTGAGACTAGGACTACGAGCTATACCGTAGGACAGTGGGAGAAAATCCAAGGATATGTTTGATATGTAGTTTTCTCGCTCGACATGTGATACTCCACTAACGCTTTAGTCCAAGTGGGAGTTTGTTGAGTTTTATGTCCTAAAATTCGTGGTTTGTAAACTGAATATATATTCTATTTAGCAATAACGTTGTTATTGAAATTTATTCCGTAAAGTTGTTATTGAATAAAGTGAATTGTGTTTACATTTAACCTAATCCAATAAACAAGAACCCATGGCTATAGTTTGTATACTTGAACTTCATGTGTGACATTATTGTGGATCAAGTTCTAGTAATAGCCAGAACGGTCTGTAGTATAGGGTTAAGGCTGGGTACCTTATCCTGGGGACACTATGGACGCGACCCACTTTGTATAATTGTTGCGTGCTCAATGTTTAAAAGAAATATGCAATGATAGAGCACTCAGAACATGCAAGCATACATGATCTTGTAGCAAGTAATAAGTATTTTTTCATTCGATTTCCCACAGAGATTTATTCTTAGTTACTAGCGAAGTGTTTTGTTAAGTGAGAATGGGTGGATTAACTGAGGTAGATTTGGTTTTAACGTGCCTAATGACTAAGGAATGTGTAGAGGATGGGAGCATAAACAAGTGCAAGTAAATAATAAACTCGAATGTAAAGAGAAGAGAATAACAAATGAAGAGAAAAATGACTAAGGCAAAATTTCAACTAAAGGAATTGCGGAAACAGCAATTATTTAGCAATGTTACTAACAGCGAATTAAGTGTAAAGTGTGGAAACAAGGGCTACTAACGACTCCTCTATAAGCTTTTTCACACGATTCTCAAGCAGTAGATCAACTCATCATGCATCAAACTAACTCATTCTCATGTATCTTCCGATTTCATGCATTAGATCCTTTAGTTTACTCATGTCCAAGTAAGGTCTTAAGCATCTTTTTATAACAGCAAGTATTGGTTTGTACTAGGAAAACGCCTATTCCTAGGTCGTTTTCTGGCTACCTTGAGAGGCTAGCATGAGTGTATGACTCTGAACTCTTACTCCTTCCAGAGGTTAGGAGTTATTTGGACAAAATGGATGGCCAATCGAAATTGCCCGTGGGATGAAGCTTACATACATTCAATGCATTCGAGAGCTATCCTACATGCTTTAGTCACGTGTTTCTACCTATAGATTTGTCATTAGCATGCCCTTATGTGATTTAGTTACTCATGGATGAAGATGGAATAGGAAGAAGAGATGAAGACGACATGTTCAGTGGAATAATTGAGACAAAACAGAAGCTAAAGACAGTAAACAGAGAAGTGAAGAGATTGCAAAGTGATGAAATAATGCTTCGATTAACTAAAGTTTGAACTAAAGAAATGACAGCCTTGAATAACTAAAGTAAAGCAGAAAGCAGCGAAATGAAGTAGAGTAGCTAACGAAAGAGAAATGACAACAAACAACAAAGGAAAGAGAAAGCTAAAGCAACAAAACAAGTAGATCCGTGCGTGATTGCCTCGTCACAGACGCCTCGGCCGAAGGGGGAAGAAGGCAAGCTTTGCTTGGATGAATCCAATCAGAAGAGAAGACAAAACTTCTCTTCTTCCTCTCAGATTATCGACTCCAATAGCTGAGACCTTCAATCCAACAACCGGATGAGAAAAACAGGAGAAAAGACTGCGCTGAGAAGAGAGTTCTACGCCTTTCGAGTGTGTTTCAACCTTCCATCTTGACCTCCTTTTATAGTGTTCTGCAGGTACGATTGGGTCAAGGAGAACCATCCATTCTCAACGTCGTTCTTCCATGTGGCAGCAGGAGAAAGAATGGACCCCTGAAAGATCGGAACAAAACAGAAATTGGTTAGACAACTTACGGATTTCATTTAAAACATTGCGGTTTTACCAATGTTTTCGCAATGCTTCCGCAATGTGCAATTTTCATTCCTTTAACTTCATTTTTGGTTCCTTTTCTTTCCTTTTGCATATAAGTCCTAATTTAGCTTCATTCTTCTAATTCTCATATATAAGCACGAGTTTAAGCTAAATCCTACCAAAAACACCTAAGAGTGTACATCTTTCTATAGCAAACAAGTCCTAAAATAGTCACTTTTGGAGACGTAACAATAATACAAACGATTTGATCCGAAATCGTTCATGTGGTGACATGCGAGTAGGGGTGTCATGTGCAACGAGTTTGCATAAGATTGAACCGCGAAATGAAGTCGCTCTTTCTTTATAACTCCATTTACTAAAAATACTGACTTTTTCATATGATGACCTAGGCAACTCGATATGAATCTTGAGCACTTTATGAACTCCTGTTAATTCAGGCTTATTCTTTGACTTGCACGGGTGAGAGTTGCTCAAGATCACCGACACAATAAGCCGACAATCTTGGGGATAAAACCGGGTAGGGAGTTGGGAACATAGTCTTGCAAGATGGAATTCACTCCTACCCGCTTTTAGGGTTTAGTAGAAAGGTTGTTCCCTTAAGAGCTGACTCCGGGTCTTCAAGAAGACGTATCTCCCTCTCATTGGCCCGAGAGGGATTCTGGTTTGGTGGTTGGACCACAAACCAATTGTTCATTAGAGGTGTCAGTGGGAATTAAGGAGCAAGATGTAATTATGGGGGTTAAACGGTATATATGACCCAGCTAAAATTACGAACGACTTGTGAAGGATCAACTTACTGATGATGGTTATATCAAGAGGATAGAAATATATCTACGGTGAGGAGAGTGCAACCCTTGGGCTTTAGTGGAGTCCGGGGTTAACGAATGTTGGTTAGCTTGGCGAAAGAGTTTGACCGGTTAATCTCGTATCGTTGGAGTTCATGATCTATTGGTTCTTTAGGTTCTCCTGGCTAGCTCGGATTAAGCCGTGTAACAATATGAGAGAAAAAAAAGTTGAAGTGATTCAAATTCGGTTTTGGAAACGAGGCAGGACATATTTAAATATGATTTAAATATAGGATCGGTCTAAAACATGAATAGGGATTCATGTGCGAAAAGTCGACTTTTTGAAAACCGGAATTAGTCTTATTGTTTAATTAATATTTGATATTGAATTAAATAATAATATGAATGAATTAAAAAGTTTAATTAATTAATTTATATATATATATATTATTTATTTAAAATTAATTATGAATTAATTTTTTAAATAATAAAAATAATATGTATATTATGAATAGTGGATTTGATGGACTTTTGTCCATGACTAATCTCAACAATTCTACTTAATGATGCTCAAGTCTTAAGCTTTAGTAGCTTATAAATAGAGATAGGTTTCTAAAAGGTTGGTTTTGGCTTGCTGAACGTTTTTTTTGTTTTGAGAACTTGAATGAAAGTCATTCTTTCTCAAGAAGATTCATTTCTTAGACCACCAAACCCATCTCCCTTACAAAGTTTTTATCTTGTAAAGAGGTCCCACCACTTCGTTGCTCGGCCTGAGGATAGCTGGGACTATCGGAGGTGGTCCTCAAAGAGTTCGAGAAGAGTTCGTGTGAAGATTGAAGCTGCAAACAAGCAACGAATTTGGAGAAATTGAGCAACAAAGGTATGTGTTCTGATTTCTCCATTTTCCAGCTTTGAGCATGTTTTTGGTTTGGTTAAATTGATGACACTAGAGTGCCATTGATCTAAATTGCTTCTGCATTTGTCATATGCGCTCTGTTACGTCTCCAAAAGTGACTATTTTAGGACTTATTTGTGTTAGGAAGTTGTGCATTTGTGAGTATTTTTTATAGGATTTAGCTTGAACCTATGCTTATATATGAGAATTAGAAGAAGGAAGCTAAATTAGGACTTGTATGCAAAAGGAAGGAAAAGGAATGAAAAACGAAGTTAAAAGAATGAAAATTGTGCATTGCGGAGGCATTGCGGAAACATTGCTAAAACCGCAATGTTTTAAGTGAAATCCGTAAGTTAGCTAACCTTTTTCTGTTGTGATCCGATATTTCAGGGATTCGTTCTTTCTCCTCCATCCACGTTGAAGTACGACGTTGAGGATGGATGGTTCTCCTTGGCCCAATCGCACCTGCAGAATACTATAAAAGGAGGTCAAAGAGAAGGGTTGAAACATCATCCGAAAGCGTAGAAGTCTCTTCGCAGCGCAATTCTGTCTCCTGTTTTTCTCTTCCGTCTGTTGGGTTGGAAAGCTTAGCTGTTGGAGTCGACAATCTGATAGGAAGGAGAGAAGATTCATCTTCTCTTCTGATTGGATTCATCCAAGCAAGGCTTACCTTTCTCTCTCTTCAGCCGAGGCATCTGCGACGAGGCGATCTAGCACACCTTTACTGCTTTCTGTCTTTAATTTCTTATTTCCAACACCGTTTGTTGTTATTTCATTTCCACTAGTTAATCCATTCCATTTCGTTGTTTTCTGTCTTTTTGTTAGTAACTTTAAGTCTTCATCTGTTCATTCAAACAATTGATTAATCAAAGCAAAATTCATTATTTCACAATCTCTTCTTCATTTCTGCCTACTGTTTTTCCTTTCTGTTTTGTCTTTAAGTTTCTTCTAAGCATGTCTACTTCATCTAATATTTCTGTTCTCTCTATATCCATGAGTAGCTAAGTCACATAGGGGCATGCTAATGACAATACTATAGGCTAAAACACGTGAACCAAGCATGTAGGATAGCTCTTGAATGCATTGATTGTATGTAAGCTTCATCCCACGGGCAATTTCGATTGGCCATCCATTTTGTCCAAAGAACTCCTAACCTCTGGAAGGAGTAAGAGTTCAGAGTCATACACTCATGCTAGCCTCTCAAGGTAGCCAGAAAACGACCTAGGAATAGGCGTTTTCCTAGTACAAATCATAACTTACTGTTTTAACAAGATGCTTAAGACCTTACTTGGACATGAGTAAACTAAAGAATCTAATGCATGAAATCGAAAGATACATGAGAATGAGTTAGTTTGATGCATAGTGAGTTGACCTAATGCTTGAGAATCGTGTGAAAAAGCCTATAGAGGAGTCGTTAGTAGCCCTTGTTTCCACATTTTACACACTTTCGCTGTTAGTAACATTGCGGTAAAATTGCTGTTCTCGCAATTCTTTTGGTTAAAAATTCTGTTTTGGCTATTTTCCTCTTCGTTTATTAATCTCTTCTCTTTACGTTTGAGTTTATCATTGACTTGCACTTGTTTATGTTGCTACCCTTTACTTATTCCTCAGTAATTAAGCAATTTAAAACCAATTCTACCCCATCAAATCCACCCATTCTTGCTTAACAATACACTTCGCGAGTAACTAAGAATAAATCTCTGTGGGAAAACGAATGAAAACATACTTACTACTTGCTACAAGATCATGTATGCTTGCATGTTTTGAGTGCTCTCTTATTGCATATTCCTTTTAAACATTGAGCACGCAACACGCTCCTTCAGGCGCTCCTTGGTCCGGTCTTCCAATCCAAGAAGAGAACGTGAACAGGGTCCGCTGGTGGAGGCTACAATTGAGATGAACAAGACTAGAGGTGCTGCCCTTGGAGCAATTCTGCGCCACATACTCGGTTGTGTGTTTAGGCTTTGAGTGCTCTTTCTTTCGTCGTTGCTACCCCGGTCTGTCGGGTGTAGTATCTTTGGATGCTTTAATAAAATGACTCCGGTCATCCTTCTTCGCCTTTATCTCGTTCCCTCTTTCTCTATTTTTTTTCTATTTCGTACGTTGTTAGTGGGTCGCCTTACGAGTGTTGTATGAGGGGAGGAAAGTTTTGTTTCTTTAGCATGTGATGGTTTCGCCATTAAGCCAGTGTTCCGTCCTTCGTCGGTGAGACATCTGCCTTTACCGTTTGAAGGCGGAGTCGTGTCTTAGTTTTGAGGGAGAGCGTCATAGCCGACGACTTCCCACCGACGACACCAAATGTTGATGCAGGAATTTGGACCTCTTCCTTTCCGCCGCGCTCCGTCGTGTGGCGGTGTTCATCGGAAGAGTCGGGTACCTCTACAGGGAGAAGAAAGTAAACTTGCACCGGTGTGGGGCTAGGCCCACGACGCTCCAATTCTTAAGTCAGAGAGGTCTGAGCATAAGTTGGAACGATTGTGTGTATAGAGGTGGGTAGAGTTACCCTTTATTGAGTTGTGTTGCGTTATATTTCGTCCCCCCTCCCTCCATGAATAAGGGGGTATTTATAGGTGGTCAAGTGGGGAGAGGTCCCCGGATGGTTCTGCTAGCTTTGTGTTGCGTGCTCAATGTTTAAAATAAAGATGCAATGGGAGAGCACTCAGATCATGCAAGCATACATGATCTTGTAGCAAGTAATGAGTATTTTTCATTCGATTTCCCACAAAGATTTATTCTTAGTTACTAACGAAGTGCGAGGTTAAGTGAGAAAGGGTGGTTTAAATGGGGTTGATTTGGATTTAAAGTGCCTAACTAGTAAGGAACGTGCGAGGTATGGAAGCATAAACAAGTGCAAGTAAATAATTAAACTCGAATGTAGAGGGAAGAGAACAACAAACTAAGAAAGAAATGGCTAAGGCGAAAAATTTGAACTTAAAACAATTGCGGAAACAGCAATTTTCTAGCAATATTACTAACAGCGAATTAAGGGTAAAGTAGGGAAACAAGGGCTACTAACGACTCCCCTATAGGTTTTTTCATACGATTCTCAAGCAGTAGATCAACTCATCATGCATCAAACTAACTCAATCTCATGTATCTTTCGATTTCATGCATTAGATCCTTTAGTTTACTCATGTCCAAGTAAGGTCTTAAGCATCTTTTTATAAAAGCAAGTTTAGTGATTTGTACTAGGAAAACGCCTATTCCTAGGTCGTTTTCTGGCTACCATGAAAGGCTAGCATGAATGTACGACTCTGAACTCTTACTCCTTCCAGAGGTTAGGAGTTCTTTGGACAAAATGTATGGCCAATCGAAATTGCCCGTGGGATGAAGCTTACATACATTCAATGCATTTGGAGCTAACCTACACGCTTGATTCACGTATTTCTACCTATAGTCTTGTCATTAGCATGCCCTTATGTGATTTAGTTACTCATGGATGAAGATGGAATGAGAAGAATAAATGATGACAACATGCTTGGCAGAATATAATGGGCAAAACAGAAGAAGAAGACAGCAAACAGAAGAGAAGGAGACTTGCGAAGTGATGAAATAACACTTTGATTAACCAAGGTTTGAACTGAACAAAACAACAACATAAACTGATGAAATCTAAACAGACCAAGACGAAATGAGCTAGAGTAGCAATTGTAAACAAATTACAACCGACAGCAACGAAAACAGAACAGAAAATAAAGGAAAGCAGTAGAAAGCTGTATGCGTGTGAACTCCTCGTCGCAACGCCTCGGATGAAAGCCGAAGGTAAGCTTGATCGTGGATGAATCTAATCAGAAGAGAAGAAAGATCCTCTCTTCTTCCTCTCAGACTATCGATTCCACCAGCTGAACCCCTCGTACCAACAACCGGAAGACAGAACAAATGAGAGAATGCGTTGAAATGGGAGTCTACGTCGTTCGAGTGTGTCTTCAACCTTCCCCTTTGACCTCCTTTTATAGTGTTCTGCAGGTACGATTGGGCCAAGGAGAACCATCCATTCTAAACGTCGTTCTTCTACGTGGCAGCAGAAGAAAGAATGGGCGGCTGAAAATTCGTAACAAAATAGATATCGGTTAGACAACTTAACAGAATTCACTTAAAACATTGCTGAAACCGCAATGTTCCCGCAATGCTTCAGCAATGTGCAATTTTCACTCTTTTAGCTTTGTTTTTGGTTCTTTTCCTTTCCTTTTACACCTAAGTCCTAATTTAGCTCATTCTACTAATTCTCATATATAAGCACAAGTTTAAGCTAAATCCTACCAAAAACGCTTAAGAGTGTACATCTTTCTCTATCAAACAAGTCCTAAAATAGTCACTTTTGGAGACGTAACACACCCCCAAACTTAAGGTTTTGCTCGTCCTCGAGCAATATAAGGACTTACTTAGGCTGCTGTTACTCTCTCTAACCACTTGCTGACTCCCCTAAGTTCACTACCTATGGCAATGCTGTCCTGTGACACGCTTCTAAGTTCAAAAACTCACTTCTCATTTTGCTTCTTCTGACTTCTCTCGCCTTATAATCCTACTGTTTTTATTAACTCCCTACAACTGATCTATCTGCTTTGGTCATTACGTTCATTGTGCAACTATCCCTAAGTTTTCAAATTCTACCTAGCTTCACCCTAGACTCAGTACATGCTTCTAATGCTTTTCTTTTGAGCTACCTAGGATTCCTTAGAGTCATGCCAGTCTTAGTATAAACTAGTGTCAGTAGTACATTCATAGAACAACCTAAACCCTGGCATCACTACATTGGATATACATTCTTCTCCCTTAACAAACCTACAAGCTACAACCCAGTGCTTAGCTAACTGAGGATCAGAGTTCATTCACATAGGACACCTAAGAACAAAAGTTATAACTTACAGGCACACACTCTCCTTCCTTGGATTTTTCCTTTTTCTTTCTTTCTTTGGTAGGGCCTCTCCTTTGGTTGCCTTTTGATGCAATTCCACTTGTGGGTTACACACATGGCACTGATTACTCAGCAACCTCAAGAGAGACACCCCTCTTTATTCTTTTTTTTACATTTTTTTTCAGTTCATCATTTTTTCACAAGGAGAAGAAGAATGCGTATGTTTAAAAGGGAGAGAGGAATGTTCCTAGGCCTAGGGCTGCCTCCCCCAAACTAAAACTTCTCATTGTCCTCAATGAGAGTCTGAGGTGGCACACCCCCAAACTTGTCCTAGAAGCATCTAGTCTAGGGCAAAACAAGGAGAATCTAAAAGTCCTAGGCATAGAATGAACATTCTTAAAGCAAATAACACAGCAGCAGATTTTTGCAAAAAACAGTCTGTTAAGGGCTTAAAGAGATGCATGCTGAGCAACTTAAGGGAGTTGTTTTAAACTATCAAAGGTGTTCTAAGACACTCATCCAGCATGCTCACAGATAGGTCATATATGGCAGTCACACAAGCAGCAAGAGAGCGAAATTTAAACAGAACCAGCCTATCAAACAGTCAGTCAATAGCATGCGATAACTAACAAAAATTGCGGGAACCGCAATAATTCCGGAATGAACATACAGGGCATATTTATCAGTGATCAAGGCCCTTTTGCATGCTATTTCCAGTCATCTACAACTAAACAAAAAGGAAACTAAAACAAGCTAGCTACTCAGATACCATCTACCTATACTAAACTATCCTAAGCAATCAAAAAGAATGAAAAACATATCAAATATTGGATTCAAAACAACAGTCACAAGTTAACGAAAAGTAGGTTTTTTTTCAAGAGGGAACAGAAGTACTCCCTCGAGTGCCCTTCAGACTGGCACTCAAACATCCTCATCATCATCCCTCCTCTCCTTAGGAGGTGCCCACGGCTTCAATAGATCACTGGGGAAGGCAGGGAAGATGCATCCCAATTGATCAGCCACGTCTTTGTCCCTCGCCTGCGCGTATTCAGCCCACTGCGCCATCTTTCGCTGGAGGTCCATTAAGCAGGCCATGGAGAGTGATTGAGCAGCAGTCAGGCCGTCTATCTCAAATTCCATGTTTCCCCTTCTTCGCATCCTCAGGCCTGTAGGCAGCTCCAAATGGCCTGTGTAAGCCAACTGCCTCTCCTTCCTCTCGATGGGTACATGTTAAGTCTCTGAAAGTGACTTATTTAGGACCCATTTAGCTTAAGAAGATGTACACATTTAGGTGTTTTTGTGAGCATTTAGCTTAAACCTATGCTTTAATATGAGAATTAGAAGAAGGTAGCTAATCTAGGACTTATGTACAATAGGTAGAAAAAGGGGTGAAAACCGAAGGAAAAGAATGAAAAAAATCGCATTGCGACAGCATTGCGAAAACATTGCTGAGGCCGCAATTATTCAAGTAAAAACCGTAAGTTGACTGATCTTTTTCTGTTAATTTCCGTAATTTCAGGGATTCATTCTTTCTCCTCCATCCATTCTGATATACGACGTTGAAGATTGATGGTTCTCCTTGGCCCAAACGCACCTGCAAACTACTATAAAAGGGGGCCAAAGTCGGAGGTTTGATCATCATTCGAAGCGCAGAAGTCTTCTCGCAGTCCATCATTTCCCTCTGTTTTCCTTTGCCGTCTGTTGGAGTGAGAGTCTCAGCTGTTGGAATCGATAATCTGATAGGAAGGAGAGAAGATTCTTCTTCTCTCTCGATTGGATTCATCCAAGCAAGGCTGACTTTTCATCCCCTTCATTCGAGGCGACTGCAACGAAGCTTTTCAAGCACCTTTACTGCTTTTCTGTCGTTCTTCTTCTTATTTCCAGTTTGATCATTGTTGTTCTTAGCCTAGTGCTTTAATTACTGCATTTCGTTGTTGTCTGTCCTTGAAGCATTTCTTTTAAACTTTCCTTTGTCGTTCAAACATTCAAAGTAATCCAAGTACATTTCTGCACTTCACAGTTTCCACCTTCTGTTACTACGTTTTAGCCTACTGTTTAAAGCACATTTCCCTTCTAAGCATGTCTATCTTTTCTGCCATTTCTATTCTATATACTTCCATGAGTAGCTAAGTCACTTAGGGGCATGCTAATGACAGAACTATAGGCTTAAAAAACGTGCATCAAGTATGTAGGATAGCTCTCGAATCATTGATTGTATGTAAGCTTCATCCCACGGGCAATTTCGATTGGCCATCCATTTTGTCCAAAGAACTCCTAACCTCTGGAAGGATTAAGAGTTCAGAATCATATAATCATGCTAGCCTTTCATGGTAATCAGGAAACGGCCTAGGAATAGGCGTTTCCCTAGTACAAACTAAACACTCCTGTTTTAACAAGATGCTTAAGACCTTACTTTGAAGTCGAGTAAACTTAAGACTCTAATGCATGGAATCGGACGATACTTGAGATAGAGTGAGTTTGATGTATAGAGAGTTGGTCCAATGCTTGAGAATCGTAATAAAATGCCTATAGGATAGTCGTTAGTAGCCCTTAATTCACCCATTTACTCAGTTTCGCTGTTATTTAATTGCGGTAACATTGCGGTCCTCGCAATTCTGCCAGATTTTCATTCTGTTTAGCTGTTTTCTTCCTCATTTATTAATTCCATCTCTTGTCTTTTAAGTCTAGTTTCAACTTGCATTTGTTTATGTTATATCCCTTTATACATTCAGCAAAAAGTAGATAATTAAAAACCAATTTTACCCCATCAAATTCATCCCATCTTTCTTAACAATCACACTTCGCGAATAGCTAAAAATGAGTCTCTGTGGAAAAAACGAATGAAATATACTTACTACTTGCTGTGAGACCATGTATGCTTGCATGTTCTAAGTGCTCTCTCTACCCTTTTGCATAATTATCTTTACACATTGAGCACGCAACAGTACACCTACACGCAAACATAGTTTAGTGATGGTGTTTGGGAAGAAAAGAGGGCCCTTACCTTTCTTTGCGCAGTCGGCTATGGAGGCTGCAATGACCTCTCCAACATCTATGGTGAGGCCCCTCATAATCGCGTAGACCAGCAACGATCTCCCCTAGTTTATGGTTGTCTCATGGGCTACAGGGGAGAGACGCCTTCGCACAAACGAAAACCAGACGGCTGCCTTGGCCTTGAGGGTCGCACTCATCAGAGTGTGCTTCCCATTGCGTGAGATGGTCCAAGCCGCCTCAGGTTGTCCTATGATGCGCAGAGCTTCTTCCAAGACAGCCTCAGATGGTGAGTCGATGATCCTCGCGTAGTCAGTGTACTTCTGCCCCTTGAGGCCATAAGCTTCATTGATGGCCTTGGCTGAGAAATCGACCTCAATTCCCCTCACCATGGACAGACCATCCTCGGGGTGCGTTAGATTGGCGTAGAAATCGTACACCATGTTGGAGTAGGCAGGGATGGGCGGTATGCACAGTTCTTCCCAGCCGTGGTTGGCGATCCCTGCGCGCAAGAATTGCGGCAGGTCTGCCAGTGCATCAAGAAATCCCTTCTCATGGAGAATGTCTCTCTTCCTCAATTCATTGCCCCTCGACTCTACATCTGAAGAGACATACCTCACGGCTTGAGGTTCGTCTTCGGGGTACAATTTTGCTTTCCCCTTCTCCCTTGCCTTGGCCGACTCAGCAGCCTCAACCTTCAGCTTCTTTAAAGAAGGCTCATCACTTACCTTCCTCTTCTTGGATCGCTTTGAAGCTTTCGGTCGCTTGGCCTTCACAATCTTGGGCGCCTTCTTCCTCAACCGTGCCCTGGTGGTGATCTGCTGGAGGCAGTCCCCCAACGTCTCATCCATCGAGTCGCTTCGTCCCCCTCCCGCAGGGCTGTCATGGCTGCCTTCCCTCAAGGGAGAGAAGACTTCATCTTCCTCAGCCGCCTCTTCACTCGGCACTGATTCTTGGTGCTCTTTAATCGGGACTTCAGGCTCTGGCGTCTGCGAAGATGGAGATGCCTCAGGGCTCTGTGCAGGTGGAGATAGCTCAGGGCTTTGTCTGGCCGTCTCGTAGGATGGGCGGCCACTCCCTCGACTCCCCTCGCTGAGAGTCTTTTCTTTGATGGGTGCATCCTCCACCTCCATCGTCCACTTCCTTTTCTTTGGCGTACCTACTGGCGCAGATGGACCAGCAGGGATCTCAGTCACAACCTTCCACTTCTTCCTGCGTACTGGAAGCTTAGGCGGTCGTGAGGGCTGTGCAGCTTCGACATCTGCCAAGGAGAGCAATGCCTCCCTCGCAGCTTCCTCTGCGTCAGGTGACTTTTTCTTGGAAGCAGATCGCTCAGCTCGTGTAAGCACCATTGTTGGTTTGGAGAGATCTGAAGGTAGGAGATGCAGAGGAAGAAGATGAGTGATTCTTGAAGTCCAACGAATGAAGAAAGCGTAGGGGGCACAACTGATTTGATGGCTATTTGTAATCAAGTAAATCCCAACGGCTCTTTCTGTTGCGGTTTCAGCAAATCTACCGCAATTAAATGGGCTGGCCGTTGGGGATTTTCTTGATTTAAATCCCAAGATTCAAACAACTAAATCTTTGATTCGGCCCGATTTCTTCATCGATTCTTTTCCCTTGATTCATCTCCTTGATTTCCTCTTTTGATCTCCTATTAAAATGTACAAAATTAACACAAAATTCGTAATAAAAATCACACTCAAACACACAAAATAAAAACCGAAGAAATACAAAGAAAAAAAACTAAGGCATAGCCTTCACATGGACGAGCACAGTAATCACTCGTCCCCTCTCGTTTTGATTTTCATGCGTGAGATAAGAGGAAGGCCGAGAGAGTCTTCACATCTCCTTCCTCGTAGTAATGCTTCAAACGTGCACCATTGACCATGAACGGTTGTCCATTCTGCAGGTTCCTAATCTCAATCGCACCATGAACAAACACGTTAGTTATAACAAAAGGACCTGACCATCTGGACTTAAGTTTGCCTGGAAATAATCTCAACCTTGAGTTAAATAACAAGACATGCTGGCCTTTCTTGAAGTCCTTAATCTTAAGTCTACTATCATGCCAAATTTTAGTTTTTTCCTTATACATTTTGGCATTTTCATAGGACATATGTCTAAGCTCATCGAACTCATCTAATTGCAGAGACCGCAATGTTCCCGCATCGGTCACGCAATAATTCAGCTCTTTTAAGGCCCAAAAGGCCTTGATTTCCAATTCGAATGGTAAGTGACATACTTTTCCATACACAAGTCTATAAGGAGACATACCTAGGGGTGTCTAATATGCAGTCCTATATGCCCAAAGTGCATCCTCTAACTTAAACGACCAATCTTTTCTATTAGGTTTGACCACTTTTTCGAGTATGTTTTTAATCTCCCTATTTGATATTTCAGCTTGTCCATTCGAATGTGGGTGATAAGAGGTTGCTACTCTATGTCTAACATTGTATTTAGCTAACACTTTTTCCATAGCCTTATTAATAAAGTGAGTCCCCTCATCACTAATTATAGCCCGTGGTGTACCAAACCTTGTAAAAATATGTCTATTAAGGAACTTAATGACCGTTTTGGCATCGTTTGATGGACATGCTATGGCTTCAACCCATTTAGACACATAGTCCACAGCTACAAGTATATAAAGGTTACCTGCAGATGGGGGAAATGGTCCCATGAAATCAATGCCCCACACATCAAAGAGCTCCAACTCTAAGATGTAAGTGAGAGGGATCTCATCCTTCCGGCTAAGGTTACCTGTTCTTTGACATTCATCGCCGCTGTGTGCATGATCGTGGGCATCTTTGAAGATCGTGGGCCAGTAGTAGCCACTCTGGAACACCTTTGCAGCTGTTCTTTGGCCACCAAAATGGCCACCATAGGGAGATGTATGGCAATGCTGCAGCACAGACTTCGCTTCAGCAGCTGACACACACTTCCTCAGCAACCCATCTGCACATGTCTTGTAGAGTGTAGGATCGTCCCAGATGAACTTCCTAGCCTCATGTAGAAACCTTCTCTTTTCTTGCCCTCCCTTGAAAGTTGGTAGTACCTGCGAGGCAAGGAAGTTAGCAATATCAGCAAACCAAGGTTCCTCATCGTTATCACGATGTGCTAACACAAAGACATGCTCATTGATAAAGGCATCAGAAATTGCGGTTTCCGCAATTTTATCGCAATTATGCCGCAATCTAGAAAGATGATCAGCAACTACATTTTCGCATCCTTTCTTATCTCTAATGTCTAAATCAAACTCTTGTAACAACAATACCCATCTAATTAACCTAGGCTTAACATCAGCCTTCCTCATTAGGTATTTTAATGCAGAATGATCAGTATAAACAATGGTCCTAGTGCCTACAATGTAATTCCTAAACTTCTCACAGGCAAACACTACAGCTAGCATTTCCTTTTCCGTGGTTGTGTAATTACATTGTGCCTCATTCAGTGTCTTACTTGCATAGTATACAGGATGTGTTAGTTTGTCAATTTTTTGTCCTAGCATGACCCCTACTGCATAGTCACTCGCATCACATAACATCTCAAATGGGAGGTCCCAATTTGGCCCCACTATAATAGGTGCTTTGACTAAGGCTTCCTTAAGGGTCGTCCAGGCTAAGAAACATTCTTTTGAGAAGACAAATGGCTTATTTAGCTCTAGAAGCTCACACAAAGGTTTAGAGATTTTTGAAAAGTTCTTAATGAACCTTCTATAGAAACCTGCGTGTCCTAAGAAACTTCTAATAGCTTTTACATTCTGAGGTTCCACTAGCTTCTCTATTATCTCTATCTTGGCCCTATCGACCTCTACTCCTACTCTAGACACTCTATGACCTAGGACTATCCCTTCTTCCACCATAAAGTGGCATTTCTCCAAATTTAGGAATAGGTTGGTCTCCTCACACCTAGCTAGGACTTGTCCTAGGTTCTCTAGACAATTTGTAAAAGAATCACCAAAGACCGAGAAGTCATCCATAAATATTTCTATCATGGATTCATCTAAGTCAGAGAAAATGGCCAACATGCACCTTTGGAATGTTGCTGGTGCATTGCATAAGCCAAAAGGCATTCTGCGAAAAGCAAATGTTCCAAAGGGACATGTGAAGGTTGTTTTCTCTTGGTCCACAGGGTCTATGGTGATTTGGTTATATCCAGAATAACCATCTAGAAAGCAGTAATAAGCTCTACCAGCTATCCTATCTAACATCTGATCTATAAATGGTAAAGGAAAGTGATCTTTTTTTGTTTCTTTATTTAATTTTCTATAGTCCATACAGACTCTCCATCCTGTGATAGTTCTAGTTGGAATTAGTTCATTACTCTCATTCACTACTACAGTCATCCCACCCTTCTTAGGCACACATTGGATAGGACTCATGTTAAGTGATATTTAGACTTATTAAAGCAAGGTTTTTTTAGAGTTTTAATTGAGTAAGAAGACGTTTTATCTCTTGTTTCTATCTAATTGTTGCTTATTTTGCTTGTAGGTGAAGAAAGAAGGAAGTTGGATGAAGATCGGAAATAAGAGTGAAAAGGGGGGCAAAGCAGCTGGAAATTGATGGAAAAAAGCCTAGCGCCTAGGCGCTGCCTTTCGGCGCCTAGGCGCTGATGAGAAGAATTGGTCAGAAGGTGTAGCGCCTAGGCGCTGCCTTTCGGCGCCTAGGCGCTGATCAGATGAAAAAAGACAGTAGCTGTAGCGCCTAGGCGCTGCCTTTCGGCGCCTAGGCGCTGCCTTTCGGCGCCTAGGCGCTGCCTTTCGGCGCCTAGGCGCTGCCTTTCGGCGCCTAGGCGCCCGAACGAAGAAAAAGACAGTAGCTGTAGCGCCTAGGCGCTACGAAGTCTGAAGCGGTGATTCCTCCTAGCGCCTAGGCGCTGTATTTGGGCGCCTAGGCGCTGCGACGACTTTTTGCCCTAAGTTTAAAAGCAGTTTATTAGATTTTAAAGGGAGATCGACTGGAGATTGGAGAGGAGACAGAGAGAAACGGTTGAGCAAAGAATTTGAAGATCCGAGCACCCCAACGGAGCGAGAGCAACGTTAGGAAACTCGTGGAATCGCCGGAATTTGTTTCTTTTCCTCTTTTCTTCCTCTATTTTCTTACTTGTTATGAACATGTTAAATTTTGAGATTGTTATTGAGTTTTTCATTATGAACTAACTCTCTTATCTAGAGCGTTGATGTAGTTGTTATTGAACCCTATTCTTCATTATTGATTGTTAAGAACTTGATTCCATATTAGGTTGTGAAAACCCTTATGAGCTTAATGCATGTTAGGATTTGGCCAATCTTAGTGTAACTTTACATCAATGTTTTGAGGTCGATAGACGATAATCATTGACGAACCTTAATTGTTTTCCCTAATTTATATGAGCGATAGACATACCCTTGTAGGTTTTGTGGCAATGCTAGTTTTACAACCTTCATAATTGAATTGTTCCGATTGTCATAGAAATATAGGCAATTGACATTTTAATGAATATTGTTATTACTCGAGAGAGAGTAGCAAGCCATTTGAGTAGAACTTGCCAACAGTCTAGAAATCAAACTTTTTATAACTTTCAATTATTGAAGAATAGGGGGAGATAGCGATGAAGTCTTTGCTCTAGAGTCTCAATCATCTACATTTATCATAACGGTTGTTAGTTTTAGTATTTTAATTACTTTAGTTCAAAGCTTTTTAATAGTTCATTTATCCTTGACTGATCGATTGCTCAGATAAAATTGAAGCTAAGGAATTTGGTAATTAGTAACTTTCATTCCCTGTGGAGAACGATAATCAGTACTTACACTACTATATTACTTGGAACGATTCGTACACTTGCGATTTCGGATAACAAGTTTTTGGCGCCGCTGCCGGGGAATGATTGTTTTATTTTACTAATATCAAAATCAAGAGCGTTAGTCTTAATCTGAGTTTTGTTTTACTTTTATTAATTTTGTTCTTTTGTTTTTGGTCGCAGGAGTTAGAGAAAGTGCATGCGAAAATTTGGAAGTAGCAGTCTACTTCCAATTAATCTCGAAATTGAACGTACCTGTCGAAAGAACAGAAAAGAAAAGAGAGAGCGTGTTGCACAAGAAAAGTTGAAAATGGCGGACAACCAAGAGGTCGAAACCAGGACTTTGAGGGATTATGTATTGCCAAATGTAACGGAGTTACATTCTGCAATCCAGAGACCCGCAATTCAGGCGAACAACTTTGAGATTAAACCGGCCACGATTCAAATGATCCAAACCTCAGTGAACTACAGTGGTTTGAGGAATGAGGATCCAAACTCTCATATTTCAGATTTCCTGGAACTCTGCGATACATTCAAGATGAATGGAGTGATAGATGATGCCATTAGACTTAGGTTGTTTCCCTTTACTCTTAGGGGACAAGCTAAACAATGGTTGAGTTCGTTTCCAGCAGGGTCAATAGAGACTTGGAATGATCTTGCCCAAAAATTTCTCGCCAAGTTCTTCCCACCAGCAAAAACAGCAAAGATTCGGAGTGAGATTGGAAATTTTCTTCAAGAAGATGGAGAGTCTCTGTATGATGCATGGGAAAGATTTAAGGAACTTTTAAGAAAGTGTCCTCATCATGGGTTTCCTCGATGGATGCAAGTGCACAACTTTTACAATGGGTTAGATGGTGGCACTAGAACCACAATCGATGCAGCAGCTGGGGGATCTTTCATGAAGAAAACAGAGAATGATGCTTTTGAATTGTTGGAAGAAATGACGGTAAATCATTATGAATGCCCAAGCCGGAGAATGACTCAGAAACAGCCGATGGGTGTTAATGAAGTGGATTCAATAGCCGCGTTGACTGCACAGGTTGCCTCACTTACTAGGCAACTTCAGTCAAACCAATTTGCGGTAAACTCGATTCAAGCTCCTATTTTATTCTGTGAAAATTGCAATGGAAGTCATAGGAGTGAAGATTGTCAGGTGGGGAATCCATTTATGCAAGGTCAAGTTGAGCAAGCTCAATTTGTTGGGAATTATAATCGCCAACAAAACAACCCGTACTCCAACACCTTTAATCCAGGGTGGCGAAATCATCCTAACTTCGCATGGAAGCAGAATCAGACACAAAATCCACCCCCTCCAGGATTCCATCAACCAGAAAAGAAAACTAGCCTTGAGGAGGCAATGATTCAGATGGCGAACACTACGAGTCAGTTCATGGCTGAAACAAGGACCAACTTCCAAAATCAAGGTGCCGCAATTAAGAATTTAGAAGTACAAGTTAGTCAGCTAGCCAATATGATGGTGGATAGGCTTCCAGGAAATTTACCAAGCACAACCGAAGTAGATTCAGTTGGACAACGAGCTGGTGATTTTAATATACTAAAAAAGGGAAAGGCTCATGTGGTTAGTGATCAAACTCAAATTGAGCATTGTAATGTCATCAGGGTGCATCACATGGATAAAAGTCAAGAACATGATCAAGAAAGGATTGAGGAGCCAACATCAATCATTGAAAAAGAAGTAGAAATAGTATCACGTTTACTTGAGGCCGAAAAGCCTATTACTTCTACTTTATCTACTTCTTCTATTCCTTCAGCTAATCCTCAACTCAAGAAAAAGAAAAAGGAAAATTTAAATTCTGAGGTTGTTAAATTTATGGACATTTGCATGAAACATAACATGAATCTTCCTTTTTCAGATGCTCTAAAGCAAATGTCTAACTACGTCAGGTTCATGAAGGAATGGCTCTCTAAGAAGAAGAAGAATAAAAAGGTTGAAACAGTGCATCTCGCTGAGGCATGCAGTGCTAGACTTAAGAAGAAACTACCGCATAAATTGAATGATCCAGGGAGTTTTTCTATTCCTTGCAGTTTTGGTAGTCATTCTTTTAGAGCTTTATGCGATCTAGGTGCTAGCATTAATTTACTCCCTTTGTCACTATGCAGGAAACTAAAAATGGGGGAGATAAAGCCCACTACTGTGAAACTCCAGTTAGCTGATAGATCCATAGTTTGTCCATATGGGGTTGTAGAGAATGCACTAATTAAAGTGGGAAAATTCTTTATCCCAATTGACTTTTATGTGATAGATGTGAAGGAAGACAATGCACTACCCGTTATTCTTGGAAGGCCATTCCTGGCAACTGGGAGAGTTTTAATTGATGTGGATAAAGGAGAATTGACCATTAGAGTCCAAAATGAAAAATAACTTTTTAAAGCCATAGTGGACTCTAAGTATCAAACTGAAACATTGATGTTTGTCTACAAAAAGGGTGAAAGAAAGCGGGCTCGTGATATATTAAATGTCTTTCGACCTCCTTAATGCTTAATTGTTTAATGCGTCTAGCTAAAGACGTTAAATAAAGCGCTAATTGGGAGGCAACCCGTAAAAAAAATAAAAAAAAAAAAAAAAAAAAAAAAAAAAAAATGGAGGATGGAGGAAAGACAAGAGCAAGGACGAAGAAGAATGAAAAGACGAATGCAACGCCAAATGGAGCACAACACTAAATGCTTTGATAGGTTTTTTTCAGGTGTTGGCACGTCCTAGGTTCAATCAAGGAGATGATCCCATTCTTTGTCCAACACCCCCCCGATCATCTGATGAAGAAGAGAATATGTGAACGGCGCTCACTCAGGGAAGTTTTCGTTTTCCTTATTCGTTTTCTTCTTATTTGTTGTGTTTTTCCTTTGAGTCGTTCGTTTCTTTTCGCATTGAGGACAATGTTGCATTTTAAGTTGGGGGTGGGATTAGATTCTGTTGAGTATTTTTTTTTGGATAAGTGTGACATTCTATATGATTTCTACATTCTAAGAAGTGTATCTCTTCAATTTTTCGAGATATTTTGGAAAACTATGTAAGTTAGGGACACATTGGTTGTTGGGTTATATTGCATAAGAGAGAAGAGCTTGATTCATGTTTTTACTTAAAAGGAATGCATGATAGTGTTTGTTGAATTATTGAATGTCGAATGCGCAAGATCTATTGCCAAAACAACCTGTTTTCATGTGAGCTTTTGAGCCTTTAAGCACATTCATTACATGGTGCTTTCAATTCTTAAAATGTGTGAATGCCGTGCATATTTAGATTTTTGTAGAACTTGCTTTGTTATGCATGTCTGTAGCCTCTGAATAGTTTTGAATGTTTAAATTTTAAGGGTAATTTAGGTGAAGCCAATGTTTAGCTTTCTAAAATAGCCTACCTCAACATTGAGTCCTTAGTTAAGCCAAATATTGAGCCTTAGACCTTTTTCATTGGAAGATTACCGCACTAAAAGCCAAAAATGTCATTTGTTGTAATCCTTTTCTATGAATCCAAGATTGAAAGATTACATATGCTTACCACATGAAGTTTTTAATTTGTTGGGAAAGTTGCAACATGTGAATTAAGGGATTCCTAAATGGAAGTGTGATTAGAAAAAAAATAAATAAATGGTGTGGATGAAAAGAAGTCGATGCTTCAACCAAGCTAAAAAAAAAAAAAAAAAAAAAAAAAAAAAAAAAAAAAAAAAAAAAAAAATCGTACTTAAGTTTAAATTCCTTGGAAGTAGAAGTGTTAGCTTCATGTGGATAAGTTGTGTAAAAATTCTTTCAATAAAAAGCTTAAAATTTCCCTTTCCATCCACCCGTTCCTAAGCCAAATTACATCCAAACTAAGACCCTTAATTTTTGTGCATTCATTATGTTCATCGATGGCTTGGATGTGATATATGAGCAAGTTTATGACAAAAGTTTTGTATGTATTGGTGTGAGAGTCATTGAAATATGCCTTAAACAGTTGAGCGTTATGAGTGAATCCCTGTGAGGTAGTAGACCTTGTGCATTCAATTTTGATAGTTTGATGAGATACTTGAGTTTTAGTTAAAATTGTACTCGATGAATGCTTATTCTCTTGACTGTTTGTATAACCGAAGTAATTGATGTGTACTGAGCTTACCACTATTCTTAGATATTAAGAAATTTGAAAAGAACACTTGGAATTGTAAGGAATCTAGAAGTCTCACTGGTTGATTGTACTCAATTGTTTCACTTACTTTCGTGTGCCTGTCGGTCGTCAATAAATGCGTGAGATTTGAGTCATTTGAATGTAGTTGTCTTTCCTTAGAATCCTCTTGCTCTTTGCTCGAGGGCGAGCAAAATGATAAGTTGGGGGTAGTTTGTTAAGTGATATTTAGACTTATTAAAGCAAGGTGTTTTTAGAGTTTTAATTGAGTAAGAAGACGTTTTATCTCTTGTTTCTATCTAATTGTTGCTTATTTTGCTTGTAGGTGAAGAAAGAAGGAAGTTGGATGAAGATCGGAAATAAGAGTGAAAAGGGGGGCAAAGCAGCTGGAAATTGATGGAAAAAAGGCTAGCGCCTAGGCGCTGATGAGAAGAATTGGTCAGAAGGTGTAGCGCCTAGGCGCTGATCAGATGAAAAAAGACAGTAGCTGTAGCGCCTAGGCGCTGCCTTTCGGCGCCTAGGCGCCCGAACGAAGAAAAAGACAGTAGCTGTAGCGCCTAGGCGCTACGAAGTCTGAAGCGGTGATTCCTCCTAGCGCCTAGGCGCTGTATTTGGGCGCATAGGCGCTGCGACGACTTTTTGCCCTAAGTTTAAAAGCAGTTTATTAGATTTTAAAGGGAGATCGGCTGGAGATTGGAGAGGAGACAGAGAGAAACGGTTGAGCAAAGAATTTGAAGATCCGAGCACCCCAACGGAGCGAGAGCAACGTTAGGAAACTCGTGGAATCGCCGGAATTTGTTTCTTTTCCTCTTTTCTTCCTCTATTTTCTTACTTGTTATGAACATGTTAAATTTTGAGATTGTTATTGAGTTTTTCATTATGAACTAACTCTCTTATCTAGAGCGTTGATGTAGTTCTCTTGGTCCACAGGGTCTATGGTGATTTGGTTATATCCAGAATAACCATCTAGAAAGCAGTAATAAGCTCTACCAGCTATCCTATCTAACATCTGATCTATAAACGGTAAAGGAAAGTGATCTTTTTTTGTTTCTTTATTTAATTTTCTATAGTCCATACAGACTCTCCATCCTGTGATAGTTCTAGTTGGAATTAGTTCATTACTCTCATTCACTACTACAGTGATCCCACCCTTCTTAGGCACACATTGGATAGGACTCACCCATTGACTATTGGCTATAGGGAAGATTACACCAGCATCTAACCATTTGATTATCTCTTTTTTTACTACCTTCTTCATGGAGGGGTTCAACCTACGTTGGTGATCTACTCGGGGTGTATGTTCTTCTTCCAATAATATCTTATGCATGCAGTAGGAAGGTCTAATACCTCTAATGTCAGCAATCGTCCATGCAATAGCTTTTTTATGTTGCTTAAGCAACAATATTAGCGCAATTTCATGCTCTTCACTTAATTTGGATGAAATGATAACAGGCAAGGTATCATGCTCTCCTAGATATGCATACTTGAGATGATCAGGCAATGGTTTTAATTCTAAGAGAGGTGGATGCTCAATGGATGGTTTCAATGGATTCATGGATCTTTCAGTCAAGTCATTAGTCATACAAACATGCTGAGGTTTATCCACATGTGTATCCATTATTTCAGAAATATTTAAGTCAGTTACATCTATTTGTACATAGTCATTGGCATGCTTAATCAATAATTCATGCTCAAGCTGTTCTTCCATTAGTGAATCTACTATATCTACACTTGCACAAGATTCAGAATCAGAAGGATACCTTAGGGCTTTAAAGACACTAAACTTAACCTCCTCATCATGAACCCTCATGGTGAGCTCACCTTTTTGGACATCGATCAAGGCCCTACCTGTGGCTAGAAATGGTCTGCCTAAGAGGATGGGGACCTCCTTGCCTGCTTCATAATCCAGAATGATGAAGTCTGCAAGAAAAATAAATTTGTCAACCTTGACAAGAATATCCTCAATCTTACCCTCAGGGTATGCTATGGATCTGTCTGCAAGCTGCAAGGTGACAGTAGTGGGACGTGCTTCTCCTATTCCAAGCTGGCGGAATAGTGATAAGGGCATGAGATTTATGCTGGCTCCCAGGTCACAAAGAGCTCTGCTCACGTGCTTGCCTCCCAACTCGACTGGTAAGGTGAAGGAACCAGGATCCTTCTCCTTCTTTGGAAGCTTGTTCTGGAGTATAGCACTGCACTCCTCAGTAAGATTCACTGTTTCAAATTCACCAATGACCTTTTTGTTAGTTATAATATCCTTCAAAAATTTAACATAAGAAGGCATAGACTGCAAAACCTCTACAAATGGAATATTCACATGCACTTGCTTCAAAATTTCTAAAAATTTATTAAAGTGCACTTCCTGTTCTTGTTTTTTCTTCAGCCTTCTAGGGAATGGAGGTGGTGGCACATATGTAGGTACTTCAGGTCGCCTAATGATAGGTGGAGGCCTTGGAATTTCTTCTGGTTCCTCTATGATAGGTTTCAGCCTCACCCTTGATGTGCTTGGAGGTAGTTGACCATGGTTAGGCAGAGAATCCAGTGGAGCACTAGACTCTTCATTCTCTACTCTCTTTGGTGTTTCTCTAGTGTTGCTCACCAATGGTCTCCCACTTCGAAGTTAAATTGCTTGAACTTGCTATTTTCCATCCCTTCTAGGCACTTCAGTGTCAGCAGGCAACCTACCTTGGGGCCTACTTTTCAATTCATTGGCTAATTGCCCTATTTGGTTCTCTAGGCTCCTAAGGGTAGCTTGCTGACTTTGTAGGGTAGCATCATTCTTTGCAATGTACTCCTTAAGTAGATTTTCTACTGATGACCCCATTGGAGGGTTATATGGTTTTTGGTACATGGATTGGTTATTTTGGGGAGGGAAACCAGGTGTTCCACTCGGTCTTGGCTGGTTTGGAGCTTGGTTAGTATTTTGTTGGCCACCCCAAGAAAGATTTGGGTGGTTTCTCCAACCAGGGTTGTAAGTGTTAGAGTAGGGGTTGTTCCTAGGCTGCTGTTGGCTTCCAACATAGCAGACTGAGGCTGGATTCCCAGGGCAGTATTCATACAGGTGCCCTTCCCCACAGAATCCACAAATTAGTGTCTCACCTTGAATATTTGGTGCGCCCATTGAAATGGCTGCGGCGGTGTTGACACTGGTTTGGAGATTGGTTTGAGCCATTTGTTTGACTAGGTTGGTCAGGGCGTTTATTTGGCTACTCATGGTACTGAGTGCATCCTTGTCTTGAGCTCTACTTGGCTCTACTGGATCATCTAACCACCTACAGTGAGAGGCTGAGATTTTCTCCAAAATCTCATAGGCTTCATTATAGCTTTTAGAAAGCATGGAACCACCAGCTGACGAATTCAGCACTTGCCTTGTGCTGGGGTTACATCCTTTAAAAAAGACTTCTATTTGGATACACCATGGAATGCCATGGTGTGGACATTTAAGCAAAAGGTCCTTGAACCTTGTCCACGCTTCGTGAAGGGACTCGTTTTCGGCCTGTTTGAATTTAATAATGTCATCACGAAAGTTGGAATTCCTATCAGGTGGGAAATATTTGACTAGGAATTTTTCAGCCAGATCTGTCCAATTGACAATTGATCCGGAGGGTAATGAGTTTAACCACGTTTTGGCTTTATCTCTTAATGAGTAGGGAAAGAGGTAAATCCTCAAAGCTTCTTGGGAAACTCCAGGGATAAGGAAAGTATCACTAACTCCTAGGAAGTTTCTTAGATGGTTGTGGGGGTCTTCATTTTCTACTCCAAAGAATTGTCCCACAGTGGACAACATTTGGAACATTACTGGCTTTAACTCGAATGAGTTGGCAGTAATTTCAGGGCGTATGATGCTGGGGTTTAGCTCCCTAGGCATGGGAACTAGGTAGGAGAGGATGACACTATCCTTGTCATTCGCTATTTCGATGGGGTTGCGAATGGTAGGTGCTGGATTTGGGTTTGGTCTATCCATTTCTTCTTGATAGAATTGCGAAGACTCTGCGGAGTCAGCAATACTTTGAGTTACAAGGGGTTGTTTAAAGAGGCGTTTCTTAGCTTTGTTTCTGGCCCTAAGTAATCTTTCAGGCTCAGGATTGAACTCTAGATCGCTACTTGAATGCTCATTCATAAACTAACCCAATGGTACCTGCAAAAGAAATAAAAATAGATCAGCTCCAATTGATATTAAGGTGTGTGATTCTAACTTGACAAACTTCGTTTTTACTAAACAAAATCCCCGGCAGCGGCGCCAAAAACTTGTTGCGTGCTCAATGTTTAAAATAAAGATGCAATGGGAGAGCACTCAGAACATGCAAGCATACATGATCTTGTAGCAAGTAATGAGTATTTTTTCATTCGATTTCCCACAGAGATTTATTCTTAGTTACTAACGAAGTGCGAGGTTAAGTGAGAAAGGGTGGTTTAAATGGGGTTGATTTTGATTTAAAGTGCCTAACTAGTAAGGAACGTGCGAGGTATGGAAGCATAAACAAGTGCAAGTAAATAATTAAACTCGAATGTAGAAGGAAGAGAACAACAAACTAAGAAAGAAATGGCTAAGGCGAAAAATTTGAACTTAAAGACAATTGCGGAAACAGCAATTTTCTAGCAATGTTACTAACAGCGAATTAAGGGTAAAGTAGGGAAACAAGGGCTACTAACGACTCCCCTATAGGCTTTTTCATACGATTCTCAAGCAGTAGATCAACTCATCATGCATCAAACTAACTCAATCTCATGTATCTTTCGATTTCATGCATTAGATCCTTTAGTTTACGCATGTCCAAGTAAGGTCTTAAGCATCTTTTTATAAAAGCAAGTTTAGTGATTTGTACTAGGAAAACGCCTATTCCTAGGTCGTTTTCTGGCTACCATGAAAGGCTAGCATGAATGTACGACTCTGAACTCTTACTCCTTCCAGAGGTTGGGAGTTCTTTGGACAAAATGGATGGCCAATCGAAATTGCCCGTGGGATGAAGCTTACATACATTCAATGCATTTGGAGCTAACCTACACGCTTGATTCACGTATTTCTACCTATAGTCTTGTGATTAGCATGCCCTTATGTGATTTAGTTACTCATGGATGAAGATGGAATGAGAAGAATAGATGATGACAACATGCTTGGCAGAATATAAAGGGCAAAACAGAAGAAGAAGACAACAAACAGAAGAGAAGGAGACTTGCGAAGTGATGAAATAACACTTTGGTTAACCAAGGTTTGAACTGAACAAAACAACAACATAAACTGATGAAATCTAAACAGACCAAGACGAAATGAGCTAGAGTAGCAATTGTAAACAAATTACAACCGACAGCAACGAAAACAGAACAGAAAATAAAGGAAAGCAGTAGAAAGCTGTATGCGTGTGAACTCCTCGTCGCAACGCCTCGAATGAAAGCCGAAGGTAAGCTTGATCGTGGATGAATCTAATCAGAAGAGAAGAAAGATCCTCTCTTCTTCCTCTCAGACTATCGATTCCACCAGCTGAACCCCTCGTACCAACAACCGGAAGACAGAACAAATGAGAGAATGCATTGAAATGGGAGTCTACGTCGTTCGAGTGTGTCTTCAACCTTCCCCTTTGACCTCCTTTTATAGTGTTCTGCAGGTACGATTGGGCCAAGAAGAACCATCCATTCTAAACGTCGTTCTTCTACGTGGCAGCAGGAGAAAGAATGGGCGGCTGAAAATTCGTAACAAAATAGAGATCGGTTAGACAACTTAACATAATTCACTTAAAACATTGCTGAAACCGCAATGTTCCCGCAATGCTTCAGCAATGTGCAATTTTCACTATTTTAGCTTTGTTTTTTGTTCTTTTCCTTTCCTTTTACACCTAAGTCCTAATTTAGCTCATTCTACTAATTCTCATATATAAGCACAAGTTTAAGCTAAATCCTACCAAAAACGCTTAAGAGTGTACATCTTTCTCTATCAAACAAGTCCTAAAATAGTCACTTTTGGAGACGTAACACTTTGGCATCACGTCAACTCCCGAACCGGAATGCGAAAAAGTGGGCCGACCGAAGTCGATCGCTTTGTCGTGTCATGATGGTGGTAGTCGTCGCTCCCCGACTCCCAAGAGGATTGGGGGCGTTGTTGTCGTGCTTCTTGTCAGATGAGTCAGGGGTGTCCCGTCTATCACATCCCACGCCAATCGAGTTGCGGTCTGACAACAGTGGGTCCTCAGGTGGGTTGTTAAGCCCGGACCCTCGGAGACTCTGGGGTCGGCCCCGAGAGTGACGATTTGCTTGATGCGGGTGTCGTGGCTTCAACTTCCTGGGAAAAAGCGTTGTGAAGTCAACGGCTGACCTTATGCCGAGGTAGCCCGTAACAAAAAAAAAATATATATATATATATTATTAAGATAATCCAAATTTGACACTCACCGAACACATGAAAGTGAGATGAAGGATTGTTACTTGTTTTAACAAGGCCAAAGAAAGAGATATTTGTTGAAATGAACTGCAACCCATTCGAAAAGAAAGAAAGGTGGCATATGAGGCGAAATAATGGATTATTTCTTGACCAATGTGTTAGAGGAAGAAAAACAAGTAAGGAGTAACAAACTTTGACCAACAAAATGAAATATCAATCACTTGAGAAAAAGTTTGATAAAGATAGAGAGGTTTGGGGAGTTCAGGAGATAGCTAAATTGTGAGAGATATAGGGAGAAAGATGCTTGTTCGGTTTTGGTTTCTTTGAATGATGGACTAAACAATAAACATTGAACCGAGCAAATTTATATCCCTAAAATGTATTATGGGTTTATTTTTTACCCTAATCTTAGAAAGGTGTATCAACTTTTTTCTCTAAACTATGAATTTTATCCAATTGCACCTTAAGTTTTAATAAATGTGAGGTTGTAATATTTACCTTAAATATGAGTGATATTGTAGTTTTTAGCCTCTAGTATTATTTAAAAAAAATTGTTAATCAAAATATTTTAATTAATATTACATTGGTATGATGGTCGAACTAGTGAACATGATGTCCGACCCCCCACCTCCACATGTTGTCAAAAAAAAAAACATACGGTTTTCAAAGAAAAGCAAAAGTAGAGTTGATTTTTTTTTTTTTTTTATCAAAATTTGTATATTTTGAAAGGTTTTTTCGGTCGTTGATCTTGTGAATTAATTGAATTTATTTCCGTAGAATGTTTTTTTTTAAATTAGTAAGTTCGGAGACAATTTTATTATACTTCTTCAATTAAAATTAGTTGATGAATTTCGTTCGAAGAACTCTCCTTCATTCATTCGTTGCTAGCCAAGGTCCTAGTCTGCATGTCAACCCGCGCGGGGTAAAAATCATCAGCCAAAGTTAGAGTTTAGGACACAATTTTGATGAAATGAGTTTTTGATGAATACTGTTAGAATTTAGGGGCAATTACAAAAATAGCAAAAAAAAAAATAGGTTAATTGCATTTGTAGTAACTATGTTTAGTTTTTGCATATATAGCAAAAAAAAAACAGGGTAATGTCAATCATTAACTTAAAAGTTGAAAAGTTAAAAATACCCTCTCCCTTACACTTTAAAGTAATCACATGTTAATCACTACCTTAAATGATTGTAAGCTGATACATCTAGGCTGATACACACCTGATACACCTCCATACACACCTGATACACCTCCATTGATACACTGATACAAATCTGATATTTTTTTCATTCTTAAATTATTTAAGCCCATAGAAATTAGTGTTAAGCCCAGCCCAAACGAATAAATTAAAGCCTCATTTATTAGAAATGGAGAGAGAATACCATCTTCATCACACTAATCACCTCATGCGTTTAAACCCTATAAGTAATTTGACGAAGAAACTCTCTCCTTGATTCCTCTGTAATCAAAATCGATTCCTCTCCCTTCAACGTCGATTGATCCACTCTTCTTGCATTCATCTCACCAACTACAAGGTAGCCTACTGATTTACTTTAGTTTGCTCTTTATTTTCCACTTTTTTTTTATTGCCTTCTAATTGCTTTTACTTTTTTCCATCAATTGAAGTGTCCTCACTGTCATTTGTAGGTTAATGGAAAAAGAAAAGGGCAACGATTAGAGAAAACAACTTGAACTTGACGGAAGCAAAAAAAGAGACAAAGACCAATTGAAAACGGAGACTCCTCGATAGTCAAAAAAACAAAAGAAAACAATACAAACTAAGGTAAGTTAAAACGATGGATCCTTCATTGATTTGGTTTATCAGTATGTGTGATACACCCATGTGATAGCTTATTGATTTACTTTAGGATTTCATTGAATGATACACATGTTTTATACCCATGTTTTACAGCCTACTTATTTACTTTAGGATTTGGTTTATCAGTATGTAGTATATGTGAATATTAATGAACCATATTTTGTCATCCATTATAATTTCCCAACTGATACACCTATGTGTGATAACTTACTGATTTACTTTAGGATTTCATTGAATGATACATCCATGTTTTATAGCCTACTGATTTACTTTAGGATTTGATTTATCAGTATGTTGTATGTGTGAATATTAATGAACCATATTTTGCTATCCATTATAATTTCCCAACTGATACACCTATGTCTGAATGGTAATGAACCATACTTTAGTTGGCAGATATATCGTCTCGAGTGATTATAGTTCATTTTAAATGTTTGATTATACACCTATGTGTGATAGCTTACTGTTTACTTTAGGATTTCATTGAATGATACACCCATGTTTTATAGCCTACTGATTTACTTTAGGATTTGGTTTATCAGTATGTGTGAATATTAATGAACCATATTTTGCTATCCATTATAATTTCCCAACTGATACACTTATGTCTGAATAGTAATGAACCACACTTTAGTTGGCAGATATATCGTCTCGGGTGATTATAGTCCATTTCAAATGTTTGATTATACACCTATGTGTGATAGCTTGCTGATTTACTTGAATTATACACCTATGTGTGATAGCTTACTGATTTACTTTAGGATTTCATTGAATGATACACCCATGTGTCATAGCCTACTGATTTACTTTAGGATTTGGTTTATCGTCTGAATATTAATGAACCATACTTTAGTTGGCAGATATATCGTTTTGGGTCATTATAGTTCATTTCAAATGTTTGATTATACACATATGTGTGATAACTTATTGATTTACTTTAGGATTTCATTGAAAGATACACCCATGTGTTATAGCCTACTGATTTATTCATATGTTTTATTCTAATTTAACAGGATAATTTGTCTTTGAAACATGGTTTGAAGGTTCATTATTATTCGAAATTGAAGGTGATTGATACTATAATTAAAACCCTTTCACCGACCCAGTTAGAATTGTTTAAAGAAGGACTCTTTGGCAACTTTCTTAATCTTGAATTAAAAAAATCTCAAACACAACTTCTAATTCATTTAATTAGAAGATTGACAAAACAAAGCACAAATGATACACTTTACTTTGATTTAGAAGGTCATACGTAAAATTTAGCTGGAAAGAGTTTTCCTTGATGACGGGGCTTAATTGTAACCCATTACCAAAATCAATAGAGCACAAAGAAATAGACCCTAGTCTTCAGTTGAAAAATAATTTCTTCAAAAAATTTGACAGTATACATAAAAGTGATATCAGTGCTGCTTTTGTGATAGGTATTAACAATGAGCAACTTATGACCAATCTTGGTAATTTATACATTTTAGAGTGCTTCCTATATTCCAAACAATTTCACAATAAAGTTGATTGGAAACACCTAGATATGATAGATGATACAAAAATTATGAATACCTATCCATGGGGTAGATTGAGTTTTGATCTAACAATATAATACTTCTTAAAAGCAAAAGAAATGACATCTTCGACCTTCACGTTGCAAGGTTTCCCTCATGTTCTAGTATGTTGGGCTTTTGAAATTATCCCTAAATTGTATGAATCACCTCTTGGTGTGTCAATACATCTAACTAATGAATGTGGCCCGAGGATATTAAATTGGAAAAGTGATCAGCAACTTGATTGGAACTACCTTCAGGAAAAGGTCTTCAAACCAACTGAGGTAAGTTTATCTATATTTCATGATATATTATATCTTTGTTGTATATCAGTTTAAATGATACATCAAATGTTAGGTGTATCAGTTGTCACTGATACATCAAACATTAGGTATTCAAGTTATACATCTGAATCACCAAAGATATTGTATATCAGTTTTGAACCTGATACACCTTATATTTGATATATCTCAATAACAATTGATATACCATATATTTGGTGTATCATTTATGACTGACGTACCTTATATTTTGATTATCAGTTGTGACTGATACACCAAAGATATGGTATATATAAATTGTACACGTTTCTTGTTATTTCTTTAATCAACTCCATTTTATTATTGCAGTTTTTCAGTTGTTCCTCTTGTGGCATCAGAGAATGAATTGTCGACAAAGTACTTGCAATATTTTGGTTATGAACCAACAGATGATATTGAAGAGAGATTATACAAAGAAGATGAGGTGACAATTGAAGAAGAAAATGATCAAGGAGACTATACAAGGGCAGACATAGTCTCAATTAAAGATGACATGAGGGGGTCAAACAAGACTTGGCTTGTTTGAAGGAGGAAGTACAAGAAATGAAAAAAACAAAGAATGAGATGCTTGGATTGTTGCATACAATGATGGAGGTTATAATTCCACAAAAGATTGATATGGAGAAACAATCCCAAGAATCTCTACACACGAACAAGCCTCCAACAACAAGCTTGGAATTGTTGGAAGATGAAATAAATATCCAAAATGTGGTGAACTATGCAACACAGCAAAAGAAAAAGAGGTAAAATCTTATTTTTAGCAGCTTACTCTGTATCTCAACTCTCTAATCTACTTATTTAAAGTCTATCACTAATATAAATTTTATAATTGTTCATGAAAGATTGAAGACCAACAAATGGAAGGTGAAGATAATCTGCAAAAGGAGGGAAAAGGAGGGAGGAGATATTCTCCAAAAAGAGGATCTGCAAAATGAGGGAGAAGATAATCTCCTTGAAGAAAACAAAGAAAAAGACAAAACGGAAGAAAAAGAAAAAGAGATTGTAAGTGGAGAGAAGTAATACATTATTTTTTATTATATAATATCTGGTTTATATTATCTTTTCTTCTATAACAATCTAATATCTGATTTATATTATCTTTTATTACCTTAAATGAATGTTTATTTATGTTTGATATACTTAAAAAATTTGTACTTTATGCCTAATAGCTTGCTGATTTATGTTTATTTTGAATATATCATATGCAATCGAATGAATGTTTATTTAATAACGAAGTTGCAAGAACAAAAATAAATACAAATAGTTGGATGTTGATTGACATTTGATAGCTTGCTGATTTATGTTTATTTTGAGTATACAATAATTTCATCAGATGTAAATCTTACATCAAGTGAATGTTTAATTAATGAGGGAGTTGCAAGAACAAAAAAAAAAAACAAATAGCTGGATGTTGATTGACATCGGATAGATTTATGTTTATTTTGGAAATATTAGAGGTAAACCAATCCCTTTTTTTACTATATTTTGATTAACACTTGGTTTATTCAAAATATTAATAGAATGAGACCTTGAATGAATGTTGATTGATGTCTTATAGTATTGATAAATGAACATATTGATACAGATTGATGCTGAGAGACGGACAAAAAATGTGCATGACAAAAGCCAGAAGCTGGTAAGAACTATATAGTAAATAACCTATATTCTTTACTATTTTATATATTTTTAATATAATACGCACAAAAATTTCTTTCAGATTGCTGAAAAAGGAGTGAAAACAAGGAAAAGTTAAAAAAATTATGCAAGATAATGTGAACGATGTACGTCCAAAAAGACAACTAAAACCAACAGCAAAAGTCATAGGTTTGTACAAGGACGCAAAACCACCAAAAGTTTCTCCCAATAAGACACGACAATCTCCAAGGAAGAATATTATTGAACCACCTAGTTTTGATTTACACCTTCAAAAGTTTCTCCCAAGAATACACGACAATCTCCAAGGAAGAATATTATTGAACCACCTAGTTTTGATTTACACCTTTCACAGAGTGAAAGTAAATGAATGAATGAATTTTTTTGTGCTTGTTAAAAAAATATGCACATGATAGTCAGTTGAGCTGTTTTATTTTGTTAATACTATGCTTGGTAAGATACTTATATTAGTTGAATATTTACTTATCAATTGTCTGATTTTTTCCTCTGTTTATGTGAGGTTATTATTGTTAATCATTAGATTGTAATTGTCTGATTTCTGCTTCTGTACACGTGATAACCAAAAATAAGTGACTTACTGATAAGGGTATATCAGTTGTATAACTGATTTATATTATATTTTGGACATTCGTGTGACACTGATGCACCAAATATAAAGTAAATCAGTTGTATAATTGATTTACCTTATATTGGGTTATCAGTTATATAACTGATCTATATTATTTTTAGTGTATCATTCAAAACTACTGATACACCAAATATAAAGTAAATCAGTGTTTCAACTGATACACCACATATTACAACTCATTAACTACATATGGACACTTAAGTAATTAGGCACAGAGAGAAAGATGACAATCAAATAACAAGTCTTTTTCCAATTCACCAATTAAGTACAGCTCATTGATATACCTTTGATATACCTAGTTACATAGCAATCAAATAACAAGTCTAACTTTCATATATCTAAACATCATTGTTTAACAAGTGGAAATTTACATGTTCTTCGATTGTGCCCAGCACGCTTACAACGACTGCATTTTGTGCGCTTTGACCATTCACCAACTGAAAGTAGTCTTTGTTTTCGAGGTCTTCCTGCTTGACGTTTAATAATTGGAGGTAATATATTATCATTGACCTCTACCATACTCCAATTAAAATGATTACCAATTGGACGAACTGAACCATTATAAGTTGATTTCAATGTTTTAGCAAAATAATACTTTGAGACGTAGGAATAAGGGTTCAAGTTGTATCTGAGGATTACTGCAACTGCATGAGCACATGACATTTCTTCTAAATCCCAAAAGCGACAACTGCAGTTATTAGAATCAACCTATAAAATCATTGCCTCCAACAGATACTTGATATTCATTATCATTGACAAGATTAACCTACAGGAAAAAAAACATAATAAGAAGCATAAACATGGTGTAGAACTGATACACCAAATATATGGTAAATCAGTTGTACAACTGATACACCAAATATAAGGAAAATCAGTTGTACAATTGATACACAAAATATAAGGTAAATCAATTGTACAACGGATACACCAAATATAATGTAAATCAGTTGTACAATTGATACACCAAATATATGGTAAATCAGTTGTACAACTGATACACCAAATATAAGGTTAATCAGGTGTACAACTGATACACCAAATATAAGGTAAATCAGGTGTAGAATTGATACACCAAATATAAGGTAAATCAGGTGTAGAACGGATACACCAAATATAAGGTAAATCAGTTGTACAATTGATACACCAAATATAAAGTAAATCAGTTCTAGAACTGATACACCAAATATATGGTAAATCAGGTGTAGAACTTATACACCAAATATAAAGTAAATCAGTTCTAGAACTGATACACCAAATATAAGGTAAATCAGTTGTACAATTGATACACAAAATATAAAGTAAACCAGTTCTAGAACTGATACACCAAATATATGGTAAATCAGTTGTACAACTGATACACCGAATATATGGTTAATTAGATGTACAACTGATACACCGAATATATGGTTAATTAGATGTACAACTGATACACCAAATATAAGGTAAATCAGGTGTAGAACTGATACACCAAATATAAGGTAAATCAGTTGTACAATTGATACACCAAAGATAAGGTAAATCAGTTCTAGAACTGATACACCAAATATATGGTAAATCAGGTGTAGAACTGATACTCCAAATATAAGGTTAATCAGGTGTACAACTGATACACCAAATATAAGGTAAATCAGTTCTAGAACTGATACACCAAATATAAGGTAAATCAGTTGTACAATTGATACACAAAATATAATGTAAATCAGTTGTACAATTGATACACCAAATATATGGTAAATCAGTTGTACAACTGATACACCGAATATAAGGTTAATCAGGTGTACAACTGATACACCAAATATAAGGTTAATAATGTGTAAAACTCATACACAAAATATAAGGTAAATCAGGTGTAGAACTGATACACCAAATATAAGGTAAATCAGTTAAACAAAAAAAGTAATATAAAATACTTACTGTGAAACTTCGTGATTCATCAGCCAATTTCCGTATCTCACCTTCAGCCCAAGAACTCAAAATACTCTTCATACATGATGCGAGTTTACTTCTATCATAAAACCATTCTTGTAGTTTCTTTTTGATGGAATCAAGCATTGACGCTACATGTAAATCTCTTGAAAACCTTAATAATCCATTCATACTCTCAAATATATTCGTAGTCATCATCAAATATCTTTTTCTTCTAGAGTATGCACGAGCCCATCTCTCAAAACCAATTTTCCCAAGATAGTCTCTTACAGAAGGGTATATTGATTCCATTCATCTCATGTGTAACTCAAAATCATCTATCGTGTAAGACTTCGCACATTTGTAAAAAAGATAATCCATCACAGAATCTTTGAAAGACAACTTCAAACTTTTCAAAAGGTGTGTCATATAAACACAATACTCAACAGATGGAAAAACCTCTAGAATACGTTTGGAAATGCTTAAATGACGATCCGATACAATAACTATTCTGTCTCGATCGCCGAAAATATTTTTTAAATTCTGCAAAAACCATTTCTAGGATTTATCATTCTCCGAATCTACGATACTAAATGCGAGAGGAAATATCTGATTGTTAGCATCCATTGTTGACGCTATCAATAGTGTTCAACGAAATTTATTCTTTGAAAAAGTTCCATCAACTCATATATTTGGTCTACAATATCTCCATCCTTCAATCGATGAGCCAATGGCCATGAAGCAATACTTGAAACGTCCATTTTTATCAGTTTCATAAGTAGTAAATGTACCTAAAAAAAACACTTAGTAAATCAATGATATATCAATAAAGTAAACATAATATATCACAGGTATATCAGTTGTGCAACTGATACATCGAAGATATAGTATATCAGTTGAGAAACTGATGTATCTTATATTTGGTGTATCACTTACAATTGATGTACCAAGTGTAAGGTATATCCGAGGTATATCAGTCGTGTATCTGTTGTTACTGATACACCAAATATAAGATATAACAGTTATACAACTTATATTAATATTGATTACTCAAGTGAAAAACAAACCTGGATTCATTTCCTTCAACTTCAACAAGTACTTGGGAATCAAATCATAAGAATCTTCAGCATCTCCATTCAACAAGTTCAATACACCTTCTTTTGCTCTCCAAGCTTTAAAATAACTGATACCGATCCCATAAATCGTACACATATGATTCATAATATCTTTTGGAGTTGTATGATCAAAACTAAATCTCAAATACTCAACCATACAGTGACTAATAAACTCTGAAGATGCTTGCCTATGAGAAGACCCACCAATCATGGAGCAATTATGATCACTAATATATTTTCTAATCATCCATAATTCACTACTCTTATAACAAGATGCTCTAACATACCATTGGCAACCATCTTGAGTACATTCAAATTCATCAGATTTCGAATTTGATCTTGAAGTCTTGAACTCAAATTTCTTCTTAAGAGCCATAAAATTGAATGCTCTTAACAAAATTTCCTTACTAGCAAATAAATCTTTCTCCTTGAAATGCAGTGTAGAAGAAATATTATTAATATGAACATCCCTAAAAATTTCGAAATCACCGCTAGAGGACAATTCCAAGAGCATATCACTAGCATGAGCGACTAAAGGGTATCTCATGCTTGTGCTTTGATCCTTAACTAGAGTTAAAAATCAAGATACATCTTTATCTTCAATAATCTTCACAACATTCTGAACATCATTACTCCCTAAATTCAATAAAACTGAAAGTTGAATAGAGCCATCAAATATGATTTCCTTTCGTATCAAATTCACAAAATTCTCAAAGGCCATCACTTCTTCAACCAAAACTCCAATAGTTTTATAATTCACATAACAAAGTCGATCATCCCATATACCATTGTGTAAAATAACTATTGGAAGCTTAACCATCACTGCAATATACTGCCAAACATAAAAAATATAATAAGTTATAACTAATTTGAAATAACTAATAAAAAAATAAATATTTTGTGTATCATTCATAACTGATACATAAAATATAGGGTAAATCAGTTCCATAACTGCTACACAAAATAGAGGGTAAATCAGTTCTATAACTGATACACCAAATATAAGGTAAATCAGGTGTATGACTGATATACCAAATATAAGGTAAATCAGTTGTATAACTGATAGGAGGTAAATCGATTGTACAACTGATATACCTTTTGTTTTTGTGTATTAGTCACAACTATTGATTCATCAAATTATCAGGTAAAGCATTATATAACTGATATATCAATTGTTTGGTATATCAATTGTGACCACAACTTAAAATCTTAATCCACAATGAAATTCAACTAACTGAACTAAAATTGCTCTAAATCAAAACAAAATAACCAAAAAAATTCGCTATAAATAACCAAAACTGTGAAAGATATTCTAATTAACAGTTACTCATTGTTATTCAATTTCTTGTTGAACTCATACACAACGAACACAAAATTGAATCTCATCAACTATGTAAATGGATTCCGTCAATTTAATGAGAATTTAAAGCTAATAAGATCAATCTTCATTTTCTGGTTAAAACATGTTGACTATAGAAATTGAACTATAAATTCAACTTTCGATTAGGCATAATAGAGAAAAAAAAAGAAGTAGAAAGATTGGGTCAAAGAAATAGAAACTGAAATTCACAATATGAATCAGTGATTATACAATATGAATCAGTGTTTGTACATCTTTTAGCCAGAACAATAAAAGAATGACAAATTGCAAAATCAAAGATAACTAGTAGCAATGAGCCAAAAAAAGCCAAAAAATAGAGAAATAGAAACTGAAATTCACACCTTCTTGATTACGATTTTTCCTCAATTTTAGGGCTTGTAGCAATCCGCCAAAAAACAGAGCAAGTCTACGCGGCTCAAAGATTTTCCATAGTATTCCGAAGAGAGATTCAAAACAATTTTTCGGAGAATGGAAGAAATTCGCGAACGATTGTGAACGGAAGAAATTTTCCGGAGATAGTTGCGAAGTCTACGATAGATGATTTCCGTAGTATTGCGATGAGAGATTTTGATTATCGTGTGAAAAGAAAACTAAATAAGAATATACACGTGTGAATTAGGGGAAATAGGTGAGTCTTAGCTAAATTTCCCTAAGGGTAAATTGGGAATATATAAAAAAACGAAATTCAAAATTTGGAAATTTTTCCATATTTGCAAAACCAATCAAGTGTAGCCAAATTTTAAATTAGCCTAATTTATTTTTCTATCCATTATAATTTCCCTAGAATTTACCAAGTTTCGGGTACAAATTATTGTTTCTCTAATTTTTTTTTTTTTTTAATATTTTAAAGAAATATAAATATGAATTAAATTTCATATTGGTAAGAATGTTTATTATTTCTGATAAGGTTGCCTATTTTAAGAGATATAATTTTAGTAAATAAGGATTTTTTTTTTTTTTTTTTTTTTAAATATCATTTTAATCATTGAAATTTTACTATTATTTTATATTACTTTTGAACTTTTAAAATACCTATTTTAGTGTTCAAACATTTTGATTTATTCTGTTGTGGTCCTTAAAGTTTAAAAAATTTATGTTATTCGCTAAACTTCATCATTTTTGTCCTTACCATATTTTGATCTAGAATAATGTTGTATGAAGTATGAATGTGTGCTAATTGTACATAGCTTCAAATATGTGTATGGATATATGCTAATATGCATGTATTTGGAGCCACATACATAATATCAATGCAAGTATTGACATTTGGGAAAATAATAAGTTGACAAAATAATAGCCATAACAAAAATAGTTATCTTTTTCAAAAGTTACATAATCAAAATGGTTATTTTTCAAAGTTACAACACCAACAATTATACTTTAATAATTGACGGACCAAAAAAAAAAAAATATGAAAGTTGAAACAAAATTTAATATTTTTTTTAATTAAATATAACATTTGATAGCATTGTGAAATTGCAGTTCCTAATGTGGTTCCTAATGTGGTGTGATAATTTAAGGTGGAATTTAATAATTATTTGATTTTTTATTTTTAGCTTTTGAAAGTTTGGCCATGTTTTTAGGCTGTTTTTTAATAATATTACATTTTTTAAAACTTATTATTAAAATATTGTAAGTTTGAAACTATTTATAAAAATAATGTAGTTTTAATTGGAGGTCGACCTCTACATGCCAGCAAAGATCGTCTTTTCAGAAGACGACCTTGCTCCACATGGATGGAGGTCGTCTTTTCAAAAGACGACCTCGCTCCACATGGATGGAGATCGTCTTTTCAAAAGACGATCTCCATCGGTATATACTTCTTTTATTAAAAAATTGATATCTTTCTACTCAGATATTCAAAATTTTCAAAAAAAGGTATGGTTGGAAAGCTAACAGCGAGAGCTTCAATTTGATAGGTGGTTTCACTATTTTTGGAGTTGTGTATCAAAAGATAGAGACCATCGAAGTTGGACTATAGTTTTTCAAATTTTAGAACTGAAGATTGCTTTGAGGAGTGCATTAAAAAATTGACATCTTTTTACAGATATTAAAAAATTTCGAAAAAAATACGGTTAAAAAACTTAGAGAGAGAGCTTCAATTTGATATTTGGTTTCACTATTTGTAGAGTTGTGTATTAAAAGATACAGTCGTCGAAGTTTAGCTACAGTTTTGAAGTTTTCAGTGTTGAAGTTTTCAGTGGTATCTTCAGTTCTGGGTTTAATGAACTTTTCATAACTTTGACGATATATATCTTTTGATACACAACTCCAAAAATAGTGAAACTAGGTATCAAATTGAAGCTCTCTATGTTAACTTTCCAACAATACCCTTTTCAAAGTTTTTGAATATCTGGGTAAAAAGATATCAATTTTTTAATACACTCCTCAAAATAATCTTCAGTTCTAAAATTTGCAGAACTATAGTCCAACTTCGATGATCTCTATCTTTTGATACACAACTCAAAAAATTGAAACCACCTATCAAATTGAAGCTCTCGTTGTTAGCTTCCCAACCATGTCTTTTTTGAAAATTTTGAATATCTGAGTAAAAAGATATCAATTTTTTAATAAAAGAAGTACATACCAATATCCATGTGGTGCGAGGTCGAAGTTTGAAACTATTTATAAAAATATTGCACTTTTAAATGGAGGTCGACCTCCATCCATGTGGAGCAATCTTTGCTTGCATGTGGAGGTCGTCTTTTATTTAAAAGTGCAATATTTTTATAAATAGTTTCAAACTTACAATATTTTTATAATAAGTTTTAAAAAATGCAATATTATTAAAAAACAGCCATGTTTTTACACAATTGTTTTACCATGATTTTTATTTTTATTTAGGAAACATCAGTATTCTTAATTCAATTTCAAAAATAAAAATATTTTTTTAATATATCTTGAATTTTGTAAATATTTATAAAAGTAGATAACAAAATAAAATAAAAAATCAGAAATGAAAAAAGTATTTATAAATTTACTTTTTTAAAATAGAAAACTGGTTATTAAATGAAGCTTAATTTCGATAAAAGGTTTTTTAAAAACTAACTTAAAATTTTGAATTTTTTTTTTAGTTCAACTAAAATTTGATTTATAATATAAAAAGAAGAAGATAAATGAACACCATAGTTTGTTTTCCAAATAATACGTTAAACATAATAGGATAATTGATTTGATCCAAAGTCCCATCAGACATTTAATTATTTATAGTGGTCAAACATTGATCAATAAGAAAATCTTATGGCTCCACCTAAACAATTCTAGGTTTCTTAGTTTTGTTCTTTAAATCTATCATTATTCATTAATGGCATTTTTTAAAAAACTTTTTATTTTTTTATGAATACAAGAATTAAAAACAAAAAACAAAACACGACACTTGAAAATATAATAGGGATGGTTGAATGACAAATTTCCACCAATCCAAATCGACTTATTTTTAATTAATGACAAAAATATTTATTTAATTGGGTTCCAATTACAAATTAATAAGTGTCTCCAAATTTAATTAATTGACATTAAATTGGAAAATCAAATAATATCACATGTTTATTCTATTATCATTTAGGTTTAATGGAATCAGATTATATCATGTTCAATCAAAATTCACCTTATTTCCACCATCATATACATTAATCCAATCAAATTAAATATTATGTGTATCCGAATAGCATAATTTAGTCCAATAAAATTACACTATTGGAATCTAGTGATATGAGTTAATCCATTGAATTTGTGGCTGTGTCGAGAAAAATCGCAATAATAAAACCCTAGCGCTCGACCCTTTCTTCCTCTCCTCTACTTCTTCTCTTCTTCTTCTCTTCCTTCTCTGACAATGATTCCCATTTTCGTTCATCATGCTTCTTCATTGGCCAAACTTCTTTCCACTTTTCTTCTTTCGGTGGCGCAACCTCATCTTTTTCTCATTCTGGCAGTTGTAGTGTTGTTTTTCGGTGGCGTGCAAAAAAATTGTTCAATTTTTTAGGTTGTTGTTGTGTGGGTGTCCTCAAACTTTAGTTTTTTTGGTATATTAAGCATGCATTAAGAATTTTGAAGAACTTAGGGGTGATATAAGATGATTGTGTAAAAATTAAGGGTGGTATTGTCATGAAATTCACTCAACACTAATGTTTAGCCCTAACAAAGCTCTCCAAGATTGACCCTTCGAGTTGCATCCACTCATGACCGTTTGTAGTCAGGGCCTCAACGCTTCTCTACGATACTCGGTGTTTGACCTTTGACCATTTGTACCTAACGCCTCGAATTGTGCATCGGTCCCTTGACAATTTGTACCCACGTGCCCCGATGACATAGCATAGTTTTGACCTCCTTACGGCGCGTTCAATACTTCCTTCAAAAACTCTTACTTAGCCTTCACAAAGCTCTCAAAGACTGGCCCTTGAAAATGCATTGACCCCGGACCATTTGTACCTAGGTCATACCGATGACTTAGCCCACATTCGACCTTCCCTTGGTGCCCAACGCGTGCTTCGTAGACTCATCCCACCGACCCTTTGACCATTTGTACTCAAGTCAACAATGCTCCTCTTATCCAATGGTGACATATCACCCCTTCATCCTTTGAATATTAACTCTCCCCTAACACAAGACAAACAAAAGAAGTTGGAGAAGTCACAACAAAATATAAAAGAGAACGACACTAGGATCTATACTGGTTCGCCACGATCTCACGGCTACGTCCAATATTCTACAACTACAGGTTCAACTAAAATGAGAAATTATAAGAAGCTTTCAACTTCGCCCTTCAAGCTACCACTCAATAGCTAAAAGAGAAAGGATCTCCGACTTTTCTTTTCTTACAAAACAAAAATGAACAACCACGGCTGCACTCACGAAAAGTTTGTTCTTCTTTACTTTGAATACGAACACATATCAACATTGATTTTTCCTTTTATAAACAAAAGAAGAAGAAAAAAAACCGCCCCACTAAATTTTTTAACCAATCAAAGTCCACATTTGTTAGAACCAATTAAAATGGTTGCTCAACTATATTAGTTTGGTCTAAAAAAGTAGGCTTTGTTGTTTTCGGCTCCAATTTTCTAACAATCTCCCACTCCACCAAAACAGATTACCTTAGCAAACTCCAATGTTAAACTCATACTACAATTGTTATCTTTGATCTTCTTGAAAAACTTCAAGGCTCAACAAAAAAACATGTAACACAACAAACTAACAAAAAAACATGTAACCGTCCAAAAATAATTTAGTGAATTTGTCCTCGTCCTAAGGAATGGGCTCGCTACGTTGATTTGTCTCCCAGATGAAAAAGGCAGACACGTACTCTCACTTCAACTAAATGATAACAATTGACATCTTCTTCAACCCTAAATCGTTGTTCTTGAAGAAGTTACATTATGAGAAAGGCTTTGAATCCTTTATTCAATCATGTTGCAAAGCTAGAGACTTTTCCTTTGACCTTAGCAACTGCTCTGATCTTCAACTTGGATACCTTCACTTGCCTAAGCGACTTCTTCAATTTGTACGCCCCACAAACCGCCTTTGACAAAAGGAGAATTCGTCCAGCGTCAAGTAATCGACCCGTGCTCCATACGCGACATGACTCTTTGACCTAAAGTCAGCCTTGGACAAACACGAACAGACTTGCACATCTTTCACAGGCTGCAGACAGGACAAAAAGTCGAGGGAACACACAAAGCACACCCTGCGCCCCCGAAGTGAAAAGACTCTCCCTCTAGAAGGCCAGGCCCGATTCGTGCGAACAGACTCGCACGGCCGATTCAGACAGAAGAAGAATTGACGGGTGGGCAAAACAGACCATCAGACGAGCTTCCAACAAAGAAGAGTTAGAAAGAGGTCTGTTATTATAAATAAGGAGTCAGGCCCCAGGATCCTTACAAGAGAGGCAACACCCTAAGGAAAGCTGCCAAAATAAAGGCTCAAGAAGAAGAATCTCCCAAGGTTGAAGTCGCTACATCCAAGAAGTCGTCTAGCATGCCTTGGAGCTCCTTCACTAGGCCGACAGTCAAAAGGCCAAGTATGGCAGAAAAGATCTCCAGATTCCTTTGCATCATCTCCTTCTCCATGGCATTATACGCCACGAAGCCAATGAAGGCACTCTCAAGCTTCGAACGGTCCGAACGCTTTTCAGCAAGTTGGGCGGCCTTGTCAGCAAGCTCCTTCGAAAGGCGTTCGGAGGAAGACCGCTCCTCGACAAGTTGCGCCTCCACCAGAGACCGAGCCCGACGCGCACCCCTTGAAGCCAACCTCTCGGTCACCAGGGCACCTTCTCGAAGGGCTACATCCTCGGAGGACATCTTCTCCGTCTCCCAATGGGCTTGCACCTCGCTAGCAAGTTCCCCCCGTGCGGTAGCCAACGCCCCGACAGGGTCAGCAGGATCCTGACGAAGATGGACACCTTCAGCAGTAACCTCCACTAGGGATAACCTGACCTCTACGAGATCGACGTTGGCAGCGGAAGGACGAGCCAGTAGCGTCTCCAACTCACAACCAAGGATAGCCAAGCTACAGGCGATTCTGACCATAACCTGAAATAAGCATGCAAAAGTAAGCATCACAAGAAAGAAGGAGGAAGACATCAAGAAGGTTTAGATGACTCACCTGCATGAGCCGTCAGACCGACGACCGAAGATCTTCCACAAGCTGCCTTAGCCCGGATGATGCGTTGAAAGGCATACACTACCTCCTTCCAAGCCTCCTCCCTGCCGGCAGTAAGAGCTGCGTCCTCTCTCCACTACGACGAAACGAAAACATCGGCAACTCCCATGGAGGCAGGCCGCGAACTTCCGGCCTCCTTAGAAGTCAAGACAAGTAGAGGTCCGCGAGCGGGGCCCACTCCCTGTGGCCCAGCATTCCAGACCTTTTCCCCAGCAAGGACGCGAACGTCGAGCTCCCATGGTTCATCCGTCGGAGCCGGCTCAGACTCCCCTTCACCAACGACAAGGGAAACCTTTTCATCTTCTGAAAGGCGAATCGTGTGACGCCTATTAAGAGAATCGCTAGACGATGCCGACCCCTCCTCCTCAGACGATCGACGCCTCTTTGTAAAACGAGTGGACGAAGCCGACCGCTCCGCTCCGGCCCCCGGCCCACGGCGCCGACGACCCCAAAGAAGTAGCCACCAGGCCTAGAGAGGGCGAAAAGGGACCCCTATCCCCACGAGTCGTTCCTCCAACTGATCGGACGCCTTCCTCAATTCTTGGGGGAGTGCGGTTCGTTGAAAGTCCCTAGGACGTGGACACGACCTAGAGCTCAACCTCCCGCTCTACCACCTCTGCTAGCCGGTCAACCTTTTCTTTCTCCCGGCGTGTTCGGCTCGATGAAGGCCCTATAGAAACAAGCACAGTCGGACTTTCAACTCCCATGTTCGCCGCATCTCGCGCAGCCTCGTCGGACGCCGAGCTTTTGGAGAAAAAATAGAATCCCTCGACCTGACGAATGGCCTCCTCGTCCAAAGTGATCTCAGGATCAAGACCATCCGGAGGCTTGACGGCGTAGCACTCCAGCTCATTCCCCGGCTGTACCAGGGAGAACTGGTACCTCAGCCATGCACGAACCAGGTTCTCCTCGCAGCAGACACGGGAAAACGTCTGCTGGAACAAAGGCACCCTTAGGATGCACTGACACCCCCAAGCCAGCAATCCCACGTCAGGAACAGAGAAGGGAAGCACAACTTTAAAATGACAGAATTTGTAAGGGACGACCCCACAAGAAGAGGAAAAGAAGGAGCGGAAGCAGAACCTACCTAGGTCCCCAAACTCAGCCGGGACCTCGCATATGAGGATCTGCTCGGGGCCTATCACAAACAACTCCCCGGAGGCTGATAGCACTCTAAAAGTGCTAATATTTAGCTCCTAAGTCTTGTAAATTAGAATAATTATTTGGGCTTAATTGATATATTTTGTATAATTTAATCGCTAAGGGGTAAACCGGGCATTTGCGATAATTAAGAGCTTAAATGAATATTTTAGAATATTTTATTAATTAGTCGTTTTGAGTGAAGCCAAGGTTCAAATCCTGGTGGGAGCAGAATTTTATTAATTTTGTAGAAAGTCAACGGTCAACAGTCAACAGTCAACGGTCAACGCTCAGACCATCCATCAGACGGCCCAAGACCGCGCGCAGCCCACGCGCCCTCGCCCGCACGCCCGCTCGCCCTCGCGCGCGCCCCGCCCCGCCCCGCGCGCCCTATCCGTGACTGTAAATGCCCGTCATTAAAGATAAAAAAAAATGCACGTCATTAAAAGTCTAAAAAACAGCGGTATTTTCCATTTTGCCATTCTTCGTAGCGTCGAGACGCTAGGACAGCTTCTCGACGCTACTCTAAAGTATAAAAAGAACATTTTCGCGATTTTAGGTCATTCCACCTCCGTTTTGGGCTCGGGATTGACGTTTTTTCACCATTTTTTAAGCTCTTCTTCTCCATTTGGGTTGTATGAACTCTACAACCTCCATGGAAGCTTGGAATACTCCATCTCCCATGGAAGGCTAGAGGTAAATGCTTGATTAGTTGGTTGAGGGATTGATTTCTATTGTATTTAGGTGAGATTTGTGCTTTATATGAATGTTTAGCATATGTGTATGAACTCTTGCATCTCTTTCCTGTATTAAGAACGAATAGCATGCCTTTCTAATTAGGATTGACGCCCATAATTGTTACGCATGTTAGTCGGCTAGCATTGATTCCTGATTAGTCTTAATGCAAGTAGCGAGGGTCTAATCGTGCCTAATCAATTTAACCCTATGTGACGAATGGGGTATGAATTGATTATCGTATCGCGTTGGGCTCAAGGTTAAGAGAGAAATCGAATTAATTTTAGGATTAATTCGTCGCGATGTTACCCATTACTGTTTTCTGATTAATTTAAGACTAATCACCTTGAATTGATTAAGAGGCATGTTTAATTAGAATTGTCTGTTTCTAATTAATTCTTCGGGGTGTTTGTATCGGTGCCGAGCAAACATTTCGCGTGCATGAGCATCTCGGCTAATTTCCATGTTTATCGATGAACTAAAATATAATAGAGCAATCCCGATACTTTCTAATTAAGCATGCTTGTCAATTTCATATTTCCCTCTTTAATTTTCCGTTAGCGCAATTCTTTGCATGTTAGTAATTTTCCAAACAAAACCTCTCATTGTTTTTACTTCATTACAAATTCAATTTAATTAAGTTAGGATTATAGCTTGCTCCCTGTGGATCGACTCTGTTGCCACTAGCTGCAAAGCTTAGTGAGTTCGGATTATAAATATTATTTTGGCAAGCCTCGACAGCTTGAAATTTGTAGGATATTCAAAAATCCTACTACCAGAGGCATAGAATCACTACTCCCTCCATCTCTTCACGGATGAAGGGTTCTCCACAAACTTCTTCCACAACGACCTCATCGTCATGAAGTAGCGAGTGGGATGGTTTGGTACAGGATGCAACGCGTGGGTATGCAACAACTGCTCCACTATCGCCTCAGACCAATCCCCGTACCTCTTCCACAAGACGCAGAAGGCAAACAAACAGGACGATGCGTTTGACGCCACTTGCGCTGGCGCAAGACCCACCTCTTTCAAAAACAACTGCGCCACCAGAGCAAGGGTAAAACAGAACCCCGACGGAAACATGTTCCGATTGAGGCCAAAACACCCCGCCGACGGTGACTCAACAATTGTTTAGTATGAAATGTTCAAACCATGTGTGTTTTCATGATAATAATGCATTTTCGACCGGCCATTCATTATGTGTTACTGATTTTTGAACCTCCGAGAGGAGTAGGAAGTCTGAGTCATGTGTTTTTGCTAGCCTTTCCTGGTATCCAGAGAGGAGTCTAATCGTAGTCACTCTTCTAGCACGTAAGATAACATGTTTGTATGAATAGAATGATAGCCTCATTTGGATATGAATGAACTTGATTTCTAATGCTCAAGATCGAGAGATCTTGTGGGTAAATGTTAGAACGGTGCATATGCATGTTTATTCGCAGCTGAAACTTCCCGATCTATGAGTTATTACATGAGTCCTAGCCTACCCTGTTTGTTAGAATAGAAGTTTTGTTGTTGTTTTACTTTTGCGGTTATCTTGTTGTTTATGCATTGCTTTTCGTAGTCTTGTCTAAAGTTTTGTTAAAGTTGTTGCTAGTCAGCATTTTCTTCGCATACTTGCTTTGTTCTCTCGTTATCTTCTTTGTCTTTAGTTATTTCGCTAAGTTTTTATTATCTCAACATTTTCGCTATTTACTTGTTTCTGTATTTTTTTATGTTCTGTCGTTATTTCAGCAACCCAACCAACAACATTTTGTCACCGGTTAAATTTTCCTTCAATCAATCTGTACTTAGCATAAACTTAATCAAATCTCTGTGGGAAAACGATATAAATTATACTTATCACTTGCTGCTGACCATGTATGCTTGCATGAGTAGTACTTCCCATTAATATTTTGCAGCACATTGGGATCAACAACAATGGAGCAGCGTCGAGACGCTACAGGCAGAGTCTCGACGCTGGACCAAAAGTGAAACTTTGGTCCTTAGCTCCTCTTCTTCGCCCGGTTGCTTCCCGAAGCTTCTAAAACGCCCTTCTTAGCACCGAAACACGTCCTTGGACTCCTTGAGCTCTTTAACCGTGAAACACCTACAACGGAGGCAATTAAACATAATTTAAGCACGATATTTAGTTAATATTAGGGAGTAAATAATAGCTCTATTTTTTAGCGATCAAAATACCCTCAACCTAAATCTTGCTAGTCCTTGAGAAAGGAAACCTCAGAATTATCACCACGGAATAAAATTGCATGCTACTGACTCTAACCTCAATGCTTCAAAAACCAAGGCATTTACAACAAAAAGAAAGCAATCGATTGCATGGATTAATTAAGAACATTTCAGAAATTCAACTGTTACTCCCGTACGTGCGTGTGTGATTAGCAAACTAATCATAACTCATAAAGACCCAAAAAAACCTCATGAACCCTACATCTCGTTTTCCTCTTACTTCTAGCAGTTAAGAACAGTCTATGGCTTTTCAACAATCAAGAGAGTAACAAATTAATAAGCCTAAATTTTCTTTTTCTTGAGTACTTTGTACTTTTCACTTTTATTTCTTAAACTACCTTTTTTTCTTTTCTTTTCTTTTGCTTCTCCAAGAGAGTCTAACATGTCAAACTTGCGTTTGTTCCAGCTTACCTACAGGTCAAGTGCACAATGTATCTGACTACGGGCAAGCTTCACATTTTTAAGGACTAATGCTCACTTCTTAGTCGCGACTCTAAGAAGGAGGAGCATCTCAAGAGCTTTTATTTGACATGCTTCACTTTTTTTATTAGGAAAATAGCTTTGTTATAATCTCAATTAATTTAATACCACCTATCATGCATCGAGCCTTCCCTAGGGTTGAATTTTGGGGTGACAACACGATTTCAGGCTAGATAAAACAATTCTAACCCTACAGAGTCCAAAATAAGATGCTACGTGCTCGATAGATGTGAGGGAGCGACAACAAAAATTTAAAAAAAATTCAAAAAATGCTCAATTAACACATACAATCTCATGCTTTCTTATTATGCAACTACGAAGATTTTAAAAGCATTTCCTAGATTGTCCTCATCGAACAACATACAAATTTAGACTATAGCATATCATATTCATAAATTCCCATATGCTCGACGCCAATTTGGTGAGCAAACTTTTGGTATGTGGTAGACCGCGGGATGTCGAGTCACGGCCAAATTAATATTTATAAACGCTGGCTAACTTACCTAGCTTGTAGATAATGGAAGTCAGGTGTCGATCCATAGGGAATTAATTTTAGCTTAATCTTAATTCTAATTTTACTTGATATTTAATAAAAATACCAAACTGGGGGTTTTCTAATTAAAGATTAGAAACATGCAAATTAAAGAGCGAAAGAGAAATTAAACACCGAAATTCACGAATTGGATAAACGCGCTTAATATAAAGGGTCGAGATTGACCATTGATGTAATTCAGATCACAGATGCTCTTGACATAGCCAATTTATCAAAAACACACAAATTAAATGCCCATACCAGGAACAAATATCCCAAAAGAATTAATTAAGACTTGACGAATCCTAATTAAACATGATAATCAATCCAACTGGGGGCGACCGTTCCATATCGAATTTATTATCAGTGACGGGTAACATTCCGACGGTTTAATTGATTGAAACCTCTACCAATTAACCCGATTAGCCTCTTCCCCACAGGCCTATTATGCAACCAGAATGAGCACGACCGTACCCATGTAGACATAATTAAACTTGTGTTACCTTTGATTAAGAGAGGCGACCGCATCTTAATCCCTAACTAATTAGCGTGCAAAAATCTAAATTTTGAGTCAATCTATAAAAGAAAAGATGCTAATAGATATGCCCATGAGAAAAGATGCTTGCAATTAAAGAACTAAGTAGTAAAATCATCCCAAATCTAACTTCATTAAATCAAAGATCAAATCTCTCACCTAAAGATTAAGACACTTACCTTTAGCTATCCATACAAGTGGGAATAGTGAAGAACTCCATAGAAAGCTTCAAGGAAGTCATCAATGGAGGTAGAATTGGCCAAAAATGGCTAAAAATCGCTAAAGAACCGAGAAGGGAATGTTGAAGATCATCTAAAAGCGAAACTTTTCGCTTTTATACTCGCCGTAGCGACAAGACACTGAGGCAGCTTCGAGACGCTACAGACGAAAATACTCAGCACGCGCGCAGACGGATCGTCGAGACAGCATCAAGCAGCGTCTCGACGCTTGCTCTCGGGTTTGGGATTTAAAATTCCGACTTTGTGCGTCGAGACGCTGGACCAAAAGTGCTACTTGAAATTATTGCTTATCTTCTTGGTCCGGTTCCATCCCGAAGCTCCTAAAACACTCGATTTAGCTCTGGAACGTGTCTTTGCACTCCATAAGCTCCCGACCGTGAGTTAACTTATAACAAGGCCATTTAAACATCAATTAGCATGGAAAATGGCTAGCATTAGGGAGTAAATAATAGCTCTTTTAGAGAGCTATCGAACGCCCCAACCTAATTCTTGCTAGTCCTCGAGCAAGGAAACCCTGAATTTTGAGGCACAAGAAAGAATTTACATGTTAACGACTCGAATCTCATGCATTATGAAAACAAGGTAGTTGCACCAACAGAAATCAATTAAATGCATGCATAGGTTTAGAACATTTCAAAATTTTAACTCATACTCCCTAACGTGTGTGTGCTTAGCTCCCTTTATCCTAGCTCTTCTAAGCTTAAAATAACCTTAATCCACCCTATGACTCATTTTCCCCTTACTTCTGGCAATAAGAATAGTCTAATACGTTTTCAACGTCAGAGAGAGCACCAAATCAAGCGGCCTAGAGTTTGGAGCACTTTGTACTCTTCAATTTTTATTCTAGAACACTTTCCTTTTTCTTTTTTTCTTTTTTACTTTTCTTTCTCCAAGAGAGTCTTTCCGTGTCAAGCTTACCTACAGTTTCACTGCACAGTTTATCTGACTACGGGCAAACTTCACACATTAAGGACTATTGTTGACTTCTATTAGCTACTGTTTTATGCAGTGACAACTGTGGGTTACACGATCGCCCCTGGTTACTCGAGCAACACAGGAAAGATGAGCATCTAGGAGATTTTTTTCTATTTCTTTGTCTCTTTTTTAGTCTATAGCTATGCTATATCACAATTGAAGTATTGCAAACACTAACGCATCTAGCTTTCCCTAAGGTACCTTTCGAGGTGACAACGAAGGTTCGGGCTAAATAAGAAAATTCTAAGCTTTTAGAACCAAGATTGGGGAACTATGTGCTTAGTGAATGCAGGGGAGTAAAATAAATTTTTTGAATTAGGCTCAAAATGCGCATACATTCTCAAGTTCTTAGAAAAGCACAAATACGGAGAATTCATAAGCATATCATAAATTGTCATCATCGACTCACATTGCAAAAAACAGACTCATGCATTTCAAATTCAGAATTCATAAACTCGACAACCACATGATTCACAATGAAAACCACCCCCAACCCAAACGATGCAATGTCTCCATTGTATCAAATCTCAAATATGCATTCAGACAACAAAAGAAAGGGGGAACAGAAAACCTCCCCTGATTTTTTTGTGGAGACGGGGGTTGGAGATGTTGGGTCTTATGTCCTAAAACTCGTGGTTTGTAAACTGTTATGTTTGTAAATATTCTATTTAGAATAAAGAGTTATTAGTTTTATCCAGTCTTTTGCTTTGCGATTTTATTGCTAGATAATTGCTTTCTCCGCAATTCTTATTCTTCTACATTCAAGTTCACCTCTTTACTTGTCTTTGTTTATGCTTGCATATCTCGCACGTCTTCATTAGTTAGGCACATTACTCTCCAATTCACCTCATTTATACCACCCTTTCTAATTTAGCATCTCACTTCGTTAGTAACTAATAATAAATCTCTGTGGGAAATCGAATGAAAAAATACTTATTGCTTGCTACAAGACCATGTATGCTTGCATGTTCTGAGTGCTCTCACATTGCATCTTTATTTAAACACTAAGCACGCAAGAACACTCCTGTAAGGCATTAATTAGACATTTTTCACCAAATCCACACTTATTCACAGATTTTCCACATAAGCATTAATTTAACACCACTTCACAAATGTCACTAATAATCATATATTATGCTCAATAGTAGTTGAAATGGTCAGAAGACTTCATGAATATAAAGCAAGTAAAGACCTAAATAACTCTCATTTGGAGAGTTAACAATATATCGGGTCGTGTATATAACATGGCATACATGAGACTACCGACTGCAGATGCATAAGGAATTTGTCTCATATCCTCAACTTCTTGAGGTGTCTTAGGACACTCGTTCTTCGACAATTGAATTTCAGGCCTGAAAATTACCATACCTTTCTTGGAATTCTGCATCGAATATCGTATCAACACCTTGTCGATATAAGATGCTTGAGACAACGCTAACATTTTGTTCTTTTGATTCCTTACAATTTGAATCCTTATAGCAAACTGAGCATCTCTCAAATCTTTCATTTGGAATTGGGTCGCTAGCCATTGCTTAACTTCAGTCAGTAACCCTATCTCATTCCCAAGTACAATATCGTCTATGTATAAGACTAAGAAAAGCTACAACAGTATTGACTATTTTCTTGTAGACACAAGGTTCGTCAATATTTTGTTCAAAGTCATAAGATTTTATCGCAATATCAAACCTTCTATTCCACGATCTAGACGCTTTGCTCTTGACCCTGAACTATGAACTCCTCTCGTTGATCCATATAGATACTTTTCTCAAGATTGCCATTTGGAAAGGCTGTCTTGACATCCATCTGCCAAATTTCATAATCATAAAATGTGGCAATGGACAAGAGTATTTTAATCGACTTTATCATGGCAACACAGGTGAACGTTTCTTCATAGTCCACCCCTTCCCTCTGGGAATAACCCTTTGCCATAAGTCGAGCCTTAAAGGTTTGCACCTTACCGGCATGGTCTCGTTTCCTCTTGTAGATCCACTTGCAACCGATAGGTCTTTCACCATCAGATTGCTCTACAAGATCCCAGACCGAATTGAAGTACATCGACTTCTTTTCGAGGTCCATGGCTTTAAGCCACTGGTCCTTGTCTATGTCATTCATTGCCTGTTAAAAGGTCAATGGATCCTCAACGCCATCATCAGGTATGACGACCTGGGTTTTTTTGTCAAATCCATGTAATGGTCGGGTTGTCTAACAGCCCTCCCACTACGTCGAGGCATTCTCAACTCTTGAGAAGGACCAGCCTGATCAAAAACTCTTGTTGATCCATCTGTATCTTCCTCTAAGAACGTGGCGTTTGTCGACACAAGCACCTTGTCCTCTCCAGGATCGTAAAACATACCACATTTCGTTTCCTTGGGGTATCCTCCAAATAGGCATAATTTAGAACGCCGTTCCAATTACTTTGGATTGGGCACTAGCACATGTGTCGGACACCCCCAAATCCTAAAGTGACGTAAACTTCATTTACGCCCTCTCCATAACTCATAAGGTGTTTCTGAAACACTCTTAGAGGGAACCATGTTCAAAAAATATATGCATCAACATTTACTGCATATCCCCAAAACAAACTAGGCAATGAACCATGTCTAACAGGGTTCTATTTCTCCTCTTGAATACACCATTCTACAGCGGTGTACCGGGTGCTGAGAGTTAGGATACTATTTCATGTACTATCACATACTCATGGAATCTTAAATCCATATGCTCTCCACCTCGATCTAATCGAAGTGTTTTAATCGTCTTACCTAATGTGTTCACAACCTCTGCTTTATACTCCTTGAACTTTTCAAGGGCTTTGGATTTATGATACATTAGGCACTTGGAGAAAATATTTGCCTTATATTTTGAGTCACAACTGTTTTAAACATCTCGGTGTTCAAAATAGTTTTTGCCTCTGTTGGTCTTACACATACAAGTTGTTTTCAAGTTTTGCAGAACATATTTGTACACCTCTTTTGCTAATGAATGCTTCATTAAACTCAAAAGATACTTTATACAAATGTTCAAGCAAACAAGAGATAAATACAAGGTTTCTTTTATAACTAGAAACCAAGAGTACATTTTCAAGCAAAATGAAACTATCTCGAAATAACAACTTCACAGCTCCCACTGCTTTGGCCGAGACAACCTCTCCTGTTCCAACTCTGAGAGTTATCTCACCTTCAGGAAGCAGATTCCAGGAACTAGTTTCCTGAAAAGAAGAACAAACATGGTTAGTGGCTCCTGAATCTAGTATTCAGGCAGAACTATCATGTTCCACGAATTATGTTTCAACAACAAGTAAATCACATTTACCTTGTCTTTCCTTCTCAGCTCTTTTCTTTGCAAGGTATTTCGGAAAATTCCGTTTCTAGTGCTCGTCAACGCCACAGTGGAAACACTTTCCTTTATTTGCAGCTGTTACCTCTCCAAAAGTACATTATTTAAGGCCATATTTACCTAGAAATCATGGAAACTCTTGAGTGTTTTTGTTAGAAGTTAGCTTAATGTGTGCTTAAATAAATTGTATAAAGTAAATTGGTTTTAACCTATTTCATACATCTAATCAAGAATTTAGAAAAAAGTAATAATGTACCCAAAAACTCATTATTAATTTGCAACGATACTTCAATGAGTCAGAGCAACCGCTACAGAGGGGCAGTCAATCACTCCTTCACTGAACCAAGACATTCTTGACTAAATGCTAATACCAGAATAACTCATATTCCTATAGCATCTTAGTTATCGCTACTTTGGTCAAGCATTTACTAACACCTTAGCAAATCTTGTATGTGTGACCCGCCATTTTCAGACCTCAGAGGTCGGCCCCAACAGTGCAACCGAATGGAAATGTAAGCGTTGGGAATGGACATAAGAGACCCTATCTATTTCTGGAGATTGAGTTGTTCCGACTCCCATAAAACGACCCTCCGAATGGATGGTGCCACTACGAGCAACCAGCATGCGAAACATGGGAATCTCACGGTTCAACCTAATGGAGGAGACCGTAGGATCTATTGACATACTCCTTTTTCTCACTTACTATAAATACTTTGTCCATTCATCTTTCTCTTGATTTATGCAAACACCATCCGAATGGGGTTGCCCTATTGACAACACGAGGCCGAGCATAAATCTCACGGGGTGAACTTCGCGGAGAGCGTAGGAGGAAATTGATATATCATATATACCTTCTCAACACCCTACTAAGTATTTTAGACGGTTTGGGTATACTTTTACTTAGCCATTATCCGGCTAAGACAATAAAACCTAAGTCTAGGTAAACCAAACATTTACCTATGATGTCTAGGTGATAAACACTTTAAAACCTTACACCACTCATGTGCATGCTCATAAAGCCGGGTTAACTTAACTCAAGTACCGGATCGATCCCCAGGTAGGAGGTGTTCCGTAAACCGTCAGCTTAAATATCCCCAACCTTCGACAGAATTTCACTAGGTGAGTTCTCTTATAACCTTAGCTTTACAAGATATCGACCTATTTTAACTATTAAAACAGATTGATTCTAAATTCCTAATCGCATTGGAATTCTTTAACCCTTAGTGAGCATGTATTTATCTTTGTTATAGTTTTTAAATGTCTATCTCATTTTACAACGCTTATAAAACAAAGACATTCTATAACATGTTTCCTAAACATGAATATAACCGTTATATTCTACTTTTAAACAAGCAACATAAAACTCAAGCTTGTATGTTTAAACATGCAACATAAAAAAGAGAGACATTTTATAACTATATGTTCTATGTTTAATTTTTTATAAATAATATAACACTTATATCAACTACACTTTTAAACAAGCAACATCCAATTCATAAATTAAATAACACTTATATTAATTCTCATGAATTCCTAAACATGCATACAATATATTATAACACTTATAACATACTTTCAATACATGGAGCATGTTTCTTATGGTGGGATTTTAAAATCTATATGGCATACTTTATGCACATACAATTAGAAAATTTAATTAAAACATACATTCGCAATGCATAATTAATTAAACACACTAAAGTAGACCGATTTTCGCATCACGGGCAAGCAAGCAACAAAATTATTACAAGAATAATTCATAAACTAGGTTGAGACTCTTCTGAACCCTTCGAACCGCCCCGAACCAGCTTGAATTTGCTTGAACGGGTAAAAAAAACAGCAAAACCATGCTTCAAGAAAACTGAACCGGTCCAAAACAACAAACCCGTCTTCAACAGCCCGGAACTGGACCAAACGAGCGTTGAACCGAAATGCCAGAGATAAAGAACACGGAACTTGTCTGGCATTCAGTGAACCGGACGGCCCGAGGACGGAACCGGACCGTTTCTTCCACCTTGTGCTGAACCGGTTTTGTGCTGAAATTTTGCAGAAAAAAAAACAGCATGTTGTTTATTTCGACACCCGAGCTTCTATCTTCGAATTGAAAGCCTATATGAACTCTAATGACTCCAAATTTTTTACAGACTCTTTTGCACACATTAAAGCTCATACACGCTTGGGAAATTACAAAACGAAGTACAAAAAGAAGCTAAAAAATGATGCCAAAATCGGAAAATCACTTTAGACGCCCAGAAAATTCAAATTCAAAATGATACCCACCGAGCTCAAATTGATGCAAATTGAGTGCTCAAAATACGCTTTGATACGAATTGAAAGTGCGCATATCACAAACGCGGAAGAGATTTGGATCAATGACACTCTAATTTCATCAATTCAGCTAAACAAGAAACATGCTCAAAATGGGAAAAAAAAAAGAGAAATAAGAACACATACCTTTTGTAGTTCGAATTTTTTCAACTCCGTTGCTTCAATCTTCTTTGAATCTTCTCTCGAACTCTTCGAGGACCACCTCCGATTATCCCAGCTATCTTCAGGCCGAGCAACGAGGTGGTGGGACCTCTTTACAAGAGAAATTTGGGAGGGAGATGGAGAAGGAATGGTCTTGGAAATGGAGGAAGCTTTTTAGAGAAATGTCTAACAATTAGACTTCCAAATTCTCAAGCTTCATCAAGTATTCAACAAAACAAACCTCTTTGAGTTGCTCTCCTTTTATAGGCAATCTTAAGCTTGCAAGATAAGACACCTAACTAAAGAGTGGGATTAGTCATGGCCCAAATGTCAAACAATTGTGAATTTGAATAGGTTACACATAACCCACTTTCTAAAACCAAAAGTTGGCATTTCCCACTTTGTATTTTGTTTTTAAATAAAAAAAATTCACAATTAATTTTTAATAAACAAAATGAATTTTAATTAATTAAACTATTTCATTAATAATATTAATATGAAATATTAATTAAATAATAAGAATAATCCCGATTTTCTGAAAAACCGACTTTTCACACATGAATCCCTATTCATGTTTTAGATCAATCCCATATTTAAATCATATTTAAATCATATTTAAATATGTGCATCTAACTTCCAAAACCGAATTTGAATAAATTCAAATTCTTTTCTCTCATATTGTTACACGGCTTAATCCGAGCTAGCCAGGAGAACCTAAAGGACCTACAGATCATGAGCTCCAACGATACGAGATTAACCTGCCAAACTCTTTAGTCAAGCTAACCAACATTCGTTAACTCCCGGGGACTCCACTAAAGTCCAAGGGTTGCACTCTCCTCACCGTATATATATTTTTGTCCTCTTGATATAACCATCATCAGTAAGTCGATCATTCACAGGTCGTTCGTAATTACAGTTGGGTCATATATACCGTTTAACCCCCGTAATTACATCTTGTTCCTTAAGTCCCCACTGCTCCTCTAATGAACAGTTGGTTTGTGGTCCAACCACCAAACCGAATCCCTCTCGGGCTAGTGAGAGGGTGGGTACCCTTGTTCACGACCCGGAGTCAACACTTAAGGGAACAACCTCTCTACTAGACCCTAAAAGCAGGTAGGAGTGAATTTCATCTCGCAGGACTATGTTCTTAGCTCCCTACTCGGTATTATCCCCAAAGTGGTAGGCATATTGAGTCGGCGAAATCGGGTCACTCTGACCCATACAAATCAAAGGATAATCTCGAATAAACAGGAGTTCATAGTGTGCTCAAGATTCAGATCGAGTTACCTAGGTCATCATATGAAAAAATCAGTCTTTTCAGTAAACGGAGTTATAAAGAAAGAGCGACTTGATTTCGCAGTTCAGTCTTATGCAAACTCATTGCACAGGAAGCCCCCACTCGCATTTCTCCACATGAACGATTTTGAATCACATCGTTTGTACTAAACAAAGTGGGTCGCGTCCATAGTGTCCCCAGGATAAGGTACCCAACCCTACCCTTATACTATAGACCGTTCTGGCTATTACTCGAACTTGATCCACAATCATGTCACACATGAAGTTCAAGTATACATCCTATAGCCATGGGTTCTTAGTTTATTGGAGTTAGGTTAAAAGATAACACAATTCACTTTATTCAATTAGAACTTTACTGAATAAACCTCAATAACAACTTTATTGCAAAATAGAATATACATTTAGTTTTTAAACCACAAGTTTTAGGACATAAAACCCAACAGCACCAGCGCATCAGACGATTCCACAACTTGGGGGACGACCTCAGGGCTCGAGGGTTTGGGCTTAACGCTCACCCAAGGATTCGTTGTTGTCAGGCTGCCTCTCGATCAGCGTGAAGAGTATTTGACAAGACATCTCTGACTCACCTGACGGGACGACGGTACAACAACGCCCCCAAGTCTCTCTGGAATTGGGAGACGACGGTTACCATCATCCTGACAAGGTGTACGGGCAGACCCTGGTCGGTCCACACCTCCTCACCCCGGTTCAAGGACCCACATGATAGCGGCGAGCAGAACCGTCCAGGGAACTCTCCCTTCACGCCACCTATAAATACCCTCCTGTTGAAGGATAGGGGAGGTACGTAACAGAGGCGTAGCACTACGCAATTCTATACACACTACCACTCATACTTATGCTCAGTGCATTACCTGACTTAAGCATCAGAGTCCCATGGGCCTAGCCCCACACCGGTGCAAGTTCACTCTCTGCCCTTGTGCAGGAACTCTCCACTCCGACGACGACGCAGTCGATGGAGCATGACGGAGAAAAGGGAAGTCCAGAATCTTGCGCCAACATATCCCGTGTCGAGAAGTTGATGAGCTAAAATAACTTCGTTATAGTAAATTCATGGAAAACACGGAGGGCTCGATGAAACTTTGTTCAAGGAGGAAAATTGTTGGGAATAAGAGAGGAAGAATTGTTGGGAATACAAGCAGAGTCCACATTTGCTAGATAAGAGGGATCATGTGTATATAAGTGAGGACAACTATCTCCAATAATATGAGCCATTTTTGGTGAAACTAAAGGCAAAGTCATATAGGTTATGCCTAGAGTGGACAATATCATATCATTGTGGAGATATCTAAAGTCTTTATCCTTGTATATATAAATGAAGAAATGATTCTTAAAATTTCGGCAGATCGATGAAGCCAGAGAGAGGGCAACATGGTGGCTGGTCAAACATGCCATACAGCCTACAAACATGGCTTCTTATATGGACCCACTTCTCCCCCACACATGTCGTCTCCTTATGCCCCCTTCCTTTTGGCCCCCTATTGCCTTTTAGTCTCCTCCCCCCTTTCCCTCTTTCCCTCCATAATCATTTCCCCTTCTTCATTTCTCCTTTCTAACTCACCAACTTTGAAGAAAAATGAAGGTCATTACATCCCCCAAACTTCTTTAATTTGCACTTTCTTTTCCCTATAATTTCTTCATTATTCCACTTTTTCCTCTATTCACTACTTTGTTTTGTTTCTTCCTTTAGATCTTCAATTGGGTGCACAAGACTTTTCATCATAGCGCTCTCAAGGGTTTCTCTCTCGAACTTCTCCTTTTACTGCATTATTCGTTTGCAAGGGTTGAATCAAAATATTTCATAGAGATAGACAAAAATTTATTGTGCCTTTTGTATATACAATATTGTGATATTTTTTAATTCAATAATCATGATAATAGGGTATCAAATCGTGGACTTCAAAGATAGTAATAGGTGTCTTATCTACCGATCAAATTTTGAAAATAGAGGGTTTTCTCAAGTAAAGAATTTTAAAATTTTAACTATTTTTCATATAATTTGTTACATCTTCCTTCCTTCTTCGCTCCATCCCTGAATTGGTAGTTTATATTTCTTTTGAGTCTAAAAGGTTTTTGAATGTTTTTTTTTCAGAGGGTTTTGCTCAAAATGGGACGAAGAAGACTGAAACTGCAGCCATTAATGAAGTCGACAGGCATGCATTGCTGAAGCAAGTAGACCTTGAGGTGGAAGCCTTTCATGGCTGGAGAGATGGCATTCTCACCATTGGTACATTTGGGTTCGAATCATTGAAACCTTCGAACGAGCAAAAGGAGTATCTCGTGCTCGAAAGTGAAGAAGATGACTACGACGACTACGAAGAAGAGGAAGAAGAAGAGAAATCGTTTGTTCACGAGGAAGACGACGACATTATCGATTACTTCCAAGATGAAGAGCTAAACCCCTTGATGTTCACTGCATTTGGACACAAATCAAAGGACGTAAGCGTTGAGAAAGGTGCCGATTTGATCATTGGAGCTTACGAGCTGAACATCGAATCGAAATATAGCGCGATTATGGAGATGGAGAATGAGGAGAAGAAGAAAAAAGGAGAGGGGGAGAGGAGAATCACACTGGCCGACCTGTTCTTGGAGGATGCTGGGGATGTAGGAATGGCACTTGAAGATCATAAAGTGCTTCAAAAGAAAGCAGCTGATGTGAGAACTAGGAGTAGCCTCTCCTTTGCAAAGAAGCTTATCCCTCGAGTCAAGGAGGAATCACACCCCATTAAGAACTTTCAACGAGTGAGTAATTTTTTTTTTTTTAATTATTATTACCTTTTTTATTCAAGGCGTTGCAAGTGGTTTTAGAATGACTTTTCGCAGAGTAAAACTGTTTTTTCGTCAATTAAACGTCCAGTTTTAAATTTTTCATAGTATTAAGATATCACATAAAAGAACTGTTTTGAATATTGTTAACAAACCTGGTTGGAATGAGTTTGAGATGACTTCTAAGAATACTGTTTTAAATTAAACAATAAATAAAAAGTGTTACTTTTAAAAAAATTAAATTTCGATCCCAGACCTCAATTTTATGGAAATGTCGATTGAAATATTGATAAAATGTCGTCGATGGGTATTTTTTGAAAAATATTAAAAACAAAAAATTCAAAAAAAATATTTAAATTAATATATAAATATTTTACAGAGGTAAATTACTTATTATCAATATTATATTCACTCTATTTACATTTTGGTATTATTTTTGTTAATATTTCATCGGTGTAATGGGAATGTCGATTCACCTCTATGTCGATGTCGAATTCATGGACATGTGAAAATGTCGATGAAAATATTGACATGTCGACAAAAATTTAATATCCGAGTTGAAATTACTTTTCATTGTTTTACTGCGTGTCTCTTCTAAATAGTGCTACTAAAAGTAAGAGGGCTGATTTAAAAATTCATCATTTTCTTTGAAGAAGAAAATCTCAACAAAAGAAACTTGAAATGATCGAAATCCAAAGTACAAAACATGCATATTGAAGTGTTTATGTTAAAAAATTAAAGAAGTGACAAAAGAAAAAGGAAAAGAAGAAGACGACAGCAATTTTGATTTTATAACCAACAAAAAAAAAAGAAAAAAAAAAAAAGAAGAGACGGTAGGGTTAGAAATGATGTATTGTGGTGGCACGTGTATGCAGTTGATGAGAAGGATGCTGAAGAGGAAAATCCACCCAGAGATTGAAGACAAGATCAACAAAACATCAGCTAACCACACTCACCAAATAGGATTCGCCACCAATGGAGGATTTGAAACCTTGGAATCTCTCTCTCTTCTTCCAACTCAAGGTACTTATACATAAACCTAGGATTTTTTTGCTTATTCCTATATCAAATGTTTTTAGGGTTGTCTGATCTCTAGCTCATTTCTTGTATAATGTTCACCACCCTCGCTTTATTAATCTTTTCAAAATCGCTCCTGAAATATAGGTTTTAAATTACTTAAGACTCCGTTTGGCAACATTTTTTTTTGTTTCTTATTTCTTGTTTAGTTTACATTGTTTTCTCATTTATAATAGGGAAAAAAAAATTGTGTTTAATATTTGTCTCGCATTTCTTCCATCTTTCGTGAATGTTCGGGCCAGTTTACGCTCACTTCGACTAATCTCACATGACAGACCGTCTGACCCTACAACATTTGAACTCATTCCCTCTAAGTGGACATTAATAATCCCAAGACCCTTCATGACCACTAAATCAACCCTCAAGAATGATAAAATAATGTTTTTATTGTTATTTTGGGAAAAGCTAGAAATGGAACCCGGAATGAGAAACTTGATTTCAATATTTTTTTTTTTTTTTGCTTGTTTCTAAAATTTGAACACAATTTTAGAAGCATTTTTTTAAAAATAAGAAACAAAAACGAAAACAATTACTAAATGCTTATATTTCTAAAAGTTAGAAACAAAAAATAGTTACCAAGTCTCTCCTATGTTTCCATCCTATGTTTCCATCCTATGTTGAGGTTATCTTGGAGATATCTCCAAACACACCTTACCACCACAACCTCCCTTAAATGTTACTAATAGTTTCATTCATATACTTGTTAGATTTCTTGAATTTGACCCAAAAGTTTATTTGGAATTACTTTTCAAGCGTTTTACAAAAGAGTTTTGAAGTGTTGGAAAAATATTTTAAACACACATCGAAAATGATTCCAAACATAATTTAAATTCCAAATAAAAAAGAACTATTGAGAACATATAAAGATTGGAATAAAAGTAGAGTTTAAAAAGAAAAAGAAAAACTATTAAGCCGATCAAAATTGAATCGATTCGGTTGGTTTGTCTCTAATAGTTTCCAATTGGTTCGTTTTCATATTACTTTAGATCCAAAATATTTTGATTGATTTGATTAAATTTACACTAATCGAACAACCTAAACCTAGGTATCATGGTGAGACAAGTAAACAATGTAGGCCCTAAAAAATATTAGATCCTTTTCTACTCTTTCTTATTGTACATATTCCAATCAAGATCTATAGTCAAATGGTAGTGAAGATTGATTAACATATCATTCATATAGGAAAGTTTCTATCACTCTCCTTTTATATTCAAAGGGCTATCCAACCATAAACACACCAAAAGAAAATTCCAAGTGAGAAAGAGTCAAACAAATCGGTCGCAAATCTTTTCCAATCATAACAATTCTTCCAATCAGACGGTTGTTGTTAATTTAATATATCATCTGGTGGGGTCTCACATGTCTAATCCACTCACAGCATTTTGTGGGGACACTGAATTATTTACTCTCGACCAAATGTTATCTCTTTTGAAATATTGTTTTTGTATACATAGAATTATAATTTGTGTCTCTAACCACTGCTTGGTTTTTGTCTGTTTTTTATTTGATGTGCAGATGCAATTGCGTGATGGATTTAATTAATGGGTGTCTTCTAAATTATGTCTCTGATGTTGCTTAGAGTTATGCTTAATTATCTTATGGTAATTAAAGAAAACAATCTTTATTATTGTTTTTATAATTATTTTTTTGTTAATTAGGTCTTGTTGTATATGAAGCTTTAATTCAGACTACTTGATTTCGTTTCGTAAGGTGTTTTGATGTTCGTTTTGGGTTTAGTATACAAGTCATGGAAGTGTGGTTTGTCGGTCAGTTCTTGGCATTGATTTAGTTAATTGGTGAAATTATTCATCTTCAACCAATGTTAATTATTTATTTTCACTTATTCATTTGTTATAACCCTTGTATAAACTCAAATTATATTGCGATTTGATTGGTCAAGATGTGAATATCAAATCATATTAGTTAGAAGTGAGTCCGTCTTCGGTATATGAGTTCTTTGAATAGAGTTCAAATCATGGTGTTTAGGATTTAGGGTTTAGTCAAAACAAATGCATGCATACATGCCAACATAATTCAACGACATGTTGTATCTACTAGTGACCATGAAATCTTAGGTTCAATTCCTACCCCCAACAAGTTGTCAAAAAAAAAAAAAAAAATGATGTATTCATTAAAATACATACATAGTACATGGTTGAAATATGGAGCCACATATTGTCTGTAAGAAGTATATTAATTTTCACTTTTTCATTTGATATTAATTTGAAAGCAAAATAATTCACATACCAATACCAACATAATTTCATCTTTGAGTAGACTTCAGTAAGAATAAAATTTTATTCACAAAAACTTATTCATTTTTTTAAGTACAACTTCAAAAGATGGACTGCCTGTCAATTATTTGTGAGCTAAGTTCACTTTAGCTATTTTTGATAAATTTGGTAAACTTAAAATCACTAATAGACTTCACGTTTTCTTTTAAGTCACACCTTCGCAACAAAAATTTTAGTTATCTTTTTTTTTTTCCAAAGCGTGAAGTCTATCACTAACTCCTGATAGACTTCTATTTAAACATAAATCTTTAGTGGCTATCCCTAATACTCATAGAAGTCTATTCGTGATAGAGACGACAATAATTCTAATGAACATTTTTTGATGGGTTGATTGGCATCTGATGGATTTTTTAGTCTTCTTACATGGGCGGATGATAATTTTTTAGTCTTCTTACATGGGCGGATGATAAGTGCGTATGCCATATTTACAAATTCTTTTAGATTTGTTATTATTTTATTTTAAATTGTCATATATGCTCTTGCTTGTATTTTTAAAATATTTTTCATTGTAGTTTATATGTATTTTTTCTCATTCAATTCAACGTTTTAAATAATAAAATTGTTGCATCGATTATATTCGAAAACCAAATGAAAATATAAAATAGAATTATGTTTTTCATTAAATCCTTCTTGTTTCAAATTATTCTTTTCATATCAACCAAACGCATTATAACTCTCTTTCCTTGGGGGCAAACAACACTTCATAGAGTAAGAAATTACGTCCCATATTTAATTGTTCGTGGACGAATCCATAAGAAAATTATTGTTGAAGTGAGCAATTTAAGGGAGAATGAGTCATTTGTAGAATAAATCCTGTGGTTAGTAATGAGTTATGGAAATTAGGTGTCACTTGTTGGCTTGTAGTTAGGCTATATATTAGGTTTGTTGTTGTACATTTACGGTATAAATATGGTGTAACTAGTGAAAGGAAATATATCGAAGCATTATTCTCCATTAACTTTTCTACATGGTATCAGAGCTATACCGAAAGTAGAAATCAAAGTTTTATTTTGTTTTATTTTTTTTCCCTCCTCGCTTCTACAGCCATGACCGAAACAAACTCTTCCTCCTCTATTGTCCCTCATGAATCTCGAATTATTGTCCAAGATAATACCTCATTTCCATCTGGAATTATCCTTGATGATACGAATGTTCCGTTATGGTCGCAACTTATGGAGATGCGTATTGGAGCTCGAAACAAATCTGGATTCCTTACTGTTGACAAGGTTGATAATCCAGGTTTGTCGAAAACTTATCTTACTACGAATGGTGCATGGATTATTGATACGGGTGCTACTGGTAACATGACAAACAATTCTACCCACCTTTCCTCTGTTCGTTCTTCAACCCAACTTCATATACTCACTGCCAATGGAGGAGTTGCACCTGTTACTGGTGAAGGATCTGTACATGTGTCAAATTCCATTACCCTTGATATTGTGCTTGTAGTTCCTTCTCTTTCCTTCAACCTTTTATCTGTTAGCAAAATCACAAAGGCTTTAAATTGTACTGTAAATTTTTTGCCTGATAAATGTATCTTTCAGGATATTGCAACACAACGGACTCTTGGCGTTGGTATTAGACATGGGAATTTGTACTATCTTGATCTGGACACTACGAACAATCAAGTAGTTTGTCAAGCAAATAACACTAAAGGGAGCCCAGGAAATACAGATATGGCATGATTGTGGCATCGTCGCCTTGGTCATCTATCTTTTCATTATCTTCGAAAATTGAAACCCAGGTTGTTTTTACATACGGAGTCCAAGTTTAATTGTGATATTTGTGAAATGGCAAAGAGCCATAGAATTTCTTATCAACCTAGTTATAATAAGAGCACTACACCCTTTATGATTATTCACTCTGATGTTTGGGGACCTGCTCAAATTCCTACTATATCAGGTGCTCGTTATTTTGTGACATTCATTGACGAGTGTACTCGTATGATTTGGATATCTCTCTTACGAAACAAAGGAGAAGTTTGTTTTGTTTTTCAAGATCTATATAAAATGGTGGCTTCTCAATATCAATGTCGAATTCAAGTACTTCAATCTGATAATGGTGGAGAGTACATAAACTCTGATCTGAAGAAGTTTTGTCAAGAAAATGGCATTCGACATCAAACTTCGTGTACTGGTACACCGCAACAAAATGGTTTGGCAGAACGAAAGAATCGTCATATACTTGAAGTTGTTCGAGCTTCTTTGTTTGGAATGAAAGTGCCTCGAGAGTATTGGGGTGAAGCAGTTCGCTCTGCTGCATATCTTATCAATCGAACCCCATCTCGAGTCATTGATTTCAAAACTCCATATCAAAAAACTCCACGAACTTGTCTCAGTACCAATTGGCTTGAACCTTGAACCACGTGTGTTTGGTTGCACTGCATATGTCCACCAAGTCACAAGCAAGCTAGATCCACGAGTTATTCGCTGCATATTTGTTGGATATGCAGATTTAAAAAAAGGATATCGGTGTTATGATCCCAATGAAAACAAAATATATGTAACTCGAGATGTTACATTCCATGAAGATATTCCTTTTTTCGGTAGTCATGAGTGCTCTCTTCAGGGGGAGACAACACGTAATTTGGGTGAAGACAACACTCATGAGCTTTTACATGCCCATGTTGATTGTTTGAATGATGATGTTCATCCTAACGATGTTGAGGATGTTGATGGCATTCGTGAGAATCAAGATAGTACAAATCAAGATAGTATGAGTTCCCAAATCACACCAACAACCATAGAAATTTTGAATGTGTCCCCTCTGCTAACATCATTGCCCTTATCTCTTGAAATACATGAGTCAACTCCTCTTGAAATACATGAGTCACCTCCTCCTCCTCTTGAAACTGAACCAAGATATCCGATTAGGATAAATCGAGGGATTCCAAGAATTCAATATGACCATATTTTTAAAGCTAAATCTAAATACCCCATTAACAATTATACCTCTTCTCATCGTTTGTCAAAAACTCATGCACTTGTTGTAAATCAATTATCCCCTGTATCTATTCCAAGTAATGTGCAGGAAGCATTGATGAATTCAAAATGGAGAAATGCTATGAATGATGAAATGGAAGCATTGCAGAAAAATCACACATGGAAACTTGTATCGCTGCCTGTAGGGAAGAAAACAGTAGGGTGCAGGTGGATTTTTACAGTGAAACTCAACCCGAATAGAATCATAGATCGCTACAAGGCCATACTTGTTGCTAAAGGGTATACACAAAAATACGGAATTGATTATGGGGATACATTTGCACCTGTAGCAAAGATGAACACCATACAAGTACTTATTTCTATAGCAGCAAATCAAGATTGGCCGCTGCGACAATTTGATGTTAAAAATGCGTTCCTCAATGGGACTTTGGAAGAAGAAGTATATATGGATCCTCCTCCGGGCATAAATTGTGTTGGTAAAGTATGCAAACTAAGAAGATCCTTATATGGATTAAAGCAGTCCCCCCGAGCATGGTTTGGAAGACTATCAACTTTTATAAAGAAGATTGGATACAAACAAAGTGGTGCTGATCATACTCTCTTCATCAAGCAAAACTTTAAGAAGGTAACTGCTCTTATTGTTTATGTTGACGATATGGTTGTTACGGGGAATGACTCAAACGAGATAGTTGCCCTTCAAGAAAGTCTTGCAACTGAATTCGAACTTAAGGATCTTGGGCACTTGAAATACTTCTTAGGCATTGAAGTTGCAAGATCAAGCAACAGAATCTCTCTCTGCCAACGGAAGTATGTGCTAGATTTATTAGCAGAAACAGGTATGCTTGATTGTAAACCTATTGAAACTCCCCTTGAGGTGAATCAAAAGCTAACCATTCAACCAGATCAAACTCCAACGAATAAAGAGAGATATCAAAGATTAGTTGGAAAATTAATATATTTAGCACATACGCGTCCTGACATAGCATATGCAGTAAGTGTTGTAAGTAAATTCATGCATGCACCAAGTGAAGATCACATGGAGGTTGCTTATCGAATATTGCGATACCTGAAATCTTCGCCAGGAAAAGGGTTGTTTTTCCAGAAAAATGGAGATCTAGAAGTCAAGGGATATACAGATGCTGATTGGGTTGGAAGTCACATTGATCGAAAGTCGACGTCAGGCTACTTTACCTTTGTTGGACGTAACCTAGTTACATGACGAAGCAAGAAACAAAAGGTTGTTGCAAGATCAAGTGCAGAGTCAGAATTTCGTGGAATGGCACAAGGTATCTGTGAGTTGCTATGGATAAAACGTATTTTACATGACCTTGGTATATGTTTGTCAAAACCTATGATGTTATTATGTGATAACAAGGCAGCCATAGCAATTGCAAATAATCCTGTTCAGCATGACAGAACCAAACATGTGGAAGTTGATCGACACGTCATCAAAGATCATCTTGACAAAGGTGAAATTAGTCTTCCATTTGTCACGTCAAAAGAACAGCTAGCAGATGTTCTAACAAAGGCTGTAACCGGAAAAGTTTTTCAAAGTTCACTTACCAAGTTGGGAATGATTGACATATATTCACCAACTTGAGGGGGAGTGTTGAAGTGAGCAATTTAAGAGAGAATGAGTCATTTGTAGAATAAATCTTGTGGTTAGTAATGAGTTATGGAAATTAGGTGTCACTTGTTGCCTTGTAGTTAGGCTATATATTAGGTTTGTTGTTGTACATTTACTGTATAAATATGGTGTAACTAGTGAAAGGAAATATATCGAAGCATTATTCTCCATTAGCTTTTCTACACTTATAACCTCGTTTTATTCCCCTAATTTTATCCTCTGTATTAGACAAATCTACAAACAGTATTTCAAGATCTTTAGATTTATCCATCCTGTAGTTAAATAGTTTTTCTTTAAGATGAATTTTACTCAATACAGACTTGTTCAAATACAGATATTCTAGCATAATTCCATACCTTCCTCATAGTATCTTCCCCGTTGGTCTAACTAAATATCCCGAGACTGAAGGAGAGTTCAGAATGAAGGAGCTGAAAGTTGAAATGGACTCACGCGAAAACAGGCTCGACCCGACCTCGAGCTCAAACCGACCACACATCTAGGGCCCAAATAGGTTCGAAAGGAGAGCTTTGATGGGCTAAAAGCCTAAAAGCTCACATTGGCCAGGCCCAAGGAGGCCGAGGTGATCAACTGCACTCTAGGGCGTGCATTTTGCATACCCCGAGCCTAGGAAGACGAGTTATAACCCAAAACATCACGTCGGCTAAGGCCAAGGAGGCCAAGGCCGATGTGAACAACTTCACCCCAAGGTGCGTGTGTTTTGCATGCTCTCAATCACAGGGAGACTCTGTGGACCCAGTTTAATCTTGTTCGGACTGATCCGAGAGAAAAACTAAGAACCCTAGGTCAACCCTAGTATAAATACATCGTTAAGACTCAAATCAGGTTAAGCCCAACCGAGTTCTCATTCTCTAAACCCAAGCTTCCTACACTTTTTCTCCCTCTCTCTAACTTATGCGTGTTTCCCAAGTACCACACCATCGTGCAATCTTTTCTATTTTGCAGGTCCCTTCTCTTCCCAAACAAATTCACCATTGAGGCACGTGGACGTCAGGTACAACTACCCCTTCGCCAAATTTGTGCATCAATATTTGTTGGGTTTTATGTCCTAAAACTCGTAGTTTGTAAACAGATGAACAATTCATCAACAACATCAAACCTTCATCTCTCCAAATCTCATAAATCTTCAACAATTGAAGAGCTAATTGAGGGAAGAAGAATGAACCTTTCACTTCTTCAAATCTTTAAATCTTCAAAAGATATGTGATAGCTATAATTTACTCCCTAATTCCAGCTAATTTCGTGCTTAATCATGTTATTTTGCCTTATTTACAGGTGATTCACGGTCGAGAGCTCGTAGAGCTCGTTAGACGTCGTTCGGGGCTAAGAAGGTCATTTTAGAGCCTCGGGAACGCATCGTGGCAAGGGGAGCTTCAAGCATGAAGAAATTGCAAAAAGTTGCCATCCAAAGGCAAATTAAAACACCCAAACCCGAGAGCAAGCGTCTCGACGCTGTCCCGTGGTGTCTCGACGCTCCGAAGTCTCGCGCAGGCGAAAATCCGCCCGTAGCGTCTCGACGCTGCCTCAGCGTCTCGACGCTACGACGGATATAAAAAGAATAAGTCTGCTTTTTAGGGTTGTCTTGTCTTATATTCTCCGATCCCAATACCGATTTTTGCCATTTTTTTAGTAGTTTTCCACCATTGTTGAATGTTCTTGAAGCTTGGAATGAGATTCTTTGGATTCTCAACCTCCATGGAAGAGTAGAAGGTTAGTATCCAATTAGAGGTTATAAGGATTGGTTAATTAGTGTGTTTAAAGGAGATTAATGCTAAATTGTACATATTAGCTTAACTTTCAAGCTTTTTCTTCTCCTAAGCTTCATCTTTGTAATATGTAAGCATGATGGGCTGACAATTCTGATTGCTTGTGTATTATTCCGTTAATTATATTAGTGAAGCAATTTTCTCTCCTAATCGTCGAAGTAACGCAAATTTAGTTAGACAATTTTCTGCATTGGCTATCCATGTTTGATGTTGTTTTTAGCTATTCTTGGAGAAGGAATCAAATCGATAGATTAATTTTGGCTATCCGAATTAAATAATCGTCGCGATTTTCCCGTCACTGGCAATTGATCCTTATGGAGCGATCGCCCCCAATTGATCAATTGCCAAGTTTAATTAGAATTGCACCCTTCTAGTTAATTATCTTTGGGTATGTTCATGTCGATGTTTCGATTGAGCTTTTCGTGAGTTTGTTGAGTTTTAGCTAATTAACTTGTTAATCGATGATTTGACGCACTCTAATAACCAATCCCGATGCCTCAAATTGGATACATTTGTTAGATTGTTATTTTTTCGTTAGCGATTTTATTGAAGGATAGATTGTTATTTTTTCGTTAGCTATTTTATTGAATGTTTTGAGATTCAAACTCAAATTCCCCCAATTGTATTGTTTCTTAAGTTACAAATTAAATTGATCAAGTTAGCAATTAATTTAATTCCCTGTGGACCGACCCGGTTACTACTAGCTAGAAATTAGCTCAGTATAATCGGCTTTATAAATATCATTTTGGCAGGCCTCGACAACCTGATAGTTGTGGAACGTTCCAAATTCCACACACCAATATCCCTCAAGCTTTTTCACCATAAACCAAAGATTCTTCTTCAACAATTCTTCAACCATTGAAAAACACCCATGGAGAAAGAGAGAGAGAATTTCTGCAGCGTTTTCACACAAGAGAAAACTCAGCCAAACTTGGCTCCAAGCAAAAGTTTGCTTACTCATTAAGCAAACGGTTAATCTTCAAGAGAGAGGTGTCAAACATGCATATTTAAAACCACTAACATACATATAATATTATTTTAATATTTATTATAAAATTAATTCAGAATTAATTTATAAATAAATATATATATAATTAATTAAACTTTTTAATTAATTCTTTTATTATTTAATTTAATATTAAATATTAATTAAATAAAAAGACTAACCCCGATTTTCCGAAAACCGACTTTTCGCATATGAATCGATATTCATATTTTCCTTCAAACACATATTTAAATAATATTTAAATATGTCAAATCTCATTCTCAAAACCGAATTTGGATTTCTCCAAATTCTTTCCTTTGCATTGCTACACCGCTTTATCCGAGCTAACCAAGAGAACCTACAGATTATGAGCTCCAACGATACGAGATTATCCGGTTAAACTCTTTTAACCGAACTAATCAACATTCGTTAACCCCGGGAGACTCCACTATAGTCTGAGGGTTGCACTCTCCTCACTGTAGATATATTATGTCCTCTTGATATAACCATCACCTGCAAGTCGATCCTTCACAGGTCGTTCGTAATCACAGCGGGTCATTTATACCGTTTAACCTCTGCATTACATCAATTGTTCATTAGAGGTGTCAGTGGTATTTAAGGAACAAGATGTAATACAGGGGTTAAACGGTGTAAGCTTAGTAAAGGTTGTCTTGGTAACCTGGGAAGTCTGCCCCCAAATTCTGACTCTTCAATGGTGTTGGTTCTTTTCGAATTCGTCTCCATCGAAAGCGTGGTTCAAATTATATGTCCTCTGACTCATCCTAGAAGAATTTGGTGTGCTTATTGGTAAAACACTCTCGTTTTCCCCACAGACGAGATCAACTATTGATGGAACTGAGGTCCTAAAACAACCAAAGGTGCAGCGGAAAGAAGCCCAAATTGAGTTCATCTTCTTTCTCTTCTTCACCAACACCTTCTTCTTCATCCTTTCCCTCTCCTCAAGGCTCCCTTGCTCAAAGGAGTCCCACAACTTCGCTACTAAGCCCGAGGATACCCGGGATTACTCTGAGGGTGGTCCTCGCTGTTGTTCGTGATCATACTGTGCTTTAGAGGATTTTGCAGAGGAGGTTGCTGCGGAGACGAGATGACAAATCCAAAAAAGGTATATTTTTTGGTTTTTCGAGCTATCTGGTAAATTTACCAGTGAAGCTTACCGGTCGGTATACCGGTGAAGCTTACCGATAGAAATTTACCGGTGGCTTGGCCAACGTTATGAGATAGCGTATTGGCAAGGGTTACGGTCGAGGATTTACCGGTCGAGCTTATCGGTTTACTCTTTACCGATACCTTTTAACCGGTAATGGTTACTGGTTTATCGGTGTAAACTTATGAAGTTTACTCGACCGTTTTACGGGTCCAAGTTTATCAGTTTACCGGTGTAAACTTACCGGTACCGGTTTACCGGTGTAAGCTTAGTGAAGCTTACCGAACCAGTTTACCGATGGTAGTTTACCAGTCCGGTTTTACCCATACGAATTTACCGATACCGATTTACCGGTACAGATTTATTCGTATGGTTTTACCGGTCGAGGCTTACCAGTGTGTCTTTTACCGGTGTAAACTTATGAAGTTTACCGGTGCCTAGTCCTAAATCATTCAAACGTGCTCATAGATTAAGCTAAGTAACAAGGAATTATGGCACCTTGAGCGTATTGGCGTCTTTACGCTCTTGGTGTTCGTTCTTCCCGAATTAGGATTCCAAATCGACATACTAATTTCGCGTCCAAATTAGATAGTCGTCACAGTTAGCTTGTTGCTACCGTTCGGTCTTGGGAGAGCGTTGGCCGCCAATGTCCGGACGGTATGCTTGATTAGCATAATTAATTATGTTTAATTAAATCCATGGAGCATGTCTGAGTTATTTATTAATTTTAGACGAGCTGTGCATTCGTTAAATTGTTTAACCATAATTCTCATCAACCTATGAACCAAGAGGCATGCTAAATTTATTCCGATCCTCCCGAGTCGGAAACTCCGTTAGCTAAATTTTCCCACTTTCTTCGTTCCATCTTAGTTACTTGAAAACCAACAATTACCCCTATTTTACTTATATTAATAGTTTGCAAATTTAATTAAGATTAAGTCAAAATACCTTAATTCCCTGTGGATCGACCCCGTTGCTACTATCCTACAAATAGTTTAGTGATTTCGGGCACTTATAAATTTATTTTGGCGGGTCTCGACAACCCGATGATTGGCGATAGTTCAATAATATCGTTACCAAAATTGGCGCCGTTGCCGGGGAACTAAGTGTAATTCGGCCTGATTTAAATTTGATTGGTAAACTTTTAATTTTTACTTTAAAAATTCTGTTTATTCTTTTATTATTTGCAATTTTGATCTGTTTGTTTAAGTGTGCTAGAAGTGTCAAATTTTTACTGAGAAAATGGAGATTGATGATGAGATTGGAGTCCCAAAAACGCTCAGACAATGGACATCATTTGCTATGGGCCACCAACCTTCTTGTATTTCCTACCCGGAAATTTCAGGTGAGTTTGTGCTTAAATCAGGTGTGATTAACCTTTTACCCTCTTTTTGTGGTGAAGCAGATGAAGATCCTTACAAACATCTCAAGGAGTTTCAAATGGTAAGCTCCGCGATGAAGCCTGGCGACATAACAAAAGATCAGCTCTATCTGAGAGCTTTTCCATTCACCCTGAAAGGTGAAGCTCGAGATTGGCTGCATTACTTGCCATCGGGGACCATCTTTACTTGGGAGAAGTTGCAGAGTCTATTCTTGGAAAGGTTTTTCCCAGCTTCAAAAGCCAGAGCAGTGAAAAAAGATATACGACAATTTGAGCAAGGAAAGGACGAGGCATTTCACGAGTGCTGGGAGAGGTTCATTAAACTCTGTGAAAAATGTCCGAACCACTTGATAGCGGAAGTCGCGCTTATCGAATGCTTCTATGATGGGTTGCTCGCGCATGACCGCCAGACGCTTGATGCAGCAAGTGGAGGAGTCCTTTGGGAGAAAACGCCTGCGGAAGCCCGTCAGTTGATCTCTAATATAGCTGAGAACCGTCGCCAGTACGGAGGAAGAAACGAGCATTCTAAGATGTCTTCTGACATAGAAGTGCTCAAAGAACAAGTGTCTCAGGTATTTGGTTTAGTTCATACGATGCAAGAAAAATCATCTCAGGATGTTTCTTCTATTTCAGGTAAAGCCATTGAAAGCATGTTCAAATCGCTCATGGAAGCTAGCGACGAGACAAGGTCGCAGATTAAGTCTCTAAGAGATGAATTCACGGAGGTGAAGGAAAGAATGAGTAGAATTGAATCCAAAACGGAAGGGGTTAGTGCGATAAACCTCAGAAGTGGTAAAGAAGTGCCATCTCAAACCACTCCCGTGAGTTCTCCGAAAGATTCAGAGATATCTCCAGATAAGTGTTCTCAAGCACCCTCTGAAACTGTTGTAACTCCTCCTCCTATTATTTCTATGAAGTCTTACACTCCCGTTGCTCCTTTTCCTAGTAGGCTAGCAAGGCCATCTAAGGAGGCCAACAACGCGGATGTACTTGAAACACTGAGGAAAGTTGGGATCAATATACCGCTGCTTGATGCAATTCAGCAAATCCCAAGGTACGCTAAATTCCTTAAGGAGATGTGCACTATGAAGAGGAAGACTAAAAGTGCTGAGAGAGTCGTGGTAAGCAAGAATGTTTCTGCCCTGCTAACCCAAGGTATTCCAAGCAAATGCCAGGACCCAGGTATGTTCCTCTTGCCATGTACTATAGGGGATAGAGAAATCGAGCACGCTATGCTAGACTTAGGAGCTTCAATTAATGTTATGCCATATTCAGTCTATAAGAGCCTCGGTTTAGAAGGTATGCAGGAAACTAGTATAGTTATCCAGTTAGCTAATAGGTCTTCTATTCATCCTCTAGGATTGATTGAAGATGTGTTGGTTAAAGTTAAGGATTTAATCTTCCCTGCTGATTTTTATGTGATAAACTTGGAAGAAAACACATCCACCACTTCTGTTTTACTTGGTAGACCATTCATGAAAACTGCTAAAACGAAAATTAATGTGCATGATGGAACTTTGTCTGTTGAGTATGAAGGGGATGTGTTCGAATTTAATGTATTTGATGCAATGAAACAACGTGCTGATGTGCATTCTGTCTGTAAAATCGATCTTATAGATGCTTTAGAACAAGAAGAATGCATGACTGTTGTTGATGGGGATGACCCACTCGTTTTTACTGAAATTGTTGGCAAAGTTGAAAGTAGTGTTCCCATAGTGACTGATTTGTCTGAACAACCTACTTTTGCTTTAGAGACATATGAAAAGCCATCTAAAATATTACCATCTCTTTTGCAGGCTCCCAAGTTGGAATTGAAGGAGTTGCCGGGCCATCTCAAGTACGTGTACTTGGGTGAGGTGGAGACACTCCCGGTAATTATTTCCAAGGAGCTCACATCGGAGCAAGAAGGCGAGTTGATCGAGGTTTTGAAAAAGAACAAAAGAGCCATGGGATGGACATTGGCAGACTTGCATGGGTTGAGTCCAGTGCTGTGCATGCACAAGATTCGGCTGGACGAGGGAGCAAAGCCATCCCGAGAGCCTCAGCGGAGACTGAACCCTGCAATGAAAGAGGTAGTGTTGTCTGAGATACACAAACTCCTGGATGCAGGTATTATCTTTCCCATTTCTGATAGCCAATGGGTTAGCCCCATTCATGTTGTACCTAAAAAGACGGGCATAACTGTTATTAGAAATGATAAGGGGGAGTTAGTACCTAAGAGAGTACAAAATGGATGGAGAATGTGTATTGATTTTAGAAAACTGAATGATGTGACTAAGAAGGACCACTTTCCTATTCCCTTCATAGATCAAATGGTGGAGCGTTTAGCTGGGAAACCATTCTTCTGTTTTCTTGATGGTTTTTCTGGGTTTTATCAAATTCCCATAGCCCAGGAAGACCAAGAAAAGACTACTTTTACCTGTCCATTCGGAACTTACGCATATAGGAGAATGCCCTTTGGGCTTTGTAATGCTCCTGGGACTTTTCAGCGATGCATGATGAGCATATTTTCTGAATTTGTAGAAAAATGCATCGAAGTCTTTATGGATGATTTTACTGTATATGGAAGTTCATTTAAGGATTGCCTGTTTAACTTGTCTAGAGTCATGGAAAGATGCATCGAAACTAATCTTGTTTTAAATTTTGAAAAGTGTCATTTCATGGCCAGTCAGGGCATAGTATTGGGTCACGTTGTGTCTGCTAAGGGGATAGAGGTTGATAAAGCAAAAATTGATGTCATATCTGATTTACCTTACCCCACGAATCTTCGGGAAGTACGTTCTTTTCTTGGTCACGCACGTTTTTACCGCAGGTTCATTAAAGACTTCTCGAAGATAGTGACTCCGATGACAAGCTTGCTGAAAAAGGATGTTCCATTCTGTTTCGACAAAGAGTGCAAGCTTGCCTTCGATGTTCTGAAAAAGTGCTTGACCAACGCACCCATCATTCATCCACCACAGTGGGGGACTCCTTTCGAGATCATGTGCGACGCAAGCAATTATGCCGTAGGCGCTGTGTTGGGCCAGAGGATAGACAAGAAGAGCCATGTGATTTATTATGCCTCCAGGACGCTCAATTCCGCGCAGATCGGTTACACAACAACAGAGAAGGAGCTGCTTTCCATAGTTTTCGCTCTTGATAAATTTCGGCCATATATTCTTGGATCTAAAGTAATTGTTTTTTCTAATCATGCAGCGGTTCGATACTTGATGAACAAGAAAGACTCGAAGCCTAGACTGCTCAGATGGGTATTATTACTCCAGGAGTTCGACGTCTCTGTTCAGGACAGAAAAGGATCAGAAAATACCGTTGCTGACCACTTGAGCCGTATTGTGCGTAATGAGGACGATCTGCCTCTGAATGACGAATTCCCTGATGAAGTTCTCTTTCAGGTAAGTGTGGAGACACCATGGTACGCCGACATTGTCAATTACTTGGTCACAGGTACGTTCCCATTCGACTTTTCATATAACCAAAGAGCTAAGCTGAAAAGCGAAGCCAAGACATATGTTTGGGAAGAGCCCGTTCTATGGAAATTTTGTGCTGACCAGGTAATTAGGAAGTTCGTCCCTAAGTCTGAACATAGGTCCATCCTTACCTTTTGCCATGAATTTGCATGTGGGGGACACTTTGGGCAAAATAGGACTGCGAGAAAAATTTTAGATTGTGGGTTTTTCTGGCCATCACTGTTTAAGGACTGTTATGAGTTTTGTAAATCTTGCGATCAGTGTCAGAGAAAAGGGACCATCACTAGTAGGAATGAAATGCTCCAAAACCCCATTTTAACTTGTGAAATTTTCGAGGTTTGGGGTATGGACTTTATGGGACCCTTTCCCCCTTCATTTGGTTTTATCTATATCTTATTGGCTGTGGACTACGTGTCTAAATGGGTGGAAGCTAAAGCCACCAAAGTTGATACCGCTAATGTTGTTTCCAGTTTTGTCAAATCTAACATTTTTAGCAGGTATGGAGTTCCACGAGCCATCATAAGTGACCAGGGGAGCCACTTCTGCAACAAAACGATCCAGGCCTTGATGAGAAAATATGGGGTCAATCATAAAATCTCTACCCCATATCATCCTCAGACCAATGGTCAAGCGGAGGTTTCCAATCGAGAAGTGAAGAGTATCCTCGAGAAAACAGTAAGTCCAGGAAGGAAGGATTGGAGCCTCAGGCTGGACGACGCTTTGTGGGCTTACCGTACGGCTTACAAAACCCCCATAGGGATGTCTCCCTACCGGATGGTTTATGGTAAAGCCTGTCATCTCCCCGTAGAGATCGAACACAAAGCTTACTGGGCCGTGAAGAAGTGCAACATGGACTTTGACTTGGCGGGCGAAGAAAGACTCCTCAAATTGCAAGAACTGGAGGAGCTTCGCCTGGATGCATATGAGAACTCGAAGACCTACAAGGAAAAGACCAAAATGTTCCACGACAGGCGAGTCGTCAGGAAACACTTCGAAGTTGGTCAGAAGGTCCTCTTGTTCAACTCCCGCTTGAAGTTCATGCCAGGTAAACTTCGTTCCAGGTGGCTTGGTCCTTTCATTATAACTGATGTCCATCACTATGGTGCAGTCAAGATTCAGAGCCTGGATACGGAGAAAGAATACACGGTGAATGGCCAGCGATTAAAGATCTTTCATGAGGGAATGTCAGGAGACTTCGACGATCATGCCTACTTGAAAGAGCCTGATTATGAGAAAGGATAAATTGAGTTTTGGTAAAGTCGAGCAATCGACTCTAAAAATTTGCGCTACTCGGAGGCACCCGAGCTTGAACTGTACATGCTTTTTGTTTACTTACCGTCTTTTAGGATTAGTTTAGATTTCTACTCTGATGTTGTGAATTTTCAGGTGAAACAATGGCTCATCCTTGCGGTTTATTGGCTAAGGTTAAAGCGCGCTCTACAACCCTCTAAGTCGCAACTCAGGGAAGGTTTTCTTTCCTTTTGTTTTGACTTTGCATATTCGGTCCAATGAGGACATTGTCAATTTCTAAGTTGGGGGTGGTGGGTTGTGCCTTATAGTGATTGTCGAGTTTAGTTGTGGAATCCTGATTTACTTGTTGAGTTATGGTGAAAGCATGCTAGTCTGACTATGAAATTCTGTGATGTACTGCTGAGGTCTTCGTATTTGTATTTGTCATGAAATTCAGCACAATTGCATATGTTAAGGCCATTTTGAAAATTTTTCAAAAATATTTCCCGGTTTAAGCTTCGCATGTTAGCACTCTATCTTGAATCTGTGGGTTTAGTGTAGCTCTGTTTGTTTTGAAATTCGTTGTCACCTCGAAAGGCAACCTTAGGATGGGCTAAGATTCGATCTTGTTTGTAATCCTTGCGTTCAAAAGTTTAACATGATCTTTAGGCTAAAAGAAAAGGAACACACGCTTCATAAAAAGAGAAAGAGTAATCTTCTGAGGCGTTCCTCCTTCTTGAGTTGCCTTAGTAGCCAGGGGCGGTCGTGTAACCCACGGTCGCCACTGCATGAAAAGGATGCACAAAGAAGCGAACGCTAGTCCTTAAAAATGTGAATCTTGCCCGTAGTCAGATGCACTGTGCAATGAAATTGCAGGCAAGCTGAAACGAAAGTAAGATTGACATGTTAGGCGCTCATGAAGATCAATGAAAATGAGAAAAAAGATGCCTTGCGTTACATTACTTGCATGAGCGATGAACTGCCCTTAGACTGTTCTGTTAAGCCATAAGTAGGGGGAAAGCGAAATTTTAGGATAGATAGAGCTGTTCTAAGCCTGTTGAAATCTAAGATCGAGGAGCTAAATCCGAAGCGTAAATAGGGAAGCATCTTTAAATTTTCCAAATTGTTCTTAACCAATGCATGCATGCAGCTGTTCTCTCAAATGCAATTGCCCTGTCTTTTCCAGTATTGAGAACCGAGTCCCTAGCATGCATTCTCGTTCTATTTAATTAATCAGAATTCCACCTTGCTCGAGGACTAGCAAGATTTAAGTTGGGGGTGTTTGATAGCTCCATTTTGGAGCTATAATTATGTCCCTAATTCACGTTTATTATTGGCTTAATCTTGTTTATATGTGATTATTGCAGGTGTTCTCGGTAATTCGCCCTCGGGAGCGTTTCGGCGCTTTTCGGGGCTTAATATCGCAATTTAAAGGCCTAAGAACACTTCCCGGGAAGACCCGTGCAAAGGCATGAAGGTTGAGCACTTTTGGGAAAATGAAGGCAAAAATCCATGCATCAACCCGAGAGCTAGCGTCGAGCGACAGCGTCGCGACGCTAGCTCGACGCTGCCCAGCGTCGAGACGCTGCCCTAGCGTCTCGACGCTCCGAAGTCTGAAGCGCTGAATTGAAGAAAAAACCCGAGAGCAAGCGTCGAGTGACAGCGTCTCGACGTTCGCTCGACGCCGCACAAGCGTCTCGACGCTGTGCGAGCGTCTCGACGCCACCCCGACTGCGCGCGCGCGTTATTTAGGGCGCAGCGTCGAGACGCTGCCCTAGCGTCTCGACGCTACGACGGATTACTTAAGTTTTTGTCCGATTTTAGCCGCCATTATCATCTTCCACCTCGAGCTCCGCGCCTGATTTGACGTCCAGCAGCTGTTTTCCACCATGGGAGGGGCTAGGAAGCTCGATTTGAAGCCGTCCCACACTATGCAAGTCATGAGTGAGTAGATTTACCGTTTTTGGCTCGGGATTGTAAGGATAAATGTAGTATGAACTCTTGGTGAGGTTGTAGACTGAAATTCTGATTTGGTTGGATATTTTATTGAATTGAATTCTATTTCTTAGCTTAAAAAAAAAAAAAAAAAAAAAAAAAAAAAAGCTTGAAACGGTGATTCACGGTCGAGAGCTCGTGCTTAATCATGTTATTTTGCCTTATTTACAGGTGATTCACGGTCGAGAGCTCGTAGAGCTCGTTAGACGTCGTTCGGGGCTAAGAAGGTCATTTTAGAGCCTCGGGAACGCATCGTGGCAAGGGGAGCTTCAAGCATGAAGAAATTGCAAAAAGTTGCCATCCAAAGGCAAATTAAAACACCCAAACCCGAGAGCAAGCGTCTCGACGCTGTCCCGTGGTGTCTCGACGCTCCGAAGTCTCGCGCAGGCGAAAATCCGCCCGTAGCGTCTCGACGCTGCCTCAGCGTCTCGACGCTACGACGGATATAAAAAGAATAAGTCTGCTTTTTAGGGTTGTCTTGTCTTATATTCTCCGATCCCAATACCGATTTTTGCCATTTTTTTAGTAGTTTTCCACCATTGTTGAATGTTCTTGAAGCTTGGAATGAGATTCTTTGGATTCTCAACCTCCATGGAAGAGTAGAAGGTTAGTATCCAATTAGAGGTTATAAGGATTGGTTAATTAGTGTGTTTAAAGGAGATTAATGCTAAATTGTACATATTAGCTTAACTTTCAAGCTTTTTCTTCTCCTAAGCTTCATCTTTGTAACTTTCAAGCTTTTTTTGCTTTTTTTTTTTTTTTTTTTTTTTTTTTTTTTTAAGCTAAGAAATAGAATTCAATTCAATAAAATATCCAACCAAATCAGAATTTCAGTCTACAACCTCACCAAGAGTTCATACTACATTTATCCTTACAATCCCGAGCCAAAAACGGTAAATCTACTCACTCATGACTTGCGTAGTGTGGGACGGCTTCAAATCGAGCTTCCTAGCCCCTCCCATGGTGGAAAACAGCTGCTGGACGTCAAATCAGGCGCGGAGCTCGAGGTGGAAGATGATAATGGCGGCTAAAATCGGACAAAAACTTAAGTAATCCGTCGTAGCGTCGAGACGCTAGGGCAGCGTCTCGACGCTGCGCCCTAAATAACGCGCGCGCCCTAAATAACGCGCGCGCGCAGTCGGGGTGGCGTCGAGACGCTCGCACAGCGTCGAGACGCTTGTGCGGCGTCGAGCGAACGTCGAGACGCTGTCACTCGACGCTTGCTCTCGGGTTTTTTCTTCAATTCAGCGCTTCAGACTTCGGAGCGTCGAGACGCTAGGGCAGCGTCTCGACGCTGGGCAGCGTCGAGCTAGCGTCGCGACGCTGTCGCTCGACGCTAGCTCTCGGGTTGATGCATGGATTTTTGCCTTCATTTTCCCAAAAGTGCTCAACCTTCATGCCTTTGCACGGGTCTTCCCGGGAAGTGTTCTTAGGCCTTTAAATTGCGATATTAAGCCCCGAAAAGCGCCGAAACGCTCCCGAGGGCGAATTACCGAGAACACCTGCAATAATCACATATAAACAAGATTAAGCCAATAATAAACGTGAATTAGGGACATAATTATAGCTCCAAAATGGAGCTATCAGTGGCACACCGAGGTGCTTTACCGGTTATGCTTACCGATCAACCTTTCTCGGTTGACTTTTATCGGTGGTCTTTACCGGTTGGTCTGGCATTTACCGGTGGTACTCGGAAGAGAAAAGAAACAATGAGATAGTTGTTTTTCTCTCTCCCGTTTGTTGCTTATTGATTGCTGAAGATCCTCAGGCAGTTTAGGCTTCTTTCTGTTGCGCCTCTGGTTGTTTTATGACCTCAGTTCCATCTATTGGTATCAGAGGATGCTTTAAGCTCTCAATTTGGTACAAATTGAGTCCTTAGGTGGGTTGTGTTGATTTCTTGTCTTGGGTGGCTGAAGTGATCTCGGTTTATGGCATCCCCTTTATTTTTGTTCTTTTATTTCGGTTTGTAAATATCCTATGTCTGTTAAAGGCTTAATGTTTGGCTTGGAGTCTGTAATTCGTGAGTCTTTAGAGTCTTAGGTTGTTGCAAAGCCGAGAATAATAAGAAGCAAAGGAACGAGGAGCTTGGAGAAGCTCGAAGAGTTCGAAAAGCTTCAAGAAGCCTAGCTTGGGGTTGAACAAGCTTGTAATAATTAGTATTGCTTGCTTGATGCCAAAAACCGAATCACTTTAGTGTGTTTAATTTAGTGATGCATGAGATGTATGGTTTAAATTAACGCCTTTGCTTGTGCATAAAGTATATCATGCAGATTTCAAATCCCACCTTAGGTAGCATGTTTCATGCATTAAGTATGTTATAAGTGTTATAATGTATAGGATGCATGCTTAATTCATGAGAATTGATATAAGTGTTATATTGATTTATGAATTTGGAGTTGTATGTTTAAGAGCATAATTAATATAAGTGTTATATTGATTATGAAGTTAAGCATTCGACTTGTCATGCCTTAGTGAAGCATGTTTGAGAAGCATGTAGATGTTTGTTGTAGTAAGTCTAAGTTTTGCAAGGTGTTGTAAAATTGACATAGACTTTTAAAATCTATAACAAAGACAATAGCATGTTCATTTAGGGTTAAATGATTCGATCTTTTTCATTAGATGAATAGGTCGATATCTCGTAAATGCTAAGGTTATGAGAAAATCACCCGGTGAAATCCTGGCTAAGGTTGGAGGATTTTGAATTGACGGAACACCTCCTACCTGGGGACTATCCGGTACTTGAGTAAAGTTTTATGAGCATGCGCGAGAGGTGTGAGGTTAGTAAAGTGTTTATAACCTAGACATCTCATGTAAAAAGTTTGCCTAGACTTAAGGTTTTATTTTCTTAGCCGGATAAAGCGTGAGTAATTTATCCTAAAAACCGTCTAAAATACTTAGTAGATGTGTTGAGAAGGAATATATGATATATCCCTCTCCTGCTACTCTCTCCGTGAAGTTCACAACGTGAGAATTATGCTCGGCCTCGTGATGTTAATAGGGCATCCCCCTTCGGATGGTACTTGCATCTTTCAATAGCAAGGTGAATGGAGAAAGTATTTATAGTAAGTGGGAGAAGGAAATACGTTAGTACATCCTACGGTCTCCTCCATTGGACTGAGCCGTGAGATTCCCATGTTCCGCCTGCAGGCTGCCCTAGGGGCACCAATCCAAATGAAGGGTCGTTTCATGGGAGTCGGAACATCTCAGTCACCATTTATGGATAAAGAAACATAGGGTCATTCCCAACACTTATATTCCCTACGGTTGCACTGTTTGGGTTGTCCTATGAATTCTAAAAATGGAGGGTCACACTTACAGGATTTGCTAAGGATTTAGTAAATCTTGACCGAAAGCGATAACTAAGATGCTATTGGAATAAGAGTTATTATGGTATTAGCATTTAGTCAAGAATGTCTTGATTTAGTGAAGGAGTGCTTGACTGCCCCAAGGTAGCGACCATTCTGACTCACTAAAGTATCGTTGCAAGTAAATAAAGAGTTTGGGTACTTTATTTGCTGCTAAATCTCTTGATTGGTGTAAACAGGTTAAAACAGTTTCACTAATAGATTTACATTTTTTTTCAGCATGTCGGGATCTTTTATTCAGCTTTTAGCTCACGACAAGTTAACTGGCAAGAACTTCGGAACCTGGAAGTCGAACTTGAATACGATTCTTGGTCTTGACGACCTTAGGTTTGTCTTAACGGAGGATTGTCCTCCCCTTCCTGGCTCGAATGCGACTCGAACTGATCGAGAAGCATATGATGGTTGGATTAGGGCTAATGATAAAGCCTGAGTCTACATCTTAGCAAGCATATCTGATGTCTTGTCTAAGAAGCATGAGGTTATGGATTCCGCGAAGGAAATCATGTCGTCATTACAAGCGATGTTTGGACAACCGTCCTCATCACTTCATCATGAAGCCCTCAAGTTCGTTTACAACTCTCGCATGAAGGAGGGTACCTCTGTTAGGGAGCATGTCCTTAACATGATGGTCCACTTCAATGTGGCAGAAGTAAACAGAGCTTCCATCGATGAGAAGAATCAAGTTAGTTTTATCTTGGAATCTCTTCCGAAGAGTTTCTTAAATTTCAGATCAAATATGGTGATGAATAAGATAGAATATAACTTGACTTCTCTCCTGAATGAGCTACAGACTTATCAGTCTCTACACACTTTCAAAGAAAAAGAGAAGGAGGAAAATGTTGTCACTTCAAAGAAATTCCAGAGGGGGTCGGCTTTAGGGAATAAGTCTGAGTCTATTTCTTCGATTAATAAGAGTATTCAAAAGAAAAATAGAGACATGAGGAAAGATAAAACCCCTACTGTTGGCAAGGCTAGATCTTCAGACAAAGGAAAGTGTTTCCATTGTGCTGAAGATGGGCATTGGAAGCACAACTGCCCGAAGTACCTTGTTGAGAAACAGGCTGAGAAGAAAGACAACGTAAATATGATTTATTGTCAAAACAAGATTAGTGGAATATGATTGTCATACATGGATACTTGATTCAGGAACCACTAACCATGTTTATTCTTTTTCAGGAAACTAGTTCCTAACAGTCGTTTTCTCGACGTGAGATGACTTATGAGGACATCATCACAACTGAACCAGTGGGAGCTATTTGAAGTTGTTGTATAGAAATAATTTCGTTTTATTTGTAAAATGTAATTATTGTCTATATTTCTTGTTTACTTGAACAATTGTATATAGTATCTTTTGTTTTTATAATGAGTGGTTCATTTGGCAAAAGATAAATACCTATTTGTTCTACTAAACTAGATAACAACTTGAATGTGTTAAGACTAACAGAATAAGGAAAGCTATAATCAGATCAACAAATGTTGTTGATCAGGCTGGTTCTTCTCAACAGTTGAGAAAATATCGATGCAATGGGAGGGACGTAGGACAACCCGGTCCGCTACATTGGCTTGTCTAAAACTCAAGTTATCATACTTGATGATGACATTGAGTATCCGTTGACCTTTAAACAGGTAATGGATCATGTAGACAAGAACCAGTAGCTCAAAGCCATGGATCTCGAAATGAAGTATTTGTACTTCAATTCGGTCTGGGATCTTCTAGACCAACCAGATAGTGAAAGACCTATTAGTTGCTAGTGGATCTACAAGAGGTTATGAGACCTAGCCAGTAAGGTGCAAATCTTTAAGACTTGACTTTCAGGCAAAGGGTTTTTCACGAAGGGAAGAGGTTTATTGTGTATTTACTCTTTCTCTTGTTGCCAGATCAAAGTTAATTAGTTAACTCTTATCCATTGCCTTTTTTGAACAAATAAGGCAAATGGATGTCAAGACAACTTTTCTTTTGAATCGCTATCTTGAGAAGAGTATCTATAAGTCTCAACTAGAGAGATTCATAATTCAGGGACAAAGAGCAAAAGGTTTGCGAGCTTATTCAATCCATTTATGAATTGGAATAAGCATCTAAATCCTGAATTATAAGTTTTGATATGGTGATCAAATCTTATGGCATTGAACAAAAGATTGATAAACCTTGTTTCTACAAGTGTTTAGTCAATAAATGTAACTTTCTAAGTTTGTTTCCGTAGTTTATGTCCTAATCATTGAGAATGATGTAGGATTCTCTTATGACAAATAAGCATAAACTAGCAACCCAATTCCAAATAGTAGATTTGGGAGAGGCTCAGTTTGTTCTAAGGATTCAGGTTGATCTGAATCGTAAGAACAAATCGCTAGTGTTGTCTCTAAACATCTTATATTAACAAAGAGTTGTCAATATTCGATGTAGAATTCCAAATGAAAGGTAAGGTACTTTTCAGGATAGGAATTCAGTTGTTTGTTGAAATTGTTTCCTAAGACACCTCAAATGTTGAGGATATGAGATGCATTCCCTGTGCGTTTACATATTGGAAGTCTGATGTATGCCTTTTAAATACATGACCCGATATGTGTTATGCAGTGGGAGTTGTCAGTAGTTAAAAGTCCAATTGGATTTGATCATTGGACTACGGTTAAAGTTTTGTCCTAGTACGGAGAAGTAAAATACAAACGTTGTATTATTGATTCCTCTGTCGAAGTTAAATATGTAGCAGCTTGTGAAGCGGCAAAATGTTTATAAGTTGAGCTCTTGGTTAGTGCTATGAGGAGATGTAAAGGTCACATAGAATGCCTCGCAGATCTTCATGCTGATATGTTTACTACGTCTCTCACGGCTAAAGTATTTGAGAAACACCTAGAGGACAGCAGGAGAAAACTTTAGATATATGATTATTTAGTTTTCTCGACCAGCATGTACATGTTGCGTGCTCAGTGTTTAAATAAAGATGCAATGGGAGAGCACTCAGAACATGCAAGCATACATGATCTTGTAGCAAGTAATAAGTATTTTTTCATTCGATTTCCCACAGAGATTTATTCTTAGTTACTAACGAAGTGAGATGCTAAATTAGAAAGGGTGGTTTAGATGGGGTGAATTGAAGATTAATGTGCCTAACTAATGAAGAATATATAAAATATGCAAGCATAAACAAAGACAAGTAAAGAGGTTAACTTGAATGTAGAAGGAAAATGATTGCGGAGAAAGCAATTATCTAGCAATTAAGCTAACAGCGTTTTAAGGGTAAGATGGGGAAACAAGGTCAACTAACGACTCCTCTATAGGCTTTTTCATACGATTCTTCAGTATTAGCTCAACTTATCATGCATCAATTTAACTCATTCTCAAGTATCTCTCGATTACATGCATTAGATCCTTTAGTTTACTCATGTCCAAGTAGGGCTTAAGCATCTATTTATATAAGCAAGTTAATGAATTGTGCTAGGAAAACGCCTATTCCTAGGTCGTTTTCTGGCTACCATGAAAGGCTAGCATGAATGGACGACTCTGAACTCTTACTCCTTCCGGAGGTTAGGAGTTCTTTGGACAAAATGGATGGCCAATCGAAATTGCCCGTGGGATGAAGCATACGTACATTCAATGCATTTAAAGTTATCCTACATGTTGAATTCACGTATTTCTACCTATAGATTCATCATTAGCAGACCCTTGTGTAGTTTAGTTACTCATGGATGGTGTGGAGTTGGAAAGACTAGACGGATTAAACATGATTCAAAGCAAACTGAAAGTAAAGGGGAAATAGAAAGCGATAAGAAACTTGCAACGTGGGTAAATGATTACTCAATTACGTGAGATTCAAAGATTAATGTGCAACAACTATAAACCCGTAAATACTAAACAACTGAAGACGAATTGAATTGGAGTAGCAAACAGAAACAAATAGCAGAAGACAGTAGAGAAAATAGAAGACAGAAAGCAGTAGAAAGCGTATAAATGTGTGCGTGAAACTCCTCGCCGCAAGCGCCTCGGATGAAGGGGAAGGTTAGCTTTGTTTGGGGATGAATCCAATCAGAAGAGAAGAAGGATCTTCTCTTCTTCCTCTCAGATTATCAGTGCCAACAGCTGATTCCTTCACGCCAACAACCGGAAGAGAAAATAGAGAGAAACTGCGTTGAGATGGAGAGTTCTACGCTTCCCAGCTTGTTGTTCTCCTTCCCCTTGACCTCCTTTTATAGCTCTTTGCAGGTACTCTTCAGTCAAGGAGAAGCATCCATTCTGAACGACGTCCCACCACGTGGCAGCAGGGGAAAAATTGGGCGGCTGAAAGATCGCAACAGAACGGTGAACGGTTGGACAACTTAATAATTTCCAGCTTAAACATTGCGGAGACAGCAATGTTTCCGCAATTTTCCTGCAATACAGAATTACAACTCTTTTAGCTTTGTTTTTTTATCCTTTCTTGTTCCTTTTACAAATAACTCTTGATTTAGTTTCATTCTATGAATTCTCATATATAAGCACATATTAAACTAAATTCTATCAAAAACGCTTAAGAGTTCACACAATTATATGACAAATAAGTCCCTAAAATATGCACTTTTGGAGACGTAACACACCCCCAAACTTAAGTTATTGCTCGTCCTCGAGCAATATAAGGGCTTATTTAGGCTGCTATCACTCTATCTGACTACTTGCTGACTTCCCTAAGCTTACTATCCATCGTATGGCTGTCCTGTGACACTCTTCTAAGTTCAAACTAACTTCTCATTCTGCTTATTCTGATTTCTCTTGCCTTGTAAACCTACTGCCTTTATAACTCTCCTACAACTAATCTATCTGCTTTGGTCATTAGGTTCATTGTGCAGCTATCCCTAAGTTTTCAAATTCTACCTTGTTTTATCCCAGACTCAGTACATGCTTCTGATGTTTTTCTTTTAAGCTACCTAGGATCCCTTAGAGTCATGCCAGTCTTAGTACACGCAAGTAACAGTAGTACACTTCATAGAACAACCTAAACCCTGGCATCACTACATTGGATATACACTCATTTACCTTAACAAACCTACAAGCTACGGCCCTGTGCTTAGCAACTGAGGATCAGAGTTCATTCATAAAGGACACCTAAGCACATAAGCTATGACTCGTAGGCATACATTCTTCTTCCTTGGTTTTTCCTTTTCCTTCTTTTATTTTCTTAGTAGAGTCTCTCCTTGTGGTTTGCCTTTTGATGCAGTGCCACTTGTGGGTTACACAAATGGCATTGATTACTCAGCAACCTCAAGAGAGACACTACTCTTTATTCTTTTGTTTTTCATTTTTTTCTTTTCATCACTTTTTTTTTTCAAAGAAGAAGAATGCTTATGTTTAAAGAGGGAGAGAGGAATGTTCCTAGGCCTAGAGGCTGCCTCCCCCAAACTTAAACTTCTCATTGTCCCCAATGAGAGTCTGAGGTGGCACACCCCCAAACTTGTCCTAGAAGCATCTAGTCTAAGGCAAAACAAGCAGAACTTAAAACTCCTAGGCATAAAAATGACCTTCCTAAAACAGATAACTCAGACGCAGAAGTTTGTAAAAACACATGGTAAGGGCTTATAGAGGTGCATGCTGAGCAATTAAGGAAGCTAATTCAAACTAACAAAGGTGTACTATGACACTCATCCAGCATACTCAGCAGATAGATCACATATTGAAGTCAGTAAAGCAGCAAGATACCAAAATTTAAACAGAAACAGCCCATCCAACAGTCATCCAATAGCATGCGAAAACTAACAAAAAATTGCGGACTCCGCAAAGAATTCGCAATAAACCTACAGAGAAAATTTAGCTGTGATCAAAGCTCCTAGCATGCTATATTCAGACAACCAAAACTATCCTAAACAGTAAAACTAACTATACTAACTACTCAGATACAATCAAGCAAAAGCAAACTATTCTAAACAAACAAAAGAACAATTAAAACAGACCAAGCATTTGATTAATAACAGGGGTCACAAGTCACAGAAAAGCAGTTTTTTTTTTTATTTATTTTCAAGAGGGATCAGAAAACTCCCTCGAATGCCGTCAAGCTGGCATTCAATCATCCTGCTCCTCGTCTCTTTTCTCCTTTGGAGGCGCCCATGGCTTCAGCAGATCAGCAGGGAAGGTGGGGAATATGCACCCCAGCTGATCAGCCACATCCTTATCCCTCGCTTGCGCATACTCAGCCCATTGAGCCATCTTGTGCTGCAGGTCCATCAGGCAGGTCATGGATAGCGATTGTGCCGCAGCCAAGCCGTCCATCTCAAATTCCATGTTGCCCCTCCTACGCATCCTCAAGATGGTGGGCAGCTCCAGATGGCCCGTGTAAGCTAACTGCTTCTCATTCTTCTCCATTGGCACACCTGCACGTAAGCATAGTTTAGTTATGGTGTTTGGGAAAAAGAGCTGACCCTGATGGAGCGCCCATGGCACGCAGCGGAAGCGATTTTGGATCATGGACACTCTAATTTCATCAATTTAAACAAATTGGAAACATGCAAAAGCGATGAAAAGAGAAGTTAGAACACATACCCTTGTCGTTCGTAATTCTCCAAATTCACCGCCAAAAGCTCCTCACGAGCTCAACGAGCCTTCTCACGAAACGTTCGTGGACCACCCACGGTAGTCCCGCTATCCTCAGGCCGAGAAACAGAGTGGTGGGACTCCTTTAATTCAAGAAAAGGAGGAAGAAGCTTCACTGAAGAAAAACCATTTTTCAACAGAAGCAGAAGCTGAAGAAGACGGAGATAGAGAGAGAATCAAAATTCTCAAAACTCAATTTTGTATACCCCTGTCTTTTTCAAAATTGAATCAAATTCAATCTCTTTGAATTTATTTCAATTCTCCTCTCATCTCATCATCAGCCCAAACAACTTACGTAACTTATATATATTTACATAACATGTGTCTTGCTGCATGCAAGACACATGTATGTATATATATATATATATATATATATATATATAATTATTATTATTATTAAAAATAATAATAATAATTTTATTTATTAAACATTTTAATAAATAAAAAATATATATAATTATTAATTAAACTTTTTAATTAATAAATATTATTTAATTCAATATCAAATATTGATTAAATAATATAACTAAACTCGGTTTTTCAGAAAAACCGACTTTTTTCACATGAATCTCATTCATGTTTCAGGCCGATGCCATATTTAAATCATATTTAAATATGTTCATATTTAAATCATATTTAAATATGTCTATCCTTCTTCCACAAACCCGAATTTGAACGATTCAAATTCTTTTCTTTTCTTTTATATTGTTTCACGGCTTTATCCGAGCTAGCCAGGAGAACCGTAAGGACCTACAGATCATGAGCTCCAACGATACGAGATTATCCGGTCAAAACTCTTTTAACCGAACTAACCAACATTCGTTAACCCCCGGAGACTCCACTAAAGTCCAAGGGCTGCACTCTCCTCACTGTAGATATATTGTGTCCTGTTGATATAACTATCATCAGTAAGTCGATCCTTCACAGGTCGTTCATAATCACAACGGGTCATTTAAACCGTTTAACCCTTGTATTATATCTTGTTCCTTAAGTACCACTGACACCTCTAATGAACAATTGATTTGTGGTCCAACCATCAAATCAGATTCCTCCCTGATCAGGAGAGGATGGGCCCATTGTTCAAGACCTGGAGTCAGCACTTAAGGGAACAACCTCTCTTCTAACCCTTAAAGCGGGTAGGAGTGAATTCCAATCTTGCTACAACTACGTCCCCAGCCACTTATTCAATCTTATCCCCAAGATGGTAGGCATATTGAGTCGGCGAACTGGCCACTCTCACCCGTACAAATCAAAGGATAAGGTTGAATAAACAGGAGTTCATAGTAAGCTCAGGATTGAGATCGAGTTACCTAAGTCATCACATGAAAAAAATCGGTCTTTACAGTAAACGGTGTTATAAAGAAAGAGCGATTTTATTTCTGGTTCGGTCTTGTGCAAACTCATTGCACAGGACGCCCTCACTCACATGTCTCTACATGAAACGATTCGAATCACATCGTTTTGTACTATACAAAGTGAGCCGCGTCCAATAGTGTCCCCAGGATAAGGTACCCAGCCTTATCCCTATACTATAGACCATTTTGGCTGTCTACTTGAACTTGATTCACATTCATGTCACACATGAAGTTCAAGTACTCATACTATCGCCATGGGTGTTAGTTATTGGTATAGGTTAATACAAACACAATTCACTAAAAATTCAATAACAACTTTATTGAAAAATAATATTTACATACATTCATTCAGTTTACAAACTACGAGTTTTAGGACATAAAACCCAACAAACTCCCACTTGGACTAAAACGTCAGTGGAGTACATGCTGGTCGAGAGAACTAGAATATCAAATATCTAAAGTTTCTCCCACTGTCCTACTGAGCAGCTCGCAGCCCTAGACTTTCTAGGTGTCTCTCAAACACTTTAGCCGTGAGAGACTTAGTAAAAGGATCAGCAATGTTGTGCTCCGAGGCTACCTGTGTGACGATCACATCTCCTCGTTGCACTATCTCCCTGATGAGATGATACTTCCGCTCAATATGCTTTCCACGCTTATGGCTTCTAGGTTCTTTAGAATTTGCCACTGCACCACTGTTATCACAATAAAGGGTGATTGGCAAGTTCATATTTGGAACAACTTCCAAATCTGTCAAGAACTTCCTAAGCCATACAGCTTCCTTCGCTGCTTCGCAAGCTGCGACATACTCAGCTTCCATGGTGGAGTCAGCAATACAACCTTGCTTTATACTCCTCCATACTATTGCTCCTCCGTTAAGAGTGAACACTGATCCTGATGTAGATTTCCTAGAATCTATATCAGTCTGAAAATCAGAGTCAGTGTATCCTGCAAGGATCAAATCCTTCGCGCCATACACAAGCATATAGTCTCTCGTTCTCCTAAGATACTTGAGGACATGTTTAACGGCTGTCCAGTGATCATATCCTGGATTGGACTGGAACCTACTGACAATTCCTACTGCATAGCAGATGTCGGGTCTTGTACACAACATAGCGTACATGAGACTACCAACTGCAGATGCATAGGGAATTCGTCTCATATCCTCAACCTCTTGAGGTGTCTTAGGAGACTGTTCCTTAGACAAGTGAATTCCATGCCTAAAAGGCAGCGAACCTTTCTTGGAATTCTGCATCGAATATCTTGACAACACCTTGTCAATATAAGATGCTTGAGACAGCGCTAGCATTTTGTTCTTACGATTCCTTATGATCTGAATCCCTAGAACAAACTGAGCCTCTCCCAAATCTTTCATTTGGAATTGGGTCGCTAGCCAATTCTTAACGTCAGTTAGGAACCCTACATCATTCCCAATGAGTAGTATATCGTCTACGTACAAGACTAAGAAAACTACAATAGTATTGACTACTTTCTTGTAAACACAAGGTTCATCAATATTTTGTTCAAAGCCATAAGATTTGATCGCCGTATCAAACCTTATATTCCAGGATCTAGATGCTTGCTTCAACCCATAAATGGATCGATTAAGCTTGCAAACCTTTTGCTCTTGACCCTGAAGTATGAATCCCTCTGGTTGAGCCATATAGATACTCTCCTCAAGATTACCATTCAGAAAGGCAGTCTTGACATCCATTTGCCAGATTTCATAATCATAAAATGTAGCAATGGATAAGAGTATTCTAATCGACTTTAACATGGCAACAGGAGAAAAGGTTTCTTCATAGTCCACCCCTTCTCTTTGGGAATAACCTTTTGCCACAAGTCGAGCCTTAAAGGTTTGCACCTTACCGGCTTGGTCTCGTTTTCTCTTGTAGATCCACTTGCAACCGATAGGTCTTTCACTATCTGGTTGGTCTACAAGATCCCAGACCGAATTGAAGTACATAGACTCCATTTCGAGATCCATGGCTTTAAGCCACTGGTCCTTGTCTATGTCATTCATTGCCTGTTTAAAGGTCAATGGATCCTCAATGCCATCATCAGGTATGACGACTTGAGTTTCAGACAAGCCGATGTAGCGGTCGGGCTGTCTTACATCCCTCCCACTGCGTCGAGGCTTTCTCAACTCTTGAGAAGGACCAGCCTGATCAACAACCTTTGTTGATCTGTCTGTAGCTTTCCTGGAAAGTTCGGACAAAACAATTTTGCTCGACGGTTTATGATCTCTCATGTGGTCTTCCTCTAAGAACGTGGCATTAGTCGATACTAGTACCTTGTTCTCATGAGGATCATAAAATAGACCACCTTTCGTTTCCTTGGGGTAACCTACAAATAGGCACAATTTTGAACGATGTTCCAACTTTTTTGGATTGGGTACTAGCACATGTGCCGGACACCCCCAAATCCTGAAGTGACGTAAACTACCTTTACGCCCTCTCCATAACTCATAAGGTGTTTCAGAAACACTCTTAGAGGGAACCATGTTCAAAATATATACTGCAGTCTCTACTGCATATCCCCAAAACGAACTAGGCAAATGAGCATAACTCATCATAGATCGAACCATGTCTAACAGGGTTCTATTTCTCCTCTCGGACACACCATTCTGCTGTGGTGTTCCTGGCGCTGAGAGTTGAGATACTATTCCATGTTCTATCATATAGTCCTGGAATCTTAAATCCATATACTCTCCACCTCGATCTGATCGGAGTGTTTTTATCGATTTACCTAATGTGTTCTCAACCTCTGCCTTATACTCTTTGAACTTTTCAAGAGCTTCGGACTTATGATGCATTAGATAAAGATAACCGTACCTAGAATAATCATCAATGAAACTGATGAAATATTCATACCCTCCTCGTGCTTTGACATTCAAAGGACCGCAGAGATCCGAATGCACGATTTCTAGAGGTTCTTTGGACCTATGACCTTTTTCAGAAAAAGATCGTTTGGTCATCTTGCCCTCAAGACAAGACTCACATGGCGGTAAAGAGTTGTCCTCTAAACGATTTAGCAGACCACTCTTAACCAATCTCCCAATCCTATTGAGATTAATGTGACCTAGTCTTAAGTGCCAAAGATAAGTACTTGGAGAAAGTTTCTGCCTTTTAGTTTGAGTCTCAGCTGTTTTAAACATTTCAGTGTTCAAAATAGCTTTGGCTTCGGTTGGTCTTAACACATACAAGTTGTTTTCAAGTTTTGCAGAACAAATACGTACACCTCTTTTGCTAATGAACGCTTCATTATGAACAAAAGATACTTTATACAACTGTTCTAACAAACAAGATATAGATACAAGATTCCTCTGGAAGGTAGGAACCAGGAGTACATTTTCTAGTAAAATGAAACTATCTCTATACAACAACTTTACAGCTCCCACTGCTTCAGCTGAGACAACCTCTCCAGTTCCAACTCTGAGAGTTATCTCTCCGCGAGAAAGTGGCTGCCAAGAACTAGTTTCCTGAAAAGAAGAACAAACATGGTTAGTAGCTCCTGAATCAAGTATCCAGGTATGACAATCATGTTCTACTAAACATGTTTCAACAACAAGTAAATCATATTTACCTTGTCTTTCTTTCTCAGCCTTTTTCTCTGCAAGATACTTTGGGCAATTGCGTTTCCAGTGCCCATCTACACAACAATGGAAACATTTTCCTTTGTCTGTAGATTTATTCTTGCTCTTAGCAGTAGCAGGTGCTTTTCCCTTCCTTTTATCTTTCTTCTTCTTTTGAATACTCTTATTCTTAATAGAAGAAAGTTCAGACCTACTCCCTGAAGACGACCCCTTTTGGAATTTCCTAGAAGTGACAACATTTGCCTCCTTCTCTTTTCCTTTAGAAGTCTGTAGGGACTGATAGGTCTGTAGCTCGCTGAGGAGAGAAGTCAAATTATACTTTATCTTGTTCATTACCAAATTGGTTCTGAACTGAAGGAAACTCTTCGGAAGAGATTCCAAGATAAAGCTTACTTGACTTGACTCATTTATAATAGCTCCGTTTACTTCCGCCACATTGAAGTGGACCATCATGTTAAGGACATGCTCCCTAACAGAGGTTCCCTCCTTCATGCGAGAGTTGTAAACGAATTTGAGGGCTTCATGACAGACCGATGAGGACGGAAGTCCAAACATCTCCTGTAATGAAGACATGATTTCTTTAGCAGAAACCATATCCTCGTGCTTCTTAGCTAACACATCAGATATGCTGGCTAAGATATAGACTCGGGCTTTATCATTAGCCCTTGTCCATCTATCATATGCTTCTCGAACAGTTCGAGTCGCATCCGAGCTAGGAGGGGGAGGACAATCCTCTGATAAGACGAACCTGAGATCATCTAGAACGAGAATCGTATTCAAGTTCGATTTCCAGGTCGCGTAGTTATCGCCGGTTAACTTATCGGAAGCTAGTAAGTGAATGAAAGAGCTAGACATGCTGAAAAGAGAATGAATAAATATTAGTGAAAAGGTTTTAACCTAATTTACACACCAATAAAGAATTTAGCAAAGAATAATAATGTACCCAAAACTCATTATTAAACTGCAACGATACTTCAGTGGGTCAGAATGGTCGCTACCGAGGGGCAGTCAAGCATTCCTTCACTGAATCAAGACATTCTTGACTAAATGCTAATACCAGAATATCTCATATTCCTATAGCATCTTAGTTATCGCTGTTTGGTCAAGATTTACTAACTCCTTAGCAAATCTCGTAAGTGTGACCCTCCATTTTTAGAATTCATAGGGCGGCCCCAACGATGCAACCGAATGGAAATGTCAAAGTTGGGAATGGCTCTATGTTTCTTTATCCATAAATGGTGATTGAGATGTTCCGATTCCTATGAAACGGCCCTCCGAATGGATCGGTACCACTTGTGGGCACCTAGCAGGCAGAACATAGGAATCTCACGGTTCAATCCAATGGAGGAGACCGCAGGATGTATTGACATACTTCCTTCTCCCACTTACTATAAATACTTTCTCCATTCACCTTGCTCTTGAATTATGCAAATACCATCCGAATGGGGATGCCCTATTGACATCACGAGGCCGAGCATAATTCTCACGGTGTGAACTTGACAGAGAACGTAGGAGGAGAGGGACATATCATATATACCTTCTCAACACCTCTACTAAGTATTTTAGGACGGAATGGGTAAATTACTCAGGCATTATCCGGCTAAGACAATAAGGCCTAAGTCTAGGTAAAACAAACTTTTACCTATGATGTCTAGGTGATAAACACTTTATTACCTCACACCACTCACGCATGCTCATAAAGCCGGGTTAACTTTACTCAAGAACCGGATGGTCCCCAGGTAGGAGGTGTTCCGTAAACCGTCAGCTTAAATACCTCCAACCTCGAACAGGATGTCCCCGGGTGAGTTTCTTGTAACCTTAGCATTTACAAGATATCGACCTATTCATCTAATGAAACGGAACGATACATTCAACCCTAAGTGAGCATGCCTTTGTCTTTGTTATAGATTTTAAAAGTCTATGCCAATTTTACAACGCTTTGCAAAACTAAGACTTACTACAACAAACTTCTACATGCTTCTCAAACATGCATCACTAAGGCACGACAAGTTGAATATTTAATTTCATAATTAATATAACAATTATATCAATTATGTTTTTAAATATACAACTTCCTAATTCATAAATTAATATAACACTTATATCAATTCTCATGAATTAAGCATGCATCCTATACATTATAACACTTATAACAAACAAAATGCATCTAATGTTGGATGTTTAATTTCATAATTAATATAACACTTATATCAATTATTCTATTAAGCAAACAACATCTAATTCATGAATTAATATAACTCTTATATTAATACTCATGAATAAACATGCATCCTATACATTATAACACTTATAATATACCATGTGCATAAAACTATGGCAATCTATGTTGTTGAATTAATTTCATAATTAATATAACACTTATATCAATTATTCTATTAAACTAACAACAACTAATTCATGAATTAATATAACTTTTATATCAAAATTCATGAATTGCCAAATATGCATACGATATATTATAACACTTATAACATATTTTCAATGCATGAAGCATGCTTCCTACGGTGGGATTTTAAATCTATATGGCATACGTTATGCACATACAAACATGGAATTTAATTAAAACATACATTCGCAATGCATAAATAATTAAACATACTAAAGTGGATCGATTTTGGCATTTAGCAAGCAATAACTAATTTATTACAAGCTTGATCAACAAGCCACGTCTTGAGCGGACTTCGAACTCTTCGCACCGCCTTTGACCAACTTGCTTCCTCCGAACGCTTCGGCCAAAATTTCTTCGAATTTCTCCTCGTAATGCCCAGAACGAGTTTGAACTAACACCGAACATTTCGGCGAGTTTCAAACTCAAAAATCTTTCAGAAAGAACCCTATATGGACTCTAATGACTCTAAAAATACAGACTCTTTAGCATACATTAAAGCCCATACATTCTCGGGCAATTACAAATAATGAAATTCAAAAGAAACTATGCCAAAATCGATATTCACTTTAGAATCCATTCAGAAACAATTTCTAAATAAAACCCACCATAATTTAAATTGATTGAAATTGAGTGGCCAAAAACGCTCTGATACCAATTGATGGAGCGCCCATGGCACGCAGCGGAAGCGATTTTGGATCATGGACACTCTAATTTCATCAATTTAAACAAATTGGAAACATGCAAAAGCGATGAAAAGAGAAGTTAGAACACATACCCTTGTCGTTCGTAATTCTCCAAATTCACCGCCAAAAGCTCCTCACGAGCTCAACGAGCCTTCTCACGAAACGTTCGTGGACCACCCACGGTAGTCCCGCTATCCTCAGGCCGAGAAACAGAGTGGTGGGACTCCTTTAATTCAAGAAAAGGAGGAAGAAGCTTCACTGAAGAAAAACCATTTTTCAACAGAAGCAGAAGCTGAAGAAGACGGAGATAGAGAGAGAATCAAAATTCTCAAAACTCAATTTTGTATACCCCTGTCTTTTTCAAAATTGAATCAAATTCAATCTCTTTGAATTTATTTCAATTCTCCTCTCATCTCATCATCAGCCCAAACAACTTACGTAACTTATATATATTTACATAACATGTGTCTTGCTGCATGCAAGACACATGTATGTATATATATATATATATATATATATATAATTATTATTATTATTAAAAATAATAATAATAATTTTATTTATTAAACATTTTAATAAATAAAAAATATATATAATTATTAATTAAACTTTTTAATTAATAAATATTATTTAATTCAATATCAAATATTGATTAAATAATATAACTAAACTCGGTTTTTCAGAAAAACCGACTTTTTTCACATGAATCTCATTCATGTTTCAGGCCGATGCCATATTTAAATCATATTTAAATATGTTCATATTTAAATCATATTTAAATATGTCTATCCTTCTTCCACAAACCCGAATTTGAACGATTCAAATTCTTTTCTTTTCTTTTATATTGTTTCACGGCTTTATCCGAGCTAGCCAGGAGAACCGTAAGGACCTACAGATCATGAGCTCCAACGATACGAGATTATCCGGTCAAAACTCTTTTAACCGAACTAACCAACATTCGTTAACCCCCGGAGACTCCACTAAAGTCCAAGGGCTGCACTCTCCTCACTGTAGATATATTGTGTCCTGTTGATATAACTATCATCAGTAAGTCGATCCTTCACAGGTCGTTCATAATCACAACGGGTCATTTAAACCGTTTAACCCTTGTATTATATCTTGTTCCTTAAGTACCACTGACACCTCTAATGAACAATTGATTTGTGGTCCAACCATCAAATCAGATTCCTCCCTGATCAGGAGAGGATGGGCCCATTGTTCAAGACCTGGAGTCAGCACTTAAGGGAACAACCTCTCTTCTAACCCTTAAAGCGGGTAGGAGTGAATTCCAATCTTGCTACAACTACGTCCCCAGCCACTTATTCAATCTTATCCCCAAGATGGTAGGCATATTGAGTCGGCGAACTGGCCACTCTCACCCGTACAAATCAAAGGATAAGGTTGAATAAACAGGAGTTCATAGTAAGCTCAGGATTGAGATCGAGTTACCTAAGTCATCACATGAAAAAAATCGGTCTTTACAGTAAACGGTGTTATAAAGAAAGAGCGATTTTATTTCTGGTTCGGTCTTGTGCAAACTCATTGCACAGGACGCCCTCACTCACATGTCTCTACATGAAACGATTCGAATCACATCGTTTTGTACTATACAAAGTGAGCCGCGTCCAATAGTGTCCCCAGGATAAGGTACCCAGCCTTATCCCTATACTATAGACCATTTTGGCTGTCTACTTGAACTTGATTCACATTCATGTCACACATGAAGTTCAAGTACTCATACTATCGCCATGGGTGTTAGTTATTGGTATAGGTTAATACAAACACAATTCACTAAAAATTCAATAACAACTTTATTGAAAAATAATATTTACATACATTCATTCAGTTTACAAACTACGAGTTTTAGGACATAAAACCCAACAGACCCTTACCTTTCTTTGAACAGTCAGTGATGGAGGCGGCAATGACTTCCCCAACGTCAATGGTGATTCCCCGCATGATGACATACAACAACAATGACCGCCCCTGGTTGATAGTCGTTTCGTGGGTCACAGGGGAGATACGTCTGCGCACAAAAGAGAACCAGACGGCCGCCTTGTCTCGCAGGGTTGCACTCATCAGGGTGTGCTTCCCGTTCCTTGAGACCGCCCAAGATGCCTCAGGTTTGCCTATCGTGTGCAAGGCTTCTTCTAAGACTGCCTCAGATGGCAAGTCAACAATCTTGGCGTATTCAGAATGCGGATACCCCTTGAGCTCATAGGCCTCATTGATAGCATTGGCAGAGAAGTCGACCTCTACCCCCCTCACCGTGGACAGACATGCTTCAGGGTGTGTGAGGTCGGCGTAGAAGTCATACACCATGTCTGGGTAGGCTGGAATTGGGGGTCTGCACAGCTCCTCCCAGCCATGGGTGATGATTCCTGCACGCAAGAATTGCGGCAGGTCCGCCAACGCATCAAGAAAGCCCCGCTCGTGGAGGAGTTCCTTCTTCATCAATTCGAGGCCCTTGGCCTCTGCTTCCTTAGAGACGTACCTCACAGCTTGAGGTTCGTCCTCGGGGTACATCTTCCTTTTCCCCTTCTCTTTTGCCTTGGCCGACTCGGCAGCCTCAACCTTCATTTTCTTTAAAGAAGGTTCACCTCCAACCTTCTTCTTCTTGGCTCGCTTGGAGGCCTTCGGCCGCTTTCCTTTCACGATCACAGGGGCCCTCTTCTTGAGGCGTGCCTTGGTCGTTATCTTCTGGAGATAGTCCCCCAACGTTTCGTCCATCGAATCCCTGCTTCCCCCCTCCATAGGGCTGTCAAGACTGACATCCTTTAAGGGGGAGAACACCTCCTCTTCCTCCGCCGGTACGTCACTTTGCACCGAGTCTTGGTGCTCTTCAGGTGGAGCTTCAGGCTCCGACGTCTGTGGGGAAGGTTCAGGGCTCTGCCTGGCCATCTCATATGATGGGCGGCCACTCTCACGACTCTCCTCGCTGGGATTCTTTACTTGGATCGAAGGGTCCTCCACCGCAACCTTCCACTTCCGTTTCTTAGGTATACCGACTGGTTCAGAAGGACCAGCAGGTATCTCAGTCACCACCTTCCACTTCTTTCGTCGCACTGGTAGCTTCGGAGGTCGTGAGGGCTGCGCAGCATCGGCGTCTGCTAAGGAAAGCAGCGCCTCTCTCGCAACTTCTTCTGCGTCAGGCGACTTCTTCTTGGGCGTGGATCGATCTGCTCGCGTGGACACCATTGTCGTTCTTTGAGGATCTGAATGTAGGAGATGCAGAGGAAGAAGAAGACTGAATTCCGGAGGTTCAACGGTTTGAGAAAACGTAAAGGGCAGGGATCCAACGACGGCTATTTGTACTCGAGTACCCTCCAACGGCTCTTTTCTGTTGCGGACTCAGCAAATCTTCCGCAATTAATCCGCCTAGCCGTTGGGATATTTCATGATTTAAGTTGCAAGATTTAGCAACCAAATCTTCGATTTAACCAGATCTTCTTCGTGGATCTTCTCCCCTCGATTCATCTCCTTCATTGCCTCTTAAAAATCTCCCATTAATATCCACCTAATTAAAACAAAAATACTTAATTAAAACCACAAATAAACAAACAAACACAATCGAAAATACTTAAAGAAAATTCTAAGGCATAGCCTTCTGATGGATGAGCACAGTGGTCACTCATCCCCTCTCGATTCGATTCTCAAGCTTCAGATAAGAGGAAGGCCGAGAGTGTCTGCACATCTCCTTCCTCGTAGTAATGCTTCAGCCTTGCACCATTCACCATGAACGGTTGCCTGTGATGTAGATTCTGAATCTGAAGATGGAGGGAATGGTCCCATGAAGTCAATGCCCCACACATCAAAGAGTTCCAACTCTAGGATGTAGGTGAGAGGCATCTCATCCTTCCGACTAAGGTTACCTGTTCTTTGACACTCATTGCAGCTGTGTGCGTGGTCATGTGCATCTTTGAAGATCGTGGGCCAGTAGTAGCCACTTTGGAACACCTTTGCAGCTGTCCTTTGGCCACCAAAATGCCCACCGTAAGGAGATGTGTGGCAGTGCTGCAACACTGACTTTGCCTCAGCAGCTGATACACACTTCCTCAGCAATCCGTCTGCACAGGTCTTGTAAAGTGTAGGATCGTCCCAGATGAACTTCCTAGCTTCGTTTAGGAACCTCTTCTTTTCTTGCCCCCCTTTGAAAGTTGGTAGTACCTGCGAGGCAAGGAAGTTAGCAATGTCTGCAAACCAAGGTTCCTCATTGTTATCACGATGTGCTAACACAAAGACATGCTCATCAACAAAGGCATCAGAAATTGCTGGCTCAGCAGTTTTTTCGCAATTACTTCGCAATCGTGATAAATGGTCAGCAACTACATTTTCGCTTCCTTTTTTATCTCTAATGTCTAAGTCAAACTCTTGCAATAATAATACCCATCTAATTAACCTTGGCTTAGCATCAGCCTTCCTCATTAGATATTTTAGTGCAGAGTGATCGGTGTACACAATTGTTCTGGTTCCTACAATGTAATTCCTAAACTTCTCACAAGCAAACACTACAGCTAGCATTTCCTTCTCTGTGGTTGTGTAATTACATTGTGCTTCATTCAGAGTCTTACTTGCATAGTATACAGGATGTGTTAGTTTATCCACTTTTTGTCCTAGCATAACCCCTACTGCATAGTCACTAGCATCACACATCATTTCAAACGGTAAGTCCCAATTTGGACCTACTATAATTGGTGCTTTGACTAATGCTTCTTTAAGTGTTGTCCATGCTAGGAAATATTCTTTTGAGAAGACAAATGGTTTGTTAAGCTCTAGAAGCTCACACAAAGGTTAGAGATTTTTGAAAAGTTTTTAATGAATCTCCTATAGAAACCTGCATGGCCTAAAAAACTTCTAATAGCTTTTACATTTTGAGGTTCCACTAGCTTCTCTATTATTTCTATCTTGGCCCTATCGATCTCTACTCCTGCTCTAGACACTCTATGACCTAGGACTATTCCTTCCTCCACCATAAAGTGGCATTTCTCCCAATTTAGGACTAGGTTGGTCTCCTCACACCTAGTTAAGACTTGTCCTAAGTTTTCTAAGCAATTATTAAAAGAATCACCAAAGACTGAGAAGTCATCCATAAATATTTCTATCATGGACTCATCCAAGTTAGAGAAAATAGCCAACATGCACTTTTGGAATGTTGCTGGTGCATTGCATAAGCCAAATGGCATTCTGCGAAAAGCAAATGTTCGAAAGGGACATGTGAAGGTTGTTTTCTCCTGATCCACAAGGTGTATGGTAATTTGGTTATATCCATAATAACCATCTAAAAAGCAGTAATAGGCTCGGCCAGCTATTCTAACTAACATTTGATCTATAAACGGTAAAGGAAAATGATCTTTTTTTGTTTCTTTGTTTAATTTTCTATAGTCCATACAGACTCTCCATCCTGTAACAGTTCTAGTTGGTATAAGTTCATTATTCTCATTAACTATTACAGTCATTCCACCCTTCTTAGGCACACATTGAATTGGACTCACCCATTGACTATTGGCTATAGGAAAAATTACACCCGCATCTAACCATTTGATAATTTCTTTCTTTACTACCTCCTTCATGGAGGGGTTCAACCTACGTTGGTGATCTACCCTAGGTGTATGTTCCTCTTCCAACAATATTTTATGCATGCAATAGGAAGGACTGATACCTCTTATATCAGCAATCGTCCATGCAATAGCTTTTTTATGTTGCTTAAGCAGCAATATTAGCGTAATTTCATGCTTTTCACTTAATTTGGACGAAATGATAACAGACAAAGTATCATGCTCTCCTAGATATGCATACTTAAGAAGATCAGGCAATGGTTTTAATTCTAAAAGAGGTGGATGTTCAATTGATGGTTTCAATGGATTCGTGGATCTTTCAGACAAGTCATTAGTCATGCAAACATGTTGAGGTTTGTCCACAGATGTATCCATTAATTCAGAAATGTTTAAGTCAGTTATATCTACTTGTACATAGTCAGTAGCATGCTTAATTAACAGTTCATGCTCAAGTTGTTCTTCCATTAGTGAATCTACTACATCCATACTTGCACAAGATTCAGAATCAGAGGGATACCTTAGAGCTTTAAAGACATTGAACTTAACCTCCTCATCAGGAACCCTCATGGTGAGCTCACCTTTCTGGACATCGATTAAAGCCCTACCTGTGGCTACAAATGGTCTGCCCAATAAGATTGGTACCTCCTTGTCTGCCTCATAATCCAGAATAATGAAGTCTGCAAGAAAGATGAATTTGTCAACCTTGACAAGAATATCCTCAATTTTCCCCTCCGGGTATGCTATGGATCTGTCTGCAAGCTGCAAGGTGACAGTAGTAGGTCGTGCTTCTCCTATTCCAAGCTGACGAAATAGAGACAGGGGCATGAGATTGATGTTGGCTCCCAGATCACAAAGGGCTTTGCCCACGTGCTTGCCTCCCAACTCGACTGGTAAGGTGAAGGAACCAGGATCCTTCTCCTTCTTTGGTAGCTTGTTCTGGAGTATAGCACTGCACTCCTCGGTGAGATTCACTGTTTCAAATTCACCAATGATCTTTTTGTTAGTGATAATATCTTTCAAGAATTTAACATAAGAAGGCATAGATTGCAAAACTTCCACAAATGGGATATTAACATGCACTTGTTTTAAAATTTCTAAAAAATTATTAAAGTGCACTTCATGTTCTTGTTTTTTCTTCAGCCTTCTAGGGAATGGAGGTGGTGGCACATATGTAGGCAATTCAGTTCGCCTAATGACAGGTGGAGCCCTTGGAATTTCTTCTGGTTCCTCTATGATAGGTTCCAGCCTCACCCTTGTTGTGCTCGTTGGTGGTTGATCATGGTTTGGCAGAGAATCCAGTGGAGCACTAGACTCTTCATTCTCTACTCGCTTTGGTGCTTCTCTATTGTTGCTCACCAATGGTCTTCCACTACGAAGTTCAATTGCTTGAACTTGCTCTTTTCCATCCCTTCTTGGCACTTCAGTGTCTGCAGGCAATCTACCTTGGGGCCTATTTTTCAAATCATTTGCTAATTGCCCTATTTGGTTTTCTAGGCTTCTAAGGGTGGCTTGCTGACTTTGTAGGGTTGCATCATTTTTTGCAATGTACTCCTTAAGCAAATTCTCTACTGATGACCCTATTGGTTGGTTATATGGCTTTTGGTACATGGATTGGTTATTCTGTTGAGTGAAACCAGGTGTTCCACTCGGTCTTGGTTGGTTTTGAGCTTGGTTAGTGTTTTGTTGTCCAGCCCAAGAAAGATTTGGGTGGTTCCTCCAACCAGGATTATAGGTGTTAGAATAGGGGTTGTTCCTAGGCTGCTGTTGACTTCCAACATAGCAGACTGAGGCTGGATTCCCAGGGCAGAAATCATACAAGTGCCCTTCCCCACCGAACCCACAGATTAGTGTCTCACCTTGACTAGTTGGTGCGCCCATTGAAACGGCTGCTGCGGTGTTGACACTTGGTTGGAGATTGGTTTGAGCCATTTGTTTAACTAGATTGGTCAGGGCGTTTATTTGGCTACTCATTGCACTAAGTGCATCCTTGTCTTGAGCTCTCCTAGGCTCTACAGGATCGTCTTACCATCTACAACGGGAAGTTGAGATTTTCTCCAAAATCTCATAGGCTTCATTGTAGCTCTTTGAAAGCATGGAACCACCAGCTGACGAATTCAACACTTGCCTTGTGCTGGGGTTGCATCCTTTAAAGAACACTTCTATTTGGATACACCATGGAATGCCATGGTGTGGACATTTAAGCAATAGATCTTTGAATCTTGTCCAAGCTTCGTGACGGGATTCGTTTTCGGCTTGTTTGAACTTGATTATATCATCACGAAAGTTGGAATTCCTATCAGGTGGGAAGTATTTGACTAAGAATTTTTCAGCCAGATCTGTCCAATTGACAATCGATCCAGAGGGTAAGGAATTTAACCACGTTTTGGCTTTGTCTCTTAATGAGTAAGGGAAGAGATAAAGTCTTAAAGCTTCTTGGGAAACTCCAGGGATGAGGAAAGTATCACTGACTCCTAGGAAATTTCTCAGATGATTGTGGGGATCTTCGTTTTCCACTCCAAAGAATTTTCCCACAGTGGACAGCATTTGGAACATTACTGGCTTTAACTCGAATGAGTTGGCAGTAATCTCAGGGCGTATAATGTTTGGGTTAAGCTCCCCAGGCATGGGAACTAAGTATGAGAGGATGGCACTATCCTTATCATTCGCAATTTCGATGGGGTTGCGAATGGTAGGTGCTTGGTTTGGGACTGGTCTATCCATTTCGATTTGATAGAATTGCGACGACTCCGCGGAGTCAGCAATATTTTGAGTTACAGGGGGTTGTTTAAAGAGGCGTTTCTTAGCTTTGTTTCTGGCCCTAAGTAATCTTTCAGGCTCAGGATTGAACTCTAGATTGCTACTTGAATGCTCATTCATAAACTAAACCGATGGTACCTGTAAAAGAAATGAGAGTAGATTAGCTCCAATAGATGTTAAGTTTTGTTTTTCTAAAATAACACACTTCGTGTTTACTAAACAAAATCCCCGGCAGCGACGCCAAAAACTTGTTGCGTGCTCAGTGTTTAAATAAAGATGCAATGGGAGAGCACTCAGAACATGCAAGCATACATGATCTTGTAGCAAGTAATAAGTATTTTTTCATTCAATTTTCCACAGAGATTTATTCTTAGTTACTAACGAAGTGAGATGCTAAATTAGAAAGGGTGGTTTAGATGGGGTGAATTGAAGATTAATGTGCCTAACTAATGAAGAATATATAAAATATGCAAGCATAAACAAAGACAAGTAAAGAGGTTAACTTGAATGTAGAAGGAAAAGGATTGCGGAGAAAGGAATTATCTAGCAATTAAGCTAACAGCGTTTTAAGGGTAAGATGGGGAAACAAGGTCAACTAACGAGTCCTCTATAGGCTTTTTAATACGATTCTTCAGTAGTAGCTCAACTTATCATGCATCAATTTAACTCATTCTCAAGTATCTCTCGATTACATGCATTAGATCCTTTAGTTTACTCATGTCCAAGTAGGGCTTAAGCATCTATTTATATAAGCAAGTTAATGAATTGTGCTAGGAAAACGCCTATTCCTAGGTCGTTTTCTGGCTACGATGAAAGGCTAGCATGAATGGACGACTCTGAACTCTTACTCCTTCCGGAGGTTAGGAGTTCTTTGGACAAAATGGATGGCCAATCGAAATTGCCCGTGGGATGAAGCATACGTACATTCAATGCATTTAAAGCTATCCTACATGCTGAATTCACGTATTTCTACCTATAGATTCATCATTAGCAGACCCTTGTGTAGTTTAGTTACTCATGGATGGTGTGGAGTTGGAAAGACTAGACAGATTAAACATGATTCAAAGCAAACTGAAAGTAAAGGGGAAATAGAAAGCGATAAGAAACTTGCAACGTGGGTAAATGATTACTCTATTACGTGAGATTCAAAGCTTCATGTGCAACAACTATAAACCCGTAAATACTAACAAACTGAAGACGAATTGAATTGGAGTGGGAAACAGAAACAAATAGCAGAACACAGTAGAGAAAATAGAAGACAGAAAGCAGTAGAAAGCGTATAAATGTGTGCGTGAAACTCCTCGCCGCAAGCGCCTCGGATGAAGGGGAAGGTTAGCTTTGTTTGGGGATGAATCCAATCAGAAGAGAAGAAGGATCTTCTCTTCTTCCTCTCAGATTACCGGTGCCAACAGCTGATTCCTTCACGCCAACAACCGGAAGAGAAAATAGAGAGAAACTACGTTGAGATGGAGAGTTCTACGCTTCCCAGCTTGTTGTTCTCCTTCCCCCTTGACCTCCTTTTATAGCTCTTTGCAGGTACTCTTCAGTCAAGGAGAACCATCCATTCTGAACGACGTCCCACCACGTGGAAGCAGGGGAAAAATTGGTCGGCTGAAAGATCGCAACAGAACGACAAACGGTTGGACAACTTAATAATTTCCAACTTAAAGATTGCGGAGACAGCAATGTTTCCGCAATTTTCCTGCAATATAGAATTACAACTCTTTTAGCTTTGTTTTTTATCCTTTCTTGTTCCTTTTACAAATAACTCTTGATTTAGTTTCATTCTATGAATTCTCATATATAAGCACATATTAAATTAAATTCTATCAAAAACGCTTAAGAGTTCACACAATTATATGACAAATAAGTCCCTAAAATATGCACTTTTGGAGACGTAACAGTACACCACAGACGTTTTAGTCCAAGTGGGAGTTTGTTGGGTTTTATGTCCTAAAACTCGTAGTTTGTAAACAATTGTGTTTGTAAATGTTCTATTTAGTATTAAAATGTTATTGAGTTTTATTCAGTAAAAGTGTTTATTGAATAAAGTGAAACGTGTTTTCATTAACATGTACCAATAACAAACAATCATAGCAACGTATGAGTACTTGAGCTTCATGTATGACATGAATGTGGATCAGGCTCAAGTAGACAGTCAAAACGGTCTATAGTATATGGTTAAGGCTGGGTACCTTATCTTGGTAACACTATTGGATGCGGCTCGCTTTGTATTGTATAGAACGATGTGTTCCGAATCGTTTCACATGGTAATGTGCGAGCGAGGGCGTCTTGTGCAATGAGTTTGCATAAGATTGAACCGCGAAATCAAGTCGCTCTCTCTTTATAATACCGTTTACTGAAGAGACCGACTTTTTCATATGATGACCTAGGTAACTCGATCTCATTCCTGAGCTCGCTATGAACTCCTGTTTATTCGAGAGTATCCTTTGATTTGCAAGGGTGAGAGTGGCCAGATCGCCGACTCAATAAGCCTACCATCTTGGGGATAAACTAGAATAGGTAGCTGGGGACATAGTACAGCAAGACGGAATTCACTCCTACCCGCTTTAAGGGTTAGTAGAGAGGTTGTTCCCTTAATAGCTGACTTCAGGTCTTGAACAAGGGCGTCCACCCTCTCCTGGCTAGAGAGGGATCTGATCTGTTGGTTGGACCACAGATCAATTGTTCATTAGAGGTGTATCTCATAGTTTTTTTTCTCTCCCGAATACCACCGGTAAATGCCAAACCGACAGGTAATGAGCACCAGTAAAAGTCAATCGGTAAAGGTTGACCGGTAAAACACCTCGGTGTGCCACCGGTAAACTTCATAAGTTTACACCGGTAAAAGGAACAACGATAAGCCTCGACCGGTAAAACCATACGAATAAATCAGTACTGGTAAACCGGTATCGATAAATTCGTATCGGTAAAATCGGATCGGTAAACTACCACCGGTAAACTGGTTCGGTAAGCTTCACTAGGCTTACACCGGTAAACCGGTATCGGTAAGTTTACACCGGTAAACCGATAAGCTTGGACCGATAAACCGGTCGAGTAAACTTCATAAGTTTACACCGGTAAACCAGTAATCATATCTGGTTAAAAGGTATCGGTAAAGAGTAAACCGGTAAGCTCGACCGGTAAATCCTCGACCATAAGCCTTGCCAATACGCTATCTCATAACGTTGGCCAAGCCACCGATAAATTTCTATGGGTAAGCTTCACCCGTAAATTTACCAGATAGCTCGAAAAACCAAAAAACGTACTTTTTATGGATTTGTCTTATCGTCTCCGCAGCAACCTCCTCTGCAAAATCCTCTGAAGCACAGTCTGATCACGAACAGCAGCGAGAACCACCCTCAGAATAATCCCGAGTATCCTCGGGCTTAGTAGCAGAGTTGTGAGACTCCTTTCAGCAAGGGAGCTTTGAGGAGAGGGAAGGGATGAAGAAGAAGGTGTCGGTGAAGAAGAGAAATAAGATGAAGTTCAGTTTGGGCTTCTTTCCGCTGCGCCTCTGGTTGTTTTAGGACCTCAGTTCCATCAATAGTTGATCCCGTCTGTGGGGAAAACGAGAGTGTTTTACCAATAAGCACACCAAATTATTCTAGGTTTAGTCAGAGGACTTATAATTTGAACCACGCTTTCGATGGAGACGACTTCGAAAAGAACCAACACCAGTGAAGAGTCAGAATTTGGGGGCAGACTTCCCAGGTTACCAAGACACTACCTTTGACAACGAAATCACCTCGACCTAAAAAAAAAAGGAGGGTCAACCCTAGGACAAGCTGGAGGTGCCGGAAGAGAGGGTAAGCGGGATAAACTAGAACTTGACTCACATTTTAGAGATTTTAATTTGGATCGATCAAATCAAGAGGTTCGACAAGGACAGATGGACCAAGAAAATATGGGTGAAACTCATGCCATAGTAAGAAATTACAGAAGAAGGTAATTGTTGTTCGATTTCCCAAGTATACGAATCGTTCCTAGTAATATAGTAGTGTAAGTACTAATTATCCTTCTCCACAAGGGATGAAAGTTACTAATTATCAATTTCTTTAGCTTCAATTTTATCTAAGCAATCAATTAATCAAGAGTGAATGAATTATTAAAAAAAATTGAACTAAAGTAGTTAAAACAGGAAAACTATCAACAGTTATGGTAAAGGTAGATGATTGAGACTCTAGAGCAAAGACTTCATCGCTATCTCCTCCTATTCTTCAATAATTAGACGTTATAAATAATTGATTCCTAGACTGTTGACATGTTCTACTCAATAGACTTGCTACTCTCTCTCGAGCAATAACAATATTTATTAAAAGGTCAATTGTCTATATTTCTATGACAATTCGAACAATTCAATTATGAAGGATGTAAAATTAGTGTTGCCACAAAACCTACAAGGATATGTCTATCTCTCATATAAATTGGGGAAAACAATTAAGGTTCATCAATGATTATCGCCTATCGACCTCAAAGCATTGACATAAACTCAAACTAAGATTGGCCAAATCCTAACATGCATTAAGCTCATAAAAGTTTTCACAATCTAATATAAAACCAAGTTCTTAACAATCAACAATGAAGAATAAGATTCAATAGCGACTACATATACGCTCTAGATAAGAGAATTAGTTCATAATGAAAACCTCAACAACAATCTCAATATTCAGCAAGTTCATAGCAAGTAAGAAAAGAGGATGAAAAGAAAAAGAGAAGCAAATCCCGGTGATTCCACGAGTTTTCTAGCAATGCTCTCGCTCTGTTTGGGTGCTCGGATCTTCAAAATACGTGCCCAGTCATTTCTCTATGTTTTTCTCTGGAATCTCCCTCTCATTTATCTATTAAAACATAACAAAATGCTTTTTGACTTAGGGCAAAAGTCGTCGCAGCGCCTAGGCGTTGTAAAATCGTTAAAAAAACTTCGCCTCAGTCGTCATAGCGCCTAGGTGTTGCGTGCTCAATGTGTTAAAATAAATAAGCAGTAAGAGAGAGAGCACTCAGAACATGCAAGCATACATGATCTTATAGCAAGTAGTAAGTATTTTTTTCATTCGTTTTCCCACAGAGATTTATTATGAGCTACTCGTGAAGTGTATTGTTAAGAAAGAATGGGTGGATTTGATGGGGTAGAATTGGTTTTAAATTGTCTAATTTCTAAGGAATATATAAAGGATAGCAACATCAACAAGTGCAAGTCAAAGATAAACTCAAATGAAAAGGGAAGAGATTAATAAACGAAGAGGAACTTAGCTAAACAGAATTTTAAACTTAGCAGAATTGCGGAAACAGCAATTCTACCGCAATTTTCCTAACAGCGAAAGTGTGTAAAATGGAGAAACAAGGGCTACTAACGACTCCTCTATAGGCATTTTCTCACGATTCTCAAGCATTGGATCAACTCTCTATGCATCAAACTCACTCAATCTCATGTATCTTCCGATTTCATGCATTAGATTCTTTAGTTTACTCATGTCCAAGTAAGGTCTTAAGCATCTTGTTAAAGCAGAAAGTTATGGTTTGTACTAGGAAAACGCCTATTCCTAGGTCGTTTTCTGGCTACCTTGAAAGGCTAGCATGAGTGTATGACTCTGAACTCTTACTCCTTCCAGAGGTTAGGAGTTCATTGGACAAAATGGATGGCCAATCGAAATTGCCCGTGGGATGAAGCTTACACACAATCAATGCTTCGAGAGCTATCCTACATGCTCGGTTCACGTTTTTTAGCCTATAGTATTGTCATTAGCATGCCCCTATGTGACTTAGTTACTCATGGATATAGGGAGAACAAAAATGAGAGATAAAACAGACATGCTTAGAAGGAATTTAAAGACAAAACAGTAAGGAAAAACAGTAGACCGCAAAGGCAAGAAACTGTGAAATGCTGAATTTTGCTTTTGATTAATTGATTGTTTGAATGAACACAGGAAAGCTTAGAGTGAATAACACAAAGACAGAAAGCAACGAAATGCAATAAACTAGCTACTAGAACAGAAACAACAACTAAACAACGCTGGAAATTAGAAATGAAAAGCAGAAAGCAGTAAAAGAGCTTGAACGCCTCGTCGCAACCGCCTCGGCTGAAGGATGAGAAAGATCAGCCTTGCTTGGATGAATCCAATCGGGAGAGAAGATGAATCTTCTCTCCTTCCTATCAGATTATCGACTACAACAGCTAGACTTCGCAAACCAACAGACGGCAAAGAAAAACAGGAGAAAAGATGGAGCTGCGAGAAGACTTCTACGCTTTCGGATGATGCTTGAACCCTCGACTTTGACCCCTATTTATAGTAGTCTGCAGACGTCTTTGGGCCAAGGAGAACCATCCATCCTCAACGTCGTACTTCAAAATGGATGGAGGAGAAAGAACGAATCCCTGAAATAACGGAAATTAACAGAAACAGATCAGTCAACTTACGGTTTTCACTTGAAACATTGCTGTTTTAGCAATGTTTCCGCAATGCTGTCGCAATGCGCATTTTTCACTCTTTTCCTTCGGTTTTCATTCCTTTTCTTTCCTTTTGCACACAAGTCCTAATTTAGCTACCTTCTTTTAATTCTCATATATAAGCATAGGTTTAAGCTAAATCCTACCAAAAACATCTAAGAGTGTACATCTTTCTAAGCTAAATAAGTCCTAAAAAGGTCACTTTTGGAGACGTAACACACCCCCAAACTTAAGGTTTTGCTCGTCCTCGAGCAATCTAAGGACTTGCCTAGGCTGCTGTTTCATCTTCTCTAACCACTTACCGACTCCCCTACACTCCTATCTATAGCAGTGCTGTCCTGTGACACACTTCTAGGTTTACAACTAACCTTTTATATTGCTTCTTCTGACTTTGCACGCCTAATACTCCTGCTATTTCATTAACTCCCTACAACTGATCCACTTGCTTTTGTCATATCATGCCACTATCCCTAAGGTTTCAAATTCTACCTAGCTTTACCCCAGACTCAGTACATGCTTCTAGTTTTTACTTTTGAGCTACCTAGGATTCCTTAGAGTCATGCCAGTCTTAGTATTAACAGTGACAGTAGTACTTTAAGAGAACAACCTAAACCCTGGCATCACTACATTGGACATACATTCATCTCCCTAAACAACCCTACAAATTACAACTTTGCGCTCAGCCAATTGAGGATCAGAGTTCTTTTTATTTAGGACATCTAAGCCACAAAGTTGCAACTCCTAGGTATACATTCTTCTTCCCTATTTTTTTCTTTTTCTTTCTTTCTTACTTAGGTGGAGCCTCTCCTTTGGTTGCCTTTTGATGCAATGCCACTTGTGGGTTACACACTTGGCACTGATTACTCAGCAACCTAAGAGAGACACCCCTCTTTATTCTATTTCTCATTTTTTTTATTTTTTTTTTTTCCAACTCATCATTTTCTTTGTAAAGGAGAAGAAGAATGCTTATGCTTAAAGGGAGAGAGGAATGTTCCTAGGCCTAGGGTGGCTTCCCCCAAACTTAAACTACTCATTGTCCCCAATGAGTGTCTGAGGTGGCACACCCCCAAACTTGTCCTAGAAGCATCTAGTCTAAGGTAAAACAAAGAGAATCTAAAAGCCCTAGGCATAGACAAAACAGTCTAAAAGCAAATATCACAGCAGCAGAAATTTATAAAAAACAGTCAAGCAAGGACTTAAAGCTATGCATGCTGAGCACTTTTAAGAGGCGAATTTAAACTATCAAAGGGTGTCCAATGACACTCATCCAGCATGCTTTGAGATAAGCTATATAGGGTAGTCATGATAGCAGCAAAAGATAGAATTTCAACAGAACCAGCCTAGCTAAACAGTCAATCTAAAACATGCATTTACTAATAAAAATTACGGTGTCCGCAATTATTTCGCAATAAAGACAGGACGGATATATCAGTGGTTAAGGCCCCTATGCATGCTTTTTCCAATCATCCAAGCTATACAAAAATGAAACTAAACTAATCTACCTAATCAGCTACCATCAGACTACACTAAACAACTATAAACAGTAAAACTAAGCAACTAAAAAAGATCAAAAGATTAACTCAAAACAGCATAATTCACATGGTTCAACAAAAAGCAGTTTTATTTGTTTTCTTATTTTAAGGGAACAGCAATACTCCCTTTAGTGCTTCTCAGACTAGCACTCAAATGTCTTCCTCATCATCAGTCCTTCGTGGTCGTGGAGGCGCCCATGGAGTCATTAGGTTCGTGGGGAATTCAGGAAAAATGCATCCCAATTGGTCAGCAACTTCCTTGTCCCTTGCCTGCGCATATGTGGCCCATTGAGCCATCCTCTTCTGCAGATCCGTCAGGCAGGCCATGGTCAAAGACTGAGCAGCAGCCAGGCCATCGAGCTCGAACTCCATGTTCCCCTTTCTGCGCAACCTCAAGGAAGTAGGCAATTCCAGGTAGCCCGTGTAGGCCAGCTGCCTTTCCATGCGCTCGATTGGGACCCCTGCACGTAAGCACCGTTTAGTAATGGTGTTGGGAAAGAAAAGTGGTCCCTTACCCTTTTTGGCGCAGTCAGCAATGGAAGCTGCAATGACTTCGCCCACATTGATTGTGAGACCTCGCATGATCGCGTAGACCAGCAGCGATCTGCTCTGGTTGATGGTGGTCTCATGGGTCACTGGGGACAGCTTCCTTCTAACGAAGGAAAACCAGACAGCCGCCTTGGCTGTGAGGGTGGCACTCATCAGGGTGTGCCTCCCATTGCGCGATACTGTCCATGATGCCTCTGGCTGGCCAATGATCCGAATGGCCTCCTCCAAGACAGCTTCTGTTGGCTCATCAACAATCCTCGCATAGTCAGTATGTTTTTGGCCCTTGAGGCCATAGGCTTCGTTGATCGCCTTTGCTGAGAAGTCCACTTCAACACCTCTGACCACAGATAGGTGTTACGTCTCCAAAAGTGACCTTTTTAGGACTTATTTAGCTTAGAAAGATGTACACTCTTAGATGTTTTTGGTAGGATTTAGCTTAAACCTATGCTTATATATGAGAATTAAAAGAAGGTAGCTAAATTAGGACTTGTGTGCAAAAGGAAAGAAAAGGAATGAAAACCGAAGGAAAAGAGTGAAAAATGCGCATTGCGACAGCATTGCGGAAACATTGCTAAAACAGCAATGTTTCAAGTGAAAACCGTAAGTTGACTGATCTGTTTCTGTTAATTTTTGTTATTTCAGGGATTCGTTCTTTCTCCTCCATCCATTTTGAAGTACGACGTTGAGGATGGATGGTTCTCCTTGGCCCAAACGCACCTACAGATTACTATAAAAGGGGGTCAAAGTAGAGGGTTCAATCATCATCCGAAAGCGTAGAAGTCTTCTCGCAGCTCCATCTTTTCTCCTGTTTTCCTTTGCCGTCTGTTGGTTTGCGAAGTTTAGCTGTTTGGAGTCGATAATCTGATAGGAAGGAGAGAAGATTCATCTTCTCTCTCGATTGGATTCATCCAAGCAAGGCTGATCTTTCTCATCCTTCAGCCGAGGCGGTTGCGACGAGGCGTTCGAGCTCATTGACCTGCTTCCTGTCTTTCATTTTTAATTTCCGGCATTGTTTAGTTGTTGTTTCTGTTCTAGTAACTAGTTTATTGCACTTCGCTGCTTTCTGTCTTTGTGTTATTCACTTTAGGCTTTCCTTTGTTCATTCAAACAATCAAGTAATCAAAGCAAAATTCAGCATTTCACAGTTTCTTGCCTTTGCGATCTACTGTTTTTCTTTACTGTTTTGTCTTTAAATTCCTTCTGAGCATGTCTGTTTTATCTCTTATTTCTGTTCTCCCCATATCCATGAGTAACTAAGTCACATAGGGGCATGCTAATGACAATACTATAGGCTGAAAAACGTGAACCAAGCATGTAGGATAGCTCTCGAAGCATTGATTGTATGTAAGCTTCATCCCACGGGCAATTTCGATTGGCCATCCATTTTGTCCAAAGAACTCCTAACCTCTGGAAGGAGTAAGAGTTCAGAGTCATACACTCATGCTAGCCTTTCAAGGTAGCCAGAAAACGACCTAGGAATAGGCGTTTTCCTAGTACAAACCATAACTTTCTGCTTTAACAAGATGCTTAAGACCTTACTTGGACATGAGTAAACTAAAGAATCTAATGCATGGAATCGGACGATACATGAGATTGAGTAAGTTTGATGCATAGAGAGTTGAGCCAATGCTTGAGAATCGTGAGAAAATGCCTATAGAGGAGTCGTTAGTAGCCCTTGTTTCTCCATTTTACACACTTTCGCTGTTAGCAACATTGCGGTAGAATTGTTGTTTCCGCAATTCTGCTAAGTTTACAATTCTGTTTAGCTGTTTTCTTCTTCGTCTATCAATCTCGTCTCTTTTCCTTTGAGTTTAACTTTGACTTACACTTGTTTATGTTGCTATCCTTTACATAGTCCTTAGGAATTAGACAATTTAAAACCAATTTTACCCCATCAAATCCACCCATTCTTTCTTAACTTTACACTTCGCGAGTAGCTCATAATAAATCTCTGTGGGAAAACGAATGAAAAAATACTTACTACTTGCTATAAGATCATGTATGCTTGCATGTTCTGAGTGCTCTCTCTCTCTTATTGCTTATTTATTTTAACACATTGAGCACGCAACAAGTTTTTGGCGCCGCTGCCAGGGACTTATTTAAGTGAAAACGAAGTTTGTTAAGTTTGAAACACCAAGTTTATTGTCTATTGAAGCTGATCTGTTTCATTTCTTTTGCAGGTACTAGTTGGGTTAGTTTATGAGTGAGCCTTCAAGTAGTGATCTAGAGTTCAATCCTGAGCCTGAGAGATTACTTAGGGCCAGAAATAGAGCCAAGAAACGTCTCTTTAACCAACCCTCTATACCTCCAATAATTGCGGGAACCGCAATTCCTCCGCAATTGTCTCAAGAAGAAATGGATGGAATAGTTCCAAATCCGGTGCCTGTCACTCACAATCCCATCGAAATAGCGAATGATAAGGATAGCGCCATACTTTCTTACCTAGTACCTATGCCTGGGGAGCTGAACCCCAGCATAATCCGCCCTGAAATCACTGCCAACTCATTCGAGTTAAAGTCAGTGATGTTCCAAATGTTGTCCACTGTGGGACAATTCTTTGGAGTGGAAAATGAGGATCCCCACAACCATCTTAGAAACTTCCTAGGAGTCAGTGATACATTCATCATTCCTGGAGTTTCCCAAGAAGCCTTGAGGCTCTACCTCTGCCCTTACTCATTAAGAGACAAGGCAAAGACGTGGTTAAACTCATTACCCTCAGGATCAGTCCTTAATTGGACAGACTTAGCAGAGAAATTCCTAGTCAAATACTTCCCACCTGATAGGAATTCTACCTTTCGTGATGACATAATCAAGTTCAAACAAGTTGAGAGTGAGTCTCTTCACGAAGCTTGGACAAGGTTTAAAGACCTTCTTCTGAAATGTCCACACCATGGCATCCCATGGTGTATCCAAATAGAGGTCTTTTTCAAAGGATGCAACCCCAACACTAGACAAGTCTTAAATTCATCTGCTGGAGGCTCCATGTTGTCCAAGAGTTACAATGAGGCCTATGAGATCTTGGAGAAGATCTCAGCATCTCACTGTAGGTGGTCAGATGATCCAGTCGAGCCAACTAGAGCTCAAGACAAGGACGCACTCAATACCATGAGTAGCCAAATAAGCGCCCTGACCAACCTAGTCAAGCAAATGGCTCAAGCCAATCTCCAAACAAGTGTCAACACCGCCACAGCCATGTCAATGGACACCCAACCAAGTCAAGGTGAGACACTTATCTGTGGATTATGTGGGGAAGGGCACCTGTATGAATACTGCCCTGGGAATCCAGCCTCGGTCTGCTATGTTGGAAGCCAGCAGCAGCCTAGGAACAACCCCTATTCCAATACTTACAACCCTGGTTGGAGGAACCACCCAAACCTGTCATGGGGTGGCCAACAGAATGCTAACCAAGCTCCTAACCAACCAAGACCGAGTGGAACACCTGGTTTCACTCCCCAACATAACCAATCCATGTATCAAAAACCATACAACCAACCTGTAGGGTCTTCTGTAGAAAACTTACTCAAGGAATACATAGCCAAGAATGATGCCACTCTACAGAGTCAGCAAGCTACTCTTAGGAGCCTAGAGAACCAAATAGGGCAACTAGCCAATGAACTCAAAAGTAGGCCCCAAGGTAGACTTCCTGCTGACACTGAAGTGCCAAGGAGAGATGGTAAAGAGCAAGTTCAAGCAATTGAACTTAGAAGTGGTAGACCATTGGTGAGCAACACCAAGGACACACCAAAGAGAGTAGAGAACACTGAGTCTAGTGCTCCACTGGAGTCTCTGCCAAACCAAGGTCAACCATCACCAAGCACATCAGGAGCAAGGTTGGAGCCAATCATAGAAGAGATAGAAGAAATTCCAAGGCCTCCACCTATCCTAAGGCGACCTGAAGTGCCTGCATATGTGCCACCACCTTCATTTCCTAGAAGGCTAAAGAAAAAACAAGAACAGGAAGTGCACTTTAATAAATTTTTAGAAATTCTTAAGCAAGTGCATGTTAATATTCCTTTTGTAGAAGTTTTACAGTCTATGCCCTCTTATGTAAAGTTTTTGAAGGATATTATTACTAACAAGAAAATATTTGGTGAGTTTGAAACAGTCAATCTCACTGAGGAATGCAATGCCATACTCCAGAACAAGCTACCCAAGAAGGAGAAGGATCCTGGTTCCTTCACCTTACCTGTAGAGCTAGGAGGCAAGCACGTGGGCAGAGCTCTTTGTGACCTGGGAGCCAGCATAAACCTCATGCCCCTATCACTATTCCGCCAGCTAGGAATAGGAGAAGCACGTCCAACCACTGTCACCTTACAACTAGCAGACAGATCCATAGCATACCCTGAAGGTAAGATTGAGGATATTCTTGTAAAGGTTGACAAGTTTATTTTCCTTGCAGATTTCATTATCCTGGATTATGAAGCAGACAAGGAGGTCCCCATCCTGTTAGGCAGACTATTTCTAGCCACAGGTAGGGCCCTGATAGATGTCCAAAAAGGTGAGCTCACTATGAGGGTTCATGACGAGGAGGTTAAGTTTAGTGTTTTTAAAGCACTGAGGTATCCTTCTGACTCTGAATCTTGTGCTAGCATGGACATTGTAGATTCATTAATGGAGGAACAATTGGAGCATGAATTGTTGACTAAGCATGCTCATGAATATGTAGGATTAGAATTAACTAACTTAAACATAGCTGAGATAATGGACATACCTGTAAATAACCCTCAACATGTTTGTATGAATATTGACTTAACTGAAAAATCTTTGAATCCATTAAAACCATCCATTGAGCATCCACCTGTCTTAGAATTGAAACCTCTCCCCACTCACCTCAAGTATGCATATCTAGGAAGTAACGATACTTTGCCTGTGATTATTTCTTCTAAATTAAGTGAAAAGCATGAGGATGAACTGATTTTATTGCTTAAGCAACATAGGAAGGCTATTGCATGGACTATTGCTGACATTAGAGGCATTAGCCCTTCTTATTGCATGCATAAGATTATATTGGAGGAAGAGCATACACCTAGAGTAGATCACCAACGTAGGCTGAACCCCTCTATGAAAGAGGTAGTTAAAAAGGAAATAATAAAATGGTTAGATGCTGGTGTGATCTTCCCCATAGCTAGTAGCCAGTGGGTGAGCCCTATACAATGTGTACCTAAGAAGGGGGGGATGACTGTGGTAGTCAATGAGAACAATGAACTGATTCCAACTAGGACTATCACAGGATGGAGAGTTTGCATGGATTATAGGAAACTAAATAAAGAAACCAAAAAAGACCACTTCCCTCTACCATTCATTGACCAGATGTTAGATAGGATAGCTGGTAGAGCCTACTACTGCTTCTTAGACGGTTATTCAGGATATAACCAGATCACTATAGACCCTAAGGACCAAGAGAAGACTACCTTCACTTGCCCTTTTGGAACTTTTGCCTTTCGCAGAATGCCTTTTGGCTTAGGCAATGCACCGGCAACTTTCCAAAGGTGCATGTTGGCAATCTTCTCTGATTTGGATGAGTCCATGATAGAGATATTCATGGATGATTTCTCAGTCTTTGGGGATTCATTTACAAACTGTCTAGAGAACTTAGGACAAGTCCTGGCTAGGTGTGAGGAGACCAACCTAGTCTTAAATTGGGAAAAGTGCCACTTCATGGTGGATGAAGGGATTGTCTTAGGTCATAGAGTGTCAAGGGCAGGTGTAGAAGTTGACAGGGCAAAAATTGAAATAATAGAGAAATTGGTAGAACCCCAAAATGTCAAGGCCATTAGAAGTTTCTCAGGGCATGCTAGTTTCTATGGAAGGTTCATTAAGGACTTTTCTAAGATCTCCAAGCCTTTATGTGAGCTTCTAGAGCTAAACAAACCGTTCATTTTCTCTAAAGAATGTTTCCTAGCTTGGAAAACCCTTTAAGGAAGCACTAGTCACAGCACCTATTATAGTAGGGCCTAATTGGGATCTTCCCTTTGAGATGTTATGTGATGCCAGTGACTATGCTGTAGGGGTTATGTTAGGACAGAAGATTGACAAGTTAACCCACCCTGTATACTATGCTAGTAAGACACTTAATGAGGCGCAATGTAATTACACAACTACTGAGAAGGAGATGCTAGCTGTAGTGTTTGCTTGTGAGAAGTTTAGGAATTACATTGTAGGCACTAGGACAATTGTGTACACTGACCATTCTGCTTTGAAGTACCTTATGAGGAAGGCTGATGCTAAGCCTAGGTTGATTAGATGGGTATTGCTGTTGCAAGAGTTTGATCTGGACATTAGAGATAAGAAAGGATGTGAAAATGTGGTTGCGGATCATCTTTCTAGGTTGCAGCATAATTGCGGAAAAATTGCGGAAACCGCAATTTCTGATGCTTTTATTGATGAACATGTCTTTGTATTGACTCATCGTGATAACGATGAGGAACCTTGGTTTGCTGACATTGCTAACTTCCTTGCATCGCAGGTACTACCATCTTTCAAGGGAGGACAAGAGAAGAAGAGGTTCCTTCATGAAGCAAGGAAATTCATATGGGATGATCCCACACTTTACAAGACATGTGCTGATGGTCTGCTCAGGAAGTGTGTTTCAGCTGCTGAGGCGAAGTCTGTGCTGCAGCACTGCCATACAGCACCCTATGGTGGACATTTTGGTGGCCAAAGGACAGCTACAAAGGTGTTCCAAAGTGGCTACTATTGGCCAACGATCTTCAAGGATGCCCACAACTATGCACACAGCTGTGACGACTGCCAGAGAACAGGTAATCTAAGTCGAAAGGATGAGATGCCTCTCACTTACATCTTAGAGTTGGAGCTCTTTGATGTGTGGGGCATTGATTTCATGGGGCCATTCCCTCCATCATCAGGTAACCTTTACATCCTTGTAGCAGTAGACTACGTATCTAAGTGGGTAGAGGCCATATCATGTCCAAATAATGATGCCAAAACAGTCATAAGATTCTTGCATAGACATATTTTTACTCGATTTGGGACACCTCGGGCTATAATCAGTGATGAGGGGACACATTTCATTAATAAGGCTATGGAGAGAGTGTTGGCTAAGTATAATATTAGACATAGAGTAGCCACTCCTTATCACCCACATTCGAATGGCCAAGCTGAAATTTCAAATAGGGAGATTAAAAACATACTAGAAAAAGTGGTCAAACCCAATAGAAAAGACTGGTCCTTTAAACTCGAGGATGCACTTTGGGCGTATAGAACTGCATATAAGACACCCCTAGGTATGTCTCCTTATAGACTGGTGTATGGCAAAGCATGTCACTTGCCATTCGAGTTAGAAATTAAAGCAATTTGGGCCCTAAAGGAGTTGAATTACTGCGTGACCGACGCGGGAACATTGCGGTCTTTGCAATTACATGAGCTTGATGAGCTTAGGCATATGTCTTATGAGAATGCCAGAATGTATAAGGAGAAGACCAAGATTTGGCACGACAGTAGACTTAGGATTAAGGACTTCAAGAAAGGCCAGCTTGTCTTATTATTTAACTCACGATTGAAATTATTTCCAGGTAAACTTAAGTCTAGATGGTCAGGTCCATTTATAATAACTAATGTGTTTGTTCATGGTGCAATCGAGATAAAGAACCTGCAGCAAGGACAACCATTCATGGTTAATGGTGCAAGATTGAAGCACTACTATGAGGAAGGAGATGTGAAGACTCTCTCGGCCTTCCTCTTGACTGAAACATGAAAATAAGAACGAGAGAGGACAAGTGATTACTGTGCTCGTCCATGCGAGGCTCATGCCTTAGTTTATTTTTTGTTATTTTTCCGGTTATCGTTTGTGTATAATTTTGTGCGATCTTAATTATGAATTTGATATTTATTTTATTTCTTTTTGTAGGGGATCAATAGAGGGAATCAAGGAGATTAAATCCAGCTAAAAAAATCAAGGAGATATTGGGCCAAATCAAAGATTCGGTTGAGCAAAGATTGGCATTTAAACAAAGAAAATCTCCAACGGTCACTAGAATTGCGCTGGATTTGCAGAATCCGCAAAAATAGAGCCGTTGGGATTTCATCATTACTTATATCCGTTAAGACGCGCGCTGATCTATACGATTTCCCAATTCTCTGAACTCCAAGAACACTCTTTCCCGCTTCATCTGCAATTCTTCTCGCCAGATTCCAACGATTCAACGATGGTGCTAACAAGAGCTGAACGGTCTGCGTCCAAGAAGAGGGCTGATGACGCTGAAACGGCTGCGAGGGAAGCACTTCTTGCCCTTGCAGACGCTGAGGCTGCGCGAACTGAACGCCTCCCCAAACTGCCAATCCGCAAGAAGAAGTGGAAGGTTGTCACGGAGATACCTGCTGGACCTTCTGAACCAGCAGGAACACCCAAGAAGCGCAAATGGAGCATGGCGGTGGCTGAAGAAACGAGCAAGCAAAAGACTCCCTCTGTGGAGAGTCAAGAAAGTGATCCTCGGTCACCCGAGTCTCCAAAGCAGAGCTCTTCGCCATCTCCACCAGCGCACAGCCCTGAGCTGCCTTCATCACCGCAGAGTTCTGAACACACCCCACCAGAAGAGAGCCCTGCAGCTTCACCCACTTCCCCACAACCTGACCCTGAATTCCCATATGGGGAGTACCAAGAATCGACGCAGGGCAGTGGGGAAGCTGAGGAAGAAGAGGTCTTCTCTCCTTTGAGGGAAGCCAGTCCTGAGAGCTCTGTGCAGAGGACTGATTCGATGGACGAAACATTGGGGGATTGCCTCTAGCAGTTGAAAACCACGGCGAAGTTGAAGAAGAAGAAGGCCGCCAAGGCTGTCAAGACCAAACGGGCCAAGAAGTCAAAGAAAAAGAAAACCAAGAAGGCTGCGCCTCCATCAGAGAAAGAAAGTGATGAGCCGTCGCTGAAAAAGCTCAAGATTGAGGCTGCTGAGTCAGCCAAACCACAAGACAAAGGGAAAACCAAGCTTTACCCTGAAGATGAGCCTCAATCAGTGAGGTATGTCTCCTCTGATGCTGAGTCCAGAGGCGCTGAGCTGAGAAAGAGAGAGTTGCTGCACGAGAAGGGATTCCTCGACGCACCTGCTGACCTGCCGCAATTCTTGCGTGCAGGAATCACGAATCACGGTTGGGAGGAGCTATGCAGACCGCCTAATCCAGCCTACTCCAGCATGGTGTATGACTTCTACGCCAATCTGATGAATCCGGAGGATGGCCTATCTGTGGTCAGAGGGGTTGAGGTAGAATTCTCGGCAAAGGCGATCAACGAAGCCTATGGCCTCAAAGGCCAAAAGCACACTGACTATGCGAGGATTGTTGATGAGCCAACAGAAGCTGTCTTGGAGGAGGCAATACGGATAATTGGCCAGCCAGAGGCATCCTGGACAGTCTCGCGCAATGGGAGGCACACCCTGATGAGTGCCACCCTCACAGCCAAGGCGGCTGTCTGGTTTTCCTTCGTGAGGAGGAAGCTGTCCCCAGTGACTCATGAGACCACCATCAACCAGAGCAGATCGCTGCTGGTCTACGCAATCATGCGAGGTCTCACGATCAACGTGGGCGAGGTCATTGCAGCTTCAATTGCTGACTGCGCCAAAAAGGGTAAGGGACCTCTCTTCTTTCCTAACACAATTACTAAGCTGTGCTTACGTGCAGGAGTCCCAATCGAGCGAATGGAGAGGCAGCTGGCCTACACGGGCTACCTGGAATTGCCTACTGCCTTGAGGTTGCGCAGGAAGGGGAACATGGAGTTCAAGCTTGATGGCTTGGCTGCTGCTCAGTCTTTGACCATGGCTTGCCTGACGGATCTGCAGAAGAGGATGGCTCAATGGGCCACATATGCGCAGGCAAGGGACAGGGAGGTTGCTGACCAATTGGGATGCATCTTTCCTGACTTCCCTACGAACTTAATGACTCCATGGGCGCCTCCACGACCACGACGGAATGATGATGAGGAAGACATCTGAGTGCTGGTTTGAGAAGCACTGAAGGGAGTATTGCTGTTCCCTTAGAAAAAAAAACTGCTTTTTGTTGACCATGTGAACTATGCTGTTTTGAGTTAATCTTTTGATCTGTTTTAGTTGTTTAGTTTTAATTTTTAAATTTGTTTAGTATAGTCTGATGATAGCTGCATAGGTAGATTAGTTTAGTTTCATTTTTGTATAGCTTGGATGACTGGAAAGAGCATGCATAGGGGCCTTAATCACTGATATATCTGCCCTGTCTCTATTGCGAAATAATTGCGGAAACCGCAATTTTTATTACTGAATGCATGTTTTTGACTGTCTGTTTAGCTAGGTTGGTTCTGTTTAAATTCTATCTTTTGCTGCTATCTTGTCTGCCTTATATAGCTTATCTTAAAGCATGCTGGATGAGTGTCATAGGACAACCTTTGATAGTTTAAATTAACCTCTAAAAAGCTCAGCATGCATAGCTTTAAGTCCTTACCTGTCTGTTTTTTCAAATTTCTACTGCTGTGATATTTACTTTTAGAATGTTCTGTCTATGCCTAGGGCTTTTAGATTCTCTTTGTTTTACCTTAGACTAGATGCTTCTAGGACAAGTTTGGGGGTGTGCCACCTCAGACACTCATTAGGGACAATGAGTAGTTTAAGTTTGGGGGAGGCCACCCTAGGCCTAGGAACATTCCTCTCTCCCTTAAAGCATAAGCATTCTTCTTCTCCTTTAAAAAAAATGATGAGCTGAAAAAAAAATGAAAAATAGAATAAAGAGGGGTGTCTCTTTTTAGTTGCTGAGTAATCAGTGCCAAGTGTGTAAACCACAAGTGGCATTGCATCAAAAGGCAACCAAAGGAGAGGCACCACCAAAGTGAGAAAGAAAAAGGAAGAAATAGGGAAGAAGAATGTATACCTAGGAGTTGCAACCTTGTGGCTTAGATGTCCTAAATAAAGAACTCTGATCCTCAAGTAGCTAAGCACAAAGTTGTAACTTGTAGGGTTGTTTAGGGAGATGAATGTATGTCCAATGAAGTGATGCCAGGGTTTAGGTTGTTCTCTTAAAGTACTACTGTCACTGTTAATACTAAGACTGGCATGACTCTAAGGAATCCTAGGTAGCTCAAAAGTAAAAACTAGAAGCATGTACTGAGTCTGGGGTAAAGCTAGGTAGAATTTGAAACCTTAGGGATAGTGGCATGATATGACAAAAGCAAGTGGATCAGTTGTAGGGAGTTAATGAAATAGCAGGAGTATTAGGCGTGCAAAGTCAGAAGAAGCAATATAAAAGGTTAGTTGTAAACCTAGAAGTGTGTCACAGGACAGCACTGCTATAGATAGGAGTGTAGGGGAGTCGGTAAGTGGTTAGAGAAGATGAAACAACAGCCTAGGCAAGTCCTTAGATTGCTCGAGGACGAGCAAAACCTTAAGTTTGGGGGTGTGTTACGTCTCCAAAAGTGACCTTTTTAGGACTTATTTAGCTTAGAAAGATGTACACTCTTAGATGTTTTTGGTAGGATTTAGCTTAAACCTATGCTTATATATGAGAATTAAAAGAAGGTAGCTAAATTAGGACTTGTGTGCAAAAGGAAAGAAAAGGAATGAAAACCGAAGGAAAAGAGTGAAAAATGCGCATTGCGACAGCATTGCGGAAACATTGCTAAAACAGCAATGTTTCAAGTGAAAACCGTAAGTTGACTGATCTGTTTCTGTTAATTTCCGTTATTTCAGGGATTCGTTCTTTCTCCTCCATCCATTTTGAAGTACGACGTTGAGGATGGATGGTTCTCCTTGGCCCAAACGCACCTACAGATTACTATAAAAGGGGGTCAAAGTAGAGGGTTCAATCATCATCCGAAAGCGTAGAAGTCTTCTCGCAGCTCCATCTTTTCTCCTGTTTTCCTTTGCCGTCTGTTGGTTTGCGAAGTTTAGCTGTTTGGAGTCGATAATCTGATAGGAAGGAGAGAAGATTCATCTTCTCTCTCGATTGGATTCATCCAAGCAAGGCTGATCTTTCTCATCCTTCAGCCGAGGCGGTTGCGACGAGGCGTTCGAGCTCATTGACCTGCTTCCTGTCTTTCATTTTTAATTTCCGGCATTGTTTAGTTGTTGTTTCTGTTCTAGTAACTAGTTTATTGCACTTCGCTGCTTTCTGTCTTTGTGTTATTCACTTTAGGCTTTCCTTTGTTCATTCAAACAATCAAGTAATGAAAGCAAAATTCAGCATTTCACAGTTTCTTGCCTTTGCGATCTACTGTTTTTCTTTACTGTTTTGTCTTTAAATTCCTTCTGAGCATGTCTGTTTTATCTCTTATTTCTGTTCTCCCCATATCCATGAGTAACTAAGTCACATAGGGGCATGCTAATGACAATACTATAGGCTGAAAAACGTGAACCAAGCATGTAGGATAGCTCTCGAAGCATTGATTGTATGTAAGCTTCATCCCACGGGCAATTTCGATTGGCCATCCATTTTGTCCAAAGAACTCCTAACCTCTGGAATGAGTAAGAGTTCAGAGTCATACACTCATGCTAGCCTTTCAAGGTAGCCAGAAAACGACCTAGGAATAGGCGTTTTCCTAGTACAAACCATAACTTTCTGCTTTAACAAGATGCTTAAGACCTTACTTGGACATGAGTAAACTAAAGAATCTAATGCATGGAATCGGACGATACATGAGATTGAGTAAGTTTGATGCATAGAGAGTTGAGCCAATGCTTGAGAATCGTGAGAAAATGCCTATAGAGGAGTCGTTAGTAGCCCTTGTTTCTCCATTTTACACACTTTCGCTGTTAGCAACATTGCGGTAGAATTGCTGTTTCCGCAATTCTGCTAAGTTTACAATTCTGTTTAGCTGTTTTCTTCTTCGTCTATCAATCTCGTCTCTTTTCCTTTGAGTTTAACTTTGACTTACACTTGTTTATGTTGCTATCCTTTACATAGTCCTTAGGAATTAGACAATTTAAAACCAATTTTACCCCATCAAATCCACCCATTCTTTCTTAACTTTACACTTCGCGAGTAGCTCATAATAAATCTCCGTGGGAAAACGAATGAAAAAATACTTACTACTTGCTATAAGATCATGTATGCTTGCATGTTCTGAGTGCTCTCTCTCTCTTATTGCTTATTTATTTTAACACATTGAGCACGCAACAATAGGCCATCCTCAGGATTCATCAGATTGGCGTAGAAGTCATACACCATGCTGGAGTAGGCTGGATTGGGTGGTCTGCACAGCTCCTCCCAGCCGTGATTCGTGATCCCTGCGCGCAAGAACTGCGGCAGGTCAGTAGGTGCGTCGAGGAATCCCTTCTCGTGCAGCAACTCCCTCTTCCTCAGCTCAGTGCCTCTGGAGTCAGCATCAGAGGACACATACCTCACTGATTGAGGCTCATCTTCAGGGTAAAGCTTGGCTTTCCCTTTGTCTTTCGGTTTGGCTGACTCAGCAGCCTCAATCTTGAGCTTCTTCAGAGATGGCTCATCACTCTCCTTCTGTGAGGAAGGCGCAGCCCCGGACTTCTTCTTCTTGGACTTCTTCTTTGTTCTTGGCCGTTTGGCCTTGACAACCTTGGCTGCTTTCTTCTTCAACCTTGCCTTGGTTGTCATCTGCTGGAGGCAATCCCCCAGTGTCTCGTCCATCGAATCATTCTTCTATACAGGGCTCTCAGGGCTGGCTTCCCTCAAAGGAGAGAAGACCTCCTCTTCCTCAGCTTCCCCACTGCCCTGCGTCGATTCTTGGTACTCCTCATATGGGAATTCAGGGTCAGGTTGTGGGGAAGTGGGTGATGCTTCAGGGCTCTCTGCTGGTGGGGTACGTTCAGAACTCTGCGGTGATGAAGGTAGCTCAGGGCTTTGCGCTGGTGGAGATGGCGAAGAGCTCTGCTTTGGAGACTCGTGTGACCGAGGATCACTTTCTTGACCCTCCACAAAGGGAGTCTTTTCCTTGCTCGCTTCTTCGGCCACCGCCATACTCCATTTGCGTTTCTTGGGTGTGCCTGCTGGTTCAGAGGGTCCAGCAGGTATCTCCGTAACTACCTTCCACTTCTTCTTGCGGACTGTTAAGTCTCTGAAAGTGACTTATTTAAGACCCATTTAGCTTAAGAAGATGTACACTTCTAGGTGTTTTTGATAGCATTTAGCCTAAACCTATGCTTTAATATGAGAATTAGAAGAAGGTAGCTAATCTAGGACTTATGTACAATAGGTAGAAAAAGGGTTGAAAACCGAAGGAAAAGAGTGAAAAAAGCTGCATTGCGACAACATTGCGAAAACATTGCTGAGGCCGCAATTATTCAAGTGAAAACCGTAAGTTGACTGATCTTTTTCCGTTAATTTCCGTAATTTCAGGGATTCATTCTTTCTCCTCCATCCATTCTGATATATGACGTTGAAGATTGATGGTTCTCCTTGGCCCAAACGCACCTGCAAACTACTATAAAAGGGGGCCAAAGTCGGAGGTTTGATCATCATTCGAAGCGCAGAAGTCTTCTCGCAGTCCATCATTTCTCTCTGTTTTCCTTTGCCGTCTGTTGGAGTGAGAGTCTCAGCTGTTGGAATCGATAATCTGATAGGAAGGAGAGAAGATTCTTCTTCTCTCTCGATTGGATTCATCCAAGCAAGGCTGACCTTTCATCCCCTTCATTCGAGGCGACTGCAACGAAGCTTTTCAAGCACCTTTACTGCTTTTCTGTCGTTCTTCTTCTTATTTCCAGTTTGATCATTGTTGTTCTTAGCCTAGTGCTTTAATTACTGCATTTCGTTGTTGTCTGTCTTTGAATCATTTCTTTTGAAGCTTTCCTTTGTCGTTCAAACATTCAAAGTAATCAAAGTAAAATTCTGCATTTCACAGTTTCCACCTTCTGCTGCTACGTTTTGTCTTATTGTTTTAAGCATATTTCCCTTCTAAGCATGTCTGTTTTATCTTACATTTCCACTCTCTATATTTCCATGAGTAGCTAAGTCACTTAGGGGCATGCTAATGACAGAACTATAGGCTAAAAAACGTGCATCAAGTATGTAGGTTAGCTCTCGAATCATTGATTGTATGTAAGCTTCATCCTACGGGCAATTTCGATTGGCCATCCATTTTGTCCAAAGAACTCCTAACCTCTGGAAGGAGTAAGAGTTCAGAGTCATATAATCATGCTAGCCTTTCATGGTAATCAGGAAACGGCCTAGGAATAGGCGTTTCCCTAGTACAAACTAAACACTCCTGTTTTAACAAGATGCTTAAGACCTTACTTTGAAGTCGAGTAAACTTAAGACTCTAATGCATGGAATCGGACGATACTTGAGATAGAGTGAGTTTGATGTATAGAGAGTTGATCCAAAGCTTGAGAATCGTAATAAAATGCCTATAGGATAGTCATTAGTAGCCTTTAATTCACCCATTTACACACTTTCGCTGTTATTCAATTGCGGTAACATTGCGGTCCTCGCAATTCTGCCATTTTATCATTCTGTTTAGCTGTTTTCTTCTTCGTTTATCAATTCCATCTCTTGTCCTTTGAGTCTGATTTCAACTTTAATTTGTTTATGTTGCATCCCTTTACACATTCAGCAAAAACTAGATAATTAAAAACCAATTTTACCCCTTCAAATCCACCCCATCTTTCTTAACAAATACACTTCGCGAATAGCTAAACATAAGTCTCTGTGGAAAAAACGAATGAAATATACTTACTACTTGCTGTGAGACCATGTATGCTTGCATGTTCTAAGTGCTCTCTCTACCATGTATGCTTCGATAGCTATTCATGAAGTGTATTTGTTGCGTGCTCAATGTGTTAAAGATAAATAAGCAAGAAGGTAGATAGAGCACTCAGAACATGCAAGCATACATGGTCTCACAGCAAGTCGTAAGTATATTTCATTCGTTTTTTCCACAGAGACTTATTTTTAGCTATTCATGAAGTGTATTTGTTAAGAAGGAAGGGGTGGATTTGATGGGGTAAAATTGGTTTTTAATTATCTAATTTTTGCTGAATGTGTAAAGGAATGCAACATAAACAAATGCAAGTTGAAATTAGACTCAAAGAACAAGAGATGGAATTAATAAACGAAGAAGAAAACAGCTAAACAGAATGGTAACTTAGCAGAATTGCGGACACTGCAATTTTACCGCAATTGAATAACAGCGAAAGTGTGTAAATGGGTGAATTAAGGGCTACTAATGACTATCCTATAGGCATTGTTGTACGATTCTCAAGCACTGGATCTACTCTCTATGCATCAAACTCACTCTATCTCATGTATCGTCCGATTCCATGCATTAGATTCTTTAGTTTACTCGACTCAAAGTAAGGTCTTAAGCATCTTGTTAAAACAGAAGTGTTTAGTTTGTACTAGGGAAACGCCTATTCCTAGGCCGTTTCCTGGTTACCATGAAAGGCTAGCATGATTATACGACTCTGAACTCTTACTCCTTCCAGAGGTTAGGAGTTCTTTGGACAAAATGGATGGCCAATCGAAATTGCCCGTGGGATGAAGCTTACATACAATCAATGCTTCGATAGCTATCCTACATGCTTGGTTCACGTTTTTTAGCCTATAGTTCTGTCATTAGCATGCCCCTAAGTGACTTAGCTACTCATGGATATATAGAGAACAGAAGTATAAGATAAAACAGACATGCTCAGAAGGGAAATATACTTAAAACAGTAAGACAAAACCGTAGCAGCAGAAGATGGAAACTGTGAAATGGAAACTTGTAATTTGATTACTTTGAATGTTTGAACGAACAAAAGGGAATTTAAAGGAAATAATTCAAAGACAGACAGCGACGAAATGCAGTAGATAGGACATTAAGCTAGAAACAACAACTGATCAAAGCTGGAAATTAGAAAAGGAAAACAGAAAGCAGGAAATGACGCATGAAAGCCTCGTTGCAGTCGCCTCGAATGAAGGGGATGAAAGGTCAGCCTTGCTTGGATGAATCCAATCGAGAGAGAAGAAGAATCTCCTCTCCTTCCTATCAGATTATCGATTCCAACAGCTGAGACTCTCACTCCAACAGACGACAAAGGAAAACAGGGCGAAAAGATGGACTGCGAGAAGACTCTACGCTTTCGGATGATGCTTGAACCTCCGACTTTGGCCCCCTTTTATAATAGTTTGCAGGTGCGTTTGGGCCAAGGAGAACCATCAATCTTCAACGTCATATATCAGAATGGATGGAGGAGAAAGAACGAATCCCTGAAATTACGGAAATTAACAGAAAAGGATCAGTCAACTTACGGTTTTCACTTGAATAATTGCGGCTTCAGCAATGTTTTCGCAATGCTGTCGCAATGCAGTTTTTTTCATTCTTTTCCTTCGGTTTTCAACCCTTTTCTTTCCTATTGTGCATAAGTCCTAATTTAGCTACCTTCTTCTCATTCTCATATTTAAGCATAGGTTTAGGCTAAATGCTATCAAAAACACCTAAAAGTGTACATCTTCTTAAGCTAAATGGGTCCTAAATAAGTCACTTTCAGAGAGACCCCCCTCATCTCCCTAACCTAAACCCTGGCATCACTACATTGGATAAACACTCATCTCCCTAAACAACCCTACGAGTTACAACTTTGTGCTTAGCTAATTGAGGATCAGAGTTCTTTTTAAATAGGACATCTAAGCCACAAAGTTATAACTCCTAGGTATACATTCTTCTTCCCTTTTCTTTTCCCTTTTTCTTACTTAGGTGGGGCCTCTCCTTTGGTTGCCTTTTGATGCAATGCCACTTGTGGGTCACACACTTGGCACTGATTACTTAGCAACCTAAGAGAGACCCCCCTCTTTATTCTATTTTTCATTTTTTTTTCAGTTCATCATTTTTTGTAAAGGAGAAGAAGAATGCTTATGTTTCTAAGGGAGAGAGGAATGTTCCTAGGCCTAGGGTGGCCTCCCCCAAACTACAACTACTCATTGTCCCCAATGAGTGTCTGAGGTGGCACACCCCCAAACTATCCTAGAAGCATCTAGTCTAAGGTAAAACAAAGAGAATCTAAAGCCCTAGGCATAGACAGAACATTGAAAAGAAAATATCACAGTAGCAGTAAATTAAAAAAAAACAGACAGTTAAGGGCTTAAAGCTGTGCATGCTGAGCTTTTTAGAGGTCGATTTAAACTAGCAAAGGGTGTTCTATGACACTCATCCAGCATGCATTTAGATAAGCTATATAAGTTAGTCATGATAGCAGCAAAAGATTGAATTTAAACAGATCACAGCCTAGCTAAACAGACAGTACAAAACATGCTTTCAGTCATAAAAATTGCGGGTACCGCAATTATTTCGCAATCAATTCAGGGCAGATATAACATTGATTAAGGCCCCTAAGCATGCTTTTTCCAGTCACTCAAGCTCTCTAAAAATAAAACAAAACTAACCTACCTAGGCTCCTATCATCAGACTATCCTAAGCAAAATTAAAAACATAAAACTAAGCATCTAAGACAGATAAAAAAAATGTACTAAAAACCGCATAATTCACATAAGCTAGCAGAAAGCAGAAATTGTTTTTTTCTTCTAAGGGAACAACAATACTCCCTCCAGTGCAATTCAAACCAGCACTCAAACGTCTTCATCTTCATCTGGCTGCCGTGGTCGTGGGGGCACCCATGGAGTCAGGAGATTTGTGGGGAAGTCCGGGAAGATGCACCCAAGTTGGTCTGCAACTTCCTTGTCCCTCGCCTGCGCATAAGTGGCCCATTGAGCCATTCTCCTCTGCATATCCATCAGGCAGGCCATGGATAGGGACTGTTCAGCAGCCAACCTATCCAGTTCAAACTCCATATTCCCCTTCCTCCGCAGCCTCAGGTTAGCAGGCAGCTCCAAGTGGCCCGTGTAAGCCATTTGCTGCTCCATGCGCTCGGTGGGGACTCCTGCAAGCAAACATAGTTTGGTTATGGTATTAGGGAAAAACAGTGGTCCCTTACCTTTCTTGGCGCACTCAGCAATAGCAGCAGTGATGACTTCTCCCACGTTGATCGTGAGACCTCTCATTATCGCATACACCAGCAGCGATCGGCTCTGGTTGATCGTAGTCTCGTGAGTCACTGGGGACAATCTCCTTCTCACGAACGCAAACCAAACAGCCGCCTTAGCCGTGAGGTTGGCACTCATGAGAGTGTGCCTCCCATTGCGTGATACAGTCCACGCTGCTTCAGGCTGGCCAATGGTTCGAATGGCCTCCTCCAGCACTGCCTCCGTAGGCTCATCAACGATCCGTGCATAATCTGTATGTGTTTGGCCCTTGAGACCATAGGCTTCGTTGATGGCCTTGGCTGAGAAATCCACTTCTACCCCTCTGACCACAGACAGGCCATCCTCAGGGCTGAGCACATTGGCGTAGAAATCATACACCATGCTCGTGTAGGCTGGATTGGGCGGTCTGCAAAATTCCTCCCAGCCGTGGTTCATCACTCCTGCGCGCAAGAACTGCGGCAGGTCAGCAGGTCGGTCGAGGAAGCCTTTCTCGTGCAGCAACTCCCTCTTCCTCAGCTCAGCACCCCTGGACTCAGCATCAGAGGAAACATACCTCACTGACTGAGGCTCGTCTTCAGGGTAGAGCTTTGCCTTCCCCTTATCTGATGGCCTGGCTGACTCGGCAGCCTCAACCTTGAGTCGTTTGAGCGATGGCTCAGTACTTTCCTTCTCTGATGAAGGTACCTCCTTAGCCTTCTTCCTCTTTAGTTTCTTGGATCGCTTGGCTTTAAGGATCTTGGCCTTCTTCATCTTCTCTAGCTTGGCCTCAATGTTGATCTGCTGTAGGCATGCCCCCAGCGTCTCTTCCATGGAATCATCCTGTTGTGCAGGACTCTCTGGGCTAGCTTCCCTTGCAGGCGAGAAGACCTCGTCTTCACCACCTTCCCCACTGCCCTGAGTGGATTCCTGGTACTCCCCATATGGGAATTCAGGGTCAGGCCGTGGAGGCGTGTGCGAAGGTGTGGCACTCTGCTCTGCTGTAGGCGTCTGCACGGAATTCAGTGGTGAAGACGGCGTCTCAGGGCTCTGTGCCGGCGGCGATGATGAAAGCTCTGGGCTGTGCACTGGTTTAGATGGTGAAGGGCTGTGCGCAGGTGAGGCAGATGGCGTCGAGCCCTTCTTGGTCGACTCGTGGGACGCACGATCCGATTCTTGACTCTCCACAGAGGGAGTCTTTGCTTTGCTTGGTTCGACGGCCGTCTCGACACTCCACCGGCGCTTCTTGGGCGTGCCCGCTGGTTCAGAAGGTCCAGCAGGGATCTCAGTGACAACCCTCCACTTCTTCCTACGGATCGGAAGCTTGGGAAGAGGTCCGGTGCGTACAGCCCCAGCATCTGCAAGGGTCAGAAGTGCTTCCCTCGCAGCCGCTTCAGCTGCGTCATCAGCCTTCTTCTTGGCTGCGGATCTTTCAGCCCTTGTGGAGACCATTGTCGAATCTTGGAGGTTTGGAGAGAAAGATCAAAGATGAAGAGAATCTCAGTTTTCTTGGAAATCGGAGAATGAGAGAATTGTATCGATCGAGCGCCTTCTAACGGATATAAAAGCAACGGCTAAATCCCAACGGCTCTATTTTGCGGATCCTGCAATTCCAGCGCAATTTTAGGGATTTCTTTTTATCTAAATGGCAAACTTTGCTCGTCCGTATCTTTTATTTGGCTCGATCGTTTCTTGATTTTTAAAGCTGGGATTACTCTCCTTGATCCCCTCTTTCGATTCCCTATAAAAACAAATAAAACAAACATTAAATACTTAATTAAAATCACACCACAAAACACACAAACGATAACCGGAAAAAATGAAAAAAATAAACTAAGGCATTAGCCTTGACTAAACGAGCACAGTGACCACTCGTTCTCTCTCGTTCTCATTGTTATGCTTCAGTCAAGAGGAAGGCCGAGAGAGTCTTCACATCTCCTTCCTCATAGTAGTGCTTTAATCTTGCACCATTAACCATGAATGGTTGGCCTTGCTGCAAGTTCTTTATCTCTATTGCACCATGAACAAACACATTAGTAATGACAAATGGACCCGACCATCTAGACTTAAGTTTCCCTGGAAATAGTTTCAACCGTGAGTTAAACAACAAAACAAGTTGACCCTTCTTAAAGTCCTTAACTCTAAGTCTACTATCGTGCCAAATCTTGGTTTTTTCCTTGTACATCTTAGCATTTTCATAGGCCATATGCCTAAGCTCATCAAGCTCATGTAATTGCAAAGACCTCAGTGTCCCCGCATCCTTTACACAAAAATTCAATTCCTTCATGGCCCAAAATGCTTTGTTTTCTAACTCAAGTGGTAAGTGACAAGCCTTGCCATATACCAGCCTATAAGGGGACATACCTAGGGGTGTCTTATATGCTGTCCTATAAGCCCAAAGTGCATCCTCAAGCTTGAAGGACCAGTCTTTCCTAATAGGTTTGACCACTTTTTCTAGGATGTTCTTAATTTCCCTATTTGAGATTTCAGCTTGTCCATTTGAGTGTGGGTGATAGGGAGTGGCTACTCTATGTCTAATGTTATATTTAGCCAACACTCTCTCCATAGCCTTGTTAATGAAATGTGACCCCTCATCACTAATGATGGCACGAGGTGTCCCAAACCTAGTAAAAATGTGCCTATGCAAAAAGTTGGTGACTGTTTTAGCATCATTATTAGGACATGCTTTGGCCTCTACCCACTTGGACACATAGTCCACTGCTACTAATATGTAAAGGTTACCTGATGATGGGGGGAATGGCCCCATGAAGTCAATGCCCCACACATCAAAGAGCTCTAACTCTAAGATGTAGGTGAGGGGCATCTCATCCTTTCGACTGAGGTTACCTGTTCTTTGGCATTCATCACAGCTGTGGGCATAGTTGTGGGCATCTTTGAAGATTGTTGGCCAGTAATAGCCACTCTGAAATACCTTTGCAGCTGTTCTTTGGCCACCAAAGTGTCCACCATAAGGAGATGTGTGACAGTGCTGCAGCACAGACTTCGCCTCAGCAGCTGAAACACACTTCCTCAGCAAGCCATCAGCACAGGTTCTGTAAAGTGTGGGGTCATCCCAGATGAATTTCCTTGCTTCATGAAGGAACCTCTTTTTCTCTTGTCCCCCCTTGAAAACTGGTAATACCTGTGATGCACGGAAGTTAGCAATGTCAGCAAACCAAGGTTCCTCATCGTTATCACGATGAGTCAAAGCAAAGACATGTTAATCAATAAAAGCATCAGAAATTGCGGGGTCCGCAATTTTTTCGCAATTGTGCTGCAATCGAGACAGGTGATCCGCAACCACATTTTCACTTCCCTTTTTGTCTCGAATGTCCAAATCAAACTCTTGCAGCAACAATACCCACCTAATCAACCTAGGCTTAGCATCAGCCTTCCTCATAAGATATTTCAAGGCAGAATGGTCAGTGTACACAATTGTCCTAGTGCCTACAATATAGTTTCTAAATTTTTCGCAAGCAAACACTACAGCAAGCATCTCTTTCTCAGTAGTTGTATAATTACATTGAGCCTCATTCAAGGTCTTACTAGCATAATAGACAGGGTGTGTTAGCTTGTCAATCTTCTGGCCTAACATCACTCCTACAGCATAGTCACTGGCATCACATAACATCTCAAAGGGCAGATCCCAATTTGGTCCTACTATGATAGGGGCTGTGACTAGTGCTTTCTTAAGGGTGGTCCAAGCTACTACACATTCCTTAGAGAAGATGAATGGTCTATTTAGCTCTAAAAGCTCACACAGAGGCTTGGCTATCTTAGAAAAGTCCTTGATGAACCTTCTGTAGAAGCCAGCATGCCCTAAGAAGCTTCTAATGGCTTTGACATTCTGGGGTTCTACCAACTTCTCTATGATCTCAATCTTTGCCCTATCAACTTCTACTCCTGCCCTTGACACTCTATGTCCTAAGACAATCCCCTCATCCACCATAAAATGGCATTTTTCCCAATTTAGGACTAGGTTGGTCTCCTCACACCTAGCCAGGACTTGTCCTAGGTTATCTAGACAGTTTGCAAATGAGTCCCCAAAGACTGAGAAGTCATCCATGAATATTTCTATCATGGACTCATCCAAGTCAGAGAAGATTGCCATCATGCACCTTTGGAAAGTTGCCGGTGCATTGCATAAGCCAAAAGGCATTCTGCGAAAGGCAAAAGTTCCAAAAGGGCACGTGAAGGTGGTCTTCTCTTGATCCTTAGGGTCTATAGTTATTTGATTATAGCCTGAATACCCGTCTAAGAAACAATAGTAGGCTCTACCAGCTATTCTGTCTAGCATCTGGTCAATGAACGGTAGAGGGAAGTGATCTTTTTTAGTTTCTTTATTTAATTTCCTGTAATCCATACACACTCTCCACCCTGTGACAGTCCTTGTTGGAATCAGTTCGTTGTTCTCATTGACTACCACAGTTATTCTCCCCTTTTTAGGTACACATTGGATGGGGCTCACCCACTGGCTACTAGCTATTGGGAAGATCACTCCTGCATCTAACCATTTTATTATTTCCTTCTTTACTACCTCTTTCATAGAGGGGTTTAGCCTACGCTGGTGATCTACCCTAGGTGTGTGCTCTTCCTCTAATATAATTTTGTGCATGCAATAAGAAGGGCTAATGCCTCGAATATCAGCAATAGTCCATGCTATAGCCTTCCTATGTTGCTTAAGCAGTAAAATCAGTTCAACCTCATGCTCTTCACTTAATTTAGAAGAAATGATAACAGGCAGAGTTTCATTACTTCCTAGATATGCATACTTGAGGTGAGTAGGTAGTGGTTTTAGTTCTAAAACAGGTGGATGCTCAATGGAGGGCTTTAAAGGATTCACAGATCTATCAGTTAAATCTATATTCATACATACATGTTGTGGTTTATCTACAGGTATATCCATTATGTCAGATACATTCAAGTCAGCTACATCTAATTGTACATATTCATTAGCATGCTTAGTTAATAATACATGCTCCAATTGTTCCTCCATCAAGGAGTCTACTACGTCCATGCTAGCACAGGATTCAAGGTCAGAGGGGTACCTTAAAGCTTTATATACACTAAACTTCACCTCTTCATCATGAACCCTCATAGTAAGCTCACCTTTTTGGACGTCTATAAGTGCCCTACCTGTGGCTAGAAATGGTCTACCTAGCAGGATGGGGACCTCCTTGTCTGCCTCATAGTCCAGGACAATGAAATCTGCAAGGAAAATAAATTTGTCAACTTTCACTAGAATATCCTCAATCTTACCTTCAGGGTATGCGATGGATCTGTCTGCTAGTTGTAAAGTGACAGTGGTTGGACGTGCTTCCCCTATTCCTAACTGGCGGAATAGGGACAGGGGCATGAGATTTATGCTGGCGCCCAGGTCACAAAGCGCTCTGCCCACGTGCTTGCCTCCAAGTTCTACAGGTAAGGTGAAGGAACCAGGATCCTTCTCCTTCTTGGGCAGCTTGTTCTGGAGGATGGCACTGCACTCCTCAGTGAGGTTTACTGTTTCAAACTCACCAATTATTTTTTTGTTAGTAATGATGTCCTTCAAAAACTTTACATAAGAAGGCATAGACTGTAAAACTTCTACAAAAGGAATGTTCACATGCACTTGCTTAAGAATTTCTAAGAATTTATTAAAATGAACTTCCTGTTCCTGCTTCTTCTTAAGCCTTCGAGGGTATGGAGGTGGTGGCACATATGCAGGCACGTCAGGTCGCCTTAGGATAGGTGGAGGCCTTGGAATTTCTTCTACCTCCTCAATAATTGGCTCCAGCCTGGCTCCTGATGTGCTAGTTGGTGGTGGACCTTGGTTTGGCAGAGACTCTAGTGGAGCACTAGACTCAGTGTTCTCTACTCTCTTTGGTGTGTCCTTTGTGTTGCTCACCAAAGGTCTACCACTTCTGAGTTCAATTGCTTGAACTTGTTCTTTACCATCTCTCCTTGGTACCTCGGTGTCAGCAGGGAGTCTACCTTGGGGCCTACTCTTGAGTTCATTGGCTAATTGGCCTATTTGGTTCTCTAGGCTCCTAAGAGTAGCTTGCTGGCTTTGAAGCGTAGCATCATTCTTAGCTATATATTCCTTGAGTAAGTTTTCTACAGAAGATCCTACAGGTTGATTGTATGGCTTTTGGTACATTGACTGATTATGTTGGGGAGTGAAACCAGGTGTTCCACTCGGTCTAGGTTGGTTAGGATTTTGGTTAGTGTTTTGTTGGCCACCCCATGACAGGTTTGGGTGGTTTCTCCAACCAGGGTTATAGGTGTTGGAGTAGGGGTTATTCCTAGGCTGCTGCTGGCTCCCAACATAGCAGACTGAGGATGGATTCCCAGGGCAGTATTCATATGGGTGCCCTTCCCCACAGAATCCACAGATAAGTGCCTCGCCTTGACTTGGTTGGGTTCCCATTGACATGGCTGTGGCGGTATTGGCACTGGTTTGGAGATTGGCCTGAGCCATTTGCTTAACTAAGTTGGTCAGGGCGTTTATTTGGGTGCTCATGGCGCTTAGAGCATCCTTGTCTTGAGCTCTAGTTGGCTCTACTGGATCATCTGACCACCTACAGTGAGAGGTTGAGATCTTCTCCAAGATCTCATAAGCTTCGTTGTAACTCTTGGACAACATGGAACCTCCAGCAGATGAGTTTAGAACTTGTCTGGTGCTGGGGTTGCATCCCTTAAAGAAGACTTCTATTTGGATACACCATGGAATACCATGGTGTGGACATTTAATGAGAAGGTCTTTGAATCTTGTCCAAGCTTCGTGAAGAGACTCACTCGGAGCTTGTTTGAATTTGATGATATCATCACGAAAGGTCGAATTCCTATCTGGTGGGAAATATTTGACTAGGAATTTTTCTGCTAAGTCTGTCCAATTGAGGACAGATCCTGAGGGTAATGAATTTAACCACGTTTTGGCTTTGTCCCTCAAAGAGTAAGGGAACAGATATAGCCTCAGGGCTTCTTGGGACACTCCAGGAATGAGGAAGGTATCACTGACTCCTAGGAAGTTTCTAAGGTGGTTATGGGGGTCCTCATTTTCTATTCCAAAGAATTGTCCCACAGTGGACAACATTTGGAACATCACTAGTTTTAACTCGAATGAGTTGGCAGTGATTTCAGGACGGATTATGCTGGGGTTCAGCTCCCCAGGCATAGGTACTAGGTACGAAAGGATGGCGCTATCCTTGTCATTCGCTATTTCAATGGGATTGCGAGTGACAGGCACCAGGTTTTGATCTATTCCAGCCATTTCTTCTTGAGTAGATTGCGGAGACTCTGCGGTTTCAGCAATTATTTGAGGTAAAAGGGGTTGTTTAAAGAGACGTTTCTTGGCTCTATTTCTAGCTTTAAATAATCTTTCAGGCTCAGGGTTGAACTCTAGATCACTACTTGGAGTCTCATTCATAAACTACCCTAAATGGTACCTGAAGAAGAAATGAAGATGGATCAAATTCAATGGAAAATAACTTGGTGTTTCAGACTTAACAAACTTCGTTTTCACTTAAAATAAGTCCCCGGCAGCGGCGCCAAAAACTTGTTGCGTGCTCAATGTGTTAAAGATAAATAAGCAAGAAGGTAGATAGAGCACTCAGAACATGCAAGCATACATGGTCTCACAGCAAGTAGTAAGTATATTTCATTCGTTTTTTCCACAGAGACTTATTTTTAGCTATTCATGAAGTGTATTTGTTAAGAAGGAAGGGGTGGATTTGATGGGGTAAAATTGGTTTTTAATTATCTAATTTTTGCTGAATGTGTAAAGGAATGCAACATAAACAAATGCAAGTTGAAATTAGACTCAAAGAACAAGAGATGGAATTAATAAACGAAGAAGAAAACAGCTAAACAGAATGGTAACTTAGCAGAATTGCGGACACTGCAATTTTACCGCAATTGAATAACAGCGAAAGTGTGTAAATGGGTGAATTAAGGGCTACTAATGACTATCTTATAGGCATTGTTATACGATTCTCAAGCACTGGATCTACTCTCTATGCATCAAACTCACTCTATCTCATGTATCGTCCGATTCCATGCATTAGATTCTTTAGTTTACTCGACTCAAAGTAAGGTCTTAAGCATCTTGTTAAAACAGAAGTGTTTAGTTTGTACTAGGGAAACGCCTATTCCTAGGCCGTTTCCTGGTTACCATGAAAGGCTAGCATGATTATACGACTCTGAACTCTTACTCCTTCCAGAGGTTAGGAGTTCTTTGGACAAAATGGATGGCCAATCGAAATTGCCCGTGGGAGGAAGCTTACATACAATCAATGCTTCGATAGCTATCCTACATGCTTGGTTCACGTTTTTTAGCCTATAGTTCTGTCATTAGCATGCCCCTAAGTGACTTAGCTACTCATGGATATATAGAGAACAAAAGTATAAGATAAAACAGACATGCTCAGAAGGGAAATATACTTAAAACAGTAAGACAAAACCGTAGCAGCAGAAGATGGAAACTGTGAAATGGAAACTTGTAATTTGATTACTTTGAATGTTTGAACGAACAAAAGGGAATTTAAAGGAAATAATTCAAAGACAGACAGCGACGAAATGCAGTAGATAGGACATTAAGCTAGAAACAACAACTGATCAAAGCTGGAAATTAGAAAAGGAAAACAGAAAGCAGGAAATGACGCATGAAAGCCTCGTTGCAGTCGCCTCGAATGAAGGGGATGAAAGGTCAGCCTTGCTTGGATGAATCCAATCGAGAGAGAAGAAGAATCTCCTCTCCTTCCTATCAGATTATCGATTCCAACAGCTGAGACTCTCACTCCAACAGACGGCAAAGGAAAACAGGGCGAAAAGATGGACTGCGAGAAGACTCTACGCTTTCGGATGATGCTTGAACCTCCGACTTTGGCCCCCTTTTATAGTAGTTTGCAGGTGCGTTTGGGCCAAGGAGAACCATCAATCTTCAACGTCATATATCAGAATGGATGGAGGAGAAAGAACGAATCCCTGAAATTACGGAAATTAACAGAAAAGGATCAGTCAACTTACGGTTTTCACTTGAATAATTGCGGCTTCAGCAATGTTTTCGCAATGCTGTCGCAATGCAGTTTTTTTCATTCTTTTCCTTCGGTTTTCAACCCTTTTCTTTCCTATTGTGCATAAGTCCTAATTTAGCTACCTTCTTCTCATTCTCATATTTAAGCATAGGTTTAGGCTAAATGCTATCAAAAACACCTAAAAGTGTACATCTTCTTAAGCTAAATGGGTCCTAAATAAGTCACTTTCAGAGACTTAACATCTGCCTAATAGGATGGGGACCTCCTTGTCTGCTTCATAATCCAGGATAATGAAATCTGCAAGGAAAATAAACTTGTCAACCTTTACAAGAATATCCTCAATCTTACCCTCAGGGTATGCTATGGATCTGTCTGCTAGTTGTAAAGTGACAGTGGTTGGACGTGCTTCTCCTATTCCTAGCTGGCGGAATAGTGATAGGGGCATGAGGTTTATGCTGGCTCCCAGGTCACAAAGAGCTCTGCCCACGTGCTTGCCTCCTAGCTCTACAGGTAAGGTGAAGGAACTAGGATCCTTCTCCTTCTTGGGTAGCTTGTTCTGGAGTATGGCACTGCACTCCTCAGTGAGATTTACTGTTTCAAACTCACCAATTATTCTTTTGTTAGTAATAATATCCTTCAAAAACTTTACATAAGAGGGCATAGACTGTAAAACTTCTACAAAAGGAATATTAACATGCACTTGCTTAAGGATTTCTAGAAATTTATTAAAGTGCACTTCCTGTTCTTGTTTCTTCTTTAGCCTTCTAGGAAATGGAGGTGGTGGCACATATGCAGGCACTTCAGGTCGCCTCAGGATAGGTGGAGGCCTTGGAATTTCTTCTATCTCTTCTATGATTGGATCCAGCCTTGGTCCTGATGTGCTTGGTGATGGTTGATCTTGGTTTGGCCGCGACTCCAGTGGAGCACTAGACTCATTGTTCTCTACTCTCTTTGGTGTTTCTTTTGTGTTGCTCACCAATGGAAAACCACTTCTAAGTTCAATTGCTTGAACTTGCTCTTTACCATCTCTCCTTGGCACTTCAGTGTTAGCAGGTAGTCTACCATGGGGCCTACTCTTGAGTTCGTTGGCTAGTTGCCCTATTTGGTTCTCTAGGCTCCTAAGAGTAGCTTGCTGACTCTGTAGAGTGGCATCATTCTTGGCTATGTATTCCTTGAGTAAGTTTTCTACAGAAGACCCTACAGGTTGGTTATATGGTTTTTGATACATGGACTGGTTATGTTGGGGAGTGAAACCAGGTGTTCCACTCGGTCTTGGTTGGTTAGGAGCTTGGTTAGCATTCTGCTGGCCACCCCATGACAGGTTTGGGTGGTTCCTCCAACCAGGATTGTAAGTATTGGAATAGGGGTTGTTCCTAGGCTGCTGCTGGCTTCCAACATAGCAGACTGAGGCTGGATTCCCAGGGCAGTATTCATACAGGTGCCCTTCCCCACAGAATCCACAGATAAGTGTCTCACCTTGACTTGGTTGGGTGCCCATTGACATGGCTGTGGCGGTGTTGACACTAGTTTGGAGATTGGCTTGAGCCATTTGCTTGACTAGGTTGGTCAGGGCGCTTATTTGACTACTCATGGCATTGAGTGCGTCCTTGTCTTGAGCTCTAGTTGGCTCAACTGGATCATCTGACCACCTACAGTGAGATGCTGAGATCTTCTCCAAGATCTCATAGGCTTCATTATAACTCTTGGACAACATGGAACCACCAGCAGATGAATTTAAGACTTGTCTAGTGCTGGGGTTGCATCCTTTGAAAAATACCTCTATTTGGATACACCATGGGATGCCATGATGTGGACATTTAAGAAGAAGGTCCTTGAACCTTGTCCAAGCTTCGTGAAGAGACTCACTCTCAGCTTGTTTGAACTTGATTATATCATCACGAAAGGTAGAATTCCTATCAGGTGGGAAGTATTTGACTAGGAATTTCTCTGCTAAGTCTGTCCAATTAAGGACTGATCCAGAGGGTAATGAGTTTAACCACGTTTTGGCTTTGTCCCTCAAAGAGTAAGGGAACAGATAGAGCCTCAAGGCTTCTTGGGAAACTCCAGGGATGATGAATGTATCACTAACTCCTAGGAAGTTTCTAAGATGGTTGTGGGGATCCTCATTTTCCACTCCAAAGAATTGTCCCACAGTGGACAACATTTGGAACATCACTGGCTTTAACTCGAATGAGTTGGCAGTGATTTCAGGGCGGATTATGCTGGGGTTCAGCTCCCCAGGCATAGGTACTAGGTAAGAAAGTATGGCACTATCCTTATCATTCGCTATTTCGATGGGATTGCGAATGACAGGCACCAGATTTGGAACTATTCCATCCATTTCTTCTTGAGACAATTGCGGAGGAATTGCGGTTCCCGAAATTATTGGAGGTATAGAGGGTTGGTCAAAGAGACGTTTCTTGGCTCTATTTCTGGCTCTAAATAGTCTCTCGGGCTCAGGATTGAACTCTAGATCACTACTTGAAGACTCATTCATAAACTAACCCAATGGTACCTGCAAAAGAAATGGAAATAGATCAGTTACAATAGACAATAAACTTGGTGTTTCAAACTTAACAAACTTCGTTTTCACTTAAATAAATCCCCGGCAGCGGCGCCAAAAACTTGTTGCGTGCTCAATGTGTTAAAATAAATAAGCAGTAAGAGAGAGAGCACTCAGAACATGCAAGCATACATGATCTTATAGCAAGTAGTAAGTATTTTTTTCATTCGTTTTCCCACAGAGATTTATTATGAGCTACTCGTGAAGTGTATTGTTAAGAAAGAATGGGTGGATTTGATGGGGTAGAATTGGTTTTAAATTGTCTAATTTCTAAGGATAGCAACATCAACAAGTGCAAGTCAAAGATAAACTCAAATGAAAAGGGAAGAGATTAATAAACGAAGAGGAACTTAGCTAAACAGAATTTTAAACTTAGCAGAATTGCGGAAACAGCAATTCTACCGCAATTTTCCTAACAGCGAAAGTGTGTAAAATGGAGAAACAAGGGCTACTAACGACTCCTCTATAGGCATTTTCTCACGATTCTCAAGCATTGGATCAACTCTCTATGCATCAAACTCACTCAATCTCATGTATCTTCCGATTTCATGCATTAGATTCTTTAGTTTACTCATGTCCAAGTAAGGTCTTAAGCATCTTGTTAAAGCAGAAAGTTATGGTTTGTACTAGGAAAACGCCTATTCCTAGGTCGTTTTCTGGCTACCTTGAAAGGCTAGCATGAGTGTATGACTCTGAACTCTTACTCCTTCCAGAGGTTAGGAGTTCTTTGGACAAAATGGATGGCCAATCGAAATTGCCCGTGGGATGAAGCTTACACACAATCAATGCTTCGAGAGCTATCCTACATGCTCGGTTCATGTTTTTTAGCCTATAGTATTGTCATTAGCATGCCCCTATGTGACTTAGTTACTCATGGATATAGGGAGAACAGAAATGAGAGATAAAACAGACATGCTTAGAAGGAATTTAAAGACAAAACAGTAAGGAAAAACAGTAGACCGCAAAGGCAAGAAACTGTGAAATGCTGAATTTTGCTTTTGATTACTTGATTGTTTGAATGAACACAGGAAAGCTTAAAGTGAATAACACAAAGACAGAAAGCAACGAAATGCAATAAACTAGCTACTAGAACAGAAACAACAACTAAACAACGCTGGAAATTAGAAATGAAAACAGAAAGCAGTAAAAGAGCTTGAACGCCTCGTCGCAACCGCCTCGGCTGAAGGATGAGAAAGATCAGCCTTGCTTGGATGAATCCAATCGGGAGAGAAGATGAATCTTCTCTCCTTCCTATCAGATTATCGACTCCAACAGCTAGACTTCGCAAACCAACAGACGACAAAGAAAAACAGGAGAAAAGATGGAGCTGCGAGAAGACTTCTACGCTTTCGGATGATGATTGAACCCTCTACTTTGACCCCCTTTTATAGTAATCTGCAGGTGCGTCTGGGCCAAGGAGAACCATCCATCCTCAACGTCGTACTTCAAAATGGATGGAGGAGAAAGAACGAATCCCTGAAATAACGGAAATTAACAGAAACAGATCAGTCAACTTACGGTTTTCACTTGAAACATTGCGGTTTTAGCAATGTTTCCGCAATGCTGCCGCAATGCACATTTTTCCTTCTTTTAACTTCGGTTTTTAATCCTTTTCTTTCCTTTTGCATACAAGTCCTAATTTAGCTACCTTCTTCTAATTCTCATATATAAGCATAGGTTTAAGCTAAATCCTATCAAAAACACCTAAGAGTGTACATCTTTCTAAGCTAAATAAGTCCTAAAAAGGTCACTTTTGGAGACGTAACACACCCCCAAACTTAAGGTTTTGCTCGTCCTCGAGCAATCTAAGGACTTGCCTAGGCTGCTATTTCATCTTCTTTAACCACTTACTGACTCCCCTACACTCCTATCTATAGCAGTGTTGTCCTGTGACACACTTCTAGGTTTACAACTAACCTTTTATATTGCTTCTTCTGACTTTGCACGCCTAATACTTCTGCTATTTCATTAACTCCCTACAACTGATCCACTTGCTTTTGTCATATCATGCCACTATCCCTAAGGTTTCAAATTCTACCTAGCTTTACCCCAGACTCAGTACATGCTTCTAGTTTTTACTTTTGAGCTACCTAGGATTCCTTAGAGTCATGCCAGTCTTAGTATTAACAGTGACAGTAGTACTTTAAGAGAACAACCTAAACCCTGGCATCACTACATTGGACATACATTCATCTCCCTAAACAACCCTACAAATTACAACTTTGCGCTCAGCCAATTGAGGATCAGAGTTCTTTTTATTTAGGACATCTAAGCCACAAAGTTGCAACTCCTAGGTATACATTCTTCTTCCCTATTTTTTTCTTTTTCTTTCTTTCTTACTTAGGTGGAGCCTCTCCTTTGGTTGCCTTTTGATGCAATGCCACTTGTGGGTTACACACTTGGCACTGATTACTCAGCAACCTAAGAGAGACACCCCTCTTTATTTTATTTCTCATTTTTTTTTTTTTTTTTTTTTCCAGCTCATCATTATCTTTGTAAAGGAGAAGAAGAATGCTTATGCTTAAAGAGAGAGAGGAATGTTCCTAGGCCTAGGGTGGCTTCCCCCAAACTTAAACTACTCATTGTCCCCAATGAGTGTCTGAGGTGGCACACCCCCAAACTTGTCCTAGAAGCATCTAGTCTAAGGTAAAACAAAGAGAATCTAAAAGCCCTAGGCATAGACAGAACAGTCTAAAAGCAAATATCACAGCAGCAGAAATTTATAAAAAAAAGTCAAGCAAGGACTTAAAGTTATGCATGCTGAGCACTTTTAAGAGGCGAATTTAAACTATCAAAGGGTGTCCAATGACACTCATCCAGCATGCTTTGAGATAAGCTATATAGGGTAGTCATGATAGCAGCAAAAGATAGAATTTCAACAGAACCAGCCTAGCTAAACATTCAATCTAAAACATGCATTTACTAATAAAAATTGCGGTGTCCGCAATTATTTCGCAATAAAGACAGGGCGGATATATCAGTGGTTAAGGCCCCTATGCATGCTTTTTCCAATCATCCAAGCTATACAAAAATGAAACTAAACTAATCTACCTAATCAGCTACCATCAGACTACACTAAACAACTATAAACAGTAAAACTAAGCAACTAAAAAAGATCAAAAGATTAACTCAAAACAGCATAATTCACATGGTTCAACAAAAAGCAGTTTTATTTGTTTTCTTATTTTAAGGGAACAGCAATACTCCCTTTAGTGCTTCTCAGACTAGCACTCAAATGTCTTCCTCATCATCAGTCCTTCGTGGTCGTGGAGGCGCCCATGGAGTCATTAGGTTCGTGGGGAATTCAGGAAAAATGCATCCCAATTGGTCAGCAACTTCCTTGTCCCTTGCCTGCGCATATGTGGCCCATTGAGCCATCCTCTTCTGCAGATCCGTCAGGCAGGCCATGGTCAAAGACTGAGCAGCAGCCAGGCCATCGAGCTCGAACTCCATGTTCCCCTTTCTGCGCAACCTCAAGGCAGTAGGCAATTCCAGGTAGCCCGTGTAGGCCAGCTGCCTTTCCATGCGCTCGATTGGGACCCCTGCACGTAAGCACAGTTTAGTAATGGTGTTGGGAAAGAAAAGTGGTCCCTTACCCTTTTTGGCGCAGTCAGCAATGGAAGCTGCAATGACTTCGCCCACATTGATTGTGAGACCTCGCATGATCGCGTAGACCAGCAGCGATCTACTCTGGTTGATGGTGGTCTCATGGGTCACTGGGGACAGCTTCCTTCTAACGAAGGAAAACCAGACAGCCGCCTTGGCTGTGAGGGTGGCACTCATCAGGGTGTGCCTCCCATTGCGCGATATTGTCCATGATGCCTCTGGCTGGCCAATGATCCGAATGGCCTCCTCCAAGACAGCTTCTGTTGGCTCATCAACAATCCTCGCATAGTCAGTATGTTTTTGGCCTTTGAGGCCATAGGCTTCGTTGATCGCCTTTGCTGAGAAGTCCACTTCAACACCTCTGACCACAGATAGGCCATCCTCAGGATTCATCAGATTGGCGTAGAAGTCATACACCATGTTGGAGTAGGCTGGATTGGGTGGTCTGCACAGCTCCTCCCAGCCGTGATTCGTGATCCCTGCGCGCAAGAACTGCGGCAGGTCAGTAGGTGCGTCGAGGAATCCCTTCTCGTGCAGCAACTCCCTCTTCCTCAGCTCAGTGCCTCTGGACTCAGCATCAGAGGACACATACCTCACTGATTGAGGCTCATCTTCAGGGTAAAGCTTGGCTTTCCCTTTGTCTTTCGGTTTGGCTGACTCAGCAGCCTCAATCTTGAGCTTCTTCAGAGATGGCTCATCACTCTCCTTCTGTGAGGAAGGCGCAGCCCTGGACTTCTTCTTCTTGGACTTCTTCTTTGTTCTTGGCCGTTTGGCCTTGACAACCTTGGCTGCCTTCTTCTTCAACCTTGCCTTGGTTGTCATCTGCTGGAGGCAATCCCCCAGTGTCTCGTCCATCGAATCATTCTTCTGTACAGGGCTCTCAGGGCTGGCTTCCCTAGGTTTGGGCGCCTAGGCTCTGTAATTTTTTTTTTTTTTTTTTTAAATCAGTGTGTTGTTGGACTTTTGCTTGAAACATCTATTTTCTTAAACTTTCTTCCAATTTGCTTCTATAATTAAAATAAATAAGAAACAATTAAATTAGTCGATAAAATGTCTATATAAACCAACAACAGAACTAAAAAAATAATATATTTTACTATGCCTAAAATAAATTCATCAAAATACCCCCAAACTTAGCATTTTGCTCATCCTCGAGAAAAGAACAAGATTTCTCTATGAATGAACAATTGTATGCAAATGACTCGAACCTCAATTTTCTAATTAACAAATCAATCATAAATGAAGAAAACACTTAAGCACAATTGATAGCTCCATTTCGGAGCTAAGTTTATGTCCCTAATTGATGATTATTACATGCTTAATCTTGTTTATATGTGTTAATTGCAGGTGTTCTCGGTAATTCGCCCTCGGGTGCGTTTCGGCGTCATTCGAGGCTTAATATCGCATTTTAAAGACCTAAGAACACTTCCGGGGAAGGACCATGCAAAAACATGAAGGCAAAATACCATGCAAAAACCCGAGAGCTACCGTCGAGCGACAGCGTCGCGACGCTAGCTCGACGCTCCGAAGCCTGAAGCGTCATTTGGAGTTTCCACCCGAGAGCAAGCGTCGAGTGGTCAGCGTCTCGACGCTCGCTCGACGCTCCACAGCGTCGCGACGCCGCCCGAGCGTCTCGACGCTGCCCCGACTGCGCGTGCTGAATCTTTAGGGCGCAGCGTCGAGACGCTGCCCTAGCGTCTCGACGCTCCTACGAAATACTTAAGTTTTTGTCCGATTTTTAGCCGTTATCTCCATCTTCAACCTCGGGCTCCGCACCAGATTAGACGTTTCAGCAGCCATTTTCACCATGGGAGAGGCTAAGGAGCTTGGAATTGAGCCATCCAACATTATTTCCATCATGAGTGAGTAGTCTATAGCGTTTTTTACTCGGGATTGTAAAAGAATAATGTAGTTTGAACTTTTGGTGAGGTTGTTGAACCAAATTCTGTTTTGGCTTTAGTAATTGATTGAATTAGCTTCTATTTCTTTGCCTATTTTATGAATGTGTTTGATTGATAGGACTAGACAACCTTGAATTCGAGCATGCTTCATTTGTTAAAGGTTTTGATGCCGTGCCTCTCTGAACCGCCAAGTAACAAAGATTAACGATACCATTGAACGCATAGGCTTCCTTGCGTTCTTGGCTTTCGTTCTTCTCGAAATGGAATCTGAAATCGAGACACTAATTTGGCGTCCAAATTAGATAATCGTCGTAGTTAGCTTGTTGCTATCGATTGGTCTTGGGAGAGCGTTGGCCGCCAATGTCCAATCGATATGCTTGATTAGCATGATTTATTATGTCTGATTAATATCCATGGAGCATGTCCGAATTAATTTATTGATTTGAGACGGGCTGCGTATTCGTTCAATTATTTAGCCATTATTTTCGTCAACCTATGATCCAAAGGCATGCTAATTTTATTCCCGATCGTCCCGGGTCGAACGCTCCGTTAGTTAAGTTTTCCCTATTTTGCGTTGTTCCCCCTTAGTTAACTAAAAACCAAAATCCCCACATTTTGTTTATTTTCACAGTCTGCAAATTTAATTAGATTTAAGTCAAATTCGCTTAATTCCCTGTGGATCGACCCCGTTACCGCTAATCTACTAATAGTTCAGTGAATTCGGGTAATTATAAATTTATTTTGGCGGGTCTCGACAACCCGATGATTGGCGATAATTCAAAAATATCGTTACCAAAATTGGCGCCGTTGCCAGGGAACTAAGTTTAATTCGTCCTAATTTAATTTAATTTGTAGATTTTTGAATTTCACCTTAAATTCGCTTATTCTTTTATTGTTTGCAAGATTTGATTTGTTTGTTTAAGTGTGCTAGAGTGCCAAATTTTTTATTGAGAAAATGGAAGTTGACGATGAGGCTGGAGCCCCAAAAACACTCAGGCAGTGGGCATCAGTTGATATGGACCACCAACCTTCTTGTATTTCCTACCCGGAAATCTCAGGTGAGTTTGTGCTTAAATCTGGCTTAATTGACCATCTGCCTTCTGTGTGTGGTGAAGCAGATGAAGATCCCTTTAAACATCTCAAGGCTTTTCAAATGACAAGTTCTGCAATGAAACCAAGCGATATAACTGAAGATCAGCTCTACCTGAGAGCTTTTCCATTTACCTTGAGATGAGAAGCTCGAGATTGGCTACATTACTTGCCATCAGGAACCATCTTCACTTGGGGCAAGTTAAAGAGAATGTTCTTGGAAAGATATTTCCCTGTTTCAAGAGCGAGAGCCGTGAAAAAAGATATCTATGGTTTCAAACAGTCAGAGAAAGAGGCATTTCACGAGTGCTGGAGAGATTCATTAAGCTCTGCGAGAGCTGCCCGAACCATCTGATAGCAGAGGCTGCGCTTATTCAGTTCTTCTATGAAGGTTTGCTTCCGCACGACTGTCAGATGCTCGATGCATCGAGCGGAGGAGCCCTTTGGGAGAAAACGCATGCGGAAGCCAGACAGTTGATCTCCAACATTGCTGAGAACCGTCGCCAATACGGGGGAAGAAATGAACAAGCTAAACTGTTGGCCGACATGGAGGAGCTCAAGGAGAAAGTGTCTCAGGTATTTGGCATTATTCATACGTTGCAAGAAAACTCATCTCAGGTTGTTCCTTCTATTTCAGGACAAACCCTTGAAGGCATGTTCAAATCATTTATGGAATCTAGCCAGGAGACCAGGTCGCAGATGCGATCGCTAAGCGATGGGTTCACAGAGATTAAGGACAGGATGAGTAAATTGGAATCCAAACCGGAAAGCGTTAGTGCCATCAATCTCAGAAGTGGTAAAGAGGTACTGTTACGTCTCCTAAAGTGGCCTTTTTAGGACTAATTTATCTTAGAAAGATGTACACTCTTAGGTGTTTTTGATAGGATTTAGCTTAAACCTATGCTTATATATGATAATTAGAAGAAGGTAGCTAAATTAGGACTTGTGTGCAAAAGGAAAGAAAAGGGATGAAAAACGAAGTAAAAAAATGAAAAAACTACATTGCGACAGCATTGCGGAAACATTGCTGAAACCGCAATGTTTCAAGTAAAAACCGTAAGTTGACTGATCTTTTTCTGTTAATTTCTGTTATTTCAGGGATTCGTTCTTTCTCCTCCATCCATTTTGAAGTACGACGTTGAAGATGGATGGTTCTCCTTGGCCCAAAAGCACCTGCAAATTACTATAAAAAGGGGTCAAAGTAGAGGGTTTGATCATCATCCGAAGCGTAGAAGTCTTCTCGCAGCTCCATCTTTTCTCCTGTCATTCTTCTTCGTCTGTTGGTGTGAGAGTCTCAGCTGTTGGAATCGACAATCTGATAGGAAGGAGAGAAGATTCATCTTCTCTCCCGATTGGATTCATCCAAGCAAGGCTATTCTTTCTCCCCATTCAGCCGAAGCAATCGCAACAAGGCGTTCACGCTCAATTTCAGCTTTCTGCTCTTTATTTCCTTTTTCCAGCTTTGTATTGTTGTTGTTTCTTTTCTAATAGCTAGATCAGTCCATTTCGTTGTGTTCTGTCTTTCTGTTATTTACTTTAAGTTTCTCTTTTGTTCATTCAAACAATCAAGTAATTAAAGCATAATTCTTCATTTCTCAATTCCCTATCTTTGCAACTCACTGTCTTACCTTGCTGTTTTCAGTTTATTTCTCTTCTAAGCATGTCTCTTTCGTCTCTTATTTCTGTTCTCCCCACATCCATGAGTAACTAAGTCACATAGGGGCATGCTAATGACAATACTATAGGCTAAAAAACGTGAACCAAGCATGTAGGATAGCTCTCGAAGCATTGATTGTATGTAAGCTTCATCCCACGGGCAATTTCGATTGGCCATCCATTTTGTCCAAAGAACTCCTAACCTCTGGAAGGAGTAAGAGTTCAGAGTCATACACTCATGATAGCCTTTCAAGGTAGCCAGAAAACGACCTAGGAATAGGCGTTTTCCTAGTACAAACCATAACTTTCTGCTTTAACAAGATGCTTAAGACTTTACTTGGACATGAGTAAACTAAAGAATCTAATGCATGGAATCGGACGATACATGAGATTAAGTGAGTTTGATGCATAGAGAGTTGATCCAATGCTTGAGAATCGTGAGAAAATGCCTATAGAGGAGTCGTTAGTAGCCCTTGTTTCTCCATTTTACACACTTTCGCTGTTATTAAAATTGCGGTAGAATTGCTGTTTCCGCAATTCTACTAAGTTTAAAATTCTGTTTAGCTAAGTTCCTCTTCGATTATTGTTCTCATTTCTTTTCCTTTGAGTTTAACTTTGACTTGCACTTATTTATGTTGCTATCCTTTACATATCCCTTAGGAATTAGACAATTTAAAACCAATTTTACCCCATCAAATCCACCCATTCTTTCTTAACTTTACACTTCACGAGTAGCTCATAATAAATCTCTGTGGGAAAACGAATGAAAAAATACTTACTACTTGCTATAAGATCATGTATGCTTGCATGTTCTGAGTGCTCTCTCTATCTTATTGCTTACTTATTTTAACACATTGAGCACGCAACAAGTTTTTGGCGCCGCTGCTGGGGATTTATTTAAGTGAAAACGAAGTTTGTTAAGTTTGAATACCAAGTTTATTGTCTATTGTAACTAATCTAGTTTCATTTCTTTTACAGGTACCATTGGGTTAGTTTATGAGTGAGCCTTCAAGTAGTGATCTAGAGTTCAATCTTGAGCCTGAGAGATTACTTAGGGCCAGAAATAGAGCCAAGAAACGTCTCTTTAACCAACCCCCTTTACCTCAAGTAATTGCGGGAACCGCAATTCCTCCGCAATTGTCTCAAGAAGAAATGGATGGAATAGTTCCAAATCCGGTGCCTGTCACTCGCAATCCCATCGAAATAGCGAATGATAAGGATAGCGCCATACTCTCTTACTTAGTACCTATGCCTGGGGAGCTGAACCCCAGCATAATCCGCCCTGAAATCACTGCCAACTCATTCGAGTTAAAGCCAGTGATGTTCCAAATGTTGTCCACTGTGGGACAATTCTTTGGAGTGGAGAATGAGGACCCCCACAACCATCTTAGAAACTTCTTAGGAGTCAGTGATACCTTTATCATCCCTGGAGTTTCCCAAGAAGCCTTGAGGCTATACCTTTTCCCTTACTCTTTGAGGGACAAAGCCAAAACGTGGTTAAACTCATTACCCTCTAGATCAGTCCTTAATTGGACAGACTTAGCAGAGAAATTCCTAGTCAAATACTTCCCACCTGATAGGAATTCTACCTTTCGTGATGATATAATCAAGTTTAAACAAGCTGAGAGTGAGTCTCTTCACGAAGCTTGGACAAGGTTCAAGGACCTTCTTCTCAAATGTCCACATCATGGCATTCCATGGTGTATCCAAATAGAGGTATTTTTCAAAGGATGCAACCCCAGCACTAGACAAGTCTTAAATTCATCTGCTGGAGGTTCCATGTTGTCCAAGAGTTACAACGAAGCCTATGAGATCTTGGAGAAGATCTCAGCATCTCACTATAGGTGGTCAGATGATCCAGTTGAGCCAACTAGAGCTCAAGACAAGGACGCACTCAATGCCATGAGTAGCCAAATAAGCGCCCTGACCAACCTAGTCAAACAAATGGCTCAAACCAATCTCCAAACAAGTGTCAACACCGCCACAGCCATGTCAATGGGCACCCAGCCAAGTCAAGGTGAGACACTTATCTGTGGATTCTGTGGGGAAGGGCACCTGTATGAATACTGCCCTGGGAATCCAGCCTCAGTCTGCTATGTTGGAAGCCAGCAGCAGCCTAGGAACAACCCCTATTCCAATACTTACAATCCTGGTTGGAGGAACCACCCAAACCTGTCATGGGGTGGCCAACAAAATGCTAACCAAGCTTCTAACCAACCAAGACTGAGTGGAACACCTTGTTTCACTCCCCAACACAACCAATCCATGTATCAAAAACCATACAATCAACCTGTAGGGTCTTCTGTAGAAAACTTACTCAAGGAATACATAGCCAAGAATGATGCCACTCTACAGAGTCAGCAAGCTACTCTTAGGAGCCTAGAGAACCAAATAGGGCAACTAGCCAATGAACTCAAAAGTAGGCCCCAAGGTAGACTACCTGCTGACACTGAAGTGCCAAGGAGAGATGGAAAAGAGCAAGTTCAAGCAATTGAACTTAGAAGTGGGAGACCATTGGTGAGCAACACCAAGGACACACCAAAGAGAGTAGAGAACACTGAGTCTAGTGCTCCACTGGAGTCTCTGCCAAACCAAGGTCCACCACCAACAAGCACATCAGGGCAAAGGCTGGAGCCAATCATAGAGGAGATAGAAGAAATTCCAAGGCCTCAACCTATCCTAAGGCGACCTGAAGTGCCTGCATATGTGCCACCACCTCCATTTCCTAGAAGGCTAAAGAAAAAACAAGAACAGGAAGTGCACTTTAATAAATTTCTAGAAATTCTTAAGCAAGTGCATGTTAATATTCCTTTTGTAGAAGTTTTACAGTCTATGCCTTCTTATGTAAAGTTTTTGAAGGATATTATAACTAACAAAAAAATAATTGGTGAGTTTGAAACAGTCAATCTCACTGAGGAGTGCAGTGCCATATGTTGCGTGCTCAATGTGTAAAGATAAAGAAGCAAAAGGATGGAGAGAGCACTTAGAACATGCAAGCATACATGGTCTCACAGCAAGTAGTAAGTATATTTAATTCGTTTTTTCCACAGAGACTTAATTTTAGCTATTCGCGAAGTGTGTTTGTTAAGAAAGATGGGATGGATTTGATGGGGTAAAATTGGTTTTTAATTAACTACTTTTTGCTGAATGTATAAAGGAACATGCCATAAACAAATTAAAGTGAAAATCAGGCTTAAAGGTCAAGAGATGAAATCAATAAACGCAGAAGAAAACAGCTAGACAGAAGACAATTTGGCAGAATTGCGAGAACCGCAATTAATCCGCAATTAAATGGCAGCGAAACTGGTTAGATAGGTGAATTAAGGGCTACTAATGACTGTCCTATAAGCATTTTATTACGATTATCAAGCTTTGGATCAACTCTCTATACATTAAACTCACTCTATCTCAAGTATCGTCCGATTCCATGCATGAGAGACTCAAGTTTACTTGACTTCAAAGTAAGGTCTTAAGCATCTTGTTAAAACAGGAGTGTTCAGTTTATACTAGGGAAACGCCTATTCCTAGGCCGTTTCCTGATTACCATGGAAGGCTAGCATGATTATACGACTCTGAACTCTTACTCCTTCCAGAGGTTAGGAGTTCTTTGGACAAAATGGATGGCCAATCGAAATTGCCCGTGGGATGAAGCTTACATATAATCAATGTTTGAGTGTTGATCTACCTACTTGACTTACGTTTTTTAGCCTATAGTTCTGTCATTAGCATGCCCCTAAATGAATTTAGTTACTCATGGATATATGTAGAACAGAAATATAAGATAAAGTAGACATGCTTAGAAGGAAAAAGTGCTTAAAACAGCAAGCCAAACTCGTAGCAGAATAAGGAATAACTGTGAAATGCAGAAACTTACTTTGATTACTTCAAGTGTTTGAATGACAAAGGAAAGCTTAAACAGAATGAATTCAAGGCAGACAACAACGAAATGCAATAAGTAAATGACTAAGCTAAGAACAACATTGAACAGAAATGGAATTGAGAAGGAAAGAGCAGAAAACAGTAAAGGTGTGCTGGAAATCTTCGTGGCAGTCGCCTCGAATGATGGTGATGAGAATTCAGCCGTGCTTGGATGAATCCAATCGAGAGAGAAGAAGAATCTTCTCTCCTTCCTATCAGATTATCGACTCCAAAAGCTGAGAACCTCACTCCAACAGACGGCAAGGGAAAAACGAGAGAAATGGTGGACTGTGAGAAGACTTCTGCACGTTGAAATGATGACTGAACCTCCGACTTTGGCCCCCTTTTATAGTAGTTTGCAGGTGCGATTGGGCCAAGGAGAACCATCAATCTTCAACGTCGTATATCAGAATGGGTGGAGGAGAAAGAACGAATCCCTGAAAAGTCGGATCTAAACAGAAAAATGTCAGCCAACTTACGGTTTTAACTTGAATAATTGCGGCCACCGCAATTATTCCGCAATGCATTCGCAAGGGTTATTTTTTCATTCTTTTCTTCGGTTTTCACCCCTTTTCCTACCTATTGTGCATAAGTCCTATATTAGCTACCTTCTTCTAATTCTCATATTAAAGCATAGGTTTAGGCTAAATGCTCACAAAAACACCTAAATGTGTACATCTTCTTAAGCTAAATGGGTCCTAAATAAGTCACTTTCAGAGACTTAACACACCCCCAAACTTAAGGCTTTGCTTGTCCTCAAGCATACTAAGGACTTACTTAGGCTGCTGTTTCTTCTTCTTTTATCTACTCACTAACTCCCTTATATTCTTGTCTCTAGCAGTGCTGTCCTGTGACACACTTCCAAGTTTAGAACTAGCCTCTTGTCTAGCCTCTTCTGACTTCACCTGCCTACTATACCCACTGCTTTTGTTGACCCCCTACTACTGATCTAACTAATTCTATGATATCATGCTACTATCCCTAAGGTTTCAAATTCTACCAAGCTTTACTCCAGACTCAGTACATGCTTCCAGCTTATTTTTAATGTGTCTAGGATTCCTTAGAGTCATGCCAGTCTTAGTATTAACAGTGACAGTGGTACTTTATAGAGAACAACCTAAACCCTGGCATCACTACATTGGATAAACATTCATCTCCCTAGACAAACCTAAAAGCTACAACCTTGTGCTTAGCTCATTAAGGATCAGAGTTCTTTTTCATAGGACATCTAAGCCACAAGATTATAACTCCCAAGCACACATTCTTCTTCCCCTATTTCTCTTTTTTCTTTCTTTTTTCACTTAGGTGGAGTCTCCCCTTGGTTTGCCTTTTGATGCAATGCCACTTGTGGTTTACACACTTGGCACTGATTACTCAGCAACTTGAGAAAGACTCCCCTCTTTATTCTATTTTTCACTTTTTCTATTTATCACAAAAAATTTTTTAGGAGAAGAAGAATGCTTATGTCTTAAGGAAGAGAGGAATGTTCCTAGGCCTAGGGTGGCCTCCCCCAAACTTCAACTACTCATTGTCCCCAATGAGTGTTTGAGGTGGCACACCCCCAAACTTGTCCTAGAAGCATCTAGTCTAAAGTAAAACAAAGAGAATCTAAACATCCTAGGCATAGGCAAAACATTCTAGAAGCAACTATCCCAGCAGCAGAAAATTTGAACATAACAGACAGGTTTAAGGACTTATGGGTTATGCATGCTGAGCACTATTCAGAGGCAAATTTAAACTATCAAAAGGTGTCCTATGACACTCATCCAGCATGCTTCAAGATCAGCTATATAAGGTAGTCATGCTAGCAGCAAAAGATAGAATTTAACAGATCACAGCCTAACTAAACGGGCAGTCAAAGACATGCAATCAGTCACAAAAATTGCGGGAACCGCAATTATTTCGCAATACAATCTGGGCAGATTTAACATTAACTCAGGCCCCTAGCATGCTTTTTCCCGTTACTCATGCATCCAAAAAAATAAAACTAAACTATCCTACCTAATCAACTAACATCAGACTATCCTAAGCAAAAGGAAAAACATAAAACTAAACATCCAAAACAGATCAAAACTTAACCAAAAAACAGCATAATATACATTACTCTATCAAAAAGCAGGAAAATTGTCTTTTGTTTCTTTAGGGATCAGTAATACTCCCTCTAGTGCTCTTCAAACCAGCACTCAATTCTCATCATCCTCATCTGGTCGCCTTGGTCGTGGGGGCACCCATGGAGTTAGGAGGTTGGTGGGGAAGTCTGGGAAGATGCACCCCAATTGGTCTGCAACTTCTCTGTCCCTCGCCTGCGCATAGTTGGCCCATTGAGCCATTCTTCTCTGCAGGTCCATCAAACAGGCCATGGATAGGGACTGCTCAGCAGCCAACCTATCCAACTCAAACTCCATATTGCCCTTCCTTCTCAGCCGTAGGTGTGCAGGCAACTCCAGATGGCCTGTGTAGGGCAGCTGCTGCTCCAAGCGCTCGGTAGGAACTCCTGCAAGCAAACATAACTTTGTTATGATGTTGGGGAAAAATAATGGCCCCTTACCCTTTTTAGCACACTCGGCGATGGCAGCATTGATGACTTCTCCCACGTTGATCGTGAGACCTCTCATGATAGCATAAACCAGCAGCGAACGGCTCTGGTTAATGGTAGTCTCATGCGTCACCGGGGAGAGTCTTCTTCTCACGAATGAAAACCACACAGCTGCCTTTGCCGTGAGGTTGGCACTCATGAGCGTGTGCCGCCCATTGCGTGAGACTGTCCAGGAGGCCTCAGGCTGGCCAATGGTGCGGATGGCTTCTTCTAGCACAGCCTCAGTCGGCTCATCCACTATCCGTGCATAGTCTGTGTGAGGCTGGCCCCTTAGACCGAATGCTTCATTGATGGCCTTAGCAGAGAAGTCCACTTCTACCCCTCTGACCACAGACAGGCCATCCTCAGGGCTGAGCACGTTCGCATAGAAGTCATACACCATGCTTGTGTATGCTGGATTGGGAGGTCGACAGAATTCCTCCCAGCCATGGTTGATCACCCCTGCGCGCAAGAACTGCGGCGGGTCAGCTAGGCGATCAAGGAACCCCTTCTCGTGCAACAGGTCCCTTTTCCTCAGCTCCACGCCCCTTGATTCAGCATCAGACGAGACATATCTCACTGATGGAGGTTCATCTTCGGGGTAGAGTTTAGCCTTCCCCTTATCAGCTGGCTTGGAAGATTCAGCAGCCTCCACCTTGAGGCGTTTGAGCGAAGGCTCAGTACTGTCTTCTTCTGCTGAAGGCACTCGCTTGGCCTTCTTCTTCTTCAGTTTCTTGGCTTTCTTGGCTTTCTTGGCCTCCTTGTTGGCCTTCTTCTTGGCCTTCTGCCTCGCCTGGAGTTGTGGGAAACAGGCCCCCAACGTCTCCTCCATAGAATCATCAGCAGGCGTTTGCTGTGCAGGCTCATCAGGGCTGTCTTCTCTCATGGGAGAGAAGACTTCTTCTTCTTCTGCCTCTCCACTGCCTTGCGTGGATTCTTGGTAATCCCCATAAGGGAATTCCGGATCAGGCCGTGGAGAATTGTGCTCTGCTGACGGGGTATGCGCAGAACTCCATGGCGAAGACGGCAGCTCAGGACTCTGCACAGCCGCAGGTGGTAGATCAGCACTCTGAGGCGCTGGAGATGACTCGGCGCTCTGCGCAGGTGGTGATGATTCGGTGCTTGGCACTGGTTCAGATGGCAGGGGGCTGCGCACAGGTGATTCAGACGGCAGAGGGCTGCGCACAGGTGATGCAGACGGCGTCGCACCTTCTTTAGCTGACTCGTGGGATGCACGATCAGATTCTTGACTCGCCACAGAGGGAGTCTTGGATTTGCTTGGTCCGGCGGCAGTCTTGACAGTCCACCGGCGCTTCGTGGGCGTGCCCATTGGTTCAGATGGGCCAGCAGGAATCTCAGTGACCACTCTCCACTTCTTCCTACGAATAGGAAGCTTGCCAAGACGGCCAGTGCGTACAGCACCCTGATCAGCAAGGGTGAGAAGCGCTTCCCTCGCAGCCGCTTCAGCTGCGTCGTCGGCCTTCTTCTTGGCGGCGGATCTCTCAGCCCTAGTGGAAACCATGGTCGAATCTTGGAGGTTTGGAGAGAGAGATCAAAGGTGGAGAGAATCGCAGAAATCTTGGAGAGCAAAGAATGAGAAGATCGTATCAAACGGGCGCCTTCTAACGGCTATAAAAGCAACGGATGAAATCCCAACGGCTCTTTTTGCGGAGTCAGCAATTTCTGCGCAATTCTAGGGACAATATTTCATAATAAATCCCAACTTTGATCGCCCGTATCTTTCATTTGGCCCAACCGAATCTTGATTTTTAAAGTGCGATTTACTCCCCTTGATCCCCTCTTTCGATTCCCTACAAAAACAAACAAAACAAACATTAAATACGCAATTAAAATTACACCACAAAACATACAAACGATCATCGATAAAAACAAAAAAAAAAATAAACTAAGGCATTGGCCTTGACTAAACGAGCACAGGAACCACTCGTTCTCTCTCGTTTCTAACTTCATGCTTCATGTAGGAGGAAGGCTGAGAGAGTCTTTACATCCCCCTCCTCATAGTAGTGCTTCAACCTAGCACCATTGACCATAAATGGTTGTCCTTGCTGCAAGTTTTTTATCTCTACTGCACCATGAATAAAGACATTAGTAACAACAAATGGACCCGACCATCTAGACTTTAATTTGCCTGGAAATAGCTTTAATCGTGAGTTAAATAACAGTACAAGTTGGCCTTTCTTAAAATCTTTGATCCTGAGTCTACTGTCATGCCATATTTTTGTCTTTTCTTTGTACATCTTGGCATTCTCATAGGCCATGTGCCTAAGCTCATCAAGTTCATGCAGCTGTAAAGATCTTAATGTCCCTGCATCCTTCACACAAAAATTTAATTCTTTCATGGCCCAAAATGCCTTGTTCTCCAACTCAAGTGGCAAGTGGCAAGCCTTGCCATATACCAACCTATAGGGAGACATTCCTAGAGGTGTCTTATATGCTGTTCTATAAGCCCAAAGTGCATCCTCAAGCTTAAATGACCAGTCTTTCCTATTAGGTTTGACTACCTTCTCTAGGATGTTCTTAATTTCCCTATTTGAAATTTCAGCTTGACCATTTGAGTGTGGGTGATAGGGAGTAGCTACTCTATGCCTAATGTTATACTTAGCCAATATCTTCTCCATAGCCTTATTAATGAAATGTGACCCCTCATCACTAATGATAGCACGAGGAGTCCCAAATCTAGTGAAAATGTGTCTATGCAAGAAATTAGTGACTGTCTTAGCATCATTATTAGGACATGCCTTAGCTTCTACCCACTTTGACACGTAGTCTACTGTTACTAGAATATACAAGTTACCTGATGATGGAGGGAAGGGTCCCATGAAATCAATGCCCCATACATCAAAGAGTTCTAACTCCAAGATGTAGGTGAGGGGCATCTCATCCTTACGACTGAGGTTACCTGTCCTTTGGCACTCGTCACAGTTGTGGGCATAGTTGTGGGCGTCCTTAAAGATTGTTGGCCAGTAGTAGCCACTTTGAAATACCTTGGCAGCTGTTCTTTGACCACCAAAGTGCCCACCGTAAGGAGATGAATGACAGTGCTGCAGCACAGACTTCGCTTCAGCAGCTGAAACACATTTCCTCAACAACCCATCAGCACAGGTCCTGTAAAGTATGGGGTCATCCCAGATGAATTTCCTTGCTTCATGGAGGAACCTTTTCTTCTCTTGTCCTCCCTTGAACACTGGTAATACCTGTGATGCACGGAAGTTAGCAATGTCAGCGAACCAAGGTTCCTCATCGTTATCACGATGAGTCAAAACAAAGATATGTTCATCTATAAAAGCATCAGAAATTGCGGGGTCCGCAATTTTTTCGCAATTGTGCTGCAATCGAGACAGGTGATCTGCAACCACATTTTCACATCCCTTCTTGTCCCGAATGTCCAAATCGAATTCCTGCAGCAATAACACCCATCTAATTAGTCTAGGCTTAGCATCAGCCTTTCTCATTAGATATTTTAAAGCAGAATGGTCAGTATATACAATGGTCCTAGTTCCTACAATATAGTTCCTAAATTTTTCACAAGCAAATACTACAGCAAGCATCTCTTTCTCTGTAGTTGTATAGTTACATTGGGCCTCATTCAAGGTCTTACTAGCATAATAAACAGGATGTGTGAGCTTGTCAATCTTCTGTCCTAACATGACTCCTACAGCATAGTCACTGGCATCACATAGCATCTCAAATGGGAGATCCCAATTTGGTCCTACTATGATTGGTGCTGTGACCAGTGCTTCCTTAAGGGCTTTCCAAGCTACTACACAATCTTTAGAAAAGATGAATGGTCTACCTAGCTCTAGAAGCTCGCACAGAGGCTTGGCTATCTTAGAAAAGTCCTTGATGAACCTTCTATAGAAGCCAGCATGCCCTAAGAAGCTTCTAATGGCTTTGACGTTCTGGGGCTCTACCAATTTCTCTATGACCTCTATTTTTGCTCTATCCACTTCTACACCCGCCCTTGACACTCGATGTCCTAAGACAATCCCTTCATCTACCATAAAATGGCACTTTTCCCAATTCAGGACTAGGTTAGTCTCCTCACACCTAGTCAGGACTTGTCCTAGGTTTTCTAGACAGGTTTTAAATGAGTCCCCAAAGACTGAGAAGTCATCCATGAATATTTCTATCATGGACTCATCCAACTCAGAGAAGATGGCCATCATGCACCTCTGGAAAGTTGCCGGTGCATTGCATAAGCCAAAAGGCATTCTGCGGAAGGCAAACGTTCCAAAAGGGCAAGTGAAGGTGGTCTTCTCTTGATCCTTAGGGTCTATAGTTATTTGATTGTAGCCTGAATAGCCATCTAGGAAACAGTAGTAGGCTCTACCAGCTATTCTGTCTAGCATCTGGTCAATAAACGGTATGGGGAAGTGGTCTTTTTTAGTTTCTTTATTTAGTTTTCTGTAATCCATACATACCCTCCACCCTGTGACAGTCCTTGTTGGAATTAGTTCGTTATTCTCATTGACTACCACAGTTATTCCCCCCTTTTTAGGTACACATTGGATGGGGCTCACCCACTGACTACTAGCTATGGGGAAAATTACTCCTGCATCTAACCACTTTATTATTTCTTTCTTCACTACCTCTTTCATAGAGGGGTTTAACCTACGCTGGTGATCTACCCTAGGTGTGTGTTCTTCCTCTAGAATAATTTTGTGCATACAATAAGAAGGGCTAATGCCTCGAATATCAGCAATAGACCATGCTATAGCCTTCCTATGTTGCTTAAGCAGTAAAATTAAATCAACCTCATGCTGTTCACTTAGCTTAGAAGAAATAATTACAGGCAGCGTATCATTCTCTCCTAGATATGCATATTTGAGGTGAGTTGGTAGTGGTTTTAGTTCTAAAACAGGTGGATGCTCAATGGAGGGCTTCAGAGGGTTAATAATTCTATCAGTTAAATCTATAGTCATACATACATGCTGAGGGTTATTTACAGGCATGTTCATTATGTCAGCTACATTTAGATCATCTACATCTATTTGTACATATTCACTAGCATGCTTGGTTAATAATACATGCTCTAATTGTTCTTCCATAAGTGAGTCAATAACATCCATGCTAGCACAAGACTCAGAATCAGAGGGGTATTTTAAAGCTTTGTAAACACTAAATTTTACCTCTTCATCATGAACTCTCATAGTTAACTCACCTTTTTGCACATCTATTAGTGCCCTACCTGTGGCTAGAAATGGCCTACCTAGCAGGATGGGTACCTCCTTGTCTGCTTCAAAGTCCAGGACAATGAAATCTGCAAGGAAAATGAATTTGTCAACTTTAACTAGAATATCCTCAATCTTACCTTCTGGATATGCGATGGATCTGTCTGCTAGTTGTAAAGTGACAGTAGTTGGACGTGCTTCTCCTATTCCCAACTGACGGAATAGGGACAGGGGCATGAGATTTATGCTGGCGCCCAGGTCACAAAGCGCTCTGCCCACATGCTTGCCTCCAAGTTCTACAGGTAGGGTGAAGGAACCAGGATCCTTCTCCTTCTTGGGCAGCTTGTTCTGGAGGATGGCACTGCATTCCTCGGTGAGGTTTACTGTTTCAAACTCACCAATTATCTTTTTGTTAGTAATGATATCCTTCAAAAATTTTACATATGAAGGCATAGACTGTAAAACCTCTACAAAAGGAATGTTCACATGCACTTGCTTAAGTATTTCTAAGAATTTATTAAAATGAACTTCCTGTTCCTGCTTCTTCTTCAGTCTTCGAGGGTATGGAGGTGGTGGCACATATGCAGGCACGTCAGGACGCCTTAAGATAGGTGGAGGTCTTGGAATTTCTTCTACGTCCTCTACAATTGGCTCTAACCTGGCTCCTGATGTGCTAGTTGGTGGTGGACCTTGGCTTGGCAGAGACTCCAGTGGAGCACTAGACTCAGTGTTCTCTACTCTCTTTGGTGTGTCTTTTGTAATGCTCACCAATGGTCTTCCACTCCTAAGTTCAATGGCTTGAACTTGTTCCTTGCCATCTCTCCTTGGTATCTCGGTGTCAGCAGGGAGTCTACCTTGGGGCCTACTTTTAAGTTCATTGGCTAACTGGCCTATTTGGTTTTCCAGGCTCCTAAGGGTAGCTTGCTGGCTCTGAAGAGTAGCATCATTTTTAGCTATATATTCCTTGAGTAGGTTTTCTACAGACGATCCTACAGGTTGATTGTAAGGCTTTTGGTACATTGACTGGTTATGTTGGGGAGTGAAACCAGGTGTTCCATTCGGCCTTGGTTGGTTAGGATTTTGGTTAGTGTTTTGCTGGCCACCCCATGACAGGTTAGGGTGGTTTCTCCAACCAGGATTGTAAGTTTGTGAGTAGGGGTTGTTCCTTGGCTGCTGCTGACTTCCTACATAGCAGACCGAGGATGGATTCCCAGGACAGTATTCATAAGGGTGTCCTTCCCCACAGAATCCACAGATTGGTGCCTCGCCTTGACTTGGTTGAGTGCCCATTAACATCACTGGCTTTAACTCGAAAGAGTGGGCAGTGATTTCAGGACGGATTATGCTGGGGTTCAGCTCCCCAGGCATAGGTACTAGATAGGAAAGAATGGCACTATTCTTGTCATTCGCTATTTCTATGGGGTTGCGAACGGCAGGTGCTGGATTTGGAACTAAATCGCCCATTTCTTTGTTTTCAGGTAAGATTTGAGGTATAGGAGGTTGTTTAAAGAGGCGTTTCTTTGCTTTATTTCTAGCTCGAAGTGATCTTTCAGGTTCAGGATCGAACTCTAAATTACTATGTGAACGCTCACTCATAAACTACCTTAACAGTACCTGCAAAAGAAATGAAACAGATTAGTTTCACTCAATGATAAACTTGGTTTTCTTAAACTTAACAACTTCGTTTTCACTTAAAAATAAGTCCCCGGCAGCGGCGCCAAAAACTTGTTGCGTGCTCAATGTGTAAAGATAAAGAAGCAAAAGGATGGAGAGAGCACTTAGAACATGCAAGCATACATGGTCTCACAGCAAGTAGTAAGTATATTTAATTCGTTTTTTCCACAGAGACTTAATTTTAGCTATTCGCGAAGTGTGTTTGTTAAGAAAGATGGGATGGATTTGATGGGGTAAAATTGGTTTTTAATTAACTACTTTTTGCTGAATGTATAAAGGAACATGCCATAAACAAATTAAAGTGAAAATCAGGCTTAAAGGTCAAGAGATGAAATCAATAAACGCAGAAGAAAACAGCTAGACAGAAGACAATTTGGCAGAATTGCGAGAACCGCAATTAATCCGCAATTAAATGGCAGCGAAACTGGTTAGATAGGTGAATTAAGGGCTACTAATGACTGTCCTATAAGCATTTTATTACGATTATCAAGCTTTGGATCAACTCTCTATACATTAAACTCACTCTATCTCAAGTATCGTCCGATTCCATGCATGAGAGACTCAAGTTTACTTGACTTCAAAGTAAGGTCTTAAGCATCTTGTTAAAACAGGAGTGTTCAGTTTATACTAGGGAAACGCCTATTCCTAGGCCGTTTCCTGATTACCATGGAAGGCTAGCATGATTATACGACTCTGAACTCTTACTCCTTCCAGAGGTTAGGAGTTCTTTGGACAAAATGGATGGCCAATCGAAATTGCCCGTGGGATGAAGCTTACATATAATCAATGTTTGAGTGTTGATCTACCTACTTGACTTACGTTTTTTAGCCTATAGTTCTGTCATTAGCATGCCCCTAAATGAATTTAGTTACTCATGGATATATGTAGAACAGAAATATAAGATAAAGTAGACATGCTTAGAAGGAAAAAGTGCTTAAAACAGCAAGCCAAACTCGTAGCAGAATAAGGAATAACTGTGAAATGCAGAAACTTACTTTGATTACTTCAAGTGTTTGAATGACAAAGGAAAGCTTAAACAGAATGAATTCAAGGCAGACAACAACGAAATGCAATAAGTAAATGACTAAGCTAAGAACAACATTGAACAGAAATGGAATTGAGAAGGAAAGAGCAGAAAACAGTAAAGGTGTGCTGGAAATCTTCGTGGCAGTCGCCTCGAATGATGGTGATGAGAATTCAGCCGTGCTTGGATGAATCCAATCGAGAGAGAAGAAGAATCTTCTCTCCTTCCTATCAGATTATCGACTCCAAAAGCTGAGAACCTCACTCCAACAGACGGCAAGGGAAAAACGAGAGAAATGGTGGACTGTGAGAAGACTTCTGCACGTTGAAATGATGACTGAACCTCCGACTTTGGCCCCCTTTTATAGTAGTTTGCAGGTGCGATTGGGCCAAGGAGAACCATCAATCTTCAACGTCGTATATCAGAATGGGTGGAGGAGAAAGAACGAATCCCTGAAAAGTCGGATCTAAACAGAAAAATGTCAGCCAACTTACGGTTTTAACTTGAATAATTGCGGCCACCGCAATTATTCCGCAATGCATTCGCAAGGGTTATTTTTTCATTCTTTTCTTCGGTTTTCACCCCTTTTCCTACCTATTGTGCATAAGTCCTATATTAGCTACCTTCTTCTAATTCTCATATTAAAGCATAGGTTTAGGCTAAATGCTCACAAAAACACCTAAATGTGTACATCTTCTTAAGCTAAATGGGTCCTAAATAAGTCACTTTCAGAGACTTAACACCATACTCCAGAACAAGCTGCCCAAGAAGGAGAAGGATCCTGGTTCTTTCACCTTACCTGTAGAGCTAGGAGGCAAGCACGTGGGCAGAGCTCTTTGTGACCTAGGAGCCAGCATAAACCTCATGCCCCTATCACTATTCCGCCAGCTAGGAATAGGAGAAGCACGTCCAACCACTGTCACTTTACAACTAGCAGACAGATCCATAGCATACCCTGAAGGTAAGATTGAGGATATTCTTGTAAAGGTTGACAAGTTTATTTTCCTTGCAGATTTCATTATCCTGGATTATGAAGCAGACAAGGAGGTCCCCATCCTGTTAGGCAGACCATTCCTAGCCACAGGTAGGGCACTGATAGATGTCCAAAAAGGTGAGCTCACTATGAGGGTTCATGACGAGGAGGTTAAGTTTAGTGTTTTTAAAGCACTGAGGTATCCTTCTGACTCTGAATCTTGCGCTAGCATGGACATTGTAGATTCATTAATGGAAGAACAATTGGAGCATGAATTGTTGACTAAGCATGCTCATGAATATGTAGGATTAGAATTAACTGACTTAAACATAGCTGAGATAATGGACATACCTGTAAATAACCCTCAGCATGTTTGTATGAATATTGACTTAACTGAAAAATCTTTGAATCCATTAAAACCATCCATTGAGCATCCACCTGCCTTAGAATTGAAACCTCTCCCTACTCACCTCAAGTATGCATATCTAGGAAGTAATGATACTTTGCCTGTGATTATTTCTTCTAAATTAAGTGAACAGCATGAGGTTGAACTGATTTTGTTACTTAAGCAACATAGGAAGGCTATTGCATGGACTATTGCTGACATTAGAGGCATTAGCCCTTCTTATTGCATGCATAAGATTATATTAGAGGAAGAACATACACCCCGTGTAGATCACCAACGTAGGCTGAATCCCTCTTTGAAAGAGGTAGTTAAAAAGGAAATAATAAAATGGTTAGATGCTGGAGTGATCTTCCCCATAGCTAGTAGCCAGTGGGTGAGCCCTATACAATGTGTACCTAAGAAGGGAGGGATGACTGTGGTAGTCAATGAGAACAATGAACTGATTCCAACAAGGACTATCACAGGATGGAGAGTTTGCATGGATTATAGGAAACTAAATAAAGAAACAAAAAAAGACCACTTTCCTCTACCATTAATTGACCAGATGCTAGATAGGATAGCTGGTAGAGCCTACTACTGCTTCTTAGACGGTTATTCAGGATATAACACGATTACTATAGACCCTAAGGACCAAAAGAAGACTACTTTCACTTGCCCTTTTGGAACTTTTGCCTTTCGCAGAATGCCTTTTGGCTTATGCAATGCACCGGCAACTTTCCAAAGGTGCATGTTGGCAATTTTCTCTGATTTGGATGAGTCCATGATAGAGATATTCATGGATGATTTCTCAGTCTTTGGGGATTCATTTACAAACTGTCTAGAGAACTTAGGACAAGTCCTGGCTAGGTGTGAGGAGACTAACCTAGTCCTAAATTGGGAGAAGTGCCACTTCATGGTGGATGAAGGTATTGTCTTAGGTCATAGAGTGTCAAGGGCAGGTGTAGAAGTTGACAGGGCAAAAATTGAAATAATAGAGAAATTGGTAGAACCCCAAAATGTCAAGGCCATTAGAAGTTTCTTAGGGCATGCTGGTTTCTATAGGAGGTTCATTAAGGACTTTTCTAAGATCTCCAAGCCTTTATGTGAGCTTCTAGAGCTAAACAAACCATTCATTTTCTCTAAAGAATGTTTCCTGGCTTGGAAAACCCTTAAGGAAGCACTAGTCACAGCACCTATTATAGTAGGGCCTAATTGGGATCTTCCCTTTGAGATGTTATGTGATGCCAGTGACTATGCTGTAGGGGTTATGTTAGGATAGAAGATTGACAAGTTAACACACCCTGTATACTATGCTAGTAAGACACTTAATGAGGCACAATGTAATTACACAACTACTGAGAAGGAGATGCTAGCTGTAGTGTTTGCTTGTGAGAAATTTAGGAATTACATTGTAGGCACTAGGACAATCGTGTACACTGACCATTCTGCCTTGAAGTACCTTATGAGAAAGGCTGATGCTAAGCCTAGGTTGATTAGATGGGTTTTGCTGCTACAAGAGTTTGATCTAGACATTAGAGATAAGAAAGGATGTGAGAATGTGGTTGCGGATCATCTTTCTAGATTGCAGCATAATTGCGAAAAAATTGCTGAAACCGCAATTTCTGATGCTTTTATTGATGAACATGTCTTTATATTGACTCATCGTGATAACGATGAGGAACCTTGGTTTGCTGACATTGCTAACTTCCTTGCATCACAGGTACTACCAACATTCAAGGGAGGCCAAGAGAAGAAGAGGTTCCTCCATGAAGCAAGGAAATTCATATGGGATGATCCCACACTTTACAAGACATGTGTTGATGGTCTGCTCAGGAAGTGTGTTTCAGCTGCTGAGGCGAAGTGTGTGCTGCAGCACTGCCATACAGCACCCTATGGTGGACATTTTGGTGGCCAAAGGACAGCTGCAAAGGTGTTCCAGAGTGGCTACTATTGGCCAACGATCTTCAAGGATGCCCACAACTATGCCCGCAGCTGTGATGAATGCCAGAGGACAGGTAACCTTAGTCGAAAGGATGAGATGCCTCTCACTTACATCTTAGAGTTGGAGCTCTTTGATGTGTGGGGCATCGACTTCATGGGACCATTTCCCCCATCATCAGGTAACCTTTACATATTGGTAGCAGTAGACTACGTATCTAAGTGGGTAGAGGCCATAGCATGTCCCAATAATGATGCCAAAACAGCCATAAGATTCCTTCATAGACATATTTTTACTAGGTTTGGAACACCTCGTGCTATCATTAGTGATGAAGGGACACATTTCATTAATAAGGCTATGGAGAGAGTGATGGCTAAGTATAACATTAGACATAGAGTAGCCACTCCTTATCACCCACATTCGAATGGTCAGGCTGAAATTTCAAATAGGGAGATTAAGAACATACTTGAAAAAGTGGTCAAACCCAATAGAAAAGATTGGGCGTTTAAACTCGAGGATGCACTTTGGGCGTATAGAACTGCATATAAGACACCCCTAGGTATGTCTCCTTATAGACTGGTGTATGGCAAAGCTTGTCACTTGCCATTCAAGTTAGAAATTAAAGCATTTTAGGCCCTAAAAGAGTTGAATTACTGCGTGACCGATGCGGGAACATTGCGGTCTTTGCAATTACATGAGCTTGATGAGCTTAGGCATATGTCTTATGAAAATGCCAAAATGTATAAGGAGAAGACCAAGATTTGGCAAGACAGTAGACTTAGGATTAAGGACTTCAAGAAAGGCCAGCTTGTCTTATTATTTAACTCACGATTGAAATTATTTCCAGGCAAACTTAAGTCTAGATGGTCAGGTCCATTTGTAATTACTAATGTGTTTGTTCATGGTGCCATCGAGATAAAGAACCTGCAGCAAGGACAACCATTCATGGTCAATGGTGCAAGACTGAAGCACTACTATGAGGAAGGAGATGTGAAGACTCTCTCGGCCTTCCTTTTGTCTGAAACGTGAAAACAAGAATGAGAGAGGACGAGTGATTGCTGTGCTCGTTCATATGAGGCTCATGCCTTAGTTTATTGTTTGCGATTTTCCGGTTACTGTTTGTGTATATTTTTGTGTGATTTTAATTAAGTATTTGATGTTGATTTTATTTATTTTTTCAGGGAATCGACAGAGGGAATCAAGGAGATGAAATCAAGATAAAAAAATCGAGGAGATATCAAGCCAAATCAAAGATACGGTTGAGGAAAGATTGGCATTTAAACGCAAAAAATCTCCAACGGTCACTAGAATTGCGCTGGATTTGCAGAATCCGCAAAAATAGAGCCGTTGGGATTTCATCATTACTTATATCCGTTAAGAGGCGCGATGATCCGTACGATTCTCCCATTATCTGAACTCCGAGAAATCTGCTTTTCTCTTCATCTGTGATTCCTCTTTCCAAATCTCCACAATTCGACAATGGTGCTAACAAGAGCTGAAAGATCTGCAGCCAAGAAGAAGGCTGACGACGCTGAAACTGCTGCGAGGGAAGCACTTCTTGCCCTTGCAGACGCTGAGGCTGCGCGCACTGAACGACTCCCCAAACTGCCGGTCCGCAAGAAGAAGTGGAAGGTTGTCACGGAGATACCTGCTGAACCTTCTGAACCAGCAGGAACACCTAAGAAGCGCAGATGGAGCGTGGCGGTGGCTGAAGAAGCGGGCAAGGAAAAGACTCCCTCTGTGGGGAGTCAAGAAAGTGATCGTGTGTCACACGATTCGGCCAAGAAGAGCTCTTCACCATCTGCACCACCAGCGCGAAGCCCTGAGATTTCTCCTTCGCCGCAGAGTTCTGCACAGACCCCTATAGCAACACAAAGCACTACACCATCAACCACTTCTCCACGGCCTGACCCTGACTTTCCCTATGGAGAGTATCACGAATCGACGCAGGGCAGTGGGGAAGCTGAGGAAGAAGAGGTCTTCTCTCCGTTGAGGGAAGCCAGCCTTGGGAGTCCTGCGCAGAAGGATGATTCTATGGACGAGACACTAGGGGCTTGCCTCCAGCAGATCACAACCAAGGCAAGGTTGAAGAAGAAGAAGGTCGTCAAGATTGTTAAGGCCAAACGGTCCAAGAAATCAAAGAAAAAGAAAGCCAAGAGGGTGCCTTCATCAGAGAAGGAGAGTGATGAGCCATCTCTGAAGAAGCTCAAGATGGAGGCTGCGGAGTCAGCCAAACCGAAAGACAAAGGGAAAGCAAAGCTTTACCCTGAAGATGAGCCTCAATCAGTGAGGTACGTGTCTTCTGACGCTGAGTCTAGAGGCATTGAGCTGAGGAAAAGGGAGCTGCTGCACGAGAAGGGATTCCTCGACAGACCTGCTGACCTGCCGCAATTCTTGCGCGCAGGAATCACGAATCACGGCTGGGACGAGCTGTGCAGACCACCCAATTCAGCTTACTCGAGCATGGTGTATGACTTCTACGCCAATTTGAGGAATTCTGAGGAGGGCCTGTCTGTGGTCAGAGGAGTCGAGGTAGACTTCTCAGCGAAGGCAATCAACGAAGCCTACGGCCTCAAGGGCCAGAAACACACTGATTATTCAAGGATTGTTGATGAGCCTACATAAGCTGTCTTGGAGGAGGCCATTCGGATCATTGGCCAGCCTGAAGCATCTTGGACAGTGTCGCGCAATGGGAGGCACACTCTCATGAGTGCCAACCTCACAGCCAAGGCGGCTGTCTGGTTTTCCTTCGTGAGGAGGAAGCTGTCCCCCGTGACCCATGAGACCACAATCAACCAGAGCAGATCGCTGCTGGTCTATCCAATCATGCGAGGTCTCACAATCAACGTGGGCGAAGTCATTGCAGCTTCCATTGCTGACTGCGCCAAGAAGGGTAAGGGTCCATTGTTCTTCCCTAATACTATTACTAAACTCTGCTTGCGTGCAGGGGTCCCCATCGAGCGAATGGAACAGCAGATGGCTTACACAGGCCACTTGGAGCTGCCTACAGGCTTGAGGCTGAGAAGGAAGGGGAACATGGAATTCGAGCTGGATAGTTTGGCTGCTGCTCAGTCGCTGTTCATGGCGTGCCTGATGGATCTACAGAAGAGGATGGCTCAATGGGCCACATACGCACAGGCGAGGGACAAGGAAGTTGCTGACCAACTGGGATGCATCTTCCCTGACTTTCCCACGAACCTACTGTCTCCATGGGTGCCTCCAAGACCAAGAAGGAATGATGATGAGGAAGATATCTGAGTGTTAGTTTGAGGAGCACTAAAGGGAGTATTGCTGTTCCCTTAGAATCAACAAAGAAAAAATCAAACTGTTTTTGTTGCAACGTGTGATTTATGCTGTTTTTAGTTAATGTTTTGATCTGTTTTAGTTGCTTAGTTTTAAGTTTTTAAATTGTTTAGTGTAGTCTGATGATAGCTGATTAGGTAGATTAGTTTAGTTTCATTTTTAGAGAGCTTGAATGACTGGAAAAAGCATGCGTAGGGGCCTTAATCACTGTTGTATCTGCCCTGTATCTATTGCGAAATAATTGCGGATACCGCAATTTTTATTAGTAAATGCATGTTTTTGACTGATTGTTTAGCTAGGCTGTGATCTGTTTAAATTCTGTCTTTTGCTGCTATTATGATTGCCTTATATAGCTTATCTAAAAGCATGCTGGATGAGTGTCATTGGACACCTTTGATAGTTTAAATTAGCCTCTTAAAAGTGCTCAGCATGCATAGCTTTAAGCCCTTACCTGCCTGTTTTTTTTTCAAAATTCTGCTGCTGTGATATTTACTTTTAGAATGTTCTGTCTATGCCTAGGGCTTTTTAGATTCTCTTTGTTTTACCCTAGACTAGATGCTTCTAGGACAAGTTTGGGGGTGTGTCACCTCAGACACTCATTGGGGACAATGAGTAGTTTAAGTTTGGGGGAGGCCACCCTAGGCCTAGGAACATTCCTCTCTCCCTTAAAGCATAAGCATTCTTCTTCTCCTTTACAAAAAAAATGATGAGCTGAAAAAAAAAAAATGAAAAATAGAATAAAAAGGGGTGTCTCTCTTAGGTTGCTGAGTAATCAGTGCCGAGTGTGTAAACCACAAGTGGCATTGCATCAAAAGACAACCAAAGGAGAGGTTCCACCTAAGTAAAAAAAAAAAAAGAGAAAAAAGGAAGAAGTAGGAAAGAAGAATGTATACCTAGGAGTTGCAACTTTGTGGCTTAGATGTCCTGATTAAAAAGAACTCTGATCCTCAATTAGTTGAGCACGAAGTTGTAGCTTGTAGGGTTGTTTGGGAAGATGAATGTATGTCCAATGTAGTGATGCCAGGGTTTAGGTTGTTCTCTTAAAGTACTACTATCACTGTTAATACTAAGACTGGCATGACTCTAAGGATTCCTAGGTAGCTCAAAAGTAAAAAACTAGAAGCATGTACTGAGTCTAGGGTAAAGCTAGGGAGAATTTGAAACCTTAGGGATAATGGCATGACATGACAAAAGCAAGTAGATCAGTTGTAGGGAGTTAATGAAACAGTAGGAGTATTAGGCATGCGAAGTTAGAAGAAGCTAGATAAGAGGATAGTTTTAAACTTAGAAGTGTGTCACAGGAAAGCACTGCTTTAGATAGGAATGTAGGGGAGTCAGTAAGTGGTTAAAGAAGATAAAACAGCAGCCTAGGCAAGTCCTTAGATTGCTCGAGGACAAGCAAAACCTTAAGTTTGGGGGTGTGTTACGTCTCCAAAAGTGGCCTTTTTAGGACTAAATTATCTTAGAAAGATGTACACTCTTAGGTGTTTTTGATAGGATTTAGCTTAAACCTATGCTTATATATGATAATTAGAAGAAGGTAGCTAAATTAGGACTTGTGTGCCAAAGGAAAGAAAAGGGATGAAAAACGAAGTAAAAAAATGAAAAAACTACATTGCGACAGCATTGCGGAAACATTGCTGAAACCGCAATGTTTCAAGTAAAAACCGTAAGTTGACTGATCTTTTTCTGTTAATTTCCGTTATTTCAGGGATTCGTTCTTTCTCCTCCATCCATTTTGAAGTACGACGTTGAAGATGGATGGTTCTCCTTGGCCCAAAAGCACCTGCAGATTACTATAAAAAGGGGTCAAAGTAGAGGGTTTGATCATCATCCGAAGCGTAGAAGTCTTCTTGCAGCTCCATCTTTTCTCCTGTCATTCTTCTTCGTCTGTTGGTGTGAGAGTCTCAGCTGTTGGAATCGACAATCTGATAGGAAGGAGAGAAGATTCATCTTCTCTCCCGATCGGATTCATCCAAGCAAGGCTATTCTTTCTCCCCATTCAGCCGAAGCAATCGCAACAAGGCGTTCACGCTCAATTTCAGCTTTCTGCTCTTTATTTCCTTTTTCCAACTTTGTATTGTTGTTGTTTCTTTTCTAATAGCTAGATCTGTCCATTTCGTTGTGTTCTGTCTTTCTGTTATTCACTTTAAGTTTCTCTTTTGTTCATTCAAACAATCAAGTAATTAAAGCATAATTCTTCATTTCTCAATTCCCTATCTTTGCAACTCACTGTCTTACCTTGCTGTTTTCAGTTTATTTCTCTTCTAAGCATGTCTCTTTCGTCTCTTATTTCTGTTCTCCCCACATCCATGAGTAACTAAGTCACATTGGGGCATGCTAATGACAATACTATAGGCTAAAAAACGTGAACCAAGCATGTAGGATAGCTCTCGAAGCATTGATTGTATGTAAGCTTCATCCCACGGGCAATTTCGATTGGCCATCCATTTTGTCCAAAGAACTTCTAACCTCTGGAAGGAGTAAGAGTTCAGAGTCATACACTCATGCTAGCCTTTCAAGGTAGCCAGAAAACGACCTAGGAATAGGCGTTTTCCTAGTACAAACCATAACTTTCTGCTTTAACAAGATGCTTAAGACTTTACTTGGACATGAGTAAACTAAAGAATCTAATGCATGGAATCGGACGATACATGAGATTAAGTGAGTTTGATGCATAGAGAGTTGATCCAATGCTTGAGAATCGTGAGAAAATGCCTATAGAGGAGTCGTTAGTAGCCCTTGTTTCTCCATTTTACACACTTTCGCTGTTATTAAAATTGCGGTAGAATTGCTGTTTCCGCAATTCTACTAAGTTTAAAATTCTGTTTAGCTAAGTTCCTCTTCGATTATTGTTCTCATTTCTTTTCCTTTGAGTTTAACTTTGACTTGCACTTATTTATGTTGCTATCCTTTACATATCCCTTAGGAATTAGACAATTTAAAACCAATTTTACCCCATCAAATCCACCCATTCTTTTTTAACTTTACACTTCACGAGTAGCTCATAATAAATCTCTGTGGGAAAACGAATGAAAAAATACTTACTACTTGCTATAAGATCATGTATGCTTGCATGTTCTGAGTGCTCTCTCTATCTTGTTGCTTACTTATTTTAACACATTGAGCACGCAACAGGTACCATCACGGACCACTCTTGAAGACTCTAGCGAGGATACAGAGACATCTCAAGATAAGTGTCTTCAAACACCCTCTGAAACGGTTGTAGCTTCTCCTTATATTTCTATGAAGTCTTACACTCCCGTTGCTCCTTTTCCGAGTAGGTTGGTGAGGCCACCTAAGGAGGACGAGGACGCGGACGTCCTTGATACGCTGAAAAAGGTTGGAATCAATATGCCGCTGCTTGACGCCATTCAGCAAATCCCAAGGTACGCGAAATTTCTGAAGGAGATGTGCACCATGAAGAGGAAGGCTAAAGGTGCTGAGAGAGTTGTGGTAAGTAAGAATGTTTCTGCCCTGATAGGCATGCCAAACAAATGCCAGGACCCAGGTATGTTCCTCTTGCCATGTACTATAGGAGATAGAGAAATCGAGAACGCCATGCTAGACTTAGGAGCCTCAACTAATGTTATGCCATACTCAGTCTACAAGAGTCTTGATTTAGAAGGTATGCAGGAACTAGTATAATTATCCAGTTAGCTAATAGGTCTTCTATTCATCCTTTAGGGGTGATTGAGGATGTGTTGGTTAGAGTTAAGGACCTGATCTTTCCTGCTGATTTTTACGTGATAAATATGGAAGAAAACACATCATCCACTGCTTCAGTCCTGCTAGGTAGACCATTCATGAAAACTGCTAGGACTAAAATTAATGTGCATGATGGTACTTTGTCAGTCGAGTATGAAGGGGATGTGTTCGAATTTAATGTCTTTGATGCCATGAAACACCATGCTGATGTGCATTCTGTCTGTAAAATTGATCTTATAGATACTTTAGAACAAGAAGAATGCATGACTGTTGTTGATGGGGATGACCCACTCGTTTTTACTGAAATTGTTGGCGAGGTTGAAAGTAGTGCGCCCATATTGTCTGACTCATCTGAATAAACTACTCTTGCTTTAGAGGCGTGTGAAAAGCCAACTAAAATATTACCATCTCTTTTGCAGGCTCCCAAGTTGGAACTTAAAGAGTTGCCGGGTCATATCAAGTACGTATATTTGGGGGAGGTGGAGACACTCCCGGTAATTATCTCCAAAGAGCTTACATCGGAGCAAGAAGGTAAGTTGGTGGAGGTCTTGAAAAAGAATAGAAGAGCGATAGGATGGACGTTGGCGGATTTGCATGGGTTGAGTCCAGTTTTGTGCATGCACAAGATTCGGCTGAATGAGGGAGCAAAGCCATCTTGAGAGCCTCAGCGGAGACTGAACCCAGCAATGAAAGAGGTAGTGTTGTCTGAGATACACAAACTCCTTGATGCAGGTATTATCTATCCCATTTCTGATAGCCAGTGGGTTAGCCCTATTCATGTTGTACCTAAAAAGACGGGCATAACCGTTATTAGAAATGAGAGGGGTGAGTTAGTGCCTAAGAGAGTGCAAAATGGGTGGAGGATGTGTATAGATTTTAGAAAACTGAATGATGTGACTAAGAAGGACCACTTTCCTATTCCCTTCATAGATCAAATGGAGGAGCGTTTAGCTGGGAAGCCATACTTCTGTTTTCTAGATGGTTTTCTGGGTTTTATCAAATTCCCATAGCCCAAGAAGACCAAGAAAAGACTACTTTTACATGTCCATTCGGAACTTACGCATATAGGAGAATGCCCTTCGGGCTTTGTAATGCTCAAAGGACTTTTCAGCGATGCATGATGAGCATATTTACTGAATTCGTAGAAAAATGCATCGAAGTCTTTATGGATGATTTCACTGTATATGGGAGTTCATTTGAGGATTGTCTGATTAACTTGTCTAGAGTCATGGAAAGATGCATTGAAACTAATCTTGTTTTAAATTTCGAGAAGTGTCATTACATGGCCAGTCAGGGCATAGTCTTAGGACACGTCGTGTCAGCTAAGGGGATAGAGGTGGATAAGGCTAAAATTGATGTTATATCTTATTTACCTTACCCCACGAATCTTCGGAAAGTGCGTTCTTTTCTTGGTCATGCAGGTTTTTACCGCGGGTTCATCAAGGACTTCTCGAAGATAGTGACTCCGATGAAGAGCTTGCTGAAAAAAGATGTCCCATTCTGCTTTGACAAGGAGTGCAAGCTGGCCTTCGACGTTCTGAAGAAGTGTTTGACCAACGCACCCATCATTCATCCACCGCAGTGGGGGACTCCCTTCGAGATTATGTGCGATGCAAGCAATTACGCCGTTGGCGCTGTGTTGGGTCAGAGGATAGACAAGAAAAGCCACGTAATTTATTATGCCTCCAGGACGCTCAACTCTGCGCAGATCGGTTACACCACTACAGAGAAGGAGCTGCTTTCCATTGTTTTCGCTCTTGATAAATTTCGGCCTTATATTCTTGGATCTAAAGTAATTATTTTTTCTGATCATGCAGCAGTTCGTTACTTGATGAACAAGAAGGACTCGAAGCCTAGACTGCTCCGGTGGGTACTACTACTTCAGGAGTTCGACGTCTCAGTCCAGGATAGGAAAGGATCATAAAATACAGTTGCTGACCACTTGAGCCGCATTGTGCGTAATGAGGATGACTTGCCTCTGAATGATGAATTCCCTGATGAAGTCCTCTTCCAGGTGAGTGTGGAGATACCATGGTACGCCGACATTGTCAATTACTTGGTCACAGGTACGTTCCCATTCGACTTTTCGTATAATAAGAGAGCTAAGCTGAGAAGCGAAGCCAAGTCTTATGTCTGGGAAGAGCCCGTTCTATGGAAATTTTGCGTTGACCAAGTAATTAGGAAGTGTGTCCCTAAGTCTGAGCATAAGTCCATACTTGTATTCTGCCATGAATTTGCATGTGGGGGACACTTTGGGCCAACTAGGACAGCAAGGAAAATATTAGATTGTGGGTTTTTCTGGCCATCACTGTTTAAAGACTGTTATCAATTTTGTAAATCATGTGATCAGTGTCAAAGAAAAGGGTCCATCTCAAGTAGGAATGAAATGCTCAAACCCCTATTTTAACTTGTCAAATTTTTAAGGTTTGGGGTATGGACTTTATGTGACCCTTTCCCCCGTCATTTGGTTTTGTTTATATACTGTTGGCTGTGGACTACGTGTCTAAGTGGGTGGAGGCTAAGGCCACCAAAGTTGATACTGCTAATGTTGTTTCCAGTTTTGTCAAATCTAACATTTTTAGCAGGTATGGAGTTCTACGAGCCATTATAAGCGATCAGGGGAGCCACTTATGCAACAAGACGATCCAGGCCTTGATGAGGAAGTATGGGGTCAATCACAAAATATCTACCCCGTACCACCCTCAAACCAATGGCCAGGCAGAGGTCTTCAATCGAGAGGTGAAGAGCATCCTCGAGAAAACAGTAAGTCCAACGAGGAAAGATTGGATTCTCAGGCTGGACGACGCTTTGTGGGCCTATCGCACGGCTTACAAAACCCCCATAGGGATGTCTCCCTACCGGATGGTTTTTGGGAAAAGTTGTCATCTCCCAGTGGAGATCGAGCACAAAGCTTACTGGGCCGTGAAGAAGTGTAATATGGACTTTGACAAGGCTGGCGAAGAAAGACTCCTCAAATTGCAAGAACTAGAGGAGCTTCGCCTGGACGCATATGAGAACTCGAAGATCTACAAGGAGAAGACCAAGATGTTCCATGACAGACGAGTCATTCGGAAACACCTCGAAGTTGGTCAGAAGGTCCTCTTGTTCCACTCCCGCCTAAGGTTCATGCCAGGTAAATTTCGTTCCCGTTGGATTGGTCCTTTTACTATAACTGATGTCCATCACTATGGTGCAGTCAAGAGTCAGAGCCTAGATTCAGGAAAGGAATTCACGGTGAATGGCCAGCGACTGAAAATCTTCCATTAGGGAACGTCAGAGGACTTCGACGAGCATGCCTACTTGAGAGAGCTCGATTATGAGAAAGGATGAGACGAGTTTTGGTAAAGTCGAGCAATCGACTCTAAAAATTTGCGCTTCTCGGAGACACCCGAGCTTGAACTGTACATGCTTTTTGTTTAATTTACTGTTTTTAGGATTAGCTTAGGTTCTTACTCTCATGTTGTGAGTTTTCAGGAAATCGATGGCTCGTCCTTGAAGTTGGTTTGCAAAGGATCAAGCGAACTCTCCAACCCTCTAAGTCACAATTCAGGGAAGGTTTTCTTTCCTTAGAATTTTGACTGTGCCTATTTAGTCCAATGAGGACATTGTCCATTTCTAAGTTTGGGGTGGTGGGGGTTGTGCCTTACAGTGATTGTCGAGTTTAGTTGTGGAATTCTGATAAACGTGTTCTGTTATGGCGTATGCATGCTAGTTTGACTATGAAAGTCTGTGATGTACTGTTAGGGTCTTCGTATTTGTATTTGTAGTGAAATTCAGCATGATTGCATTTGTTAAGGCCATTTTGAAAAAAAATTCAAGTTATTTCCCTGTTTAAGCTTCGCATGTTAGCACTCTATCGTAGATCTGTGGGTTTAGAGTAGTTCTGCTTGTTTTGGAATTCGTTGTCACCTCGAAAGGCAACCTTAGGATGGGCTAAGATTCGTTCATGTTCGTAATCCATGCGCTCAAAATTTTAACATGATTTATAGGCTAAAAAGAAAAAAGAATGCAAAAATTTATAAAAAGAAAGTAATCTCCTGAGGTGTTCCTCCTTCTTGAATTGCCTTAGTAGCCAGGGGCGGTCGTGCAACCCACAGTCGCCACTGCATGAAAAGAGAGCACAAAGAAGTGAACGCTAGTTCTTAAAAATGTGAATTTTGCCCGTAGTCAGATGCATTGTGCAATGAAATTGCAGGCAAGCTGAAACGAAAGTAAAATTGACATGTTAGGCGCTCATGGAGATCAAAAAAAAAAAATATATAAAAAAAAGAGAGAAGAGATGCCTTGCGATCTATTACTTGCTTAGACGATGAAAAGCCCTTAGACTGTTCTGTTTAGCCATAAGTAGAGGGAAGGCGAAGTTTTGGGACGGGTAGAGCTGTTCTAAGCCTGTAAAAATCTAAAATAGAGGAGCTAGGTCCGAAGCATAAATAGGGAAGCATATTTAAATTTCTCGAATCGTTCTTAACCAATGCATGCATGCAGTTGTTTCTTTCGAATACAAATGCCTTGTCGTTTCCAGTACTGAGAATTGAGTCCCTAGCATGCGTATCGTTTTATTTTGATTAATCAGAATTCCACCTTGCTCGAGGACTAGCAAGATTTAAGTTGGGGGTGTTTGATAGCTCCATTTCGGAGCTATGTTTATGTCCCTAATTGATGATTATTACATGCTTAATCTTGTTTATATGTGTTAATTGCAAGTGTTCTCGGTAATTCGCCCTCGGGTGCGTTTCGGCGTCATTCGAGGCTTAATATCGCATTTTAAAGACCTAAGAACACTTCCGGGGAAGGACCATGCAAAAACATGAAGATTTGGCGTTTTGGGAAAATTCAAGGCAAAATACCATGCTAAAACTGGAGAGCTAGCGTCGAGCGACAGCGTCGCGACGCTAGCTCGACGCTGCTAGAACGTCTCGACGATCCGAAGCCTGAAGCGTCATTTGGAGTTTCCACCCGAGAGCAAGCGTCGAGTGGTCAGCGTCTCGACGCTCGCTCGACGCTCCACAACGTCGCGACGCTGCCCTGACTGCGCGCGCTGAATCTTTAGGGCGCAGCGTCGAGACGCTGCCCTAGCCTCTCGACGCTCCGACGGAATACTTAAGTTTTTGTCCGATTTTTAGCCGTTATCTCCATCTTCAACCTCGGGCTCCGCACTAGATTAGACGTTTCAGCAGCCATTTTCACCATGGGAGAGGCTAAGGAGCTTGGAATTGAGCCATCCAACATTATTTCCATCATGAGTGAGTAGTCTATAGCGTTTTTGACTCGGGATTGTAAAGGAATAATGTAGTTTGAACTTTTGGTGAGGTTGTTGAACCAAATTCTGTTTTGGCTTTAGTAATTGATTGAATTAGATTCTATTTCTTTGCCTATTCTATGAATGTGTTTGATTGATAGGACTAGACAACCTTGAATTCGAGCATGCTTCATTTGTTAAAGGTTTTGATGTCGTGCCTCTCTGAACCGCCAAGTAACAAAGATTAACGATACCATTGAACGCATAGGCTTCCTTGCGTTCTTGGCTTTCGTTCATCTCGAAATGGAATCTGAAATCGATACACTAATTTGGCGTCCAAATTAGATAATCGTCGTAGTTAGCTCGTTGCTATCGATTGGTCTTGGGAGAGCGTTGGCCGCCAATGTCCAATCGATATGCTTGATTAGCATGATTTATTATGTCTGATTAATATCCATGGAGCATGTCCGAATTAATTTATTGATTTGAGACGGGCTGCGTATTCGTTCAATTATTTAGCCATTATTTTCGTCAACCTATGATCCAAAGGCATGCTAATTTTATTCCCGATCGTCCCGGGTCGAACGCTCCGTTAGTTAAGTTTTCCCTATTTTGCGTTGTTCCCCCTTAGTTAACTAAAAACCAAAATCCCCACATTTTGTTTATTTTCACAGTCTGCAAATTTAATTAGGATTAAGTCAAATTCGCTTAATTTCCTGTGGATCGACCCCGTTACCACTAATCTACTAATAGTTCAGTGAATTCGGGTAATTATAAATTCATTTTGGCGGGTCTCGACAACCCGATGATTGGCGATAATTCGAAAATATCGTTACCAACAATCAATCATCAAGAATTTAAATTCAACTCTCTTTTTCATCCCCTTTCGTGTGTGTGCAACTTTTTTTCCTTCAACTTCTTCATCTTCCTCAATATCTAAAAATACAAATAAAGCTAAGCATGCATGAATACTTTGAGTCATAGTGGCAATTGAGAGATTAAGCAATCATATACTTGAATTTTATAACAAAAAAAACTCAAGCATCTCATAAAATTACTAAAATCGAATGCACAAAACTTTATACCCTCACAGAATTTCACTCAATATGCTCAACTGTTTAGGGTATGTATAAGATAAACACTCAAACCAAAGCATGAAAGATATTTACCATAAGCTTGCTAATATATCACATCTTCATCATCAATGAATAAAATGAATGCAAATTTTCAAGGGTCTCACTTTGGTTGTAATTGGTCTTAGGTAAGGGTTGATGGATGAAAATTTTAAGCTACTAGATTGGAAGAATTATAAGACTTTACCACAAGAATCTCAATTTTTTAGCTGACTGTTGATGAATGATAATTTTTTTTTTTGTTTTTTCAAGGAAGCTAATGAAGGTAGTATTTCACTTTGAATATTCTTTTGACACAATTCAACTCTCTTCTTTGGATAGATTGAAACTTCATGTGGGCACTTATAATCCTTCAGTTCAGGGTTCAAAGAAAGGAATCCAGACAAAAAATAGATATAAGGCTTGTAATGTGGTAATTTTCCAATGAACATGTCTAAGGCTAAAAATTTGACTTTCTAAAGATTATGTCAAGGTAGGCTGTTTGAGAAAGCTAAAATGAGTTTTACCTAATTTCCCTTGTGAAATTAAAACATTCAAATCAATTCAGAGATTCTAGACATAAGAAAGCAAGTTCTACAAAAAAAAAAAAAAAAATCAATCATGCATGGCAATCACTCAATTTAAGAGAGTAAAACACCGTATTAAGAAGGTGCTTATTGGCTCAAAAACTCACAGAAAAGTAGGGTATCTTCGTATCAAATCCTACGCATTCTTCATTCAATAACAAAAAAAATGAGACACCATCATATAGATTTTCAAAGAAAAATACTACTCATGCTTATCTCTTTCATGCATTAAAACTCAAATTAAAGATGCATCATTAGCTTACAAGGTATTCAAAGGTATTGATAGAACTCAAAAAGTGCTAATATTTAGCTCCTAAGTCTTGCGAATTAATTAATTAATTGTGCGTAATTAATATATTTTGTATAATTTAATTACTTAGGGGTAAATCGGACCATTGAATTAATTAAGAGCTTAAAAGAACGTTTAGAGGATAATTTTGATTAATCATTCTGAGTGTTTATACTATGTATATTCATTAATCAAATGATATCTCAATTGTGATAAGTGGTCTGGTGGTGCAGGAGGAATTTGGCAAGTTGATAGGCCTGAGTTCGAGTCTAGAGGAGGATAGAATTTCGAATATTTTTCCTTTAGGCACAGACACAGCGTCGAGACGCTGCCTGTAGGGTCTTGACGCTCCGACTGTATAAAACCCATATTTTAACGATTTTTAGGGCATTCACTCTCGGGTTTGGCTTGTTTTGGCCGTTTTCTCTCTAGAATTTTGGGGTTTTCCCCCCTTTTCTTCTATATCAAAGCAAGGACTTGGTTTATTTAGCTTGGTTTTCATCCCGAGCAAGGTAAGTGCTCTAATTTGAGGTTAGGGGTGAATTTTGATGCGATTTATGAGGGTTCGTTCTTAATTTCGTAACTTAGCATGACTGATTGGGCGAATTTATTTCTTCTAAGCATGTTTGAATGATTTAGGACTAGGCACCCTTGATTTCCAGCATGTTTGATTGTTAAAGATTATGATGCCGTGCCTCTCTTAATCGCCAAGTAACACGGATAAGTTGAGCCATAGGTAATGTGGGTTTCCAGTTGATCTTTGGTTGCAATTTATCTTGAAGAAATAGATAAATCGGAATATTAGCTCAGGCGTCCTAGTTAAACATCTGTCGTAGTGCCCCCGTTACTGTCAATTAGTCAATATGGGTGGCGTTGGCCCCCTGTTGACTCATTGCCACGTTTAATTAGAATCGAACATTCGTCTCTGTTCTTTATTTAATTTAGGATTGATCCCCTTAGATTAATTAAAGAACAGTCCACTTAGCACTCCACGTTTCTAATTAATTATTTGGGTTACTTGTATTAGTAGTTTCGTGCAAGTAAATTACGTGTTCAATTATGCTCTTGCTAAGTATGTTTGAATCCCAATGAATCGAGTCGCATCAAGGTCAACCCCGACCCTTAAAATTAGGAGCACATGTAATTAGATTTAATTTACCGTTAGCTACTTTTGATGCTTTCCTTTATTTTTCCATAACCAATCCCCCATTTATTTTAATGCTTTACTTTATCGTTTTAGTTTGAGTTTAAATAAAAGCAAATAGAATTTAATTAGGAGAAAATAATTTAGGTTCCCTGTGGATCGACCCGACTACCACTAGCTACAAAGCTCAGTTGTAGCGGAATTATAAATGTTATTTTGGCAAGCCTCGACAGCTTGAAATTGGAGTACCCCAAAAGTGCTCTACCAGGTATCACGAAAAACTCAAAGCTTAAAACAAAATAATGAACACTTTCTAAGTTGTCCTAATCATAAGCAATGCAACAATAGCCCATCATAAACATCATAAACATCATGCTCAAAATAAAATAAATTATGTTCAAACTTGTTGAAACTCATGCTCAAGGCTCAACAACAGTATTTCTCACCCCCAAACTTAAAGCATACATTGTCCTCAATGTATAATCTACTAAAGCATGCATAGGACAAATAAAAGACAAAAGTGAATAATACTGCCCTGATTAAATGAGAACAAAAATATTCATCAGAGTTTAGAATGGGGAATATGGTGATCAAGCTCCTACAAAAAAAAAAAAATCAACAGAAACATAAGGACAACGACACGCAACAAAAGATAGAAAATAACAAAGACTAAAAAAACCAAATAACATAAACTTGGGTTGCCTCCCAAAAAGCGCTTTATGTAACGTCTCTAACTAGACGCAATAAACGTTTAAGTATTAAGGTGGTCGAAAGACATTTAATATATCACTAGCTCGCTTTCTTGCACCCTTTTTGTAGACCAACATTAATGTTTCAGTTTGAGATTTAGAGTCCACTATGGCTTTAAAAATTTCTTTTTCATGTTGGACTCTAATGGTCAACTCCCCTTTATCCACATCAATTAAAACTCTCCCAGTTGTCAGGAATGGTCTTCCATGAATAACTGGTAATGAATTGTCTTCCTTCACATCTATCACATAAAATTCAATTGGGATAAAGAATTTGCCCACTTTAATTAGTGCATTCTCTACAACTCAATATGGACAAACTATGGATCTATCAGCTAATTGGAGTTTCACAGTAGTGGGCTTTATCTCCCCAATTTTTAATTTCTTGCATAGTGACAGAGGGAGTAAATTAATGCTAACACCTAGATCGCATAAAGCGCTAAAAGAATGACTACCAAAACTACAAGGAATAGAAAAACTCCCTGGATCATTCAATTTATGTGGTAGTTTCTTCTTAAGTCTGACACTGCATGCCTCAGCGAGATGCACTGTCTCAACCTTTTTATTTTTCTTCTTCTTAGAGAGTCATTCCTTCATGAACCTAGTTAGGCATTTGCTCTACAGCATCTGAAAAAGGAAGATAAATGTCAAGTTTCATGAAAATATCCATAAATTTAACAAACTCAGAATTTAAATTTTTCTTTCCTTTTTTTTTCAGCCCGAAGCAAGGATCCTAGTTGAGGAGTAACTGAAGGAATAGAAGAAATAGATAAAGTAGAAGTAATAGGCTTTTCAGCCTCAAGTAAAGGTGATACTATTTTCACTTCTTTTTAATGATTGATGTTGGCTCTTCAATCTTTTCTTGATCATGTTGTTGACTTTTACCCACATGATGCACCCTGATGACCTTACAATGCTCAATTTGAGTTTGATCATTGACCACATAAGCCTTTCCTTTTTTTTAGTATATTAAAATCAACAGCTAGTTGTCCAACTGGATTAATTTCACTTGTGCTCGGTAAATTGCCTGGAAGCCTATCCACCATCATATTGGCTAGCTGACCAACTTGCACTTCTAAACTCTTAATTGCTGCACCTTGATTTTGGAAGTTGGGCTTTGTTTCAGCCATGAACTGACTCGTAGTGTTCGCCATCTGAATCATTGCCTCCTCAAGGCTAGTTTTCTTTTCTGGTTGTTGAAATCCCGATGGTGGTGGTAGATTTTGATTTTGATTCTATTTCCATGAGAAATTTGGGTGATTGCACCACCCTGAATTATATGTATTGGAGTAGGGGATGTTTTGTTGATGATGGTAATTGCCAACAAATTGAACTTGGTAACTTTTACCTTGCATAAATGGATTACCCATTTGACAATCTTCACTCCTGTGGCTTCCATGACTGTATTCACAAAAGATAGGTGGGTTTGAATCAAATTTACCGCAAGTTGTCTTGATTGAAGTTGCTTAGTAAGCGAGGCAACCTGTACGGTCAATGTAGTGATAGCATCCACTTCATTAATTCTCATCACATTTATTCTCAGACATTCCCCTGCTTGGAAATTCATAATGGTTCACTGTCATTTCCTCCAACAATTCAAATGCGTCATTCTCTGTTTTCTTCATGAATGATCATCCTGTAGCTGCATCAATGTGGTCCTAATAAGTATTATGATGCATGAGAAATATTTAAGGATTTTTTTTTTTTAAATCAATTCGTTGTTGGCCTTTTGCTTGAAACATCTCTTTTCTTCAACTTTCTTCGAATTTGCTTCTATAATTAAAATAAACAAGAAACAATTAAATTAGTCGATAAAGTGTCTAAATAAACCAACAAAAGAACTAAAAAACAATCTATTTTACTATGCCTAAAATAACGAAGAAAGTAGTGAGAGGGTCAATGCAGCAAGACCAACCAAATAGATGGACTAAAGGCTGCCATGCACACAATGTCGAGGAGTCAAGGCTGAGGTAAAAGCTTAACCATGGATCAAAAGGTCGATGACACTCTTGAAATAGACTTGTGAAGCTTGATCGAGAAGAAACTGAAAGAACGTGCCTTGGCCAAGGTCGAGGTGAAGAGTCGGTAAGAGTTTCGGCATGCATAGCGGAAGCAATTATGGATCTGAGTACTCTAATTTTGTTAATTTCAAAGGAAAAAGCATGAAATTTTAAAATCAAAGACAATAATTTAGAAATTACCTTTGAAGCTCAAATTCTTCTCGATTCCAAACTTGATCTTCGAACGTAACGATCACGAACCACAACGAGAGTCTTTCCGACTATTCTCCGGCCTTAGAACGGGATTGTGGGATCTTTTGAGTGACTAATTTGAAAGGAAATTGAAGATGAATTTGGAAAGAATGGAAGAGAAATTGTCTTTACAATTCTCAAAATTAATCATAAGAAGAAGTTAATCTAATTAACCCTTTGTATATATAGAAGACCACATGCAAAATCATGCAAAATTGAGTTAACATTAGGATGACATCTAGAATCCACTCAATTTAGTGGGATTAGTGGCTTGATGTGGGATTAACACTTAGCAAAAATGTTTGGGTCATCAAAACACCAAAAAAAAAAGTTTTTCCCGCTAACTCAAGAATTGGATTTTTCCACTAATTTTAGTCAACATATTGACTCTTGACTTTCAAGGTTTAGGGGAGTTAACATTTGCCCTTTGACTTTCAAAGTTTTAGTCAATCATCAACATTTTGACTTTTGACTAACTTTGACCAAATTAATTCAAATAATTAATTTTAAATTAAATTAAATTAATATTAAATAATTAATTCAAATATAATATCCAATAAATCCATCACTAATCTTGATCATTCCCGATATTCTTGATTACGAATCCCTATTCATATTTTCGATATTTAAATCTTAATTAAATATCATCTCTCTTTATTGCTCAATTCGCAATTGAACGTTATGTCGTTAAATATATCACATATATTTAACGCTTATTCCTTAATCTGAATTGAATTCACTCGTCACATTGTTCTAAGCTTTAGTCTGATATGAGCTAGTAGGGAGACCTGATGGACCTACAGACCATGAGCTCCAACGATCCGAGATTAACTGATTAAACTCTTTAACCCAGTTAATCAACATTCGTTAACTATCGGGACATTCCACTATAGCCTAGTAGTTGCACTCTCCTCACTGTAGATATATTTCTGTCCACTCGATATAACCATGATTAGTAAGTTGACCCTTCACAGGTTGTTCGTAATTTACGGTTGGATCAAATATCGGTTTTACCACCTTAATTACATCTTGTTCCCTAATTCCCACTAATCCTCTAATGAACAATTGGTTTGTGATCCAATCAGTAAACCGTTTGGTATGTGATCTAATCATTATATCGAGTCTCTCTCGGGCCAATGAGAGGGTGGGGCACCTTGTTCAAGACCTGGAGTCAGCACTTAAGGGAACGACCTATCTACTATCCCTAAAGACGGGTAGGAGTGAATTCCATCTTGCACTCTATGTTCCCAACTATCTATCCGGTCTTACCCCTAAAATGGGAGGCTTATTGAGTCGGCGTTGTTGAGCCACTCTCTCCCATGCAGATCTAAAGATAATCTCGAATAAACAGGAGTTCATAGTTAGCTCAGGATTAAGGTCAAGTTACCTAGGTCATCGTTTTGAAATAGCGAGTCTTTAAAACTGTAAACAGTATTATAAAGCAAGAGTGACTATATTTCTTGGTCGGGTCTAATGCAAACTCTTTCCATAGGACGCCTCCATTCGCACGTCTCCACATGAACGACTCAGGATCACATCGTTTGTACTAAATACAAAATGAGCCGCATCCAATAGTGTCCCCAAGATAAGGTATCCAGCCTTATCCGTATACTATAGACCGTTTTGGCTATTTACTCGAATTTGATCCACTTTTATGTCTCCACATAAAGTTCAAGTACTCATGTTATAGCCATGGATCTTAGTTTATTGGATTTTTGGTTTTCTAAAAGGAAATAAGCAATTCACATATTCAATAACAACTTTATTGAATAAACATCAATAACACTTTATTAGTAATAAAATATGTTTATAGTTTACAAACCACGAGTTTTAGGACATAAAACCCAACACTTAGTACGTAGGGTTTCTATACTTTTCGTTGTGATCTGATCATTGTATCTTGATAGAATTACCTAATTTATCTTCAACTTGAATCTTACATTCCTTGAACTTTTAAAAATATTTAGACTTATGTTGCATTAGGTAAAGATACTTATTCCTTGAATAATCATCCGTGATGAAATATTCATTAGTGTTCTTTGGCCTTGTAGGTTTTTCCAACAAAAGCCTATTAATTATCTTGCATGAAAACAATATCTTAAAACATATAAAGTAATTAACTCTAACATTTAGAAAATGACCTCATTTTAGTCTTCTTATTCAAATTGATCAGAATCAATCTTGAGTGTCAAAGACAAATATCATATTTTAGAATATAACTTGTCTTTACATTCAGGATTCTATAATCCTGAATTTTTCAGTGTGTAGTATTTTGTATGTTAACAATTTAACACATACAAATTGTTCTTATTTTCAGCTGATTTTTTCAAACAATTTTGAAAATAAAAATTTGAGTACTAAAATATTCATACTATATGAAATTTTTATTAGTTATAAAGTTAGAGAAATTTAATTTCTCTTATGGTACTAAAATTACCATATTCAACATTAAGTAACAATTATTTCTTATGGACATCTTAATGTCTCCAACTACATCAACTGAGATGAGTTTTCTAGTGTCAACAAGTAGATATCATTCTACATCATTAAGTATTTTCCAAGAATTACATATAAAATGTAATGAAGAACAAATCTTGATAGTCATCAATCTAAATCTACTATTTAGGTGGTAATGTTTATTTCCCACCAAAAATCTAGTCAATCAAATTTATCTTTATTCATGTTCTTCTTATAGAGGTATTTCTTAAATTTCTCTTATTATGACTGCTTTGTTAATTTAGAAACTGATTTCTTTTAGCTATAGTCATATGGTTTCTTTTCTTGGATTTTGGTAATACTTATTTTTTTAGATTATTTAGATGCATATCTAAATCTAGTTTTTATTGACTTCAACAATATTTTATATGTTGTTGTCATTTTCTTTATCTTCTTAGATTGACATCTAGCATGTCAAACATAATTTTTTTTATAAGTCATGTCGTTATCTTGATTTATTAATCATGTGCTTCACGAACAATTCGATTAACATTAGCAACAAATTTTTTAGAACACTTCTCAATAAAGACAAATTAAAGAAAATTTACACTGTCAATATATAGTGTTAACATTATTTTTTCAAGTGATATTATTTTCTCAATTTGAAAAATTAGTAACGAAAATTAAAAATGAGAAAAATGACATAATATTGAAATATATAAAAATTATTTAATAACATGCAATCAATATTCATTCAATTCCAGCATAAAAAACAAATAATATGATAAATGAACCTTAAATCATTAATTTATAATGCTATGATACTTTAGTGAGTTAGAACAAGTGTCACACCGTAGGGTAGGTCAAATGTTCATTTACTAAACTGAGACAATCTCAACCAATCGTTATCCCAAAATAACTCTAGATTTAGTTATCATTAGTTTGGTTAAGAAAATCATTAACAACCTTAATGAGATCTTTGTAAGTGTAACCGATGATGTTCTATAATTTTATCTCAACAAGTGTCGTCGTAGGGTAGGTCAAATATTTAAAATAAAATTACAATCCTATCATTTTCAGGAGATTCACTTTCATATTGACCCATGTAAACACCTTCTGTAAGGGGACAGTCCAAAAGCCGCCTCGAGGCCCCACATGGATCTCACGTTGTGAACCAATGATAGAGACCGTATGATATGTTGACACATTTCCTTCTCCCACTTATTATTTAAAATATTTTCTCAAGAGATTCACCCTGATTTTGACTCATGCAAACACCTTCCGTAGGGAGTACGGTCCAAAGTCGCCACAAATGCCTCACATGAATCTCACGTTGTGAATCTATGGTAGAGACCGTACGATTATCTTTACATATGTCATTTTCCCACTAAGTATTTTGAAATAGAGTTTTCTACTACTTAGACAAATTAGGCTAATTTCATTTATCTAAGTTTTTCAATCTACTCTTTCATAACCTTTGTGTTGGTTAGATTGAATTTAATGTGAATTACCAAGTATATTAAACTATTTAAAACTAATCACATATTATGAGCTTGGTTAATGAAATTAAATAAAATTTAACTCATTCAACCCCAGGTCAGTTCCCAAGTAGAAGTGTTCTTTTTCAACTTTAAGTACCTCACTAGAGTAACCTTTCTTAGACACGGTTCCTTTATAGTCAATTTTTATTTCAAATTTATTAATCTTTAATTAACTATTAATTATTAGATTAATGAACATCAGTGAATTTTAAGCAATATTTTTAATCATATTAAAAAATATTTCACCTTATGGATACTCTTGAAATTTTACCATTTTAAATCCTTTAATTTTTTTTTTACAAAATTAACATATATTCTAATCATATTAGAATAAAAGATAAACTAAATTCAAATAACTAAACTATTTAAAGAATTAATTAAATTATTTTTTAATTAAGGAAAGAAATATCATAATCTCATAAAAAATTCTAATCTCATTGGTAAAATATCATCATCTTATTAGTAAAATATGGATTCCTATCATAAAGGAAGTAGGGGTGAAATTTTCGTAATACTTATTAGGAAAATATGGATTCTTATTATAAACAACATATCTTAATCTCATTGGAAAAGTTTCATAATCCTTATTAGAAAAACATGCATTCCTATTAGAAACAAAATATCATAATCTCCTTTGGAATTTTTGATAAACTTTATTATGAAAACATGGATTTCTATTAGAAATGAAGGGTCCGTTTGATAACGTTCTCATTTCCTGTTTCCTGTTTTTTAAGAAACAGACTTGTTTGATAACTATTCTCGTTTCTTGTTTCTAAATTTTAAGAAACGTTTCTAAAAAAATGCTAAAATTTGAGAAACCGCAATCAGTAGTTTCTCTCTGTTCCGTGTCTATTAATTATCTTACATTACTATTATCGTTTTAAACACAAAACATGTTGATGGCTTGTTTGTTAGGAGCACGCTTAGGTATCCTTCCTTTAGAAGATTCTAGGTATTGTTTCCTTCTTAAATTCGTAGTATATTGTATTGTTTTAATTAATATATATATTAATATTTTTTTTATTTATAAAAAAAAAACTTTTTTAATATTTATATTTATATATTATTTTAATTTTTAATACATTTAGAACCCGGTAGAATTTTGCTCAATAAGTCATGCATTTAACTTCACTTTAATACTTTAAATTTTGAAATATGCATATTTATATATTATTTTAATTTTAAATTTTGTAATAATTATATTTATATATTATTTTCATTTTTCAGTACATTTGGAATCGGTTAAAATTTGGCAATGTATAAATTTTGCTCACTAAAACATGCAATTAGCCTCGATTTAATATTTTACCACCATGACATTTATAATATAATTAAGTTGAATATGAGTTAACATCATTTAAGGCGAGTGATTCGAGTGAGAGAGATAACATTGCATATCAAATTTAGACAACATTTAAATGATATATTTTTTTTATTTTCACTACGATATTTATTTTTATTAGTTAATGTAAACTTTTGATAATTATTTTAATATATGTTTTAATGCATATTATATGTTTTATATTATATAACTAAATTCTATTTAAACTATAAATATAGAAACAAGAAACGAGATACAATAAATGATTATCAAACAAGTTTATGTTTCTTTTTCTTTTTTTTCCAACAAAAAAGAAACCTAAGTAGTTATCAAACATGTTCATGTTTCTAGTTCCTAAAAAATAAGAAACAAAAAACAGGAAACAAGAACCAAGAAACAGAGAACAAGAAACAGGAACCTAATCAAACGGGCCCGAAATATCCTAATCTCATTGGAAAAATTAAGAAAAATATGGATTCCTATTGAAAAGAAAATAAATAATCTCATGAGAAAATTTAATAATCCTTATTAGGAAAACATGGATTCTCATTAGAAAATAAATATCCTAATTGAATTTTCCAAATATAACCATTATATTTAAGTATAAAGAAAATATATATTATTATATTAGTAAAACATGTAATCATATTTGGAAAGCATGCTAATTGTGTCATTGACTATGAGGTCATGAGTTCAGTCCTCGCATTAATTAAATATCTTTGCAAAAAAAAAAAAAATATATAACAATTATATTTTAAAAAAAAATGCATGGACATGTTTAGCTTATGGTGGGATTTTAATCTAGATGACATACTTTATGCAATCAAGCACAATTTAAAACATACATCAACATGCATAATTAAATTAAAAAAAATAAAATATAGCAAAATTGACCGGCATATTTCAATTTAAAGTACATTAATTTAAATCCAATATATATCTTGGTCTTCAAAATCTTCTCCTTTTTGTATCCACCACAATTTAGGTCAAAATCTTCTCCTTTTTGTATCCACCACAATTTAGGTTAACAAAACCATAAATTTCTTCATCTAGCCTCAGTGGCCGCGAACTTCATTTGAATTTCAAATGCAACACTCAATACACATATTCGCACGATGCCAGCAAGCAATTTTCAAATATGCCTAAACAATCAATTTACAAACTTTCACATATCACATATATGATAAAATTAAAATACCCACCATATATGAACTTTTAATTCCAAACAAAACTCAAAGAAAGCTCTGATACCAATTGAAGGGAATAAACACTTTAAACCCCGCAACGGAAGCGTTGTAATCGTTATTTTTTATTTTTTTAGAATTAAACAAAAATATAAGGTTAAACTAATATTAACTTTGAAGACCACAATCTTCTTATGTTTCTTTTTCACGAGATGTTCTTCGCTATGACTCGAACATGGAAGCAAGAGTTTGTAGGAGTCTCCTTAAAAGTAGTTTGAGAGAACAATTTTGTACGAAGGAGAAAGTAGTATGTTTTGCCAACCTTTTGGCTAAACCTAAAGGTCAAATAGAGACTTTAGGAATTAATTTTATTTTATAAAATATATTTTAAAATGTATATTTTATATTTATTTGAATCTCATTCAAATATCATAAAATTAATCTTTATAATATACATTTAACCAATTTAAATCTCATTCAAATTTCATATGTATATTTAGTTTTTAATATTAATGTATCTAATACATAAACTATTTTCTCTAATATTTAATGTATCAAATACAATAAATATATTTTCCTCTTCTACATTTAATATATCAAATATATTAAATATTAATTTGAATGTTTCAAATTTTTCTTTCAACTAAATTGATCATTTTAGTGTTACTATGAGCTAGCAAGAGACCTTATAGACCTACAACTTATAACCTCCAATGATAGAAATTTAATTGATTAAACTGATTAATCAATTAACTTTAATTCAGTAACTCTACGTCACTCCACTATAGGCCTAGGAGTTCCACTTTTATGCACTGTAGGAAAAGTTGTGTCCATGGATATAACCATTACATGTAAGTCGATCATTCACGAGTTATTTGTCATTACAACTGGGTCAAAAGTTCGTTTTACCCGTGTAATTACATCTTACACCTTAAATACCATTGATTCTCTTATGAACAACCTATTTATGATCCAACCATAAATCAAGTCCCTCTCGGGCCAGTGAGAGGGTGAGGCCCCATTGTTCAACTCCCGAATTTAGCACTTAAGGGAACTACTCATCTATCTTCCCTATATGGGAATGAGTGAATTTCATCTTGTGAAACTTATGTTCTCAGCTCCCTATTTGGTCAAGTCCCCAAAATGGTAGTCTTATTGAATCGGCTATAAAGGTTATTATCACCCATACAAATCAAAGGACGAGCCCTCACAGGTAAGAGTTCATAACTCACTCAGGATTAAGATCGAGTCACATCTGATAATCCTGTGAAATATTAATCTTCTCAAATAACATATTTATAAAGAGAAGTTATATATTTCGTGGTTCAGTCTTATACAAACTCATTGTATAAGATACCCCCACTTGCATGTTTGTACATGAATGATTTGGATCAAATCATTTGTAACAATTACAAAGTGGGTCGTATCAACAATGTTACCAGGATAAGACACCCAACCTTATCTATATGTTATAGACTATTTAGGTTTATTTCTTGAACATGATCAACATGTATGTCAACTATATAATGTTCAAGATTACACTAATGACCTTTGATTTTTATATATAATGAATATTATAAGTTACAAAAAATAATAATAAAATAATTATTAATTAATTACGAGACTTTATGGCATAAATCCCAACACCAGGTTGATTTAGTTGTCGACAACATTTTTGCCTACAATGTTGCTCAGAACATTATTAATAAAAATGAGGATTCTGAACCTAGATATGTCGAAGAATGTCGACATAAAAATGATTGGCTTAAGTGGAAAGAAGCAATCCAAGTAGAACGAAACTAATTTTCAAAACATGAAGTTTTTTGACTTGTAGTCCAGATACCTGAATATGTAAAACCTATGGGATACAAATGGACATTTGTATGTAAAAGAAATGAAAAGAATGAAATCACAAGATATAAAGCGAGACTTGTTCCACAAGGATTATCGCAAATGTCTGGTATCATTATGAGGAGGTATATTCTTCTATGATGGATGCAATAATATTGAGATATCTAATTAGTATGACCATGTATGAAAAGTTTGACATGCATCTTATAGATGTAGTCACAATATATTTATATGGATCCCTCGATAATTATATTTATATGAAAATATCTGAAGGTTTAAAGATACCAAATTCATAATTCAAATGCCAGAAAATTATATTCGATCAAATTACAAAGGTTCTTATATGGATTAAAACAATCCGGAAGAATGTGGTATACTCGTCTTAGTAAATATTTGTTGAAAGAATGGTATAAAAATAACTCTATTTGTCCATGTGTTTTTATAAAGAAATCACAATCGAGATTTGCTATTATTTTTGTATATGTAGTTGATTTGAATATAATTAGAACTCATATAGAGTTTCAAAGAAAACAAAATATCTTAAGAAAGAAGTTGAGATGAAGGATCTCGGAAAAACATAGTTTTATCTTGGCCTGTAAATTGAGCATTTAGCAAATGAGATATTCATTTATTAGTCAACTTATAAAGAATTTTTTTTTAAAAAGTTTTACATGGATTAAACACACTCATTGAACATTTCAATGGTAGTTCGATCAGTGGATATGAAAAATGCATATTTCGACCTCGAGAAGATAATGAAAAACTACTTGGTCTTGAAGTACCATATCTTAGTGTAATGGTGCACTTATGTATTTTGTTAATAATACACGACCCGATTTAACATTTTTGAGTCAATTTATTAGCTAGATATAGTTCTTCTCCAACCAAAGAACATTGAAACGAAGTTAAACATGTACTCCGTTATCTTTGACAAACGATTGATATGAGTTTATTTTATTCAAACAAATCAAATTTTGATCTAGTAGGTTATGCAGATGCGAGATATTAATTTAATCCACACAAAGTTAGATTTCAAACAAGTTATCTGTTTACATGTGGGAAACTGTTATATCACGACGATTCATAAAAACAGACTATTACAGCCACTTCTTTAAATTATGCTTAAGTTCTTGCAATTCATGAGACTGGTCGAGCATGTGTATGGATGAGATCAATGACTCAACACATTCGTGAAACATGCGGCTTGTCTTCTCACAAAAAATCTTCCAACTATATTATATGAAGACAATACACCATGTATAACTCAATTCAAATGAGGATTCATTAAAGGAGATAGAACAAAACATATATCACCGAAGTTGTTTTACACTCATGATCTTGAAGAAAATGGTGACATCGTCGTTCAACAAATTTCTTCAAAAGAGAACTCTTGACAGACTTATTTACGAAGTCGTTACCAACCGCAACATTCGAGAAGTTGGTGCACCACATTGGAATGCGATGACTCAGAGATCTAAAGTGATGTTTCCATGAGGGGAGTAAAAACACTACACTCTTTTTCCCTTGACTGCGATTTTTCTCACTGGGTTTTCCTAGCAAAGATTTTAACGAGGCAGTTATTAAAATATATGGATAATACACTCTTTTTTCTTCACTAGAATTTTTCTCTTTTCATTTTTTCTAGTAAAGTTTTAACAAGACATATATTACAAGCAATGGTTATCTAAGGGGAAGTGTTATAAACATGATATATACATGGTATATATATGATACATATAGATTCAACTCTCCTAATATAATTATTCCTCTCCATGATTCACTCTCTTTCCCTTATGAATAGTGAAGACTCTCAAAGTTGGTCACCTAAGTTTAACCATCAATTAATTGTATAAATAGAGTGTGTGTGAAGCCTTTCAAACACACCACAAATCAGTGAATAATTTTTTATTTCTCTCTAAATTTCCTTTTTCATTCACTTCTTCACTTTAGTATTATTCTTCTGGTTGTTATACTAATTTTATAACAAATAAAAAAAAAAAGGGGTAATGAGACAAATGTCCATTTTTAAGTTTCAAAATTGATAGATATCCTTTTTTTTAAAGTGAGATATATGTCCCTTTTAAGTTTAATTTTTCTCTCTCCTATTTTTTTCATTACTTATTTACCTTCCCCAAATCTCATAACTCTCTCCCCTCCCAGATTTTCTACCAAAACTAACTCTTCCCCCAAGATTTTCTCTATTCTCTCTCCCTCCCTTTTATTTGTTTCAACAATTAAAAAAAAACAAAAAAAAACGTATTGTTTCAAAAATTAAAAATAACAAAAAAACATAAAAAAAAAAAAAAATTGACGTAGAAAATCATAAAGAATAGGGAGAGAAAGAAAAAAAAAATCAGAACTTATACAACCATTTTCAATCTTACCCGTTTAAAAAATTAAAAATAATAATAAAAAAAATCATAAGAATAAAGAGAAAAAAAAACATAACTTATACAAAATTCTCATACCATTTTCAATTCATTGTTGATACAAAAATTGTAAATACAGTGTATTTGCAGTTTTGCAAAATTGTAAATATCGTATATTTGCAGTTTTGCAAAATTGTAAATATCGTATATTTGCAGTTTTACAAAATTGCAATTATGGTGTATTTGTAGATTTACAACTTGCAAAATTGCAATTATAGTGTTGTTGACCGAGAAATTTCGGCCTATCAACGGTCGCCATGTGTCTTCATCACGGCCGGTGGATCAGATAGACTTGACCGAGCAAATTCGGTCACACCGCAATTGGGCTCGGTATCGAATCCCTCCAGAAAAGTTATTCAAAAGACAATTTGGCTCAAAAGCCAAGCCCATTGGGCTCAGAATTCAAAAGTTCATTGGACCAAGCCCATTGGGTCCAAGCCCATTGGATCCAAGCCTAAGCCCATTGGATCCAGGCCCAAGCCCACCAGACCCATGAGAACTCTATAAATAGAGAGTTCATTCTTCATTTTTAAGGTTCAGAAAATTTCTACGCCTAAGAGCTCAGAGAGAATTCCCAAGCAACGAAGACTCCCTGAATCCTTGGAAGACTAAACGATCATCCAACATCGAGAACAAGTTGTGAAGCCCTCGAAACAAATCCAACATCGAGAACAAGCTGCAAAGCCCTCTGAGATACATTTACATTTAAGAGAGAGAATCAGAGGATCAAACATTAGAGATTGTAATCCACTACGCACTGATACATACAAATTAATCAATACAATTCAAATTTCATTTACACGTGTCGAATTTCCATCCTTCGTCGAAATCTCCGTGTGAACAGATTGGCACGCCCAGTGGGACATCTCTACCTTTCATCTCTCTCTCTCAACAAAAAATTAACAATGGCATCAAAGAAAACAACATCCAAGGCTGTCAGTTCCAACAGTCGTTATAGAGGACCTGTCACCCGCAGCCGCTTCATCAAAGAAGTCTCGCAGACGGACGAGCACACTCCTGCCATCGTGAGCAAACTATACAAACGAGGAGAGCCGAGGGAGTGGCCGCCCATCATATGAGACGGCCAGGCAGAGCCCCGAACCTTCTCCACAAACGCCGGCGCCTGAAGCTCCACCTGAAGAGCACCAAGATTCGGTGCCAAGCGACGAGCCGGCGGAGGAAGGAGAAGTGTTTTCCCCCTTAAGGGATGTCAGTCTTGACAGCCCTGTGGAGGGGGGAAGCAAGGATTCCATGGATGAGACGCTGGGGGATTGTCTCCAGCAAATGACCACCAAGGCACGGCTGAAGAAGAAGGCCCCCGTGATCGTGAAAGGCAAGCGGCCAAAGGCCTCCAAACGAGCCAAGAAGAAGAAGGTTGTGATGGAGCGACATGCGCAGCGGAAAGCGATTTTGGACCGATGATACTCTAATTTCATCAATTTAACAAATAGAAAACATGCTCTTAAAACGGAAATAAAGAAAAATAGAAAACATACCCTTGAAGTTCTACTTTTCTTCGCGTTCCGCCGACCGTTCTTCGTCCCGAACTCTTCAAGTCTTTTCTCACGAACGTGCCGAGGACCACCCCAGGTAGTCCCGCTATCCTCGGCGCCGCGCAACGGAGTTGTGGGACTCAGAAAATAAAAGAAAAGAGAGGAAGAAGAAGAAGAAAGAAATGGAGAGAGAGGGCAGAAGGTAACATTCATCTGATGAAAAATCAAAAAAAAAAAAAACCAAAAGACTTCAAAATAAAGTCTTTTTTTTCAACTCTTTCGTGTACCCATCCTCATCAAATGCCCTGCCAAATGGCAGGCATGCATTAAAGCACAATATATATATATATATATATATAAATTAATAATTAATAATTAAAATCAATTCATAATTAATTTTAAATAATAATAAATATTTTATTTATTAAACTTTTAATAAATAAAATATATATATATATATATATTTAATTAATTAAACTTTTTAATTAATTAATATTATTTAATTCAATATCAAATATTAATTAAATAATATGCCCAAACCCGATTTTTCGAAAACCGACTTTTTTGCACATGAATCCTATTCATGTTTTAGACCATTCCCATATTTAAATCATATTTAAATATGTCCATCATTCTTCCATAGACCGAATTTGAACAATTCAAATTCTTTATCTTATTCTTTTATTTTCTCTTATATTGTTGCACGGTGTTATCCGAGCTAGAAGGAGAACCTAAAGGACCTACAGATCATGAGCTCCAACGATACGAGATTATTCGGTCAAAACTCTTTTAACCCGAATCAATCAACTTTCGTTAACCCCCGGAGACTCCACTATAGTCTGAGGGTTGCACTCTCCTCACTGTAGATATATTGTGTCCTCTTGATATAACCATCACGGGCAAGTCGACCCTTCACAGGTTGTTCGTAACAACAGCTAGGTCGTTTAAACCGTTTAACCCCTGCGTTACGTCTTTGTTCCTTAAGTACCACTGACACCTCTAATGAACAATTGATCAGTGGTCCAACCAACAGATCAGGAACCCTCTCCAACGAGAAGAGGGTAGGCGCCTATTGTTCAAGCCCCGAAGTCAGCTATTAAGTGAACAACCTATCTACTAACCCTGAAGAGCGGGTTAGGAGTGAACTTCATCTTACTACACTATGTCCCCAGCTACCTATTGGACTTTATCCTTGAGATGGTAGGCTTATTGAGCGGACATTCTGCCACTCTCACCCATACAAGTCTAAGGATACTATCTAATAAGCAGGAGTTCATAGTAAGTTCAGGATTGAGATCGAGTTACCTAGGCCATCAGGTGAAATAGTCGGTCTCTTCAGTATACGGTGTTATAAAGAGAGAACGATTTTTCGTGGTTCAGTCTTACGCAAACTCATCGCGTAGGACGCCCCCGCTCGCACATCTCGATGTGAAACGACTCGGATCACATCGTTTTGTACAATACAAAACGGGCTGCATCCAATAGTGTTACCAGGATAAGGTACCCAGCCTTATCCATATACTATAGACCGTTTTGACTGTCTACTTGAGCTTGACCCACATTCATGTCATACATGAAACTCAAGTACTCATGATCGTCAAGGGTGTTGGTCATTGGTATAGATTAATGCAAACACGTTTCACTTTATTCCAGCAAACACCTTTACTGAATAAAACTTAATAACTCATTATTACTAAATAGATCATTTACAAACATAATTGTTTACAAACCACGAGTTTTAGGACATTAAACCCAACAAACTCCCACTTGGACTTAAACGTCTGTGGTGTACATGTTGGCGAGGTGAACTATAATATCATATATCTATAGTCCTCTCCCACTATCCTATTTAGCAACTCGGAGCCCTAAACTCTTTAGGTATCTCTCAAACACTTTAGCCGTGAGAGACTTAGTAAACATATCAGCATGAAGTACTATGAGGCTTTTCATGTGACCATCACATCTCCTCATCCGCACTACTTAAGAGCTCAAAAACCACTTTTTTTTATGGTGCTAAACAAGCTGCAACAAAATTTAGCTTTTATAGAGGAATCAACAATACAACTCTTGTATTCCATTCCTTTATACTATGAAAAATTATTAACCGATATAACTGACAGCTCCCACTGAATAAAACATATCGGGTCATCTATCTCAGAAGAAATAGATCTTAACCCAAGATGTGTTAATGCGTAGGGACAGCACCTCATAACATCGATTACTAACAAGTTTTGTCAATATGAGATGTTAGGAGACTATACTAGCGATTTGTTCTTGCGACTCAGATTAATCTGAATCCTTAGAATAAACTAAGCCTCTCCCAGATCACATATCTGGAAATGGGTCGCTAGTTTATGCTTAAGTGCCAGAAACTACATCCTATAACATTCTCAATGAATAGGACATCAATTACGGAAACATATTATGAAAGCTATAGTATTGATAAAACATTTGGCCAGCAAAGTTTATCAATAACATGTTTAAGCCATAAGATTGATTTGAACATCAAACCTTAATCATTCAAGATTAAGTTGCTAGTTCCAATCTATAAAAGAATTGAATAAGCTAACAAAACAATTTTGTTCTTAATCTTGTATATGACTCTCAGAGAGATTATGACTTATAGACACTCTAATCAAGACAGCTAGTCTTGATTTCTATTTATCTTATCCTATCTAGTATAGAACAAAAAATAGATGAGAGTAGTCTAACAACTTACGTCTGGTAACAAGTAAACAAGTTGATACACAATCAACCTCTTCACTTTGGGACAATCCCATTACCAGAAAGTCAAGCCTTAAAAGTTTTCACCTTAGAGGCTCGGTCATTTAACCCCTCGAAGATCTACAGCTTCTAACCATTGGTCCTTGTCTAAATAATTCATTGTCTAATTAAAGACAACGAATCCTCAAGTCATCATCTGGTATGCTAACTCGAGTTTTATAGACAAATCAATGAGTTAGGGTTTTCTCAACTATTGAGAATAACCAACTGTACTATCAACAACCCTTGTTGATTTAGATATAGCTTTCCTTTAATATTATTAGTCTTAACATCCATGTTGTTTTCTGAATTTAATAGAACATAACAGTATACATCTTTTGTGAAATGAACCGTTCATTTATTTACACCAAAAGATACTTATATACATATGCTCAAAAATACAGAAATATGTACAACTTAATTACACATATCACATATGTGATTTAGGTTCATACAGACAACAACATCATAAGCACAAAACTCCCACTGTGCAGCTGAATAGACGTCTTCTCAAGTCATCCAACACAGAGAAACCGACAATCAGGAACTAGTTTCCTGAAAGAAAAACAAACATGATTAGTGGTTTTGAAAAACATTCAGGTATGACATTCATAAATCCACTATACATGTTTAGACAAATAAATCTCATTTACCTTGTCGTTCTTTCTCGGCATGTTTCTGTGCAAGGTATTTCGGGCAGTTGCGCTTCCAATGCCCTTCTTCGTTACAATGGAAACACTTCCCTTTGTCCGAAGACTTTACCTTGGCCACAACAACAGGGGCTTTGCCCTTTCTTCTATTCCTCTTCTTTTTACGAATAGTCCTACTACTCGTAGCAGTTGCTTCAGACTTACTCCCAGACCCAGCCCCCTTCAGGAACTTCTTCGAAGTGACTACATTAGCCTCCTTCTCTTTTCCTTTAGAGGCATGAAGGGTCTGGTAAGTCTGCAACTCGTGCAGAAGAGTGGTCAAGTTGAATTCTATCTTATTCATGACCATATTTGATCTGAAATTTAGGAAACTCTGCGGGAGAGATTCCAAGATAAAACTTACTTGACTCTTCTCGTCAATCGCAGCTCCGTTCACTTCTGCCGTCATGAAGTGGACCATCATGTTAAGGACATGTTCCCTAACAGAGGTTCCTTCCTTCATTCGAGCGTTATAAACGAATTTGAGGGCTTCATGGCGAAGAGACGAGGATGATTGTCCAAACATCTCTTGCAATGAAAACATGATTTCTTTAGCAGAAACCATAACCTCATGCCTCTTGGCCAAGAAATCCTGCATGCTTGCCAAGATATAGACTCGGTCTTTATCATTAGCCCTAATCCAGCGATCGTACGTCTCACGAACAGTTCGTGAAGCGTTTGAGCCAGGAGTTGGAGGACAGACCTCCGTCATAACAAATCTCAGGTCATCCAACACAAGAATCGTATTCAAGTTGGATTTCCAAGTTCCGTAATTCTCTCCGGTAAGTTTGTCGTTAGCTAATAATTGTACAAATGAGCTTGCCATGCTGAAAAAGAATGTAAACCTATTAGTGAAACGGTTTTAACCTATTTAAACCAATTAAAAAATACTTTAGCAGTAAATAAAGTACCCAACCTCTTTATTTACTAGCTACGATACTTTAGTAAGTCAGAATGGTCGCTACCGAATGGTAGTCGAGCACCCCTTTACTAAATCATGACAATCTTGACTAAATGCTATCACCAGAATAACTCATATTCCTATAGCATCTTAGTTATCGTTTTTGGTCTGGATTTACTAACTCCTTAGCAAATCCCGTAAGTGTGACCCTCCATTTTTAGAACGCACAGAACGACCCCAACATAGCAACCGAATGGAATGTCAGTGTTGAGAATGGCCCTGTGTTTCACTATCCATAAATGGTGACTGAGATGTTCGATCTCTCATGCCCCGCCCTCCGAATGGATGGTGCCACTAAGAGCAACCTGCAGGCGGAACATGGGAATCTTACGGTTCAATCCAACAGAGGAGACCACAGGAAGCACCGACGCGCTTCCTTCACCCACTTACTATAGATACTTACTCCATTCACCTTGTTATTGAAAGTTGCAAATACCATCCGAATGGGGATGCCCTATTGACATCACGAGGCCGAGCAAAATTCTCACGTTGTGAACAATAGGGAGTGCGTAGCAGGAGAGGGATATATCATATATTCCTTCTGAACACATCTACTAAGCATCGTAAGACGATAATTTAAGGGTAAATACTCAGGTTTTATCTGGCTAAGTAAATAAAACTTTAAGTCTAGGCAAACTATTTACCTGAGATGTCTAGGTTATTAACAAATTTAATTAACCTCACACCTCTCCCGCACGCTCATAAAGCTTGGTTAACTTTACTCAAGTACCGGATCCTCCCCAGGTAGAAGGTGTTCCGTAAACCGTCAGCTTAAATACCTCCAACCTCGAACAGGATTTCATCGGGTGAGTTTCTCATAACCTTAGCATTTACGAGATAAGGACCTATTCATCTAATGAACCAGATCAACTCATTAACCCTAAATGAACATGCTTTTTACTTTGTTATAGATTTTAAAAGTCTAAGTCATTTTTACAACGCTTGCAAAAGCATACTTTCTATAACAACTATCTATATGCTTCTCAAACATACAATCGCTAAGGCATGACAAGTTGAATATTTAAATTCATAATCAATATAACACTTATATCGATTATGCTCTTTAAACATACAACTCCTAATTCATAAATTAATATAACACTTATATCAATTTTAATGAATTAAGCATGCATCCTATACATTATAACAATTATAACATACAATATGCATAAAACTAATGTTGGATGTTTTCATTTCATAATTAATATAACACTTATATTAATTATTCTATTAAGTAAACAACATCAAATTCATGAATTAATATAACTCTTATATTAAAACTCATGAATTGAACATGCATATACATTACAACACTTATAATATACAATATGCATAAAACTAGAATAACTAATGTTGTAAGTTCAATTTCATAATTAATATAACGTTTATATCAATTTCTCTATTAAACTAACAACATCCAAATCATGAATTTATATAACTTTTATATTAATTCTCATGAATTCCTAACTATGCATACTATATATTATAACACTTATAACATATTTACTATGCATGGAACATGCTTCCTACGGTGGGATTTTAAATCTATATGGCATACGTTATGCACATACAAACATGGATTTCAATTAAAACATACATTCACAATGCATAATTAATTAAACACACTAAAGTGGATCGATTTTGGCATTTAGCAAGCAATAACTAATTTATTACAAGCTTGAACAATAAGCTACGTCTTGAGCGGACTTCGAACTGTTCGCACCGCCTTTGACCAACTTGCTTCCTCCGAATGCTTCGGCCAAATTTCTCTTCGAATTTCTCCTCGTATTGCCTAGAACGAGTTTGAACTTATACCGAACATTTCGGCGAGTTCCAAACTCAAACTTCTTTCACAAAGAAACCTATATGGACTCTAATGACTCTAAAAATACAGACGCTTCAGCACACATTAAAGCCCATACATTCTCGGGCAATTACAAATAATTAAATTCAAAAGAAACGATGCCAAAATCGATTTTCACTTTAGACGGCCATTCAGAAACAATTTATAAATTAAAATACCCACCAACTTAAATTGATGCAAATTGAGTTAATCACAAAATCGCTCTGATACCAATTGATGGAGCGACATGCGCAGCGGAAAGCGATTTCGGACCGATGATACTCTAATTTCATAAATTTAACAAATAGAAAACATGCTCTTAAAACGGAAATAAAGAAAAATAGAAAACATACCCTTGAAGTTCTACTTTTCTTCGCGTTCCGCCGGCCGTTCTTCGTCACGAACTCTTCAAGTCTTTTCTCACGAACGCGCCGAGGACCACCCCAGGTAGTCCCGCTATCCTCGGCGCCGCGCAACTGAGTTGTGGGACTCCGAAAATAAAAGAAAAGAGAGGAAGAAGAAGAAGAAAGAAATGGAGAGAGAGGGCAGAGGGTAACATTCATCTGATGAAAAATCAAAAAAAAAAAAAAACCAAAAGACTTCAAAATAAAGTCTTTTTTTTTCAACTCTTTCGTGTACCCATCCTCATCAAATGCCCTGCCAAATGGCAGGCATGCATTAAAGCACAATATATATATATATATATAAATTAAAATTAATAATTAAAATCAATTCATAATTAATTTTAAATAATAATAAATATTTTATTTATTAAACTTTTAATAAATAAAATATATATATATTGATGGAGCGACATGCGCAGCGGAAGGCGATTTCGGACCGATGATACTCTAATTTCATCAATTTAACAAATAGAAAACATGCTCTTAAAGCGGAAATGAGAAAAATAGAAAACATACTGTTGACCGAGAAATTTCGGCCAATCAGTGGTCGCCACGTGTCTCCATCACGACCGGGGATCAGATAGACTTGACCGAGCAAAGTCGGCCAAACTGCAATTGGGCTCGAAGTCGAATCGGGCCAGAAAGATTAAATGACAATTTGGCCCAAAGCCCAAAAGCCCATTGGGTCCAAACCCAAACCCATTGGGTCCAAACCCAAACCCATTGGGTCCAAACCCAAACTCATTGGGCCCAAAGCCCAAGCCCATTGGATCCAGGCCCATGAAAACTCTATAAATAGAGAGTTCATTTTCATTTCTAAGGTTCAGAAAATTTCTTCTCCTAAGAACTCAGAGAGAATTCCAAAACAACGAAAGACTCTTTGAAATCCTGAAGACTGAACGTCACTCCAAATTCAAACACCTGAAGACTTTACCGCTACGCGAAGCTGAAGATTCAACCTCGAGAACAAGCTGCGAAGCCCTCGAGTACGTTACATTTAAGAGAGAGAATCAGAGGATCATACATTAGAGATTGTAATCCACTACGCACTGATAAATACAATACAACAACACAAATTCAAATTCATTTACACGTGTCGGATTTCTATTCGTCGTTCGAATTCTCGTGTGAACAGATTGGCACGCCCAGTGGGACAACTCTACCTTTCATCTCTCTCTCTCAACAAAAAAATTACAATGGCATCAAAGAAGACAACGTTCCAGGCTGTCAGTTCCAACAGCCCTTACAGGGGACCTACCACCCGCAGCCGCGTCATCAAAGAAGTCTCGCAGACGGGCGAACACACTCCTGCCATTGTGCGCAAAATATACAAACGACTGACGGAGTCCGAGCGGGTTGGGATAATCATCAAGGACAATCCTTTGTTCGATGAGGTTGTTCCCTCCTCTGATCAGCCGGAGAAGGTGTCTGACTCCAGCGTATCTGTAATGATGGCGGATGCGCGTACTAACGACGAAGCGATGGCTGAGATGGAAAAGAAAATCAGCTTCCTGATGAAAGCAGTCGAGGACAAAGACTTCGAGATTGCCCAACTGAGGAGTCAGATGCAGAGCCGTGAGGTCGCGGAGTCAAGCCTAACTCCTGCGGCCAGAAAGAATGACAAAGAAAAAATGGTCATCCAGGAAGACCAAGCGCAACACTCGACGTCAGTCGCCTCCTTGTCTGTCCAACAACTGCAGGACATGATTACCAACACCATCCGAGTCCAGTACGGCGGACCAGCCCAAAGCACCCTCTTGTATACCAAACCGTATTCCAAGAGGATTGACAGCTTAAGAATGCCCATTGGGTATCAGCCGCCAAAGTTTCAACAATTCGATGGGAAGGGCAATCCTAAACAACACATTGCCCACTTCGTCGAAACATGCGAGAATGCTGGAACTCGCGGAGACTTGCTGGTTAGGCAATTCGTCCGAACCTTGAAAGGAAACGCCTTTGACTGGTACACCGACTTGGAACCCGAGACGATCGACAGTTGGGAGCAGTTTGAAAGAGACTTCCTGAATCGCTTCTACAGCACGAGGCGAACAGTCAGCATGTCAGAACTCTCGCATGCTAGCCAAAGAATGGGCGAGCCTGTCGTCGACTTCATTAACCGCTGGAGATCGTTGAGTCTTGATTGCAAGGACCGACTCACGGAAGTGTCTGCTGTCGAGATGTGCATCGGCGGCATGCATTGGGGACTTCACTACATCCTACAAGGGATAAAGCCCCAAACATTCGAAGAGTTGGCAACTCGCGCCCATGATATGGAGTTGAGTATTGCCAATAGAGGAAACAAAGACCTCTTAATCCCTGACGTAAAGAAAACAAAGACAGAAGTGAAGAGCGTTGGGAAGATCACGAAGAATGTCGTGAAAGAATCCATGGTCGTCAACACGGCCCCCTTAAGGTTTTCCTCCAAAGCAAAGGAAAACAAAACAGAAGTAAGAAATGACAAAGGCGAAAGACGTCGCCTTACGCTGAAAGAAAGACAAGAAAAGATCTACCCGTTTCCAGACTCGGACATTCCCGATATGTTAGAGCAGTTGCTGGAAACGCAACTCATCCAACTGCCAGAATGCAAACGACCGGAGGAGTTAGGAAAGGTAAATGATCCTAACTACTGCAAATACCACCGGGTCGTCAGTCATCCTGTAGGCAAATGCTTCGTCCTGAAAGAGCTAATCATGAAGTTAGCTAGTGAAAATAAGATTGAGCTAGATCTCGACGAAATAGCTCAAGCAAATCACGCCGCTGTAACATTGAACTCCGGCGTTCAATTATCTCCTGTCTCTCCTAAGAAGCAAGAGGAGAGTTTGATCCAGTTCGGGACTTGCGAACCTGTAATCGTTCGATACGAACATGAAATCCTACAGGAGACTTCGCGGGTGGAGCCCGAACCCGTTGGAGATGAGGATGAAGGATGGACCGTCGTAACTCGTCGGAAAATGCGGCGACAGAGACCTGTTCAGAAAGAAGCCCGCCTACTTCGAGAGTATAGGCGAAAAAGTAAACTTCCAAAGAGAAAAGGAAGAAAGAGTATGAGAAAGCCAAAATTTGTCGTGGAGGAAAACAAAGACCTCCCTCGACCCCAGCAGCCTATGACCCTACGGGAGTTTTTCCCCAAGGGATTCCTTAATGAGAAGACGGAAGAAATAATTGAAATTGCTACGTGCCATGTCGTCGTGGCAATTGAGGATGACAGCGCCACTCCAAGTTCAACGGAGTTGGCAATAAAGCTAGACAATACACCTTCCCCCAATTTAGTAGATTTGCCTCAAATGGACAAAACTGCTCACGTCAACACATTGAAGGACTCTAATGTTTCAGAACCGTCAACCTCTGCAGCACATGCAGGTGCGTCTGATTGCATGTCCATAAGCTTCACCGATGATGATTTGATGTTGGGGTCAAAACCTCACAATAGACCTTTGTTCGTCTCGGGATACATTCGAGAACAGAGGGTCGGTCGAATCCTCATTGATGATGGATCGGCCGTCAACATAATGCCGAAATCACTCATGAAGGAGATTGGCATCCTGATGGAAGAACTATCAAGTAGCAAGCTGGTAATCCAGGGTTTCAATCAGGGAGGACAACGAGCGATCGGCATGATTCGCCTACAACTCATCATCGGAGACCTGGAAGCACATACCTTATTTCATGTCATAGACTCCAGGACTACCTATAAAATATTGTTGGGTCGCCCTTGGATTCATGGAAATGGGGTAATAACTTCCACCTTGCATCAGTGCTTCAAGTTTTATCAAAACGGCGTCAAAAAGGTTGAGGCAGACACTAAGCCGTTTTCAGAGGCTGAGTCTCATTTCGCGGATGCCAAGTTTTACATAAATAACAGCAACATAGAAGAAATAATGCCAAAAGAAATCCCTTTGATCAACGGGGAGCAGAAGACTTGCGCAGGGAAAGAATTCATCAAAGAAGAAAATGTTCCCAAGTTTTGCGAAAGCAAGACATCCGTCAGCCCTACGAAGGCTAAGGTCTTGAAAGACGAGAAAAGTTCGAACCCTTCTGTTCTGCGCTACGTTCCCTTGTCCCGGCGTAAGAAAGGTGAATCACCATTCGCAGAATGTACTAAAAGTTTGAAAGTCGGTGACATTAAGATCCTGAAAGAAAATTTTGTCACCCCTCTTACGAAGATAACAAAACAAGAGGTCACGAAGTCCAAAGAGACTCAGAAAGGGATGGTCCTACCTGAGAAACGAACGAAAGAAGGGTACGATCCCAAGGCATATAAACTGCTAGCAAAAGCAGGATATGACTTCACAACTCACACTGAGTTCAAGGGTCTGAAAATCCTCGAGGGCAGGTCAGAGCTTTCTTCGACACAAAAGAAGCTCCTAAAAGAGGGATATCCTATACCGGCATCAAGAAAGGGGCTTGGATATAAGTCGCCTGAACCAGTCCGGATAACCCGAAAAGGGAAAGAGAAAGTGGTCAACAGTAATAACATAACGACCAAAGAGGCACACAATTCAAAAGAAGAGGAAGCTGTCAAACCAAGGATCTCCATCTTTAAACGCATCAAGCCGCCAGCTACGCGCGCTTCAGCCTTCCAGCGATTGAAAACGGCTGTGACAAAAGAGGATAGTTCGCACTCAACACCCAAACCCACCAGATCTTCCGTCTTTCAAAGGTTGAGTAAGTCGGCAGATAAAAAAGTAAGCACGCCGTCCGCTGAATCTCTCTCACGGCAATCAGCATTTCAAAGGTTGAGTAAGCCAGCAGATAGCAAAGAAATCATGTCGTCTGCTGAACCTCTCTCACGGCAATCAGCATTGCAAAGGTTGAGTAAGCCAACAGATGAGAAGGAAAACACAGCGTCCGCTAAACCCCTCTCACGAAAGTCAGCGCTTCAAAGGTTGAGTAAGCCGACAGAGGAGAAAGAAAATACGTTGCCCGATAAATCTCTCTCACGAACGTCAGCGTTGCAAAGATTAAGCGTGACCACAAAGAGAGATAAGAAACTTTCATCCACTTCCATCTTCGATCGCCTCCTACACGAAGAGGCTCGAGAGACTTTGAACAATAAAGAGTCTAGCGAAACAAAAAGCGATGAAGAGATCCGCAGTATCGTCCCCTCACGGATGAAAAGAAAAACTTTTGTCACTGTGAATACAGATGGTGCATTGAAGGTTAAACGACGTAATGTCATCATCACCAACCCTGCAAGCAAACATGCAGAGAATGGGGATGAAGCCTCTTGTTATCATATTACTGCCGAGGAAGAAATGGAAGCCGAGATATCTGAAGAGGATGTTGAAGAGGCTCCACTACCACTCGAAGATGGAAGTCAACCAACAGTTGATGAGCTAAAAGAAGTTAATCTGGGTACGACGGAAGAACCACGTCCAACCTTTATAAGCGCATCACTTTCCGATGAAGAGGAGTGTGAGTACTTGAGTTTGCTCATCGCGTATAAAGATGTCTTTGCTTGGTCGTATAAAGAGATGCCGGGACTTGATCCAAAAGTCGCAGTACATCATCTCGCTATTGAACATGGGTATCGACCAGTCAAACAAGCTCAACGACGTTTCAGGCCAGAGCTCATCCCCCAAATTGAAAATGAAGTTAACAAGCTAATTGAAGCGGGATTCATTCGCGAAGTAAACTACCCGACATGGATAGCAAACATTGTCCCCGTCAGAAAGAAAAACGGACAATTACGGGTATGCGTCGACTTTCGCGATCTGAATAGTGCGTGTCCGAAAGACGACTTCCCATTGCCCATCACTGAACTAATGGTCGATGCTACCACAGGGCATGAAGCTTTGTCTTTCATGGATGGGTCATCAGGATACAACCAGATTCGAATGGCCCTCAAAGATGAAGAAATGACAGCGTTCCGGACTCCAAAAGGGATATACTGTTACAAGGTAATGCCCTTTGGATTAAAGAACGCCGGCGCGACTTATCAACGTGCCATGCAAAAGATCTTCGATGATATGCTGCATAAACATGTCGAGTGCTACGTTGACGATCTTGTAGTCAAGTCCAAAAAGCGACAGGATCACTTAAAAGATCTAAAGGTGGTTTTCGATCGTTTGAGGAAGTACCAATTGAGGATGAATCCTCTCAAATGTGCATTCGGTGTAACTTCGGGGAAATTCCTTGGTTTCGTTGTAAAACATCGAGGGATCGAGATTGATCAATCCAAGATCGACGCCATTCAAAAAATGCCAGAACCGCGAAACTTGCATGAACTCAGAAGTCTCCAAGGACGACTTGCTTATATCAGGAGGTTCATCTCCAATCTAGCAGGCCGGTGCCAACCATTTCAGAGACTGATGAGGAAAGACACGACCTTTGAGTGGGATGAAGCATGTCAAAATGCATTTGACAACATAAAGCAATATTTGCTTAACCCTCCTGTTTTGGGCGCACCCGTAGCAGGAAAGCCATTGATACTCTACATTACCGCGCAAGAAAGGTCGCTTGGGGCATTACTTGCACAAGAAAGCGAGAAGGGTAAAGAATGTGCCCTCTACTACTTAAGTAGAACTCTCAATGGGGCAGAGCTGAATTATTCACCCATTGAGAAGATGTGTCTTTCGCTCTTCTTCGCCATCGATAAGTTGAGGCATTATATGCAGGCATTCACAGTGCATCTGGTGGCTAAGGCTGACCCAATCAAATATGTCCTGTCTAGACCAATTATCTCAGGTCGGTTGGCAAAGTGGGCAATTTTACTACAACAGTATGATATTGTCTATATCCCACAAAAGGCGGTGAAGGGGCAAGCCTTAGCTGATTTCTTGGCAGATCATCCGGTGCCGTCAGACTGGAAATTATCTGACGACCTGCCTGACGAAGAAATCTTCTACGTTGAAATTGTTGACCCATGGATTATGTATTTCGACGGTGCAGCTCGAAGATATGGCGCAGGAGCGGGTATAGTATTCATTACCCCTGAAAAACACATGCTGCCGTATAGCTTCGCATTTGAAGAGGTATGTTCGAATAATGTTGCTGAATACCAAGCGCTCATTATGGGTCTTCAAATAGCAATAGAAATTGGAGTGACCTACATTGAGATTTATGGGGATTCAAAACTGATAATTAATCAGTTGTCACTCCAATACGAGGTGAAACACCCAGATTTAATGCCCTACTTTAATTATGCAAGAAGACTCTTAGAGAGTTTTGATAGTATGACGATAGAGCATGTTCCAAGAGCTGAAAATGCAAAGGCAGATGCATTAGCAAACTTGGCCACAGCCCTGACTGTATCCGAAAGTGAAATATTGAACGTTCCGATTTGTCAAAAATGGGTTATACCGCCAACTGAAGTCGAAAGTCAAGAAGCAAACGTAATATCGGTCTATGTGATTGAGGAAGAGGATTGGCGACAACCGATTGTAGATTATCTACAACATGGAAAACTTCCCACAGAGTCCCGACGTAAGGCCGATATTCGAAGAAGAAGTGCTCGATTCATCTACTACAAGGAAACCCTTTATCGACGCTCCTATGACGGACTTTTTCTTCGATGCCTAGGAAAAGAAGAATCGATAAAGGCATTAGAGGAAGCACACTCAGGGGTCTGTGGTGCTCATCAATCGGGACCGAAACTTCATTTTCAGTTGAAGAGAATGGGTTATCACTGGCCAACGATGATTCAAGACTCGATGGAGTATGCTAAGAAATGCGAGGCTTGTCAGTTTCATGCCAACTTCATACATCAACCGCCAGAACCACTTCACCCAACCATAGCTTCATGGCCCTTTGAAGCTTGGGGGCTTGATCTCGTTGGTCCAATAACACCTAAGTCCTCAGCGGGACATTCTTATATACTCGCTGGGACAGATTATTTTTCAAGGTGGGCCGAAGCAATTGCGTTAAAGGAGGCAAAGAAGGAAACTGTTGTGAATTTCATCCGAACCCACATCATTTACCGTTACGGCATCCCTCACCGCATCGTGACCGATAACGGAAGACAATTCTCAAATAGTCTAATGGACAGTTTGTGTGAGAAGTTCAAGTTCAAGCAATGCAAGTCATCCATGTACAACGCTCCGGCAAATGGATTGGCAGAAGCATTCAACAAGACATTGTGCAACTTGCTAAAAAAGGTAGTCTCCAAGTCAAAAAGAGACTGGCAGGAAAAGATTGGTGAGGCATTATGGGCTTACCGAACTACCCACCGCACTCCTACAGGGGTCACACCTTATTCCCTAGTCTATGGGGTTGAAGCTGTGCTCCCTTTGGAAAGAGAAATCCCTTCCTTAAGAATGGCGGTGCAAGAAGGGCTAACTACCGAAGACAATGCAAGATTGCGCCTCGAAGAATTGGAAGCGCTCGATGAAAGAAGATTGGATGCTCAGCAAGCATTGGAATGTTACCAAGCGCGAATGACCAAGGCTTTCAACAAAAATTTGAAGCCCCGATCATTTCAAGTCGGTGATCTAGTGCTCGCGGTTCGAAGACCCATCATCACAACGCGACACACGGGGAGCAAGTTCACTCCTAAATGGGACGGACCCTATGTTGTCAAAGAAGTCTACACAAATGGGGCATACAAGATCGTGGATCAAGATGGATTAAGGATTGGCCCAATCAACGGCAAATTCCTTAAGAAATTTTATGCATAAAAAAAAAACAAATGTAATACTCCTTAACGTAAGAGTATAAACTACACGTTGCTCCTGGCCCGCACGAGCTTAAAAGGTGAACGGCCCAAGTAAAAAAAAAAATTCTTGTAATCTGAACTACGTTATGACTTGATCCCTTCCATCTAAGGGTACGTAGGCAACTTAAAGAAAAAAATATATACTTTGAGTTCAGTCACAAACTAAAATTCATTCAATTTTATGCAGTCATAAAAAAAAAGGAACTGTAAATTCAATCACAATGTGAATAAAATAAATGAACGACTAATAAAATAAAATAAAATAAAGTCAAAGCAGCCATTTGAAGTCCCTCAATTCTTCACGCGCAGTTTCTAGAAAACCACGTAGTACGTCTAGAGAAGCTATAGCTTCGTCACCAATAGCGGGAGTATCTTCAATATTGCTAATTTCCGTGCACATCCTGTTTTCTTTAAGTTGCTCTTCATTGAAATGTCTTTCTTTCTCCAAAATAAGTACAGAAAGTGATTCATGGTCAGCCTCCATAGTCTTCAGTTTGGCCTTCATACTTTCAATCTCCGAGAGCATCTGCTTAGACCGGTCCTGAAGTACATTCTTTTCTTCGAGCAGAAAGTTTTTACGAGACGAGACACCCTCCAAGCTGCATCTCAACTTTGCCAGGTCCTGATCCTTGCCAGATGAGGTCAAGCATGGAGAGTAGCGAGATTGTAGCTCGTTGTACTGGTCCACGTTTCGAAAGTACTCATCCACAAGATTCTTCAGAGATGCCAAGCTCGTCGCATCAACTTCAGAGGCGGCATCGAATATTTTCTGAATCTCAGGTTCAAGGGAGGAAGCCTTCTCAAAAGGAGTACGACCAAGTTTTTGTTGTACAATCTTCCACATGGCTAAGGCAAAATCTCGACGAGCTTTGGAGATTATGTCGTCAGCAACAAAAGTGGAAGCCTCTGAAGTCGCAATATCCAAATCCTCAACCGCCTGTTTAGGAGGGCTAGAAGCCACGATCATCAATGACTGTCTGCTCGAAGACGCCTGCAAAATAAAAAATAACAATAGGGAAATGAGGAAATAACGATGAATAAGCGTACAAAAATGCTCGAACAAAACTAAAGGGATACATATATGCAAAGAAGAAAGGATGAATGAGTCACTAACCAAAGGTGCAACAAGTTCGGGGGACTGTGGGGCATCAATAATCTTTTTCGATCTCTTCCGAGATTTAGTCTTCTCAGATTTAAGCTGCTTCCAGCAGCGGTCGCTGTTGTGTTCGCTGCTGCTACTCTGACTGCCAGTGTCTTCGTCAGGACTACTCACTTCGTGAATTGGCACCTCTTTCCTCGCGGCGCAAGCCTTTTTACCGGTGTCTTTGGGAGGTTTTGTAGGAGGAGGAGTGAAACTGTTAACTAACAATTGTATGTTCACCCCGAAATAGCTCCCATGTTTTTTGTTCCACCACTTCTTGTAGGATGCGGTGACATGATCAGCAGGGTTTGGCATACACTGAGGGAGATGCACCCGGGACGAGGTTAGTGTCTCAGTGCAAATCCTCCAATGGTGGAATACATTCTCCAAGTTGATCGTAGGCGGATCTTCACGTAACTCGTTCGGTATATCTTGATAAAAGCCAAGTTGTCGACTAAACCGACAAGGGTGGTAGGCCTCGATAGTCATTTGTGTTCCGTGATGAGAGGATAAGTAACACGAGCGAATGCTTATAAAGTATGAAGATGATGAGAATGATAAACCTTTAACATCATGTAAAGTGCCGCCTTGACTCTTGGGTTGGGGGTTTGCATGCCACGCTATAGACATGCCTTCATGGATTACTTTGCGGGCTGCGAACGCATCATAGTATTTCGCGCCACCTTCTCCTGAGTAGTCAACCATTAATGGGCCAGTTGTTGAGGATATTCTAAAGTGTGTACCAAAGTAAAGGGCAAGCCAACCATAAACATAATGTACTGGGAAGCAAATGTCGGAGCGCCCGGAAGAATGAGGGGTGTTGTAAAGTTGGCTAAGTCCATGATAAATATTGGATAAAACCGGGACTGCAAGGTTGAAAAGGCTACCTTCAGCCATGAGGGATGCTACCTTAAACACACTAGGACGAAGAAAGTTCCCACTCTTATAGGGAAACACGAAAACACACAGCCAGCATGAGATAAATGCAGCCAGATATGTTTGGTCCTTCAAGTCTTCCTCTACCCCCAGTTCGTGGAATAGTTCTTGCTCTTCGTTAGACCAGCCACGGGGAGCAGGAATAGAGCCCGACGGGTTATGAGTTAGGCGAGGCCGGGAAGATTTTTTGGTTCTCCGACTAGGGGGTTTGGTATATTTTAAGTCACCTTTAAACCAAAACTTGATCCACGATTGAGTGAAAATTCGTGTTTTCTCTACTTGCTGAGAAGCAATCCGGTAGTAAGCATCAAAAAGATAAGTACAGCTCTTGGGAAGGTGCTCACCCCGGACACGCGGCCCCACGCGCGGACCCATCAGTTCCTCACAGCTTGGAATGATTTCATTATAGAATTTTCCTTTGATTGAAAGACCTCCGAGTTTCCACATGTCCCACAAAGAAATGGATGCTTCTCCAGATGAGGTGTGAATGGTGTTGGTTGAAGGACACCAGGCTTCGCAGAAAGCCCGCATCACGTCTAAGTTGCGATCATAGGTATACAAAGAGGCCAGCATGGGTGATAGCATACCTGAGCCTTGCAATGAGTCCTTGTTTCGAGCAACGGTGAATTCAAGCCACTCCCAATAAAGTGGAGTGTAAAGGAATTCACCATTAAGTTTAAAGGTAGAACCCCAACGAATTCCGCCCGAAATAATACGACGCCCAAGGGTGGGACTCGGATTGGATTTGGATTTCCCTCTATGTAAAGAGGATTGTAAAATCCACGCGGGGGAGTGTTGGTCGCGGGGTCGCTCCGTAGACCATTCGGCCAAAAAATGGTTTTTGTCCAATTCTGATTCTTTAGGCAAATCTTCCATGGGGAAAAGGATGCCACTTTTTAGTGGTTGATCTTCGTTGTCTAAAACAACCAAATTTACTCCTGCATCGTCTGAAAACTCGGTAAAAAAGACCATGACTTGACCTACAAAAAAAAAATGAATAATTAATTTTTACTCTTTACAATCGTGACTCCGAGCAAACGTTAAAAAAAAATGATGAAATCCAACACCAATATATGTAAAGTTATTAAAAAAAAAGGATTACAGCGGTGACGATGATCCAATGTTGGTGAAAAGGGTAGTTGTACGAAAGGTTTTCATCATGACCGTTGACTAAAAAAAAAAAAAAAAAAAAAAAAAAAAAAAAAAAAAAAAAAATATTTCCAATCCCAAAGAGGTTAAAGATGTCTGCTTCTAGATAGACCTACAAGTCGCATCCGACAAGTGGACACCCGTAACAGGGGCAACGCTTAGGCGTGAGTGGGCATCCCACAACCCAGCGTCACATCTCTAACTCCTTTGCAAAAGGAAAAGATTTTAAGTTTGAAAGGTTTAAGGATGTCTGCTTCTAGATAGACCTACAAGTCGCATCCGACAAGTGGACACCCGTAGCAGGGGTAACACGTAGGCGTGAGTGGGCGTCCCACAACCCAGTGCCACATCCTTAACTCTTTCAAACTGAAAAGCAAAAAAAAAAAAAAGGTCTTTTAACAAAAAAATATTTCCAATCCCAAAGAGGTTAAAGATGTCTGCTTCTAGATAGACCTACAAGTCGCATCCGACAAGTGGACACCCGTAACAGGGGCAACGCTTAGGCGTGAGTGGACATCTCACAACCCAGCGTCACATATCTAACTCCTTTGCAAAAGAAAAAGATTTTAAGTCTGAAAGGTTTAAGGATGTCTGCTTCTAGATAGACCTACAAGTCGCATCCGACAAGTGGACATCCTTAACAGGGGCAACACGTAGGCGTGAGTGGGCGTCCCACAACCCAGTGTCACATCCTTAACTCCTTTAGACTGAAAAAAAAAAACGTTTTGGTTTAGGAAGCTTTTGTTTTGTATAAAAAAAAAAGGGTTTTGATCTTTAAAATTTTCACAAACTCAAATACACCTAAAAAAAATATATATATATATTTCCAATCCCAAAGAGGTTAAAGATGTCTGCTTCTAGATAGACCTACAAGTCGCATCCGACAAGTGGACACCCGTAACAGGGGCAACGCTCAGGCGTGAGTGGGCATCCCACAACCCAGCGTCACATCTCTAACTTCTTTGCAAAAGGAAAAGATTTTAAGTCTGAAAGGTTTAAGGATGTCTGCTTCTAGATAGACCTACAAGTCGCATCCGACAAGTGGACATCCTTAACAGGGGCAACACGTAGGCGTGAGTGGGCGTCCCACAACCCAGTGTCACATCCTTAACTCCTTTAGACTGAAAAAAAAACGAAGCTTTTGTTTTGTATTTAAAATAAAACGAAAGTTTTGATCTTTAAAATTTTCACAAACTCAAATACACCTAAAAAAAATATATATATATATTTCCAATCCCAAAGAGGTTAAAGATGTCTGCTTCTAGATAGACCTACAAGTCGCATCCGACAAGTGGACACCCGTAACAGGGGCAACGCTCAGGCGTGAGTGGGCATCCCACAACCCAGCGTCACATCTCTAACTTCTTTGCAAAAGGAAAAGATTTTAAGTCTGAAAGGTTTAAGGATGTCTGCTTCTAGATAGACCTACAAGTCGCATCCGACAAGTGGACATCCTTAACAGGGGCAACACGTAGGCGTGAGTGGGCGTCCCACAACCCAGTGTCACATCCTTAACTCCTTTAGACTGAAAAAAAAACGAAGCTTTTGTTTTGTATTTAAAATAAAACGAAAGTTTTGATCTTTAAAATTTTCACAAACTCAAATACACCTAAAAAAAATATATATATATATTTCCAATCCCAAAGAGGTTAAAGATGTCTGCTTCTAGATAGACCTACAAGTCGCATCCGACAAGTGGACACCCGTAACAGGGGCAACGCTCAGGCGTGAGTGGGCATCCCACAACCCAGCGTCACATCTCTAACTTCTTTGCAAAAGGAAAAGATTTTAAGTCTGAAAGGTTTAAGGATGTCTGCTTCTAGATAGACCTACAAGTCGCATCCGACAAGTGGACATCCTTAACAGGGGCAACACGTAGGCGTGAGTGGGCGTCCCACAACCCAGTGTCACATCCTTAACTCCTTTAGACTGAAAAAAAAACGAAGCTTTTGTTTTGTATTTAAAATAAAACGAAAGTTTTGATCTTTAAAATTTTCACAAACTCAAATACACATAAAAAAAAAAAAAAAAAAAAAAATATATTTCCAATCCCAAAGAAGTTAAAGATGTCTGCTTCTAGATAGACCTACAAGTCGCATCCGACAAGTGGACACCCGTAACAGGGGCAACGCTTAGGCGTGAGTGGGCATCCCACAACCCAGCGTCACATCTCTAACTTCTTTGCAAAAGGAAAAGATTTTAAGTCTGAAAGGTTTAAGGATGTCTGCTTCTAGATAGACCTACAAGTCGCATCCGACAAGTGGACATCCTTAACAGGGGCAACACGTAGGCGTGAGTGGGCGTCCCACAACCCAGTGTCACATCCTTAACTCCTTTAGACTGAAAAATTTTTTTAAAAAAAAAAAAACTAAACAAAAAAAAATAATAAAATAAAATATTTTGGTTTAGGAAGCTTTTGTTTTGTTTTTTTTTTGAAAAGAAAATAATAAAGAAATTCACAAGCTCAAATATGTTTTGTAAAAAAAAAAAAAAAAAAAAAAAAAAAAAAAAAAAAAAGGTAAAAAAAATATATCCAAAAGCTCAAATTGAGTTTATTTTGAAGAAAATAAGAAAATATATGGCGATGAGATGTCAGGTTTCAAATTTCTAAGTCTAAATTTGAGTTTTAAATTTCCAATTTTAAATTTCGAAATAAAAATAATTAAAAAAATTTATGGGATTTTCAAAAAGTCTAGAGGATTTTCAAAAAGTCTAGATTTTAAATCTAAATTTACAATTTGCTAAAGTCTAGATTTTAAATCTAAATTTACAATTTGCTAATTTCATAAGTATTAATGCTAAATCTCAATTACAAAGGTTCTAAATGTCAACTCCCAATTACATAATACAACAATTACATAAAACAGTCTAAAATAACATATTAAACTTCTCATATTCCCATAGGCCACAAATTAAAATATAATGCAACCACAACCACAAAATTAAAATTACAAACACAAAATTAAAACTCACAGTCCATAATACAAAAATTAAAATCCTAAAATTAAAACCCACAGTCCATAAATTACATACAATAAATTAAATTACATATATAAATATAAATTACATACATTAAATTACAGTCCACATTTACATACAATAAATTACATTTACATACAAACCTACATAAATCAAATAATATTAAAAGATTTTATTTACCAAATTAATGTTGGCACGAAGAACACCGTGGAACTTTTGCAAATTGGCACCTGTATATAAAAAAAATATATATACATATAAAGTTAGAATAAAACATAAAAAAAAATACTAAACTAAATAATAATAAATAACAAAACAAAAAAAAAACAAAAAAAAAATAATAAAAAAAAAAAGAAAAGAAGAAACTCACCTACGGCGTGCGATGAAGACGGCGGCGTGGGTCGCGAGGTGCTGCGCGGGGGCGGCGGTGCTGCGGCGGTGCTGCGCGATGGGCTGACGGATGCGGCGGTTCGCGCGGAAGAGGATCCGAAGACGGCCGGCGGTACAGATCCGGAGCGCAGGGCGCGAGATGGGCTGAGGCGCGGCGGCGACGCCTGAAGCACGGGGCAGAGACGTGCGGCGCTGCGGCGAGGACGTGCGACGGTTGCGGCTGGCTGCTGTTCTGGAGACGACGGCGGCTGGCGGAACGGAGCTGCAGATGCGGCTGAAGCACGGCGGTTCGGGCGGAGCTGCGGGCGGCGGTGCAGCTGGAGCGCGACGATCCAGGCGGAGCGACGCGGCGGCGGCGGACTGAAGCGCGGTGGCGGCGGCGGACTGAAGCGCGGTGGCGGCGGCGGCGGCTGGAGCTCTCCTTCTTCTTCCTCTCCAAGCAAACTTTCTCCCTTCCTCTACAAACAAACCCTAAAGCCTTATTCTAACTCTTCAAATTCCATCTCATTCTATTTATATGAATTAGAAAACCTAAATGGGTTAGGGTTTGAAGAGTAAAATTACTTAAATGTCCTTCATTTAAGTTTTAAAAAAAAAATTATTACAAAAATAAAGTACAAAGTCAGACTCGAACTTAGGACCAAACTCAACTAAAGCCATCCAAGTTCCGCTCTACCAAACAAACTTCTTGGTCCTCATTTGTCTTCACATTCTAGTGTTGCATTTGGCCAATTATTTATGCCAAAATAAAAAAAATTCCAACCCTCTTATTCCGAATTCAAGCCCAACTTTAGAAGCTTACCATTTTTTTTTTAACCGAGAAAATTAAAATTTTTGGGCATATTCCAAAATTTATTTTCAGACATGATTTAGAGTCAAAAATTATCTAAATCCAAGCCTCAAATCAAAATTGACGGTTTGGGTATATTTTATCCACGTCGAAATTAGAGTAAAATTCAAAGTCAAACCCTATTCAAAATACAATTGGGCAGACACAAGTCCTTACTCTACATCTCAAGATAAACTAAGGTAGAAAAAAAAAAAAAAATCTCTCTACCGAAATTTAAATCAAATTTCTGTCAGATAAGAAAGATCAAAACTACGAGCCAAATTCATATTTTTGATCGATTGACATGGAAAGAGACGTCAATTAAAATAATTGATCTATGAATCGAACTTCATATTTCGATAAAATTGATATGTCGAAGCAGAGTCGAAATTAGGATGTCCTACGTTTCGATTTATCTATTCAACTTTTCCGAGACTCACCCACACATACTTGTGCATAACTCTCGAAAAAGGGGGCATTTGTTGACCGAGAAATTTCGGCCAATCAGTGGTCGCCACGTGTCTCCATCACGACCGGGGATCAGATAGACTTGACCGAGCAAAGTCGGCCAAACTGCAATTGGGCTCGAAGTCGAATCGGGCCAGAAAGATTAAATGACAATTTGGCCCAAAGCCCAAAAGCCCATTGGGTCCAAACCCAAACCCATTGGGTCCAAACCCAAACCCATTGGGCCCAAAGCCCAAGCCCATTGGATCCAGGCCCATGAAAACTCTATAAATAGAGAGTTCATTTTCATTTCTAAGGTTCAGAAAATTTCTTCTCCTAAGAACTCAGAGAGAATTCCAAAACAACGAAAGACTCTTTGAAATCCTGAAGACTGAACGTCACTCCAAATTCAAACACCTGAAGACTTCACCGCTACGCGAAGCTGAAGATTCAACCTCGAGAACAAGCTGCGAAGCCCTCGAGTACGTTACATTTAAGAGAGAGAATCAGAGGATCATACATTAGAGATTGTAATCCACTACGCACTGATAAATACAATACAACAACACAAATTCAAATTCATTTACACGTGTCGGATTTCTATTCGTCGTTCGAATTCTCGTGTGAACACATACCCTTGAAGTTCTACTTTTCTTCGCGTTCCGCCGGCCGTTCTTCGTCACGAACTCTTCAAACCTCTTCTCACCAACGCGTCGAGGACCACCCGAGGTAGTCCCGCTATCCTCGACGTCGTGCAACGGAGTGGTGGGACTCCGTTACAAGAGAAAAGAATAGAAAAAGAAGGAGAAGAAGAAGATGGAATGGAGACAAAGGGTTCTCATTTTTTAAAAACTTTCAAGCAGTTGAAGTAAGAAGGCTGAGAACTTCAAAAAGGATTCCAAATTTTTAAGAAAACCCCAATCTCCACCCACGTAAAAAAAAGCCATTCTAAATATATATATATAACATATTTAAACAAAAACCACATGTCTTACATGCATAATGCATGTAAGACATGTAATTATTTTATTTATAATATATTATATATTATTATTATTTATAAAATTAATACAATATTAATTTTAAATAATAATAAATATTTTATTTATTAAACTTTTTAATAAATAAAATATATATTATTAATTAATTAAAACTTTTAATTAATTAATATTATTTAATTTAATATCAAATATCAATTAAATAATATGGCTCAACCCGGTTTTCCGAAAACCGAATTTTTCACATGAATCCTATTCATGTTTTAGACCATTCTCATATTTAAATCATATTTAAATATGTCCATCATTCTTCTTCCAAAAACCGAATTTGAACAATTCAAATTCTTTACCTTTTCTTTTATTTTCTCTTATATTGTTGCACGGCGTTATCCGAGCTAGCCAGGAGAACCTAAAGGACCTACAGATCATGAGCTCCAACGATACGAGATTATTCGGTCAAAACTCTTTTAACCCGAATCAATCAACTTTCGTTAACCCCCGGAGACTCCACTATAGTCCGAGGGCTGCACTCCCCTCACTGTAGATATATTGTGTCCTCTTGATATAACCGTCATGGGCAAGTCGACCCTTCACAGGTTGTTCGTAATCACAGCTAGGTCATTTAAACCGTTTAACCCCTGCGTTACGTCTTTGTTCCTTAAGTACCACTGACACCTCTAATGAACAATTGATCAGTGGTCCAACCAACAGATCAGGAACCCTCTCTAACGAGGAGAGGGTAAGCGCCTATTGTCAAGCCCCGGAGTCAGCTATTAAGGGAACAACCTATCTACTAACCCTGAAGAGCGGGTTAGGAGTAAACTCCATCTTACTACACTATGTCCCCAGCTACCTATTGGACTTTATCCCTGAGATGGTAGGCTTATTGAGCGGACATCCTGCCACTCTCACCTATACAAGTCTAAGGATACTGTCTAATAAGCAGGAGTTCATAGTAAACTCAGGATTGAGATCGAGTTACCTAGGCCATCAGGTGAAATATTCGGTCTCTTCAGTAAACGGCGTTATAAAGAGAGAGCGACTTTTCGTGGTTCAGTCTTACGCAAACTCATCGCGTAGGACGCCCCCTGCTCGCACATCTCGATGTGAAACGACTCGGATCACATCGTTTTGTACAATACAAAACGGGTCGCATCCAATAGTGTTACCAGGATAAGGTACCCAGCCTTATCCATATACTATAGACCGTTTTGACTATCTACTTGAGCTTGACCCACACTCATGTCATACATGAAACTCAAGTATGTATGATCGTCAAGGGTGTTGGTCATTGGTATAGATTAATGCTAACACGTTTCACTTTATTCCAGCAAACACTTTTACTGAATAAAACTTAACAACTCATTATTACTAAATAGATAATTTACAAACATAGTTGTTTACAAACCACGAGTTTTAGGACATTAAACCCAACAAACTCCCACTTGGACTTAAACGTCCGTGGTGTACATGTTGGCGAAGAGAACTATAATATCATATATCTATAGTCTTCTCCCACTATCCTATTTAGCAACCCGGAGCCCTAAACTCTTTAGGTATCTCTCAAACACTTTAGCCGTGAGAGACTTAGTAAACATTTCAGCGTGAAGTACTATGAGGCATTCCATGTGACCATCACATCTCCTCATCCGCACTACTTAAGAGCTCAAAAACCACTTTTTTGATGTTGCTATACAAGCTGCAACAAATATTTAGCTTTTATAGAGGAATCAACAATACAACTCTTGTATTCCATTCCTTTATACTATGACAAATTATTAACCGATATAACTGAGAGCTCCCACTGCATAAAACATATCAGGTCATTTATCTCAGAAGAGATAGATCTTAACCCAAGATGTGTTAATGCGTAGGGATAGCACCTCATAACATCGATTACTAACAACTCTTGTCAATATCAGATGTTAGGAGACTATACTAACGATTTGTTATTGCGACTCAGATTAATCTGAATCCTTAGAATAAACTAAGCCTCTCCCAGATCACATATCTGGAAATGGGTCGCTAGTTTATGCTTAAGTGCCAGAAACTACATCCTATAACATTCTCAATGAATAAGACATTAATCACGGAAACATATTATGAAAGCTATAGTATTGATAAAACACTTGGCCAGCAAAGTTTATCAATAACATGTTTAAGCCATAAGATTTGATTTGAACATCAAACCTTAATCATTCAAGATTAAGTTGCTAGTTCCAATACATTGAAGAATTGAATAAGCTAACAAAAGAATTTTATTCTTAATCTTGGATATGACTCTCAGAGAGATTATGACTTATAGATACTCTGATCAAGATAGCTAGTCTTGATTTCTATTTATCTTATCCTATCTAGTATAGAACAAGAAAAATAGATGAGAGTAGTCTAACAACTTACGTCTGGTAACAAGTAAACAAGTTGATACACAATCAACCTCTTCACTTTGGGACAGTCCCATTACCAGAAAGTCAAGCCTTAAAAGTTTTCACCTTAGAGGCTCGGTCATTTAACCCCTCGAAGATCTACAGCTTCGAACCATTGGTCCTTGTCTAAATAATCCATTATCTAATTAAAGACAACGAATCCTCAAGTCATCATCTGGTATGATAACTCGAGTTTTATAGACAAACCAATAAGTTAGGGTTTTCTCAACTATTGAGAATAACCAACTCTACTATCAGCAACCCTTGTTGATTTAGATATAGCTTTCCTCTTAATACGCCTAGTCTTAACATCTATGTTGTTTTCTGAATTAATAGAACATGCAAGTATACATCTTTTGTAAAATGAACCGTTCATTTATTGACACCAAAAGATACTTATATACATATGCTCAAAAATACAGAAATATGTACAACATAATTACACATATCACATATGTGATTTAGGTTCATACAGACAACAACATTATAAGCACAAAACTCCCACTGTCAAGCTGCAAAGACGTCTTCTCAAGTCATCCAGCACAGAGAAATCGGCCATCAGGAACTAGTTTCCTGAAAGAAAAACAAACATGATTAGTGGTTCCTGAAAGACATTCAGGTATGACATTCATAAATCCACTATACATGTTTAGACAAATAAATCTTATTTACCTTGTCGTTCTTTCTCGGCATGTTTCTCTGCAAGGTATTTTGGGCAGTTGCGCTTCCAATGCCCTTCTTCGTTACAATGGAAACACTTCCCTTTGTCTGAAGACTTTACCTTGGCCACAAGCATAGGAGCTTTGCCTTTTCTCCTGTTACTCTTCTTCTTACGAATAGTCCTACTACTTGTAGCAGTTGCTTCAGACTTACTCCCAGACCCAGCCCCCTTCAGGAACTTCTTCGAAGTGACTACATTAGCCTCCTTCTCTTTTCCTTTAGAGGCATGAAGGGTCTGGTAAGTCTGCAACTCGTGTAGAAGAGTGGTCAAGTTGAATTCTATCTTATTCATGACCATATTTGATCTAAAATTCAGGAAACTCTGCGGGAGAGATTCCAAGATAAAACTTACTTGACTCTTCTCGTCAATCGCGGCTCCATTTACTTCTGCCGTCATGAAGTGGACCATCATGTTAAGGACATGTTCCCTAACAGAGGTTCCTTCCTTCATTCGAGCATTATAAACGAATTTGAGGGCTTCATGGCGAAGAGACGAGGATGGTTGTCCAAACATCTCTTGCAATGAAAACATGATTTCTTTAGCAGAAACCATAACCTCATGCCTCTTGGCCAAGACATCTTGCATGCTTGCCAAGATATAGACTCGGGCTTTATCATTAGCCCTAGTCCAGCGATCGTACGCCTCACGAACAGTTCGTGAAGCGTTTGAGCCAGGAGTTGGAGGACAGTCCTCCGTCAAGACAAATCTTAGGTCATCCAATACAAGAATCGTATTCAGATTGGATTTCCAAGTTCTGTAATTCTCTCCGGTAAGTTTGTCGTTAGCTAATAACTGTACAAAAGAGCTCGCCATGCTGAAAAAGAATGTAAACCTATTAGTGAAACGGTTTTAACCTATTTAAACCAATTAAAAAGATTTAGAAGCAAATAAAGTACCCAAACTCTTTATTTACTAACAACGATACTTCAGTAAGTCAGAATGGTCCCTACCGTAGGGTAGGTGAGCACTCATTTACTAAATCAAGACATTCTTGACTAAATGCTATCACCAGAATAACTCATATTCCTATAGCATCTTAGTTATCGTTTTTGGTCTGAATTTACTAACTTTTTAGCAAATCCCGTAAGTGTGACCCTCCATTTTTAGAACGCACAGAACGACCCCAACATAGCAACCGTATGGAATGTCAGTGTTGGGAATGGCCCTATGTTTCTTTATCCATAAATGGTGACTGAGGTGTTCGATCTCCCATGCCCAGCCCTCCGTTTGGATGGTGCCCCAAGGGCAGCCTGCAGGCGGAACATGGGAATCTCACGGTTCAATCCAACGGAGGAGACCACAGGAAGCACCGACGCACTTCCTTCTCCCACTTACTATAGACACTTACTCCATTCACCTTGCTATTGAAAGTTGCAAACACCACCCGTCTGGAGATGCCCCATATGGCATCATGAGGCCAAGCAAAATTCTCACGTTGTGAACTTTTAGGGAGTGCGTAGCAGGAGAGGGATATATCATATATTCCTTCTCAACACATCTACTAAGCATCGTAAGACAGTAATTTTAGGGTAAATACTCCAGGTTTTATCCGGCTAAGAATATAAAACCTAAAGTTTAGGCAAACTATTTACCTGAGATTTCTAGGTTATTAATAAATTTAATTAACCTCACACCTCTCCCGCACGCTCATAAAGCCTGGTTAACTTTACTCAAGTACCGGCTCGTCCCCAGGTAGGAGGTGTTCCGTAAACCGTAAGCTTAAATACCTCCAACCTCGAACATGATTTCACCGGGTGAGTTTCTCATAACCTTAGCATTTACGAGATAACGACCTATTCATCTAATGAAACAGACCGAACCATTTAACCCTAAATGAGCATGCCACTTTTTTCTTTGTTATAGATTTTAAAAGTCTAATACATTTTTACAACGCTTGCAAAAACAGACTTTCTATAACAACTATCTATATGCTTCTCAAACATACAATTGCTAAGGCATGACAAGTTGAATATTTAATTCATAATCAATATAACACTTATATCGATTATGCTCTTTAAACATACAACTCCTAATTCATAAATTAATATAACACTTATATCAATTTTTAATGAATTAAGCATGCAACCTATACATTATAACAATTATAACATACAATATGCATAAAACTAATGTTGGATGTTTTAATTTCATAATTAATATAACACTTATATTAATTATTATATTAAGTAAACAACATCAAATTCATGAATTAATATAACTCTTATATTAATACTCATGAATTAAACATGCATATACATTACAACACTTATAATATACAATAAGCATAAAATTAGGATAACCAATAATATATTGACTATGCATGGAGCATGCTTCATACGGTGGGATTTTAAATCTATATGGCATACTATATGCACATACAAACATAGATTTTAATTAAAACATACATTCACAATGCATAATTAATTAAACACACTAAAGTGGAACGATTTTGGCATTTAGTAAGCAATAACTATTTTATTACAAGCTTGATCAACAAGCTAAATCTTGAGCGGACTTCGAACTCTTCGCACCGCCTTGGACGAGCTTGCTTCCCCGAACGCTTCGGCTAATTTCTCTTCGAATTTCTCCTCGCAATGCCTAGAACGAGTTTGAACTTATACTGAACATTTCGGCGAGTTCCAAACTCAAACTTCTTTCACAAAGAAACCTATATGGACTCTAATGACTCTAAAAATACAGACGCTTCAGCACACATTAAAGCCCATACATTCTCGGGCAATTACAAATAATGAAATTCAAATAGAAAGTATGCCAAAATCGATATCCACTTTAGACGTCCATTCAGAAACAATTTCTAAATTAAAATACCCACCAACTTAAATTGATGCAAATTGAGTTAATCACAAAATCGCTCTGATACCAATTGATGGAGCGGTAAACGCAGCGGAGGCGATTTCGGACCGATGATACTCTAATTTCATCAATTTAACAAATAGAAAACATGCTCTTAAAGCGGAAATGAGAAAAATAGAAAACATACCCTTGAAGTTCTACTTTTCTTCGCGTTCCGCCGGCCGTTCTTCTTCACGAACTCTTCAAACCTCTTCTCACCAACGCGTCGAGGACTACCCGAGGTAGTCCCGCTATCCTCGACGCCGTGCAACGGAGTGGTGGGACTCCGTTACAAGAGAAAAGAATAGAAAAAGAAGGAGAAGAAGAAGATGGAATGGAGACAGAGGGTTCTCATTTTTTAAAAACTTTCAAGCAGTTGAAGTAAGAAGGCTGAGAACTTCAAAAAGGATTCCAAATTTTTAAGAAAACCCCAATCTCCACCCACGTAAAAAAAAGCCGTTCTAAATATATGTATATAACATATTTAAACAAAAACCACATGTCTTACATGCATAATGCATGTAAGACATGTAATTATTTTATTTATAATATATTATATATTATTATTATTTATAAAATTAATACAATATTAATTTTAAATAATAATAAATATTTTATTTATTAAACTTCTTAATAAATAAAATATATATATTATTAATTAATTAAAACTTTTAATTAATTAATATTATTTAATTTAATATCAAATATCAATTAAATAATATGGCTCAACCCGGTTTTCCGAAAACCGAATTTTTCACATGAATCCTTTTCATGTTTTAGACCATTCCCATATTTAAATCATATTTAAATATGTCCATCATTCTTCTTCCAAAAACCGAATTTGAACAATTCAAATTCTTTACCTTTTCTTTTATTTTCTCTTATATTGTTGCACGGCGTTATCCGAGCTAGCCAGGAGAACCTAAAGGACCTACAGATCATGAGCTCCAACGATACGAGATTATTCGGTCAAAACTCTTTTAACCCGAATCAATCAACTTTCGTTAACCCCCGGAGACTCCACTATAGTCCGAGGGCTGCACTCCCCTCACTGTAGATATATTGTGTCCTCTTGATATAACCGTCATGGGCAAGTCGACCCTTCACAGGTTGTTCGTAATCACAGCTGGGTCATTTAAACCGTTTAACCCCTGCGTTACGTCTTTGTTCCTTAAGTACCACTGACACCTCTAATGAACAATTGATCAGTGGTCCAACCAACAGATCAGGAACCCTCTCTAACCAGGAGAGGGTAAGCGCCTATTGTTCAAGCCCCGGAGTCAGCTATTAAGACAACAACCTATTTACTAACCCTGAAGAGCGGGTTAGGAGTAAACTCCATCTTACTACACTATGTCCCCAGCTACCTATTGGACTTTATCCCTGAGATGGTAGGCTTATTGAGCGGACATCCTGCCACTCTCACCTATACAAGTTTAAGGATACTGTCTAATAAACAGGAGTTCATAGTAAGCTCAGGATTGAGATCGAGTTACCTAGGCCATCAGGTGAAATAGTCGGTCTCTTCAGTAAACGGCGTTATAAAGAGAGAGCGACTTTTCGTGGTTCAGTCTTACGCAAACTCATCGCGTAGGACGCCCCCGCTCGCACATCTCGATGTGAAACGACTCGGATCACATCGTTTTGTACAATACAAAACGGGCCGCATCCAATAGTGTTACCAGGATAAGGTACCCAGCCTTATCCATATACTATAGACCGTTTTGACTATCTACTTGAGCTTGACCCACATTCATGTCATACATGAAACTCAAGTATGTATGATCGTCAAGGGTGTTGGTCATTGGTATAGATTAATGCAAACACGTTTCACTTTATTCCAGCAAACACTTTTACTGAATAAAACTTAACAACTCATTATTACTAAATAGATAATTTACAAACATAGCTGTTTACAAACCACGAGTTTTAGGACATTAAACCCAACATATATATATATATATATACTTAATTAATTAAACTTTTTAATTAATTAATATTATTTAATTCAATATCAAATATTAATTAAATAATATGCCCAAACCCGATTTTTCGAAAACCGACTTTTTTGCACATGAATCCTATTCATGTTTTAGACCATTTCCATATTTAAATCATATTTAAATATGTCCATCATTCTTCCATAGACCGAATTTGAACAATTCAAATTCTTTTTCTTTTTCTTTTATTTTCTCTTATATTGTTGCACGGCGTTATCCGAGCTAGCCAGGAGAACCTAAAGGACCTACAGATCATGAGCTCCAACGATACGAGATTATTCGGTCAAAACTCTTTTAACCCGAATCAATCAACTTTCGTTAACCCCCGGAGACTCCACTATAGTCCGAGGGTTGCACTCTCCTCACTGTAGATATATTGTGTCCTCTTGATATAACCATCACGAGCAAGTCGACCCTTCACAGGTTGTTCGTAACAACAGCTAGGTCGTTTAAACCGTTTAACCCCTGTGTTACGTCTTTGTTCCTTAAGTACCACTGACACCTCTAATGAACAATTGATCAGTGGTCCAACCAACAGATCAGGAACCCTCTCTAACGAGAAGAGGGTAGGCGCCTATTGTTCAAGCTCCGGAGTCAGCAATTAAGTCAACAACCTATCTACTAACCCTGAAGAGCGGGTTAGGAGTGAACTCCATCTTACTACACTATGTCCCCAGCTACCTATTGGACTTTATCCTTGAGATGGTAGGCTTATTGAGCGGACATTCTGCCACTCTCACCCATACAAGTCTAAGGATACTGTCTAATAAGCAGGAGTTCATAGTAAGCTCAGGATTGAGATCGAGTTACCTAGGCCATCAGGTGAAATAGTCGGTCTCTTCAGTAAACGGTGTTATAAAGAGAGAGCGATTTTTCGTGGTTCAATCTTACGCAAACTCATCGCGTAGGACGCCCCCGCTCGCACATCTCGATGTGAAACGACTCGGATCACATCGTTTTGTACAATACAAAACGGGTCGCATCCAATAGTGTTACCAGGATAAGGTACCCAGCCTTATCCATATACTATAGACCTTTTTGACTGTTTACTTTAGCTTGACCCACATTCATGTCATACATGAAACTCAAGTACTCATGATCGTCAAGGGTGTTGGTCATTGGTATAGATTAATGCAAACACGTTTCACTTTATTCTAGCAAACACCTTTACTGAATAAAACTTAATAACTCATTATTACTAAATAGATAATTTACAAACATAACTGTTTACAAACCACGAGTTTTAGGACATTAAACCCAACAAGTTGGAGCTGAACCTTCTTTAAAGAAAATGAAGATTGAGGCCGCTGAGTCGGCCAAAGCAAAAGAAAAGGGGAAAAGGAAGATGTACCCAGAAGACGAACCTCGAGCTGCGAGTTATGTCTCCCAAGAAGCAGAGGCCAAGGGCCTCGAATTGATGAAGAAGGAACTCCTCCACGAGCGAGGATTCCTTAATGCATTGGCGGACCTGCCGCAATTCTTGCGCGCAGGGATCATCAACCATGGCTGAGAGGAACTCTGTCGGCCTCTGATTCCAGCATATCCTGATATGGTGTACGATTTCTACGCCAATCTCACACACCCTGAAGCATGCCTATCAACAGTGAGGGGGGTAGAAATCGACTTCTCTGCCAACGCCAGCAATGAGGCTTATGCTCTCAAAGGGCATACATATTCTGAGTATGCCAAAATCATTGACTCGCCATCTGAGGCAGTCCTAGAAGAGGCCTTGCACACAATCGGCAAACCTGAGGCAGTCTGGGCGGTCTCACGGAATGGGAAGCACACCCTGATGAGTGCAACCCTTCGAGACAAGGCGGCCGTCTGGTTCTCTCTTGTGCGCAGACGCATCTCCCCCGTGACCCACGAAACGACTATCAACCAGGGGCGATCGTTGCTGCTCTATGCCATCATGCGGGGGCTCACCATTGATGTTGGTGAAGTCATTGCCGCCTCCATCATTGACTGCTCACGCAAAGGTAAGGGTCAAATATTTTTCCCCAACACTATAACTAAATTGTGCTTGCGTGCAGGTGTGCCAATGGAGAAGGGTGAGAGGCAATTGGCTTACACCGGCCATCTGGAGCTGCCTACAATCTTGAGGATGCGAAGGAGGGGCAATATGGAATTTGAGATGGACGGCCTGGCTGCTGCACAGTCACTGTCCATGGCATGCCTGATGGACCTGCAGCACAAGATGGCTCAATGGGCTGAGTATGCGCAAGCGAGGGATAAGGATGTGGCTGATCAGCTGGGGTGCATATTCCCCACCTTCCCTGCTGATCTGCTGAAACCTTGGGCTCCTCCAAAGGAGAGGAGAGATGAGGACATGGATGATTGAATGCCAGCTTAACGGCATTCGAGGGAGTTTTCTGATCCCTCTTAAGAAAAAAAAACAAAACCTGCTTTTCTGTGAAAGATTACCCTTATTGTTAATCCATTGTGATCTGTTGTTAATTGTTAATTTGTTTGTTTAGAATAGTTTGATTTGGTTTGATGGTATCTGAGTAGTTAGCTTAGTTAGTTTTTGCTGTTTTGTGTAGTTGTTGATGTCTGAATATAGCATGCTAGGAGCTTTGATCACAGCTAAATTTGCTCTGTAGGTTTATTGCGAATTCCTTGCGGTGTCCGCAATTTTTGTTAGTTTGTGCATGCTGTTAGATATCTTTTTGGATGGGCTAGCTCTGTTTAAATTTCGATATCCTGCTGCTTTACTGACTTCAATATGTGATTTATCTGTTAAGCATGCTGGATGATTGTCATAGTACACCTTTGTTCGTTTAAATTTAGCTTCAGTTATTGCTCAGCATGCACCTCTATAAGCCCTTACCTTGTTGTTTTTACAAAAATTCTGCCTCTGAGTTATCTGTTTTAAGAAGGTCATTCTATGCCTAGGAATTTTAAGTTCTGCTTGTTTTGCCTTAGACTAGATGCTTCTAGGACAAGTTTGGGGGTGTGCCACCTCAGACTCTCATTGGGGACAATGAGAAGTTCAAGTTTGGGGGAGGCATCCTCTAGGCCTAGGAACATTCCTCTCTCCCTCTTTAAACATAAGCATTCTTCTTCTTTGGAAAAAAAAAATGAAATGAAAAGAAAAAAATGGAAAACAAAAGAATAAAGAGTAGTGTCTCTCTTGAGGATGCTGAGTAATCAGGGCCATTTGTGTAACCCACAAGTGACACTGCATCAAAAGGCAAACCATAAGGAGAGACTCTACCAGAAAAAGAAAAGAAAAAGGAAAAAACCAAGGAACAAGAATGTATGCCTACAAGTTATAACCTAAGTGCTTAGGTGTCCTGTATGAATGAACTCTGATCCTTGGTTTGCTAAGCACAGGGCTGTAGCTTGAAGGTATGTTAAGGGAGATGAGTGTATATCCAATGTAGTGATGCCAGGGTTTAGGTTGTTCTATGAATGTACTACTGTTACTCGTGTGTACTAAGACTGGCATGACTCTAAGGAATCCTAGGTAGCTTAAAAAGAAAACATTAGAAGCATGTACTGAGTCTGGGATAAAATTAGGAAGAATTTAAAATCTTAGGGATAGCTGCATAATGTACCTAATGACATAGGCATATAAGTCAGTTGTAGGAAATTTATAAAAGGCAATAGGTTTTAAAGGCAAGAGAAACCAGAATAAGCAAAACGTGAAGTTAGTTTGAACTGAGGATAGTGTCACAGGACAGCCATGCCTTGGATAGTAAGCTTAGGGAAGTCAGCAAGTAGTCAGATAGAGTAATAGCAGCCAAAGTAAGCCCTTATAATTGCTCGAGGACGAGCAATAACTTAAGTTTGGGGGTGTGTTACGTCTCCAAAAGTGCATAAATTAGGGACTTATTTACCATGGAATTGAGTAAACTCTTAAGCATTTTTGTTAGAATTTAGTTTAATACGTGCTTAAATATGAGAAATCAAGGAATGAAGCTAAATTAGGATTTATTTGTAAAAGGAACAAAAAAGAATCAAAAACGAAGTTAAAAGAGTTGAAATTGTGCATTGTAGGAAAATTGCTGAAACATTGCTGTCTCCGCAATGTTTAAGCTGCAAATGTTAAGTTGTTCCAACCGTCCGCCGTTTTGTTGCGATCTTTCAGCCGCCCAATTTCTCCCCTGCTGCCACGTGGTGGGTCGTCGTTCAGAATGGATGGTTCTCCTTGACTGAAGAGTACCTGCAAAACACTATAAAAGGAGGTCAAGGGGGAAGGAGAACAACAAGTTTGGAAGCGTAGAACTCTCCATCTCAACGCAGTTTCTCTCCATTTTCTATCCCGTTTGTTGGAGTGAAGGAATCAGCTTTTGGCACCGATAATCTGAGAGGAAGAAGAGAAGATCCTTCTTCTCTTCTGATTGGATTCATCCCCAAACAACGCTAACCTTCCCCTTCATCCGAGGCGCTTGCGGCGAGGAGCTTTACGCACACATTTACATTGCTTTCTACTGCTTTCTGTCTTCCATTTTTCTCTATTGTTGCTGTCGTTTGTTTTTGTGGTTACATTATTTCCCTTCGCCTTCATCTGTTGAGTCTTTACTGTTTTACAATCTTTGCACACTACGCTTTGAATCTTACTTAATAGAGGAATCATTTACAACTTTGCAAGCTTTGATTTCGCTTTCTGTCTTTCTTTGCTTACATTTCAGTACCGTCAATCATGCTTAATCAACCTAATTTTCCCAACTCCACATCATCCATGAGTAACTAATCACCCAAGGGTCTGCTAATGATGAATCTATAGGTAGAAATACGTGAATTCAGCATGTCGGATAGCTTCAAATGCATTGAATGTATGTGTACTTCATCCCACGGGCAATTTCGATTGGCCATCCATTTTGTCCAAAGAACTCCTAACCTCCGGAAGGAGTAAGAGTTCAGAGTCGTCCATTCATGCTAGCCTTTCATGGTAGCCAGAAAACGACCTAGGAATAGGCGTTTTCCTAGCACAATTCATTAACTTGCTTATATAAATAGATGCTTAAGTCTTACTTGGATATGAGTGAACTAAAGGATCTAATGCATGTAATCGAGAGATGCATGAGAATGAGTTAAATTGATGCATGATAAGTTGATCTACTGCTGAATAAGCGTATGAAAAAGCCTATAGAGGAGTCGTTAGTTGACCTTGTTTCACCATCTCACCCTTAAAACGCTGCTAATTTCATTGCTAGATAATTGTTGTCTGCGCAATTCCTTAAGTCAGTTTTTGCCTTAGCCATTTTTCCAGTCTTTTACTTTTGCGATTTTATTGCTATACAATTGCTTTCTCCGCAATTATTTTTCCTCTACATTCAAGTTAATCTCTTCACTTGCTTTTGTTTATGCTTGCATATCTCATATATTCTTCATTAGTTAGGCACATTAATCTCCAATTCACCCCATTTAAACCACCCTTTCTAATTTAGCTTCTCACTTCGTTAGTAACTAAGAATAAATCTCTGTGGGAAATCGAATGAAAAAATACTTATTACTTGCTACAAGACCATGTATGCTTGCATGTTCTGAGTGCTCTCGCATCACATTTTTATTTACACACTGAGCACGCAACAAGCTCCTAAAGGAGAAATATTCTATACCGGCATCAAGAAAGGGGCTTGGATATAAGTCGCCCGATCCATTCCGTATAACCCGAAAAGGGAAGGAGAAAGTGGTCAACAGTAATAACATAACGACCAAGGAGGTAGACAACTCAAAAGGAAAGGAAGTTGTTGAGCCAAGAGTCTCCATCAATAAACGCATCAAGCCGTCGGCTACGCGTACATCGGTCTTCCAGTGATTGGAAGCAGTTGCGACAGAAAAAGACAGTCTGCACTCGACATCCAGCCCCATCAGGCCTTCCATCTTCCAAAGATTAAGTAAGTTGGCAGTTAAAGAAGAAAGCACGCTGCCCACTGAACCTCTCCCACGACGGTCAGCATTTCAGAGGTTGAGTAAGCCGACATATGAGAAAGAAAACACGCAACCCACTGAACCTCTCCCACGACGGTCAACATTTCAGAGGTTGAGTAAGCCGACATAGGAGAAAGAAAACACGCTGCCCACCAAATCTCTTTCACGGCAGTTAGCACTTCAAAGGTTGAGCGTGACCACAGAGACAGATAAAAAATGGTCGTCTACCTCCATCTTTGACCGCCTCCAGCACGATGAGGCTCGAAAGACTTTGAATGATAAAGAGTCCAGCAAGATAAGAGATAATGGAGAGATCCGCAGTATCGTTCCCTCACGAATCGAAAGAAAAACTTTTGTTATTGTAAGTACAGAAGGCTCATTAAAGGTTAAACGACGCAATATCATCATCATCAACCCTGCAAGTAAATGTGCATAGGAGAATGAGGGTGAAAGCTCTTCCTACCACATTACTGTCGAGGAAGAAACAGAGGTCGAAATATCTGAAGAGGATATTGAAGAGGCACCACTTCCACTCGAAGTTGGAAGTCAACCGACTGTGGATGAACTTAAAGGAGTTAACCTTAGTACGACAGATGAGCCGCGCCCAATCTTTATAAGTGCATCACTTTCCGATGAAGAGGAATGCGAGTACTTGAGTTTGCTCATCGCATACAAGGATGTCTTTGCTTGGTCGTATAAGGAAATGTCGGGACTTGATCCAAAGGTAGTTGTACATCATCTCGCTATTGAAGATGGGTATCGACCAATCAAACAGGCTCAACGACGTTTCAGGCCAGAACTCATTCCTCAAATTGAAAATGAAGTCAATAAGTTAATTGAAGCAGGCTTCATTCGCGAAGTGAAGTACCCGACGTGGATTTCAAAGATTGTCCCCGTCAGAAAGAAAAATGGGCAACTCCGGGTATGCGTTGACTTTCGCAATCTGAATAACGCATGTCCAAAGGATGACTTCCCATTTCCCATCACTGAACTCATGGTTGATGCTACCACCGGGCATGAAGCCTTGTCTTTCATGGATGGATCATCGGGGTACAACCAGATTCGAATGAACCTCAATGATGAGGAAATGACAGCGTTCCGGACTCCAAAAGGGATATACTGTTACAAGGTAATGCCCTTCGGATTAAAGAACGTCGGCGCAACTTATCAACGTGCCATGCAAAAGATCTTCGATGATGTGCTGCATAAACATGTCGAGTGCTACGTCGACGATCTCGTAGTCAAGACTAAAAAGCGACAGGATCACTTGAAAGATCTTAAGGTGGTTTTTTAGCGTTTGAGGAAATACCAATTGAGGATGAACCCTCTCAAATGTGCATTCGTCGTAACTTCAGGGAAGTTCCTTGGTTTCGTCGTAAAGCATCGAGGGATCGAGATTGATCAATCTAAGATCGACGCCATTCAAAAAATGCCAGAGCCGCAGAACTTACATGAGCTAAGAAGTCTCCAAGGACGACTAGCTTATATCAGGAGGTTCATCTCCAATCTAGCGGGTCGATGCCAACCATTTCAGAGATTGATCAGGAAAGACACGGACTTCAAATGGGACGAAGCATGTCGAACTGCTTTTAACAGTATAAAGGAATATTTGCTTAATCCACTTGTTCTGGGTGCCTCCATAGCAGGAAAACCACTAATACTCTACATCACCGCGCAAGAAAGGTCACTTGGGGCATTGCTTGCACAAGAAAGTGAGAAGGGTAAAGAATGTGTGTTACGTCTCCAAAAGTGACCTTTTTAGGACTTATTTATCTTAGAAAGATGTACACTCTTAGGTGTTTTTGATAGGATTTAGCTTAAACCTATGCTTATATATGAGAATTAGAAGAAGGAAGCTAAATTAGGACTTGTGTGCAAAAGGAAAGAAAAGGAATGAAAAAGGAAGTTAAAAGAATGAAAATTGTGCATTGCGGAAGCATTGCGGAAACATTGCTAAAACCGCAATGTTTTAAGTGAAATCCGTAAGTTGGCTAACCTTTTTCTGTTGTAATCCGATATTTCAGGGATTCGTTCTTTCTCCTCCATCCATATTGAAGTACGACGTTGAGGATGGATGATTCTCCTTGGCCCAATCGCACCTGCAGGATACTATAAAAGGAGGTCAAAGAGGAAGGTTTAATCATCATCCGAAAGCGTAGAAGTCTCTTCGCAGCGCAGTCTTTCCCATTCATTCTCTTCTCCGTCTGTTGGTTTGAGAGGTTCAGCTGTTGGAGTCGACAATCTGATAGAAAGGAGAGAAG